>OY751434.1:25667230-28113807 GCA_963565745.1 Phengaris arion | reverse complement strand
AAATACGAAACAAGAAGCAAAGAGATTAAAAGTAGAAAATAACTCAACTAAGTAGACAAAATAATACAAAAGATTGAACATTAATTGTAAACTGTAATAAAAATAATAGAATGTAAACGTAAGTAAGAAATAGCAGAAATAAATAAATCTAAATTGAACATGATAATATTTACAATAATAAGGAGTTACAAGCAACAATGTAAAAGAAATTCACATGAAATAGAAATAAATAGTAATGTAATAATAGAAGTTAAAATGAATGCAGTAAATGTTAATGTGGTGATAAATGTAAAGGAACGTAAAGGAAATGTATAAAATTAAGTAGTAAATAGAGTTATAAGCATGCAAGGAATTGTAATAGAATGTTGATGTGGTGGAAAATGTAAAGGAAATGTAAAAGAAACGTATAAATGTAAGCAAAAAGTAAGCAAGCCAAAATGTAAGAAATATAAAGAACCAAACAAGTAGAAAGAAAGAAGATGTAAAGTAGATAATTAATGTTAAAATAAATAAATGAAAGAACAAAAATGTAATAGCAATAAGACAAATACAGAATATGATAACAAAGAAATGGAAATGTAATAGTAAAAATGTAAATAAAAATAGAATATGTAAAAGAATGTTTAAAAGAAATAAATGTAAGAACAAAATGTAATAGCAATAAGACAAATACAGAACATGATAACAAAGAAATTGAAATGTAATAGTAAAAATGTAAATAAAAATAGAATATGTAAAAGAATGTTTAAAAGAAATAAATGTAAGAACAAAAATGTAATAGCAATAAGACAAATACAGAATATGATAACAAAGAAATGGAAATGTAATAGTAAAAATGTAAATAAAAATAGAATATGAAAAAGAATGTTAAAAGATGTAAGAACAAAAATGTAATAAGTAATAAGAGACATATAGAATATGATAGCAAGAAATGGAAATGTAATAACAAAAATTGTAATTAAAAACAAAAAACAAAAAATTTAACCACAAAACAAGCAAACAATTGTCCCTGATTATGTTAGGGGGAACAAGACTATTAAAAAAAAAAAAAAAAAAAAAAAAAAAAAAAAAAAAAAAAAAAAACTAACCTAACCTAACCTAACCTAACCTAACCTAACCTAACCTAACCTAACCTAACCTAACCTAACCTAACCTAACCTAACCTAACCTAACCTAACCTAACCTAACCTAACCTAACCTAACCTAACCTAACCTAACCTAACCTAACCTAACCTAACCTAACCTAACCTAACCTAACCTAACCTAACCTAACCTAACCTAACCTAACCTAACCTAACCTAACCTAACCTAACCTAACCTAACCTAACCTAACCTAACCTAACCTAACCTAACCTAACCTAACCTAACCTAACCTAACCTAACCTAACCTAACCTAACCTAACCTAACCTAACCTAACCTAACCTAACCTAACCTAACCTAACCTAACCTAACCTAACCTAACCTAACCTAACCTAACCTAACCTAACCTAACCTAACCTAACCTAACCTAACCTAACCTAACCTAACCTAACCTAACCTAACCTAACCTAACCTAACCTAACCTAACCTAACCTAACCTAACCTAACCTAACCTAACCTAACCTAACCTAACCTAACCTAACCTAACCTAACCTAACCTAACCTAACCTAACCTAACCTAACCTAACCTAACCTAACCTAACCTAACCTAACCTAACCTAACCTAACCTAACCTAACCTAACCTAACCTAACCTAACCTAACCTAACCTTTTTTTTTTTTTTTTTTTTTTTTTTTTTTGACGGGGGGAAATACGTTACGTATCCCCCGCCACCCCCGGGGGAGGGCAGCAGGGGTATGACGGACTCCCCCGGCGCGAGATGGAGTGCGCCGGGGTTTACCGTCTAAAACCCCCCGATGCCCATCTTCAGCGCCTTTAATGGGGCCGTGGGAATCGCGTTGCATTCTTCCACGACCCCACAGCGCGTGCCGCAACCGGCTCACTTCTATAGCCGCAACCGGCTCCTTCTCCGAGAGCTCCCCGGGCATTGGGGAGCTTGTCGTCTCGGGGCCCATGCTGTGGGCGGCGATCCCCCGATCACCACCCACGGACCTACGCTTCAACCTCCATTACGGCGGGGGCGGGTTGATCTGCCCTTGCGCCTTGGGCTTGCGGCTTTTTGAGCCGGGCCCTGGAGGGAGCCTTTCGCATCCCTTTCTCGCCGGGGGCGGGCTTTGCGAAGACGCAGCCGCTGCTCCCCAGCACGTGTGCCACCTCCTCTTTGCCAGTGGCCTCACATAGCGAGCAGAGCGGATCCGCTCCGCACTCTGTCGCCTTGTGCCCCGGCTTCCCGCAGCGGAAACAGCTCCGGCTACGGTCCACCGAGGACTGGCATTTCGCCGCGACGTGGCCGGTGTCCTGGCATCGGTAGCACCGCTTTGGCCTCGCGGCCAGCAGCGCCACCTTTGCCGAGACCCAGCCCACGCGAAGCCGCCCAGAGCTGAGCAGCTTTTTAGCGGCCTCTACGGGGACGCTCATCCATAAGGATGCGTCCCCCCTAGGCCCCACCACAATTTTACCCGACCTGATAGAGCTGGTCGGGCATCCTCCTACCTGTGAGGCCGCCAGGATAACTTGGGCGGCCGTCACTGAGTCGTCCAGCCCGGCGACGCGTATCTCCGCGCATTTGGCCGGGCGGCCGACTCTCACTATTTCCGGGCTTAGAACAGCCCTCAACTTTGATGCGAAGGCGTCTGCCTTCGCTTGTGCATCCTCACCTGCAATTATAAGCACGCGCGCGCCTGTTTCCGCCAGGCGGAAGCCGAGCCTGGGGATACCAAATTCCCCGAGATCGACTTTCGCCCGGGCCTCCTTTAGTAGCTGGGCGTATGTCACCCCCTTCTCCGCAGCCTTGTCCTCAATGGTGAGGGTAACGGCCGCGGTGGCTGGGGCGCGCAGCCTCGCCTTCTTCTTTTTCTTAGGGGCGGCCTTAGCTGGAGTAGCCGCCCCCTTCTTCTTTTTCTTGCCCTTGCGCGGACCTACGGTGGTCCACGGGGTCTCGGCAGGGGAGGGGTTGATGTGCTCCCCCTCTTGCGCCGCCTCCTGAGCGGCCATCGTTGGCCGCTTCTTCTTCCCCTTCTTCTTTTTGGCCGGTGCAGACGGCGCCTCTTTGGGGGGGGCCGCCGCACTTGGTGCCGATACTTCTGTATGCGTGAGCGCCGTAGCCTTTTTTGGCTTTGGCGCCTTCGTCCTTTCCACCGACGGTGGGGTGCCTGCCGTAGTGCTGGCACTGTCCGCCGCCAGCGGCGGTCTCCTCCGGGGCTCCGGGAGGAGCCTATCCTCAATTCCTGCCAGCCGTGCATTCAGCATGTTGCCGAAGGTTTCGATATTGGCACGCGAAACCTCCGACAACATCTGCTGCAGGTCCTGAGCGGCGGGCTTAGATGCCTGTCGACGTAGCTCCACCAGCTCCTGGCGCATGACTTCCATTTGCTGTTGGAGTCGCGCGTTCTGGGCCTCCAGAGACCGCAGCTCGTCAGTTTGGCAGCGGCTCCTCATCTCTGTGACGGCCGTCTTTATATTTGCGACTGCCTCCTTCAGAAACCGTTGGAAGGTCCCTTTAAGGTTTGCAGATTTGCTGGCGACCATGGTGACGGTCTCCAACGACCTTTCTATACTCTCATTGAGCTCTGCACCTGTCCTCTCCTGGCTGCCTTCAACTGTGGCAATACTACCGCGGGGGGAAGCTCGCGCCTCCCTTGCCGCTCGTGCTATTACCGCAACTTCCCTCTCTGCCTCTAAGCGGAGGCTCTCCTCTTTCTCCCGGTTTAGCTCAGCCTGCGCCTTGGCCAAGCCAACGTATTGGCCTGTAGTCGGCGGCCGGCCGCGTCCCCTTTTCGGTTTTGGTACCGCCCCTTTGCTGAGAGGCGGTACATCGTCATCTCCAGGTTTTCTCTTTCGAGAAGCGTCGCGTTCGGGTATGACGGGCAGCCCCTCGGAGTCCAGTGATATACCAGACATATCACTGAAGTCCGAGAGGTAGTCGTCGCTGTCAAGTCCAGGTGTGTGGGGGCGCTCGGGGAGCAGCGCACGCGTAAGCATCACGCGCGGCAACCCTTGATCGCCCCTCAGAGCCTTCTTTCTTAATAGCTCGAGCAGCCGGTGCCTGCCATCAGGTACCGGCTGCGAGAAATCGACCTCTTCGTCTGTTAGCAAGTCCGTCTCCGGTGCGGTTAGGTGCACCGGCTTCGGCCCTGCTTGCGCCATCGCGCCACTCCCTTCATTCGCCGTCGCCACGGCCTCCTCCTCCACAGCAATAGGTGCCCCCCCCGTATACGTGGGGCGACCCCCCGCCGAAGCGGGAGTGTGGGATTCCCTCCTAAGAGGACCCACCCGGGGAATATTATCCATATTGCTCTCCATGTTTGCTCAGATAAGGGTTGATGCTGACCCGATCCAGTAGGGGGGATTCTGCCCCAGTGCCCTTACGACGAAACCGCCCGTTCGCCACGCATCCCAAGGCCGGGCACCACAATCCAAGGATTAGGGGCCGTAAAAGCCCATCCATCATCATTCAAAACAAAACCTATCACCCAAAACCTATCACACACGCACAGAAGAATAAATAAAAGAGAAAAGATAGAGAAGAAAAGGTGTTGAAAGATAGAAGAAATAAATAAAACAATGCAAAAAAGAAGAGTAAACTATAAAAAGATGGTGAAAAGATAGAGATAGACCGGTGTTCAGCCGCCTGAGTACCTCACCCCGTGTAAAAAGCGGGGTGGCGCACCCAGGCGTTGCCCAGGGACACCAACGTGGAGGAACCGGTATCGTCCCCAACCTAACCTAACCTAACCTAACCTAACCTAACCTAACCTAACCTAACCTAACCTAACCTAACCTAACCTAACCTAACCTAACCTAACCTAACCTAACTTTTTTTTTTTTTTTTTTTTTTTTTTTTTTTTTTTTTTTTTTTTTTTTTTTTTTTTTTTTTTTTTTTTTGATCTCGCAGGGGAAAGGTCATTACGCCCTTCCCGGGTTGGGGGACCCGGGGGTATGTGGGACTCCCGGCGCGACTCGCCGGTTTACCCACTAAAACTAACCTGCGGATTGCCATCAGCCGCTTTAAGGGGGGTGTCCCGGATCTGTCTAGCACAGGACACTCCCCGCGACCGGCCGGTCTACCTCTATAGGGACCGGACTTCCACCACAATTAGGGGCCGCTCCGACAACCTGAAGCGTCCCCCTCGGCGCCGGGACTAGCTAAGCCGGGGAGGTTCCCATCCTCTCCCGGAGCCCCGTTAGACGGAAGTTTGGAGGTTCGCATAACGACGCCTCCGCACTCCCGTCCTACGCCGGCGGAGCGGAACAGAGGATTGATCGTTCTCTCTGTCCCGCTCCGCGGCCTCTTTCTGCGAAATGACGGCTTCGCAGAAAGAGACCGCCGCCTGCCAGGCCTCATCGCTCTCGAGCATGCAGCGCACCACACTCGAGAGCGAGAGGTCCCGCCCAAGGACTGCCACGAGATCGTGGCGCTGCACGGCCCATCGGTCGCACACCTCTAGGGTGTGCTGGGCCGTGTCCTCCGCAGCGCCACATTCATGGCAGACTGGCGTTGGCTCCCTCCTGGCGACCTTACACAGGTACGCACCGAAGCATCCATGCCCGGTGAGCACCTGTGTAAGGCGGAAGGTGAGGGGTTTTCGCTTGCGGCGCATCCACGCCGCAAGGACTGGACGCAGTGCCGCGGCCGTATGTTGGCCATACGGCGACTGCGCCAGGACCTCACCCCACCTCCTCAGCAACCACTGCTCTCCCAGCCTTTGGAACCGCCTTAGCTCCTCCCACGGGGGGACCTCGCCACGTGACCTCCCCTCTGACACGAGGAGGTTCGTCTCGGCAAGGACCCTTGCCGTAAGCTCCCAAGGCGGTTCCCCCGCCAGGGCAGTAGCTGCCACCCAGGAGACTGTACGGTAGCCCCTGATTACCCTCACTGCTATGACCCGTTGCGCTCTTCGCAAATGGGCCTTGTTGCGAGCAGTGAGGGAATCCGCCCAAATTGGGGCTCCGTACAGAGCTACACTCCGGCAGACTCCGGAGTATAGCCGCCTGCAGGCTTGGCTGGGCCCTCCTATATTCGGAAGGAGTCGGCCCAGCGCTGATGCCACCCTCACGACCTTCGGCCCCAGCTGTTGAAAATGGGGGCTGAAGGTCCACCTCCCGTCCAGGGTGAGTCCGAGACACTTAAGGGTTGGACTCACCCTGACCTCCGTCTCTCCGATAAGGAGTCGTGCACCCGGTGGGGGCCCTTTCCTCCCGGGTCCGCGGAAGAGCAGGGCTTCGGTCTTGTCTAAACGTACCCGAAGCCCCAAGCGCTCTATGCGGCTGACAACGAGGGCTGCCCCCTCCTCAGCCAGCCGCGCGGCCTCCTGATATGTCCTTCCCCGGAACGTGACGTAAGTGTCATCTGCATAGCAGATGACATCTGTTCCGGGGAGGATGCCGCTCCGCAGGACCCAGTCGTAGCCGACGTCCCAGAGGTTCGGTCCCAGAACCGAACCCTGAGGGACGCCGCACTCGACCTGCCGCCTCTCTAAGGACCCCGACCGATCCTCGAACACGATCTCCCTATCGGAGAGATACGCGTCCAACAGCCTCCCGAGATACGGAGGCACTTCGAAATAGTTCAGTGCCTCGCGTATTACGCTGTGTGGAAGGCTGTTGAAGGCGTTGGCGATGTCCAAGGACACCGCCACCACCACCTCCCTCCCGCGTTCCGCTTCATCCGTCACCGACTTCAGGCGCCTCACTGCGTCGATGGTCGACCGACCGGCCCGAAACCCGAACTGTGAGTCTGACAGTCCGGGCCCCGGTCCTTCCTCCAAGTGCTGAACGAGGCGGGAGGCTATTACACGTTCAAACGCCTTGCCCACCTCGTTCAGTAACACGATCGGCCGCACCGCCGACGCAAAGTCCGGTGGTCGCCCGCCCTTAGGTAGCAGGACGAGCCGACCCTCCTTCCACGCCTTCGGGAACTGACCGCTCTGTAGACAGCGGTTGAACAGTTCCCGAAGGCTATCTTCGAGGTGCACGAGAGCTATAGATAGAACCCTCCCGTGCACCCCGTCCGGACCAGGCGCCCTTCTCTTACTACGGAGGCGGGACAACCTAACCTAACCTAACCTAACCTAACCTAACCTAACCTAACCTAACCTAACCTAACCTAACCTAACCTAACCTAACCTAACCTAACCTAACCTAACCTAACCTAACCTAACCTAACCTAACCTAACCTAACCTAACCTAACCTAACCGGTACCAAAAGCCTATCGACCGATCGGCCTCCTGCCTGTTCTCGGCAAAATCTTCGAGAAGATGCTGGTCGCGCGACTTAGGTTCTACCTGCTGCCCAAGATCAGCCCTAACCAATATGGCTTTATGCCCCAAAGGAGCACCGAAGACGCCCTCTACAGGTTAGTGAACCACGTCAGAAAACAGAGGGAGGAGAAGAAAATTTCTGTCGTGGTATCACTGGACATAGAGGGGGCCTTCGACACTGCTTGGTGGCCGGCCATAAAGGTTAGGTTAGCTGAGGTTGGGTGTCCGGGGAATCTGAGGCGGGTGATCAGCAGCTACCTGAGCGAAAGAGGAGTGAATGTGAGATATGCTGGTATGGAAGTGAGCAGGGAGACCAACAAGGGGTGCGTGCAGGGGTCCATAGGTGGACCTATCCTGTGGGACCTCTTGTTGGACCCCCTGCTATGGATGTTAGAGGAGATGGATGTGTTTTGCCTGGCGTTTGCCGACGACATTGTTCTGGTGTTCGGAGGAGAAACGGCCCTCGAAATTGAGAGGAAGGCCAACGGAACCCTGGAAAAAATTAGAAAGTGGGGGGAGTTGAACAAACTGAAGTTTGCCCCCCACAAAACATGCGCTCTATTGACTACGCGGCGACTGAAATATGACGTGCCTCGACTCACTATGGGGGGTGTGCATCTACAATATTATGACCAAATACAGGTACTAGGCCTAATAATGGATAAAAGCCTCACCTTTAACGCCCACGTAGACAACGTGTGCAAAAAGGCGATTAATAGATATAAACAACTAGCAAAAGCAGCCAGAGTAGGCTGGGGGCTTAACCCCCAGATAGTCAAAATTATATATACCGCAGTAGTGGAACCTACTGTTTTGTATGCATCAGCAGCGTGGGCACCCACCGTGGAAAAGATGGGGGTCCAGAAAAGGCTCAACTCCGTTCAACGGGGTTTTGCCCAGAAGATTTGCAGAGCGTATCGGACCGTCTCCCTGAACTCTGCGATGCTGTTGGCTGGGATACTCCCTCTTGATCTCAGGATACTCGAAGCTTCGAGGCTCTATGAGATCAAGAAGGGGGTACCTCACCCGGTATTGAGGGACAGGGAGGTGGAGCGAAATGCTCCAGCGATCGAGGACCCACATCCGGCAGAGCAGGAAGAGCTGAGGTTCGGGTTGGTAGACGAGGACTCTTATGCGGACGTGGTTCATAGCCACGTCCATAGGATCTATACGGACGGCAGCAAGATTGAGGGTCGAGTCGGAGCCGCGCTCTCCGTTTGGGAGGGTGAGGCCGAGACGAAGGCCGTCAAGCTTGCGTTGCCGCCGTATTGCACCGTCTACCAAGCTGAGCTTTTAGCGCTCCATAGAGCAGTAGACATAGCCTGCAAGAGTGGAATGGCGAAGGTCGGTATCCTTAGCGATTCCAGATCGGCCCTCCAGGCTGTCACCCTTAGTTCCCCTCATCCCCTGGCAGTGCAAACAAGGGCGGCCCTCCGAAAAACTGCATCGCAGAGGCGGGAGGTCTCCCTGTTTTGGATTAAGGCGCACGCAGGGTTGAGAGGGAATGAGAGGGTTGACGAGTTAGCCAAGGAGGCCGCGCTGGGATCGAAAAGGAAGCCTGACTATGATCTGTGTCCTGTTTCATTTGTCAAGCGTATCTTAAGGGAGGATACGGTTGAGGAATGGGACAGGAGATACGAAGTGGGAGGGACGGCCGGAGTCACTAAGCTCTTTTTCCCAAGTGCTGCTGCTGCATACAAGATAGTAAACAAGATAGACATCACACATCACACCACACAGATTCTGACCGGGCACGGCGGGTTCGCCTTCTATTTGAACAGATTCAAGTTGAAGGAGGACCCGTCGTGTTCATGTCAGCCAGGAGTTGAGGAGACGGTTCCTCACCTGTTACTCGAGTGCCCGATTTTTGCTAGCAGTAGATATGACACTGAGCAAAAATTGGGCATATCGATGACGGGTGAGAATCTGCCTGCCATCCTGGGGGGAAAGAAGAGGGACATTTTCCTCTCTTTTTGTAAAAGAATTGTGTGTGTAACAAACAAGAGAAACTGTGATATTTTGCTGTGATAAAAAATTAGTGTTAGGTTCTAGCGGTAGGTTTTTAAATTGTGATATTAGGCTAGTAAACGTTGTGCTGTATTTTTATTATTTTATATTAATTGATTTATATTTATTGACATTTTAAATTGAAAGTGAAAATTGTAGTTGTATTTTATTGTATTATTTTGGAATTTTATTTACTGTATGGATGTTGTAATTATTGGCTTTTAAAAAATTGTTCTTTTATATTAGACTTGTAGAAAAATAAATAATTTTGACATGTACACTGTACCTCAAGACAGTATTACTATTGTAATAAACAACAAAAATCATTGTAAATATAAAAGTTAACAATAAGATAAGACAATTGTAAAAGTAGTAATAAGACCATTATAAAATTAGAAAAAAGAACTGAAAAAGAAAAAGAACAAAAAGATAAACAAAAAGCCCTGATTATGTTAGGGGAAAAAAAAATAAAAAAAAAAAAAATAACCTAACCTAACCTAACCTAACCTAACCTAACCTAACCTAACCTAACCTAACCTAACCTAACCTAACCTAACCTAACCTAACCTAACCTAACCTAACCTAACCTAACCTAACCTAACCTAACCTAACCTAACCTAACCTAACCTAACCTAACCTAACCTAACCTAACCTAACCTAACCTAACCTAACCTAACCTAACCTAACCTAACCTAACCTAACCTAACCTAACCTAACCTAACCTAACCTAACCTAACCTAACCCAGTCTGAGCCCGTCCGCGGTCCGAGCAGCAGCTTTTTCGCGACGCTCCGCACTTAAAAATCCAAAAAACCGGTAAAAAGTTATCCGATTTTCATAAAAAAGGTGTCGCTGGAATCGTCTCGTCGCCCTCTACCGTGACCGTTATAAGTGTAGTGAAATTTGTGATCGTAGCTATAGTATAAGTACCTTTGACCTTTGTTTTTAGTTTTAAGCGTCCCCACGAGGTGGGTGAAATAGAGTGCTGTGCATAACGGATCGCAGTGTATCAGAAAGCGGTAGAAGAGAGCTCACAATATCCGCAAAAATAAAAATTTTTGCGCATCCAGGGGGTGAGTTATTCATATTTAAAAAAGTAAACTTTAATTGACTACCCCGGCAAAACCACCAGAGACGCGTGGGGTTTGAAGAGCGCTAAATTAGCTGCTCCCCAGCCTCCAGACAGCCCAACAGAAAAGGGTAAGTCCCCCCCTGAAAATTTTTTCAGGAAGGGGAAAAAACCTATATTATAGGAAAGGAGCTGGCGTATAAAAACCAGAGGCTAAAAAATAAAACAGTAAGTGCAGACTGGTAGAGGAACCCGCCCCCTATCACCCGGAAAAAACCCCGAAGCTCTAGGCCCAACGGGACCAGAGATAGGAGAAAAAACGTGGAAAACCGGGATAGCTCGGGAACGACGGGAGACACCGGGATAGGACCGGTAAAATTAGATAGTAGATAACAGGACGAAGCAGGGGACACCTCGCACGAGCAAATTGGAGCACAGGAACGGGAGTTATCGACAAAAAACAATTGGCGGCCATTTTGTCCGCCATTTTGGTAAAACTTTAATCACCCATAGCTCCCGAACCGTACAAGCTACGACGACGTGCGACGGCTCCTGGTAAAAGGCGTAAACAAGAGAAGCCGATAAACGTCAAAACCAGCCGAAAAAAAGGGGGAATAGAACCCCCCCAAACTCCCCCACCATAATAAGCCCAAGGTACGGAAACCCTAGGAGCAAAGAAACCCCGGTCCGTTACCTCAAAGGCCAAGGGAGTTATCGACAAGTTAAGACCAACTTTGACGTTTGTCGGCCATCTTGAAAAATTTCAGACGGACATATCTCGGCAAGGAAAAGTCGCAGACAAAAACGGATTGCGGATCTCGGCAGCTGGGAGGAAGGGCTATCTTACCCGCTAGACCGGGACCCAAAAATACTAAAAAATTTTGCAAAAAATTTTGGTACCGGAACGGACCAAAATCTTATAGAGGAGAAAGAGCCAAGCCGAAAAAACCCAAGGACGACCCATCTGCGACGCAGCGTTCCGGAGATATCGGCCCTTAAAGTTCGACTTTGACAGTTCCCGAACTGTCAAAGGGCCGATAAAAACACCAATATCTCAGCCCCCAGTTGAGATACAAGTACGGGATTTTCTTTGGGGTACTGGGCGTCACTTCAGCTACACACCTACCGAAATTGGGACAAATCGGGGTCATCGGGTCTTGAAGGCCAGATCTGGGGGGGAAACCCGAAAAATAAGAAAGAGCTCAAAAAACCCTCAAAAACAAGCCCAAACTCGGCCTACTTCCCATAAAGGATAAAGGAGCAGTGTAGGAACAAAGTTTTCAGACTGGAAATAGGCCGCCATATTGGAAATTTTAAAAGCAGCATAACTCCGCTCCTACTCCTCGTAGAGAGACGCGGTTTCCACCAGAAGTATTGGCAGCGGAAAACCTATCTACTCAAGCCATCACCGAAAACCTGGAACACCTGGAACCAGAAAAACTCACCTGGAGGCGGCTGGACGTCGCAGAAGGCTGCAGTTTTCGGGTGCTAGCACTGGGCGAGGGTGACGACGCTACACCTGGAAGCCCACAGCACCTGGAACCTCTGCAGCACCTGTAAAAAAGAAAAATAAGATCGCTTACCTGCTGGGAGCCGCTGCACCAGGTGGAGTCACCGTGAGACCTGAAAGAAGAGCTTAGAGTAAGATAGTTGCATAGTCATTAGATTAACGACCGGTAGCCCCTATTGGAGCTACTGATTAGTAATAAGATTAGTTGATAAGGACCAACTACACCATTTTTGGTGTAGTTGCTAGGATAAGGACATTAGTTTAGGAAAATAGACTGAGACCAGCTGTGTCATATTTGGCACAGCTGTCAGGGGATAGAAGGATTAGGATTTTAGGACCAACTACATCATTTTTGGTGTAGTTGATAGGTTAAGTTTTCAATAAATCTTATTATTCTAATATTCTATTATACAATTTTATAACTGACGCGTTCCCCCGAAGAATTTACAATTTTAAATTTTAATACTATACAACTATTTTAAACATACAGAATATATATATCTTTACCTTACATTTTATAAATTAGTAACCTTAAAAAATTTCTTAAAAAATTAATAATGGCCACGGTATACACCCCGATTAACAAAGGCCCTAAAAACCCACACCGTCTGTCCATGGAGGGACCGGTGACTGATAGTAGCGGTGGGGGAGGTAGCAGCCGCCGAGGCAGTCCGGCGGTTGATGATAGGGTCCAGTACGATGTTGACTCTCTCGGTGCCCTCTTGGCCGAGACATCAAAAACTGTACAAAATAGCGTCTATTTGCTGAACCAGACCAGAAACATGAGGGGAGATTTGAGGTCCGGTTTAGCAAATAATCTCACAAAAATCTCGAGTCAGATAGGGAGGGTCGCCTTGTTGAGTAGGAAAAGGACGGAAATGGACAGTGAAAGAGAAATTAGGGAGACTAGGGAAGTGGAAGTGCAGTGGAGTGGATGTGATGAAAATGATGAGTATTATGAGCAAAACCAAAAATATTTGAGAGAACATGATATTAAAGAAGTACTTATCGAGGTATATAAGAAAGTGCGAGAATTGATATATAGAAGGGAAGAAAGCATGAAAGAGTATGTAATGGAAGCGAATGAAAAAACAATAGAAACAGTAAGAGAAGAAATTAGTAATATAAATCAGGATGTTAGAAAAGAATGTGAGGATATGAAAGAGGAGTTGAATAGTAAAATGGAGGAAATCAGACAGATAAGCCAGAAATCAGTGAATGAGAGTAAGGAAAGTATGAAAAAGTATGTAAGGGAAGTGAATGAGAGAACAGTAGAAAAAATAACAAAAGAAATAAGACTAAACCACGAAGAAGTGGTAAACGAAAATCAGGAAAATAGAAAAAATTTAGATAGGGCAATTGAGGAGTGGGGGGCCAGGGCTCCGGCAGTACTGCAACCGGCGTCATACGCGAGTGCGGTTGGTGGCGGTGGAGATACCCAAACCACGCCACCGGAACCGAAGCACATGACCCTCCACTCCTTAGTTGTAACAGATAAGGAAAATCATATGTCGGGGACGGAAATTATAACAGGAATAGGAGAAATAATAGAGGCTAGAAAGGAGGGGATAAAAGTAGACAGGATTCGTAAAGGAAAAGAGAGAAAGGTTATTTTAGGATTTAGCGATAGGAAGGAAAGGGACAGAATAAAAAGCAAAATCGAGAACAGTAAGAGTAACTTTGAGGTAGAAATAGTGCAAAACAAGGACCCACAGGTGGTGCTGTATGGGGTGCTCAAGCCGAATACCGACGAGGAGATCCTCGAGGCGCTTAGGACTCAAAACGGGCACCTCATGCAGCCGCCCCCCGATGGGGTAGAAGACAGAATTAAAGTAAAGTATAGGAGAAAAGGGAAGGATGAGCAGACAGAACACATAGTACTGAATGTGTCGCCGGGGCTGTGGCAGCGCTTCGTCAAGGCAGGCTACATGTACATAAACATGCAGCGCGTTCGGGTCGCCGACCAGTCCCCCCTGGTGCAGTGCTCGCGCTGCCTAGGGTACGGGCATGGAAGGCGACACTGTACTAGTAGCGCGGGAGAAAAGTGCTGCCACTGCTCCGGAGAGCATCATCAGTCCCAATGCGAAGGCATACGGGAGGGAAAAAACGCATGCTGTATAAACTGCAAAAATGAGGGCTTAAAGATAACAGACCACAATGCCTTCAGTGCGGAGTGTCCGGTACGGCGGAAGTGGGACGCTATAGCACGGGCAGCCGTAGCGTACGATAGCCAGGAGGAATAGTAGTAATAGTACCAGTACGGCCAGAATAGCGGAAACAAAAACTAGCTGGCATTTGTCAAAAATTGTTTTTGGCGAATCCAACAATGTAAGCAAAAAATGGCCATAAAAAATCTTAGCATATATATGGTTATGATGCATAACACAGCATATATAGCTTAAGTGATAACAATTGTGTAAACTGATACTATTGCGGCTATAAACCACCCTGGGTTACCACGGTGTGCATAGCGTACCACAAATGCAGGGAATTATTGTAAAGATAATCTCTCGGCAAACCGCCTGGCCGGGCAGTCCGCCCGGGGCATGGAAAAACCGAAACACACAGAGAAGTAGAGAAGTAGAGATAGAACAGATAGAAGGCTTCAGATAAGTAAGGAAAGCGAATGTAAAGTAGAAAAGTAGAAACTAAATAAAACTAATGTAGAAAATATGGAACTTAAATAAATCATAAATAAAGTAAAAGTAGAAGAAAAGTAATAGCAGATGAAAATTATAATAGTGGAATGTGTGGGTTAAGCTGTAAGTGAATGTAAAGTTAGGAAAATGTAAATTAAAAAGAGAAATGTAAGAATAAAAGAAAAAGGAAATGTAATTTTGAAAAAGAAAAACGTAAGACAAAATAAAAGTAGTGTAAGTGAATGTTAACGTAGTGAAAAAGGTAAAGGAAGTAAGGAAATGTACAAATTAAGTAAGAATAGAGTTATACAAATAAGCAAGAAAATGTAAAAACGACTAGAAATGAAATAAGTAAAAAGAGAAATGTAAAAAGAATTTAAGAAAATGCAAAAATGCAATGTAAAATTGTGTAAAGTAAAATGTGTAAAGTAGATGGCTAGTGAGATGTAAAAGTCGTAAACGTAAAAATAGAAATGTAATAAGAAAAATAGAAATGTAAGGTGATAGCAATAGAAACGGAATTGTTAGAAATAAAAAACTGTAACTAGAAATAAAACAAAAAACAAAGCAAAAAATTGGCCCTGCTTATGGTAGGGGGAACAAAGTAAAAAAAAAAAAAAAAAAAAAAAAAAAAAAAAAAAAAAAAAAAAAACCTAACCTAACCTAACCTAACCTAACCTAACCTAACCTAACCTAACCTAACCTAACCTAACCTAACCTAACCTAACCTAACCTAACCTAACCAGTTCGGCTTCGACCGCCGTCGAAGCAGCACGCGCCCCGCGAGCACTTAGTGAGCTCCGATCCGCGAAAATTCGATTTAAATAAGTGGAAGTGGTCAAAATCGGAGTACAAACTCGTGCGATAGCTCAAAACACGCGGAAAAACGTGACTAGAGTGACAGTGAAAACCGCGTGGAAATCGGACTTAAGGAACCCGAGAAAATCAAGAAAAACCGGAATTTTGCCCGGTTTTTAACTTTCGGACGCGTGCGCTGTGCGATTAAGATCGACGACCCCCATTTTTTATTGCACCCCTGCGTAGCCAAGGACCCTAGCCTGCTGCCTGCAAAAAACTAGATTTTTGCCGTGAAGATCCGTGAAGCAGCAGGCCAAAAACCGAAAAATAGAAAAGTGGTGCGGACACGGGGAGTGCAGGGGGGGAAAAGAAAATAGCAGATCTCGAAGCGGAACAACTGGGGCTACCAAGAACTGTTTTCTAAATTAAAATCGGACTAGTGACAAAAAAGTTAAAGGACTTTAAAAATTTCGGCAAATTTCAAAATTTATTATCTGGCAACCTAAAGCGGTAAGGTGCCAGTATTTTTTGTGAATAGTGTGTGTGACGACCAGGAGCTCCCACTCCAAAAATTTGGAGTCGTTCCGGTGGATAGTTCCGGAGAAAAAAGGAAGAAACGAAAAAACCTAGACCTAGTCCTAGGAGGTCTAGACTTCGAGGAAGCCAGCGGACAACCACCTTGAGTCGACACCAACAGCCTGGAGAAGCGGAGACAGAGCTAAGTGGCATTTAAAGACATTTTAAGTTTTAGTTTTTACGACATAAAATTTTAAAGATTCAAAAAAGTTAATTTAGAGTAAAGATAAAAATATAGATTTAATACAGTAGAAAATAGAATAAGTAAGGCTCATGACAGTGAAATATTATTATATAATGAAATATTTTTAATTCATATACACTAGCTAAGGTATTAACTCTCTAGACCAGTTGCGTCATTTTTGGCACAGCTGTTAGTTTTAAGACAACTAAGGAAATATAGATAGGACCAGTTGCTTCCTTACTGGAGCAGCTCTCAGTATAGAATAGAACTTTTTAAACTACTTTAAATTTACACCTCACATTTTGACAACTATACAACTATTAACATATACACTATTTATATAATATTATAACTTTTACACTTATACATTATACTTGACTCTGATTTAGGACCAACTGCATCATTTTGGTGCAGTTGTTAGGTTAAAGACGTATAATCGGATTAGTGACTCTTATTGGAGTCACCCAAATCGTAGGCTAAATAGTTGTGGACAAAATAAAGCTCCTGCAGGAAATAAAGAGAAACAGAAACCGACAGGATCGGGTTTTGCTATTAAATTATATCAGGCGCAATATTTCTCAACCTAGGACAAAATTACATATATAGTTAACGAATTGGAGCCCTATATCATAACAAATAAATAAACGGCAATACGCCGATTATAAAAGACCCAACTACTTTAGACATACAAATACAATTCTACGATTTAGTTATAAATATATTTAATATTAAATATTCAATTTACATATATACACTTGACGCGTTCCCCCAATAACCTTAAGCTTAATTTTACAGAATACACACTCTACACATCATAAAATACATTACACTTGCTTGCTTAAACATACATAACTCGAACATATAAACTAAAACTAAAATGGCGATGGTTCATACCCCACACAACAAAAACCCTATAAACCCAAATCGATTGACCATGGAGGGGCCGGGGTCTGCCGGTAGTAGTAGCGGAAACAGTAGCCAGCACCAAATAGAAACCAGCACTCTCCGATACCCCGACGGCTCCCTTGACGCCCTTCTGGCAGAAACTTCCTATACGGTTAAAAATAGTATATATTTGCTGAACCAGACTAGGAACATGAGAGGCGAGTTAAAGACTGGTTTGGCAAATAATCTTACGAAGATTTCTAACCATATAGGGAGAGTTGCGTTACTAAGTAGAAAGGAAAATAGGAAAACAAGCGATACGGAGGAACGGAGTGAAAGAGGAAGTGAGCAAGGAACCCCAAAAAGTTGTGATTGTAAGAGAGAGATTGCAGAATTATATGAAAGAATGGAGAGAATGATGGATGAAAGGATGTATAAGATAGACGACAGCAACATAAGGGTAGTGATGAAAGAAATAAATGAGGAAAATAATAATAAAATATCCGAACTGATAAATGGGGTCAAAGAGTTAATTCAGGAAGTAAGACAGGAAACAAATAATAAATTTAAAGAAGTAAATAAGCTAAATCGAGAGGTGGTAAAGGACTGTAAGGAGATAAAAGACGAAATAAACACTAAGGTAGAGAATATGAGAGTCGTAAACCAGAAACTGGCAAAAGACAGTACGAACCACCTAAATAGGGCAATCGAATTGACAGATATTGCAAAAGCATTAGGTATGGAAATAATGGATAGCAAAAATACAAGTTTTAAAGAGATAAATAAGTTAAGTCAAGAGATTTTAAAGGAATGTAAGGGTATAAAAGGGGAGATTAATAGTAAGGTAGAGAAAATAAAACAAATAAACCAGGAATCGGCAAAGGAAAGTAAAGATAATTTAAATAGGGCAGTCGAGTTGTTGAGCGGGGTAGAGAAGTTAAGTCAGGACATAAGAAAGGAGACAAGTAACAAATTAAAAGAGATAAACAAGTTAAATAAGGAGGTCATAATCGAATGTAAGGGTATAAAAAGGGGAAATAAATTGTAGGGTAGAGGAAATTAGAAAGGAAAATCAGGACTTAGCAAAGGAAAATGAGAAAAATTTAAGTAGGGCAGTCGAAGAGTGGGGGGCCAGGGGCTCGGCAGAACCAAGACCCGCGACTTATGCGGCGGTAGTCGGTGGCGGAAGGGAAACCACGCCGCCGAAGCCGAAGCGCGTGACCCTCCACTCTTTAGTAGTGACAGATAGGGAAGACTTTATGACAAGTGCAGAGATAGTGACAGAAGTAGGAGCAATTATAGAGGCAAAGAAAGAGGGAATTAAAATAGAAAGGATTAGAAAAGGAAAAGATAGGAAAGTTATCATAGGATTAAGTAATAAGGAGGACAGAGATAAGATCAAAGAAAGAATAGAGAAAAGTGGGGGGAAATTAGAAGTCCAGAGCATAGACAATAAAGATCCGCAGGTCGTGCTGTATGGGGTGCTTAAGTCCAACACCAATAATGACATAATAGAAGCAATAAAAAGTCAAAATAAGCACCTCATACAGCAGGTCCCGGACGAGAAGGACTGTAGGATGGAGGTCAAATACAGAAAGCGGGGAAAGGATGCAGGCACTGAGCACGTGGTGCTGACTGTGTCGCCGGGGCTGTGGTTGTGCTTCACCGAGGCGGGCTATCTATATATAGATATGCAGCGTGTTAGAGTCGCCGACCAGTCCCCCCTGATACAGTGTTCACGCTGTTTAGGGTACGGACATGGGCGGCGGTTCTGCAGTACCGCCGAGGAGAGGTGCAGCCATTGCTCCGGGACACACCACCAGTCCCAGTGCGAGGAGCTGAAGGCGGGAAAGAATGCTTGTTGTATCAACTGCAAAAATGAAAAGCTAGATAACATCAATCACAATGCATTCAGCGCGGGGTGTCCGGTCCGTCAGAGGTGGGACGCCATAGCGCGTGCAACGGTTGCTTATGCCGAACACCAATAGTGCCAGTAAGCCGCCTGTAACCCTAGCATTGGAAATTGCAATTAATTGTATTAATTTAAAACCAATGATGTGAAGGAAGGAGGTAGGCAGACAGCGGGGGGTATAAAATTTGGATATATAAAACTTTGCATATATATGGAATTATGTAAATAAGGAAGCATATATAGCATAAGCTTTTGAAAAACGTAACCCCCCGCTGTCCTAAATAATTGTATACTGGGACTATTGGCAAATAACGCGCTGTGGAAAATCACAAATTGCAAACAATGATTATTATGTAATAATTTTTGTGCAAAAAACTCCGGGGTGGACGTCCCGGGCTGAATGATGACAATGGATAGGAGTAGTGGGATGAGTAAGAAAACATAAAGTAAAGTAAATATACGGAAGGAATGTAAATGAGTGTAAAGATGTAGAACAAGATAGAAACAGGAAATGAGTGTAATAGTTAGACATAGTATAATTTAAAAAAGAGCAATAAAATAAAAACTGATAAGCAAACAAGAAAAATGTAAATAACAAAATGTAAAAGAATAAAATGTAAAAAGTAAAAAGTAAAATGTAAAGCTAGGAAAATGTGAATTAAAAGAGAAATGTAAGAATAAAAGAAAAAGGAAATGTAATTTTTGGAAAAGAAAAATGTAAGTCAACATAAAAGTAGTGTAAGAAAATGTTAACGTAGTGATAAATGTAAAAGAAAGTAAGGAAATGTACAAAAATAAGTAAGAAATAGAGTTATATAAGTAAGCAAGGAAATGTTAAAAAGAGAAAGAATCTAAGGAAATGTAAAATGTAATTGCGAATGCAAAAATCAATGTAAAGCAAATAGCGAAAATGCAAAAATGTGATGTAAAATTTTGAGCAAAATGTGTAAATTAGATGGGTAATGAGATGTAGAAGTGTAAAATTAGAAATGTAATAAGAAAAGAGAAATGCAATGTGATAGTAATAGAAAAGGAAATGTAAGAATAATAATTGTAATTAAGAACTAAACATAAACAGTAAATACAAAACAAGCAAAAAATTGGCCCTGCTTACGGTAGGGGGAACAAAAAAAAAAAAAAAAAAAAAAACCTAACCTAACCTAACCTAACCTTTTTTTTTTTTTTTTTTTTTTTGGCGCTGGGGGCACCCGAGTGGTGATGTGGGACTCCCGTATAGGCTAATGAGACCCACGGTTTACCCACTAAAACCCCCCCCCACCTTCCTCCACGCCGCCTTGCGACGGGGCCACGGGAACGATACACACATCCGCGACCCCGCCGGCGGCAGGCGCACCAGATGGTAAGGTGCGCCTCCCTCCTCCGCCTCCACCAGTACTGCAGCAGACTCCCCCCGAGTCTGCTGCAGTACTGGTGGAGGCCAACTACACCTCGGCCGCAGAGGATAGGGCAAGCGGCGCACCGTAATACCAAACTTGCCTCTTCCCCTGCGGCCCCACCGATGCCGTTACCGCGCGGAACGGCCCCGCCAGCTCGCAGGGGGGTAGGGATAGCGGCACAACACCACCACCCTCTCCCCCTGCGATCCTCCACGGCCGCAGAAGATAGGGAGTACGGCGCACCGTAATACCGGCACTCCTCTTCTTCTGCGGTCCCACCTCTAGGCGCGTCCGCAGCGGACTGGCTCCTCCAGTCCGCCGGGAGCGCCCCTCCTCGGGCCGGCCCGGCCTCCTGCCAAGCCGGCCCTGGTTGCCTCTTCGCTTCACCGTGGGTCCTCAACCACGGTTACTGAGCCCCACCGCCACGACAAGGCGGGCAACCGTCGGGGGGAACCTAACCTAACCTAACCTAACCTAACCTAACCTAACCTAACCTAACCTAACCTAACCTAACGACGACGACTAGGGACGCTTTGGCTAGATCGGCGGTGTCGTATTGCTGAGGTTGTCTCCGGTGAGTACTTCCAGTACCATATATTGCAGGCCAACCTTCAGCGGAGCCAAATCGCCACAAGGGAGTTATTACTCGAGGCCACCAAGCGTAAGGCTAGCGTAGCGTTGCTGCAGGAGCCATACATAGGTGGGGCGCGGAGTATGAGGACATACAACGGGATGAGGGTCTTCCAGAGCGATGGAGAAGGGGGTGGTGTTGTCAAGGCGTGTGTTGTGGTATTCGACGATACATTGGACGTCGAGCTACACACACGCCTCAGCAACAACAACATAGTTGTGACCACCCTCCGAACCAAAGCCTGGGAGACGGTTGTAGTGTCCTTCTACTTCGAGCCCGATAAGCCTGTAGGGCCCTACCTGGACCATCTTATGCGGATAGGGAGAGAGCTGGGATCCGATAAGATGGTTCTGGGAGGCGACGCGAACGCTAAAAGCCCGTGGTGGGGTGGCGACACGGAAGACCCGCGAGGAAGGGACGTGTCTGCTGTACTGGAAGCAATGGGCTTACATATACTCAACACTGGAGACATCCCAACTTTCGACACCGTCAGAGGGGGAAAAAGGTACTCCAGTTACGTGGATGTGACAGCGTGCTCCGACGACCTGCTGGACCGAGTGGGCGACTGGAGGGTTGATGAGGGTCTGACGAGCTCGGACCACAACGGCATATCATTTGGCATCAGACAACAGAAATCCACAGGCACAAACATAATACGTACCACACGCATATTTAACACACAGAAGGCAAACTGGACTCAGTTTCGTGAGAAACTGACCCAGCTGATGTCGGACAGACAATTGACTGCACAGGACATGGACACAATACACAGCACACAACAAATAGAAGAAGTAATAGACAGATACACGGAAGCCATAACACAGACATGCAGAGACACAATGCCGACTAGAAAACACACACAGAGATTCACCTTGTCGTGGTGGAATGATGAGCTCGTGCAGCTGAAGAAGGAGGTCGCCACGAGGAAACGCAGGATTCGTAACGCTGCGCCTGATCGCAGAGACCGCGTAGTTGGACAGTACCTGGAAGCGAAAGAGAAGTATGAAAAGTCAGTAAAAGAGGCACAGATTGAGAGTTGGAAGGAGTTTTGCCGGAAACAGGATAGGGAGGGGGTCTGGGAAGGCATCTACAGGGTGTTGAACAGAGTCAGAGGGAGGGAGGAGGATCTGCCCCTTACGAGGGACGGTGAAACCCTCGACGCCCGAAGCTCCGCGGAATGGCTGGCGGAGACCTTCTACCCCGGGGACCATGAAAGTGGTGAAAGTGAGGAACATCGGCGGACGCGTCGGCGGGCGGAGTCCTTGGACATCGAGCCGCCGACGGGTCCGGACGACCCTCCTTTCATCATGGAGGAGTTGAAGAGAGCCGTAAGGTCCTTCAACCCCAAAAAGGCCCCCGGGGCGGATGGACTCACGTCGGACATCTGCCAACGCGCTGTGGAATGTGACCCGGAATGGTTCCTTGCCCTGCTGAATAGGTGCCTCACGGTCGCCTGCTTCCCCAAACAGTGGAAGCGGGCGACCGTGGTGGTGCTAAGGAAGCCGGGCAAGGAATCGTACCGGGTACCAAAAGCCTATCGACCGATCGGCCTCCTGCCTGTTCTCGGCAAAATCTTCGAGAAGATGCTGGTCGCCCGACTTAGGTTCTACCTGCTGCCCAAGATCAGCCCTAACCAGTATGGCTTTATGCCCCAAAGGAGCACCGAAGACGCCCTCTATAGGTTGGTGAACCACATCAGAAAGCAGAGGGAGGAGAAGAAACTTTCTGTTGTGGTCTCGCTGGACATAGAGGGGGCCTTCGATAGTGCTTGGTGGCCGGCCATAAAGGTTAGGTTAGCTGAGGTTGGGTGTCCGGGGAATCTGAGGCGGGTGATCAGTAGCTACCTGAGTGGAAGAGGAGTGAATGTGAGATATGCCGGTATGGAAGTGAGCAGGGAGACCAACAAGGGGTGCGTGCAGGGGTCCATAGGTGGACCTATCCTGTGGGACCTCTTGTTGGACCCCCTGCTATGGATGTTAGAGGAGATGGATGTGTTTTGCCAGGCCTTTGCCGACGACTTAGTGTTGGTTTTTGAAGGGGACACCGCCCTTGAAATCGAGTTAAAGGCAAACGGGGTCTTGGAGAAAATAAACGAGTGGGGGGAGTTGAACAAGTTGAAGTTCGCCCCCCACAAAACATGCGCTCTACTAGTTACGCGAAGACTAAAATATGACGTGCCCCGACTCGTAATGGGGGGTGTGTACTTAGAGTATCATGATCACATAAAGGTTTTAGGTTTAACAATAGACACCGGCCTCACCTTCAACACTCACGTTGGAAACGTGTGCAAAAAAGCTATCCATAGATATAAGCAGCTAGCCAAAGCTGCCAGGGTAGGCTGGGGGCTTAACCCCCAGATAGTTAAAACCATATATATGGCCGTGATAGAGCCGACTATCCTGTATGCATCGGCAGCGTGGGCACCCACCGTGGAAAAGATGGGGGTCCAGAAAAGGCTCAACTCCGTCCAACGGGGTTTTGCCCAGAAGATCTGCAGAGCATATCGGACTGTCTCCCTGAACTCTGCGATGCTGCTGGCTGGGATACTCCCTCTTGATCTCAGGATACTCGAAGCTTCGAGGCTCTATGAGATCAAGAAGGGGGTACCTCACCCGGTGTTGAGGGACAGGGAGGTGGAGCGAAATGCTCCAGCGGTCGAGGACCCACATCCGGCAGAGCAGGAAGAGCTGAGGTTCGGGTTGGTAGACGAGGACTCTTATGCGGACGTGGTTGATAGCCACGTCCATAGGATCTATACGGACGGCAGCAAGATTGAGGGTCGAGTCGGAGCCGCGCTCTCCGTTTGGGAGGGTGAGGCCGAGACGAAGGCCGTCAAGCTTGCGTTGCCGCCGTATTGCACCGTCTACCAAGCTGAGCTTTTAGCGCTCCATAGAGCAGTAGACATAGCCTGCAAGAGTGGAATGGCGAAGGTCGGTATCCTTAGCGATTCCAGATCGGCCCTCCAGGCTGTCACCCTTAGTTCCCCTCATCCCCTGGCAGTGCAAACAAGGGCGGCCCTCCGAAAAACTGCATCGCAGAGGCGGGAGGTCTCCTTGTTTTGGATTAAGGCGCACGCAGGGTTGAGAGGGAATGAGAGGGTTGACGAGCTAGCCAAGGAGGCCGCGCTGGGATCGAAAAGGAAACCCGACTACGATCTGTGTCCTGTTTCATTCGTCAAGCGTATCTTAAGAGAGGATACGGTTGAGGAATGGGACAGGAGATACGAAGCGGGAGGGACGGCTGGAACCACGAAGCTCTTTTTCCCAAGCGCTGCTGCTGCATACAAAATAGTCAAAAAATTAGACATAACACACCACACTACACAGATACTGACTGGACACGGTGGGTTCGCCTTCTACTTGAACAGATTCAAGTTGAAGGAGGACCCGTCGTGTTCATGTCAGCCAGGAGTCGAGGAGACGGTTCCTCACCTGTTACTCGAGTGCCCGATTTTTGCTAGCAGTAGATATGATACTAAGCAAAAATTGGGCATATCGATGACGGGTGAGAGCCTGTCTTCCATCCTGGGGGGCAAGAAGAGAGAAGTTTTTCTCTCTTTCTGTAAAAAGATCGTAGACTCTGTGATAAAAAAGAATTGTGATATTTTGGTGTAAGTTTAGTATAGGCTCTATTTATAGTAAAATTTTGTGATATTAGGCTAGTCTTTACCTTGTGTCGTCGTTTTACTGTTGATATTTTAATGGTCGTGATTATTTTAGCGGAATTTTATTATTTTATTTTATTGTATTTTATTGAATTATTATTTTAATTGATTAATGTTTGTTGGAATTTTATTTTAAATTGAAAATTTTTAAAAGTATTGTATTATTTTAGAAGTTATAAAAAATTTTGACAAGTACATCGTACTGTACTAAATAGATAAGTAAGTAAGATAAGTATAAAAATTGTATTAGAATTAAGAAGAAAAAGAATATATGATTAAAAACAAGCCCTGATCATGTTAGGGGGACGGAAAAAAAAAAAAAAAAAAAAAAAAAAAAAAAAAAAAAAAAAAAAACCTAACCCAGTACGCGTCCAACCTCGCACAGGTACACATATCGCTCCGCGTTTAAAATTCGTAAAAACGTCAATTTCGTTCAAAATTCAATTCAAAGTGTAAAAAGTGATAAAACAGTGTGTGGTGCACAAGGATTATTGGAGGCAACGCGATCGGAGTTCGGGCTGCAGAGTTATAAGCCCTCAACTTTGCAGAGGAATAACATCAAATCCAAGTAAGACCCCCGAAATTCACAATATACTCCAGCTTGCCGCCATCGAGAGCTGTCCAGGGACATATCATACCACCCGATCCGCGCAGGATCTTAGGAGTTATTAACATCCGAAATTCCAAGATTTGCGGGGATTTTCCACGTGTTTACAAAGGTTAGTCGAGTTCATTCGAGTTCAAACTAAAACACGTGTAACCTGAAGACAGCTGGATCCACGAAGGTGCTCCGAAGTAGCATTGAAGACACCTCGAGCGTCCACCAGCTCATCCTCAAAGGTACCACACACCCCATAGAAGCGTACCAAAAGGACAAGACCGGGATACCAAGTGCGGGGTATCCCTAGAATCGGCACGAGGAGCCCCTACCAAATTCCTCAACCCCAACCCCAAATCATCCCCTTCAAAAACCCCTCACCAATTACGTCATCCTACGTCATCCATACCTTACACATCCATCATCATCAACACCATCCACCCCAAAACTATCCAACAACCCCTAAACCCTAGCACCTCCCTCTCTAACAAGAACTCCAACAACCCCAACCCCCACCCTCACCCAACCCCCAACCCCTAAAACAAAAACCCCACCAATCGTCCCCCCACGAAACCTACCCCCCCCCCCCCCCCCCCGAGGGAAAATACCCCTCGAGCTATAACTCCTAAGTCCTTGCCCCTAGACCCCTCGATTGAGGGTTCATTGGATTCGGGAGAGTGAGCCCCACATTTTGGCTCCTACAGAATCCCTAAATTCCGGCTAGAACCCGAGATATCACCCCCGAACCCCGACCTTACCTACCACCCTATCCTATAAACTTACTTCCTACCAATCGTCCCCCCACGAAACCTACCCCCCCCCCCCCCCCCGAGGGAAAATACCCCTCGAGCTATATCTCCTAAGTCCTTGCCCCTAGACCCCTCGAGTGAGGGTTCATTGGAATCGGGAGAGTGAGCCCTACATTTCGGCTCCAACAGATTCCCTGAATTCCGCCTAGAACCCGAGATCTCATCCCCCAACCCCGACCACACCAACCACCCAACCTAACAAACTTCCACCTCACCAATCGTCCCCCACGAAAACACCAACCCCCCCCCCCCCCCCCCCCCCCCCCCCCCGACGAAATATCCCCTCGAGTCATATCTCCATAACCCCTGCTCCTAGACCCCCCGTGTGAGGGCTCATTGGAATCGGGAGAACGAGCCCTATAATTTGGCTCTGACAGATTCCCAAAAATCCAATTGCCCACCCACAACTTACCCATATCCCTCCACCCACGCCCTATACCCTATACCCTCGTGTATCAGATCTGATACCCCACACAAACCAAACACAGAATGTCATCAAAATCAAGCAAGACATTCCACTCGGCCCAGTCGTCGAAATCAAATCCAGCAGAGACGACGGCGCCGGGTGCCTCACAACCAACACAGGTGGCGAAAACCTATAGCAGGTCCCTGAGGGAGAAAGTGCTGGCCAAAGCGCTCCCCAAACTCTCACCGGCGCAACAAACATCACAAGCCCCAGAAGACCAGGGGAGCCCAATAGAGCAGACGGAGGCGATCCAGAAAATCCAGATGTGGGAACAGGCGGAACTACCACCACGCCCAATCCTATCCGAGGAAGAAGATGAACTGTCCGGGTTATCGGAATCATCAGTGTGCTCGGAAGTCTCCCGCATCCGGACATCGAGGAAGAGTCTGCTGTTCACCACGGGACGCGGAATGGGCATTGAGATGGATGCAGCAAATAAGGCAGCGAACACCATGCTGCAAAAAGGGAAGGAGGCGCTGGAACAAGCGGGGAATATGAAAAAGGAGTGCAAATTAACAGCATTAGATGCACTCCAATCCCTGTACGAGACAGTGCTCTCCCTTTCCGACTCCAGGTCAAGACATAAATATAACCTGGAGAAGGAAAGGAGCCGACATGCCCAAGAGCTAGTGAGAGTGGAAAGGGCCCACAATAAGCATATCCAACAACTCACCAATGAAATAACCAAACTACGGGAATCAATGGACGCCAGCCTGAAGGAGACCAAAGATGTGCGGAAGTGGCTAGAATTCGAGACGCAGGAGCCACACCGCCAAATTAAAGAAACCAGCAGACTGGCGCCCATCATTGATACGAACATAAAATCACTGGCTAAAACAATAACGGCGGAGCTTAGTAATAAAAGAGAACCCGCCGTTCTAGACACAAAGGCCATTGAAAACCAAATAAAGCCACAAATAACCATCATAAGATCTGAGATGGAAAATCTACAAAAACAACTCCAAAAAATGGAAGAAAAAACCATAACTATCCACAAAGATAACACCAAAGATATTAAGGAGCTTTATAAGGCCACCTCCAAAAGCGCTCCAACAAACAACAACGAGCTCAAATTACAAATGGATAAGATGGCCACACAATTAGAAGAGATAAAAACAAAGCTGCAGCAGCCCTCGACAAACCAAACTCCCAACGTCATCAACATACAGGAACACCTGGAGCCACTCTCCGAAAGGCTGAAGGTGGTGTCATCGGAAATAAAATCTCTAAGAACTGAGAAGGCCGAGATACCACCACAACCAGCAATCAGCTTGGGAACAGAGATGGCGTTGGTCGAGATGATGAAGAATCAGTCGAGGCCAACATACGCGCAGGCAGCAAAGAAAACACCACCACCACCAACAAGGAGAGAGCAACATAGCATAATAGTATCTTCAAAGGATGCATCCGACACAAGTGAGAAGACCCTTAAAATAATAAGAACAGTCTTAGACCCAAAGAAGACAGGGGCCAGGGTAGATCACTTGAGGAAGGTGAAAAACCAGAAGATACTACTAAGCTGCGGCAACAAAGAGGACCTACAGTTAATAACAACAAGAATACAAATGTGCGAGAAGTTGAAACAGGAGAGAGCGAGACAGAATAATCCTCTCCTCATCATCAAAAACGTGTTGTCCTACCATACGGACATCGAACTCGTGGAGCACCTGCGAGCCCAAAACAAACAGGTGTTCCACGGAGTCGAGACTAAAGAGCAGCAAGTACGAGTCAAATACAGGAAAAGGGCACGTAACACCCAGGAGTGCCATGTGGTATTGGAGGTGTCGCCACAACTCCATAAAAACTTTCTGGAAGTGGGTAAAGTCTATATAGATCTGCAGCGAAGACCAGTGGAGGACCAGTCCCCCCTCATACAGTGTGCCAAATGTCTCGGATATGGGCACACTATGAAAATCTGTGAGGAGGAAAAACCACGCTGTAGTTACTGCGGAGAACAAACCCACAACTGGAGCGAGTGTGGCGACAGGAAACAAAATAAGCCACCCACGTGCTACAACTGTAAGTTAGTCTCAAAACCATCGGCGCCTCTGGACACGGCACACATAGCTTTCAGCGATGAGTGCACGGAGAGGCACAAATGGGACAACATAGCACGTGCAAAGATCTCGTACCTATGCTAAGGATGACAACACGCAAAACAAGACACAGTCTCCCACGGATGCACCATATCATATGAAGATAGTCCAGGCGAACCTGCAAAGATCAAAGACGGCCACACTCGAACTGATGAAACTGGCCGCAGAACAAAGGATCTCAATAGCCCTACTACAAGAGCCATACGTAGGAAGTGCAGGCGTCATGAAACATCATCAGGGTACCCACATCATCCAATGTACCCTGAACAGAGAAGGGCCCAACAAAGCCGCTGTGGTGATATTCGGCGACAGCATAGAGGTGTCGCACGATCCACTCATGGTCACTGAGACCGAAGCAGCGGTGAAAATCCGAGCGGCCAACCTCGAGATTGGACTAATATCGGTGTACTTCGAGGGAGACAAAGACATCAACAACAACATACAAAGAGTAAGGAACACAATAGGGAAATTAAACACTAACAATATCATAGTGGCAGGTGACGTGAATGCATGGAGTCACTGGTGGGGTAGCACATCCGAAGACCAAAGAGGACAACCCTACTCCACCTTCCTCGACGAGATGGACTTCCACATCCTTAACATCGGAGACACACCTACCTTCGAGACAGACAGGAATGGCAGGATGTACACTAGCATAGTGGACGTCACGGCGTGCAGCCTGCCGTTGCTGACAAATGTAGAGGACTGGAAGGTGATCAGGGACGCCACAACATCGGACCACAACGCCATAACATTCCGGGTAAGGCTAGAGGGGAAACCTCAACAGACCCCAAGGCAAACAACCCGGAAGTTCAACACCAAAAAGGCGGACTGGACGGCGTTCCGATCCTTATTCACAACATCTCTGGTGAACAACAACATAAACAAGGATGTGATAAACCAGAAAGTAACATCAACATCATCACTGGAAGAAGTCATAAATACCTACATAACCAACATCCAGGAAGTATGTGACCAAACAATTCCGAAGATAGGTATTTACCGAGGGAAACCGGTGCCGCAATGGTGGAATAAGTCGCTAGACCTCCTACAAAAAGAAGTTCTGAGGAGGAAGAGACGAATCCGCAACGCGGCACCCACAAGAATGCAGCACGTCACAGAAGAATATCGAGCCGCAAGAAAGGAATATAAAAAGAAAATGGAAGAGGCGCAAACAAACAGTTGGAAGGAGTTCTGTGCGAAACAACAAAGGGAAAGCATGTGGGACGGAATATACCGAATCATCAGGAAGACAGCGAGAAACCAGGAGAGTGTACTTCTACGCGATACGGAGGGCAACACGCTCTGCCCACACAAGATCTGCGGACCTCCTGGCAAAAACCTTCTACCCTGATGATACGGAGGACAACGACTCCCACTACCACCAACAACTAAGGTCACACTACCCAGAAGAAGAACTCAACGAGAATGACCCACCATTCACCAGGCCGGAGCTAGAGACCATTCTATCGTCTCTTAATCCCAACAAAGCTCCCGGCCCAGATGGACTCACATCCGACATCTGCAGTGAGGCCATTATGTGTGCCCCAGAGGTGTTCCTGGCACTAGCAAACAAATGCCTAAGACTGGGACACTTCCCGAGCCCGTGGAAGAAAGCGCACGTGGTCATTCTTAAAAAACCTGGGAAAGAAGACTACACCCAACCAAAATCGTACAGACCCATTGGACTCCTATCAATACTGGGAAAAATTGTTGAAAAACTGATGATCAGTAGAGTCCAGTGGCACATACTCCCAACGCTCAATAAGAACCAATACGGCTTTATACCACAGAGAAGCACTGAGGACGCGCTGTATAATCTAGTGGACCGGATCAAGGAGGAAGTCGAAAGCAAGAAGAAGATTGTACTCCTAGTCTCACTAGATATAGAAGGCGCATTCGACAATGCGTGGTGGCCAGCGTTGAAACACCAACTCATTAAGAAGGGCTGCCCCTCCAACATATATAGGATGATCGGCTCCTACCTACAAGGAAGGAGTATAGAAGTGAATTACGCCGGCAAGAAGAGCACGAAAGGTACCAATAAAGGTTGTGTCCAGGGATCCATTGGTGGACCAACCTTCTGGAATATTATATTGGACCCACTGCTTGATGAACTCTCAGGCAATCAAGTAGAGTGCGAAGCCTTCGCCGATGATATAACTTTAATCTTCTCCGAAAACAGCGTACAAGCCATAGAAGAAAAGGCGAACCACGCACTCCGAACCGTTTTAAGATGGGGAGACCGGAATAAGCTGAAATTCGCAGCACATAAAACCAACGCGATGCTGCTGACAAGGAAGCTGAAGCTGGACCTCCCGAACATCTACATGTCCGGAGTTAAAATTAACCTCGTGGAAGAAATGAAACTTCTTGGCGTTACCATCAATCGCACACTCACCTTCACTTCACACATAGCATCAGTGTGTAAGAAAGCCGCTGGCATCTACAAGCAGATAGCACACTCGGCTAAGGTGACATGGGGGCTAAACGGAGAGATTATAAGAACCATCTATATCTCAGTCATAGAGCCAATCATCTTATACGCGGCGAGTGTCTGGGCTCCGGCCACAGAACTCAATAAGACACAATCCCTACTCAACTCCATCCAGAGAAGTTTTGCAATCAAGATCTGCAAAGCTTACAGGACAGCATCCCTCACATCAACCCTAACACTGTCAGGCCTGCTGCCGCTAGACATCAGAATCCAAGAAGCGGCAGCCCTATACAAGACCAAAAAGGGCCTATCAAGCGACTACATACCACCAGGTAAGAACCTAGAGACACCATGTAACGTTCTTACCCTACCCCACCCCTCCGACTTCAAAACCATCACCTTCGAGAAGCTAGAGAACATGGAGCCCCAAACCATAGAACAACATGGAATAAAGGGCCCTCAAGTCTATACAGACGGAAGCAAAATTGAGGGCAAAACAGGGGCCGCCGTGACATGGTGGGAGGACGGAACTGAAGTCAAAAACATCAGACTATCGCTTGATCCAACATGCACAGTGTTTCAATCAGAGATGCTCGCACTGCATAAAGCGGTCGAAATGGTCGTCCAGAGCAATCACAGGGAAGTCAACATCCTCAGCGATTCAAGATCGTCCCTGGAATTGATCACGAACCCAAGACCGAAGATGCAACTGGCAGCGGACATCAAACTAAACATCAAGAAGATAGAAGAGCAAGGCAGAACACTTAGACTTTTCTGGTTACGCGCACACGTGGGTACACCCGGGAACGAAAGAGCTGATGAGCTAGCAAAGCAAGCCGCTCTCGCTCCTAACAACGATCCGGGCTATAACCACACCCCTCTGTCCTACATCAAGACAAACCTACGAAGGGAGTCTATCCGGAGATGGCAGGACAGATACTTAGCGGCGCAAACCGGAGAAACCACTAAGAGGTTCCTACCCGACGTTGCTAAAGCATACCGTTTCACAAGAGATACCTTATTGTCTCCCACTCACGTTCAGGCTATAACCGGTCACGGTGCATTTGCCCAATATTTGCACCGGTTCAAATTGGTGACTAGCCCGGGATGTGAGTGCGCCGAAGAAATAGATGAAACGGTATGGCACATCATCTTCGAATGTCCGCGCTTCCTGAAACAAAGACATGATGTTGAACACCACCTCAACATAAACCTACAGGAAGCAGAAACATCCAAATACCTGGAGGAGAAGAGAACAAGAGAAGTGTTCCTTACTTACATAGAGACCATCTTTCAAATCGCGCGACAAAGGCACAAAGATCGCGGAGAAGAAGAAATCCAACCAACTTCAACTTCATCAACAGAACCAACCACACTCACAGCTCGACAACAACCGGAGGCCCCTCACTTCAATATACCCAAGTGGCTAAGTGAGGGAGAAAGAGGAACCCCGAGCCTAAGAACGAGGAAAGTGGTTCTGTTCATGAACAACAACTATGAGAGATTGGGGCTGAGCTTCTGCTCCAGTGTTGGATCAAAAAGAGTCGCCATATCACCTGGGCTGTCTCTACTGCTAAAAGGAAGTACAACGAGAACGAGCATGAAGCGTAAAAGGTACGAAGAATTGGGTGAAGCGAAGACCGACGGGCTAAGTTGTCGGATAGTACGCGCAAAAAACAAGACTGTGCTGCTGTTCGACGGGAAACCCGGAGTGACACAATTCGCCCAAGCATGCTCGTTCCTAAAGGAAATAGCAGAATCCAACACCACCACCATCGGACCAAGGATCATCAGCGTAGACACAATGGCAGTCGACTTCGAGAAAGGAGAAACGGCGGACTACCTTGGATGTGTCAAAGCATCCGAGAGGCACGAAGTGGTAGTGTACGAGGGAAGAACACAAGACCTAAGCTTCCTCGTACCGAACTCTCCACCACAAAGAGTTCAACCATCGACGAGCCGCCAACGTACACCGGAGGAGCCAAAAGCTGATGATCCCGCGGCAGACAACAACCTCAACCCAAACTCCAAGACCAATATCCTCAATAGAATAAAGAAAAGTATAACCAAACTGACCAAATGGAAATCTCCACCAAAGCAAGAAGAGGCCAACACAACATCTCCAAAACCTGGGCCGTCAACCGAGCCTCCAAGATCTAGCGCGGATATCTGGGCTGAAAAAGAGAAAGAAAGAAGGCAATTAAGGGAAGCTGAGAAAAAGGCAGGTGCAACAAGAACTAAGCACCTTCAAACAACCAGCAGCAAGATTGACCAGCACTTACACCGGCTGGTCACACGCGAAAACCTCTCTCTCAGAAAGGATCCACAAGAAGACCTGGACCTTGAAGAGGGAGAAGAACCCCCAAAGCCCGAAGTCTTCAAAAGCCCAGATACACAAGCAGAAGCGCTCAACAAATTCTTACGAGCTCCAAAACAAGTAAAACAAAAAACCACCGCCAAACCAACGCAAGCTCAACTTGGTCTGGTCAAACCCTCAGAAAAGCTGAACGACTAGAAGACCATATGATCAACGCATACCTTGAGTACATAGCCATAATAGAGGCCAATAAAATTGTACAAACCAAGGAATGCGAAGACATAATGAAGTCGTTCAGATTGAAGAAAGAAGCTCTCCTCGAAATCCAGCTAGAGGAAGCCAACGCATCGGTCTACAACAACATCACATCGACCGTCCTGAGAGGAGCAGAATTGACACACCACATGGCGGCGTACAACGCCACATCGGGAATTGTCTTTCTGGACGAGGACAGGACCAAAAGGAGAGGAAAACTCGTCTTCGACACCCCACCAAAAGACCCCATAGTCGTGATCACGAAAGGGACTGAAATATGGTTGGAGGACAAGATACTAGAAACATCCAAAATCTTGTCCGAAGCAGATCCCATCGACTACTGGGAAATCCCGGAAATAAGCTGGGTAAATGGCGTTCCGGGATGTGGAAAGACGACTTGGATAATCAACAACTTCAACAAAGCAGAGGATGTAGTTGTAACAACAACGATAGAGGCGAAGAAAGACCTAATAGAGAGGATCACAAAGAGAGCAGGTGAAGAAGCGAAAAAGAGAATACGCACCATGGCGTCGATTCTTGCAAATGGACGGAAGGGATTCGAAAGCCTAAAATGCACCAGGCTCCTCGCGGACGAGGCATTAATGAATCACTTCGGTTCCATTGTAATGATCATGCGTATTGTCGGGGCCAAAGACCTGCTCCTCATAGGGGATATAAACCAGCTGCCCTACATAGATCGAGAAAATCTATTCACCCTCTATTATTACCGCCCAAATCACCTCACAGATGTAACTCAAGAACTACTCTGTACACATAGATGCCCGGAAGACGTCGCTTACGCGCTAAAACACATCCACAAGGGCATCTACTCCTCAAGTACCATCGTAAAATCCCTGTCGATAAAACCCAGGACAGGGGCGGAGATCCCTAAGGACCAGCCCAACACTCTACTTCTAACCTACACTCAAGTAGAGAAGAAAACCCTCACAAACCTAGGGTACGGGAAGGGCGAAGGTTCTAAAATCCTCACGATACACGAGGCACAGGGATTGTGTTATGAAAGAGTTTACATCGTTAAACAACAGAAGAGGAAAATACAACTACACGACAGTGCCTCACATGCGGTGGTCGCCCTGACGCGTCACACGAAGGAATGCATCTACTTTACAGATGACAGTGACGACGCGCTGGGCGCCTTAATGAGAGAACCGCTCAAAATGCCCCCAAAGACCATTATGGAATATAATATGCAAATGGCAATCAAAAACAGGGACGAAATTACCACCAACAAAATAGTCTCGGCCATTATTCCATAGGGCAAAAGCGGAAAACACAACGGACCAAAAACACCAACACAAAAACTAAACCGGCGGAAACCAGAAAGAGTGCCACCTAGACCATCATGGGCCTTAACACCAAGGCAACCAAAACAGAGACCAATGTCTCGGCCTCGAACCCATGATGGCCCATAGAAGAAGATGACACCACCCCGGAAGTTCAAGCCTGATGGCATCCAAATCAAGAAGATGTCCACAAGCACAAAGGCAAAAACAACAACCCGGATAGACAACACCAAAACGTGACCGGCGGTAACCAAAAGAGTGCCACTTAGACCAACATGGACGGCAGAATCCAAGGCAACCAAAAAACAGAGACAAATGGTCTCGGCCTTAAATCCATGTTGGTCCTAGAAGAAGACGACACCACCCCGGAAAATCAAGACTGATGGCATCCAATTCAAAAAGATGACCACAACACAGACTAGACGACATCAGCCACCATCCGGTGGCCAAGAAAAGTAAACCCCTTCAGGGTACAGGCCCCTTCAGGGCAATCAAATAAAAAATTGTAAAAGAAATTGACGTATTGCGAAAAACAATGAATACAAATGTAACTTAACAAGGGCACGGACCACCTAGGTCTGTGGTAAAAAAAAAAAAAAAAAAAAAAAAAAAAAAACCTAACCTAACCTAACCTTTTTTTTTTTTTTTTTTTTTGATCTCGCAGGGGAAAGGTCATTACGCCCTTCCCGGGTTGGGGGACCCGGGGGTATGTGGGACTCCCGGCGCGACTCGCCGGTTTACCCACTAAAACTAACCTGCGGATTGCCATCAGCCGCTTTAAGGGGGGTGTCCCGGATCTGTCTAGCACAGGACACCCCCCGCGACCGGCCGGTCTACCTCTATAGGGACCGGACTTCCACCACAATTAAGGGGCCGCTCCGACAACCTGAAGCGTCCCCCTCGGCGCCGGGACTAGCTAAGCCGGGGAGGTTCCCATCCTCTCCCGGAGCCCCGTTAGACGGAAGTTTGGAGGTTCACATAACGACGCCTCCGCACTCCCGTCCTACGCCGGCGAAGCGGAACAGAGGATTGATCGTTCTCTCTGTCCCGCTCCGTGGCCTCTTTCTGCGAAATGACGGCTTCGCAGAAAGAGACCGCCGCCTGCCAGGCCTCATCGCTCTCGAGCATGCAGCGCACCACACTCGAGAGCGAGAGGTCCCTCCCAAGCACTGCCACGAGATCGTGGCGCTGCACGGCCCATCGTTCGCACACCTCTAGGGTGTGCTGGGCCGTGTCCTCCGCAGCGCCACACTCATGGCAGGCTGGCGTAGGCTCCCTCCTGGCAACCTTGCACAAGTACGCACCGAAGCATCCATGCCCGGTGAGCACCTGTGCAAGGCGAAAGGTGAGGGGTTTTCGCTTGCGGCGCATCCACGCCGCAAGGACCGGACGCAGTGCCGCGGCCGTATGTTGGCCGTACGGCGACTGCTCCAGAACCTCACCCCACCTTCGTAGCAACCACTGTTGCCCCAGCCTCCGCACTCGCAAGAGCTCCTCCCAGGTCGGAAACTCGCCGTTCTGTGCCTTCCTCTCCAACGCGAAGAGGTGCACCTCGGCGAGCACCGACGCCTGGAGCTCCCACGGCGGATCTCCAGCCAGGGCAGTGGCCGCCACCCAGGAGACTGTACGGTAGCCCCTGATTACCCTCACCGCTATGACCCGCTGCGCTCTTCGCAGCTGGGCCTTATTGCGAGCGGTGAGGGAGTCCGCCCAAATAGGGGCTCCGTACAAGGCTATACTCCGACACACCCCGGAGTATAGCCGCCTGCAGGCTTCGCTGGGCCCTCCTATATTAGGCAGGAGTCGGCCCAGCGCTGACGCCACCCTCACGACCTTCGGCCCCAGTTGTTGGAAATGGGGGCCGAAGGTCCACCTCCCGTCCAGGGTGAGTCCGAGACACTTAAGGGTTGGACTCACCCTGACCTCCGTCTCTCCGATAAGGAGTCGTGCTCCGGGCGGGGGCCCTTTCCTCCCGGGTCCGCGGAAGAGCAGGGCTTCGGTCTTGTTCAAACGTACCCGAAGCCCCAATCGCTCTATGCGGCTGACTACGAGGGATACTCCCACCTCAGCCAGCCGCGCAGCCTCCTGGTATGTTCGTCCCCGGGACGTGACATAGGTGTCATCCGCATAGCAGATGACACTCATCCCGGGGAGAAGGCCGCTCCGCAGGACCCAGTCGTAGCCGACATCCCAAAGGTTCGGTCCCAGAACCGAACCCTGCGGGACGCCGCACTCGACTCTCCGCCTCTCTAGAGACCCCAACCGGTCCTCGTACACGATCTCCCTATCGGAGAGATACGCGTTCAACAGCCTCCCGATATACGGAGGCACGCCGAAGAAATTCAGTGCCTCCCGTATCACGCTGTGGGGAAGGCTGTTGAAGGCGTTGGCGATGTCCAGCGACACCGCCACCACCACCTCCCTCCCGCGTTCCGCCTCAACTGTCACCGACTTGAGGCGCCCTATCGCGTCGATGGTCGACCGACCGGCCCGAAACCCGAACTGCGAGTCTGACAGTCCGGGCCCCGGACCTTCCTCCAAATGCTGAACAAGACGGGAGGCTATGATTCGCTCAAAAGCCTTGCCCACCTCGTTCAGCAACACAATCGGCCGCACCGCCGACGCACAGTCCGGTGGCCGCCCACCCTTAGGAATCAGGACGAGCCGACCCTCCTTCCACGCCTTCGGGAACTGACCGCACTGTAAACAGCGGTCAAATAGTTCCCGAAGGCTGTCTCCGAGGTGCACGAGAGCTATAGAGAGAACTCTACCGTGCACCCCGTCCGGACCTGGCGCCCTCTTCTTACTACGGAGGCGGGACAGAACCGCCTCCATTTCTAAGTCGGTGACGGGTGGCGGAACACCCTCCTCTATCGAGCCCGGCGTCCGTCGGGCCATCCGCGGCGGAGCAAAGTCTGCCGGGGGGGCCGGGAATAACTCCCGGACGATGTTCCCCAGCAGCTCTGGCTGGAGCGTTTCCGTTAGGGGGGCCGACTGGGCGCGAAGTTTGTCTCGCGCCCTTTTGTACGGTCGGCCCCAGGGGTCATTTTCGATCCCCTCCACTAGCTCCAGCCACGCTCGCTCCTTGGCCCGACTGATGGCCAGCTGCAGGGTCTCTCTTTTAATCTTGTAGACCCTAAACAGCCGGTCGTCTCTCTCCTCGTCCTGGGGACGGCGCCGCCTGCTGCGAACGAAGGCGCGGCGCGCCGCATCGCAGGCAACGCGAAGGTCAGCCAACTCGGCCGACCACCAGTATACCGCCCGTCGGGGAGGGGGAGGACCCCAAACTCTTGGCATGGCTGCTCGGCAGACGTTAGTGAGTACGTCGCCGAGACAGCCAGCCATTTCGTCCACCCCCAAACCTTCCAACGACGGGAGGCTCCAGCGGCCAACGATGGCCGCCTCCTCCGCAAGTTCCCGGTTGAGCTTAGTGAGTGCCCAACGCGGGAACCTGCTACGTCCCCCGGACACCGACGCCGAGCTCGATGCGGAGTCTGGAGACACCTCGAACCGTATGTATCGATGATCCGAGAGTGTCTCCACCTCCGTTACCACCCTCCACCCTGCCACCCTGCGCGCGACGGCAGGAGTGGCAAAAGATAGGTCCACCACGGAACCGCCCGTCCGCCGCACGCATGTGAGGACTGTCCCTGTGTTTAATAGGGACAGTCCCGAGGCCAAAGCCCACTCCTCCACTTCCCTCCCCTTCGGATCAGTGACAGGGGAAACCTTTTTTTTTTTTTTTTTTTTTTTTTCGGGGCTCAGCCAGTTGGGGCTCAGCCAGTTCGTCCTCGTTCGTGGCCCTGGGCAACGCTTGGGTGCGCCACCCCGTCTTTTGCGGGGTGAGGTACTCACGCGGCTGAAGGCTGGCGCTATCTTGTCTTCTCTATCTTTCACCACCTATTTTGTTTAACTTTCTTGTTTTTGCATTCTTTTATTTTGTTTTTCTATCTTTCACCACCTTTTCTTTCATCTCTAACTATCTTTCTTTTTGTTTTAACTCTTCTGATGGGGGAGCTCACTCCCGAAAAAAGAGACCGCGACCCGGGGTGTCGGAGTTTTGTATGAATGGCAAGTTTTAAAAATTCACTACCTCAGGAGGGTACCTTAACCGGAGAATCCCTCGGCGGGCCTTCAAGCCCGTCCAGCCCCACGTATTCTGAGGGGGGCAAAAATTTGCTTTTACCTACGGCGATCTCCGGGGACCATTCTGTCCCCAAGCACGACGACTTAATGCATGCACAAAGGATTCCGATTGTTCAACTGGAAAGAATGTCAGATTCGGATTGTTCGCTGTCTACGATGCGAACAGCGACAAGCTCTCGCGTGTCCTCGCGCGACCGAGCGGGAAGTGTAGCCGGCAAGAGGAGATTACCAAACTCTGGGTCGGCTTCTGATGACGGAGGCTCCGAGCGATCCGCTCGCTCAGACACTCAGAAAAAGAGAACCGTCCCTGCCAAAAGAGGACGTGGGCGTCCCCCAACAACTGGGGAGTATGTCGGAGTAGCAAAGGCAAAGCGTGACTTGCTGGACCTAGAGCACGAAGATCTTAGGCTCCAGGCCGAAAAAGAAGTCGTTGCGGCGCTGCTAAAAGCGCAGCGACAAGCGGAATTGGCTGCAAAGAAACAGGCAGAGCGCGCGTCACTTGATGCTCTCCCGGCCGCTACCAAACTAAAAACAGTTGGCGAGCAGGGCTTGGAGCTCATTAAGATGGTGCGCATGAAAAGTGGGAATATGAAGGGCACATTTATAAAGGCCCTCAAAGATGGTGAAGAGAAGGTTGAGGAGTCTGTTCGCGGCCTCGCCTCTCTTAAGGAGGATACGCTCAAACTTGAGGCCGAGAACATACGCCTCAGAGAAGAAATAGCGCTGCTGCGGGAAAAGGCGAGTAGACCATATAAACCGCCGCCCCCAGCAAGTGCTGTCAAATCATCTGCAGCCCCAGCTCAACAAGGCGACTCAGAGGAAGTAACGGTGGCGGGCTTGCGGGCAATGTTCGAGGAGTTCTCCCGCTCTATAATGGGGAGAACCTCGAACATGATCAATGCGCGCATCGAGGCAATGGAGGACCGTCTGCTTCCAGCTAAGCGGCTTCGACCGCCACTGGCAGCAGACAAAAGGACTGACAACAACGGCACTCACCCGACTGAGGACTGGCCCGCCCTTCCACAGGCAGGGCCCTCCAGAAGCACGGTGACTCCGGCTCCGATGGCGACAGCAAGGACAGCAGTTGCTCCAACTCCAGCGGCGGCTGCACCTGCAACAGAAAAGATAGTGACAGGGGAAACCTAACCTAACCTAACCTAACCTAACCTAACCTAACCTTTTTTTTTTTTTATTATTATTATTATTTATTTTTTTTTTTTTTTTTTGTTTCCGGAGGGGGAAATGCATTACGCATACCACCCGGGCGCAGGGGGCACCCGAGTGGTGATGTGGGACTCCCGTATAGGCTAATGAGACCCACGGTTTACCCACTAAAACCCCCCCCCCCACCTTCCTCCACGCCGCCTTGCGACGGGGCCACGGGAACGATACACACATCCGCGACCCCGCCGGCGGCAGGCGCACCAGATGGTAAGGTGCGCCTCCCTCCTCTGCCTCCACCAGTACTGCAGCAGACTCCCCCCGAGTCTGCCGCAGTACTGGTGGAGGCCAACTACACCTCGGCCGCAGAGGATAGGGCAAGCGGCGCACCGTAATACCAAACTTGCCTCTTCCCCTGCGGCCCCACCGATGCCGTTACCGCGCGGAACGGCCCCACCAGCTCGCAGGGGGTAGGGATAGCGGCAAAACACCACCACCCTCTCCCCCTGCGATCCTCCACGGCCGCAGAAGATAGGGAGTACGGCGCACCGTAATACCGGCACTCCTCTTCTTCTGCGGTCCCACCTCCAGGCGCGTCCGCAGCTGACTGGCTCCTCCAGTCCGCTGGGAGCGCCCCTCCTCGGGCCGGCCTGGCCTCCTGCCTAGCCGGCCCTGGTTGCCTCTTCGCTTCACCGTGGTCCCCATCCACGGTTACTGAGCCCCTCCGCCACGACAAGGCGGGCAACCATCGGGGGGAACCTAACCTAACCTAACCTAACCTAACCTAACCTAACCTAAGAGGCCTCCCCTGGAAACGGAAAAGAACGCTTCCCAAGGCAGGCCTCTGACTCGGAATTGGACTGCATCGACCAGTCCCCTAACACCTCTTCCAGCGTCATCCCGGCTCGGACGTATCCCTGCCGGCAAACACTCCCACTTCGCTCCTCCCTACTCCGCGCGTCCCCGAATTCGAGCCGAAGCCCCCTTCGGGATCGCCTACTATCCCCCCCCTCACTTTCATCTCCCTTCCCCCCACCTTCGTCAACACCTTTCGGCATATTGCCGTTAATAAAATTGGGGGTGCCCCAGGGCACACCCCTGATATCAAATACGACTACACACAAATGTTCAGGCAGATGGCCCGAACACAAAATCCTAATTTAATAAAATTGTATATACAAAACCTACACCAAAATAAAATCAAAAATACACCTAAATGACTAACCTAACCTAGAACTATATGTACAAAAATATTCCCACCCCGGGAGGGTCCCCCACGCACAACAACACCGGGACAAAAGTAGTCGACCGATGCTGTTCTACGTGGATGACTTTCTCTACCGATGTATGGGAATTGAAACAAGTTAGTAACCTACAACAAAAAGTGGAATATCTCGGGAACCAGATGGCTCACCGAGATGTTCTTATCACCGAAAAAACCGCCAAAGATACAGCTTTCGCTGGACTCCAAGAACACAAATATCCGTCGACTAGCATAGGCTTCGCCTAGGAAAATTTGAGTTCAACCTAACCTAACCTTTTTTTTTTTTTTTGATCTCGCAGGGGAAAGGTCATTACGCCCTGGGGGACCCGGGGGTATGTGGGACTCCCGGCGCGACTCACCGGTTTACCCACTAAAACTAACCTGCGGATTGCCATCAGCCGCTATAAGGGGGGTGTCCCGGATCTGTCTAGCACAGGACACCCCCCACTAACCTAACCTAACCTAACCTTTTTTTTTTTTTTTTTTTTTTTTTTTTTTTTTTTTTTTTTTTTAACGATGGGAAATTCTTTATGAATCCCCAGCGGACTGGGGGGACCGCCGGGGTATGTGGGACTCGCCCGGGTGCGGGGTGAGGAGCGCACCCGGGGTTACCCACTAAAACCCATCGGTGCCTCCTCCTCCGCTATGCTGCTGGGCCGCCGGACCCGCCTGAGACGATAACAGCAGCGGCCCAGTTAGCGGCATTGCTTAGCAGCAAAACCTCCTCGCGGCTGCCTGTCAGTGACGGCTGCCGCTGTTTCCGAGAGAGCAGTCCGAGGCACCGGACGCTCTGCAACCGGAGAGGGCTCGTGCAATGGGCGACGGATTCCCCAATCCGTCACCCGAGCTCTTTTAGGGCGGGAGTTGGCGCTCATGTTGTGCGCGCCTGCGTCCTCCACGCCTCCTTCTTATGGGATCGGCGGCTTCATTTGCCTCCCGTTCCCTCTCTGCAGCCTCTTTCTGCGACATAACAGTTTCGCAGAAGGTGGTCACTGCTTCCCATACTTCTCTCGACCGGACCATAGATGAAAGTATGGCCGGGAGGGTTAGGTCAAATCCGAGGACGGCGCATAGCTCCGCTCGCTGCTCGGTCCAGGCTGGGCAAGCCACGAGCGTGTGCTGCGCCGTATCGTCGTCGTCCGGGCAATGGTGGCACTGGGGCGTTTGTTCCCTTCTAGCCGTGTGGTGCAGATAGTGGCCGAAACACCCGTGCCCTGTCAACATCTGCACCACCCGATATGTCAGGGCGCCCTTGCAGTGTGCCACCCATTCTATCAGTATCGGCCGGATCGCTGCCACTACCCTGTGGCCAGCAGTTGGTGACGCCATTTGGTCCTGCCAGGTGCGCATTATTATAATCCGCGCCTGGCGGCGCCATCGGGCTGCCAGTTCTTGTGGCACCCGTTCTCCACGTTCTTTCACCTCCGCTGTGCGGTAGTATATTTCCGACAGCACACGAGCCTCCAAGTCCCACGGAGGGGACCCTGCCAGCGCTAACGCCGCTTCGCCGGCCACCGTACGGTAACCGCGTATTATCCGCAGCGCCATTGCGCGTTGCGGGCTTCTCAAAAGCATCTTGTTTTGGACGCTAAGATGTTCCGTCCATATCGGGGCTCCATACAATGCCATAGATTGAAGGACCCCTGTATAGAGCCGCCTGCAAGTGGACCCCGGACCTCCAATGTTGGGCAGGAGACGTCCAAGGGCCACGGCCGTCTTTTTAAGTTTAGGTACCAATCGGCGGAAGTGTGCAGTGAAGGTCCACCTGGAATCTAGGACCAGACCCAGGTACTTCATCTCCGATCCGATTGGCACGCTGACCTCTCCAATGCGAAGGGATGCATCCACGGGGGGCCGGATTAAATTAATCAACCTAACCTAACCTAACCTAACCTAACCTAACCGATATAAAAACGATACAACATAGTGTTTATTTGCTAAACCAGACCAGAAACATGAAAGGAGAATTAAGGTCCGGTTTGGCAAATAACCTCACTAGAATTTCAAACCAGATAGGGAAGGTCGCCATGTTGAGTAGAAAAAGGATGGAAGTGGATAGTGAAAGAGAAATCAGGGAAACTAGGGAAGTGGAAGTGCAGTATGATGAAGATTGCGAATCGAATCAGAAGTATATGAGAGAACACGACACCAAGGAAATGCTTCTCGAAATATATGGAAGATTGAAATGTTTGATAGTTGAAAAAGGGGAAAGTACGAAAGAGTATGTAAGGGAAGTGAATGAGAAAACAGTAGAAAAAATAACAAAAGAAATAAGACTAAACCACGAAGAAGTGGTAAACGAAAACCATGAAAATAGGAAAAATTTAGATAGGGCAATTGAAGAGTGGGGGGCCAGGGCTCCGGCAGTACTGCAACCAGCGACATACGCGAGTGTGGTTGGCGGCGGTGGAGATACCCAAACCACGCCACCGGAACCGCAGCACATGACCCTCCACTCCTTAGTTGTAACAGACAAGGAAAATCACATGTCGGGGACGGAAATTATAACAGGGATAGGAGAGATAATAGAGGCTAGAAAGGAGGGGATAAAAGTAGATAGGATTCGTAAAGGAAAAGAGAGAAAGGTCATCTTAGGATTTAGGGATAAGAAAGAAAGAGACAGAATCAAAAATAAAATAGAGAACAGTAAAAGAAACTTTGAGGTGGAAATAGTTAAAAACAAGGACCCACAGGTAGTGCTGTATGGGGTGCTCAAGCCGACCACTGACGGGGAAATCCTCGAGGCAATTAGAGCCCAGAATGAGCACCTCATGCAACCGCTCCCTGACGGGGCAGAAAACAGAATAGCAATAAAATACAGGAAGAAGGGAAAAGATGAGCAAACGGAGCACGTAGTACTGAGTGTGTCCCCGGGGCTGTGGCAGCGCTTTACTAAAGAGGGCTACATCTACATAAACATGCAGCGCGTCCGTGTCGCCGACCAGTCCCCGCTAATACAGTGTTCGCGCTGTCTAGCGTATGGACATGGAAGGCGACAGTGCGATAGTAATACTGACGAGAAGTGCTGCCACTGCTCCGGAGCACATCACCAGTCCAAATGCGGAAAACTAAAAGACGGAAGCAAAGCGTGCTGTGTGAACTGCTCAACAGAGAAACTGGATAGGGTAGACCACAATGCCTTCAGTGCGGAGTGTCCGGTACGGCGGAAGTGGGACGCTATAGCACGGGCAGCCGTAGCGTACGATAGCCAGGAGGAATAGTAGTAATAGTACCAGTACGGCCAGAATAGCTGAAATAAAAACTAGCTGGCATTTGTCAAAAATTATTTTTGGCGAATCCAACAATGGTGTAAGCAAAAAAATAGGCCAAAAAAAATAAAATCTTAGCATATATATGGTTATGATGCATAACACAGCATATATAGCTCAAGAAATAACAATTGTGTAAACTGATACTATTGCGGCTATAAACCACCTTGGGTTACCACGGTGTGCATAGCGTACCACAAATGCAGGGAATTATTGTAAAGATAATCTCTCGGCAAACCGCCTGGCCGGGCAGTCCGCCCTGGGCACGGAAAGACCGAAACACAGAGAAGTAGAGAAGTAGAGATAGAACAGATAGAAGGCTTTAGATAAGTAAGGAAGCGAATGTAAAGTAGAAAAATGGAAACTAAAGAAAACTGATGTAAAAAATCTGGAACTTAAACAAACTATAAATAAATTAAAAGTAGAAAGAAAAAGTAAATAGCAAATGAAAACTGGAATGTGTGGGTTAAGCTGTTCAAAATACATAAATCCATAGACAGAGAATATAAGAAACTACAGATAAGTAAAAATATAGAAATAAAGAAATAAGTAGAAGTAGTAAATAAGTATAAGGTAAAAATGGTAAAAATGATAGAAATAAGAAATTGAATGAAACATAATATAAGCCAAAACACAAATTTAAAGGTAATGAAAATGAAAGATAGAGGTAAAATAAGGGGTAAATGTAAAACGTAAGCAAGAAAATATAGTTGTAGACTTAAGCAAGAAAATGTGACAAAGAGAAAGAAATGCGATATAAAGTAGTAAAAATGGTAAATGAACAAATAGTGTAAAATGGAATATACTTAGAATAGAAAAAATGGAAATGTAAAAGAAGTGAGATGTAAGGAATTGTACAAATAATAAATATTGTAAGTGTAATTGTAAATGAATAAATAGTGTAAACTGAAATATAGTTAGAATAGAAAAAATGGAAATGTAAAAGTAGCGAGATGTAAAAATTGTACAAATAAGAAATATGGCAAGTGTTAAAAAAAAAAAAAAAAAAAAAAAAAAAAAAAAAAAAAAAAACCTTACCTAACCTAACCGCACGCGTCTTACACTCACTGCACGTGAACATGGCTCAAATGTAAAGATTTATATAAAGTATAGATAATTTGGAGAATAAAAAGAGGCATTTGAATCAAAAATGTTGACGACTACTTATTTAACTAAGACTTAATTTTTTATATATCATAATATTATTATGATAGGCTTAAGGTACTTCTCAGTCTATTATAATTTATGCAATCATTAAAAAAAATCAGTAAGGATAATAAAGTGCAGACAGTTGCTCTAAAATCATCACTGTCATTACTGACTTTAGTATAGACCTGTCTATATCTTACAATTTCAAAGCGGTGTTGCGCTGCGCAGCGCGGTGCGGCTCGAAATTCGAACTCTTGCAATGAAACGTGTATTCATCTTGTGTAGTGAATTAAGTTCAATTTTGAATCTTAAAAAAGCTATCTTAAAAATGCCTTTTATTAAGTATAAACTGACGCTAAGATGTTAGTTCACGTTAAAGATTACGTGCGTGTGGAACTAGGTAGATACAAAAACTGTTTCTGAAGTTTGTCATTTCATAAAATAATATACACATTTTACTATATTGGATGTGCTCCATATTTGATAGCAATATTCAAGATTCTATGTTACGTAGCAGTCAAGAAGAACTGGAATTTCAAGATCGTTACAAATCTGGTTTGGCGAAGTACTAAAGCAGCCATGCTTTGGCTGGTTACTCCGCCTTAGTACCGGTTGAGTAGCTAGCAAAATGATAAAAAATTAGAAAGCTAGTAGATAAAATCACTTTTTTATGAAATGGACCAGGAAACGATGTCCTCGTTTCCTGGTCCATTTCATAAAAAAACACCAGAAGATTTACAATTGTAACTCCTCGCGCAAAAAAATTCCTAAAATCCCTAACCTCATTCACTCGGCGAAACACAATACAAGCGTTATTTCAAGCCGGTTTTCTGTGAGGCCGTGGTATTTATTCGGTCGAGCCTGCCCATTCGTGCCGAAGCATGGCTCTCCCACGTTTTAACGTCAATACGTTACACAAATTGTCATGATCAGTACAGATATATAGTATACTGTTAGCTGTTATATCTATTTGTCCTAACAAATAGATATAACAGCTAACAGTATATAATGGTAAGTTTGATAATGATTATTAAGTTTAAGAATAACATATTAATAACCACACCAATTATTAAAATTATTGTTTACAATATTTTTTTATATATTTTTTAATGATTGTAAGTAATTTACATTTTAAATGTCGGTATTTTAAATGTTATGTTCCTACCTTCTCGTATCTACATTATTTTATTATATTTTGTGTACACTGAACCGCTCGCGGATATTCGCCTCATATTTACTTGGACGGTCCAAACTCTTCCAGGAAAGCAGTTCGTCCAACACATACTCCATTTCTGGGTTAACGCCAAGACGATCGACCTACAAATATAATAATTATTTGAATAATATGATCTTATGTACTTACCAGGCAGTCATTGTATTCGTTACGTTATAGAATGTGAATAGAATGAAAACCTTTACGCTTGGCATACCTAATCGTCAAAACAAAATCGCTAAGTAGACAAAATGAGAAATAGCCTTATTGAAAACATGGTTACATGTATGGCACCCGCGAGATAGGCTAATTTATACATTAGACTGACTTTTTACAAACCTTCATATTACCTAGTTGGGATTCAGAATCTACCCTATCAATAAGGTGGCACCCGCCATTATTGAGTCCAGGATATAACGTATAATAGATGTATATATATGCACTGTAGTTTTTTTTTTTATGAAATGGACCACAAAACGAGCAGACGGATCGCCTGATGGTAAGCGATTATCGCCGCCCATGGACACTAGCAACATCAGAAGAGTTACACTTGTTACTGAGAAAATGGTATATCGTAAAAGTATCATTGTCATGTGACAGTTAAATTTGGTCAAACGTTACAACATTCTTTTTTTTTTCTCTTTTAATTCTCTCTTTTTACACAATTACTTTCACTCACACACACACGCATACACACATACACACACACACACACACACACACACACACACACACACACACACACACACACACACATAAAATTAATATTGTTATAACTTGTTTTTTGGAATGTCTATCTCTTTCTTTCCTGAAATGTATTTTACACTATAATAGTTATGGAAGGGCGAGTTCACCTGACACAAGTGTCTCAAGACACTTACTAGGTGGATCTCATCTCTTTTGTATATTATGTAACAAAATTGTGAAAAAAGGAAATAAAAATTATTATTATTCTTATCTATGTATACAAAATTTTTGTCTTAACGCGATAGTTAGGCCATAAAGGATTAGACAACGCGAGACAGGCAAACCGCGCGAGCATAACGCGACTTAGTCGTTCTGTGAATTAGGTATACCAACCGTAAAGGTATGAAAATTATGACAGCGCTTATTCAAATTTCACTGTACCGAGTAAACAGGTGAGCCTGCAGTGCTTTCGGAAGAGTACCAGTGCGTATAATACTCCGAGTGGCTTGGGAGTTGGGAGGTTTTTCCAAAGTGGCATCATAGTGTCTCGGTCCGGACTCCGGATTCTATTCTACTTACTAGGCCAAATACTATTTGGTACGAGTTATCAAGGTAAGATGTGAAGGTGTAATTGTTACCTCGCCGCGAGTCTGTAGGTCTATCCTTAACAGCACATCCCGGGCGTACTCGAAGCTTCCCAGTCGCTCTAGTTCTGACAGAAAATTCCGCTTCTCCTCTTTGTTCTTCATGGGCTGACGTAAAATATCTGCCGCGAAATAAATGGAATAAATATCTTAGTAACAAATATATTCTATGTTGCTGTCGTTGTCTGTCAAGTGACCTTTCCATAGTATCAGACAACGACAGCAACATCGAATAGCTAGTCAGTTGTGTACTTTAACATTATTATTAGTCCCCTACTAAAGTAGATATGTCTCAATAATTTTAACAACTTAACACTGTTAAGTTAACAGCGTCGTTGAATCGTGCGTACGCACACATATTCACGTGTAAATACGTAGTGCAACCACGTCTGTAAATATCTGTTTAAATATTTTGCAAAGGACAATGTTTAGAAACTGGTCGAGCAGGAAGTTTGTCGGTACATGCGAGTTGCGACCCAGACGTACATTGTGAGTTATTGCATCGCTCCCTACTGCGCGCTACCGCCAGAAATCGTGGAAAATTATGGAGTATAGAGTAACCTAAATATTTTTTAGTAACTGCAAGTATAATACTTTGTAACTCTGCTCCTTGTGGTGTCCTCAGCGCGTGTATGATGGGTAAACTGATTCTGCCTCCCACGTCATCTTTGTCACTTGCCTCGGTAACTGACCTCGCAGCCTGCACATGAAAAATACATACATACTTTGTGAAAAATAAATACATACATACTGTGTGCCTACCAAAACACAAAAAATCATGATCGATCATGACGTCGAGTCAAGCTGGGACATATTATTATGTTATTTTAATAAGGTCTGCTTATCTTATGACGTGAATCTGAAATTAGGATTAATTATACCCATTGAGATTAGTAATCTGCATATAATAAGGTAGGTGACTACATGTATAATATTTTCTAATTTATATATTCTGAAATATTAATTGATAAATGTAAAAAATATAAAATTTTGTATATAGTTTTGTAATTAGTTGCATTCCGTTGTATTTTTTTTATTTAATGTAAAAATTATACATAATCCCCCTTACTAATAAAAAGATTTACACATCGGGTATCTTAAACAACGTTACTGTCTTTGTCTGATGCGTTGGAAAAGTCACTTGACAGACACAGACATAACGTTGTTTAAGTTATCCGTTGTGTAAATATTTTTATTAGTAAGGAGGATTTATAAGATTACTTACATGAAATACAAAATCATTAATTACCTACAGTACCTCATTATAAAAAATTCAGTGGTTATATATTGGGTTATCTGAAAAAAACTATAGATATAGGTAAACATAATATTATTTATTTAATTTCTTAATTTAAAATTATGAGGGGCGAATTGTAATTCATATCAATATTACAAAGATATTTATAGTAAAAATATGATACCCTTAAAAATATAAAACTTTGCGTACAACGAAAACCGGCTAAGTACGAATCGGACTCGCATACGTAGGGTTCCATACAAGACGGAAATACCTTCGTATCTAGTATGAGATAACCACTAAAATTCTTATTTTATCCTGTTTTAGTATTTGTTGTTATAGCGGCATCAGAAATATATAATCTGTGAATAATTCAACTTTCTAGCTACCACGGTTCATAAGATACAGCCTGGTGACAGGCAGACGGGAGGACAACAAAGTCTCAGTACCTAATAGGATTTCTATTTAGTCTTTGGGTACGGAACCCTAAAAAGTATACTTCCAAGCGAAAATACTTTTAGGCGCGGAAAAATCGCGATTATAATAAAATTTATTCTCGTACTCCGTCAATCTTATTTTATCTGGCAATTCTCGTTAATATTATCGGTTAGATCACGTTTGGCTTGGATTGGTTTTTGATTTTCAGGCTCCGGTGCAGGTGTCCCGCACGCCCGCATGCGTTTTGACGCGTATGCGAATGAGTCATCGCTTTGACTGAACCGACATTACTTATTATATCGAAAATAGTTAAACGAATTTTGCTTCTGGTATCGTATCAAAAGTAGTTTTAAATAAATAAAAATGAATTTTAAATCATAAAAGCCGTGAAAATTGGTACCTGTTGTTTAAGCTGGAAATAATCATTTCTTATTTGGAAGTAAAGTGCGAGTAGCTTGGTGACATTGGTGTAGTTGTTCTTGTCGTCACTAAACAGCTGCATTAGACGAACGGCAAGCAGAAACATACCACCAACTTCTGTAACAAACAGACAAGCAAACTCATCGAATATTAATATACCTACGTCATGCAAACAGTTTTTACTCCGTTTTACAAAAATTATGCGATTGAAGGAGTATGAAATTTGGCACAGTGTAAGTTTATATGGAGGAGGAGCGAGTTGTAAGTAAGTACTTATATTTTTTATAATAATGCATTAAATAAAAAATACAATAAATTAATAAAAATATACTAACACACATCGACGTTTATCGTATATATCTTTCACATTCCTTTTTTTTTCAACCGACTTCCAAAACACAGGAGGAGGTTATGAATTCGTGTGTTTGTTTTTTGTGTTATGCGATAAATGTTATGCGATTACTCCGCCGTTTGTAGACCGATTTTCAAAATATTTTTTTTATTTTAGAGGGTTGACTCCCATATTGGTCCCATTGTCACCAAATGGTAGACCAGGTGATGGGATTCATGAGGAATCGAGAAATTTAAAAATCCTCAAAATTTCTAGATAGTTATTTTGGCTTTTATTGAAGTAACTCGAGCATATATGCTACCAAAAAGTGAAATATTGTGCCAAGGTACCCTGGATCCTAAGTTCTTCAGACCTCACGCATACAACTTCGCAAGTTGTATGCGTGAGGTCTGCAATGTTACAGACGTCTTCTTCCAAAGCAAGGTCTTATCCCAGAGATATCACACATTTTTTAGTTTTTCTTCCATCATACAACAATACTTCAATAATAATTTCGACACTATTATTATCAGCTAAATGGTAGAGTGGTAATATTTTTAGTGGTAATATGTTCCTGAGTCATGGATGTTTATTAAATATGTGTACATATACTATAGTAAAAAACTTAAATATAAAAATAAGTATAATATAAAAGTATTAAATATAATATTAGTAACTTCCATATGAAATTGGCGTTTTATAGTACTGGCCACTTTGATCTGAAATATATCTTCTTTGGTTAGGAAGTCCAATTTCAAATTTATACTGTTATTTACTCATGCATTTGTGTATCGAAAACCGTAATTCATTTGTTTTTTCCTCCTTTGGTTTTTTCTTTGCGTCACTCTGTTTACAAAATAGAAAACTTGATATATTGTACTATTTTTGAATACCTACGAGTTCCACCGTGGCAGCAGTGCTGCAGAAACGGCTCGAAAGATTAATGATGTGTATGGCGGCGGTGTCGCAAACTAAAACACAGTACGTTTTTGGTTTTAACCTCTTCGTTCTGGAAATTTCGACCTGCAGAACAAGCCCTGTGGACGGGCGGAGACCAAAGTTGATAATGAAGAATTGAAGGCTATAGTGGAAGCGGATCCATCGAAAACCACATCCGATTTAGCTGCAAGCTGCGGTATTAGCGATTAAACTGTATTAATCCACTTGAAGCAAATTGGGAAGGTGAAAAAGCTTGAAAGGTGGGTACCATCATTTGGAATGTCCAAGACATCCACCGTAGATACTCCGCGAACCATGCTCCAACAGATTACCATTTTTTTAAAATTTGGATAACATATTGCAAGGGAAAAAATTCAACTACGATGGGGCAGTCCAAAGCGCCTTCAAAGGTTTTATTGATTCCTATCCGAATGGTTTTTTTAGTAAAGGAATCATTGAACTACCTATGAGATGGTAAAAGTGCTTAGATGGCAATGGTATGTAATGGAATAATGGTATATAACACAGCATTCAACGCGCGTTTGTCGGTTTGCTGTACTCAATTCATGAGGCACCTACCTTTCAAGTTTTTCACCTTCCCAAATGTTTAAAGTGGACTATAACAGTTTTATCACTAACACCGCAGCCTGCAGCTAACTCGGACGTGGCTTATGGATCCGCTTCCACAATAGTCTTCAATTCTTCATTATCAACTTTGGTTTCCGGCCGTCCACGGGGCTTGTAGTGCAGGTAGAAATTTCCACAACGAAAACGTTGGAACCAAAAACGCACTGTATTTTCTTTTGCGACACCGCCGCCATACACATCATTTATCCTTCGAGCCGTTTCTGTAGCACTGGTGCCACGGTGGAACTTGTACTTGAAAATAATACGATATTTCAAGTTGTCCATTTTGTAAACAGAGTGACGCAAAGAAAAAAACTAAAAAAGTAAAAAACAAATGAGTTACGGTTTTCGAAACAAAACTGCATAAGTAAATAGCGGTATAAATTTGAAATTGGAATTCCTAACCAAACAAGATATATTTGAGATCAAATTGCCCAGTACGATAAAACGCCAATTCCATATGTAAGGACCTAATATTATTATCTTTATTTCGAACTTGGGGACCACTAGTAACATTGATTAGGATTTAGGATTAAAATCAATGAATATGACAAGTTTACGTACTTTCTGCAACTACGTTATTATATTCCTCCTCGGAGGGCCAGTAGCTGTTGTCGCGCCAGTACATCTCCAGCCCTCGTCCGCGCAGCACCTCCAACATCTGTTCCGAGTACACCTGACCGACCTAAAATTATTTGAAGTTCACTAATAACTTATGATTATTATAAAATCGAGATAAATATCAAATATTCAGGTACCTAATAACAAGGAATAATTAAATTAACGTAAATTAAAGATAGGTCTTTATCTAAATTGTACAGAGTGATTATAAATTATAATATTGCCTCTTAGTCTGCCTCTAATATATTATTTTATCTCTTTAACGATATAGTGCCCACACAGCGACGGATGACGGTGTCATTGAAACCAGACAAGCTAATCAGCAGCTATTTTTATGTGTGTGCGCAAAACACAAAAGTAATTTTAAGAGTGGTACAGATGACCCGATTGGCGAGAGCTCAGGCGCACGACGCATGGATTATCTTTCTTGTAAGACTGAAGAAGAGTGATCAGCCTGCAATGTCAAATGTCAAAGATCTTACCTCCGCAGCATGTCCGACATGTTGTATCTTCTGCAAGCTGTTATAGCTCATGAAAATCGAGGCGTTCACAGTGAGAGGTATGCCGTAAACAACGTGTGCGGCGGGGCTCTTTGTTAAAGTATTTTCCTGGATATCGTCGAGGCTGCAAAATAGATTTTTGTTTTTGATTTGTTACAATTGTCACGATTGTCCAAGGAATTTATAATAAAAAAGGCCCTCTATGTTGTTAACATGGGTCTATGGTAACACGCGCGAGTAACCACACTCGTCAGACACTGTGTAAGGGTCGGACCCCCACACGTAATAATAGCTCAACCTTTAAAATTCAAGGAGACAAATTCCCTCATCGTCTAAAACGACTAGCCTATCGTCAGGCATAGTCCGACGAAGCTAAGACCAGTAGCATAGGCCCATAAAAACAATAAATTAATGGGTAAAATGGATTTTTATGTTTCAAAAATAGGCGTGGACTTTTTGGCAGATATACCAAGATGTCCATAAGTAAAGTTGGCCAGTGTCGTATAAAACTTATTAAAGTATACTTATATATAATAACATAAAGTATGTATGTAAAAATAATCATCTTTTGAAGTAATTTAAATGAATTTGAAGTAAAAGTTAAAAAATAAATGACTTACAGTTTGTGGCTATGATGCAACTTATCCAATGAGTCAACAATAGTTTGTAGTTTTTCTGCAGGTAGCTTGAACCAATGATTGAAAGCTAAATATATTTTCTTATGGAGACTATCACTATGTTGACCTTTTAAAACATGGTTAAAAGGCAATAAAATTTTCTGTAAAACATGTAAAGCAAACATTTTTTGTTAATTTTTCGTTCAAAGATTCTAACATAACATTTTGAAATACTATTAATACAGTCTTTAAGGACTTTTACTTTACTTTTACTTTATTTAGTCTTAAAGGTCTGGTAAAATCAATTAGGGATATTTTGGGCATCTGATCTACTGCTTATATAAAAACGTTTAAGCAGAAAAATAATAATTTAAAAATTAAAATAAATTTGAAAAAATTACATTAAGTACATTCTTTACGGAGGCCATTAACATCACACTTTTTTACTTTTGTATTTTGAACCGTATAACATTCGTGTGTGATATGTGTGTGATATGTATTTTATTTAATTTAAGAAACTTACTGATCTACAATTGGCGGCTGATAACATTTTCTCTTAAAAGATTTTAATGCAATATATAAGTCGAAAATATTCATTTTATTTTATATAGGCTCTAGGTTTTAATTTTGTATAGTTAAATAATTATTCTACCAATTAAGGTTTTAATCGTTCTACTAAAATCTTTATATAACCTTTTATTTTACTATAAAGAGAGCCGTTAAAGTAATAGTACCTACATCAAGGTTCAAATTATTTCTCATACCCCTGATATCTCTTTATTAAATTCAATTCTTAAATATTCAACTTTATTCTTTACTAGCTTTTGCCCGCGGCTCCACCTGCGTAAATTCAATGAGAACCATACATTTTTATGCGATAAAAAGTAGCATCTGTTCTTTCCCGTGGCCTAAGCACTTTACACTTTTTATTAAATTAAATTAAATTCTTTATTAAACACAATAGAACAAATATGTAAAGTACATCACGTCAATCTAATGCCATGCTAAGTTATGACTTGTGTAATTGCAATCAGACAACGGATACACATTTAAAAATTGTATAAATATATTATTACAAACACTCTCACACTAAAAAAAATACTAAAAATAGTTTATCACGTATTTTCATTTTTCGGCAACGTGATGCGCGCCTCGTTTGGGAGTCTCCCTCGAAACCTTCAGTAAACTACACCCGACGGCTAGAACGCCTTCATTTCGAGGGTAGACTAAAGTGGCGTCTCGCCACAAGGTGAACTTCAGTTCCTTTATGGTGGCACTCTCACCACAAAGGAACTGAAGTTCACCTTGGGGCGAAACTGCAGACGCTCAATCCTAAAAGTGTAGGTGGTCTTCTCACGGATGTAGCTCACGACGTCCTCGACCTCCATAGACCAGTGCAGGCGGGACACGTACATCTGCGTTGCGGCTACCCCACAGTGCAGGGGCAGCTCGCATACGTAGGGTGCGGTGCCACGATGGTTGTGGACGGCGGGCTTCCTCCTTTTTTCTTTTCTCCGCCAGAATGAAGCCCGCCTCATCACACCTACTGATCTTGTCCTCAACCGATTGAAGAGATTCAGCCTTGCGGCTCTCCATGGCCTTGGGGCTCTCCTTAGCTTGGCGGCTCTCCATCTCCCCCTTTGATTTCCGCGGAGGTGCGGGGTAAACGGTGACACTAGCATACTCTTTCTGCTGAGTCGATGGATTTTTCGCTTCGGCTCGATCGCTAGCGACGAGGCTTCGGTGGTTGTTGACCCGTCAAATTCCGCTGACATGACCAACGACGTGTCAAACTGCGCTCCGCGACGCGTGTTCACGGAGGCAAACGGATGATTGGGTGACCTACATAAAGAATTATTACTTTTTATTTGCAATAATTCACTTTGCAAATCACGGATGGTATTTTCCGATGCATCCAATCTACCTCGCATCTCGTCCAGCTCTGTCTTCAAGGTGTTAAACTTGCTCAGCAGGCTGGAAGCATCGACGTGGTCCATGGTAACTACCGGCAGCTTGTAGAGATTCTTATCCACAAAGGCCGGTACGTCGTTAGAATCCGTCTGCTTCAACAGGGTGATGATGTCCTGTAAGCTACGTTCGCTCCCATCTCTTCTTCGTGATTTTAACATCTGCGTGGTCTTGCAGAGCGCATCACACAGAATCAGCTCAGATAAGCTTCACAGAGAATCAGCTTGCCCCTGCAAATCTCCTTGTTGATGTAGGTGGACTTGTAGAGCTGCACGATGCGGTCCTCGTCTATGGTGTTGATGAAGTTCTGGATGAACGCCAATAACTCATTCGCAATGAGCGTCATGGTTACGTAGCGGCAGCGAGCTGAGACTCGCGAAATATTAAATATTGATTAATATTTGCAACATATGCTGATTTTCGGAGCACGACCACTTGCTAGTGCTCTACGCACGACAGTCCAAAAAATCAAACTTTAAATCTGTGCCAAATTTCATGACGATCTGTTAGGGGTCCCTTCGGATTAGACTTTAAAAAAAAGGTTTATTTCCACAACCACTTTTATTAAAGGAAAATACAATAGTATATGAAAGGACCCATGGGCAGAACCGTCACGACCAGACTAAACACGGGATGTGCTGATTCGACGTTACGTCAGCAGCAACCCTAATAGGGACGGGACATAACACCTCCCCCCTAAGATGTAAACTCGGGGATACATCAAAGTTACAGCTGAAATTCTAAAATCTGCTTCGAAAACATTAATAATATGTTTTCAATTTCTATATTATCTTCAATATTCTGTTCAGTGTCTTTATTTTCTATTATGTCACACTGAACATTTTTAGATACTTTGGAATTAGAGTCAACTTTTGCTAGATTCAATTTTAAGGTTCTGCTGCCGGGTTTCACACAGTCATAAAATCTAAATATGGAATAAAGAAATATTACTATCACTATAATTATATCTACTACGGAGTCATGTGTCCCGTATGCAACTATATGAGGATTTTCTAGAATATTTTCGGAGTCCTCAAGATTTTTAAGAAAAATTTGTTGATTAAATTTAATATTATCTAAATCAAAATTTTGTAGTTTGATTCATATTCATATTCCTCGCGCTAAATTTTAAATTTTTAAAATGACAAAAGCTGTCATTAAGTCATATAAAATAGCAATTAAATAATATTTAGTGCCTATAATGTCATTGAAACGAAGCAAAAAATTAAGTAGTGGTTGGCGCAGTAAAATATTTAGAAGGGAAAAAATTGTTTTTACCAAATAACAAGAAAATGAGCTGAGCTGAAAATTAATGAGACACTAAATTTATAGATGGTAGATCACCATCTCTTTTAGAGAGATCTGCTAGTCCAGATACGCCAGCGGCTGCTCTCTACCAGTATTGCTAATTGTATTTCGAACCGCCTAGAGCGCATAAAACTCCTTTATCAGTAAGCAAACCAGTGCCAATTCGCAGTCCACTGTCGCCAATCCCATCTACAAGCCGTGCAGTTACCCTAATTGAGACATCGCTTGATGATAATAATATTGCAAATTTTGCCATTACACCATTTTGCAAAAGAAGCATGTTGAAAAGGAAAACCACTCATACGACCGTCTTAACTAGCACACCGTACAAGAATTATTTAGTGGAAGAAAATAGCAAAAAAACAGAAAAAGAGAATAACATAAGTCTGAATAAGGCTGCATCTATAAAAACAATGAAAAGCAAAGGAGTAGGTAAAGAGAAGTCAAATAAAAGAAAGAAAACTTCATATAACACATCTAAGTGTGAAGATGATTCTGAGTGTCTGTATTGCACATAAAAGTTTTCAAGGGATACCAAGCGTGAAGGACGGATAAAATGTTGTGCATGTGTAAAAAGGGGCGATGAAGAATGTGCTGGGATAGAGGTGATGACGCTGGTGAATTTATTTGTGATATATGCAACACAGTACCTGCCAAATGCGTTTAAATTTATAAGGAGGGAGAATAAGTTATTTTCGTTATTCATGCGTAAATTGTTTTTTTTCCTACTGTTGAACGATTTGTTCGCTTAATTAGGTATTCAGAAAGGAATACAATATTTAAATTGATCTCATTATGATTAGTGTACACATTGGTACACATTTATAACTAATTAAGAAGACTGTTTTAATTTCCGTTTTTATTTTTGTGAATTTTAAAGTCACTGTTTATTTTGTTAATTTTATTACCTTACTTAATATGAGTAAGATGTATGACTATTTTACATAAAGAATATGTTTCATTATTGCGTTTTTTTTTTTATATAACCTTTTTCCTATCTAGCCCCTACCAGGGTGATCATCTTACCCACAGGGGTGTACAAGATGATTATAATATATAATATCCCATAAAACAGATGTGTTTTTTTGCGTTTTGTACAGAACCCTTCGTGCGCGAAAGACTCGCGCACGCACGCAACTCGCACTTTCCCGGTTGTTATACGATAGAATTCCAAGCAATGTGATATTGTATTTTGGAGTCATTGCCTTGTTGATTCTATTACTATTTATAAAAATTCCAAAAACATATAATATTTGGTATCTAATTAATTATTTATTGCAAACAAATCAAGTTTTAACCATCTTTACTAATTTTGTCAGGTTTAGACAAAATTAGTAAACAAGGATTTAATCAAATATACTCGTAGGTTAATAACTCTGAATATATAACACGATTCACACCGGCTTCACGTTTGATTAAGATACAATAACTATGAAAGTACCGTCTGAAAATTCGTTACCTACAATTTTGCCTTATTGTTCATGAATACCTACTTGTAGTTATGTTATATAAGTTCTGTAACTGATCCTAATTGTACAGGCTAGCCTTTGATGGTGAACTGCAGCCTTAGCTTCGCTAATGTTACGTACAATTATCCTAATTGCCTATTGTACGTAACAGTAGCGATGATAAAATATACATCAAAATTATATAAAATTAATTTAACCATTACTGTACTATTAAATATGTAAGATTTTTGTAAAATAACAAAAATTAAATAATACTTAAAAAAAATTGTATATCGCTTGACAGTTGTCAGTCTAAGTTTAGTGCAAGTTTTGTGTTGGTTTTGGGCGGAATATGAGAGCTTCTCTTCGATTTTATTAGTATAGCACCATTGAGATGATTCATATATATTTTTCAACTGATATTATGTGCGCCATTTTACGCATTTCAATTGAAAACTGACCAAATTAATGTTTTCTTATATGATTAAATAAAATGAATTAATAAGCCAATTTACAATTTCACGATTTTTGTATGCAAAAAATAATATATATATATATATAATCGTGATATTGTAAATTGGCTTATTAATTCATTTTATTTCATCATATAAGAAAACATTAATTTGGTCAGTTTTCAATTGAAATGCGTAAAATGGCGCACATAATATCAGTTGAAAAATATATATGAATCATCTCAATGGTGCTATACTAATAAAATCGAAGAGAAGCTCTCATATTCCGCCCAAAACCAACACAAAACTTGCACTAAACTTAGACTGACAACTGTCAAGCGATACACAATTTTTTTTAAGTGACGTTTACTGATGGTAATGCTACTGATACTAGCTGACATTTAAAAAAAAAAAGAAGTACAAGAAAGTGACGTCACGTTTGACGTCTGTGCGTTTTTAATCACGTTTTTAAACGTGAAAAATGTATTATTTAATTTTTGTTATTTTACAAAAATCTTACATATTTAATAGTACAGTAATGGTTAAATTAATTTTATATAATTTTGATGTATATTTTATCATCGCTACTGTTACGTACAATAGGCAATTAGGATAATTGTACGTAACATTAGCGAAGCTAAGGCTGCAGTTCACCATCAAAGGCTAGCCTGTACAATTAGGATCAGTTACAGAACTTATATAACATAACTACAAGTAGGTATTCATGAACAATAAGGCAAAATTGTAGGTAACGAATTTTCAGACGGTACTTTCATAGTTATTGTATCTTAATCAAACGTGAAGCCGGTGTGAATCGTGTTATATATTCAGAGTTATTAACCTACGAGTATATTTGATTAAATCCTTGTTTACTAATTTTGTCTAAACCTGACAAAATTAGTAAAGATGGTTAAAACTTGATTTGTTTGCAATAAATAATTAATTAGATACCAAATATTATATGTTTTTGGAATTTTTATAAATAGTAATAGAATCAACAAGGCAATGACTCCAAAATACAATATCACATTGCTTGGAATTCTATCGTATAACAACCGGGAAAGTGCGAGTTGCGTGCGTGCGCGAGTCTTTCGCGCACGAAGGGTTCTGTACAAAACGCAAAAAAACACATCTGTTTTATGGGATATTATATATTATAATCATCTTGTACACCCCTGTGGGTAAGATGATCACCCTGGTAGGGGCTAGATAGGAAAAAGGTTATATAAAAAAAAAAAACGCAATAATGAAACATATTCTTTATGTAAAATAGTCATACATCTTACTCATATTAAGTAAGGTAATAAAATTAACAAAATAAACAGTGACTTTAAAATTCACAAAAATAAAAACGGAAATTAAAACAGTCTTCTTAATTAGTTATAAATGTGTACCAATGTGTACACTAATCATAATGAGATCAATTTAAATATTGTATTCCTTTCTGAATACTTAATTAAGCGAACAAATCGTTCAACAGTAGGAAAAAAAACAATTTACGCATGAATAACGAAAATAACTTATTCTCCCTCCTTATAAATTTAAACGCATTTGGCAGGTACTGTGTTGCATATATCACAAATAAATTCACCAGCGTCATCACCTCTATCCCAGCACATTCTTCATCGCCCCTTTTTACACATGCACAACATTTTATCCGTCCTTCACGCTTGGTATCCCTTGAAAACTTTTATGTGCAATACAGACACTCAGAATCATCTTCACACTTAGATGTGTTATATGAAGTTTTCTTTCTTTTATTTGACTTCTCTTTACCTACTCCTTTGCTTTTCATTGTTTTTATAGATGCAGCCCTATTCAGACTTATGTTATTCTCTTTTTCTGTTTTTTTGCTATTTTCTTCCACTAAATAATTCTTGTACGGTGTGCTAGTTAAGACGGTCGTATGAGTGGTTTTCCTTTTCAACATACTTCTTTTGCAAAATGGTGTAATGGCAAAATTTGCAATATTATTATCATCAAGCGATGTCTCAATTAGGGTAACTGCACGGCTTGTAGATGGGATTGGCGACAGTGGACTGCGAATTGGCACTGGTTTGCTTACTGATAAAGGAGTTTTATGCGCTCTAGGCGGTTCGAAATCCAATTAGCAATACTGGTAGAGAGCAGCCTGCAGCAGCAGGTATTTTTTGTATGCAAAAAATATATGAAACACCTAAAGTAACCTTTTTAGACTCCCAGGTCAAGGGGAATTACCCTATGAATTGGGATTCCATAGAGATATCGATATATGCGTATTGAGCGGCATAATCGGAAGTGTCATTCTTTTACATTTACAGACGAACAACAAAGTGATAGTTAACCGACTTCCCAAAAAAGGAGGCGGTTATACGTTGTATATATATATATATATATATATATTTTTTTTTTTAAATTTTTTTTTTCTTCAAACAAAAGAACCTTCAGCTGTATATATATACAGCTGAAGGTTCTTTTGTTTGAAAATATATTAATTAAATATGCAATTACAGTTTTATAGCCTACAAAAACGTAACACGCGCTTGATATAAGTTTTAGAAGCAAGAACAACGACCTAACAGAATATCCTCTCAAGAAATTCACTATATTAGGAAAAATTGGCAAAGACTGTTTTTATTATTTTTTTCTTGGTTTATGTTAGGACTTAGGTGATTAATAAGAAGAAAAAATGTCGAAGTGGACTAAAATATCTTACAATGAGGAGAAAATGGAAGAGGTAAGAATTTTTTTATGTATAATTATGGCATTATGCAATTTTGTTTTTTTTTTTCATAATCTTTGTTAAGATTCTGTTGCTTAAGTTTCACGTTTTTTAAAGAAATTACTTCGGCCATATGAATATTTGGTGCCCTTACGTGTATACGGTCTCGTGGCTTCGCACCTACCTGAAGCTTACAATTATTGGCTTCGCATTCCAAAGGGCAAACTAGAATCAATACAGGAAATCTTGGTGAAACTAAACAACTCATTCGCTATGTAAGTACTTTGATGCTACGCCTTTTGATTATTCCGTTTTTTTTTTTTTTTTTTTTTCTTTAAAATAATCCACAGTCAGGATGACGTACAGGACGAGTCCCTGTACCGGCGTACGCAGCCATCTGCACACAGGGTGTTCGGGAAAGCATTAGCTATTAACACATGCATACATTTGCAGTTCCTAGCGCTAGAAGACGTAATAAAACTGGGACATCCCAAGGTATGTTGGTTGCTTACCAGTAGCGAAAGGTCCATATAGCGCGGATTCTATCGTATTCCCTTATAAATATTACTTATCTGTAATATTATATACCCTTATGAATATTACTTATCTGTAATATTATAATTTAAAATGTTAAAATATAAGGGTAAGATTTATATTTCCGTTATTATTTTTCCCAAAGAAGCAGGCAATCTGCTTCCATATTCCATACTTTACTGTTTTTAGTCCGTCCGTCCAAATAAGCAATAGATACTAATTTAAGGCATATCAAGGTGCCTTTGATTTACATCTCGATCGAGTTAACTGCGAGCCTCGCGTCTTAGAGTTGTCGTATAAATGAGGTGTGGAGATAACTAGATCGAGTTCTATATACTATACTTAATATACCAAAAGTAGTTAGTAGTACCAGAAAAATAACGGAACGTAAATTGACTCTAGAAATCTGTTCGTTTACATTTTAGTGTGTAGAGGTTTATTGTAAAGGATATCTAAGATTTATACGAGGAGCTGGAGCAAGTATTGGCGGGAACATCAGTGTGATGTCACTTATGAGGACCATTACCAAATGTTCATCAACCGTAAGTTAAGCCTTAAAGAGTCAAATATAATTAAATAATATTAGATTCTCTATATCAATCGGATACAAGCGTAGGTAAATAGTATCAAATGTCATAAACGAGCAATTCTTGTATATTTATTTATTTAAATGTTTCTGTGTTCTCGGAAACGGCTCTAAAGATTTCGCTGAAATTTGGTATATGGGGGTTTTCGGGGATAAATAATCGATCTAGATTAGTCTTATGTTTGGAAAAACCCGTGTTTTCGAGTTTTCATGCGTTTTTCTGTCCACGCAGAATCTGGTTGCTAATTTCGTCTTGCCGGGCACTGTCTGTCTGGTCCAGCGGGTTAAGACGCGGACGGCAAGAAATGAGTATTTACGAGATCGAATCCCGCTCGATGACTTACTTTTGTTTTTTTTTATATGTTCAAGATTATATATAATTTTTTAATTTTTATTGTTTTTAGACAAGTTTAAAAAATGAAGTTAATGTTTGAGATAACAATATATATTTCTCATAAATATGTCTAACATTTACCTATACTGAATACGTGAATAGGATTTATGCTTTCGAGTTTCACCATATTACAATAAATAGTAATAACCGAGCAAAGCTCCGTCGCCCATGTACTATATTATATAGTACCTATCCCGACACACGTTGTTCAGTCAGAACTATTAATTGGAATAAATAAATACCTACACCCACAACTTACACCAATATCTACAACTACACCTACACCTACAACTACGCCTTTATATGGGCGAGTTCGTGTTGAGCGGAGAGTCACCCATACATGATATGATTTTTTTCCTTTCACTATGACAATATTTCTTTGCCTAAACGTATTTAAAATAAGCAGTAGATCATGTACCCAAAATATTCGTAATTGATTGATGAAATGATTGATGAGAAAAAGATTATTTATTTTTCTAGAAACAGGTAGTGCAATTATAATGGCACTGGAACTGATGCAACTGTTTAGCGACAACAAAACAGACTATGAATATTTGGCCAAAATGTTCTCAATTTACTATCAGATACGAGACGAGTATGTGGACTTGAAGAAACCAGAGGTATTTTATCTGTGTTACCTATCTATGACCTTGATGTTTAAGGTAGGCAAAAAAAAATACACTTTTTATTCAATCTTAAAGTTTTATATATTTTTCAGGCTGTAGAGAAAACATGAATTGAATTTTTGAAAAAAAAAAAAAAAAATTTCAAAAAATCTGAACACGTATTTCAGAGCTCAAGGTATGATTTTTCCTGTGTAAAATATATAATTTTATTCCATGAATTAGATACAATTTACATTTTAGATGAAAGATAAAAAATATAATATATACCAAGGATTGAATATATAATAACCTCCTATTTTTTTGAAGTTGATTAAAAATCTGACTTATTTTCAGGGTCTCTCCTCAATAACGTTTTGCAACGTCTTCTCTGAGGGTCGACTGAGCGCTCCTATCATCCACGCACTGAAGAGCCAGCATCGTGACGTTATTCTCGGTAAATTTATCAAAAAGTAACCAACTAGTTTTTGACCGTGGCTTCGAATATTATTAAGCTTTCCATAAAAACATTCCATCAATAAATCTTCCATCGGGATCTTTTTTGTAAACCTTTGAAAGAGGAAAAACGGAATAGGCAGCAATTTCAGTGAAAGCTTAGACGGCTTGGTTTTTTCCGGAACATTCAACAATTATATTTCAAGCAATTTTCACAAACCTCAACAAATTATACACCTTTCTAAGGATCCACTCTGTCTATAGATAAAATTGCATAGAGGACTATAAAAACAATACAATTTCGAAGGAAGGCAAAACCTTTAACTAAATAATATAAATTGGAATTAAAAAGAACAAATTATTTAAGGTATTCTGAAGATGTCGCACGGGCGACATGAAGGTGAAGGAGTACCTGTTGTCGCTGCTGGAGGAGGCCGGCGGTATTGACAAGACGAGGGAGATCCTGCGCGAATTGGAGGCGGATATATTCGCCGAGGTACTATTACATAAATCTTGTACTAGGTATACTGAAGATGCGCCCGCGCGACATGAAGTTAAAGGAGTACCTGTTGTCGCTGCTGGAGTAAGCCGGTGGTATTGACAAGACGAGGGATATCCTGTGCAAGCTGATTGCAGATATATTCGCCGAGGTACTTGTACATAGCTCGTGTACTCGGTAGACTGATGATACGCACGCACGACATGAACGCTGCTGGAGAAGGATGGTGGTATTGACAAGACGAGGAAGATACTGTGCGAGCTGGAGGCGGATATATTCCCTAAGGTTAATTATTACCAAAATATATTTACACAAATAGTTTGTTTGGGCAACTGGCGTAGAAACGCTTGTATGTAATTCATTTTTTTATGAAATGGACCAGGAAATGAGCAGACGGATGGCCCGATGGTTAGCCATTGGACACTCGCAACACCAGAGTTGTTGCGCACTTGGGTTCCTAGACCTTAAAATCTCCAAGTCCCCTTGGGCCTTCGCTAACCGAAACATAACGCAAGCGTTATTTCACACCGGTTCACTGTGAGGCCGTTGTATTTAAATATCCGATCGAGCTAGCCTATTCGTGCCAAAGCATGGCTCTCTCATGTTTAGTATGTATCTATTTTTCATATTCTTATAAATTGTCAATAAATTTTACAGATTCGGCGCTTGGGTGGTAACCCGTTGTTTGAAGATTTGATGCGTGATCTTCAGAGTTGGGATGAACAAGCATAAATTAAAAGAATCAAAAAGGACGCGTATATGTATGAACAATTGAATTTTGTCATTTTGTGTAAAAAATTATTAACGTATACCTATATATTTTTTGTATGTTTTTACTTTTCGGAATATGTTAAGTGGGGGTATTTGAATAAATTTTTTTACCTAATGTGTGTTTTTTTTGTCTACTAATAATTTTATAAAATATCTAAACAAAATTCAGAATCTACCACGCTTCCTTAGCCCGCGTTTGGTTTTGAATAAGTGGAAAAATAACTAAAATGGCCCAATTTATCGTCGAGTTTTAGACAAGGCATAATTATAAGCTGGGACCGAAGCAAATTTCAGCCAGCATCATAAAAATGCTGCAAGCTCATTCGTGAAACTTAATATTTTTCAATTTTTATAGGTAAATTAATATTTTTCTGACACTGTGAGTCTACATATCTATATATATCGGTGGGACATATGTTTCATCTGTGTCCCCTGCATCTGTCTCATACTTGCTAGAATCCTGATCACAATCCTCATTTGTTGCACCAGCAGTTTCTTTATCTGACGGCATGAGGATTTCTTCATCAGAGGTAGTTCTGTGGGCACTGGAACACTGCTGCTCTGACCAGTGAAAAAAGATTGACTGCTTGATGACTGTGCCGTCACTTATGAATTTTGACAGTTAGTAGATTACAATTACAATTACAATTACTTATCTTAAAAGCTATTCGGAAAGCGAGCGCGTATGTACGTCTGTAGGTGAATTTGTGTGTGTGTGTGTGTGTGTGTGTGTGTGTGTTGTATTGTGTGTGTGTGTGTGTGTGTTGTAGGTGTGAGTGGTGTGGGTGATGTGCGTGTGTGTCTGTGTTGTGTGTGACGATGTTCGGTATATTTGTATGTTAATAAATGAGCAATATTCATTCTGGGTTGAAACTATTTAGTTTTGGATAAGGAAAACCTAACATAACCTATCAAACAGTGCTTCCGTTTCGTCGTATCTTAAGTGTAGTAGCCATTTATTTAGTGTCTGTTTCAATTTATATTTGCTTAAGCCATTAATATTCTGTTTTTTATTAATTAGGTTGTATATGTGGGTGGATTGAGATGCATATTGTCTTGCAGCAAAGTTGGATCTTAATTTAATTGTTTATGAACTTTTAGGACTGTGTGTATGTAGATGTGCTGAAACATTAATATTAGCAGTTAAATCAAATTTTTTACAATTTAATAACAAGGTAACATCTCTATTTTTATTAACTTTGTGTGTTTGAACATCTTATATACGATATCCATTTGTATTCTCCCACAATCATCATTTATGACTTCTTGTCCCATTTTTGGCGTTTTTCCTTTGGTATAAGGACCATAACCTCGAAGCCAAATATTCTCAGATGAGACAGGTCAGGCTTATGTCTTACCATCCAAAGCTTTATTAGGAGATCAGTTTAATAAATATGCTGCATTCCACACTGCTTCTGTCCATAGTTTTTTTATGTTGATTGGCATAAAACAGCATGCAGCTTTCTCAACTAGTATCCGATTCATTCGTTCGGCTAGTCCATTATGTTGTGGGGTGTAGGGGGTGTAGGTCTGGTGTACTATTCCACTGTTGGATAAATTTTTTGCTAAATTAGTATTACAATACTCAGTACCATTATCTGTTCTTAATACCTTTATTCTCTGAGAACAATGGATTTCAACTTTATTTTTATAGTCCTTGAAAATGTCTAATACTTTCTTCTTACTTTCCATGAAGTTCACATACACCATCCTTATGTAGTCATCTATAAAAGTAATACCTGAGCAGATCAAGTTCTCCATGGGTCCACAGAGGTCGGAGTTAATAAGCTGTAAAGATGCTGTTGCTCGGGTGCTAGTATTCTGAAACGGCAACCTTGATTGCTTTCCTTCTTAACAGAAGATATATCTTGTCACATTACTCTCAATATTAGTCAGAGTCATTCCACTGACACAGTCAGGTAGTCTATTGACATCTGTAACATTCAAGTGGCCCATATGCAGGTGCCATAAGTAAGTATCACTACAATTATTATCCACACTAGAGCATAAATGTGCAGTTTCATGACTGTTCTCAGTATCCAATGTGCATAATTTATCAATTAGAGTTGCAGAACATATAAATTTACCATGTGAATCATAGACATTGCAGCCTCTTTGGGAAAATGTTACTTTGTAACCACTGTTAACAATAATACTCACTCACTCACTGAGAATAGGTGGACAGCTAGGTCAGGAACATATAAAACATTTTTTAACTGAATCTTCTAACCCAGCGCTAGTCTGATATTTTATTAATCTGATAGTTTTTCCAACTTTTTCAACTGACAGCGGCTCTTTGTTAGCAACTGTTATTTTCTTTACCGGTGGCTCTGTGACATTGTACATCCACTGTCTATTCCCCGTCATATGCATGGATGCACCTGAGTCTATAAACTATTTGTTTTGATTATGACATGAAAAAGCTGCAATATAACCTGTATCCTCTTTGTCTTTTTCATTTTTATGAGATCGGCACTGATTGTTGCTCCAGAACTCTCAAGCCCCATAATCATTGGAGCGTAGATATCGGGCAGATCGGCCAGAATCAAGGTGCCCAGTGACACTCATCGTTGATTTCAAACTCTATGTTGCGCAACTTATGAGCTGTGGTCATTTTATTGTTGACGTATGACTCCACATTACCGCTAGATTCTAGAGTAGTATTCACCAAGTTTAAGCAATCAATCAATCAACTTTAAGCAATCCAACTCACCTAGTCAGCCCCCTGTGATCCAACGCTCGTAGCAGATTTCCACACTTCTTTTGCGGTCTTATAACTTTGTACATGCATTTAGTTCTGCGGATGTAACAAGAATATTAAATTAGACTTTCTTACACCTTTACAACCTTACTAGAATCAACAGGTTTGTTTTCTTCGGGCTCCACACATTGCCACAAGCCTTCGAGTTTAGGTACGTCTCGACACTGAATTTCCAAGTTGCATAGTTTTCTTTGCAGATCAGTTTTACGACGTTGGAATTACGTCTTTATAACGCTACTATGAAGTACCATTTTATATTGGTAGCAATTTACTGTCTCAATGTTGGCAACTGAAGTACGGACAGCTAATTTCATTTGTAACAAGCTCTCAATTGAGAAGTAATTATGTTATTTATTTACTTACGTGATACTTTTTATATTATAGTAAAATAAAAATAAATATTCAAAGAAGTGGTAAAATTTATGGCTTGTTTTGTGGAGGTATATAAAACGAACTCTGCGAAGTGCGAGAAAAGAAAATTGTGAAGAAGTCAAAGATTTAAAAACTCAAAGAAGTATTAACTTTTCACCGGTATGCTTGGAATTGTTTCAGACTTTATAAATACAAGCAATTCGAAATTAATATATTCTAGTAGATAAACATGCTAAGTGTCCAATAATATGCCGATTTTGACAACATATAATAGACATTTTGTATAAATCACACAGGTATGAGGATAACCCTTCGAAATATTATAAAGTTTAAAAAGAAAAAAAAGCTGAAAGAGAAATGTTTTGCCTACTTTATATTTATCAATTAAATAATTATACAAATTAGTAAGACCTAATTAAACTAAGTAGTAATAGTGTGACGTATTTTTTAAATTAAAAACTGCAATGGAGTAACGGTTAAAAATTATCACAAAAGCATGTTACAAATTTTCAAATTTAACTTGGCTTTTAGTTTTTTAGGGAATAAGGTGGCCTTTTGCAAGGATACTTCTATATACTTATTTTAATGGACCAGATAACGAGCAGACTGATCGCCTGATGGAGAGCGATTACCGCCACCTCGCAATAGGAGGAGTTACAAGTATGATTCCCGTCTTTAAAATCACCAACCACCACTTCTGTATCCGGAGGCCGTGGTATTTATCTGATCCAGTCGAACAATTCGTGCCAAAGCATGGCCCTCCACGAAAACGGACTGCTGTGCTCTTGTTCCTTCGCATACTTAGGTCCATGCTGCGGTGACAATCTGCGAGCTTTTTGCTGTTTCGTAACTTGTAAGCTAACTAATGTTGTCCAATTGTTAATAAATAATCAACATATTGATTTTTTTTTTCATTTATCTTTTCACGTACATCAACCCAAGGGAAAAACGCACAAAGTCAAAACTCGTCAAAAATGACAGTCTATAGGTACTGTTTTTACATCAATACAGAGATTGGAACTGACAAGTCTGTATAGTGTATGGTGTATGGCTATTATTAGCTGTTAATAAAGAGGAGTTCAGACTTCATTAGGGGGTAAGTTAACAAAGTTGTAAATAATACTGCTTAAATTCGTTTTTGATCTACTTATAATTTATAAAACACTAGCGAGTAGCGACCCGCCCCGGCTTTGCACAGGTGCATAGATCATTACGCATAAACCTTCCTCTTGAATCATTCTGTCTTTTGGTTGCAAGCCGCATTCAACTCCGTTAAGTAGTTTAAAATATCTGAGCGAACAGAAAGCAGAAATTACTTAATTTTATAATAAGTAAAGATTAGCATTTTCTTTTTCATTTTGTTTTTTATCGACATAAAATGCCGACTAGGGACATCACTGGCGTACGCTAATATTTACATATGAAGTTGCTGTCAACTGCTATCATACAACTTGTAACAAACTTCAGACACATCAGTGTACAAACTCGAGCCACCTACAAAATTTATGTAACGAACAATTACATATCTCTTTCTTCCTTATTGGCATGTGTCGTATTGGGGGATAAAGAATGATATATTATGATTTTCCTCTTACTAATAGCGGTCTCTATGCTATGTTATTGTTCTCAGCCTACGATTACCGGAATGACGTTGAATTGTGACAATTTTAATTTTTTTATAGTAGGACACGAAAACGTTATATCATTCAAATTACGTTATTATATTTATGTGATATTTTTTGAATTATAAGTACAATATATCTAGTAAACACGAGTCACGAGTAACTTTGGCATATTTACGGTGTAAATAATTTAGGGATGATTGGACCAACATAACTCTTTTAATCAATCATGACACGGAGTTGATAAATTCGATTGTTTTTTGATGGTTTAAAAATATATTTATTTCCACCTATATCAATGCACCTTCCGCATTATAAGGCTTTAAATTGTATTTTAATAATTTCAGCACAACAGAGATAACCTACCAAATTTTTGTAACAACCGACCTAGATTTTATTTTGCTCAGTGTACGAAATAACCCCGCGACAAGTCGTGGTGAGAAGTGTGAACTGACACTAATAGTTGAAATAAGACGTAAGGTAATAAAAGCATATAAAAGGTAATTAAGGTATGTCGCATGGAAGCACTTTGCGCACTACACATCTTTTGTCATGAATAATCATGTCAGCAAAAAATCTCTTATTTAATTACTATCCTCCGATTGTTTATAATAGGGCAGGCAGAGGCCATCGAATCGCATAGCAGTAGGCCGCAGAGAAAATTTTTTAGCCCACTATTACGTTAAACCTTGCCTTGTACTATCAGGGAATCTAATTCATAAGTGTACATACTTTTTACACTGTAAATATTTTAATATAAGGTAGTATATTTTAGCGATAAGTACCATATACTTAAAAAATTGCATTTACTTAATGTTATTATTAATTATTATTTTATTGATATAATAAACAATAATATTATCGTATATTTTAAACGTTAAGTACCTTATAGTTAAAAATTATTACACTTACTTAATATAACTATAATTTATATAATATTATATAATTATATAATCGGCATCTCGGCAACGGCTGCAAGTATTACCATAAAATTTTGTATAAAGGAGTTTTCAGGGAGAAAAATCGATCAAGCTAGGTCTTATGCCTAGAAAACTGCATAATTTTAGGCTAAATGTTTTTTTTTCTTTCGTCGTGTAATAATATATCAATAACTAGCTGACCCGTGTCCACTTGGTTGGGCGGTAAACATTTTTACTTGTGATGAAAAAATTATGATTGTGGTTCAGTTAATACTCAGTGCTATGGTTTATTTCCTGACTGCCAAAAGGAGGGTCATATTTTAACCGCATATTTAAGTGTGTATTTGCATGCCAATTTGGCTATATTGACGGGTTCCAAATGAGTGAATGAAATCATATATCGACGCTGGAAAGGCAACCTTGCTTATGCGCCATTTGACGGTTCCGAGATAAAGCGATTCAAAGTTTGAAATTTTCGAAAAAAATTCGTATAAAATTTATTTTAAGTCACATTAACCTGAAATTTTGACAGAACATTAAGGAAAGGTGTTACTTTAACTTGAACTATTAATATATTGTTATAACGTAATACAAACAAAGTAAAGTATCGGTTAAGCAATAAGTGCTCCGGCCTTGGGCGAGAAAAAATTTCTGATAAGACATAGAGCAGCTCAAGATGTATCTGTGGTTTTTGCTTATTTACCAAAAATCTTCATTTCGCATCTGAGCTACATTTCTGATCTCTGTATTTGTTCAAAGATGTCGTAGGCATAAATGACTAATGTTAACAAACTATCTAAAAGCTGTCTCTCCTAAATTGCTGATTTCCAAACTGACATGCAACTATGGTACCGAAAATGTTTCTTATAGATAGGCATATTCGGAAATTTAAGTAAAATATTATAACATAAAGTAATCAAAAATATATTTATTATTGTACTTATGGATTAATGAGGTTTTTTTATTTTACTTATAAAATAATAATTTAACCGCTATCTTCCAGATCTGTGTCTGGCAAATGGTCTTTTACGTTTCCGTGAGGTAGTTTAAAGTATTCTTCGTGAAAATGATGAGGTATAGCAGAATATTTGCAGTGTTTCACCAAGTCTTTATATTTAAGGTCACAAATGGGCAACTGACTTTTATATAAACGTTGAGAAGGCATTTTGTTCCTTCCAAGAACAAATACTTTTTCAGTTTTAGCTTCTTGTCCCATGGAATTTTCGATAAACACATGGGTTGGGTCGCTCTTTTTGAATGTGATGACTCGAATTTTACTTATTTTTCCAGCCAAATTGTTTTTAAAATATTTGTTGGATATGGCAACAAAATCGGAATATTTTAATATTTCCACGTTATACGGCTTTGGGTTTTTCCTCGCCAGTGTAAATACTGTTGCCCATTGGGAAGGCGCATGAACAACAGTATTTTTTAGGCTGTTCTCTATCACAGCATGGATGCTGTCTACAGGCATAGATGTATGTCCAGGTAGGAGGAAGTTCATCTGAATAGTTTCTATGTGTTCACAAGCTAGTAAAGCAGAGTGAACTGCTGCAAAAACAATTTTAATCTTATTTTGGCCAGAACATGAGTCACTGTAAAGTAAAAGATTTTTTATAGTTTTCCTGTCATCCACCATTTGCATGTATTTCAATAAGATAGTAGCAACTTCATTTCCTCCTCTTTTGCCGTCGCTTTCTCCCCAAGAATAACAATATCCTTCCCTGGTAGAGCTCTCGTAGAAAGTAAGATTATAAACACTGTACTTTCTGGAATAGTAGAAGAGCATACTCTCGCCGTACGGAGTGTTCAAAACCTTTTGCAGATCAAATAAAACACAAAGGGAGTAAGTTTCATGTTTTATGATATTTTGGTGAAATTTGAATCTCGCTTTTGAATCCTCAACTTCTTTTAAGTGAACTTTCTTCTCTTTCTTGTTTTCATCACTTAGGTTATTAGCAAACGCCACGCATTTTTTGCACTTATCTGTTTTAGGAATATGAAAAGTGATGTTAAATTCGGTAGAAAAAATGTTTTTAAAAACTTTTTCCCTGACGTAGTCTCTTCCCTTGGATGAAAAGTCATTTTTATATAAATGATAGAGGTGAGTAATATTTTTAAACTCTTGTGGCAAATAAAGTCGAGTGGAATCCTTGCGGCAGTAATGTGACGGAACAGCTGGTAAGTTCTTAATGTAATCTATAAGTCCTTGTCTAATCGAAGCCGACGTCTTATTAGCTGGAACATGTTTTCCTCTTAAGTCCATTTTAGATAGATTACACTCAGCATTAGAGATAGTGTAATGAACAAAGCGCTGAGGAAGATCCAACGTATAAAGAAGAAATTTTTGGCAAACTTGACGACGACCTTCTCCTTCATTTATAAAGTAAAGGTAAGTTTTTTGTCGTCGAGATGCATCACCTTTTGTACGCTTCCTCTCCACTTCAGAGGCTTGTGAATTTGCTACTAACCAATCCCATTTACGCTGCGATGAAAGATTGTAGTAATAATTAAAAATATTCTTTCTACATTCTTCCGAAATTTCGTGGCAGTTATGTGGACATTTTTTATCTGATTTACATGGATTTTTTTTCATTGTTTTCGGGACTGTTTCTTTGCCATCTTTCTTCACATACGCTAGACCTTTATTCCTTTTTATTGTATTTTCTTTACGTTTATTACCTGTTTTCTTTTTTTAAGTTCAAGATCACCTACTTTACCATCTTCAGCTGTTTTATTCTGCTTCTTCCTTTTTTCATTAGTCTCCTCTTCGCTACTCGAAGATGTATCTTCACCGTCCCATGATGTAGATGACCACTGAAAGTCTTCATTATCCGACATGTTATCCAAATAGCTAGTCTTCTGTTTTCTTTTATTTTTTTCAATAGATTAGGTGCCTGAAATGAAAGCAGCAAAACAATGTAAGTAAGTACGTGGAAGGACGATGAAACCAACTCCTTGGATGCGATAAAACAGTAAGGGCGAATGCATACTGCAAATACGATTGTAGTTAGACTGACTATCGCCATACACAACATACGAAAGCGCGCACACTGAAAACTCAAATTTTGTATATAGTTATACGGCGATAGTCCGTCTAACTACAATCGTGTTTGCAGTGTGCGCTCGCCCTAATTCATGACAGTAAGTACTTAATATTTTTTATTGATTACGTAATTTAAAAATGATGTTCAAGGAACACCTACCGTTTCATCAGTTACTGAGTTATTCTCCTTGTGGACTACATCTGGAGGAAAAAACTCGACGGTATTGACGTTTTGAAGAGTATCATAAGATACTTCCTTACTTGGTAAAATTTTTATAATATTGTAGTTATCCTGTAAGAAAAACCAAATGTTACCACAGGTAAGAAGTAAGAACCAAAATATGTTATAAGATGGAATGTTGTTGAAATGTTGCAACATCCCATTTTATAACATCCCCACTGCACTTACATTGATATTTATTATTATTGGAGATAAAGGCTTCACAGGTCCTTCCAAATTCAGTGATATATTGGTAGCATCCGGATTCTGTAACAAATAGTAAGTATTTATCATAGGTACTTAGGTAGATATATTATACCTATTACTAGATATACGTACCTAAATAAAATTTAATTTAATACTATATAAAAAGATAATAATTCTCACCTCAATATTGAAATGATTTAGTTCAATATTTTCCTTTAAATTATGTTTTTTTCCCTGAAATGTCCAAGGTAATTGGACATCATTGGTATTCCTTGGTGGTTTTAGTAATAATTGACTTGTTTCTAGTTCTGTATTTTTTTTCTCGCACACAGATGTAGGAACTTTGGATGGGCCACTGATTAGTATATTTGACAATATTATACATGATTTCGGTTGTTTATTTTCAATACACGATGATGGAGGGCTTGGCGTATTGGATGTACTCTGTTTTGTCAAAGTAATAGGCTGCCTGAGTTCATCTAGTTTGTCTTGATTAGCTAATCGAGCACTAGTTGAGACGTTGGATCCTTCATAATTTGATGACGGGTATTCCGGTGTATGATCCTGTAATAATACATTATAATAGTTTAAAATAATCAATAGTAGGTATTACAGTCATAAGTTTGTTAGTATTTCCGGTTCTGTACCGTTATCGAGCAAAAAGCAGCAAAAAGAGAAGTTTGTTATACCTATGCAATTGCTTTTTTGTTAGATCGGCAACAAAACTATTCATCATTTTCATTTGCGAAAAATTGTAAGGTTAGGCATAAAATAATAGGTAGTAAGTGTCCCGGTCGATGAGATTAAGCATGGAGAAAGACTGTCCCATTTTCCCATCTCAATCAATCAATCCCATTTTTACCTATGTTCCTACCGAACTCTAAAACGAATTGGTTTTTTTCGGCAGACCAGTAGTTGTAGGCAAATTTTTAAATGAACTTTACAAATAGACCTACGTCAAATTATCGTGAAAAGTGATTTGAAGCCTGAGAATTAAGCAGGTAGGTATTTCAAGACTACAGTTATAAATATTTAAAACCATGAAATGTACAAGTAATAGGTAGATTATTATTTAGAAACTTTTAAGGCAAAACTTTAACCTGCACACTATTTGTACGCACTTCACCCAATTCCTCTGAATCAAAGCACAACTTTCTTCTTGTAGTTAGCTACAAGAAGAAAGTTGTGCTCGAGGCTAATACTAACTAAGGCTTTAGAGCCTTAGTTAGTATTAGCCTCGATCGCCCTGCTTTTTCAGCCATTTTCATGCACTTAGGTCTTAGGTATTTATTGCCTAAGTAAAACCAAACAATATTATAGGAAAGTTAGCAGGCACACCCAAAAGCCATCAATTAAATAAAATATTAATGCACATACACAAAACTAGCTAGGCACAAGTCATAAAACATTTGGTAACGTTAAAACAATAACTTACCTACTGGCTCCCCGTGATCACAACTGCTGCAATGAAGCCGTTATGTCAGGATAAACTAAAATGTAATAAACAGAGATAAAATCCGTAAAAGTTATTTTATTTGCAATAAGTAATATTCGAGTACAAAATAAAAAATCACTAAATAATATTAACTTACCTATCAAAATACGTCGTAGACGCCGCAGGATACGTTCGAACTCTCAATGCACTTCTAACGATCGACAGCTGCGTACCGTCCCCACCGACGACAACCGAGTGACTGATGCGCCCGCGTCCGATGTTCTATATATTATATCTTGCGTTTCTGACACAATATCGCAACGAAAAGCGGTAGCTTATGCGCCAAACACCGTTTATTATTTTGTATCGAAAATGTGCGTATGCGACAAAAATGTAAATAGCAAATAGAAGCAAGTTTTCTTAAAATTATATTTATTGTAAAATACGGCAGGGTAAACTTGCTTATGAACCAAATTAAAAATATTCGAGTCGAACCAAAATTGCTTATATCACAATCGTATAGTTTGGTTGTCCCGGCAATATTGCTTATCTGCAAAATAGGCTGTAAACGCGGCAGGGATATTTTTATTGAGTGCCATAATATAGGAAAGATCGATCTGGCAAATTGTATTATGTTTTAACTATTGCCAGTTTTACGGTAAGGCGTATTTTCTTATTGAAAAAATACAAGGCAACGCAAAAAAGCAAAGTTGCTCATCCTACAAAGTGTTCACCACTTTAGGTAAAAAGTAGGGTTAAAGGGTAGCTTAAGGGACGAAATTTTTTAAAAGTTGCAAGCTTATCTAACAAAAAAAATGTAAACACAGGTTGCTTATAAGCCATCAAAAGTGCTCGTATCGGGATGAAACTAAGATCAGCAGAAAGAAAAAAATCAGACGATTCCAACGATATATATAACGTATATTCCCATATTTGGCGCTTAAGCAAGGTTGCCTTTCCAGCGTCGATATTATGTCGGCGCTAAGACTGTACAATGCTTTGACCATAACCGGAAAATGAAATTAAAGAGGTATTTTTAGAGTGATAAAACTGATGTTTTAAAATCTGGCAACATTATGCCGGAACCATTTTAATATAAGTATTGAGATAAAGCTTGAAATAAATAATTTAATGTTCATTAGATTTATGATTTAACATAAACATTAAAACATATTTATGTTAAATAGTATTAGCATTGACTATGTGAGGCCGCCACAAACGTGTTATTCATAAATTCTAATTGTAAAACCTAGTTAGTTAATAATTATGTAATTATTTGTGAAATTACGTACTTGTTAATAATTGCTCAAAATTATATATTGATAATAATGAAACACTGTTATGTAAATGTAAACTTCCGCAAGAAATGAAGGTTTACCTTCCCTTTATCTAGAACCTAATTATTAAGATAAATAAAAATCTTAATATTTGGTCCTTACATATGAAATTGATGTTTTGTCGTACTGGCCAGTTTGATACAACACTGAAATATATCTTCCTTGGTTAGGAATTCCAATTTCAAATTTATACCGCTATTTACTCATGCATTTGTGTTTCGAAAACCATAATTAATTTGTATTTTCCTCTTTTCGTTATTCCTTTGTGTCACTCTTTTACAAAATGAAAAACTTAAAATATCGTATTATTTTCGATTACGAGTTCCACCGTGGCACCGGTGCTGCAGAAACGGCTCAAAGGATTAATGATGTGCATGGCGTCCGTGTCGTGTTTCTTACTTCCATGTTATTTGACCAGAGGGTGTCGCTAAAAATGGCTTCTTTATATCCTGATCCTGACGGCAACATCACTCTGAAACTGAGGGACTTTGCCAGCCAGTTGAATAAAAACTAAGTAATTTTTTGTTAGTTATAAACATATAACTAACAAAAAATTGTAATTCAGTGTAAAGTTCATTGTTTTGTCATTTGCATTTTTGGATTGTATGAGTGGGTGGTAGTTATTGTAACCACTTTATATATAAATTAAAGTTCTTAAATGGAGCCTGTGAATTTGGTTACGGACAAAGGTTAATAAATGTTTAAAGTTGAATAAATCCTTTTATTATGAGTTTTAATCCTAATAAACATAGGGACATTTCCCAGTTATATATAATATCAATATTGTATTGTTCATTGAGTATCTTTTAAATCACTGTTAGTTGAAAATAAATTCTTACGTTTACAATATCGCCATGTAATATCAAGATATCGTTTTATTATCGAATGAAATGCAACACAGTCTAACTGATTGGCTATCTCCGGATAAACGTTTAACATAGATCTGTATATATTTATTGTGCATAATAGTTAATACAATTTATTTACATAATAAAATTAACTAACATCTATTTAAAATATTTACAAACTATAAAAGTAGGTAAGTACTAAAAAAACACATAATAACTACTCCAAAACTTAAAATGCTACAAAACAAAGAAATCTCCCAGGTCGTCCCCACCAGGCAGAGTACCTAGAAGGCTCAAAGAGTTTCCTCGCTGGATTGCGATACTTATTCTCTGGGCCAGGTAGGTGCCGGCTCTGGGGTCTCGGGTGGCCTCAATGAGTTTTTTGGAGATTTCTCTGAAAAGTTTGTGCGCACCCACCCAGACCCCATGTACCCAGGGTTTCAACCCCAAACGATTCAAATATGAGATCCCCACTGAGGTTCTCATATTTGCGCCGCTTGAGGTTTTCCGTCTGATTGGCGGCTGAACCTGCAGAACTCGAGGTGCTCTGGATATGGGTCGGAGCAAGTGTATCGACGCAAGTAGCGTCCCATACAAGAGCCCGTCCCACTCTCCAAGGGACCAGGGTCATACCGTCTGGTCTCTTGCCATCGTCGCGCGCCAAACCAGAGAATTCCAGCACAGCTGGCACTCCGGCGGTGACAAGAGCCCGACGGATGAGATCGTTCAGGCAGTGATATCGGGAGATGCGGCCGGCGCTTCGTTGACAGGACAGCCCGTGGTGTCCAAGGTTGTCCACGTTTGCACCACAAACACAGCGATGGGGGACGACGTGAGGGGTGCCAAGACGCAGGGAAGTGGCTAACCGGAAAGCTGTTCGATCCAGCAATGTGCCCGTATTGGGTGACGGTAATGCTTGTAGCCAAAGGCCCGACTCCCACTTTTCCGTAGCCAAGAGGCGAGCCTGCTCCACAGGACTGGAGGACGTATTAAGAAGATTATTCCGTACCAGTCTGCAGAGTGGCTCGTCCCAGAGCCTTTGGGAAAAAGTATTGTCCGGCATTTCGCTACAAGCACTAGTTGCGCTCCAGGCGTCCTTGGCCTCGTCCAGAAAGGGAACTGTATTAGAGTAGGATGGGTGATGTAGTATTTTGGAGATAAGACTATGGTTCGCGTGGACTGAGGACAAGAAGGCCGGAAGCGATATATCAGAGGGCTTTCGAACACCCAGGCCACCGAACCTAACTGGAAGCGTTGCCTGAGTCCATGCGCGGTCATCGAAATTTGTATTCAAAATAGTGGAGAGCGTTTGTCTTATGGTATCATCCAACTGTTTGAGAAGTTGAGGGAACTTCCACAGTTGACAACACCGTAAGACATAAGTCAATTTAGGTACAAAAATGCAAAAACGGATTAGGGTAAAGGCCATGTGACAGTTAATTTGGAGGAGGCGGTCTAAAGTTTCATTAAAATTTTGTAATTTGTTATCTATGAAGTCCGGGAGAGATTCGTCTAAAATAGGTGAGCCCAAAAGGAAGAGTGAATCCTTGTCAATGACAGACAGTTGTGGAGCTATTTCTTTAAAGCTGGATTTAATCGCGTTTCTATCTCCACAACTGTCTGGCACAAAAAGTTCGCACTTACCAAGGATCAGCTGCAGACCTATTTTTTGGAACTCGCGGATCAGAGTGCGGAAGTCGGATAGTACAGTGGGTGCATCGCTTCCAAGGGTCCCATCATCCAAATACCAAACATTAAATTTTAAATTTAGTAGCTCGATGACCGGGTGTATAGCAAGGCTGAAGATTGCTGGACCTAGAGGGTCGCCCTGTTGGCAGCCCACTTCGGATGAGATGAGGTGGTCTTTGTAAATGAGTTTGGTGGGGTCGTTGTAACACTGGAGCGTAAAGGTAAAATGGCAGCTGCTTTAGATTTAATTTGGGCCAACATGGCGCCTCGGTCAACTGAGTTGAAAGCGTTTTTGACATCGACCTTCAGAAACACATCATAGCCTTGATTGTGGATAGCTGTCCTGAAAGAGTGAACGGCGGCCTCACAACCCCCTTTGCAGGCAAAACCGAGCTGTTTTGGCTGGAAGTATGACGCGAGGGAGGTGACCGATTTGCAAGCTAGTTTGGCTGTAAGACGCCGGTATGTGGAGCCGACAGCAATCGGACGAATGCCACCACCTCTTTTCCTCAAGGCGCAGAGGTTAGCTCCATACAGAACGTCTACGATATCTGATGCGACCCCTCCACGTAGCATCAGGTTGCACAGATTCGTAAGTTCATGCAGGAGCTTCCCGCCGGCCTCCCCGCAGCAACCGCTGGTGAGGTCCTTCAGATGCTGAGGGGTGGGACCGTCGAGGCCGCCAGCTGAACCCGGAAGAAAGGACATGATGGCTCCGCGTACTTTGTCAGACAACGTTTGTAGTGGTGGTAATGCGTCATTGGAAACTGTGAAAGGATTGGATTGTGATGGATGTTTGTTTTGCAGGGCGATGAGGGTCTCTGGGAAGTCGGGGGCGACCGTGTTATTGGAAAACAGGAGCCGCGCTGCACCCTTAATGTCTCCCTCACTTATTTTATTTTCCACAGTTTTCACGATGTTATGTTTGACCGAGGAATGTGAAGAAAAATTGGGGTTGAGGTTATTGTCCGAAACACAATTCTTTTTGATTCTTGAAGTGAGGGAGGCATTGTTGAGCGGATCTCAAGATATATGCAGAAATCGGTAGGGAAAGGTGAGTAGGTTTTCCCAGGCTTGCCTCGAGTTCTCCAGCACTGTGTGGCGTATTGTCTCGGCAAGCTTCTGGGCCACAGTCACTCTGGCACCTCTAGGGATCCGTCTTAGAACTGGTACAAAACGTTTAAATTTGGATATTTCTTGCCAGAAATTTGTTTGATAGATTGGGTTCGGAAGTAAATTGGTTATTGGGGGAATGAGGGTTGGAAGCTTTTTGTGGCATTTGCCTACGTGGATGTTCAAACCCCGTTGGCTTTTAAAATATCGGGAACAGTGGGAGCATTGCAGCCGATTTCCAAAGGACACGGTCGAAAAATTAGTGGAGGTCCCTGCATCCTGGCTACTTGTCATGGGTTGGTAAAGATAAAATATAAACGATAACTTATATAATAGAATAAAATATAGACAAAAATTAAAAAACTACTTAACTAATATAAAAAACCTTGAACTATATTATGCTCATTTTCTAAAGGAATGCAGGTTTGAGCGTGGGACAGTTCCTGGGCTCACTTCTCGCCAAAAAACACAGCATACCGCTTCCTGGGATTGTCTCGTTTTTCCTCCGTTGCAAGTCTTGTCAGTTGTGTGGGTGTGACCTTTGCTTGTGACCCAGTTTGGCCCTCTTGGGGTGCAAACTGCTAAATTATACTATCCTCCTCCTAATGAGGCTTGGTTGGTCATTCACGTTGACAGCTCCGACCGCAAGTTATGGTGTCCAACAAGGTGTAACAAGTAACCGTTGGTTACTGAGCTAGGGCCGTCCTAGTCCATTCACTACTCCAACCGCGTACATCGATGTTATGGTGTCCTACAAAACATCCAGTGTGTATTTGGGGTGTAAGTAGGAAACACCGTTTAATCAACTTGGGCCGTTCTAGGCCATTCACTGCTCCAAAGTAATCCGGTCGGTAAAATAAGTCCAGGCGTTGGCAAATCTTGAAAATTACTTGTATAATTTTCTGTGGTGTTCCAAACGCAATTTGTATTGTTTTATACAAGTATAACGCAATAAATATCAAGAAATAATTTTGGAATTTCGAGACATGTTGTTGTTGCTCTGACGTTCAGTTGTCATTTTTTATTTTTATTAAAATATTGTATTAATAATAATAATAAATATCGAATAAATTATGTTTATTTTAATTGTTCAAAACTTCTCTGTATACTATATTACGTCGGCGTAGAAGGATAACTAAATATCTATTTTTTTAGTATCGAGATAATCGCGATTTAGTGATTTTTGTGAACGTGTGGACCTACCTGAATTTCCCCAAAATAAGTATAGCAAATTTAAGTAGAAGTCTATATATATATCTAAGTATATAAATATATATATATATATATATATATATATATATATATATATATATATATATATATATATATACCTTTTTACAAGCTTTTAATTAATTTTGCTTAAATCACATATTAATAAATATTATAATTGACCTACAAAGTATGTTCTTTATGTACATAAACAGGTTTGAGCAAAATTAATCACAATAATTACATCTTAAAAAAAATATTCTTTGAATATATATTTTATGATTTACGCTACAAATTACAAACATTTTAATAATTATTTGGGAAATTAAGATATAATTACAAGGCAGGTTATGTGACTGGGCCTGGTTTCCGCTGGGGGCGCCACTAATTTGACACAGGCTATGCAAAAAGTTTCTGATGGCGCCACCAGTAAAATGTGTTAGAGTTAAATGCTAGGTTGCTCACATGGGGTCGCATAATGTAGTCACCAGTTAAACAACGCGACGGTCATATTATAAGAAAATCGGGTGGCGTCGTTGTACTTTCGAAGTGAGCAAGGCCGGCAAGGGTCGCGAGTTAGGAGTCTGGCCATGAAACATAAAAAATAAAAAATATTTCATCTTTTGGTTTTTTTTAATTGTTCGACACATAAGTGACATGGAAATGAGCATTTTCAAGTTCACTGTTTCTTGATAATATAAACAAAACGGGACGATGACTACATATAAACTAATATACTCAGATATATTGAGGCATTACTACTTGGTAAATGTAAAAAAAAAATTATGTGTAGTAGTAGTAATGAGATACATTTAAAAAATAATTTTTGCTAAATTTGTAAACATAACCAACATCATGACTTTACTTTACTTACATCAATACAAATACATTTATTATGGTAAGTATGAACTTAAACGCACAAATATGTTCCTGCGGCCGTATACTTTATACACTTTAACCTAGGCGTAACGTCACAGCTAGGTATGACTTTAGTATGGAGCGTTTTCACGAGACTTGCGAAATTTTGTATACAAATCGCTGTACCTTTGAAAATATTGATTTTTGACATACTGTTTCTTCTGAGAAGTTACTCATATTTAAGAGTACTATTCATTTATGCAATGGAAAAAAAGTCATCTAGCCTAATGGCACAATTTGTCCTTTATCTCAAAATTTGGCGGAACAAACGTAAGCGCTCATGACTATACTTACCCCAGATTGAGGCGACTGTGGAGCAACTGGTATTCAACTGTTGCAGGAGGTCGCGTGCAGCGCGTGAGCCGGTTCACCCGCAGCGCCAGCTACGTCGTGGGCTGGATACCGTGAACTCCGCGCCTTTGTCACTGTGTAGTCCTAGCTTTATGCCCACACCCACACTGCGACTCCTCTGTCGCTGCTAAAACAACTCTGAAACTCTAGCGCCTTGTCTCAAAAAGATTTCCGCACGTAAATCGCGAGCAATAAGCCAGAACCTTGACTCGTGCTGTAAAAGATGCATACTTCCCTTAACTTTTTTATTGCATAAGATAAATAATAATTATATTTACTTATCTATTCCTCCAAGAATAGAACAAGGAACTCATTGTTTATAACAAAGGACATTGATTAGCTATTTAATGGATTCCAAAAACTTATACAATGTCCCATAGTATCCCTTGTTATCTAGTTGTGCACACATATGATGCCACTGTACATACAACACCCTCACATGTAACCTTTTGTATACCTTTTTAATAAATACACCCTGTCTGCCTAGAAACGTCGCAGTAGTCGTGATAAAGCAGTAGTCACTATAAAGCAGTAGTCTTGATAAAGTAGTTATTGTCATAACTCCTTACTAGGGATCGTGTCTCCTTATAACTTAAGATAGACAATAAGTTAAGTCTATGTAAAGTAAAGCTAGTATTGTACTGTTTTTTTATAAAAGTATATTTTTTAAAAGTCTTTTAAAGATCGTGCATATAACATTTTGGCGCAGTCGGTAGGATGCACAAAGTTGCAAAAAGGACACTTTTGAATCGCTTCAGAAAGATCCCTTACGCCCACCCGCGTCGCGAATAATTCTCCGATAAAACTCTCAGAGAATCATCGTCGCCGCGTGAGCCGCAGCCCAGCCGAGGAGCCATCCGAACGTTGCAGCATACAACGAGGGGCAAATGAAGACGTCGATATTGACACCGTAAGTATTTCATATTTTCTCGTGCTTTTAAGGTGTGGATCTCCCTCGCTCTCTTTTACCGTCCTTGTATCCATTTTTTAATAAAATTTTGCTACGATCCAAAATAATCAAAAATATGTCGACCGATCCCATACCGGGTGCCCACGACTCTGCCAGCCATCATCAAAAGGCCCTGGACATCAAGCTAGATCCCTTGGTGCCCACAAATCAATTATTTAGTCTTATACCAAAATTTAGCGAAAATACAAATAATCTAAACATTTTTATAAGAAACTGTCGCCAAGCACAAAATTGGGCGACCAGTGTACAAAAATTAATATTTTTGCCAGTAGCTATATCGCAATTAGAAGGTAAAGCAGCTAGCTTTGCTAACAGACGCAATCTCTCTGATCTAAATCAATTTTTAGACGAATTAGATGCGCATTTTAATAAATGTCGAACCCTTAGCGAAATCTTATTGGAATCTCAGCACGCAAAGCAAAGGGGATCCGTTGCGCGTTTCGTCGAATATTACGAAAATTTAAAGAATGAGCTTTTATCAAACACATAAATTATTAATGACAAATCTGGTATTTTATGTAGTGAATATGATAAGCTTCTAATGAATAACTTCTTAGTCGGGTTAGATCCGCATTTTTATAATGTCACAAGATCCCGTAGGCCTACTACGACCGACGAAGCTTTTAAATTTGCATTAGAAGAGGAACGAGCCCTCGAATTCTACAATAAAAACAATAATATACGTAGAAATTCCGAGACGTATAATACGAATAAACAAACACCTTATTATCGTAATTCAGTCCAAAAATCTTCGAGTTACGTGCAAAATAATAAATCGAACGATAATAATAGAATATCGAACAAAAGTGACAGATCTTGTACGCATTGCAAAATGCAGGGGCATACAATCGACTTCTGTAGGAAATTGCATCCGGGCCCCAGCAACAGTAATAAATCTAAAAATAATTTTAACGATAAAAAAACAATGAATTCTTTAAACGAGGAGCCGGAGGGTACGACCGAGCAGCCGTCCTCCTAAGACGATGTCGGAAGTCCTCATGAATCTGCTCGAAATTTAAATAAAAATAAATATGCCATAAATAATATAGTAGGTGAAAAATTAAATAGACTATTATTTATAAAACATTTTGTAGGCGATGTCTCATGAAATTTTTAGTCGACACTGGCGCCGCCGTCAGTACTATTTCTCCTAAAATAACATCGCAAATTAAAAATTTAAAAACATTTAAGGAAAAAATTCAAATAAAAGGAATATGCGAACAAAAATTAGAAATCTCAGAATACGTAGAGTTGCCTACAACAAATAATCTTTCGCATAAATTTTACGTTGTTCAAATAGATATTCCATACGACGGAATAATGGGCATTGATTTTTTAAAAAGATTCAAAGCGTCGATAAACACGCACGATAACAAAATTAAATTATTTTTACCAGATAATACACAAGTTACGCGCGAAAATTTTGTCTTAATTAAAGCCCGCACCAAACAAAAAATTCCAGTTAAAATACCTAACATTGAAAACGGAGACGTAATCATAGAAAAATGCTCTTTACACTCCAATAAATTATTAATTCCAGAGTCACTGATTAAAGTCGAGAACTTTATCGGTTTTACAACATGCATAAATACTTCATTCAAGGATATTGAGATAAAGATACCCGAAATGAACGGTTCAAACGTAGAGATAAGAGAACTTTTATTTACTACAAAACAAAATACTCGTATAAATCGCGATAAAAATTAAAGAATTAATTCGTAAGGCACATATGAATAAAGAGAAACGCGAAAACATTTTGCAAATTTGTAAAGATTTTAAAGACATATTTTACCTCGATGGTGATAAATTTACATTTTCGAATGTAGTAAAACATAAAATAAACACTGGAGATTCACCGCCAGTATATACGAAAAATTATCGGTATCCTCAGGTACACAAAGAGGAAGTCAAAACTCAAATAAAAAATTTATTAGCACAAAAAATAACTAGACCTAGCCATAGCCCGTATAATTCACCGATTTGGATAGTCCCCAAAAAATGCCGACTCCAGCAGTTAGATAAAGTGGCGCATGGTACTCGATTACCGTAAGCTCAACGAAGTTACTAAAAGTGATAAATACCCTATAAAAGGATTTAAAAAAAAAGTCTTTTAAAGATCGTCCGTATAACAGTACCAGTCGAGCTGCTAGGGGGCGCCTTGCTGCGTCCAGCTGTTGACGCGCGTACAACGCGTGTACCGTTTCGCGACGAGTTTGTCCTTTCTGGGCAAGGTCTATATCTCTGATAATGAGGCCGATTGATAAGGAATAATTCATTTGACACCCACCCATTAGGACACCAGCGGTGGCGCAATCAGACCTGCTAACAAAATGTAATGCTGGGTATCTGATGTCAGTCAGATTGCGCAACCAAATAAACACCAGCGAGCTATACACGTGTATAGTTTTTATAACTGTAAACTGTACACGTTTCGCTACCACTGGTCTAGTGGGATATTTTAAAAAATCTTGATTCTAGCAGCGAAAGAGTTGACTATATTTTCTATGAACTTTTAATAAGAATGTTTATGCCAGGTTGGTTAAAAAGTAAAGCTTTTCCTATGTTAGATATAACCTTTTAGCTATGCTTAAAATTAATGTTTATTAGACCTATTATAAAAGTGTAAAATATTTAAAAGACAAGAGATAATATGTTATGTTTTTTTTTTTTTTTATAAAATTTAAAAGTACTGATATAGGCTATATCATATTTTCTTAAATGATTTGAATAACAGACTCATGAAACTGATATTTAAAATGTACATTTTTTCGTAATCAGCACATTTTCAGGGATAAATTGACTACACAATCGCAAAGAAACATTTTGACAATTTGTAAGAATGACTTCGATTAAACGATTGTAAGAAATGTGGTTGAATGTGACAAGATCTTTAAACTTCTAAATGGTAAAGGCAGGTCTCTTTCCCACCAATAAATTTAAAACAGCGATATTATGTATGAAATCAATCACAATTCTTGAGTAATGAATGTAATGGAAAGTAAAAATATATTTATAATCTTAAGAGTGCTAATGAATTATTATTAATTTAATTATTAATTATTTATATTGTAAGATATTTAATTGTGCACATTCCATTAATGCATAACATGCTTCTCGGTTGGATACGGACGATAAGTGTAGACTGCATATTTTTATGTAATGTTTAAATGTACAAATTTATCTAATAATTTATGTACGTACTTTAATTATTTTTCACTATAGCAAAATAAGTAGCGATTACATTTACATATTATTAAAATTAAAAAAATTGTAGTAATTCTGTTTAATAAATATTAATTTTATGTATTCTAAATTACATATTATTGTGTTCTTTAAAAACATTAATGTTATCTAAGTTGTATTGCGAAAATTATTCTTTATGATACATTTGGATTGGTAACATGCCCTGAAAGGGAAACTATGTTCTGTATCAATGGATGAATATGAAAATTTTTAAGCAGCACTAGGTTTTGGATATCAGTAGACCGCTTCTAAACTTATATCCATGTGTCTTTTCACCAACGGTAAGGTTAGAACCTTTACTGGAGCATTGCATAGTTATGTCAACTTGCACGCACTTGCGTGAATACTGCACGTAAGCGCGCACGTAAGTACGTACAACTTATGCGTTTCTGTTCTGCTACAAAAGTCACTGTATATAACCTTAACTGTATATCGCTTACATTAATAATATAAGCGGAGTTTTTGTATGGTGAGATATTATAAATTCAATGAGTTTGTTTAATCAACTTTATCAACACCTTTTGCCAATGAAATAGCTGCTCTACTCTTGTGAACTGAATTGGGCTATTTCAAACATGAAAAAACGTGTGTGTCTACGTGTTAATATTTTGAACCCTTAACAGCTACCTAAAGATTGTTTAAGCTCAAGTTCTCACCAGTCGATCACGTTTTTTTTGTATATTTGATAGAGAAACTGGGGTCGGAGAATCCATAACATTGTGGTTTTCATATTAGATTTGAATGTAAGGTTCTTATTTGTATATGAATGAGATTTTCTTTTATTAAAAACCTTCTTTTATTAAAAAACTTTTATTAAAAAACTTCTTTTATTAAAAAACATTTTCTTTTATTAAAATATTGTTAAATGAAAAAAAAACTTTATATGCCTAAATAATTTTATTGTCAAATTATAATTTTATTGTCCAACAGTTTGTTTGTTAAAGCCGAGTAATGTAGTTTGTGACAAAAAAATAAAATAAAGCACATTAAATAAAAATATGAGATATTGTTTTATTTTAGTTAATATCCTAATTTCCGGCCCCGCAAGGGATAGGCAACAACTTGGCATTCCCCACGTTCGCGGGGTTCGAAATGTCTACTCAAATGACCACCAAACATTCAAGAGAAAATAAAATGTAATTACAAGTTAGGATTTTAAATTTCCATAAAATTATTGATATGTAATAATAATTATTATTATGATTTTGTACCAATCATAATAATAATTGTTATTATTTGTTGTACGTACTTATAAATATATACATTATAGCGAGCTCTACTTTATAAATTGTTGACCCGCTATATTACCCAATTATTATATTTAGACATATTAGGTATACTTACCTAAAATATCAAAACATACCTATTAACACAAACCTAAAGGTTGCATATTTTTATCTCTTGACTGTAGCACGCCAAGACTAGGTATTTATTTGGATAAGTAGGTACAGGTTACACATAATAGAATAATGGTTTTCTTAAAATACTTGGTAACATTGTTCGAGGCAAAAAAATAAAAGTGAAACCTTAAAATATCTCTTTTAAATTGTTATTTAATAATGAAAATTAGTTCCTTCTGCTCCTTATAGACATAGTGATAGGCTCTTAGCAGTCTTAGCACTATTTACCACCGCAATAAAAAAAAAACAAAATCGGACATACAAAGGGAGGATTCAAATGATTTCCCCGGAGCCCTTGGGATCTATATTTCACATTTGACTAGGTTCTACCAGACACCCTGTATAAATGAAGTATGTACTTGTGTGCATACTTCATTACATACACTGGCGGACACATAAACTGCAACATAGTGCAAGATAACTTTCAATGAAATATAATTAGTGAAATTGCAAACTATTTTTATTTATTTCAATGACAATGCTAAGACTGGTTCTTAATCTGATAAAATCTATCGGATTGAGGTCGGGGCTACGTGCTGGCCAATCTACAGAACGAATCTCAACCTGAGTAAAGTATTGCTCAACTTGTCTCGCTGCGTGCAGATGAGCATTATCCTGCAACAGAATGAACTTTTCGCCTATAAATCCGCTAAAAGGTACCACATGAGGGTCCAATATCTTCGTTGTATAGCGATGTGATGTTAAACCACGGTTACCACGGCCATGTGTGTCTGCATCAATAAACACAAGTTCAGTTCGAGCATCCATCGATATGCCGCCCCAAACCCTACAAGACCCGCCTCCAAATGGAACTGTTACGGGGTGGTTCAGGATTTGGTTTTTAAAAAAACTATTTTAATTGACACACGAAAATATATTATAAAAAGAACTTAGAGAAAGACCTGCACCCGACGGAAGTCTTCAAAATTCAATTTGACTAAAAACACTATGTTTTTATTAAACGGATATAATATAGGTTTCCTATTGCATTAGCAAGAATGCAATGGGAAACTCAGCAATTTTACTATACATATGAACTCATGCAACTTGCGATATAACAACCCGGGGGGGTTGTTATATCGCAAGTTGCATGAGATCGATCATCACATCTCAAAGTGATGAGAGATTACGCTAAGATTAACGCGAGAGATTGGACTTTCGTTTGGAGTATACAAGAAAACAGCTAAATTACAAAAATATTTTATTTACTTAAATTTATTCAAAATACTTAATTAACACAAATATTATTAGGATTTCTTAAGATATAGTTATTACATTATTGTATAAAATAAGTAACATTTATTATTATTAAGAATTAATGTATAATATTATTATATCTGCATTAATATTTAAATCATTTAACATTTACATTAAAATTCATGATCTTTTATTATATTGGTTAACACAAAATTTCTTTTTAAAGGAGTTGGCGTTTTAATAGACGTTTTCTCCAGCACAGAAATATTTTTAATACTATTATCCTTAAAGACAACAAGAGATGCTGGATGATCAGTGCGAGACTCTGAATTATGGCACTGATTAAAAATTTGAATACAGCAAGGCGATTTCTTACAAGTTATATTTTTTTAGACATTTATACATCAGATATATTATAAATATAATGCTGCTAAATAAGGTTAAAGAAATGTAGTGAATGCCGTATGTCTCTAAGTGAGATGGGTTTTCTAATTTATTTAACTCATCTTCCATTGAGCGAAGATGGATGCTGGCATGTAGTAATGAGTCAAGGTTGCCAATATTTTTTAAACTAGAGTGTGGAAGTTTTGCAAATGTTTTATTAATTTTTGAATGTTCACAACAATCGTCTAGTAATATGTTGAAATTTGACACTACGTTTGTTACGTTACCGAGTGGCGTTTCGCCAACTGTGGTGAACTGTAATGTTTTATAAAATGCTTTACAATATTTAGGTAAGGTCAGGATGCCAGTTCCGAATAATATAACATCTGAATTTACATCGGACTTTTCAATCGAACGAATCAGGGAGTTTAGTAACACCTTCACTTAATAAAGTTGTTTCGCACGTAGGGTTGGCAACGACTGAAAATAAGTCGGCGAGCACACACATATAACACTTTTCACTGATTAGTTTACAATTGTCGATGTCCCTTAATAGCGAGTAGAACATGCGATCACCTGTTACTGCTACATATGAGCTAGTTGGCTCGATTAGAATGTAGGTGTCTGGTTTCAATATATCATATCGGTATTATATTATAAAGATTATAGGTTTGAGGTAGGACTAAAGGGATGTTGAGGACGAATATTATTTTATTTTGATGATAATAAAAAATTATTTGGAAATATCTGTTAGTTCCTGTATATTTAGTAGTGTTAATGGTACAGGCAAGTCATAATGGCTAGGAAGTTTATTTCTATGTTTATCTAATTCATTATATAATTGGTAAGGACTTAGTACAGTCGGGTGTAAAACGTTAAGTTTTGCAAATAAAATAGCATTGTTTATGTCATCGATATCGAAAGATGACGTTAGGATTATAGCTTCTAAAGAATTAGATAAGGAGTTAATTTGAGTTTTTAATGTAAGTTTATCATTTGTGCTAGAAACCGAGTCTAATATTTTGTGTATTATTTCCATATTTTCTAAAAGATGTTTTTCATTTAAGTTAACTTTCGACATAGAATTATTAAATGATGAAATGGTAGATTGTATAACATGGGTATTATTTTTCATAAGATGTTTTTCATCCGTATGTACACTATTTATAGCTTCTGAAAATTTCACAGCGTCTTCGGCGTCCAATGTACCGAAGATAGTTTTTAAGACAAATCCTCCTAAATCAATGAGACCTCTTTTAAAACGCTCTTTAGTTTTATCATTTTGGAGCAAATATGATACAGAAGAAAACTTGTTAACATTAATGAGATGCTGATTTTTCAGCGCCGAAAGTGAATTAATGCAGTCCGACTGTATCTTGGATGACGTAAGAGAGTTACAAAATACATTTAGCTTTTCTAATAAAAACTCTATTTTATCTAAGTTAGGTTGGATATGACTTATATCTAAATATGCTAAGACTTTCCAGTCGTTATTAGTAAACTTAAGATCTAGGAGCTTATCAAAATAAAGGCCCGGACTACTAATGATGGGCGATACTAAATCTGATCTAGCTAGCGGCGACAGCGCATCTGAAATAGAATGAAAGAACTTATGTTACGATTACGTTATACTTACTATTGTTACTACTAATTTACTGACCTAGGACACTATGCTGTGTCGTCACTTGCCGGTTTTATTTCATCGAAATGATGACGAACGTGCTTACGATTAATTAATAGCGTTGCCGTATGATTACCATTTAGTTTTATTATTTTATACGGACCTTTCCACACTGGGGATAAGGCCTTATTTTGCTTGTGGTGGCAACGGTCGTACACCGTATCGCCAGCGTTGTATATAATAGGCTTTGTTCGAAGATTATAATAATTTTTAGATTTTTCTTTAGACGTCTGAATATTTTGTAGAGCCTTTTGACGGCTATAATAAAGTCGATGATTTAGTGCTCGAATATAATCTGTATATGTCTTGTTATCGAGGACGTCTATGCTAGATGGTAAATAGGGTTTAGCCAAAGCCAAATAATAGTTCCAATGGGGAGTAACCTGTCGTACTATGCATATTTGAATTGTAAGCTATCATAGCGCTTGGGATGTAAAGGTACCAAGTGTTTTGATTTTCGCCTATACCTCAAATATTCTTTGAGGGTAGAGTGGCTCCTTTCTAGCGCGCCATAAGTTTGGGGATGATATGGTGAAGCAAAAATGTGTTTGATACTGAATAACCTTGCTAGTTGCTTAACAAGGTCAGAACAAAAGTTTGTGCCTTGGTCGGAGATGACCATTTTGGGTATTCCCATGTGTGAAATATAATTAACGAGTGTTCTAGCTGTGTCTTCAGCTGAACATGACTGCATGGGATAAGCTTGTGAAAATTTAGTGAGGTCATCTTGTACGTTAAGTAAAAAATTATATTTATATTTATATGTTTCAGGAAGTGGACCGACCAGATCTAAATAGATTTTTTCGTTGGGTCGCGATGCTGTGGAGGTTATTATTATCGGAGCCCGATTGGTTTGTCGTAACGGCTTATTAATTTGACACAAACGACAATTTTTACATAATCTTCTATGTCTTGCCTCATGTTTTTCCACCAAAATTGGGATTTGATTCTTTCTGGCATACGAGAGATACCTGGATGCCCAGCGAGAAGTGTGTCATGATTGTCTTTTAAGATTTGTTTGATTTCGCTCGGTGTTGGATATTTTATACAATTATGATAAATATGAATTTTTATATTAGTAGTATGAAAAAGAAACGCAATAATATTATATATTTTTGTAAACGAAAGTTTAGAGAACGGGTCTGTAAAATCTGATAGTGCTTATTCCTTCTCCTCAGAATATCAGTATTTTATCATGTCTCGATATTCACAGAGGACATTAAATATATCCTTGTGAGTTATTTCGTCAAAATGATTTAATTTAATAAACAAATGTGTGAATCCATGGTTATCATTGGAAGTTGAATAATAGGTATGGAGTTCGTGTTCAATATTTCGAATATTAGGGTCGCTAGTAGATGCGTTTATGATATCACTACAATATGGAATAGATTCGTCTAAATCAATTGACGTTGGATACGCGATTAATTTTATTTTAGTTTTTAATAAACTTTCGTTATGGTCTTGAATAACGGTGGCGAAGGTAACACCGGGTTGTTTTGAGATTTGCAGAAACTGATCGTAAGTTTCAGATATTGACGGAAGATTATGAGAATCGATGTCACTTCCGGGTGACAGTGTAGGGTTACATATATTTGAATTATCAGTTTTATCATCTAGAATGAGTATTGCATAGCGAGATAATGCGTCAGCGTTTGCATTTAATTTTCCTTTTTTATATATAATTTCATAATCATATTCCTCTAGTTTAAGACGCCATCTAATGAGCCTGGATCGGGGATCTTTAACGCTAAATAGCTACACTAGCGGTTTGTGGTCTGTTATGATTTTAAATTTACGCCCATATAGATAAGGGCGGAATATTTTTACCCCGAATAATATGGCTAAAAGTTCTTTCTCTATGGTAGAGTAATTACCCTCGGCTTTGTTTAGAGTTCGTGACGCATATGAGATAGGTTTATCTTTGCCTATTTCTCCTTGAGATAATACGGCACCTACCGCGTAGTTAGAGGCGTCGGTAGTTAGTAAGAAAGGTTGATTAAAATCGGGATATTGGAGTAGAGGTGCTGACGTCATTTATCCTTTAGATTTGTAAAAGCTCGCTCTTGTTCATGAGACCATTGAAATTTTATTTCCTGTTTTAAAAGAGATGTCAATGGTTTTGTGATTTGTGAAAAGTTGTTTATAAAACGTCGATAATATCCGACTAGACCTAGGAAGGATTTTATATCCTTTTGATTTTTAGGTGTTGGGAATTGAGTTACAGCTTTGATTTAATCCGGATTTGGACAGACACCCTTGTCTGTAATTATGTGGCCTAACTTCGCGCCTTAAGAACTCGCATTTATCAGGCTGTAATTTTAAATTGAATTTTCGTAAGCGGTCAAAAACTAATTTAAGTTTTGAAATATGACTAGGAAGGTCGTGGCTATAAATGATCGTGTCTTCGAGATATATATATGCATGTAGCCCTTGAAGACCCGAGAGAACTGTGTTCATCAGCCTCTGAAATGTGGAAGGTGCATTTTTTAGCCCAAAAGGCATTCTTGTGAATTCGTAGTGCCCTCGAATTTATTTTTATAGTAAATCCCATCCCGTTAGGGCGTCCTTTGGACTCATTTTGACTTGGTGCAAGCTACTGGATAGGTCGAGGGTGCTAAAATATTTACAATATCCTAATTGATCTAGAATATCGGTGATGAGAGGTAGAGGATAACTTTCCGATACAGTGACGTCATTTAATCGACGATAATTATAACTATTCGCCACTTCTTTTTACCTGAGGCGTCCATTTTCTTAGGAACGACCTATACCGGGGCACTCCAAGGTGAAAAAGAAGGACGTATGATATTTTGGTTAAGCATTTTTCGAATTTGTGAATCTACCTTATGGCATTCCGGGAAACGATATGATTTTACGTGAATAGGAGGCGCGTCTCCTGAATCTATAGTGTGTTCGATTGCACTTGTAGATGATAGAGGTTCACCTTCCATGTGAAATATATCAGTGTAATGTGAGCAACATTATAAAAGAGTTTCTTTCTCTTCATGATTTAAATGAGAGCAGCGAATAAGATCGAGTACTTTTTTCACTCTATCTGAATTACATATAGAATAGGAAATGGAATTGACGAATTGTGAGGATATGTTTTAGAAGTATTTTCTGGTTCAAAAGGATTTAATTCTACGGCGTACTCTTTGATGTCAATGGCTGAGTTAGTAGTATTTAAAATTGTTACGTTAATTCTTTTATTAGATTTTATTGTGACGATACAATTAGCGAAATAAATGCCATCTTTTAAAATATGATCTAATAATAATTCTGATTGTTCGGATAACGCTCGGGTGAGTAATTTGATACCGCGCACTCGATGACGGCTTCGGAACGAGCAGGAATTATGTAAGTTGGCTGAACATAGTACATATCCATGGTTTGCCCGCAAATATTAATTAATTTTGATTCGTAATTCATGTTAGCTTTAAAATAGCCTAAAAATCACTACCGATGATGCCGTCATACTCTTGACTTACATCATCATTAAAGATATGAAATTTATAATTATAAGTGTTATTAGATAAATAAAAATTGACCTGAGATGTACCTAAAGATTCAGAACAATGTTCGATATTATTGATCCCTTTTATCTTAACTATTTCGCGGGATAAAATATATTTTTGTTTGAAGCTGGATTTTTTTTAAGGCTTATACTTGCACCAGTGTCTATTAGAAACCGTAAAGGACGCGTAGATAATTCGGTCTTTAAATTTATCTCATATATTGGAGTTTTAAAATTATACTCGATTTTATTTTAATTATTAATATAATTTTTATTATATTTTTTTATAGATTGGACACTTATTTGGGGCTGGCTACCCGTGTGGCGGTCCGACGATTTTGAATTATGGACACGTATTTGGGGCTGGTTACCCGTGTGGTGGTCCGATGACATAGAGATATTGGCACTTGTTTGGGGCTGGTTACCCGCGTGGTCCAATGATTTAGAGATATTGGCACTTTTTTGGGGCTGGTTACCCGTGTGGTCCAATGATTTAGAGATATTGGCACTTGTTTGGAGCTGGTTACCTATGTGGTCCAATGATTTAGAAATATGTCTCAACGATACAGAGGTTCCTGAAGGAATGTGTTGAGATGAATTATTTGATTTAAGATTAGAATTTGTAGATTTTGACGAAATAGATTTTGTGGAAAATTTTAGTGTGCCTAAATTAGTCGGAAAACGACGGCACTTTTTCTTAATCCGATCAATTAGTTTAATTCACAGTCGCCGATATTTTCACATGGAACTTCATAAGGGGTCGGTGACGGTGGCGACGGCGGCTCGTAAGAAATATGATGCGCGTTCACGGACTTGTTATAATGATTAGAATGATTATACGAATAACGCTTTTCATTATTATATTTCCTTCTGCGACATATTTTTATGTCGTGGCCACTCTTTTTACAATATTTGCAGAAAACGTGGGAATCGGATTGATTATTATTAAAATTAAAAGATGTTGGATTTTGAGGCTTCGAAAGATCACGTGGCCGATGTGAGCGCCTCCCTACACTATAACATTTCGATTCCGTATGTCCTGATTTTCCACAGGTTTTACATTTAGATTTGGTAGTTTTATATAAAAGATTTTGTATCTTTTCCTCTTCGAGGGCAATATTGCTTGCATCATTAAGAGACTTAGGATTTCTACACCTAAAATTATTACTTATTCGCGGAGATGAAGCCCTAAGGAAAATGAAAATAACGCTAAATCGTCTGTCATAGCGATTCGACCAGAAATATATATTTTTAAAGATTCAGAATTGTAGATTTCGGACTGTAAATCAGTAAGACAGCTTTCAACACGAAGCAAACAGATTCATTTATTTGTTGCTTACACGACTGTAGATCTAGCAATAAGTAATTGTAATGCTTTCTTTCACCAAAATTTTGCTTCAGAAAACATTTTAACTGGTTGAAATCGTCGAAAATTTTATTGGAACAAGCAATTTGGGCTTTGCCCTCTAGACGCGATAAAATATATTTAACAATGTTTTTTGAGATTGTGATGCTAGATCCAAGGCGTTTTGGCAATTAGTAAGAAAAGCGGTTAGAGTTTCACGATCTCCTTTATAGGGACTAATAAAATTACATAATACATTAATGGGAAATTGTTCGCTAAGTAAAATTTCTGTCTTCTTACAGCTTTTCTTGCTTTCGGTCGACATTGTAAAATAAATTTAAAGAATACCTAGATAAGGACGGTATGTATGTATATAATTTATTCGATATTTGTGAATAATTACTTCAATACGTCTCTATCTCTAATCTAATATCTAATCTAATATCTCTAATCCTTCACGTATATAAATACGTGAAGGATTAGAGATTGGTGAGGAAATTGGTAAGTATATTGAAAGACACTCAATTAAAAATAGCTGAAATGTAGCAATAACAAATAATAATATGTTTTACTCACAGGGTTGACAGGATCACCAGGAACTTGAGCGGCATTACAGCAACGATGAGTTAGCAGCAGGTAGCGGCGTGGCGGTGCGTTTCCAGTAACGCAACCAATGTCAGGAACAACAGGAACAGCAGTAGAACGGCGGCAGGAACGGCGGCAGGAACGGCGGCAGAAACGGCGGCAGAAATGGAGATGCTTTCAGCAGCGACGGTAGCAGGAATCAACGATTGCGGTTACGAAGTTACGTAGCGGCTGTGCGTATTTTGCACGAGCAAGATGTCGCGGAGCAGGACACAGGACTGGTCTGCAGGCTTACGAAGTAAGGCTGACTGTCGAGACGCAGTATTCACAAGAGTTTGACGAAGTGGTCACAGAAATGATTTGGACACTGTTCAAGATCACACTCCGGAGATGAATTGGTTCATAGAGTTATTTTTTCCAGCACAGTTTTATTCACAAACCGTTATGGAATACCAGTGGAACGTAAGCGGATAAATCAACACTGGTATCCCACTTCTGACACCACTGTTACGGGGTGGTTCAGGATTTGGTTTTTAAAAAAACTATTTTAATTGACACACGATAATATATTATAAAAAGAACTTAAAGAAAGACCTGCACCCGACGGAAATCCAATTCAATCTGACAAAAAACACTATGTTTTTATTAAATGGAAATAATATAGGTTTCTTATTGCATTAGCAATAATGCAATGGGAAACTCAGCAATTTTACTATACATATGAACTCATGCAACTTGCGATGTAACAGAACCCTCTCCTTAATGCAATTTTGAGCATATCGCTCTCCTCATACCTCGCATCGACCATCAGCACCGTACAAACAAGTCCTACACACATCAGTAAATAATACGGAAGCCCATTGCTCTTTAGTTCAATTTAAGTGTTCACGAGCAAATCTTAGTCGAGCTTGCCTGTGAGCTGCAGACAATTTTGGTCCATTTGCGGGTCTGAAAGGTGTGATATCGCGTTCTATTAGCCTTCTTCTTATGGTTCGTGCACTAACTGCAACGTCACGTACCTGGTGGAGTTAATTTTTAATGCTTATAGACGTTAAAAACCGATTTCGCAAGGAAGTTGTCACAATAAACCTGTCGTCGCGAGACGTTGTCACCCGAGTTCTGCCGGTTCCACGTCTTATTTTGAATGAACCTTCTGTAAACTCTGGAAAACGTAGACTGATTTACATATAAATCTGCAGCAATTGTTCGTTGGTCTAGGCCTTGCTGCACTAGAGCAACAATTTCTGCGGCTTTTTCGGACGATACGTCCATATTCGTAAAAGAAAAACGTGTTTAAAATGTAAACAGACTATCAATTATACAATTAGTAACGATAATTCAACATGTAACTAGAATATTTTCTTTATGTTGTGACAGTACCATATTTAAATTTGATTTTATTTTTGTGCTTATAAACCAACCTTAATTTTCCAATAGCAAGAAATGTAAAATGTTTGCATATATCGTAATAAAATTTGATTGAATGTGTTCTTGCACTTAGTGCATTATAGATGCAGTTTATGTGTCCGCCAGTGTAGTTGTACACTAGTACATACTTCATTTATACAGAGTAGAATTAATCAACGCATTAGAAGTAAGCGTTTGTGGGGTTTACTTATGTTGGAGAGGTAAATGAAATGTATAGTCCCGATAATATTATATTGTCTTTTCACTTTTTACATACATACAAAGTTTAGCTTAATATACCATTTAAATCGGAGGTTAGGACGAGACTAGCTACTAAACATTGGAAATATAATATTGAAATTAATTGGAACCAAGAGTGCAAGCATGCACTTTTGACCACACAAAAGGGGCCACGTCCCTACATCATCCTCCCTCCTAGTAAAACAAAAAAAACATTATACAAACAAAGTTTATACAAAATTTTATTGATAATTATCAATAATTTTTATTACAAAATAATTTCAATGCCAAACTGTTCATTTATTAATTTTATTCAATTAAAATAACACTAGAAATTCAAATAGCTAATTCTATGACAGAATTCTTTGATTTCACACAAACAAAAATAAAAATAATTGTGCATTTAGACACACATTAAACTAAAGAGCTTATTAATTAGAATTACTGCTTGCTTGCTTGTATATTCAAAACAATATTTAATCTAGATATAATAAATAATCACTCAGGACATTAAATTTTGATTCACCTTTAGTATTCGTCTTCAAAGTTTTCGCGAATAGTAGCTCTTCATGAATTTCTTCGCCCATAACAAATCGAACATATGCCAATAATAAGGCTTTATTGCCAGGTAAAGTTGACTCGTCCAGTTGAACAGAAAAATGAGTTGTTTGCAGATAATCACACAAGAAACTTGCAACATCAGAGCTCATTTCATCAATACGTCTTTGTACAGTGTTGTTACTTAAAGGAATTCTTTTGAGTATGTCAAATGAAGATTTGTGCAGAACAGTTTTTAAAACCTCTTCAACAGCAGATAAAATTAACTGTTCTCCAATGGTGTGCGGTTTTCCAGATTTTGCTATAAGTAATGAGATATTTTAAGATGCCTGCAAGCAATCATCGTTGCTTTCAGATGTTGAAGACGAAGACGTTACTGTGCACGGTGGGTCTCTTTACATATTTTTCCTTTAATGTTTGAAAATATTTTAAATCTTTACCTATTTTATTAGGATGACACCTTAGGTGGTCTTCCAGCTTTGATGGTTTCATAGAGTCATTGCTCAAAACTTTGTTGCATAAAAGGCATGCGGGCAATTGTTTACCTGTGATGGAAGAAAAAAAAATTTCAAATATTCAACACTGTGCTGACGACACTTCTTCTTAGATTCGGTCATGTTTCGTATCAATTACCTACCTGTAAATAATAAATAAAAAATTTCAAGTTTTAATACAAAATGTTGAAAAATGCGCCCTTTTTGTATTAGGCACGCGATATTATATAGGCAGGTAGGTAGGTATACAAATAGGCTGGTAGATACTTACTTTTCCGACACTGGCAATCACTATTATCGATTCACTTTTCTTTATGAAATTTCGGAAACCAATGACTAACGTTTATCCTTGAGATTCGTATTTATATTGGTGAAGAATTAAACACGTTCATACAAGATTGCAAGTACACCACAAGTCATATTAATTTTGTAAAGTACAACACGTTTGAAGACGCATTGCGGACGGGACGGCGGCGGCCGGCGCGGCCAGAAGTCTCGACGCGTCGTACTGAATATGGAATATGCAAGTTTTTACAAGTAACAGGACCTGAGCTTCTTAAAATAAGACGTGGAACCGGCAGAACTCGGGTGACGTCGTCGCGCGACGACAGGTTTATTGTGACAACTTCCTTGCGAAATCGGTTTTTAACGTCTATAAGCATTAAAATTGATCTCCACGAGGTACGTGACGTTGCAGTTAGTGCACGAACCATAAGAAGAAGGCTAATAGAACGTGATATCACACCTTTCAGACCCGCAAATGGACCAAAATTGGCTGCAGCTCACAGGCGAGCTCAACTAAGATTTGCTCGTGAACACTTAAATAGGACTGAAGAACAATGGCCTTCCGTATTATTCACTGATGTGTGTAGGACTTGTTTGTACGGTGCTGATGGTCGCAGACTAGTCTACCGTAGACGAGGAGAGCGATATGCTCAAAATTGCATTGAGGAGAGGGTTCCATTTGGAGGTGGGTCTTGTATGGTTTGGGGCGGCATATCGATGGATGCTCGAACTGAACTTGTGTTTATTGACGCAGACACACATGGCCGTGGTAACCGTGGTTTAACATCACATCGCTATAAAACGAAGTTATTGGATGTGGTATTTTTTAGCGGATTTATAGGCGAAAACTTCATTCTGATGCAGGACAATGCTCGTCCGCACGCAGCGAGACAAGTTGAGCAATACTTTAAGTAACGGGCTGCGACCTCTTGTATTTGAGTCCTTCTTACGCTTGAGTGATGATGATAATAATACAGCAACAATTCTTATATTCTCCTTAATTGGTGCTTACACAGAGACGTATTATAAATGAGATATGTCTAACACAAATATACGCCTACACTATGTATAGCCCTTTGGCCAACTAAAATAAACTAGATAGGCTTTACTTCATGACATCTGTCAATGTCAATAATGACATTGACAGTTACATCTTAGTGTTGACATATGTAACATCTCCCTTTTCGAGTATAAAAGCAAACTAATAATATAAGTACATAACTAATAACGATATATTACTAATCTTTAAAAAATTAAAATTTCTCATGCATATACAATTTAGGACGTCTTACATTCCTACCAGACCTGGTTACGTAACCGGTATTTCCTAGACTCTCCATAGAAACACAGTTATCATCGATAATAAAATTTTGAACGGGACAGTTTCCGAGTTGTGCCGAACTCATGGGATCTATACTCGCCTGCATGGGAGGCATATTGTCAGTGCTGCCGTTGCCATAAAAAGAAGGTGGAGGATTTATTTCTTTTAAATTCTTTTTTCTAGGTCTAATGTGTCCCCTATTCCTCCTATACACAACACCATTTGGATCCACAACATAATAAGATCTACCACATCCTAATTTTTCTTTAATTATTCCCGGAGACCAAAAGGATTTAGGATTTTTTTTGAAGTAAATGTCATCTCCCGGATGTAACTGATATGATGTATACTTCGCATTCCTGTCAAAATAAAAATACATTTTATCTCTACTGTGTCTATGACATCTTTCAAATGTCGAAAATTTTACAAGTTTAGGTTTAAGTTTTTTGTTTAGAATTGGTAAATTTACTCGCAAGTTTCTAGACATTAATAATGCGGCCGGACTGGTAAAATCTCCCTTAGCAGCGTTGCGATAGTGTAATAACGCCAAATGTATATCCGAGCCATCTTCCTTGCATTTTCTTAATATGTTTTTGACAATTTTAACGGTTTCGGTTTGAACGGTTGAAAGCGGTTTCAGCCTGGCCATTAGACCTGGACCAATAAAGACTGGTGGTAATGTGTTCCACATCCCAATCAACAAGAAAATACTTGAATTTGCAGGAATTAAATGGTGGACCATTGTCAGACACCAATGCTTCGGGATTACATGTCGAGCAAAGAAGGATTTTAGATTTTTAACAACATTATCGACAGTGTAATTCTTATGCAACGAAGCTAGCTCTATGTACTTGGAATAGTAATCCATGCAGACAAGGAAATTTTCTTCATCAAAATATAATAAATCTATACCTACCTTCTCCCACGTAAGATAAGATATCTCATGGCATTTCAACTGTTCATTGGGTGGATTTGTTGTGTATTTGGCACAGACGGAACATTTAGAATTGAAAAATGAAATGAATGAAAATGAAATGAACAATTAGAATCTTAATATCCGCGTTTATATTTGGCCAATAAACTGGTTCTCTAGCGATGTTTAGTGTCTTATTAATACCTAAATGACCACAGTGTATTTTATCTAAAATCTGTCTTTGCAAGGACTTTGGAACAATAAGCCTATTACCTTTAAATACTAAGTCATTCATTATATGTGTTTATGTGTTAGAAGTTAAGTTCTCATATGGCAGACTAGATGGCGTTGATTTTCCGTTGGATCGCACTATTGGTAACGCGAACTGATTCACATAAGATGTTTATGAGGGCCCACTAGAAGTAAGTTTTTTTTGGATTGTTAATCGATCAGCAATAAAGTGTAGTTAAAGTAACTTGGTGTTTTAGTGCAGAGAGCAATAAATTAGTATAATGGAGTGACTTGTGTTAAGTGTGAACATTGGACCATACGAGCCGGATAAACGTGAGTACTAGTGACTTAAGGAAATTAAAGTGTAGTGTTTAAAAAGTCAGTTTAAAATCAGTGATTAGAGACTTAGAAAAATTAAACGTAAAATTAACTTATAAAAATTCAGTGTTTGTGGACTTATAAAATTTTGTTGAAAAAAGGACTTATAATAATTTCGTTGTAAAAAAAGACTTGTAAAATTTCGTTGAAAAAATAGTGATCACAGAACTTAGAAAAATTTCGTTAGAAAAAGACTTATAAAATTTTATACTACATAGGACTTGTAAAATTTTCGATACTTACACATAAAGAATTTGGACGTAGTAAATTACATTTATTAAATCATGGATTTTAAAGGATTAAACGAACAAATTTTAAGACTATATTCCAATTATATAAAGACTTCCTCAGAACGATATGCAATCAGTTATTTCGAAACCCGAAAAGAATGGTTAGAGGATTATTGGCAACAATTTTTGGCAGAATATAGAAATATAATGCAACAAGAATTAACTAAAGAGACTAAAAAGGAATATAAAGATTTATTTATAAAAACAGAAGATGTTTATCTAGAGTTTAAAACTTCTTTAAAAGAAAATATTTTAAAATTTACAAAAAAGCCTAGCAATGATTCTCTTTCTTCTTCGCTCACTCAAACAAGATTGCCGTTAATTAATCTTCCCACATTCTCGGGAAATTATAATGAATGGTTACATTTTAAGGATATGTTCGAGTCCCTAATTCATAATGAGAACGGAATTAGTGATGTTCAAAAGCATCATTATTTGAGATCTAGTCATCGAGGAGAGGCAGAACAGCTTTTGCGCCATTTTGACATAACAGCCAGTAATTACCAACAAGCATGGAATACTTTGATAAACAGATACAGTAATAAGAGAATATTAGTAAACAATTTAATACATAGACTTTTAAACCAAAGGAAATTATTTAACGAAGACTCTAAAGCATTAAAGGAACTTCTAAACACAACCACAGAATGTTTAAACAGTCTCTCTACTTTAAAAATAAATGTTACAACATGGGATCCAATTATAATACATATTGTTGTTAGTAAACTTGACTTTGAAACACACAAATGTTGGGTTCTAAATCACTAGGTTCTACAACAGAGTTACCTGCGTTAACTACTTTGACTACTTTTCTGGAAGGTCGATTTAGAGCTATGGAAATGGTACAGACTACACAAAGAAAAGACAGAAAGGATAGTTCATTGCAAATTACGAAGACGAGACAGATTAAAAGTTTTAACACCACTACAGAAAAGAAACAAGAATGCACGTATTGTAAGAAAAGTCACTATATTAGTTATTGCTCAGATTTTACACAAATAGATGTTGAAGAGCGAAGAGAATTTGTTAAGAATAATGGACTTTGCTTCAACTGCTTAGTTCCAGGTCACACGATCAAATTCTGTAAACAACACACGAAATGTAAAGTATGTCATAAAAAACATCATACTTTGCTGCACGCAAAGAATATTACGGCGAAGCCAGCTGTTATCGACGTAGCTAACACCGATAGTGGAGAAACACAACTCACTACTATGAAGATCTCCATTCACGATAGCCAAGTCGTTTTAGCAACTGCTCGTATTGCTGTTAAGGATCGAAACGGTTCTTTCGTATACTTAAGAGCACTCGTTGATCAAGGTTCTCAGGCCACATTTATAACCGAATCTATAGTACAATTGTTGGGCCTACAAAAGAAATCGTTAGAAGCCAAGATCACAGGCATTGGAAATCAAGCTGTTCAATCACGACATCAAGTTGGGTTTAACATTTACTCACCTCAGGATTCGACTCACGTTACGAGAGTAAATGCACACGTTCTACCTAAATTGACTCCGATTCTTCCAAGTAAGCAACTTGATATAACACATTAGCCTGGTGTGAAAGATTTAAAGCTTTCTGATCCACACTTCCATCATCCCGGACCAATAGATGTTTTGCTTGGAGCTGAGATATATGCAACTATATTACTAGACGGATTACACAAACACAAATCGCTGATAGCACAAAACACTCGATTGGGATGGTTGTTGTCTGGCGTGACACCTACAAATTTTGAAACTGCTACTCACAACAACATTGTAGTCACAACATCACTAATTGATATTGACACTTTACTAAGAAAATTTTGACTATTTTAGAACAAGAATCTGAAACTCACTATAGAAACACAGTTAAAAGACAAGAAGATGGAAGATACATAGTAAGATTGCCTTTTAAAGACTCATATGAAGTACGATTAGGAAATTCGAGAAAGATAGCACAAGATAGATTGATACAAATGGAGAAGAGATTTAATAATAAGCCTAAATTTCAAGAAGGTTATATAAAATTTATAGATGAATACCAAAGAAGTAATCACATGGAAGATATAGAACCTAATAAGAAGCCAAATCACAAGGTATATTATTTACCACATCACGCTGTAATTAGAGAGTCTAGTACTACTACCAAACTGAGAGTAGTTTTTGATGGAACTGCTAAACCCAATGATGGTACTTCACTCAATGATGAACTTCTTATAGGTCCTACTTTACAACAAGATATCAAGGATCTTATAATCAGATGGCGTACTCATCGCATATGTCTTATTAGTGGCATAAAGCAGATGTACAGACAAATCCGAGTTTCTGATGAGGATGCTGACTATCAATGTATTTTATGGCGAACATCGCCTATAGATAATATTGTCGAAAAATGTTTACTTACTGTTACTTATGGTACCTCATGTGCTTCATTCCTCGCCATTCGCACACTTAAGCAGCTTGCACTAGATGAACAAAATAATTTTCCAGACTTATTTGAAGTAATAAATAATGATATATTTATGGACGATTTGCTCACTGGTACGAATGATGAGTCGACAGCACGCAATTTACAAAATAGAATGTCACAAGTTATGGCTAAAGGTGGATTTCAGATGCACAAGTGGGCATCGAATAGTCCTGAGGTCTTAAAAGATATTCCAAATTCTAGGAAATTACAAGGGGAAGGGGGAATGTTAATATCCAAATCGATGATACTATTAAGGCATTAGGAATAAAATGGAATTCAAAACGAGATATATTAGAGTTAAAATTAGATGTTTCACTACAAACTAAACCTTACACTAAAACCTCAGAACTATCTGATATAGCTCGTGCATTTGACCCTTTGGGATTTCTTGGACCTGTAATTATTACTTCTAAGTTATTTTTACAAAAATTATGGTTATCAGGCATTAGCTGGACCGATGAACTTTCACCAGAACTAGTTTCAGAATGGACTAGCTACAGAAATCAGTTATTAAATATGAAGACAATTTCATTAGATCGTTGGTTACACACGGAACGTGAAGAAACAGAAAGGGTGGAAATTCATGGGTTTTGTGACGCTTCTTGTTTAGCTTATGCGGCCGTAGTTTACCTACGTGTTATCACTTGTAAGAAAATTTATGTATCAATTTTAATTGCTAAAACAAGAGTTGCTCCTGTTAAACAAATTTCTTTGCCTCGATTGGAACTGAAATGGAACAGCGGGGCTGTTCTCTTGGCTAAACTGATTAGAGATGTTAAAACTAGTTTAAAAATCCATGATGAATCTATCTTTGCATGGACCGATTCAACTATTGTACTTTCTTGGCTAAGAAAAAACCCTAATGTTTGGAAAACTTATGTAGCTAATCGCACTACCGAAATTTTAAATGTTGTTGCTAGCAATCGTTGGCGTCACATTAAATCAAACGATGACCCAGCCGATTGCGCATCACGAGGTTTAAATCCTGAGTTTCTAAAAGATTTTGAATTATGGTGGCACGGACCATGGTTTTTACGTGACTCAGAAAATATTTCATATCCACAACCCCTGATCAATGAAACGAATGTTGAAATTAAACCAAATTTAAAATCTGTAATGAGTTTAAGTGTAACGGTTTGTGAAGAGGAAATGCTTACTCATCTAACTCGATTTTCAAAGTTATCTAAACTTGTACGTGTTACAGCTTATATGTTTAGATTTATACAGTTATGTAAAGCTAAAGTTAATTCTCATTCTGCTGTTATTTTTCCAAACTATCTGACAGTTAATGAATTGAGAGTTGCTCGTTATGCTTGTATCCGAATTTCGCAATGTTTTTATTTTAGTGATGAAATTAAATATTGAAGAAAGGAATTCAGTTGCCTAAAACTAGTAAATTTAAATCGTTATGTCCATTTATTGATAATAATAATATAGTACGAGCACTTGGTCGTTTACATAATGCTCAAATTTGTAATGATTCTAAATCACCCATTATTTTTCACTCAAAATGTCCTCTTGCAGCACTTATTGTTAAGGATGCTCACCTTCAGGCGCTGCATGGTGGACCAAATCTTACTTTGAATGTTATTCGTGCTAATTATTGGATAATTGGTGCAAGAAATTTGGTAAAAAGAGTAATTCATAAATGTTTACCCTGTTTTAAACATTCTGCTGCACCTATTAACCAACTAATGGGTCAATTGCCCATGTCACGTGTTACACCTGCTAAACCTTTTCGCTGTAGTGGGGTTGATTATGCAGGACCTGTAATTTTAAAGTTATATCCTGGACGATGTTTAAGAACTTCTAAGGCTTATATATGTTTGTTTGTATGTACAGTTACCAAAGCAATTCACCTTGAATTAGTAACTGACCTCTCTACTAATACCTTTTTGGCCGCTTTTCGGCGATTTACCTCTAGACGTGGTCATTGCAGTGATATTTGGAGTGACCGTGCAACAAATTTTGTAGGAGCCTCAAGGGAACTAGATTTTATGTTTAAAAATAATAAGTCTCAAGTGCTAGGTGAAATATTAGCAAACTTTAATACTACCTGGCATTTTATACCTCCTGGTTCACCCCATATGGGTGGATTATGGGAATCCGGCGTCAAATCCGTGAAAACGCATTTGAAGCGTGTAATTGGTGAAACGCGACTTACCTTTGAGGAATATTGTACTTTGTTAACTCATGTAGAAGCTTGTGTCAATTCTAGACCTCTCACTATTCCTTCAGAGTCTATAGATGACAATTTTTCACCAATCACTCCTGGACATTTTCTTATTGGAGAAGCTAAAATAACTGTACCTGAGCCTAGTTTGGAGGACCTCTCTCTTTCTCATTTAGATCGCTGGCAAATGCTTCAGCAAATTCAAAATTTATGGTCGCGTTGGAATTCTGAGTATCTCCACACTTTACAAAAACGATTTAAGTGGACTGATAAAGTTAGAGAACCTGATGTTGGATGTGTTGTACTGGTTAAGGACGAGAGACTTCCTCCGGGCAAATGGCTTCTGGCTAGGATACTCGAAAAGCATCCTGGTAAGGACGGTCTAAGCCGCGTCGTTACATTAAAAATGAAAGGTCAAATTTTCAAACGACCTATAACTAAGATCTGTCCGTTAAGCACAACAGATGACCCTGTTTAGATCTGTTCTTATTGATTTTATTTACGTGTTTAAGTTTGTTTACTTTGTGGAATTTTGTTATTTTTTTCCACGGTTGAAAGGACCCACTGTCCTTTGGGGGCCGGAATGTTTATGTGTTAGAAGTTAAGTTCTCATATGGCAGACTAGATGGCGTTGATTTGCCGCTGGATAGCACTATTGGTAACGCGAACTGATTCACATAAGATGTTTATGAGGGCCCCACTAGAAGTAAGTATTTTTTGGATTGTTAATCAAACAACAATAAAGTGTAGTTAAAGTAATTTGGTGTTTTAGTGCAGAGAGCAATAATTTAGTATAGTGGAGTGACTTGTGTTAAGTGTGAACACGCATATTGACAACATTATTAAAAAAGCCTCTAAAGCGTTGGGTTTCATATTTGGATTATCTTCCTATTTCATGCGCATCAAAACAATAAAAATTATTTACTGTGCTTTTGTACGCAGCCACTTAGAATATTGCTCGCCCAAATGGAATCCTAACTACGCTAACTATATTAATTGCATTGAGAATATTCAAAAAAAGTTTTAAAATATATCCAGTTCAATTCCAGGACCTACTTACCTAATTACGTCAAAAGATGCAAAAAATTCCATATGCTACCGCTCGAAGAACGGCGTAACATTGCCGATTTATCGCTTCTCTTTAAGATATACAATGGTTCAATCGATTGCTTAGAACTAGTAAGCAAGTTCGAGTTTAGAGTACCTGCCGGTTCGCTGAGGAAATACCAACTCCTTTACGTTCCGTTTGCTTCCACTACCTACCATCAGAACTCGTACATCGTGCGAGCTAGCAGAGCATACAATGCAGCGTCTCGGAGTACCGACATAGATTTATTCAACACCAGTGTGAAAAATGTAAGAAAAACTCTAACATACCATTTCTTTAATAGTAATTTCTAATACTGTATTTACAATTAAGTCAAATCTTTTTCCTTTTGCTCGTCCTTTGAATGTCTACCTTAATTTCAACATTATAATTATTAGTTAATCGTGAAAACTTGTAATTGGCCCTTTACTGTTACTCTGTAAATAGTCCTGCACCATCTAACTGTAAGTTTTCGTTGAAAAAAAAAAAGCAAAAATCAGAATATAACAAGATGATCATAAATGAAAAGTTTTAATAACACTCTTATTGTACTACCGATACGATGGCACAGCATATGTCAAAAGCAGAGAGTTTGTCAAAGCAGCTACGAGAAACGAGTGAAAAAATCAGTGACACAACGGTAATGACTAAGATTTTGAGTACATTACCACCAACATACCGTTCGCTTAGACAGGCATGGTTGTCACTCGATGGAGACAGCCAAACTATTCAAATTCCTCGCTTAATGGATGAAGATGCCAGCCTTGCCAATGATACAAGCAGGAGAAAGACTGCATTAGTGACATCTAAAAATTTCAAGTTGAAAAATGGAAATAAACCTAATACTTCAAAATTAAATGATCCAAAGAACAATTCAAATCATAGATTTATTTGTTGCAATAATAGTGTAATTGCAACAATAGAGGCCCCTTTGCTAAAGTTTGCAGGTTGCCAAAGAAAAATAATATGATAACAAACCTAACAATATGTTGGCATTTAGCGCTGAACGTTACTCATCTGACCGTGATGAGTAAAGTTGAACATGAAAAGGCATGGATCCTAGATAGTGGATCCTCAATGCATATGACTTTCAAGCGTAAAAACTTCTGTGAGTTGAAAGAGTCTAAAAATAACAAATCTGTTAAATTAGGTAACAAAGAGAGTATCCAAGTATGTGGCGAATGAACCTTACAGTTAGATAAACTAGTTAATCGTACTGATTTACGGATAAATCTCTTTTCGGAAGGCGCTGCCACTAGAAGAGGTTATTTTATAATAAAGAATAAGAAAAATGCTAAGATACTGAAGAATAATGTTCCTGTCATGAGTGCACAGTTAACAAAAAATTATTTATACAAATTAGATATCAAAATAATTAAACAAGAAAACTGCAGTGTTGTGCAGACAGATATTAAAGTTTGGCATGATAGATTAGGACACTTGAATATAAAAGAACTTCAAAATATGTCTAAAAATGATGTGATTCTAGTTGCATTGAGTGGAAATCAGAATTTTGTTTGTTAAGCTTGCCAATATGGGAAGGAAGCAAGGCGCCTCTTCTTAAAATCTACCCGAGGTCCGACACAACCAGGAGAAATTATCTATAATGATGTTTGTGGCCCTTTAGAAGAACCTTATATGTCAGGTATGAAGTACTTTGTTCTGTTCAAAGATGAAGCAACAAGCTATCGTCAAGTTTGCTTTATGAAACATAAGAATGAAGTGTTTGAATATTTTCTAAAATACAATGCAATTGTGAAAAAAAAATTCAACGTGACTTGCTGATACTACATACAGACAATGGTTGTGATATATGAACCAAGAGTTTACATTATTTCTAGAGCAAACAAAAAAGAACGCATGAGCGTACTGACACATATGCCCCACAACAAAACGGGAGAGCAGAGAGAGAGATACGGTCTATCATGGAATCGGCAAGAACAATGTTATATGCAAAGGACATTCCCTTATAGCAGAAGCTGTCAATTGAGCAGTTTATTTATTGACTAGAAATCATCAAGCCAAACCGGAGATGTTACACACTTTGAACTGTGGCATAGAGTAAAACCTAAATTACAACATGTCAGAATATTTGGATCTATTGGTTATGTACATATACCTAAAGAAAAACGGAGAAAACTTACCAAGAAAAGTGTTAAGATTTCATTAGTTGGATATATTGTATATGGACAATAACAATAATAATTACAGAATGTATGATCTAAATAATAATAAGATCACAGTGTCGCGGGATGTAACATTTAATGAAAGTAGTAAACCAGAAGAAAGACAAAATCATGTGGAAATAAATGATGAACAAAATAATTCTACAAAACCTATCTCAAAGAATGAGTCTCAGCATCTGTATGATTTATCTGAAGATATTTCTTCAGATGATAGTATGAAGAGCTTAGAAGATGTTGATGAAAGTTATATTCTTCCAAAACAAATACAGATGCAATGTCTTGCAAGAGCCAAGGTGCCGGTACATGCTTGATTTTAATTCTTTTGACAGGAGCATGTTTATCAAATATTTGGGTTATTATATCGGTTAGAAGGGCTATCTTAAGGTCAAGGTTACCTGCGAGTAAAGTATAGTCATAATTGGGGCAGTGTGTGGCTAGCAGAGATTCTAAAGTGCTAAAATAGTCTACACGTAGAGATAGGCTATAGACCACACAGAGCAGGACTCTTTTATGGTGCAGGGTGACTTCAACACATAAGTATTCAGCTGAGCCGGAGTAGTGTTTATACTGTACTGTATAAATACTGTTTAGTACCGTATAGTACTGTTTAGTACTATAAAGTACTGTATAGTACTGTATAGTGCTGTATAGTACTGTATAGAACTTTTTAGTACTGTTTTGTACTTTATAGTATACCTACTTTACACTAACATCTGAATCCAAAAAATTACTAAACGCTCCGTATTTTATGTTTTTACGGTAACATACGATGTATAATATTGTAAAAGCCTTTCAATAATAGAAAATACAATTTAAATTCGATATTTTTTAGATGAGAGCGGCGGGCGGCGGCGGATTCTTTTGGTATTGAGATGATATGCGACTCTGCAGATTTTGACTGTGTGTCATTTGTTTTAGTCCATAGGGATTTATCCAATAGAAACCTGCAAAATTATAAGCATTTTTGCTCGCTCGCTTTCAACGTACAGAACATACTTGACCATTTCTTTTCAGATCTGATAAAATATTATAAGCCTTATTTACTTTGAGTAATGAGGTTACGTAATGCTTAACCGAATTTAATGAACGTTATATTCTTGAGGAATTATGTTGCTTTAAGTTGCACTCACGCAAGTATTGCCTGGTCTATCCTCTTTTTGAAATCGATTTTTTATAAATGTAGTCACCTGCATACAGTTTAGTATGCAATAATATCGCTGTTATTAGCAACTCAAGCACTTACGGAATTTTAATAATTTAATCAAATTTCGACTACAATCACATATTAGGTACCTATAAGAAAAATTGCAAGCCTCTAAAGAGGTTCTGTCTGTATTTGCTATAATAATAGCAAGCAAGCTCTTATCTATGACCTGGATTAAATACTACACCAACAACCTTCATCAACTCCTGCACCAATATTAAAAAATTATGAAGATTGTGTAGATAAAATATTAGCCGAATTTAAAAGGGGATTTATTTAGAAAATAAGATTTATTTTATACTTTTTATGTACTTTGGAAGTCGGTTTAATTTTTTGTACAAAAATAATATTTTTTCCCTTTTTCTTCAAATTTGTTATATTATTATTTACACATTTAAAGAACTTTTAAAATAAACTATCGAATGTATAATTGAATATGTTCTAAGCTAAGGTATTGTGTATAAGATGATGATGATGATTATTGTAGTTACATAATGGCATATGCTTGCAGTTCTTTAAACAATGTCGAAATTTGCAAACGCGTTTCATTAAAGACTAAGGAGTTCTGTGCAGTGCTTTTGGATTTAGGATGTACCTTGGTGTATATACTTACTTTTTGATAAAATATGCTTAGCTTTCTTCAGAAAAAGTCAAAATCACTTTATGTGTCCATATAAATTTCGAGGAGTTCCCTCGATTCCTCATATATGTCATTATCTGGTCACCACTGTGGTGACAACAAGACCAACTTCGGATTATACCCAATATATCAAAAAAAGAATTTTGCAAATCGATCCATAATCGGCAGAGGAGTGTTCAAAAATATAAATTATATCATAAAATATATGTGATGATGTATGGTGGGATGATGGTAGGCATGATGATGATTATATTAATTGACATAGTGGCTTATGCTTGCAGTTATTTAAATAACGCCAAAATCACCGAACATATATCTATACGGAGTCCGGAGTTTCGTTCAGTACTTTTGGATCCAGGATATATCTTGATGGAAAATTTTATTTTTGGTAGCATATGCTTAGGTTACTTCAGAAAAATTTAAAATTACTATACTATGTGTCCATATAAATTTTGAGGAGTCCCCTCGATTCCTCATGGATCCCATCATTAGGTCACTTTTGTGAAAACGGGATCAACTTCGGATTATATCCTCTACATCGATAAAATTATTTTGAAAATCGGTCCACAGACAGCGGATTTATCGTTGAACATACAAAAAATATAAATATATACAGTCGAACGTATAACCGCCTCCTTTTTTTGGAAGTCGGTTAAAAATACGCTATATCCATGGAGCTAGCACAAAGGATATCTCTAACTGTACCAAAGGAGCATAGGCTTTCTGGCCTATTCTACCTACTCAATACACACAAGCTATGTGTCATTAGCAAGGTCTCTTTTTTGTACTTACTTTATTTATTTGTATGGTCATAAAAGTGTAAGTCGTATTTGTACGCCAGAAACAAACAAAAAAATTAAAGTTTTTATTTCCTTTCGTATGAGCATTGCATTACTTAATTTTGGACTAGGGAGCTGAAAGGGAGTAAAAAGTAAAAGTTATTTTTCACGCGATGAAAAACCACGGGAGTGCTTCGGCCCGATCGAAAAAATAATACGGCCTCAAGAAAACTGGCGGGATAAAACGGAGTTATTTGTGTGTATTTGAAAAAATACGGGCATTTCTCAATCTCAAAACACAATGCCAAATTAGCCAGGGGCGTTCATTTGACATTTGACGCTTCACACCACGTCAATCTGGTCCCGTGGTAAATTCTCGAAGAACGATACTATACATATATTTAAGATTTTATTGTATTATACACATACTTAATACACATCCATGACCCAGGAACACAGAAATACTATTTTAGTTCCTTTGGCGTGATTCGAACCCGCGACCCCCGGCTTGAACACCAACATGCTCAACCACTGAGCCACAGAGGTCGTCAAATATTTACATATAGTTTTTGCTTTTTGTTCTTCTTATCATCAGCCTCTCATTAGCCTGGCCAAAAAATATTTGTATGTCGATATTTTGAAATCTACTTTATAAAAACGAGTCCCTCATGCAAACATATATTTTATGCTGTATCTATTTTCATTTAAACATGTGTTACAGACATAACATTAAATTTTGACCAGGCTAATGAGACGAAAAATAGATTTTCGAAGAAATATAACCCGCTCATAGAGTAGTTACTCTGTGACACGCAATGTTGTGACGTCTAGCGGAGCCCGATATTTTCGCGAACTTTGAATGCATGTAAAATCTCCTCGGTATTTTGAAACAAAAACAAGTGTATCTGTATACATAAAAGCATTAGGTACGACAGCAATATTTCAAGTGATTTTACATATACCAAGTAACATTCCTAATTGGTATTATAATGTTATGTACAATTACACAAAACTACCTTAATTAAGACCATCCTCCTTTGAAATTATGTTAAATAATTATACACATTACCTGCAATACCTGCATTAAAATAAGATTTAAAATATTTCATAATATTTAATTTGTTTTAACGAAATTAACAAGGTATGTACTAAGTAAGTCGTATCGCTCTTTTTAGGGTTCGGTAGTCCTACGAGGTCGGTGTACGGTGAGTACAGATTTTATTTTTGGCGTCTTAAAACGTGGAGTGGGGATGATTTTTAACCGACTTCCAAAAAAAGGAGGTGGTTATATGTACGGCTGTATATATAATATATATTTGTATGTTCAATGATAACTCCGCCGTCTGTTAACCGTTATTAAAAATACTTTTTTTAGTGTTAAGGGTATAATCCGAAGTAGGTCTGTCTCGTTGTCACCAAAGTGGTGACCTGATGATGGCATCCATGAGGAATCGAGGGAACTCCTCGAAATTTATATGGACACATAATAGTGATTTTGACTTTTTCTGAAAGTAACCCAAGCATATGCTACCAAAAAGTAAAATTTTGTAAGGTATACCCTGGATCCAAAGGCACTGAGCAGAACTCCTCATCTTTTAAAGATACGTATTTAGAAATATCGACATTGTTTAAAGAACTGCAAGCATATGCCATTATGTAACTTACAGTATTCATCATCATCATCTTATATACAATACCTAATGGAAGCTTGGCGCGTATTCAATTATAGATTCAATAGTTTATTTGAAAGTTCTTAAAATGTGTTTATATTAATTGTTATTAATAATAAGTTAATAACCATATTTCATACTAAGCACCTAGTTTTATACATGATGCATTTAATTGTTTGTAAATTGGGCTTCAATTTGATTTAATTCAAATTCGATCGAAAATAATGGAACATAGGCACTTTATCTAGGGTTCAATTCTTACATAAATATTCGAAATATCTACTTACTTTAATATCACTATAATAGGACTTTGACTACACTTTGGACCAAAATAAATTTGAAATTAATACTAAAAAAAGAACACCTATCTACAAATATGACTATCTCTAAAAATATCTATAAATAGAAAAACGTTCCAGGTCACGAACATTGCTGCCGGTACTAGCAATGTCCCAGGCGTCCTTGGCCTCGTCCACAAAAGTAATAATTAAGGGGCAGGATGAGCGCTCTAATATTTTTAATATCACTGCGTGGTTTGCGTGGCCTGAGGACAAGAAAGCCGGTAAGGCTACTTCAGACGTTTGTAGAATGCCCAGGCTACGGAACCTTACCAGAAGCGTTGCTATAAAATTAATATTAAAAATGGAAGAAAGCGTATGTTTTATGGTGTCGTCTAAACGTTTGAGGGAACGTTGGAAGGAGTAGGAGGAACTTCCAAAGTTGGCAACACTGCAAGACACGTAAATTTTGGAACAAATAAGTAAAAGTTAAAAGCCATGTGACAGTTACTTTGGAGAAAGCGGTCCGGAGAAAGTTTCACAAAAATTTTGTAATTTATTGTTTATAAAATCCGGAAGGGAATCATCTAGAATAGGGAACCTAAGAGAAGAAGTGAACCTTTTTCGATAACTGATAATTGTGGGGATACTTCTTTGAACCTGGATATAATGGCTTCTCTGTCCTGACAATAATCAGGGACAAAAATTCACATTTCCCAAAGTTCAATTCTAGACCGATGTTTGGAATGTATGTATTAGTGTACGAAAGTCAGAGAATACAGTAGATGCATTGCTTCCAAGGGTTGGGATTTTTTCATCCAAATACCAAACGTTGAATTTTGAATTTAGAATTACGATGGCCGTTTGTATGACAAAACTGAAAATTGCTGGACCTAAAGGTTCACCCTGTTGGCAGCCAACTTCTGATGAGATGAGATTATTTTTATAAATAAGTTTGGTGGGCTCCTTATACAATTGAATCATAAACGGCAAAATGGCAGGAGCTATGGCTTTTATGTAGGCCAACATGGCGACCCTGTTAACTGAAATGAATGCGTTTTTAACGTCCATCTTTAAAAATACACTGTCATTTTGGTTTTTAATAAATGTGCGAAAAGAGTGAACGGCTGCCTCACAAGCACAAGAATTAATGCTATTTTGGCTGTGAGGCGCCGGTACGTCGAGCTGACAGCGATCGGCCGGATACCTCCATCTCCGTTCTTTAAGGCGCAGAGGTTTGCTCCATACAAAATGTCAATGACATCTGATGCAACCTCCCCACGAAGCATTAGGTTAATTAATTAGGAAGCATTAGGTTAAGCATTAGGATAATTGCCTATTGTATGTGACAGTAGCGATGATAAAACAGTAGCGAATGATAAAATATATATCAAACTATTGATATTTTATCACTAAACATCATATAAAATTAATTTAACCAATACTGTACTATAAAATACGTATGATTTTTATAAAATAACAAAAATAAAATAATAAATTTTTCACGTTTGACCATGTGATTAAAAACGCACAGTCGTCAAACGTGACATCACTATCATGTACTTCTTCTTTTTTTAAAATCTCAGCCAGTATCAGTAGCATTACCATCAGTAAACGTCACTTAAAAAAAAATTGTCACTTGACAGTTGTCAGTCGAAGTTTAGTGCAAGTTTTGTGTTGGTTCTGGGCGGAATATCAGCGTTTTTCTTCGATTTTATTAGTATAGCACCATTGAGATGATTCATATATATTTTTCAACTCATATTATGTGCGCTATTTTACGCATTTCAATTGAAAACTGACCAAATTGATGTTTTTTAATATGATGAAATCAGATGAATCATGTAGCCATTTTACAGTTTCACGATTTTTATATGGAAAAAAATATAAGAAACATAATATGAAACACCTAAAGTGGCACGTATGCTACGTTCGAAGTATGTTGAAACAAGAACATCGCTCTGATAAAAGCGTTTTTACGTCGTTTGGCGAGTGAAACAAAGAACGCTTCGATAAAAGCGACGTTCGTATGAATAAAACGAGTATCCGAATAATAATCCGTGACTGGAAGCATCTTCATTCATCTTGACAACGGTGCAGCCCGAAAAGGACTTTTTCTAATAAGAATTTCACTTTGTAGCACTACACATCACAAACATTCTTCATTCTTCATATGCCAACAGTCGGTGCGCCGAAGGACAGCGAGACGTCGTATTCCAGCGAAGGCTCGAACCAAAATGAACGACGCGCGGTTTTTTTTTTTTTTTCGAATGGGTCTACGCTATTGGCTTTTTAGCCGTCTTAGCTTAGTCGGTCTGGTGTCTGCCATTTAGCAGTCGCTTTGGTGGAAAAACAAAGAGGGAACGACGCGCGGCGCCGCTAGGTATACTATTTATACCCAAGCGCCGCGGGCCGCGACACAGCGGTATAGAGCGATGCGCAGAAACATGCGCAGACGAAAAACCAATAAGAATCAACCGTCTAAGTTTGTAAATAAACAGCCAATCAGAAGCAATTTTTAAGTTTGTAAATTCTTTGTATAATAATAATAATTATGTAATTTTTTGTATAAATACGTGTTGTTCCGATCCGTTTGTATATCGAAATATGCGTTTTGAGTGGCATAAACGCGGGTGTATATATATATACAGCTGAAGGTCTGAAAAAAAATATAATAATTTTTTTTTAAGACGTTTTTGGTTACGTTTGTTCTTTTGTAGGTACGGAACCCTTAAAAATATATTAATTAAATATGCAATTACAGTTTAATAGGCTATAAAAACATAACACGCGCTTGATATAAGCTTTAGAAGCAAGAACAACGACATAACATAATATCCTCTCAAGAAAATAAAATTCGCTACATTAGGGAAAATTGGCAAAGGCTCTTTTTTATCATTTTTTTTCTTGGTTTATGTTAGGACTTAGGTGTTTAATACGAAGTAAAAATGTCGAAGTGGACGAAAATTTCTTACAATGAGGAGAAAATGGAAGAGGTAAGAATTTTATATTTGTTTTTTTTGTTCCAAAAAATATTATCTTTGTTAAGATTTTGTTGCTTAAGTTTCACGTTTTTTAAGAAATTACTTCGTCCATATGAATATTTGGTGCCCTTACGTGTCTACGGTTTCGTGGCTTCGCAACTTCCTGAAGCTTACAATTATTGGCTTCGCATTCCGAAGGGCAAACTAGAATCAATACAGGAAATCTTGGTGAAAATAAACAACTCATTCGCTATGTAAGTACTTTGATGCTATGCCTTTTGATTATTCCATTTTTTTAATATATTTTTTTCTTTAAAATAATCCACAGTCAGGATGACGTACAGGACGAGTCCCTGTACCGGCGTACGCAGCCATCTGCACACAGGGTGTTCGGGAAAGCATTAGCTATTAACACATGCATACATTTGCAGTTCCTAGCGCTAGAAGACGTAATAAAACTGGGACATCCCAAGGTATGTTGGTTGCTAACCAGTAGCGAAAGGTCCATATAGCGCGGATCCTATCGAATTATAATTAATATTACTTATCTGTAATATTATATACCCTTATTAATATTACTTATCTGTAATATTATAATTTAAAATGTTAAAATACAAGGGTAAGGTTTAAACGCAAATAGCGTTATTCTTTTTCCCAAAGAAGCAGGCAATCTGCTTCCATATTCCATACTTTACTGTCTTTAGCATAAAGTTAAGACCCAAGTTCCGTCCCAATAAGCAATAGATACTAATTTGAGGCATATCAAGTTGCCTTTGATTTACAACTCGACCGAGTTAACTGCGAGCCTCGCGTCTTAGAGTTGTCGTATAAATGAGGTGTGGAGATAACTAGATCGAGTTCTATATACTGTACTTAATATACCAAAAGTAGTTAGTAGTACCAGGAACGTATATTGACTCTAGAAATGTGTTCGTGTACATTTTAGTGTGTAGAGGTGTATTGTAAAGGATATCTAAGATTTATACGAGGAGCTGGAGCAAGTTTATATTGGCGGGAACATCAGTGTGATGTCACTTATGAGGACCATTACCAAATGCTCATCAACCGTAAGTTAAGCCTTAATGAGTCAAATATAATTAAATAATATTAGATTCTCTATATAAATCGGATACAAGCGTAGATAAATAGTATCAAATATATATTTTATAGTAGCTGTCCCGACACACGTTGTTCAGTCAGAACTATGAATTGGAATAAATAAATACCTACACCAATATCTACAATTACACCTACACCTACAACTACACCTACATCTACACCTATCAACCTACTGGGGTCGGCCATTTTTTTTTAATAATCCAAATAAATAAACTGAATGCATCTATGGCCTCCTTGACAGTCAAATGATAAATTGACACCGCAGGAGCCGTAATACAACAATACATCGACAATAAGTGGCAACATCTCGGCTATTTCTCGAAGAAATTCACAACAGCGCAAATGAAGTACAGCACCTACGATCGCGAACTTCAAGCTATCTACATGGCAGTGAAATATTTTCGTAAAATATTCGAAGGCCGAGAACTCGTCATATTCACCGACCACAAGCCACTCATATTCGCCCTACAGAAAAAATCATCGTCAACAGAAACTCCACGAAGAGCCCGCCAACTACTTTTCATCTCTGAATTTACGCACGACATACGACACATCAGTGGAAAAGATAACATCGTCGCCGATACTTTCAGCCGTATCGAAACTTTTTTTTTTTTCGAAAGGGTCTACGCTAAGGGTCGGGTTAAGACCTCTGTAGCTACATCAGAATATAACTAGCCTGGTGGATAGTTTATTAGGTAAGAGTCGATGGGACGGTTTGACCCTCCCTAACATCACCCGGGTGATGTTCAGACCGGATATTGGGAACAGCTACGGATTGTGAGCTATTATTAAGACAGGGGAGACGCGGGTCTCTTCTGCTAAGGGGTACGACCCCTTCCTCACTCGCTGAGGAGTGAGGTTGCTCGCGCGCAGTAGCAAAAACTAACGGCGTGCGAGTTATCGCGATAGAGGAGCTCTTGTTTTTGACTGTATCGGTACTGAGAGGGTCGTCCCTCTCCCCTTCCGCGTACGGTCGGGATGACTCGCGCGCGTAAGTCCTAATATCGATGAGATTCGCGGTATTGGTAAAGCTTTCTATATCAATATCGCGGTCGCGGACACTATTTTGGAGTGTACCTAGACTACTAGGATACGAAATCGAACTCGGGTTCTGGTCCGGTCCCGTGATAAGGTCGGTCTGTACGTCTGTACGTGTTGTCGTGTCGTATGTGGGACCTCGGGGTAGGCGCCGGCGTCGACCCCGGTGCGATACTAACCTCGCGGGTGCGTGTGATTTGTGTTTACGTAACTGTACACAGTACGTTACGTATTTTGTGATCGGGTCAACGGGATCGGCTAAGATATGCTTAGGCCGTTTGTACGGGTGTCGGAAAGTCTGTGCGTCGTGATTATAGTCCAGAGGCTTTTGGATAAGGGGGTTTGGGTAATTTTTGCCTTTATCACAGAATCTCTCTACGAGTTCCTTGATATAGGCTTTGATAGTGATGAGCTCGCAGTCCCTATGCAAGTCGATGTTACGCATGTACCAGGGGATGCCTGTTGCCATGCGTAGAAACCGGTTTTGGACTCTTTGCACACGGTCCAATTGAGACTCGCTTATCTGTGCGAAAGAGACGCACGCATAAGTGAGTATTGTTCTAATGCAAACTTTATACAGTGTAAGCTTGTCTTAGGGACATTTTGCTTCGCAAATTAATTAGCGGATATAATTTGTAGAGTACAAATTACGCTTTACGTAATGTATTACTAATGTGACTCGAAAACGACATCGACTTGTTTAGTACTACGCCTAAATATTTGACCTGAGTGACCTCTAGGATTATGTTGCCGTGCAGGCTTATAGGGCTCATTATTATACGGGGGCAAGTGCACCTCATTGCACTATTCCTATCGAATTGGATAGCGTGACTTTTGTCGGGATTAACTTCTATTCCTCATTTGGATAACCATTTACCGAGAGCGGTAACTGACTCCTGGAGGGCTTTAGACGCGGTACAGGCTCGTATTTGTGAATAATAAAGGGCTGTGTCGTCCGCGAACATAGCTAATTGCACCTTAGCGTGTTTAGGGATGTCACTAGTGTACAGGTTATATAGGGAGGGCGAGAGGACCGAGCCCTGCGGTACTCCCGCCTCCATATATCTTGGCGACGACAGTGCGCCTTCTACGCGGAAATGAAATTTACGATTTTTTAAGAAGTTACTAATTAGTAAAACAAGATAATCGGGTATTCCCATTTGATAGAGTTTGTATAACAGTCCGTTATGCCAAATTTTATCAAAAGCTTTTGCAATGTCAAAGAATACGGCATGTCGTCTTCCTGTCGTTTTTGCTAATAATTATGTACTCCGTTAAGCGGTGTACTTGAGCGGGACAGCTGTGCATTTTGTGGAAGACAAACTGCTCGTCTGGAAGGAGTTTTTTGTCGGTTATGACGTCATTGAGGCGCCTTTTAATAACTCTTTCGTAGACCTTACCAAGGGAGCTAATGAGACTTATTGGACGGTAGTTACCAGGCATCTTCTGGGGTTTCCCCGGTTTGTGGATACCTATGACAATAGCTACTTTCCAAACGTCTGGAAATGAACATGCTACTAAGAGGGCGTTAAAGATGTTCACTAGGAGTTGAATTAGCTCGGACGGTAACATTTTAAGTGTTTTGTTTGATTACCGTCGAGGCCTGGGGCCTTTTTGGCATTCATACACTTAATAATGTCACTGAGCTCCTCCGAGTCCACCATCCTCACCCTATCTACATCAGGTGGCCTCGAGAGTCGGCTGTCGACCTCGCTATTTACTAAGCTAAGGTGCACGGGATCAATCGGGAGAGTACTCGGCCGGCACTGTTGTTCGAAATTATCAGCTAGGCACTCGGCCTTGTCTATGTCTTCGAATGCAGGAGGACGGTTTGGTCTGTCTAACGGAGGCATATCGCTCTCCGTTTTGTTTTTGAGGGCCTTCGCGAGTGGCCTGTACGCCACGTGAGACGGCTCTAAATCGCTGAGAAGTCGATCCTAACTCTCGGCTTTGTGCTGTTTAATCTTAAACTTAACTTCCCTCTCGTAGTGACGGAGGGCTTTCCTCCACTCTTCCGACGGGTAGCGATCATATGTGCGCTTAGCCGCATTTAGGAATCTGATGGACTCCTTTATGTCCTCAGGGAGGGGCCAACGGCCCTTGGGGGTCGTTGGCACCTCCCTAGATGAGTTCTCTATGGTCGCTACCTGGTGATCGGTCAAGTGTGAGGCGACCTCTATGGCTGTCTCTTTACTATCTATACTATCGGGGATTTTATCTAGGTGACTAGATTGGAGGACTTTGATGTTCTCCACTAATAATTTATAGTCTACTATCTTCCTAGTACTAGAATTGTTGGGGTTAAGACTACCAAGTGTAATCGTAACCGGTCTGTGGTCCGAGTTAAGCTCGTGGAGAGTCTCAATATAGATATTGAGAGAAACATTTTTTACTAAAGCTATGTCTATCGTACTAGGATCGCGTATGACACTGTTGATGTTTTCATTGGTGTCATAGCGAGTGGGGTCAGTGGGAACTAGCAGTGCAAAATTTAGAGTATCGGTTAAACTACAAAGAATGATGCCGTTTCTATTGTTACGTACATTGCCCCACTCAGTGTGTTTGCAATTTAGGTCGCCGGCAATGATGACGGCGTTGTCTAAGTTAAATAGCGACTGTAGGTCGCTAGAATGTAGTTCTTTGTTGCACGCTAAGTACACGCTTACTATTACAATTGGTCCGTGACCGGACATACTAATGTGACAAATACTTGTCTCTAAAGTTAATAATGGCGGTGGCTCTAGAGCCACCTGACTATTTTGTAGTTAGCTATTTTAGGGCTCCTCATATTAGGTTTTAAAAACGTCTCCTGCACTAGAAGAATGTCGACATTTTGTCTGCTTACAAAATCGCGAATTTCGCTTATGTTATTCCTAATGCCGTTCGTATTGAACGACACTACGCGTAACGAGTGCAGCTTTGTCCTTCCCGAAGGCTCAATTAATTACTGTCGGGGGAGAGCGCCTTGATCTGACGGATCAAGACCTGATGGTTTGACAAAGCTTGGATGCGGTCTGTGGCCGATCCTTTTAGCTTTGTCGCTAAAATAGAAAGCTCCATCGGGTCGATAGGCCCGATGTTGCTTAAGAACTGCTGGACGAAAGAGAGGTCTGCAGTGAAGCTGGGAGTCTGGGGGGCGTGGCCTTAGGCGCTTTGGGCGCAGAGGGCATGGCCTTATTGGGAAGAGCGGGGAAAACCGCTAAATTTGAACTAATATTCTGCGTGGGCTTGAACCACGCAGAATCCACGAATCCACGCACCACCACTGGCCAGAGATGCCTTGATGATGATGATGATTCTTGCTCCGAGCAAGACATCTCTGAAGGAGATGATAGGGATTCGGCTTCGGCCGGTATTAGCGGACATTCCTATTTGGACGCGACATCGGGAATTTCAGTTTTTAGAAACTCCAGGAACTTTCTAATTATGGCGTCAGACATAATTAGAAAATTTATCCCGGGAGTGGGATTCTGCTCTCTAATTAATTATTAAGGATACAGCCCCTCTCGGCGACCGAGAGGGGAGGTGTGTAGGGAGGAAAACTCCTCGTGTAGTGTGCCTAAGCGTGTCACGGTACTTACAACTGTTCCTCGGGCGGCTGGAACTCACTCACAAACGTTACGCTAAACACTAGGGCGCTAGTGTTCGCGAACGAGACGCGGCGGAGCGCGAGTAGAAGGCTCGCGCTTCAAAACGAGACGGACGATGCGACCGGTCGCACGCTCGTCGTAGTGCGGCGGTTACTACGCAGCGGGATGCGATCAGAGGGCTCGCACCAAAGAGTGAGACGGACGATGCGAGCGGTCGCACGATCGTCCGGTACGCGGCGGTCGCGGCGCGGCGCGAGATACGGTCTGGCACGGGTCGGCCTCTTCACTCTTGAGTCTTCCTGTCTTCTTTCTTCTAAATGTTTCCCTTTCGCGAGCGATGGCACACGCGAGAGAGAGAGCACGATAGAGCGAGAGCGCTTAGCGAGCACTGACGGACGACGGAACGAGCGGAGCTGTTCATCGGATGGTGTCCGAGAGCAGAATGGAAACGATAAACACGCCGTGCGCTATTGACTACGAGGACCTATCCCACACGCAAGAGCGAGATAGCATGCTACCTGCACTCTTCACTCAAGACAACTTAAGTTTTAAGACGACCACATTACCAAACTCCGATATTATAGAAAATATCCGTTATTATAGAAAAATTCAATCGTCGTTTGTAGTATTCGGCCCGCAATTTTTCCAACAATAAGTACTCACCATTAAACCGTCAACATTAATCAAAACTAGCCAATTTAGTCCAGCCATTCTCGAGTTTTAGTGAGACATTAGAATTGCAATCAATTTATATATATAAGGTCCGGTAAAATCAACTTCGGATATTTTGGACATATGATCTACTGCCTATTTAGAGACGTTTAGGCAGAAAAATAATTGTCATCCTTGAAAAAATAACTTCCTTTATATGGGCGAGTTTGTGTTGAGCAGAGAGTCACCCATACATGATATGATTTTTTCCATTGAGTATGACAATATTTTTTTGCCTAAACGTCTTTATAATAAGCGGTAGATCATGTACCCAAAAATCCCGAAATTGATTTTACCAAACCTGTTAAATAGAAAAAGATTATTTATTTTTCTAGAAACAGGAAGTGAAATTATAATGGCACTGGAACTAATGCAACTGTTTAGCGACAACAAAACAGACTATGAATATTTGGCCAAAATGTTCTCAATTTACTATCAGATACGAGACGAGTATGTGGACTTGAAGAAACCAGAGGTATTTTATCTGTAATACCTATCTATGACTTTAATGTTTAAGGTAGGCAAAAAAAATTAGACTTTTTATTCAGTCTTACAGTTTTATATGTTTTTCAGGCTGTAGAGGAGGGAACACGTATTTCAGAGCTCAAGGTATGATTTTTGCTGTGTAAAATATATTATTTTATTCCATGAATAAGATACAATTTACATTCTAGATGAAAGATAAAAAATATAATATATACCATGGATTGATATATTATAACCTACTTTTTGAAGTTTATTAAAAATCTGACTTATTTTCAGGGTCTCTCCTCAATAACGTTTTGTGACGATTTCTCTGAGGGTAAACTGAGCGCTCCTGTCATCCACGCACTGAAGAGCCGTCACCGTGACGTTATTCTCGGTAAATTTATTATAAAGTAATCAACTAGTTTTTGACCGTGGCTTCGAATATTATTAAGCTTTCCTTAAAAGGTAGACATATACCATCGCGATCTTTTTTGTAAACCTATAAAAGAGAAAAAGCAGATTAGGCAGCAATTTCAGTGAAAGCTTAGACGGCTTGATTTTTCCGTCACCTTCAATAATTATATTTCAAGCAATTTCCACAAAACCTCAACAAATTATACACCTAAACTTTTCTAAGGAACCACTCTGTCTATAGATAAAATTGCATAAAAGAAATGTCAATATATAAAATTGCATAGAAGACTATTAGAACAATTCAATTTCGAAGGAAGGCAAAACCTTTAACTAAATAATATAAATTGGAATTAAAACGAACAAATTATTTAAGGTATTCTGAAGATGCGCACGCGCGACATGAAGGTGAAGGAGTATCTGTTGTTGCTGCTGGAGGAGACCGGCGGTATTGACAAGACGAGGGAGATCCTGCGCGAGCTGGAGGCGGATATATTCGCCGAGGTACTATTACATAACTCTTGTACTAGGTATACTGAAGATGCGCCCGCGCGACATGAAGGTAAAGGAGTACCTGTTGTTGCTGCTGGAGAAGGACGGCGTTATTGACAAGACGAGGGAGATCATGCGCAAACTGGAGGTGGATATATTCGCCGAGGTACTTGTACATTACTCTTGTACTAGGTATACTGAAGATACGCACGCGCGTCATAAAGGTGAAGGAGTACCTGTTGTTGCTGTTGGAGAATGACGGCGGTATTGACAAGACGAGGGAGATCCTGCGCAAGCTGGAGGCGGATATATTCGCCGAGGTACGTATACTCAACTCTTGTACTAGTTATACTGAAGATGAGCACGCGCGTCATAAAGGTGAAGGAGTACCTGTTGTCGCTGCTGGAGGAGGCCGGTGGTATTGACATCCTGCGCGAGCTGATTGCGGATATATTAGCCAAGGTACTTTTACATAACTCTTGTACTAGGTATACTGATGATACACACGCACGACATGAAGGTAAAGGTGTTCCTGTTGTCGCTGCTGGAGGAGGCTGGCGGTATTGACAAGACGAGGGAGATCCTGCGCGAGCTGGAGGCGGATATATTCGCCGAGGTAATTGTACATTTCTCTTGTACTAGGTATACTGATGATGCGCACGCGCGTCATAAAGGTGAAGGAGTACCTGTTGTTGCTGCTAGAGGAGGCCGGTGGTATTGACAAGACGAGGGATATCCTGCGCAAGCTGGAGGCGGATATATTCGGTAAGATTAATTATTACCAAAATATATTTACACAAATAGTTTGTTCGGTCAACTGATATAGAAACGCGTGTATGTAATTCCTTTTTTTATGAAATAGACCAGGAAACGAGCAGACGGATCGCCTGATAGTAATCTATTACCGCCACCCATAGACACTCGCAACACCAGAGTTGTTGCGCACTTGGGTTCCTAATCCTTAAAATCTCCAAGTCCCCTTGGGCCTCCGGTAACCGAAACATAACGCAAGCGTTAGGCCGTACTATTTAAATATCTGGTCGAGCCATTTGTTTCGAAGCATGGGTCTCCCATTTTAGTATGTATGTATTTTTCATATTCTTATAAATTTTCAATAAATTTTACAGATTCGGCGCTTGGGTGGTAACCCGTTGCTTGAAGATTTGATGCGTGATCTTCAGAGTTGGGATGAACAAGCATAAATAAAAAAAAACAAATAGAACGCGTATATGTATGAACTATTGAATTTCGTCATTTCGTGTAAGAAATTATTAACGTGTATGCAAATATATTTTTTGTATGTTTTCCCTTTCGGAATATGTTTAATGGGACCCCCCATTAAACATATATTTTTTTATTTATTTGAATTTTTTTTTCACCTACTTTTAATAATTATTGTCTATTAATAATTATATAAAATACCTAAATAAAATTCAGAATCTACCACACTTCCGTAGTCCGCGTACGGTTTTGAATAAGTGGAAATATAACTAAAATGACCCAATTTATCGTCGAGTTTTAGACAAGGCATAATATAAGCTAGGTCCGAAGCAAATATCGGTCAGGTTAATGCTCTAAGGCCAGTCTGTACATGAGACGAGACGTGACGGTGCACAAAATTTTTAAGATTTAAGTGATTCAAAATTGAACTTTATATAAAAAGCCGCAAGCTCGTTTCGTGAAAACTAATATTTTTAATTTTTTTATAAATTTTATAAAAATTGCGAATTTTTTTTAATGTATCGTATCCAAAAAAATACTGGTTACCCGAATATCGTATAGTGTAGCGTATCTTGTATATTTAATATGTGTTTGTAAATTTCTTTATTCCCACGTATCTTCCAAACGGCTGGATAGATTTCAACTAACTGTTGAATGGTATCGTATATACTGGTGTCGTTAGGTTTGTCTCAAAGACTCAAGTGTCCTTAGATAGCTAGTTCAAAGAAAAAATATAAAATGGATTTTGGCACCAGATTGTAGGCAGTTAAAATTGTTATTTTAACGAAACCTATCGAGTAGGGTATCACAATTAAGGAAATTAAAAGATTCCAAACATATACATATGTCATGTATTTAAATTTAATCGGGAATAATTACAACCATTTTAATTAAATCATTCGAATAAATTTGTAATCAATATTTTTGCTTCAAATCGACCTAGTGTGTGTTGGATAAACTAAAAAATGTAAAATAAAAAAATACCTGACTGCAAATAAAAGACAGATATATACATAAGCAACGCACTAAAAATACCGAAAGAACATTTAGAAAATAAACTACCCTATGACCTGAAAGCCTAAGTGAAATAATTGACATTATTTTTGGTAGCAGCCGGGACCCATTTATTTTTGTACGATTTATAATTTGCAAATGGTGTAGGATTAGTATCATTAAAACAAGTATTTACAATATTGTGTAATTTATTGGAGCAAAATACAACAACTTAGTCTCAGTACTAAAGTAACAATGGTGGGAACAGAACATAGACTAGAGTTAACATCTATAACACGAAGCGGCAAAAGTGTAAAACTGTCACAGACTTAAATACCAACATTAAATTAAATGTAATAATGATGTTTGCGTTCCTATTCTTACAACCACCCCTGGAAAGCAAAACCATTTTTGCTATACAATAGAAAATTGTATGCTCGGTTGTACACTTAGTGAGAATGGCGGCAACCATTTTTACACCTTTACAAAAATTAAAAAATCTAAATTAAATACATGTTCTCTTAAAAAATAATATATTATATTGATATGTTTAGTACGGGGTAGGTAATAATCATTGGTAAACAAATTTATAGCTCTTTGATTATCGCTAAATATATGCAATGGTCCGGCTAGTATCTGGCCGAACTCAAAGTGCAGCTGTCGCAGCTACAGAGCCTCCTGCGCTGCGGATGATATAGCCATGTATTCCGCCTCGGCTGTCGACAGAGCCAACGTTTGCTGTCTCCTCGAACACCAGGATATTGCACCTCTCTGAGAAATAAAAACATACCCGTGCAGGACTTACGGTCAATATTGTCACCGGCCCAGTTTGCATTACAGAAGCCTGTCATGTTTTTAAATAATAAATAAATAAACATATCTTTATTGGCAAATAAACATCATACAGTATTAAACCCGCCAAACTGCGTCACAGTTTGTCGGTAGGTATTGCGCTCGTTTTATTTTTTATTTTTAACTAAACAATAATTATATTAAACATGTTTAGCAACACTAACACTATTATACTTAACAGGTAAGTACCACTTTTACTGATTACCTATTAAACAGAACAACAATATTTTTAGAACGTTAATATTATATGGTATTATTTGTTAACAGCAACCATTTATAATTTATTTTAAAGCACTTAACAGGTAGGTACTACTTTTACTTATTACCTATTAAATAGAGCAACAATATTTGTAGAACGTAAATATTTGAATTACCATCTTTGGTATAAGTAAGTTTCATGTCTTTAGTTCCTTGTAAGTATCGTAAAACCCTTTTGACTGCTGTCCACTGTTCAGCTCGTGGTTCTTTATCGAACCTACTGAGAGTATATACGGAATAGCATCCTTCTTTAGCACGATGTTATGTTCGTATGGGAGACAGCTCAGACCCTGAAACACATCATTATATCTGGTCACAATTTTGTTACAAGTTTTTTGATACATATTATATACATTTTGCTCAACATTTTTGTTATTTTCATTTCTTAAAGAAAAGTTTGTTTGTTATTAAATTTAGATTTATCAAGTGGGTAAACCAATCACAGTTGGACAATTTAATTTTGTTACAACAAAAGTAATGTTTTCCGGTTTTGTTTTGTTTTCAACTAAACAACAAATGTTTGACACTGAAATTATCGGAATTCTGTGCCCACTGTAGGCGAAGATATATATTTTTACACATTTTTTACTCTGTTTGTCAAATTTAAGATTCAATTCTTTAAATACTTGATAAGACATTACATTTATGTCTGCTCAATGCCTCAATTGTAAATCTCTCAGCCTCAGCACTTTTGGGGCTTGATTCATCATCGAGATTTATGCTACCTACCCCAGAAACGACAGTCCTGACACTATTTTTCTTAAAACATAAATGAGTAAAATGTCCATATTTAAAACATGACCTGCATCTGTGTTTCCATGCTGGACAGTTGCGGCGACCATACGATGTGTTGCACTTTACACACGACATTGTTCTGGATCCAGGTGTAGCTGACCTTGGGTGACCTTGGCGTGATGGGGATCTTGAGTTTTTTTTTCTTGAGTATGGGGGGGGAACTGGCCCGACGACTTTTGTGTAGCTTGTATATTGTGGATTCTTCTCTTCCATCTGCTGCATTGATTGATTTTTCACTTTTCTGCGCCATCGTGAGTGTTCTACAGAGGAGTTTGGCTCTTTCTAGGGATAGATCTTACTCTTGTAGGAGCTTTTGACGAAATTGCGAGAAGTTTTTGGCCATATTAGCAATGAGAATGTCCTTTACAAGGGAATCGCGTAGGGAACCAAACTCACAGGCATGACTTGCGTTTTCTAATTCCATTAGAAAATTTTCCAAGGATTCGTTCACACGTTGTTTCAACGTAAAGAATTTGTGCCGCGTCACCGTCAAATTCTTTTTTGGGTTCAAAATACTCGACGAATTTTGCCTTGACTTCTTGGAATGTAGCAGTGCTTAGGTCCAAATTGAAGGAATCGTAGATATTTAGACCCTTTCTCCCATGGAATGCAGCATGATTGCAATTTTTCTTTAGTCTTCCGTTTTCTCCATCCCCGACGCCAATAGGAATATCTCGAAAGACTGCGTCCATTTCTTGAAATTTTCAGCATTATTGTTGATAATTTCTGTAGGGATTTCAAGCTTCTGCACTCCGTTTCGTGCCATTGTTAAGTTCCCGCACTCAGATTGTCTCGAAGCTTCCGGAGATTTTGATGTACCCTCTTTTGCGTTCATAATTTTCGTTTTCTTGACAACTTTTTTACTTCTGATACCATGTAGCAAGCTACAACCTCTTGATATGTGAGTCCTTCTTACGCTTGAGTGGTGATGATAATAATACAGCAACAATTCTTATGTTCTCCTTTATTGGTGCTTAACACAGATACGTATTACATAATATTAGATATTATGTCTAACACAATTACGTTTACAGTCTGCACTGAGAATAGTCTTTTACTTAACTAAAATAAACTAAATAGGCTTTACTACATCATAACGACATCTGTCAACATGACATTGACATGAAACAGATGACTGTGCCGTCACTTGTGAATTTTGACAGTTATTAGATGTGCTGAAACATTAGTATTATCAGTTAAATCAGATTTTTTTCAATTTTCTAAGAAAGTAACATGTCTGTTTTTATTAACTTTGTATGTTTTAACATCTACTATACGATATCCTTTTGTATTGTCCCACTAAAATCATCATTTTTGTCTTCTTGTCCCATCTTTTGGCGTCCTTTTGTATAAGGACCATGGTATAGGAGCCAAATATTCTCAGATGAGACAGGTCAGGCTTATGTCCATTCCACAGTTCAAATGGTGTCTTACCATCTAAAGCTTTATTGGGAGATCGGTTTAATAAATATGCTGCATTTCCAACCGCTTCTGTATAGTTTTTTGTGCAGATTGGCATAAAACAGCATGCACCTAGCTTTCTCAACTAGTGTCTGATGGTTGATGGATGGTTTTCAACTTTATTTTTATATATATTTCATGTATTGTGAATTTTATATTTGTATAACATGTATACATTTACATATATTTCATATTTCATGAAGTATACATACATGAACAGCTCAAGTTCTCCATGTTCGGAGTGAACAAGCTGTAAAGATGCTGTTGCTCGGGTGTCAGTATTCTTAAATGGCAACCTTGACTGCTTGCCTTCATAACAGGAGATACATCTTGTCACAATACTCTCAATGTTAGTCAGAGTCACACCACTGACACAGTCAGGTAGTCTGTTGACATCTGTAACATTCAAGTAGCCCACACGCAGATGCCATAAGTATCACTATAATAATCCTAACTAGAGCATGTGCAGTTTCAGGACTATTCTCCGTATCCAGTATAATTTATCATATAGAGTTGCAGAACATATAAATTTACCATGTGAATCATAGACATTCCAGCCTCTTTGGGTAAATGTTACTTAGTAACCACTGTTAACAATAGTACTCACTGAGAGTAGGTTGACAGCTAGGTCAGGAACATATAAAACATTTTTGAACTGGTTTTGCATTTGCAATTGCATGCAAACTTGCATGCAATTGCAAATGCTTTGCATGTTTTGCATTGCCACAAGACTTCGTGTTACAGATAGGTACGTCTTGACACTGAGTTTCCAAGTTGCAAAGTTTTCATGCCCGATCAACTTATCAATATTAAAAGTGTTATGCGACGAACTCATCTTCCATGAGTGTTTTAATCTCGCCGGCCGGTAACCTTTTTTGTTGTAACCTTTTGTGTATGTAACCTCACTTTTATTCCGGTACACGTGCTTCACAAAGTACTAATAAATTCGGCACGAATATTTGTTCTGATACCTTCTTATGAACCACTCTCTGCTACCATGTAGGATTAGTAGCATAAAAACAAGTATTTACAATATTGTGTAATTTATTGGAGCGAAAGACAACAACTTAGTACCTACCTACTGAGACAATGGCGGGAACAGAACATAGACTACAGGTGATATCTACACGAAGCGGCAAAAATGTAAAACTGCCACAGATTAAATACCAAAATTAAATAAGATTATGTTTGCGTTCCTATTATTACAAATGGGAACCAGAAATTTCACGAAGTGAGGACCAGGGTAAGGAAGCATTTCAATAAAATTCGTGTTTGAACTACGATTTGATTTTGATGTTTGACCAAAAAATGAAGCCGCAGGCAGCTATTTGTCTCACAAAACATCACATGGGGCCAAAACCCATAATAGTGGAAGGGAGATTCCATGTCATTTTGTGTTTTTTAAGGTTGGCTCAGGTTTTTTTCTAAGGTTTTCGCAAGTTGGCGTTGGAGTTTAGTTTTACGACGTTGGAATTACGACTTTATAATGCTACAATCAAGTAACATTTTAAATTGGTAGCAATTTACTGTCTCAATGATGGCAACTGAAGTACTAACAGCTAATGTCATTTGTAACAAGCTCTCAATTGAGAAGTAAATTATGTTATTATATTATTTATTTACATACGTGATTGAACGACCGGGATAATACTTGTAACTCAAATATGATCCCGGTCTTTAAAATCACCAACCACCCCTTCTGTATCCGGAGGCCGTGGTATTTATCTTATCCAGCCAAACAATTCGTGCCAAAGCATGGCCCTCCACGTCAACGTACAGCTGTGCTCTTTTTCCTTCGCATACTTAGGTCCATGCTGCGGAGACAATCTGCGAGCATTTTGGTCTTTTCATAACTTGTAAGCTAACAAATGTTGTCCAATTGTTAATAAATAATAAACATATTGATTATTTTTTTTTTCATTTATCTTTTGACGTATCCCAACTCAAGCGAAAAATGCACAAAGTTAAAACTCGTCAAAAATGACAGTCTATACTGTTTTTAAATCAATACAGAGATTGGAACTGACAAGTCGATTTGACGATAGCCTGTACAGTGTATAGTGTATGGCTATTATTAGCTGTTAATAAAGACGAGTTCCCCCAACAGACTTCATTACGGGGTAAATTAATAAAGTTGCAGATAATACTGCTTAAATTCGTTTTTGATCGACTTATAATTTATAAATCACTAGCGAGTAGCTGATTTGCACAGGTGCATATATCATTACGCGTTAAACCTTCCTCTTACATCATTCTATCTTTTGGCTGCAAACCGATAGCCGAATAGCCGAAAGCCGAAGCCGATATAGAACCACAAAGAATGATATATTATGATCTTCCTCTTGCTAATAGCCGGGTCTCTATGCTATGTTATTGTTCTCAGCCTACGATTACCGCAATAACGTCGAATTGTGACAATTTTAATTTTTTTATAGTAGGACACGAAAAAGTTATATTATTATTACGTTATTATATTTATGTGATATTTTATAAATTTTATGTACAATATATCTAGTAAACACGAGTTCGGCATATTTACGGTGTAAATAATTTAGGGATGGTTGGACCACCATAAATAACTCTTTTAATCAATCATGACACGGAGGTGATAAATTCGATTGTTTTTTGATGGTTTAATAAATATATTTATTACAACTATATAAATGCACCTTTCGCATTATAAGGCTTTCAATTGTATTTTAATAATTTAAGCACAACAGAGATTACCTACCAAATTTTTGTAACATCCGATCTAGATTTTATTTTGCTCAGTGTACGAAATAACCTCGCGACGTGTGCGGTGAGAAGCGTGAACTGACACTAAGAGTTGAAATAGGACGTAAGATAATGAAAGCATATAAAAGGTAAATAAGGTATGTCGCATGGAAGCACATTGCGCACTACACATCTTTTATCATGAATAATCATGTCAGCAAATTAAGTATTTAATTACTATTTTCCGATTGTTTACAATAGGGCAGACAGAGGCCATCGAATCGCATAGCAGTAGGCCGCAGAGAAAATCTGTAGCCCACTATTACGTTAAACCTTGCCTTGTATCAGGGAATCTAATTCATAAGCGTACATACTTTTTGCACCGTAAATATTTTAATATAAGTTACGTATATTTTAGCGATAAGTACCATATACTTTCAAAAAATTGCACTTACTTAATGTTATTATTAATTATTATTTTATTGATATAATAAACAATATTATTATGTATATTTTTAACGTAAAGTACCATAAAGTTATAAATTATTACACTTACTAAATAAAACCATAATTTTAATTATTATCTTATACTTTAAATGTGCTAATCTTGTATATATATATAATCGGCATCTCGGCAACGGCAAGTATTACCATAAAATTTAGTATAAAAGAAGTTTTCGGGGAGAAAAATCGATCTAGATAGGTCTTATGCCCACAAAACTGCGTATTTTTAAGCTAAATATGTTTTTTGCGTGCAACAATATATCAATAACTAGCTGACCCGTGTCCACTTCGTTGGGCGGTAAACATTTTTACTTGTGATGAAAATATTATGATTGTGGTTCGGTTAATACTGAGTGCTATGGTTTATTTCCTGACTGCCAAAAGGAGGGTTATATTTTAACCGCTTATTTATGTGTGTATTTGTGCAATTTGGCTATATTTACGGGTTCCAAATGAGTGAATAAAATCATATATGTCGGCGCAAAGGCGGTACAATGCTATGCTATAACCACAAAATCAAATTAAAAAGGTATTTTCAGAGTAATAACACTAATATATTAAAATCTGGCAACATTATGCCGGAACCACTTAATATATTGAGGTAAAGCTTGTAATAAATAATTTAATGTTATTTACATTTATAATTTAACTAATTATAAGTCTAACAATTAGTAAATAAGAAATGTGATTTAAAATAACATTAAAACATATTTATGTTAAATAGTATTAGTATTGACTATGTGAGGCCGCCACAAACGTAAATTGGCCATATTGTTTATAATGTCTTTATATCAATAGTAAGTATTACAATTGAAAACTTCATGCATTGTATTATAAAAATTGCAATGTAGTAAATAAACCACGAAAATTGTATAGATTATAATCAAACTTATTTAAAGTTCTCATCATACCATATTATCATACCATATTCACGCGTGGCGAAGGCATTTTAAGATAAAAAATCACAAGTTACAAACACGAAAAACAAGTCAAAACAAACAAAACAGTTAATACTTATTACAAATAAAACATTTGTAAAACAAACGTAAGTCAAAATAAACAAACGAAAATAAAAACGAAGATAAGTATATAATTTAAAAAATGACATCACTCGAAAACGCGGGTTTACAGCCCAGTTGGCTAGCCAAAACTGAGAAAATGATTTTATGTAAAAAACATAGGCATGTGTCCCGAATACCAATACATTTGTATCGATAGTTGTTCATATCGATAAATTACTTTTCATTTTGCATACGCATTAATTTATATAAAGTTAAAAAACTACTGGAGGCTCAAGGCGCGTAAAAGATCAGCAACGCACATGTGTCAGGTACCGGCAGCCGGATCAGGCGATCTGTTAGCTCGTTTTCCGGTCATAAATCATTTATACTCACCTGCCTTGATATAAAAACAGTAACTTATTCATTACAAATACAAAGGAAAAAAAACATATCAAACAATTAACTAAATTAAATATCGACGACGTTATACGTACAAGTAAATGTTTCAATTTTCATAGGTCACATCACTTAGCCTAGGTAGTGAGTGGCGGTTGGAGAACGGGTGCCACAAGAACAGGCAGCCCGATGGCGACGCCAGGCGTGGATCATTATAATGTGCACCTGGCAGGACCAAATGGAGTCCCCAACTGCTGGCCACAGGGTAGTGGCAGCAATCCGGCTGATACTGATAGAATGGGTGGCACACTGTAAGGGCGCCCTGATATATCGGATGGTGCAGATGTTGACAGGGCACGGATGCTTCGGCCACTATCTGCACCACACGGCTAGAAGGGAACAAACGCCCCAGTGTCACCATTGCCCGGACGACGACGATACGGCACAGCACACGCTCGTAGCTTGCCCAGCCTGGACCGAGCAGCGAGCGGAGCTATGCGCCGTCCTCGAATTTGACCTCGTTCCTCGGCCATACTTTCATCTATGGTCTGGTCGAGAGAAGCATGGGGAGCAGTGACCACCTTCTGCGAAACTGTTATGTCGCAGAAAGAGGCTGCAGCGAGGGAACGGGAGGCAAATGCCGCTGATTCCATACGAAGGAGGCGTGGACGGCGCAGGCGTGTACAACACGACCGCCAACTCCCGCCCTAAAAGGGCTCGGGTGATGGATTGGGGAATTCGTCGCCCATTGCACGAACCCTCTCCGGTTGCAGAGTGTCCGGTGCCTCGGACTGCTCTCTCGGAAACAGCGGCAGCTGTCGCTGACAGGTGGCCGCGCAGAGGTTTTGCTGCTAAGCAAATGCCGCTAACTGGGCCGCTGCTGTTATCGCCTCAGGCGGGTCCGGCGGCCCAGCAGCATAGCGGAGGAGGAGGCACCGATGGGTTTTAGTGGGTAATCCCGGGTGCGCTCCTCATCCCGCACCTGGGCGAGTCCCACATACCCCGGCGGTCCCCCCTCAGTCCGCTGGAGATTCATTAACAATTTCCCATCATTAAAAAAAAAACGTTAGAGGTTGTCAAGGGACACTCGGATCGAACGAAGTTCCTTTCGATTAATTAGTGAAGGAATTGTAATAAGATTTTATTTTTTTAAAGTTATAATAATATTTTTTTTATTATTAACAAATATAATGTAATATAAACATAATCAGTAAGCTCAATTTCAGTAATAATTGAGAGAGAGAGAGAGACAGACAGAGAAACACGCGCACGCCGCACGGCTTACAACTATAGCAAAAAGTGTCGTTACAACTTTTAGTCTAAATTTTTTCCGTCTAGCCCCGTTTCGCAACGCGCGATTAGGAATTTCGTTCCAAAAAAAAAGATATTGAGCGGCACGCTTTTGATATTTGCCGTGAAAATGGTCGCGCGCGCCGCGCCGCCGCCCGCGCCCACGCCGGCTAGTAGCTACAACCCGCTCCGGGCTGCGCAACCCGGCTCCACCGCCGCATTGTAGGTACGGTCTAAAATGCAATAATTAGCCAATTACAAGATGATTCTCCTTTAATATTGAATCTAATGTTTACACAAAGATTATGTTTGCAATAAAAATACGTTATTAATGCGTTTCGGAAAACTAAGAGACTAAACTAAGGAGTAAGACGGGCATTGAGAAAGAGTTACTGTTTTTTTTCGCGGTTTATTGGAACGAAGTTCCTTATGGCGCGTTGCGAATTGGAGGCTAGGCGGATTCAAATTGGCACGACACTTTTTGCCACTCGAAATCACAATGTAATAACGACTACCTGTCTAGCGCTAAGCGGCCCACTTGGGCCGCGCCATTTGTACAGCGTTAAGAATGATACAAAAAACGACCTTATCACCTTAACAATAATGTAGAATTATGCAATTACACATTGTGACTGTTATGACTGTTACATATTGTGACTAGCTAGCCGGGCCTGTTCATGCCCCGGGATGTTATTACTCAGTACGGAACCGGACTTCGCGGCGGCAACACTGCGAGCAGCAAGCAACCCTCACCCCTGTCCCTACTTAAGGCGAACTATTTGTTTTGTATAATATAATATATTATATCAATTAAAGTAACAATAAAATATAAATTGTTAACATTTTTCTGTCCGTCTGTCAGTCTGTGTGTTTGTTCCGGCTAATCTCTGTATATATATTTCTTCCAAAATAGGCTTCAATTCTTCATTATCAACTATATATATATATATATGTAAAAGGATTCCGCGAACATAGTACTAGGAGTAGACTTAGTACCTACTACCTACTAGTAGTCATTCATTATTATGATCGGTGTACTTACGGACGTAATTTATTATCATCCTACTATAGTAATTAATATTATAAATGTGAAAGTTTGTGAGAATGGATAAATGTTTCTTATTAATTCACGCAAAAACTACTGAACAGCTGACGGGTCATTGGACATCGAGCGTTATGAAGTAAATAACATTTAAAAATAATAAAATTTTAGATTTTAATGAAAATTCTACTTCTAGACAGCTTGTTCTTATGATTAAAAGTCATAAAATGTAAAAAAGTTTATATTTTTGAAAAACATTATTATGTTTGATAATAACAAAATTCTAAATCCTTGTAATTCTTCTTCTTCTTTAAGTTCTGCCCAGTGTTGCCAGGATTATTGCATTATTTATCTGTAACCTGTTAAAATCTGCATAAAATGTGTGTCCTATTGTAGCATAGCTACATTTTATCGCATTAATATAAATTATAACGACGCTCCTAGCGTCATCTATTGGCTGTTATTGCTAACTTTAATAACTAAATTATGTTAGACGACGCCATCTATTGGCAAAGGTTTTGTAACTAGAGCTTCATCTCCAATATTTCTTTATTGTGGCGGTTGGATTATGCATTACCGCTAGTTGTTAGTTAAAAAAAAAACATTATGTCAGTAGGAGTATATAAGGGCTGTCGCGAGATGACAGGGCCTTTTTTCCTCCTGCTGATGAAGAAGAAGAATTTTTACTGTTGAAGTTTTTCCAGTATCTTATATTTCTTAATCCCGTGTATCACGGTGAGTAATTTAGTATATCTGTGTTGTGAATATTTAGAAAATCATGCTTGTATTACAACGCATTATTCTTTCATGTAAACTATCATCTTGGTAAATTAGTTGTCAATTATTTGATTAGCCATACCACGTGCTCAATTTGTAGCTTCATCTTTCCATCTAGCACTGTTGAAATGTTAGGATGTTTGTATCATATTGGTTGTCCTTAAAATTATCTTATCTTTTTTTATTTTGCCTACCTTCTTTGTAATGGTCACACAGCCCGTGATTTCTGATCGTTTGGGGTTGAAATCGCACTGGCTGTGGGACCGGACTCCTACCGACACGTTATCGTGAATATTTCAGGAACTTGGTTTGGGGCACGAAATTCCGCCAACTATAGCATTCGACTAAAAGGACTTATATCTATCTAGCTGGAGTTAAGAGTGCTGATAGACATTGGACTGGGATTTTCTTTTTGAGACGATCTATCTACGACGAACGGACGCAGCGGTGGCGGAGAAGCTTCCAGAAGTTGGAGCCCTATCTCTCTCTCGCCACGCGTGCTAGATACCTGGATTCTAAGCTAAGTTCCCACGTGGTTTAGAGCCCCTACGATACCCTTCAGATACCAAGAGGCTAGACCAGACCGTACGGCCTTCTGCCCACGACCCCCTTTTCTGTTATTATATTTATTGTCACGGAGATCTTCTTTTTATTTTAACAACACCCGAAACAATTGGCGCCCATAAACGTGGTTTTGTCTGGTCTGGCATCTGGTGTCTCTTCCTGGGTCTGTGTGTCCGGTATTGGTGTTTGTTTTGTGCCGTATTATACTTAGTGTAGAAACTAGTAACCTTATTGTTGTTGTGTAAAGTTTAAAATTGTTAATAAACTTTACACTGTTTGTTTTTTCATCTTATTGTATATGGTCTGTACCATATAGTCTGTAGAACTTGTCTTTTTAGTTAGATACCTTATATAGAACTGATTACAAATTATATTTTTTGTGTATTTTTAGAGAATACATCTGATTATTTTTGTATTTTCTCAACACAGATATACTCACCGTTAGGCTTGTGAATATTTTTCTTGAATTTACTTGGTAATTTAACTTTTAAAATTGAATTTAACTTCTGATAAATTCATTAATTGATTTATTTTGGAAAAACTTAATTTCTTTTTAAACTTTAGAATTTACATAGTTACTTAACTTCTCAATAAATTTTACTTCTGACAACTTATCTTAACTTTTCATTATGCCGGAGAAAATTAAATTTTTTTCTCTTCAAAAATCGGAATTGGAGTATGAAGTTTTGGTTAGAAATGAAACACCACCGTTGTGGAGTTAAGAAAGCAAATAGTTAAATTAGCTGAGCTTTACCCGTCTGAAGATATTTTAGACTCTTGTCTTTCTATAAAAGATGATTTGTCGGGGATTGAGGAAACCCTAACAAAAATAAAATTACAATTAGATTCTCACTCTGATGGTAACTCATTGCTTAGAGCTGAGAATAATTTGACCACATTGAGTATAGGATTAATAGAATTTCTACTAATAATATAGAACCGTTTGCCGTACAATATAATAGTTGCTTACAAAAATTTCAAAATTATTTGGGTTTATTGCATCAATTAAAGGGGTCTAGTAGTTGTTCCGTGATGCCAGCTCCTGCTGTAGCACCACCTATGCCTCCTTTAAATATTACAGTTCAATGTGAAAGAAATAACCTAGCTGATTTACAAAAATTTAAATTTGATGGCAAGTCTTGTGTCCGCGCGTTTATTTCTAGAGTGAATGAGTACTGTACACAGCATAACGTTAGCGATTCAAAGATTCTCTCTCACGCTTTTGATCTTTTTACTGGTGATGCCTTACATTGGTATAGAAGTATTTATCAAAACGTTAACAGTTGGTCAGAACTTCTAAATCTTTTGTATAGTGACTTTGACAAACCGAGTTTTGATTATTGGTTTATGTCGGAAATCCGTAGTAGAACTCAGGGCGAAAAAGTAACCATTACAATTTATATTGCTATAATGGAAGGAATGTTCAACCGTCTCGTTAAACCTGTCCCAGAGAGTGAGAAGTTGGAAATCTTATTACACAACATTAAACCTTGCTATGCAAACATTTTGGCTTCTTCTCCTACGGTCAACTCTATTGAACAACTAAAGTCTCTTTGTAAGAACTATGAGGATGTACAATCTCGACTAACTTTATATTATGAACCGCCTAGGATAACGTCGGATACCTTAGCACCGGACCTAGCTTATACTTGTAATAGTAATAAAACTGAGAACAAACAAACTTTTAATAAAACTTTTAGTAGACCATTTCGGAATAATAATTTTTCTAATAACCCACCTAATAATAATAATAATAATAGTTTTGCTTTTAAACATTCACATAATCATGTTAATAGTTTGCATTCGAATATCCCTAAATTTTGTTTACGTTGTAAGGTGAACTCGCACAACTATTATGAGTGCACAGCTGATAAGTCGAAAATTTTTTGTTTTGGCTGTGGCAATCCTGGCGTGCGCCGGCCCGATTGTACTCGTTGTCTTAGTAAGTATCGTTCAAAAAACTAGTTTTATCGGATCGTGTTATACCTAACCATACCGACCTTGATGATCGGAAACAATGGGTTAAAACTGTAGGCACATTTTTAAATATTACACCATTAATACGGTCCGATGTATTAACAACAATTTAGATTCTCGACCTTATGTCAATATACACATAGACGCTTTTAGCATGCGCGGTCTTTTAGACTCGGGTTCTTGCATTTCTTTATTAGGTAATAATTCTCATTTAAACATTATTGAGCTAGGCTATCCTATCAATAATGATGATAATAATATTTCAATTTTCGCCGCGGGCGGTCAATGCTTAAAGTCTATAGGTTATATAAATTTACCTATTCGTTTTGAAGATCAATTCCATATTTTAAAATTATACGTAGTACCTCAGGTTACTTCTAACCTCATTTTAGGTATTGACTTCTGGCGTATTTTTAAACTTTGTCCTAAATATTTAAATTCTATTAATTCTAGTACGGCTACCGAACAAATCACTTCTCATCAGGTGACCCATCCGGCCATCAACGGCTATGAAAATTTGAGTTCGTCTGAGCGCTCGGTAGCCGACGACATAATAAAACAATTTCGTTCTATTTCTTTTGAAGAGAAAGGTTCAAAAGGTTCTCTTATCACTCATAAAATTTATACAGGCGATGCGTTACCTATCCGTCAACGTTATTATAGGATGTCGCCTGAAAAACAACGTATTTTAGTTGAACAGGTTGACGAATGTTGGCTATGGACGTCATCGAGCCGTGCCAATCTGCTTGGAGCTCTCCTGTATTAGTTGTGCCTAAGAAAAATACTGGCGAATTTAGATTTTGTTTAAATAGTCGTAAGTTAAACTCTGTCACTAAAAAAGACGCTTATAGTTTACCGTACATTTCGGAAATTTTAGACAGCTTACGCGACGCTCGTTACCTAAGTACTATTGACCTTTCTAACAGCCTCTGGCAGACTGCTATTAATGAGTCTGATCGCGATAAGACTGCTTTTTATGTTCCGGGTCGTGGAATGTTTCGTTTTAAACGCATGGCTTTCGGTTTGACGAATGCACCTGCTACGCAGCAGCGTTTAGTAGATGCCTTATTTGGTAACTTTGGTCATAAAACATTTTGTTATTTAGACGATATAGTTATTATTAGCGAGGATTATAATGAACACGTAGCCACTCTTTTGAGGGTTCTTCAAGTCCTCAAGGAAGCTAATTTAACGGTAAAATTTGAAAAGTGTAAATTTTTTCGGCCTCAACTTAATTATTTAGGTTATGTAATCGACGGCAACGGTCTTCGTACTGATCCTGATAAGGTCGCCGCGATCATAAATTTTCCTGCACCTACTTGTAGGAAAAGTGTAAAACGTTTTCTTGGTACTGCCACTTGGTACAGAAGGTTTGTGCCTAATTTTAGTACTCTGGCAGGGCCCTTAAATAAACTAACGTCTACACGTAAGAATGCTCCTCCTTTCGAGTGGACTTCTGAGGCGGACTTGGCGTTCAATAAACTTAATGAGAGCTTGGTCTCTGCGCCAGTACTGCGCTGTCCCGATTACAATGAACCCTTTGAGATTCATACGGACGCCAGTAGCTATGGTATTGGCGCCATGCTCACCCAGAATTTCGAAGGTAAAGAACACCCTGTCGCGTACATGAGTCGCTCCCTAACTAAACAGGAGAAAGTTTATGGGATTACGGAGCGTGAGACGTTAGCAGTTTTAGTAGCTTTAGAACACTGGCGTTGTTATTTAGAGAACGGTAAAAAGTTTACAGTTTATACTGATCACAGTGCTCTTAAATGGTTCTTGTCTTTGTCCAACCCCACTGGCAGGCTAGCTCGCTGGTGTGTCAGACTTTCCGAATTTAATTTTGAAATGAAACATAGGAAAGGCTGTGATAACGTTATACCAGACGCTTTATCTCGAGCGGTTAACATCAACGCAATTTCTACTTGGACAAACTATACCGGCGCTGATACCTGGTATCTTAATATTTTTAACGGTTACAATAACACGCCATCTTCTTTTCCAAATTTTACGATTAAAGATAATAGATTGTTTAGGCTTTCTAAAAATAAACATAACTTAACTTCTGAATTTTCTTGGAAAGAGGTAGTTCCTAAAGATTTTCGCGAAGGAATTATTCGTGCTAACCATGATGAACCCACTGCTGGTCACATGGGAATTTTTAAAACTTATAAACGGCTCGCACTTAACTACTTTTGGCCTAATATGTATCGCGATGTCGTCACTTACATTTCTAAGTGTTCTAAATGTCTACAGTATAAGTCTCAAAATCATAGAGTTATAGGTGAAATGGGTCGCCCTAAAGACTGCTCACGACCATTTCAAGTCATCTCTGTTGACATAATGCCTACTACTAGAAAACGTAATAATTTTATTTTAGTTGTAACTTGTTGCTTTTCAAAATTTTGCCTTATCTTTCCTATGAAACGTGCTACATCCGATATCATAATTAAAATTTTAGAAGATAGTGTTTTCTCGGTGCATGGTGTACCACAAACTATTATAATGGATAATGGCCCTCAGTTCGTTAGTAACGAAACTAATAGGTTTTTTAAAAAATATAATATACCTAAAGTTTACTTAACACCGCGTTATACCCCTCAGGTAAATACGGTCGAACGCTACAATAGAACTATTATCACTTGTATTTCGACCTACGTGGAAGAGGACCATAGGTCATGGGATGTACATATACCCGAAATACAATTCGCCATCAACAACTCGGTGAATGAGGCAACCGGTTTTACACCATCTTTCTTAGTTTATGGTAGGGAACTAGTGTCTTGCGGTACTCACTACCTAGATACCTACAGTATAAAAGACCTCGTGTTTTCGCCTCGTGACGCCTACGCCGAAAATTTGGGGTGTATGTCATCTTTGTTTGACAGCGTTCAGATGCGTCCTTGGCAAGCTCATGTTAAGAGCACTGCTCAATATAATTTGAGACGAAAGCCTGCTGAATTTAACGTTGGTGATGTCGTTTTTAAGAGAACTTATTTTCTCAGCGACAAGGAGAAACATTTTAGCAAAAAGTTGGCTCCTAAATTTGTAAAATGTAAAATTGTAGGTAAACGTTCTCCGTTAGTTTACGTTCTGCAAGACATGCAAGAACGTTGGGGGACGAAATTCCGCCAACTACAGCATTCGACTAAAAGGACTTATATCTATCTAGCTGGAGTTAAGAGTGCTGATAGACATTGGACTGGGATTTTCTTTTTGAGACGATCTATCTACGACGAACGGACGCAGCGGTGGCGGAGAAGCTTCCAGTTTGGAGCCCTATCTCTCTCTCGCCACGCGTGCTAGACACCTGGATTCTAAGCTAAGTTCCCACGTGGTTTAGAGCCCCTACGATATCCTTCAGATACCAAGAGGCTAGACCAGACCGTACGCCTTCTGCCCACGACCCCTATTTTTTGTTTAATATATATTGTCACGGAAAATCTTTTTTTTATTTTAATTCCCCCGTAACATTTTGACCATTTCACAAGAAATCTGTATGAAATATGTATGATTTATGCAAAATAGAAGATATAATATATTATAATTATATTATATTTAATTGTGTCGCTTAACTTCAGACTCAGTTAAATCCATTTAACGAACTTTAGAGATATTTGAAAGAAATTATTAAAGTTCTTATTTGATGGTTTAATGGGCGGTTTTTTTATTATTAAGGTAACATTATTTAAAAAAAACTATCCTGTTCAGCAAATTCAGCAATAAAACTGTCCATTTTATTGGATTTATCTACATTTGATATAATACTTTGTTTGAAAAAACACTGTGGATTTGTAGTTTTCATTAAAAAAAATACACAAAATTTAATATTTCTTCTGAGTCATCTTCTCAATTTCTTCTTCATGAAGAGATCTGGACACATCACATTCTCACTACTGAGCACTTTTTTGTATTAATTTAAATGAACTGACAATGCCCAATCATGGCCAAAATGCGTTACTAGCAGTTTAAGAACATCAGTTAGTTTTGCCTCTTGAACTGGTACTCCGATGGATAAGTCTCTCAGGACTAAAATTGTTAAAAGATTGGCCACGTTTATTTATAGCTTAAGCTACACCTGTATCAGAATAGTTAAATATCGGATGTCAGTTCCTAGGCGCAAAACCGTCGCGTGTTTTTTATGACAACCAGCGGGTGCCTCACCTTTCTGGTCGGCAGGAAGAATCTGCACCAACTCCCCCCCCCCCCTTCTGTTTCTTCGCTATACGAGTTCCTCGGCTCACACCGCACTCACCTTTATGCGTGCTACAAACCTCCGGGGTCACGTTTATTGCTGCTGCACGAATCCACGCCCAACTTCCCGGTTGATTCTGCAGAGACCGTCGAGTCCATGACGCTGCAGATCACCGAGGCGATAACAGCTGCAATGAACGCGGTAACCCAGCCGAGCCGCCATTTCAACCGGCCCCCTCTCCCTCGCCACATCGCCGACCTCATAGCGGAGAAAAAGCGCCTGCGCCGGAGATGGCAGCGCACGCGCTGCCCCACGCAGAAGGCGCAGCTCAATCGCCTCTCTGCAGAGGTGAAAGCCGCGCTCGAGAAACTACACGCTGCGGACTGGACCAGGCAACGCATCCACGAGGCCGGAGAGGACTGGCCCTCTCTTCACCGCTTCTGCCACAGCCTCACCGGAGCCACTGCCAGCCGGCAATCTTAGGTACCGTGCAGAGGACAGAGGGGACATTCATGCCGAGCACCTAGAACGCCAATTCTCGCCGCTGCCTACGATCGTTTTCCTGTATGTTTCCTGTGAGTACTCTTTGTTTTTGTTTCCGTCCTTCCACGTTTTTGTGAGTACTCTTTGTTTTTGTTATACGTACACTTGTTACTGTGCAGTATTGCCTGTTGTGACTCGTGTGTTTTATGTTGTGTTACGTGTGATAATTATCCCGTGGCTATCACGCCGCGAGTCGCGACCACCTGGACAATTCCCGTGTGGACTCCGAGTCGTCGTACAGCCCAGCCTCATCGAGGTCCAGCTCACGCTCGACCCAGGACCGCACGCACCAACGCCTGCTCCCGAACCTAGCTTGTGCGGAAAGGACACCGCCCACCCCGGGTCGCCTTCGGCATTCTCGCGGAGGTGAACTGATACCCCCCCGCCCCTATGCCCACCGACGACGGCCCGCGGCGAGTTTGGGCCCCCGCCCCGCACAGCCGTTCAGGGTTCGGCCTAACCCATGCGCGCATCGCGCCGTACTGCGCAGGTGAGCGATCCCCGCCAGTCTGCTGCACACCCTGGACTCAACAACGTCCAACAAGCGGACGCATCCTGTACTACCGCGGGCACAGCCCGCCTCTCACCGGCTCCCAGGCCGCGACACCACCGCGCTGGCTTCTCAGCCGCGCGGTCCACACCAGCCCACTGCGAGCACTCCGCGCTCGCCTGATGCTTCGCCGGCCCCACAGCCGTGCGACAACCTCCAAGCCGCACCCACTGCGGCTACAGAAACCCGCCCAAGCTCGCCGCGCGAGTATCACTACCGCGCGCCTACCTTCCCGCCCCCACTCATCAACCTACTTGCACCACGGCCCGCCAGGTACACCGACCGCCAGCTGTCCTACGCCGAGGTGAGTGCTACCAGCCCACAAGTAGGCATTTACAGACCCCTATCTCCGGCGTCGTTGGCAAATAAAACGCCGCCACCCTCTACTACTTCTCGCTACCCGCCTCTGGTCGCCGAGAAAATCGACGACTGGGTGCGCCATTTCCGTCGTCTCCGCGACATATTGGGGCACACACCAAATGCCAAGGCCGTGGGATCCGCTTCATGCCCCAAAGCGAATCGGAATACAGGGTCGTTAAGAGCTACCTGACGGACCTGGAGAAGCACGAATACGCCTCCTGGTTCTCCTACTCGCTGCCGCAAGGACGGGCAATCAAGGTAGGTATTGTTCGCGCGTTAGCGCCGAACATATGCGAGATCCCATACGAGCGTTCCCGACGGCGCTCTTTTGTCCCACTCACACGCACGGGAAGGTCCTGTTTTTGCGACTTGAAAGTCTAAATTACAATAAAATCGTACCTATTTGCCTACATTTAAATTTATTTAAAAAATGCTAAACCAATTTGGCCTAATATTTAAGATTATATAAGCTTACCTAAGCACGCGCATCAATTCATTATATTACATTATAAAATCACTTATCACATATTTTCATTTCAATTTGCAACTTTATTAGTGATACAGAATATTAAAAATAATTTCACATTCCACTATTTCAATATATTTCACATCCTAAATTACATTCTTAGTGATTCAAAGGCTTTGCATAGTTATATTTCATTCCCTCACTATAGGTACCTACAAGTGTAATTTCTCGATAATACAAAAGATCGAAACATGCCATTCCAGGGTCACAGCGCGGCGCGTCACAGCAACCTCACACATCCGAGAGCACATACGAACTGGGAGTGTACATCAACTGATGCCGGCTGCCTGCAGCGCAGTACCTACTGATCCTGAATTCCAGCGTTATCAGTATAGCCAGCAGTTCTATTCAATGAAACGAGGCCGTATTGTATACATTTTATTTTTATAATAAATTTACCTATCTTTGTTTTGCGTGCAAACTTTGTGATATGGAGGCATCACTTAAAGTTTTAAATGTTAAACGGGCCTAAATAAAAGGCCGCGTTACTTAATTCGCCAATCAAATTAATAACTTAAAAACTTATACTAAAATCACACAAACTGATGTCAACATATTAGCACAAAAATTAGTAAAAATTGAGGCTTTATCGCTGAATTCGATGGTGTGCAAAGTCAAATAGAGGGAATAGACGCAGATAATTTAAGTAACGAATTAGATACCAGGGAATCTATAGAACTAGCATTTTATACTTCTACAGCTGCCGCTCAGGAAATTATTGAACGAAATTCAGTTTCTAAAAAATCATGCCACGATCAAGGTCAAAACAGTTTTGTTATCGCAGATGACGATGACCAGGGGGTCATTGGTTTGCGTTTGTCATAATTAAAATTAGTAACTTTGATGGTACCTACTATAAATAGCTTGAGTTTAGAGACACGCTTAGCTCGCTCATTCACAACAATTCTAGGATTAAAAACATACACAAATTCCATTATTTAAATTCATATTTGGAAGGTGAAGATGCTCGAGTCATTAGTAATTTACAAGAAACTAACAGAAAGTATCCTGAAGCTTGGAATCTTTTATGCGAACGGTATAACAATGTTAGGCAATTGATAAATAACCATTTAAAACTTTTATTAAATATTGAGCAAGCGCGAAACTCGCGAATCTGACAAGTCACTTAGATTTATTTTTGATCATGTCACAAAAAATTTGCGTGCCCTTAATAATTTAAACCAGCCCACGGAACACTGGGACACATTAATTATATATTTAATTTCAGCAAAGTTAGACAACAACACTCGAATTAAATGGGAGGAATATATTTATGTTAACGTTAACTCTTCGAAGATGCCGTCTTTTGACAATTTTATGACGTTTTTAAAGCTCGCGCCGATGTATGTATCGAGTCAGTTTTTCGTAACAAACAAGATTGCCAAAATAAAAACGTAAAATTAGCTTTCTCTCATAACTCTAACAGGGTTATTCATAAACGTTAGTTAATTTTAAGAAAGCCTTTAAATAATGCTTAACAGAATTTTGTATTCATAAACGTTATTTAGATCTAATCAACTATTTAAATAGTTACTTAAATAGCTGTCAAATTAAACAACCTAACCACGTCTCTTAACTTCTTAAGCAACGAAATGGCGTCCAATAGACAGCTGAATCTTATCTGTGACAGGGACAGCGCTCTCGCGCTGACAAATAGACAGAAGAAAACATTACAGTGATAATATGGATTTTAATTATTTTTATTTCGGTGACGATTTAAATAATTTTGAGCAGGATATAGCAGATATAAACGAATTTTGGAAACCACGTACAAAAGTTTATCAACCTAGGTTAGACCCAATGGGGGAATATGATGAAGTGGAGTTTAGAAAAAAGTACAGGTTTTCTAAAAAAAACATGAAGAAAATTATAAATATAGTGAAAGATGACATTGCGGTAGATACAAGAGGCGGCGGCATACCTGTTCACATTCAAGTAATGGCTGTGATCAGACATTGGGGGCGAAATGAAGTGAGTTCTCATCATCTACCTATTATTACTCAAGTACATAATTTTTTTAAAGCGAAATTAGCAATCTGTGTTTCCCTCTCGTCATGGTTGAATTTCTTGAAAGATTCCGTAATGAGACACTTCATTAATATTTAAATTCATGTCAACAGATTCAAGATGATAGCGGAGAATTGTAAGGCATAAGTCAACCTACCATATCTCGCCTTTGTAAACGAGTTGGTCGCGCATTAGCACGTAAGAGTGCACAGTTCATTAGAATGCCTACTACATTAGCAGAACAATATCAGATACAAAGGGAATTTGCTGCTATATGTGGGTTTCCCCAAATAATTGGAGCTATTGACTGTACCCATATAAAAATAAGAAAAGTTGGTGGTGAAACTGGCCAGTATTTTATAAATAGAAAAGGGCATTATTCTATCAATACACAGGTTGTGTGTGGCCCAAATATGACTATTTATGATGTGGTATGTCGTTGGAGAGGAAGCACCACAGATAAAAAGGGGATTTGAAGAAGGTGAATTTAGAGGGAAGCTATTGGGAGACAGTGGGTATCCTTCGACATCATATTTGCTAACTCCAGTTTTGCGCGTTCAAACTGAAGCTGAAGAGCGGTACAATAGAAAACATATACAAACGAGAAATGTAGTTGAGCGGTGTTTTGGGACGTGGAAAGGAAAGTTTCGAATATTGCTGGAAGTTATGCGTGGTTCATATGAGACAATAAAAACAACGATCATTGCTTGTGCAGTACTGCATAATCTAGCCATTAAATGGAATGAAATTAGCGGAGAAGATTATGGGTCTGACAGTGATGATGATGAGGAAGTTGTAACAAATAACACAATGAATATGACTCGTAACATATTTATTAATAATTATTTTAACGATGAATAATAATAACTTATTTTTGTTCATCTCGTTTTTTTCCAATATTCTAACTCCTTTTAACTCACTTAACTCTCACTCACTCACTTAACTCTCCTTTCAATATTTTCATTCTCATTTCATGCTCATCTTCCATTATTTTCATTTTAAATTCATGTTCTTTTTGTTGTTGCTGAATTTGCTGCTCTCTTCCTGATTTTGCTAACATAAACAATTCCTCACTGTTAGATGATTCTGCTGCCAATCTGGCCAGTGGATAAAATCAATGTATTAGTGATGACTACAAAGAAAATAAGTATAAGTAAAAAGCATTTTGACGGTTGATTAGTGGGGACCAATTTCCAACATTTCTGGAACAGACCAAAATGACCACTGTCCAACTTTTCTTTCATTCTTAAATTTGATACTCACTCTCATTTTAGTTCTTTTAGTAATAATTTTTGATGGCGTTTTATGTTCTTCGCCAGTAAGTTGCATAGTTGGCACTTGCACCTAAAAAAGAAGAGCAAATCTTAATACTTCTTAATTATTACTTGAGGGGATCTCCTACATCAATGACCTTGAACACTAGTGACTATAAGTAAAAAATTAATTACTAAACTTGATGAATACATCATTTATCATAATAATTGTTTAATTAGCATTCACAAGGGAGTTTTAACATCATGCTCCAAGCAACTTAGGTAATTTAATAACTAGTAGATACCAACCGATGCAGATTGGCCATTTGCAAGGCTGTCGCTGTCAAATATATTCTGGTCTATTTTAAATTCATTAGGGAGGATATCCATTATCTCCACATTCTCTGGAGGCGGACTAGGTGGGCGAGGGCCTCCACCAGTTGCATTGCAGTTACGCCGGTATTCAAAATTTCTTTTCTTAACGTTGTTTTTTGTGTTCCTCCACTGGTTCCACAATTGTGGCAGATCTCTCTTTGTGTCACTCATTGCGTTGTAACTAAAATAAATAATCATAATAAAATCACTCAGTACAAAACTATGGCATCAGAATATCCAACCAGTCTTTACCTTTATAGAATATCTTGCCACGCGGACTTTTTTATTTGATTATTGTTTAATCTTAATCTAATTTACCTACATACACCAGCCCCTAAAGAAGTTGTCAAATCCTGGAAGAATTTTATTGATGGATTCCAGTCTATTGCATCCTTGTCTATATCTAGGCCGGTATAAATATATTAATATCAAACTCTATAAACAATGAAATTAATTGTTCTTGTGATGCTTCACAACGCGCCTATGGTGCCTGTATTTATCTTCGTTCGATAAACTCGGAAGGTCAGGTACACGTAAAATTACTTTGCACTAAATCTCGCGTTGCTCCTGCATCTACTCAAACTACTATACCTCGTCTCGAGCTCTCGGGCGCTCTACTTGCAGCTGAGCTATGCTCTACCGTAACGCAAGCTTTAGGTTGCAAAATTACGAGAACGTATTACTGGACCGATTCTAGTATCGTTTTAGCTTGGTTCCGTGTCGGGTCTATAAATTTGAAAACGTTTGTAGCCAATAGAGTAGCCGCAATTCGGGAACTTACTGAAATTGCTTCATGGCATCATATCTCCACTAAAAAGAATCCTGCAGATCTTATATCACGCGGTGTAGATCCTAATGGGAAGTTGCTAATTGTAATCTGTGGTGGTTTGGACCGGAGTTCCTGTCATCACCGGAGAATTAATGGCCTGTATCACAGTTTCAGACTAATATTGAAACGAACGATTTACCAGAGGTTATAGTTCATTTAATAGAAAACAATAATAATTTAAATCATTCCATTTCTAACATTGAAAAATATTCTCAAGTTAAAACTACGAAACATATTTGCTTACATTAATAGATTTTCGTATAATTGTAAAAACTCAAAAAATAAAATTACAGGTCCTTTAACAATTTCAGAACTTGTTAAAGGGCTACTATATATTAGTCATATTTCCCAGTCTGAATCGTTCTCTAAAGAATTCGCCTTGTTAATAAAAGGAAAATCTCTAAATCCTAAATCTAATTTTGCGGCACTTAACCCATTTGTGCATAACGGTGTTATTCGAGTAGGTGGTCGCATTCAAGACTCGAACTATAGTTTTGATACTCGTATGAAACATCCTATCTTACTGAGCTCGAAACATCACTTAACTAAACTGTTATTCGAACACGAACACCTCAAGCTCTTACACGCTGGTCCGCAAGCTCTTTTAGAATCTCTACGATCGCGGTTCTGGCCTATTAATGGTAGAGACTTAGCGCGCCGGACAGTTTTATATTGTAATGTTTGTAGAAGGTTTGAAGGTGAAATAGCTAAAAACATAATGGGTAATTATTTACCGTCCGACAGAATTACGCCAGATTTCCCTTTCCTTGTTGGTGGAACTGACTTTGCTGGGTCATTTATGATCACGGATCGGAAGGGTCGTGGTTGTAAGATTACAAAATGCTATTTATGCGTATTTATTTGTTTTAAATATAAATGTATACATTTGAAGCAGTTTCTGAATTATCTAAAGAAGAAGATTTTATATTATACCTCCGTCGTTTTATTGCTCGTAGAGGCATTCCACAAAAAATATATTGCGACAATGGTGGCAATTTTGTAGCGGCTGCTAAAGAAATTAAGGAATTTCTAAATTCTAACGGGAACACTTTATCTGATTTTGCAACCAAAGAAGGCCTCGAATTTTGCTTTTCCCCAGCATACGCGCCTCACTTCAATGGGTTAATGGAAGCCGGCGTCAAGTCTGCTAAATTTCATTTGGCGCGTATATTAGGCCATACTCATTTAACTTTCGAAGAGCTCTCGACATTGTTCGCTCAGATAGAATATATCCTAAATAGCTGCCCTTTATCTCCTTTAAGTTATTTACCAAATGATCTTTACCCCTTAACCCCGGGCCACTTTTTGATCGGAAGACCGCTAAAGGCGCTGCCATCTCCATCTCTAGTTGAGACTAATACCAATCGTCTTGACCGTTTCCAGCGAATTGAACAAATTAAGCAACACTTCTGGAATCGCTGGAGCCAGGAATGCATCTCCGAGCTACAGGCACGCATCAAATGGTGTATAAGGAAACGAAATTTGCAATCCGGCGATATGGTGATATTGAAGGAGGAAACTCCACCCCTGTATTGGCCACTCGGACGGGTAGAACGAACTTTCCCGGGACCCGATGGCGCTATCCGTATTGCCGACATTACTACTTCCCGAGGTATAGTCCGCCGCGCTCTCAATCGAGTGTGTTGGCTCCCTAATCCTGACGATCAAGCCAAGCCAAAGGTATCTCCAAATACTGGTGAAGAAGCTGGAAAACTGTGAGCTTTCCAGGGCCGGGTGCAGGTTCGCGCGTTAACGTCGAACATATGCGAGATCCCATACGAGCGCGCCCGACGGCGCTCTTTTGTCCCACTCACACGCACGGGAAGGTTCGCGGTGATACCCGACGCAAAACTACTACGCCTACAACCCTACTCGTGGACACTCACAATTTAATTGGCTTTTTTATATAGAATTATTTTAAAGTTGTAAAACCTAAATATAATTAGTCTATAGTATTCATAATTTCATTTATCTCTTATGTACTATCGTACAGGTATCAGGGACCTACCTTCGTCCACGGACACCGAAGACATCAGGGCCGGACTCGCCGAACTAGGATTCGTAGCGGAGTACGTTTTCCTGGTTCAGGCGAGGTCTGATTTCGGCGGCTGCATCTTTTTCGCCCTCATTGCCAGGGCCCCAGACGTCGTACCCGGCATAAATAAGGTCTCCGAACTTTTAAATATGCCGGGAATCAGCATCGAAGCCTGGCAGGACCGCAGCGGCCCGGCCCAATGCCACCGATGCTACCAATGTTCGGCACTCGAGCCACAACTGCCACCGTAAGGTGACCTGTGTCCAGTGTGCCGAGAAACACTCCGTGCGGGAGTGCCCCCGCTCTCCCTCCGAGACGCCTACCTGCGTTAACTGCAGGGGGGCCCACCCTGCAAATAGCAGGCAATGCCCAATCTTCCGTAGGGCAGCACGGAAATTGCGAGCATAGAATGCCCGCTCTTCCCTCTCCCCCCCCCCACGTAATATGTAAACTCCGATCCGCCTCCCCCCGATAAAGAGGCCCCACCTCCTCCACCGACTTCAACATCATTGATGGCGGAGGCAAACGACTATTTTTATTATTGTATGCGTATACAGGCCTCCATCAAGCTTATACGATTTTTTTGAACAAATAATGGATCAAGTGCTGACGAAAGTATGTGTCTCCAATAAGAAGATTATTGTATGTGGTGATTTTAATATTAATTTATTGGACTCTAACTCCACCACTGTTAGATTCACATCTTTGTTCAAATCGTATAATCTAATTAATTTATTTTACGAACCAACAAGAATATGTGAAACAACAGCTACTTGTATAGATAATATTTTCACAAATGTCACTACTTTTAGGAAAGAAATAATTAATGTACTTAACTCTGATCACTGTGGACAGCTAGCATCATTTGATCTTAAATGTGATAATAATCCGATAGAAAATATTGAGTTTATTCCTGTTAACACAAAACGTATTACCGTAACTAATTTACTAACTAATACTGTAATTATATTAACGTAACGTAACGAACATCCCCCCCTTCACTCTCATCTCCCTTCCCCCTATCTTCCTAAACACCTTTCAGCATATTGCCGAAAATAAATTTAGGGGGTGCCCCAAGGTACACCCCTGATATGAAGTCCGACTCCAATAAAATGTACCGGCAAATAGCCCGAAAACAAAATCTGAACTTAATAAAATTATATACAAAAAGCCCCCACCAAAATAAAAACAGAAATAAACCTAAATAACTAAACTAACCTAGAACTATATATATAAAGATGTTCCCACCCCGGGAGAGCCCCCCACGCACAACAACACCGGGACAAAAGTAGTCGACCGATGCAGTTGTACGTGGATGACTATCTCTACCGATATATGGGAATTCTAACAAGTTAGTAGCTAACAACTGAAAGTGGAATATCTCGGGAACCAGATGGCGCACCGAGATGTTCCTTTCACCAAAAAATCCGTCAAAGACACAGCTTTCGCTGGACTCCAAGAACACAAAGATCCGTCGACTAGCATAGGCTTTGCCTAGGAAAATTTGAGTTCGCCACTAACCTAACCTAACCTAATCTTTTTTTTTTGATTTCGCAGGGGAAAGGTCATTACGCCCTTCCCGGGTTGGGGGACCCAGGGGTATGTGGGACCCCCGACGCGACTCGTCAGTTTACCCACTAAAACTGAACCTGCGGATTGCCATCAGCCGTTTTAAGGGGAGTGTCCCGGAACTGTCTAGCACAGGACACCCCCCGCGACCGGCCGGTCTACCTCAATAGGGACCGGACTAGCTAAGCTAAGCTAAGCCGGGGAGGTTCCCATCCTCTCCCGGAGCCCCGTTAGACGGAAGTTTGGAGGTTCGCATAGCGACGCCTCCGCACTCCCGTCCTACGCCGGCGGAGCGGAACAGAGGATGTATCGATCTCTCTGTCCCGCTCCGCGGCCTCTTTCTGCGAAATTACGGATTCGCAGAAAGAGACCGCCGCCTGCCAGGCCTCATCGCTCTCGAGCATGCAGCGCACCACACTCGAGAGCGAGAGGTCCCGCCCAAGCACTGCCTCGAGATCGTGGCGCTGCACGGCCCATCGGTCGCACACCTCTAGGGTGTGCTGAGCCGTGTCCTCCGCAGCGCCACATTCATGGCAGGCTGGCGTTGGCTCCCTCCTGGCGACCTTACACAAGTACGCACCGAAGCATCCATGCCCGGTAAGCACCTGTGTAAGGCGGAAGGTGAGGAGTTTTCGCTTGCAGCGCATCCACGCCGCAAGGACTGGACGCAGTGCCGCGGCCGTATGTTGGCCATACGGCGACTGCGCCAGGACCTCACCCCACCTCCTCAGCAACCACTGCTCTCCCAGCCTTTGGAACCGCCTTAGTTCCTTCCACGGGGGGACCTCGCCACGTGACCTCCCCTCTGACACGAGGAGGTTCGTCTCGGCAAGGACCCTTGCCGTGAGCTCCCACGGCGGTTCCTCCGTCAGGTCAGTAGCTGCCGCCCAGGAGACTGTACGGTAGCCCCTGATGACCCTCACCGCTATGACCCGCTGCATTTTGTGCAGCTGGGCCACATTACGCATGGTGAGGGCATCCGCCCAAATTGGGGCTCCGTACAGGGCCATACTCCGACAGACTCCGGAGTACAGCCGCCTGCAGGCTTGGCTGGGCCCCCCCACATTTGGTAGGAGCCGGCCCAGCGATGATGCCACCCTCACGACCTTCGGCCCCAGTTGCTGAAAATGGGGGCCGAAGGTCCACCTCCCATCCAGGATGAGTCCGAGATACTTAAGGGTTGGACTCACCCTAACCTCCGTCTCTCCGATAAGGAGTCGTGCACCCGGTGGAGGTCCTTTCCTCCCAGGTTCGCGGAAGAGCAGGGCTTCGGTCTTGTCTAAACGTACCCGAAGCCCCAATCGCTCTATGCGGCTGACTACTAGGGCTGCCCCCTCCTCAGCCAGCCGCGCGGCCTCCTGATATGTCCTCCCCCGGAATGTGACGTAAGTGTAATCTGTATAGCAGATGACATCTGTTCCGGGGAGGTAGCCGCTCCGCAGGACCCAGTCGTAGCCGACGTCCCAGAGGTTCGGACCCAGAACCGAGCCCTGAGGGACGCCGCACTCGACCTCACTGGAGCAACTGACAAGTATAGAGCGAAATCGACTGTGATATCTTAACTCGTCTATAACTTTACTACACTAATTTAGGACCAGTTGTGTCATTTTTGGCGCAGCTGCTAGCTTTAAGATAACCTAGGACTTACGTACATATATAGATTGGACCAGCTACTTCCTTATCGGGGCAGCTCTTAATATAGAATAGCATAGGATCATACATTTTAAATTATACACTTTACATTTTGACTACTATACAATTATACATTTACACTTGACCCTGATCTAGGACCAACTGCATCATTTTTGGTGCAGTTGTTAGGCTAAGGATATACAACCGGACCTGTGACTTTTATTGGAGTCACCCTGGTTGTAGGCTAAATAGTTGTGGACAATATAAAGCTCCCAGTGAAAAACAAAGAGCAACAGAAACCGAAAAGATCGGGTTTTGCTATTAAAGTTTATCAGGCCTTATAATTTCAACCTAGGACAGAAAACATATATCTAAAGAATATCGTAGCCTGGTATTATAAGGGTTAAATAACATAGTGAAGTCACCCATCAAAACAAAAGTACGCTAACTATAGAAGACCCAACTATCCTAGATATACAAATATTACTTTATTATTTTATAATTATATTTAATACTAAATATTTTATTTTACAAATTTACATTGACGCGTTCCCCCCAAGTAAATCACAGCTTTACATTTTAACCACTGCACAATACAACTATTTTAAATATACAAGTAGATATACATACATTTACATTTTACATTTTTACATTAGAATTATACATACACATAGTTAAATTCTGGTTTAGCAAATAATCTCACTAAGATTTCTGACCATATAGGGAAGTTCGCGTTATTAAGTAGAAAGGAAAGTAGGAAAATAGGCGGTATGGATGAACAGTGTGAAAGAGAAAGTGAGCAAGGAACCCCAAAAAGTTGTGATTGTAAGAGAGAGATTGCAGAAATATATAAAAGAATGGAAAAAATGATGGATGAAAGGATGTATAAGATAAACGACAACATAATAATAAAAAGCGGTAACTTAAAAGGAGAGATCAAATTAATAAGGGACGAAATGAAAGAAAATAATGAGGAAAATAGTAACAAAATATTCGAATTGATAACTGGGGTAAAAGAGTTAATTCAGGAAGTAAGAGAGGAGACGAGTAATAAATTTAAAGAAATAAATAAGCTAAATCGAGAGGTGGTATAGGATTGTAAGGAGATAAAAGGTGAGATAGACAGCAAGGTAGAAAATATGAGACAGATAAATCAGCATTTGGCAAAGGACAGTATGAACCAATTAAACAGGGCAATCGAATTGACAGACATTGTAAAAGTATTAGGTAAGGAAATAACAGATTACAAAAATACAAATTTTAAAGAGATCAATAAGTTAAATCAAGAGATAATAAAGGAATGCAAGGGTATAAAAGGGGAGATAAATAATAAGGTAGAGAAAATAAAACAAATAAACTAGGAATTGGCAAAAGAAAGTAAAGATAATTTAAATAGGGCAGTCGAGTTGTTAAGTGGGGTAGAAAAGTTAAGTCAGGTCATAAGAAAGGAGACAAATAACAAATTAAAAGAAATAAACAAGCTAAATCAGGAGGTCATAAGCGAATGTAAGAGTATAAAAGGGGAAATAAATTGCAGGGTAGAGGAAATTAGAAAGGGCAATCAAGAATTAGCAAAGGAAAATGAGAAAAATTTAAGTAGGGCCGTCGAGGAGTGGGGGGCCAGGGCCCCGGCAGAACCAAGACCCGCGACTTATGCGGCGGTGGCCGGTGGCCGAAGGGAAACCACGCCGCCGAAGCCGAAGCACGTGACCCTCCACTCGTTAGTAGTGACAGATAGGGAAAATTTTATGACGAGTGCAGAGATAGTGACAGAAGTAGGAGCAATTAGTAGAGCAATAGAGGCAAAGAAAGAGGGAATTAAAATAGATAGGATTAGAAAAGGTAAAGATAGGAAAGTCATTATAGGATTAAGTAATAAGAAGGACAGAGATAAGGTCAAAGAAATAATAGAGAAAAGTGGGGGAAAATTAGAAGTCCAGAGTATCGATAGTAAAGATCCGCTGGTTGTGCTGTATGGGGTGCTTAAGTCTAACACCAATGACGACATAATACAAGCAATAAAAAGTCAAAACAAGCACCTCATACAGCAGGTTCTGGACGGAAAGGACTGTAGGATGGAAGTTAAATACAGAAAGAAGGGAAAGGATGAAGGCACTGAGCACGTGGTGTTGACTGTGTCGCCGGGGCTGTGGCTGTGCTTCACCGAGGCGGGCTATCTATATATTATAGATATGTAGCGTATTCGAGTCGCCGACCAGTCCCCCCTAATACAGTGTTCACGCTGTCTAGGGTACGGACATGGGCGGCGATTCTGCAGTACCGCCGAGGAGAGGTGCAGCCATTGCTCCGGGACACACCACCAGTCTCAGTGCGAGGAGCTGAAGGTCGGAAATAATGCTTGCTGCATTAACTCCAAAGGGGAGAAACTGCATGAAATAGCACATAACGCTTTCAGCGCGAAATGCCCGGTCCGACAGAAGTGGGATGGCATGGCGCGAGCGACAGTCGCATACGGTCTTGAAGACTAGAACCACCAATGGCACCAGTAGTCAAAGCAGACAATGAAAACATATTGGACAATTTATTAAAATGATTTTAATAGAACCAATGTTCTCATTAAGACTATGACTAGACATTATGTACGTGTATTGAATTAATAATAATTGTCTCAGCATATATTATATGATCATGTAAAATGAAACAGCATAATATATAGCAGTAGCAAAAATTACAAATAGTAACAATACACTACTACTACTACCAACTAGTCTTATAAACAAATGTAACCTGATGCCATTATTATATGCTCGCGCGCTCGCGCATTGGTACCCACACTTTTTGCACCGGTATTATTATTATATAAACTTGATGCAAAACTAGTTCGGGGTGGACATTCGGAACTGGAAATGATATACAAACATAACAGTGTAACTAAAAATAAATTGTAACTTAAATTAAATTATAGTACAAAATAAAAGTAAGTGAAATTAGAAATAGTATAATACAGTAATAAATCTAAATTGAAACCTGATAACACTTATAATAATAAGGAATAACAAGGAATAATGTAAAAGAAAAAATTTAAATGAAATAGAAATAAATAGTAATGTAATAAGAGAAATAAAAATGAATGCTAAGGAAAAGTAAGGAAACGGAAAGGAAATGTATAAATGTAAGTAAGAAATAGAGTTGTATAAGTAAACAAGGAAATGTAATAAAGAGAAAGAAATCAAGAAAATGTAAAAATGTAAATGTGAATGTAAAAGTTAATGTAAAGTAAATAGTTAATAGAATGTTAAAAGATATAAATGTAAGAACAAAAATGTAATAAGTAATAAGAGAAATGTAGAACATGACAGCAAAGAAATGTGAATGTGAATATAAAAGCTAATATAAAGTATATAGTTAATAGGATGTTAAAAGATATAAATGTAAGAATAAAAATGTAAAACATGACAGCAAAGAAATGGAAATGTAATAACAAAAATTGTAATTAAAAATTAAAACATAAAATGTAAAATGCTTGAACAACACCAAGAAATCTCCGCCGTCGCTTCAACTACGTCATCATCAACAGCTCTAATAAGTCAAAATTAAGAACTTCTAGAGGTGATAAAGCAATTAACCAACGCCGAACTCAAAACGCCGCGAAACTATTACAGCCGCCACCATATCAAGCCGTCCTTATCGCTACCATTCACTCGATAGAAACAACAAGCAACAGCGCATGCCTTCTCGCTAACTCGAACGGTACAGCACCCCATCGCCGTACTGTCTTTATCATCGTCGTTTCGGAAACAACGCAAGAAGATGTACTACTTCCTGCACATTCAAGGAAGATTACAAGTCGGAAAACTAGACAGAACGTTACCTGCGGCGGAATCTAACGTAACAAGCCAATCCTACCGCCTTTTTATCACAGATAGGAGAACAAGGCTTCAATTTTTGGTTGATACAGGCGCCAACATTAGCGTCATACCAAGAACAAGAGGATCTACAGTTCAATCTCTTCCAAGTTATATGTCGCCAACAACACTACCATAGCAACATACGGCGAGAAGACGCTCGAACTCGACCTAAACTTAAAAAGACCTCACAAGTGGAATGTCACAAAACCAATCCTGGGAGCCGATTTTCTCAATTTCCACAACCTAATAGTCGATTTAAAAAACCGTCGACTAATAGACAGCATTACCAACCTCACCGTAGTAGCCCCAGCAACCAAAATGCAGATCCCCACTATCAGAAGCATCGCCCAGCATCAGTCTTACCACGTCATCCTGGCCGACTACCCCGGTACAACTCGTCTTTCCGCTATGAAACTCAACAGCAAACACAACGTAGAACACGTCATAGAGTCCCTGTGGGGCTTGCCACCATATTCCCACATTGGTGACCCTCGACAGAACGCGCCTTTTTCTGGACATCATCATCATCATTCCCCACCCCTCCTCACCACGCCAGCCAGCTTCAACCTCATCGGGGTACCTCGACCACCAGCCTCAACGCACCGCGGCCTGGTCGAACCCTCATCGGCTTCAACGGGCACACTCACTACAACGACCGGTCAGCAAGCAGAGCACATCTCTCCTGGTCAGCTCGTAGCATCGGCCCGCACGGCAGCACTCCGACTCACTGGAGTCCGTGCAGCAGCAGCACAGTTCCGACTCACTGGGACTCTCTAGCACTGGCGACTCAAGCAAAACGACTCAAGATTCGACCTCAGGTCTTCGGGGGGAGTGTTGTGGCGGAAAAATTAGCGCCACAATCCTGAATCGCGCTATCGAAGTTTTCTATGATCGGCACTATATATACGACATCTGAAATTCATACAAGTGGCTTCGGCCTGACCGAGCATAGCACCTCGCTCGGTCGGAGATCTCCCTTTGGGGCATTCACTCTTCCCACAGTACAATTGACGTGAGTAGTAAACGGATTGATCCGGTATTTTGTGTAACGGCAAATTTTTCTGACAGTCAAAAGAAAGGAGTATCTCATTATCGTCTTCTTTGTGCGTGAACGATATGAGTACGTTTTTTTATCTCCACCTCGATTTTAGACATTCAGTAACAAAATGTCGCTTAGCCACTCCTTCTACTCTGCCCTTTTTTAATTCAAAATTCTTAAAAAGCTTGCTTGCATACAGGGACCAACGTTTTGTCTATTTTCATGCGAATGAAGTATTTAAGGGCCATTTGTCTTTCTGGTTTGTTTCCAGTCTTTAGACGTCTTCTACTTACAGCAACAGATATGACATCCTTTAGGATAAAATTGTCCTATTTAATTTTGTCATTTGTTGCATAAAATACTCTATTAAGGAAAAGGACATCGTTTGAATTAAGTTCACTGCATTGGTGAGCTTTGGTGTTATGTCTGCTGTCGGTTTTGTTGGTGGTTTTTCGGTTAAATATCTCAAAACAACATTTTGCTTTGTAACGCAGCCAATGCATGCTGTAAAAATATTTTAGCATACTGGGACCAGGCAAGACCAATCACAATAAACCTAATCCAAATTTAAATAAAAAAAGCTTATGTATTAGAAAGTGCCCTTATTCAAAACCAATCCTGTTGCATAAATTATAATCTGTGCTAGAATTAGGGTATATGACCGTGATTCTCTAGTCTATGGCCTTTTTGGTTTTTCATAAATCTCGTGTGCGCTCGTGAAATTAAACATGTAATGTAAGTAACACCGTGTTTTAATTATACACTAACCCAGCAGCCTTGCACATATCTAGCAAAAATGTGACAGTGGCGACGAGGATAAAAAGAGAACAGTGAAAGTTTTACGTGTTACGCCCGCATAAACTACAAAGGAAGATAATAATTTCGAGTTGTTACGTCGGACGAAATTTCACAAAATGGCGGCTGTTGGGCTCTCACTGCCCGAGTTTTCTGCTGCAAAATGCACATTTAAGGTGTACAAACAGGTGTTCGAAAACAAAATGAAGATCCACGAGGTGGATGAAACGAAGTGGTCGCAATATTTAATCTCGTATATAGGTTTGGACATGGTCACGTTGCTATCAGAACTCTGTTTCCCGGAAAAACCACAGGATATAACGTATACTGGATTAGTGGAACTTGTTGAAAAACACTTGGAGCCACAGCAGTCAGAAATTGCGGAAACATATAAGTTTATGACACGTGAACAGCTGGCAGACGAGTCAATATGTGAGTTTGTGGGGGCGTTAAAGAAATTGGCACAGACGTGCAACTTTACCACATATTTAGAACGATGTCTAAGAGATAAATTCGTTCATGGATTAAAGAGTGAAAGCATAGTTAAAAGATACATAGTGAAAAACATGTGAGCATTAAATGTCATTGCTGTGGGAAAATGGGACATATAAAACCCCAATGCAAATTTAAAGAAGGAGAATGTTTTAAATGCCACAAGAAGGGGCATATGGCAAGTGTTTGCAAAGCAAACAGTAACAAAACTTTCAAACCCAAGAAGGTCCAGGAAATTACAAATGATGAAGAATTTTCTGTTATGCAAGTTAGCGAAGTACAATTATTGAACAGTGAATCTGCGTATGATAGTTATGATTTGTCCAGTTTATATCAGGAAACAGAGAGTCAATTATATATTAACAAAGTGGTATCAATAGATGAGAAGCGTCCAAGTCCTTGGTATATAATTTTAAAAATTAATAATGTAAATATATCATTTGAAATTGATTGTGGATCAGATGTGACATTAATGCCCAAATCGGTGTTCACAGCATTTTTTCCTAATTTAAAATTAATTCCATGTAACCTAAAGCTATCAGGATATGGTGGTAACAATATCACTGTCTTGGGTAAGACAACTGTAAATATTAAAATTAAAAATAAAGAATACTTAGCAACATTGATTATTGTTAAAGAAGGTAAAAAGTCATTGTTAGGTAGGGATTGGCTGAGTGCTATGAAAATTGATTGGAAAACTTGTATTAAACAGTGCAATTTGATTGTTCATCAAGATTCACAAATAAGACTTAACAATTTAGTAGAAAAATATAGCTATATATTTTCAGGGTTGCCAGGCGAAATTAAAGGTACTGTAGGCACTTTAAAATTAAAAGAAGCTAATATTAAACCCATTGTATTTAAGCCAAGAAGAATAGCTTATGCCGTAGAAAACTTAGTTAAAAAGGAGCTCGACAAGTTATATACGGAAGGTAAAATGTATAGAGTGACAAATAAAGAAACAGTCACATGGGCTACACCCATAGTGACCATCATTAAAGGACCTCATAATATAAGAATTTGTGGAGATTACAAGGTAACAATAAATCCATTTTTGGAAATGCCAAATCATCCAATCCCTGTCATTGAAGACATTTTTGCAAAATTAAATAAAGATGATCAAAAGATTAAAACAGTATTTAGTAAAATTGATTTAAGAAAGGCATATATGAACAGGAGAATGGATGAGGAGGCACAAAAGCTTATGATTGAATTACCACACCATGGGGGTTGTATAGACCAATATTCATGATGTTCGGTATGTCACCTGCGCCACAGGAATGGCAAGATTTTATGGTTGAACATTTTAATATGCCAAATGTATATTGTTTCATTGATGATATTTTGGTTGCAAGTAGTGATGTGGATTGCCATTTAAAAACTTTAGAGTGTATATTTCAAAAACTTAAAAATTTAAATATTAAAGTAAATAAAGAGAAAACTGTGTTGATGTCCCCACAATTAGAGTATTGCGGGCATGTGATTGATAAGGAAGGCATTCACAAGACACCAGGGCACATCAAGGCTATATTGGAAGCACCACAGACTAAAAATATTAAAGAATTACGTAGTTTTCTTGGCGCTATTAATTTTTATCATAAATTTCTAAAGAATGCCGCTGAAAATTTAAAACCTTTATATACATTACTAAAGAATTCAGAAAAATGGGTATGGTCTAAACAACAAGGACTATCATATGAATGGGCCAAGAAAGCCATTGTATAAGATCAAGTATTGATTCATTATAATCCAAAGCTACCAGTTGTGTTGAGCTGTGACGCTTCCAAGTATGGGTTAGGAGCTTGTTTAGCTCATGAAATTAGGTTAGGTAATAATATTGTGGAACGCCCTATCGCTTTTGCAAGCAGAACCCTCAATGAAGCAGAAGTAAAATATTCTCAAATAGATAAAGAAGCCTTAGCCATTATATGGGCAGTTAAGAAATTTGATTTGTATTTAAAAGGTAAAACATTTACATTAGTTACTGACCATAAACCACTGATATCTATATTTAATCCAAATAAAACAGCTGGTAGCATATATGCAGATAGAATGACTAGGTGGGCATTAATTTTATGTAATTATAACTATGACATAAGGTACAGGACTTCACAACATAATGCGGCAGCAGATTTCCCGTCTAGGTTGCCAATTAAAAATAGTAATGAGGAGGAGAAAATTAATATGGAAAGCAACATTAACAGCATTGTATCACAGCATAACATCACAAATGATATAAAAACATTGACTAATAATTGTGTCGGTTGTATCCAGAATAGGAACTTACCACCTATTAAACCTATACATAGATGGGAGTGGCCAGAGGAGCCATGGAAACGTATTCATGCTGACTTTGCAGGCTCATTTTTAGGGCATATGTGGTTAATCATTGTAGATGCACACTCAAAATGGCCAGAAGTAGTTAAAATGAACAATATTACCTCCAGTAGTACTATTAAATGTCTTCGTAGTATTTTTGCTCGATTTGGTCTGCCGGAACAAATTGTGACTGATAATGGTCCACAATGGACATCTGAAGAGTTTAATGTTTTTTGTAAGAATAATAATATTAGACACATATGTACTGCACCTTATCACCCAGCCAGCAATGGCTTAGCGGATAAACCTTCAAACCTTCAAAAAGGCCATGTTAGCATATAAGTTTGATAAGAATTGTTTAGATCATAGTATACAGCAATGGCTATTAGCTTATCGTACAGCACCACATGCCACAACATGCAAGGCACCGTGTGAGTTAATGTTCAGTAGAAAACTCCGTACACGTTTATCTTTAATAAAGAAAGATTTAATTATTCCTCGGCAGTCGATTTGTAATAAACCTGTAAAGCAATATTTACCGGGTGATAAAGTATTGGTTGCATCATATGATAACTAAAGAAAATAGTTAGATGGTGTTATTGATAAACCAGTAGGAAATGATATGTATGATGTGCACACTGACAAAGGCATACTCACCCGGAATGTTTCTCAGTGTTTGCCTAACTATAGTATACCGTATACTGAAAGTGTATTGGAGCAAGAAAAAGAATCGGAGAAATTAGAATTAAATAAGCCGTTAATTAACAAACAAATACCAAATAACATTGCTAATTATCCTATTCTAGTTCAACGAGAAGTGCGTAGAAGTGCACGTACTCATAAGCCTGTTCAGAGACTTGATTTGTAATAGGTAAATTAAAAATTAGACGAGAGGAGTGTTGCATAAATTATAATCTGTGCTAGAATTAGGGTATATGACCGTGATTCTCTAGTCTATGGCCTTTTTGGTTTTTCATAAATCTCGTGTGCGCTCGTGAAATTAAACATGTAATGTAAGTAACACCGAGTTTTAATTATACACTAACCCAGCAGCCTTGCACATATCTAGCAAATATGTGACAAATCCGAATGTGGTGTGAGACAGACTGTTTTATAAATGAAAATCAGTGAAATTAAATGCCGCTAAGTTAATTTTGAAAAACAAATGTTAGTTTATGTATTATCATTAAAATTATTATCTTCCTACATTTTTTACGATAGGTAATTAATAATTATATTATATATTATAATATATTATTTGTTATATATTATAATATATTAAGAATTATTATTTGGATATACAAAGATAACGTATTACATGAACTGTTCGACCAGATTTATTTAGGTATTCAAAAACAAAACGTAACGTTAAAAACGTTTTGTTTTTGAATACCTAAATAAATCTGGTCGAACAGTTCATGTAATACGTTATCTTTGTATATCCAAATAATTCTGTAACAGTAAAATAACAAAATAATACTATTTTTAAATCGACAATGGTGAGCACAACACTAGTAGTGCCAACCCAAATTACCAAACGACTCTTTAAGTATTTGAAACTTACCGAATTTTCGCTCTTTCGGCTTTTTTACGGCGAACTTCTATATTAGGCCGCTTGCGGGCTTTATTAGGAGAAACAATTTTAATTCGGTTATCCATAAGAACTGCGAAATTATTAATAAAAACAAAAAACAACGGGAGAGCACAGTGTTTACAGTCGCAAAGTATACGTCAACTTGAATTTACGATATTTTGAACAAGCGCAATACGCTGATTGGTTGGGATCGATTTAACTTTGATTGAAAAATACTGTATATTGGATCTATCGGACTTTGAAAAAATATTATGATTTTAACGGCTTTTTTCTCAAGAACCATGCGGATTTAAGCACATTTGATAAAATCATCAGGATACTTTTATAAAATCCTGTATTTTGATATCAAATTCTTAAAAAAATACAAAATTGTATTTTTCTGAGTGTGAAGTTAAGCGACAGAATTTATTGTTAGTATTCGTTTAACTATCTTCAAGAATAATATTTGAATATTATGTAATGTCTGTTAAAATTCAGTATGAAATCCATATCCGCATCTAATCTTTATCGCAGTCCGTATATCTGCTAAGACTGGTTCTGCCTAAGGCTGGGAGTACCACAGGGAAGTGTCTTAGGTCCTGCCCTGTTCCTGATCTATCTGAACGATGCCTGCAACCTAAAAATGTAAAATGCTCGGATTTTCTCGTACGCTGATGACACTGCAGTGATATTCAGAAACACAACTTGGGAAGCTGTTAAGGCTAATGCTGAGACTAGGCTATGTTTGATTGGTTGATAAATAATCTGCTCACGTTGAACACACAAAAAAAAATATATTACCTTCTCACTTTACAACATGACTCAGTCTGTGACTGACCTTAATATCAGAGTGCATCAATGTAGCAACTTTTTAGTTGAACGAGTTAGACTCGACCTTTTAGAAATACGGTGTTGAAAACATAAACGAAAATTCTATTTGCCTGCGAGATCGAGAAGACGATTCGACAGATTTTTTCTAATTTTAACGAAGGCAACTTGTCTAAATGCGCAGATTACGTATCGCCCATCATTATTAGTCCGATACCATTATTTCGATAAGCTCCTATATCTTAAGTTTACTAATAAGGACTGGAAAGCATATTTAGATATAAGTCATATCCAACCTAACTTAGATAAAATAGAGTTTTTATTAGAAAAGCTACATGTATTTTGTAACTCTCTTACGCCATCAAAGATACAGTCAGACTGCATTAATTCACTTTCGGCGCTGAAGAATCAGCATCTCATGAATGTTAATAAGTTTTCGTCTGTATCAATCATATTTGCTCCATATTGATAAAAAAGAGCGGTTTAAAAGAGGTCTCATTGATTTAGGAGAATCTATCTTAAAAACTATCTTCGGTATATTGGACGCCGACGATGCTATCAAATATTCGGAAGCTATAAATAGTGTACAGATGGATTAAAAACATCTCGCTCATCTTATGAAAAATAATATTCATGTTATAAAATCTACCATTTCATAATTTAATAATCCTATGTCTAAAGTTAACTTAAATGAAAAATATCTTAGAAAATATGGAAATAATACATAAAATATTAGAATCAGCTTCTAACATAAATGATAACCTTACATTTAAAACTCAAATCAACTTCTTATCTAATTCTTTAGAAGCTATAATCCTAACGTCATCTTTCAATATCGATGACATTAACGTTAACGTTACACCCGACTGTACTGAATCCTTATCAATTATATTATAGCTAATAATCGTGCGTTAGTAAACTAAAGCGAAGGAAATTAAACAATAGGTTAACTTGAACACAGCAGATATACTATCTGATTAACAGTTATATGGAACGAAAGCACATAATCATAAAGGCATTTTGAACTTAATTTTTTTTTAAGTAACTTTTTTTTTTATTAAATTTAATTAACTTATTTATGGATGACTAACAAGCGCACGCGCGGCCTCTCGGCGTCGCGTCTCAGTTTGCACTCCTGAGACTGGGAAAAACGAACGCACACGAACTTACGCTCGGGCATCTCCGTCGCAGTGGCGCGGGTGGCCCAAGCGGCGTATGACCGAACGCCACATCAGCCCCTCCGGAGACCTTCAAGGGCGAAAAATTTCTGGGAAGCGGACACGACGTCCGCTCCGCGTTTGGCGTTCATTGCTCGAGGTGCCAGTGTCACGTTGATAGGCTTGCCTCTAATTTCTATTTTAAAAAACTTGGACCTCTTGGTTTTACATATCCTGCTTACGCTTGAGTGGTGATAATAAGCAATACAGCAACAATTCTTATATTCTCCTTTATTGGTGCTTAACACAGATACGTATTACATATGAGATATGTCTAACACAAATACGTCTACCCCATTGATTCCCAAAGTGGTCGTGGTGTGTCGATATCGGTTTACTAGGGGTCGACATAAACGAAAACTGATTTTGAGGGGTCGACTAGATCTAAAAATCGACCCCAATTAAATTAACACAACTTCTTATTTAAAACTTTCAAGATAGGTAGGTACTGTATTGTTTATGTTGTGTTACGTGTACTAACAATAATTAATATTTTTGTAGGAAATAGCATAGTTGTAGTAATGTAAAGTCTCAAGTTCGTACAAGATGAAAAACTCGGCAAGTCAGTGTGGACAAGTTTGTGCAAGATAATGAGTTCGAGCGTACGTCTTTCAGGCGCGTTTTGACTTGCTCTCTATTTGACGCTTACGTAATTTAACACGAACGATCAACAAATCTAAACGTGTTCCTGATATATTACTATTTAATGAGCTTGCACTTAGGTTGAAAGTTCATTTGCGTTTTGAAATTCGTTGGAGCTTGAACGATAATAACTCATATAAGTACTCATTTATTTCAAGAGATTACAAAGTTATTACATAGCTAAATTAAGTGAAGTAAAGTGACTGAAAAAGAATTAAAAAAATGCTGAGCTCCCTACGCGAGTTAATATCGTAACCATACAATAGCTGCAGTTTGTGAAAAATTTACAGTGTAAGTACCAAACTGTTTTTATCCGGCACAGCGCATCAGCATTGCCCCACTGTGTGATAGTGATCAGTTGAGCTATCTGTAGATTCTTTGCAACAGTTTGCAGTTGCATCAGTTATTTCAATTGTACAAATTTACTAGTTTAATTTGTTTTAGTATTTGATTGTATTTTTGTTGCCCTATGGTAAACACAATATATTATAACATTTTTAATAGGTAGGTATAAAAGTATTTGTAAAAATTACTTACACTTAAGTTGTTAAGTATGTAGGTACCTAAACTTTGAAGTGTTCAGTTTGCTTTGGTTTTCGTTCATATGCTGATAGGTACCTACTTACCTAATACAAATTTTCTATACCTAATTACCTACTATAGTTACTTACCTAGGTCCAAGTTTATCAATGAGAAATTTAACAGTTTATTATTGTTTTTTATTTAGGTAGTTTCTTATTTTTTTTATTTGCAGGATTACTGTACAAAGTACAATATAATTAGGTTAAACGTGTCGATCGCCATATGATGTGTCAGCATATACATCCACATTGTTACATATTGTACAAACAGCACTCGTTGGGTTTGGTCATTTATCATCTCTTCTATTAAATGTAGGAACACTACATTCTTTTTTGGTCCTTCCTTACGTCAGGACCTTACTCGTGTCGTGTACATACATATAGTTTCTTATCTTCCGCGTCGCGTAGTGAGGACACCAGAGACTTTTAACAATATTTAGCACATACAGTGTTAAACCTGTGAAGAACAGTTGCAGTGACAGACTCTAGTGACGTGTTCAGTGGACTCTATACCGTGAGGCTTCTGCAGCAGCAACAGCGACAACAGTCCCGCAGGAGAGTAAACCACACGAACCAAGTAAGATCTTTCCATATTTTTTATAACAAATCACAATGGACAAGCTAATTCAGCTGCAAAACGCGATCCTGGAAGAAATTAAGCGCATAGAATCTAATTTTAAGAAGGATTCAACATCCCGTAAGACGCGTGAATATCTCGATGAGAGACTTGCGAATTAAGACAGGCTCTGGGCTGAGTTTAATTCGAACAACGATAAGCTCAGTCTATGCGGCCAACCTGACGCTCCATATTTCGTCGAAAATCAATACGAGGATGCACGTAAATTTTATAATGATCTCCGCTATAGAATTTCTTCCTATCCGCCTCCAACTAAATAAGACCAGACAGGTACTAGTTTGTCCGTTAGTCAATACTCGACAACACATTCACAGTCGCGAAAACAGGCACCATCAGCACAGGTACCGCCAGCAACACCGCAAGCACAGGCACCGCCAGCACCGCCACAACAGGCATATACAGACGTTGAAAAAATTTTGTCGCTTCAACGTTCAAACTTTAGGGCATTTGCTAGGCTAATAAGCCACATCGACATAGATAAAATTTGCGATAAATGGGAGTTAGAAGACGAGTTGCGCAATGTTCAGTCACGCTGGAGTAACATAGATTCCATACATTTAGAAATAGACAATTTATTACAAGGCACTAATATAAACTACGATAATGAGTTTTCTTATTACGAAAATCGTTACAAAAATATTAAACGCCCATTAAATAAAAAATTAACCTCTGCAGCTCACATCCAACAAGCCACGTCTCAAGTAGACATCCCAGTGTTAACAGGCAAGTACACACAGTGGCCTACGTTTTACGACTTATTTTCTGAGAGCATACATAACAATAATTTACTTTCAAAAGGTAAAAAAATGCAACACTTAAAGGGTAAATTAAGAGGAGAAGTTGAGCGTCTTATACAACATTTACATATTTCCGCTGAAAACTACGATACCGCATGGGAGCTTCTCACTCATCGATACAATAATCGTCAATTACTATTCACAAAACAAATAGAAATATTTTTGAATCAACCAGCTTCTTACATACAGTCAGCTTACGAAATAAGACGTCTTTATGATACCTCAATGGAGTGTGTAAATGCCATACAAAATCTAGGTATTAACACTTCTACATGGGATCCGCTATTCGTACACCTGATTACGAAAAAATTGGACCCTGACTCGAACAGTGCTTATCAGGAAAATCGTAAAAATCCACGAGAGCTGCCTACGCTGGATGAGCTCATGAACTTCCTAGAAAATAAGTTATAGCTTTAGAGCCCATACAAAAAAGAAAATGTTTTTTGAAATTCTAAATGTATGGAATCTATGTTACTCCAGCGTGACTGAACATTGCGCAACTCGTCTTCTAACTCCCATTTATCGCAAATTTTATCTATGTCGATGTGGCTTATTAGCCTAGCAAATGCCCTAAAGTTTGAACGTTGAAGCGACAAAATTTTTTCAACGTCTGTATATGCCTGTTGTGGCGGTGCTGGCGGTGCCTGTGCTTGCGGTGTTGCTGGCGGTACCTGTGCTGATGGTGCCTGTTCTCGCGACTGTGAATGTGTTGTCGAGTATTGACTAACGGACAAACTAGTACCTGTCTGGTCTTATTTAGTTGGAGGCGGATAGGAAGAAATTCTATAGCGGAGATCATTATAAAATTTACGTGCATCCTCGTATTGATTTTCGACGAAATATGGAGCGTCAGGTTGGCCGCATAGACTGAGCTTATCGTTGTTCAAATTAAACTCAGCCCAGAGCCTGTCTTGATTCGCAAGTCTCTCATCGAGATATTCACGCTTCTTACGGGTGAATCCTTCTTAAAATTAGATTCTATGCGCTTAATTTCTTCCAGGATCGCGTTTTGCAGCTGAATTAGCTTGTCCATTGTGATTTGTTATAAAAAATATGGAAAGATCTTACTTGGTTCGTGTGGTTTACTCTCCTGCGGGACTGTTGTCGCTGTTGCTGCTGCAAAAGCCTCACGGTATAGAGTCCACTGAACACGTCACTAGAGTCTGTCACTGCAACTGTTCTTCACAGGTTTAACACTGTATGTGCTAAATATTGTTAAAAGTCTCTGGTGTCCTCACTACGCGACGCGGAAGATAAGAAACTATATGTATGTACACGACACGAGTAAGGTCCTGACGTAAGGAAGGACCAAAAAAGAATGTAGTGTTCCTACATTTAATAGAAGAGATGATAAATGACCAAACCCAACGAGTACTGTTTGTACAATATGTAACAATGTGGATATATATGCTGACACATCATATGGCGATCGACACGTTTAACCTAATTATATTGTACTTTGTACAGTAATCCTGCAAATAAAAAAAATAAGAAACTACCTAAATAAAAAACAATAATAAACTGTTAAATTTCTCATTGATAAACTTGGACCTAGGTAAGTAACTATAGTAGGTAATTAGGTATAGAAAATTTGTATTAGGTAAGTAGGTACCTATCAGCATATGAACGAAAACCAAAGCAAACTGAACACTTCAAAGTTTAGGTACCTACATACTTAACAACTTAAGTGTAAGTAATTTTTACAAATACTTTTATACCTACCTATTAAAAATGTTATAATATATTGTGTTTACCATAGGGCAACAAAAATACAATCAAATACTAAAACAAATTAAACTAGTAAATTTTTACAATTGAAATAACTGATGCAACTGCAAACTGTTGCAAAGAATCTACAGATAGCTCAACTGATCACTATCACACAGTGGGGCAATGCTGATGCGCTGTGCCGGATAAAAACAGTTTGGTACTTACACTGTAAATTTTTCACAAACTGCAGCTATTGTATGGTTACGCTATTAACTCGCGTAGGGAGCTCAGCATTTTTTTAATTCTTTTTCAGTCACTTTACTTCACTTAATTTAGCTATGTAATAACTTTGTAATCTCTTGAAATAAATGAGTACTTATATGAGTTATTATCGTTCAAGCTCCAACGAATTTCAAAACGCAAATGAACTTTCAACCTAAGTGCAAGCTCATTAAATAGTAATATATCAGGAACACGTTTAGACTTGTTGATCGTTCGTGTTAAATTGCGTAAGCGTCAAATAGAGAGCAAGTCAAAACGCGCCTGAAAGACGTACGCTCGAACTCATTATCTTGCACAAACTTGTCCACACTGACTTGCCGAGTTTTTCATCTTGTACGAACTTGAGACTTTACATTACTACAACTATGCTATTTCCTACAAAAATATTAATTATTGTTAGTACACGTAACACAACATAAACAATACAGTACCTACCTATCTTGAAAGTTTTAAATAAGAAGTTGTGTTAATTTAATTGGGGTCGATTTTTAGATCTCGTCGACCCCTCAAAATCAGTTTTCGTTTATGTCGACCCCTAGTAAACCGATATCGACACACCACGACCACTTTGGGAATCAATGGGGTAGACGTATTTGTGTTAGACATATCTCATATGTAATACGTATCTGTGTTAAGCACCAATAAAGGAGAATATAAGAATTGTTGCTGTATTGCTTATTATCACCACTCAAGCGTAAGCAGGATATGTAAAACCAAGAGGTCCAAGTTTTTTAAAATAGAAATTAGAGGCAAGCCTATCAACGTGACACTGGCGCCTCGAGCAATGAACGCCAAACGCGGAGCGGACGTCGTATCCGCTTCCCAGAGATTTTTCGCCCTTGAAGGTCTCCGGAGGGGCTGATGTGGCGTTCGGTCATACGCCGCTCGGGCCACCCGCGCCACTGCGACGGAGATGCCCGAGCGTAAGTTCGTGTGCGTTCGTTTTTCCCAGTCTCAGGAGTGCAAACTGAGACGCGACGCCGAGAGGCCGCACGTGCGCTTGTTAGTCATCCATAAATAAGTTAATTAAATTTAATAAAAAAAAAGTTACTTAAAAAAAAATTAAGTTCAAAATGCCTTTATGATTATGTGCTTTCGTTCCATATAACTGTTAATCAGACAGTATAGCTGCTGTGTTCAAGTTAACCTATTGTTTAATTTCCTTCGCTTTAGTTTACTAACGCACGACCATTAGCTATAATATAATTGATAAGGATTCAGTACAGTCGGGTGTAAAACGTTATGTCATCGATATTGAAAGATGACGTTAGGATTATAGCTTCTAAAGAATTAGATAAGAAGTTGATTTGAGTTTTAAATGTAAGGTTATCATTTATGTTAGAAGCTGATTCTAATATTTTATGTTTTATTTCCATATTTTCTAAAAGATCTTTTTCATTTAATTTAACTTTAGACATAGGATTATTAAATTATGAAATGGTAGATTTTATAACATGAATATTATCTTTCAAACGATGAGCGAGATGTTTTTAATCCATCTGTACACTATTTATAGCTTCCGAATATTTGATAGCATCGTCGGCGTCCAATATACCGAACATAGTTTTTAAGATAGATTCTCCTAAATCAATGAGACCTCTTTTAAACCGCTCTTTTTTATCAATATCTATAAATATATCCTTTATCAAGACTGGTGCAAACACTGAAGAAATTTTGAAAACGCCGTATTTATTTAATATTACACACTCAGATAAAATAATTTTAAGCGTAAGACAACATGACTAAAATCCCATGAAAATTATATCGGAGTTATGTGGTTTTCTCAAGGCATCAAAAATAACATGTCCTATATTAATTCTTAGTGTTATAAAAAATGTATATCTTAATGAATGGAAACTAAATAACTTGATTAGAATAACATGTAAAAACTATTCTAACTGTCATTTTGTAAATCTTAGCAATATTCATGTAATAAACAAAATAAACATCTGTAATAGAATTAACTATACTATTGATCAGATATACTTTGAAAATAAATTCTTAAACTATAGCTCTAGAAAGAATAATCCAAAAATGATATTACAACGTACATTTGTAAAAAAATCCAGAATGAATACATACAATACTATTACTAATCAAAAAAACATTATTATATTAATCGTAAAAATTAATTTCATAATAAAAATTTTAATAAAAATGAAAATAAAAATAACTTAGATCTAACTAAACTTAACTGATATAAAACATGTAACACTGGCAATAAAATACAGAAATACATTACTGACTATTTTAAACCAAAAGATCTTTTTCGTGACAAGCCAAAAGCAACAAATTAAGATTATACATCAAAACATTGCTAGCTTTCATGCCAAAAGATGTCAACTTGAAATTGCGCTTGCAGAGCTAAAATCATGTGATAAGGAACGTGATGTAATATGCCTAACTGAAACTTTTATTGAAAAACGAACAGAGTCAAACATTAATTTAAATAACTATACTTTAGCATCATATTATAGTAGGTCAAAAAAACAAAAAAGGGAAGGTGTTTGCATACTTATTAAAAAAAGTACATTCTCTTATTATAATAATATTGAATCTTATTCTGCAATTGATGATGATTTTGAATGTTGTGGCATAGAAATTTTTGACTTAAATCTGGTTATCATGTGCTTATACAGAACTCCAAATTCAGTGAGTAGTACATTTTTCCAAAAGTTTGATTCTTTGTTATATAACATAACCAAAAAATCAAATAAAAATCTAATAATTGCTGGTGACTTTAATATTAATTTACTAAAAATAAATAAGGACTCAAATGCACTGCGTGACATTTCAAGTAATTATAATTTAAAAATTCACTTTAATAAACCTACTAGACACTTGACATGTATAGATAATATATTAAGTAACTTATTGCATGCCAAAACCGAATTATTACACTAAGGCCTTTCAGACCATAACACAGCACAATTTATTTCAGGAACAATAGAAGCATGCAACCGCAACTTAAGTAAATGCCACTATATCTACAAAAGAGAATATAAAAATGATAACATAAAAAAATTTAAAGATTACTTAGCAAACATTTCTTTTGGTGAATGTTATTTGTTAAAAATCTTCAAAGAAGCGTTTAACAGCTTTTATGATTTATTCATAATGCTAGATAAGCTCTGCTTCCCTTTTGTCCGCTTAAAGGTCACAAATAAACATACAGTACCTCACTGGATAAGAAAAGGCTTTAAAAAAATTTGCAAAACAAAACGAAAATTACAATTTAGCTATTTAGCTCGTATTATCGGGAAAAAAATATATCAACAAAGAACATATACAAAAAATATAGTAAAATATTAAGGAAGTGTTTTAGGCTTGCAGAAATACATTCAGATACAAAATATGTTGCTAAAGCTAAAAATAAATGCAGATCCTCTTGGAATATAGTTAAAAATTGCTCTAACAAAGGTAATGAAAAAAAATATATGACAGAAATAAATTTAAATAATACCATAATAGACACGCCACGAGCCATAGCAAATACATTTAATAAATATTTTATTAAAACTTCTAACATAAATATGACTTCCAATTCTAAATTCACAAGTAATATTCAGGACAATCCTATGAGTATCTTTTTGAAACCATGCACCTGTGAGGAAACAATACAACTTATTACTTCTTTAAAAAATACAAATACGGTTGGTTATGACGAAATATCCACAAAAATAATTAAAGAATGTAAATATATAATAGCCCCCATCATAACAGACTTAAAAATAAATCTTTTGTGGAGGGTTCTTTTCCCAATAAATTAAAAATCTCAATAATTAAACCGCTACATAAAAAAGGTGACAGAAAACAATTAAATAATTACAGGCCGATTACTCTAGTTCCCATATTATCGAAAATATTTGAAAAAGCAATGCATAAAATAATAACTTCACTTATAAACAAATTTAATATTTAAAAAAACGAACAATATGGCTTTCAAAAGAATAAATCAACTCAACAAGCTTGCTTTAATGTTACTAACCAAATTATAAACTGCATTGATGATAAAGACCACTGTATAGTTGTCTTTATTGATATGACTAAAGCTTTTGACTTTGTTTCACATGAATTGCTACTGATAAAATTAAACAAAATGGGAATAAGGGGACCAGCTTATAATTCGATTAAGTCTGTAGCGGCGTTGTTGCTACTTTTCTAAAGGCGAAATAAAAGTCCAATATTCGGTATAGGAATGTGAAGAGAGAATAGAATAGAATATACTCGTATATTCAGTTAGAGAAGGAGACTCTTCTCGGCTCGACACCGGGCCCCTGAAAAGGGCCTTACGGCGGGCTAACCAATGTCAGGGGCTAAGCCCCTCTAATTGGGGTGGGAAGACGCGCCCAGTACTAGTACTGGGCGCATGAGTCATTTGAGTTTTGGGGAAGACCCCCCGCGGCAGAACGCGGGGTAAACCCATGGGAGGGCAACAACAAAAACAAAAGAGTGAAGATGTGCCAATCCAGGCCCAACCGAGACCGGCGGTCGGCTCCAAACGGCGCGTGGGGGTCCCGACCCGGGGGCCGAGAAAACGTGTGTGGGACCACCCTTACACGCCGCGTTTTGCCGGACCGCGGACACAAGCGACCTGGGGGAAAAGGGTAAGACTTCCGGGCCCCGACTTTTTATGTCGGGGGGGGGGGGGGGGGGAAAGGTACGCCCCGGGGACGACGGGGTGGCAATAGGGCTGCCACTCGTCAGGCCCCGGACGCGGTTAAGACAAGTTTCGCCGGTATCTGGTTTGCCGGCGAAAAGGGAAAAGGTAGTAGGGGGGATACAATCCCGTGGTGGTGGTGGCGCGGTGCGCCAGGAGCGCATCAGTGCGCTAGGTACAGCGCGTCATTGCGCCTAGGCTCCTCCTCTTCGGGGGCGGTGGGGCGGGCTGCGGGCTCCGCTGGCCTTCCGGAGGGACGGCATCCCTTGGCAGGCGGTGGCGGTCCGGCGGGCGGGCATGCCACGGCGCCAGGTTGGTCAGCTCGACCAGGCGCGAGGCATCCGCCCGCGCAAACAGCTTCGCGGAGAGCTGGGCAACAAAGGCCTCCACGCTCTCCACCCTGAGGTCCCTCGAAATGGTGGTGTTGCGGACGTACCACAGTGCGTCCGCAATTCGGCGCAGCACCCGGTTTTGGGCTCTCTGCAGCAACCCTTTCTGGGGTGCAGAGAGCAGGTGGTGCCACGCGGGTGCCGCGTACGTCAGGCGGGACCGTACGTACGTCCGGTAGAGGGCGATGCGCATCCTCAGGGGGATCTGCGGGGACGCGTAGGCCGGGCGCAGCAGCGCTACCGCCGCGTTCGCCCTCGCCACCACCGATGCGCACTGGGGGGTCATGGAGAGACGGCGGTCCAGGGTGACCCCGAGATATTTGGCTGTCCTCCTCCACGGGATCACAGCATCACCAATCTTCAGAGGTGCCGGGAAGGAGCACCTCGTGCTGACGGCGAGCGCCTGGGACTTACCTGCGTTGACAGACAGTCGCCATTTGCTCAGCCAGTCAGGGAGGAGATCCAGCGTCCTCTGAATCTTGATGGCCGCATGCTCGGTGGTCAGCGAGGAGGAGAAGTACGCCGTGTCATCGGCGTATAACGCCACGGTGGTGCCCCGGTCCACGGGCACATCGCTGGCGTAGAAATTGTAGAGTCCTGGCGAGAGGACGCTACCCTGGGGGACGCCTGCGGCGATGGGGCGCTCGTTTGAGAGGACTCCGTCAACGCGAACCCTGAAGGTCCTGCTGGAGAGGAAGGAAGCCACTAACCTTACCAGGTGGGGAGGTACGTTGGCCCGGATGACCTTGCAGAGCAGACCCTCATGCCAGACACTGTCGAACGCCTTCTACATGTCTAGGAATACGGCTACCGACGATTCCTTTTTGTTAGCCGCAACGGAAAGGGAAAAGGTAGTAGGGGGGATACAATCCCGCGGTGGTGGTGGCGCGGTGCGCCAGGAGCGCATCAGTGCGCTAGGTACAGCGCGTCATTGCGCCTAGGCTCCTCCTCTTCGGGGGCGGTGGGGCGGTCTGCGGGCTCCGCTGGGTCTTCCGGAGGGACGGCATCCCTCGGCAGGCGGTGGTGGTCCGGCGGGCGGGCATGCCACGGCGCCAGGTTGGTCAGCTCGACCAGGCGCGAGGCATCCGCCCGCGCAAACAGCTTCGCGGAGAGCTGGGCCACAAAGGCCTCCACGCTCTCCACCCTGAGGTCCCTCGAAATGGTGGTGTTGCGGACGTACCACAGTGCGTCCGCAATTCGGCGCAGCACCCGGTTTTGGGCTCTCTGCAGCAACCCTTTCTGGGGTGCAGAGAGCAGGTGGTGCCACGCGGGTGCCGCGTACGTCAGGCGGGACCGTACGTACGTCCGGTAGAGGGCGATGCGCATCCTCAGGGGGATCTGCGGGGACGCGTAGGCCGGGCGCAGCAGCGCTACCGCCGCGTTCGCCCTCGCCACCACCGATGCGCACTGGGGGGTCATGGAGAGACGGCGGTCCAGGGTGACCCCGAGATATTTGGCTGTCCTCCTCCACGGGATCACAGCATCACCAATCTTCAGAGGTGCCGGGAAGGAGCACCTCGTGCTGACGGCGAGCGCCTGGGACTTACCTGCGTTGACAGACAGTCGCCATTTGCTCAGCCAGTCAGGGAGGAGATCCAGCGTCCTCTGAATCTTGATGGCCGCATGCTCGGTGGTCAGCGAGGAGGAGAAGTACGCCGTGTCATCGGCGTATAACGCCACGGTGGTGCCCCTGTCCACGGGCACATCGCTGGCGTAGAAATTGTAGAGTCCTGGCGAGAGGACGCTACCCTGGGGGACGCCTGCGGCGATGGGGCGCTCGTTTGAGAGGACTCCGTCAACGCGAACCCTGAAGGTCCTGCTGGAGAGGAAGGAAGCCACTAACCTTACCAGGTGGGGAGGTACGTTGGCCCGGATGACCTTGCAGAGCAGACCCTCATGCCAGACACTGTCGAACGCCTTCTACATGTCTAGGAATACGGCTACCGACGATTCCTTTTTGTTAGCCGCAACGGAAAGGGAAAAGGTAGTAGGGGGGATACAATCCCGCGGTGGTGGTGGCGCGGTGCGCCAGGAGCGCATCAGTGCGCTAGGTACAGCGCGTCATTGCGCCTAGGCTCCTCCTCTTCGGGGGCGGTGGGGCGGTCTGCGGGCTCCGCTGGGTCTTCCGGAGGGACGGCATCCCTCGGCAGGCGGTGGTGGTCCGGCGGGCGGGCATGCCACGGCGCCAGGTTGGTCAGCTCGACCAGGCGCGAGGCATCCGCCCGCGCAAACAGCTTCGCGGAGAGCTGGGCCACAAAGGCCTCCACGCTCTCCACCCTGAGGTCCCTCGAAATGGTGGTGTTGCGGACGTACCACGGTGCGTCCGCAATTCGGCGCAGCACCCGGTTTTGGGCTCTCTGCAGCAACCCTTTCTGGGGGGCAGAGAGCAGGTGATGCCACGCGGGTGCCGCGTACGTCAGGCGGGACCGTACGTACGTCCGGTAGAGGGCGATGCGCATCCTCAGGGGGATCTGCGGGGACGCGTAGGCCGGGCGCAGCAGCGCTACCGCCGCGTTCGCCCTCGCCACCACCGATGCGCACTGGGGGGCCATGGAGAGACGGCGGTCCAGGGTGACCCCGAGATATTTGGCTGTCCTCCCCCACGGGATCACAGCATCACCAATCTTCAGAGGCGCCGGGAAGGAGCACCTCGTGCTGACGGCGAGCGCCTGGGACTTACCTGCGTTGACAGACAGTCGCCATTTGCTCAGCCAGTCAGGGAGGAGATCCAGCGTCCTCTGAATCTTGATGGCCGCATGCTCGGTGGTCAGCGAGGAGGAGAAGTACGCCGTGTCATCGGCGTATAACGCCACGGTGGTGCCCCGGTCCACGGGCACATCGCTGGCGTAGAAATTGTTGTAGGAATTGAAAGTAGGAAAACCTTTACCTCGTCGGAGACCAGTCGGGCGTGTTCCGTTGCGGTCGTAGGCAGCGGTGAGAATTGGCGCTCTAGGTGCTCGGCATGAATGTCTGCTCTGTCTTCTGCACGGTACCTTAGGTTGCCATCTTGTTGGAACAGTGGGCACACGGGGGCTGTGACTCCGGTGAGGCTGCGGCAAAAACGGTGGAGGGAGGGCCAGTCCTCTCCCGCCTCCAGGATGCGTTGGGTCCACTCTGCGGTGTCCAGGTCATGAAGAGCAGTTCTTACCTGGGATGTAAGGCGGACACCCGGGAGTCGGTGGGTAATTGCCACGTCGAGGACGTCCGGAGTGAATTGGGGGTTCTCGGGGTAGTGGGTGGGGTAGTACGTTCCCACCACCGTGTACCCGACTCGTCCTGAGTCGGCGAGTAGTCGGTTTCCATCCGAGTTGGCGGCACGGGATCCCCATCCGGGGTGCTTGCAGTTTAGATTTCCGGCAATCACCGTCGGCTCTTCTGATAAGAGCCTGTGGATGTCGGAGATATCTAAACGCGACCCCGGAGGTTTGTAGCACGCATAAATGTGCGTGCGGTGCGACCCGAGGAGTACCTCCACCCCAAGGGCGTGCAGCGATGAAACAGAGGGGGGGGGTAGGAGTTGGTGCAGAAGTTTCCTGCCGACCAGAACGGCTAGGCCTCTGCTCGCTCGCTCACCCCCCAGATAGTCCTGGCGGTACACGTGGTAACCGGGGGCACTGAAGCGGTCCTGAGGGGACAGGAGGGTTTCGCTCAGCAAGGCGACATCCACCTCGTACTCCCGAAGGAGGCGAATCGGAGCCACCTTGCCGCGGACCCCCCGGACGTTCCAGTGGACGACCTTTAAGCAGACTGGGGCGTGGGAAAGCATTGTGAGATCAATTTGGCAAAGAGGGTGGCCCCCTCAGGGAGAGCCCTTAAAAGGGTCTGTAGAATTTCTTCCCCGGCCAGGATTCTATTAAAGACATCCATGGCCAGGGAGAACAGGGCGTGTAAAAGCTGGGCCGTGGTCCTGGGGGACTCTCGGCGACGGGAAGAAGGGGGGACACGAGGGGGCAAAATGGCGGTGGTGGCCGTCGGGTTTGCGGGCTCCGTGGAGAGCTCGGTCACCTCAGGTTGGGTGACCGGCTGGGCGGTGCGTTTAGTGCGCGTCAGACGAGGGGGGCGCGGGGTGCGCTTTGGGGGGAATAGGATGGCCTCATCATCAGCCGGCGGTGCTGCTACAACAGGGGGGAGGGGGAGGGCGAGGGGCTCGTATTCAGAGTCCGTGGCGTCATTTGAGGTCGCTCAAATGCCGCCCTCAAAATGGCCCTCTTTTTTGGTCTGGACCGTTTCCGCTACTTTCGGGCCAAGGGGGGAGCGGCGGATGCGGCGGGACGGGGGGTGGGGTCATTTGCCTCTGCCATTAGAGAAGTGGAGGAGGGCGGCGGCGGAGGGACCTCTCGTTCGGAGATAGTGGGGGCATCACTTACCCGGTTTGTGCGCACCCGGTTTGTGGTCCGGGTTGAGCGGGAAATAGGGCCCGCATGGCGGTTCCTGGCCTCCCGCCGGAAAACCGGGCAGTTCCGGCTGTTGGCGGGGTGGGGCCCCTTGCAGTTTATGCAAGTGGGCTGGTCAGTTGCAGGTCGGGGGCAGTCAGAGGCGGCGTGCTCCTCGCCGCATCTGACGCACGCTATCTTCCGGTGGCAGTTCGTGCTGGAATGCCGGAACTGCTGGCATCGGTGGCATTGGGCGGGGTCACTCTTCCCACGCCAGGCTTCCACTTTAAGTTTAGGCATATTTAAAATTTCCGTTACCTGGTAGATGCCCGGTACCAGGTTCGGGGTGCGTTTTAGTAGGACGAAGTAAGAGCAGCCGGGGCTGTCCTTCCTGGCGAGGATTCGAGAGACGTGTTCCACCTCGAATCCTTTGGCGGTGAGGTCCGCTGCTATCCTCTCTGTAGGGGTGTTGACCGGTAGGCCGTGAATGCCTACCTTTAAACCACGGTCCTGGGGCAGCGCGTACGAGTACCAGCTGACCTGGGTGGACTTGCTCAGGTCAGCCAGGTACCGCTGCACGCACCGGTACTCCTTTTCGCCCTCTGGGGAGAATTTTACCCCCTGACCGTACGTCTTCGCGTTCGGGGCGTGCCCCAGGAGGTCCCTGAGGCGGCTAAAGTGGTCGAACCACTGGTCCAGCTTCTCCACGATGATTGGGGGGCATCGGGGGGCTGGTTTCGGCGGCGGAGAGGACGTGTTCGCTGAGGGGGTTACCGTGTTCACGTCCATCGGCGAGGGGGCTTCGAGGTGGAGGCCACGGGGGATCCGGACGGCACGGGGGCGGTGATCGCTGCGGCGTAGGTAGCCGGGCGGTCGGCACGCTTGGCAGGCGGCGAGATGCCGGACGATACCTCTTGCCGCTGCCTTTTGGTAACCTGCGCGGGAGGGGCAGGGGGCGGTGGCATGCTGCTCGACGAGGGGGCCGGTGCGAGGGCCCTCGGAGCTGGAGAACTTACCCCTCTGCGGTCTTCTTCCGGCGGCGAGGCCGGCGAGGACGGGGGAGCGGGCTGTGAGCTCGCTTGCGGTGGTGTAGGCGGTGGGCATAGGGCGCTCACCTCCGAAGTGCGGCGCATGGGGCGCGGCAGAGAGGCCGAACCCTTATCGGCTGAGCGGGGCTGGGGCCCAGACTCGCGGCGGGTCGCCGTCGGAGGGCATTGGGGCGGGTCAGTACACCCCCGCGAGAATGCCGAAGACGGCCCGGGGCGAGCGGTGTTCGTACCGCTCAAGGTGGGCTCGGTGGCGCGCTCGGACGTGCGCGAGCTAGACCTCGATGAAGGTCCGCTGCGCGACGCAACAGAGCTGGCGCGTGACTGGCTGGGGCGGCGGTCGCGGCTAAGTGGCCGCGAACCACGGTCGGCCATGGTGGAAGTACAGTTGTATTACTGTACTATGGGTACACGAACATGACACACAATACAGTCACATATTATACACGCACAACACAATGTACATGTACAAGAAAGTTAATAAAACGGAAAGTACTCACACAACACAGGTAAACACTAAACACAACACGTATTCAGTGTCAAAGCAGTCACAAAATTGTACGTACTTGCACGGTAAAATCAAAAACTTTGAGGGCTGGCTCCCCGTGACCCAACGCTGTGAACAATGTTCCAGCGGGTGGCCAAAGGCAGGACAACTCCTCAGCCTGTCAGCAATTTACACCTTATCCTAAATGAATAAATTGCAAATTGAAGAACGATATTGAGAGTATGTAGGCACTGCACTAGGACGGGATCGGCACGGTACGGCACGTAGCACGGCTACGGCGTATGCTACGGAGCGGGGCTACGACGTAGTCGATACGGAGCACTTGATACGCGCGCGCACTGTGGAAGTCAGGACGATCCTCGTATATTCAGAATATTGAGCTTATAATATATTATTTTAGGGGGTATCGATTCACGCTGGTGTATGTCATATTATTGTGACCAATGACAAGGTGCGCGGCGATGTAGGAGTGAGATGGACGACATTGCGTCTCTGTCTCTGGTGACGTGGATCGTGCGAATGAGACGGATAATACTTCTCAGTGCGTCTCACTCTGTAGCGTGGGTCGTAAGCGGTGGTATCGGGATACGCAGGACCAATAGGCAGCTACAGGACTCCCCTTCAAGTGAAACGTACCGGAGCTCTGATGATTCGCCCGGTTCGCGATTGTTTCACGTCGTCTCGTTGTTGTCCCTCTATGTTTTCGTTTATGATGTAGGCAGGCTTCAAGCGGTCAATTGATATGACGGCTTCTCGTCCAGCTCGGAGTATCGTATAGAACTTGATGTTTCGTTTAAGTATACGAAACGGTCCTTCGTACGGCGGCTGAAGCGGTTTTCTCACAGCGTCGATTCGTACGAAAACATGTTCACATTTTTCTAGGTCTGAGTGTAAAAATGTTGTCGAATTTCCTCGAATGTGTCCCGACACATTCGAGGAAATTCGAAGAGTCCGAACGGCGTTGTGATGGCTGTTTTCTCGATGTCATTTTCTGAGATGGGTATTTGCTGGTAAGCGCGGTTGAGGTCAATTGTAGAGAAAATGACCTTTGAAGACAGCTGGTTGGTGATGTCACGTAGTCGTGGAATGGGGTATCGGTCGGCTATAGTGACTGAATTTAGTCGACGGTAGTCGCCACAGATGCGAAGATCGCCATTTTTCTTTGGTACGACGTGCAGTGGGCTGGCCCAAGGACTTTTGCTTGGCCGGCATAATCCTTGTTGCATCATGTTGATGAATTCGTTTCTCACGTCGTTGTATCTGTGTGGCGGTAGTGGTCTTGTACGGCAATATATAGGTTGTCCAGTCGTTTCTATGACATGTTCTACGTCGTGCTTGTTGTTGAGCTTCATGGCAGACAGACGAGTTGTACCAGGGTAGTCGGCCAGGATGTCGTGGTAAGACTGATGCTGGTCTATGCTTCTTATGGTAGGTATCTTCGAGTTTGTCGCTGGAGCTGGCACGGTGAGGTTAGTGATGTTGTCTATCAGTCGACGGTTTTTTAAATCGACTATTAGATTGTGAAAATTGAGAAAATCTGCGCCAAGGATTGGTTTTGTGACGTCTGCTACGACGAATTTCCACTTGTACGGTCTTCGTAAGTTGAGGTCGAGTTCGAGCGTTTTTTCTCCGTATGTTGCTATTGTTGTGTTGTTAGCGGCGTTTAACTTGAATGGCAGAGATTGCACTGTAGATCCTTTTGTTCTCGGTATGACACTAATATTAGCGCCAGTATCAACCAAAAATTGAAACCTTGTTCTCTTGTCAGTGATAAAAAGGCGGTAGGATTTGCTTGATACGTTAGGTTCCGCCGCTGCTAACGTTCTCTTTAGTTTTCCGACTTGTTTTCTTCTTTAAATGTGCACGGAGTTGTATATTTTCTTGCGTTGATTCCGAAGCGACGATGATAGTAGCAGTACGGCGACGGAGTGCTAAACCGTTCGCGAGAGCGAGAGGGCAGACGTTGAGGTTTGTCGTCTCTACCGCGTGAGTCCAAGCGATAAGAACGGCTCGATCTGTACGGCGAGCGCACTCTCTGCTCTCGGACACCGTCCGATGAACAGCTCCGCTCGTTCCGATCGTTCTCGCATTATTGCGCTCTCGCGTGTGCTACCGTTCGCAAAAGTGTACCACCTGAAGAAGGAAGACAGAAGAAAGAAGACTCAAGAAAGAAGAGTACAAGGCGCCACCCAACCGCCTTGCCGCCCGACCCGTGCCGTACCGTGTCTCGCGCCGCGCCGCGACCGCCGCCAACTGGACGATTCGTGCGACCGCTCGCATCGTCTGTCTCGTTTTAGCGCGAGCCTTCTGCTCGCGCTCCGCCGCGTCTCGTTCGCGAACACTAGCGCCCTAGTGTTTAGTGTAACGCTAGTAAGTGAGTTCCAGCCGCCCGAGGAACAATTGTAAGTACCGTGACACGTTTAGGCACACTACACGAGGAGTTTTTCCTCCATACACACCTCCCCTCCCGGTCGCCGGGAGGGGCTGTACCCCCAATAATAATTTAGAGAGCAGTATCCCACTCCCGAGATAAACTTTCTAATTATGACTGACGCCATGATTAGAAAGTTCCTGGAGTTCCTTAAACTCGAATCCCCCGACGTCGCGGCAAAGTGGGAACGCTTCGTGCGCATGCACGAAGCAGACTCACCGGCATCGCCCGATAGTGATGTAGTTAACATACCGATTGAGGACCAATCATCTCCCTCAGAGATGTCTTGCTCAGAGCAAGATGACGACCGTCGCGAAAGCGAGTTCACTACGGTCCAACATAAAAAGACGAAGAAGAGGAAGCGTCCAGAGGGCACCTCCTCTCCAGTCTTAAGTTCCCCGACCAAGTCGGTCATTAAGAATAGGAAAACCGTGCAGGCTCATGGCTCCGCGGCCCCCGTTACCCTATCGGCCCCTCTGGCCTCCCAGGCCCCTCTGGCCTCCCAGGTCCCCCGAACCTCGCAGGCCCCTCAGGCCCCTCAGGCCTCCCAGGCCCCTCAGGCCGTCCGTTCCCCTAAAATGCCTCCTCCTGTAATCATACAGGAGAAGGCAAAATGGAACATCATCTCTGCAGCAATTAACGAGCATAAGCTACGTTACTCGTCTGCACACACGACCCCAATCGGCATCAAGGTGCAGGTTAAGATCTCGGAGGACCACCGCCTCCTCACCGCGTTACTACGTAATAAAGGCATAGGATATCACACATATGCCCTTGAAGACGAGCGCCTTCTGCGCGTCGTCATTACCGCAGTCGACAAGTGCCTCTTCGCACAAGAGGTACTTGTGGACATCAAGACCCAAGGTTATCCCGCACTAGAGGTACATCGTATGTACCACCCTATCAAAAAACACGAGTACAATATGGTACTCGTAACCCTCCCGCTTACGCCAGAGGGCATGGATATCTTCAATATCCGAGCCATCTGCCACATTACGGGCATCCGTGTAGAGCCCCCCCGTAAAAGGGGCATCCCTGGCCAGTGCCACCGATGCCAACTTTACGGGCACTCGGCACGGAATTGCCAAGCTAGGCCACGTTGCGTTAAGTGCCTCGGTGATCACGGCACCTCTGACTGCCCCCGTAAGAGCCCAGCTGAGGAGTCCGAACCCCCCAGCTGTGTTCTCTGCAAGTCCCAAGGACACCCCGCCAACTACAGAGGGTACAAAAAAGCACCCAAAATTAAAAAACGCGTTGCACCACAGACGAAAGGTGCCCCCCCAAACAGAGATTCGTCCCTGCCCCCCTACCCTCCCAATCTGCATGGTTAAAGCCCGCGCAGAATCGTAGTTTGAAGCCAGCGGCTTTCCCCGCTCTCCCCAGCAATGCCATGCCCTCCGCGCCCAAAGCGCCTAAGGCCACGCCCCCTCCAACTCCCAGCTTCACTGCAGACCTCTCATTCGTCCAGCAGTTCTTAAGCAACGTCGGGCCTATTGACCCGATGGAGCTTTCTATTTTAACGACAAAGCTAAAAGGATCGGCCACAGACCGCATCCAAGCCTTGTCTGACCACCAGGTCTTGATCCGTCAGATCAAGGCTCTCTCCACAAGCGGTAATTAATGGAGCCTTCGGGAAGGACAATGCCGCACTCGTTACGTGTAGTGTCGTTCAATACGAACGGCATTAGGAATAACATAAGTGAAATTCGCGATTTTGTAAGCAGCCAAAATGTCGATATTCTTCTAGTGCAGGAGACGTTTTTAAAACCTAGTATGAGAAGCCCAAAAATAGCTAACTACAAAATAATCAGAAACGATAGAACTCGATCCCGACTCGGAGGTACTCTTATATACTATAAAAAATCATTGCATTGTATTCCTCTAGAGCCACCCCCATTGTTAAGTTTAGAAACATCTGTTTGCCATATTAGTATGTCCGGTCACGGACCCATTGTTATAGTTAGCGCGTACCTGGCATGTAACAATGAACTACATTCCAGCGACCTGCAGGTGCTATTCAATTTAGGCAACGCTGTCATCATTGCCGGCGACTTAAATTGTAAACACACTGAGTGGGGCAAACTGAGAGGGAAGTTAAGTTTAAGATCAAACAACACAAAGCCGAGAGTTGGGATCGACTTCTTAGTGATTTAGAACCGTCTCACGTGGCGTACTGGCCACTCGCGAGGGTCCTCAAAAACGACATGGAGTGCGATATGCCTCCGTTAGACAGACCTAACCGTCCTCCTGCATTCGAAGACATAGACAAGGCCGAGTGCCTAGCTGATAACTTCGAACAACAGTGCCGGCCGAGTACTCTCCCGATTGATCCCGTGCACCTTAGCTTAGTGAATAGCGAGGTCGACAGCCGACTCTCGAGGCCACCTGATGTAGATAGGGTGAGGATGGTGGACTCGGAGGAGGTCAGTGACATTATTAAGTGTATGAATGCCAAAAAGGCCCCAGTCCTCGACGGTATTTCAAACAAAACACTTAAAATGCTACCGTCCGAGCTTATTCAACTCCTAGTGAACATCTTTAATGCCCTCTTAGTAGGATGTTCATTCCCAGACATTTGGAAAGTAGCTATTGTCATAGGTATCCACAAACCGGGGAATCCCCGGAAGATGCCTGGTAGTTATCGTCCAATAAGTCTCATTAGCTCCCTCGGTAAAGTCTACGAAAGAGTTATTAAAAGGCGCCTCAATGACGTCATATCCGACAAAAAACTCCTCCCAGACGAGCAGTTTGCCTTCCGCGAAATGCACAGCTGTCCCGCTCAAGTACAACGCTTAACGGAGTACATAATATCTATCAAAAACGACAGGAAGACGACATGCGCCATATTCTTTGACATTGCAAAGGCTTTTGATAAAATTTGGCATAACGGACTGTTATACAAACTCTATCAAATGGAAATACCTGATTATCTTGTTCTATTAATTAGTAACTTTTTAAAAAACCGTAAATTTCATTTCCGCGTCGAAGGCGCACTGTCGTCGCCAAGATTTATGGCGGCGGGAGTGCCGCAGGGCTCGGTCCTCTCACCCTCCCTATATAACCTGTATACTAGTGACATCCCCAAACACGCTAAGGTGCAATTAGCTATGTTCGCGGACGACACAGCCCTTTATTATTCTCACATACGAGCCTGTACCGCGTCAAAAGCCCTCCAGGAGTCAGTTACCGCTCTCGGTAACTGGTTCTCCAAATGGAGAATAGAAGTCAATCCCGAAAAAAGTCACGCCATCCAATTCGACATTAAAAGTGCAATGAGGCGTACTTGCCACCGAAAACTAATGAGCCCTATAAGCCTGCACGGCAACATAATCCCACAGGTCACTCAGGTCAAATATTTAGGCGTAGTACTAAGCAAGTCGATGACGTTTTCGAGTCACATTAGTAACACACTACGAAAAGCGAAATTTGTACTCTACAAATTATATCCGCTACTTAATTCGCGAAGCAAAATGTCCCTAAGACATAAGCTTACACTGTATAAGGTTTGCATCAGAACGATACTCACTTATGCGTCTCTTTCGTACAGATAAGCGAGTCTCAACTGGACCGTTTGAGAAGAGTCCAGAACCGGTTTCTACGCATGGCAACAGGCGCCCCCTGGTACATGCATAACATCGACTTGCATAGGGACTGCGAAATCGTTACCATTAAAGCCTATATCAAGGAACTCGTAGAGAGATTCTTTGATAAAGGCAAAAACCACCCAAACTCCCTTATCAAAAAGGCACTGGACTATGACCACGACGCACAGACTTTCCGACACCCGTACAAACGGCCTAAGCATATCTTAGCCGATCCCGTTGACCCGATCACAAAATACGTAACGTACTGTGTACAGTTACGTAAACACAAATCACACGCACCTGCGAGACTAGTATCGCACCGGGGTCGACACCGGCGCCTACCCCGAGGTCCCACACCCGACACGACAACACGTACAGACGTACAGACCGACCCTAACACGGGACCAGACCCGAACCCGAGTTCGAGTTCGCATCCCAGTAGACTAGGTTCACTTCTAAATAGTGCCCGCGACCGCGATATTGTTATAGAGAGCTCTATCAATACCGCGAACCTCATCAATATTAGGACTTACGCGCGCGAGTCATCCCGAACGTACGCGGAAGGGGAGAGGGACGGCCCTCTCAGTACCGATACCACTCAAACCGAGAGCTCCTCTATCGCGATAACTCGCACGCCGCTAGTTTCTGCTACCGCGCGCGAGCAACCTCACTTATCAGCGAGTGAGGAAGGGGTCGGACCCCTTAGCAGGAGAGACCCGCGTCTCCCCTGTCATAATAATAGCTCACATCCGTAGCTGTCCCCAATATCCTGTCTGAACATCACCCGGGTGATGTTAGGGAGGGTCAAACCCTCCCATCGACTCTAACCAAATAAACTAGCCACCAGGCTAGTTATAGTTCGACTTAGCTACAGCGGTCTAAACCCGACCTTTAGCATAGACCCTTTCGAAAAAAATAAAAATAAAAAATAAAAATACGGCGAGCGCCCCCTGTAGTGATTTTGCGATGACTTGAGCTCGGCGATTTCATTTGTTAATTGTTTTATGACTTCTAGGAGTTCTGGATCTCGGCTCGTAGGTGCGGATGACGATGAACACGGTGTTGACGCGACGGCGGAGATTTCTTGATTTTGTTCAAGCATTTTGTCAGCGAGAAGTGCTAGTTCGTCGAGTGCGGCGGTCTTGCTGATAGTGTCGCTTACTAGAAGTACGGAGTGGACGTGTGCGGGGAGATGATTCATCCACATGAGGCGTAATGTTAAGTCGGGAACTTTGTCTCGCGCGAGATTTCGCATGCGACGAAGTAATTGAGTGGGCCTTTGGTCTCCTAGTTCCATTTCTTGTAATAGTTTTAGAAACTGACGTCCTTCGCTTTCTTCGTAGACGGAGATTAGGCGTTCTTTGAAGATTTCGTACTGGTTCTGGGCTGGCGGACTGTAGAGAAGGTCGGCTATCTGTTCGACGTCTTGTTTGTCAAGCTGGGCGATTACCATCTGGGAAAGTTGGGCTTGGCTCTTCTTCAGGTCGTGTGTTGCGGCTTCGAAGCTGATGAACCATAATCTGGGACGATCGCGCCAGAATGGTGGTACACGCAGGCTTAGGGCGATGGAACCGAGTTCGTGGGTTTCTTGCGGAGGATCGGTGCAGCCGGGGGTAATCTTCTCGTAGGCTTGAGTGGTTTCGCTTCCCTCTGACATGGTTCTTGCTTCTTGATTCCTATGTTTCTTGCTCGGGGTCACCAATGTAGCGGCGTTGTTGCTACTTTTTTTAAGGCGAAATAAAACTCCAATATTCGGTATAGGAATGTGAAGAGAGAATAGAATAGAATAGAATATATATTGGTGCAAGAGAAGGAGACTCTTCTCAGCTCGACGCCGGGCCCCTGAAAAGGGCCTTACGGCGGAAATAACCAAAACCAGGGGCTATGCCCTATGTCCTGCTAGAATATATATTCTGTTAGAGAAGGAGACTCTTCTCAGCTCGACGCCGGGCCCCTGAAAAGGGCCTTACGGCAGAAATAACCAAAACCAGGGGCTATGCCCCTCTATTTGGGGTGACACGCCCAGTACGAGTACTGGGCGCAAAGAGTCAGGTTTTTTGGGAAGACCCCCCGCGGCAGAAGGCGGGGGAAACCCGTGGGGGGGGCAACCAACAACAGCAAGGGAATGTCGATATGCCAATCCAGGCCCAACCAAGACCAACGGTCGGCTCCAAGCGCGCGAGGGGTCCCGACCCAGGGGCCGGGAAACGTGTGTGAGTCCACTCCCTCACGCGCCGCGTTTACCGGACCGCGGACACGAACAACCTGGGGAAAGGGGGGGAAGTGTGAAAGGAAAAACTTCCGGGCCCCGACTTTGTGTGTCGGGGGGGAAGGTGACCAAGGGGGCGACGGGGTGGCAAGAGGGCTGCCACTCCGACAGACCCCGGGTGGAGTTAGACTGGTTGTACCGGTAGGTTTAATTTCCTACCGGTGCAGGAGGAGGGGGGGGCAGCGATCCAGCGGTGAATGGAGCGCTGTAACATGCGCCTCAGGTGGGGCGCACATCAATGCACCGGGGCTCCTCCTCTTCGAGGGCATGGTGGCGCGTCATTGCGCCTAGGCTCCTCCTCTTCGAGGGCGGGGTGGCACATCATTGCGCCAGGGCTCCTCCTCTTCGGGGGTGGCGGGGCTCCGCTGGGTCTGCCGGGGAGACAGCGTCCCTCGGCAGGATGTGGCGGTCGGGCATGCCAGGGCGCCAGGTCGGTCAGCTCGACCAGGCGCGAGGCATCCGCTCGTGCGAACAGGTTGGTGGCGAGCCGGGCCACAAAGGCCTCAACGCTCTCCATCCTAAGATCCCTCTCAATGGTGGAGTTGCGGACGTACCAGGGGGCGCCCACAATATAGCGCAGCACCCGGTTCTGGGCTCTCTGCAGCAAACTTTTCTGGGGTGCAGAGAGCAGGTGGTGCCACGCAGGTGCTGCGTAGGTGAGGCGGGACCTGATGTAGGTTTGCTACAAGGCCGTCCGCATGTTGAGGGGGATCGGAGGAGATGAGAAGGCGGAGCGCAATTGTGCAGTAGCCGCTTTGACCTTTGCCACGGCTGTCTGGCGCTGGGCGACCATGGAGAGACGGCGGTCTATGACGACACCTAGATACTTCGCCGTTCTCCCCCATGGTATTTCGGCGTCTCCGATTTTCAGAGGAGCTGGGAACCTCGTTCTCGTGGTGACGGCGAGCGCCTGGGACTTACCTGCGTTTACAGACAGTCGCCAGTTGCTCAGCCAGTCAGGGAGAAGGTCCAGCGTCCTCTGAAGCTTGGGCAGGGCGGCATGGTCTGGTGTCAGCGAGCTGGTTATGTACGCCGTGTCGTCGTCGTATAACGCTGCGGTGGTGCCAGGGTCTTTGGGGACGTCGCTGGCATAGAAGTTGTACAGTCCCGGGGAGAGCACGCTGCCCTGAGGTACGCCGGCGGTGATGGGGCGCTCTCCGGAGAAGACGCCGTCGACTCGTACCTTGAAGGTGCGGCCGGAGAGAAAGGATGCCACAAGCCTTACCAGAGGGGGTGGGACGTTGGCTCGGATGAGCTTGAAGAGCAGACCTTCATGCCAAACACAGTCGAACGCCTTTTCCATGTCGAGGAATACTGCGACCGAAGATTCCTTCTTGTTCGCCGCAACGGACAGATGATGGATGATGCTGGAGCTGAGCTCTGACCTGAAACCGAATTGGTCCTCACGAGGAGGGAGGTGGGGAGCAAGGTGCTTGAGGAGGAGGATTTCAAAGGTTTTGGAAAGGGTTGAGAGGAGGGTTATGGGGCGGTAGCCCTCTGCCCTTCTCAAATTTTTGTGAGGTTTGGGGATGGTCGTGATTATCCCCAACTTCTAGGTGGCGGGAAAGTGGCCGGTCCTGACGATTCCGTTGAACAGGCGGGTCAGGGCGGCCACCGTCCTGAAAAGTAGATGTCGAAGGGCAGAGTTGGGAATGCCATCTGCTCCGGGGGCCTTCTTCGGTTTGAGGCGTGAGATGATCTTCTGTACTTCCCTCGGAGAGAAGGAGAAGGAAGGAGGGGGGGAGGGGGAAAGTAGAAACACCTTTACCTCCTCGGAGACCATGCGGGCGTGGTCCGTTGCGGTCGTTGGCAGTGGTGAAAACTGGCGAGGTGTTCGGCATGAATTTCTGCTCTGTCCTCTGCACGGTACCTTAGGTTCCCGTCGGGGTGGAGCAGGGGGTAAACGGGGGCAGTGGCTCTGGTAAGACTGCGGCAAAAGCGGTGTAAAGAGGGCCAGTCCTCTCGCGCGCAGGGCGCGTTGGTGAGGCCGGACCCTTTTTGGCTGGGCGGGGCGGGGTCACATATTGTTACACACGCGGGACATGTACATATATAACGGAAATGAATAATAAAGGTACTCACACACAACACAGATATCACTAAAACACAACACGTATTTAGTGTCTAAGCAGTCACAAAAGTGTACGTACTTGCACGGTTAAAACACAAAACTGTGAGGGCTGGCTCCTCGTGACCCCAGCGATGAGTAAATCTCAACGGGAGGTCAAGAGCAGTTCAACTCTCAGCAAGGCGCCAATGTACACCCTATTCTAACGAAGTAAGGTGTAAATTGACGATCGCTATTGGAGTATCACTGGAACTGCAGTAGTGGGCGGGGTCGGCACGACGGCACGGTACGTAGCACGGCTACGACGTATGCTACGGAGCAGGGCTACAACGTAGTCGATACGGAGCACTGATACGCGCGCGCACTACAGAAGTCAGGACGATCCAATATAATTAATTAGGAAGAAGGCGTCTTCCTTCGCCGGGCCCCTGAAAAGGGCCTTACAGCGACAAACATGACCAGGGGCTATGCCCCTCTACACGTGGTCTTCTTATTATTTTTATTTTTATTTTTTTTTAAAGAGAACGCGCCCAGTACGAGTACTGGGCGCAAGACGTTCGTTTTAGGGGAAGACCCCCCGCGACAGAACGCGGGGTAAACCCAAGGTGCTAGGAGAGCAAAAAAGGCGACGGCCGAGGGCGGCCAAGACCGGCAGTCGACCCGGCGGAGCGTGGGGTCCCGGTCCGGAGACCAAGGAAACGCGTATGGTGCCGCTCCCACACACTCCGCATTTTGTCGGACTGCGGACACAACCAACCTGGGAAAGGGAGGGGGGAAAATTTAACCCGAACCCCAGACTTTTGTTGTCGGGGGGGAAAGACAACGCCACGGTGTCTACAAGAGTGGCATTAGGGCTGCCACTCGTCGAGCACCGGGCGAGTATTAGAAATACGCGCCGGTATTTAATTTACCGGCGCAGGGATAGGATGCGGGGGAAAGCGATCCAACGGTGGACGGGGCGTAGAGCGCGCTAACGCGCCGAAGCGCCTCCTCTTCGGGGGCGAGGCGGCAGGCGGCGTGGCTCTGCGGAGTCCCCAGCACTGATGGCGTCACGGGGCAGAAGTCTGCGGTCAGGCGGGCGGGCGTGCCACGGCGCCAAGTCGGCAAGCTCAACCAGGTCCGAGGCATCAGCTCGCTGGAACAAAGTAGTGGTGAGCCTGGAGCAGAAGGCTTCCACGCTCGTTATTTGAAGGTCCCTGGTTATTGTGGAGGTCCTCACGTACCGCGGTGCTCCAACGATGCGGCGTAGCACTCGGTTCTGCATATGCTGCATCTTTTTCTGGTAAGTCTCAGCGAGCAGGTGGTGCCACGCAGGAGCCGCGTACGTGAGGCGTGAGCGGATGTAAGTTTTATACAGGGCCAACCTCATATTGAGCGGGACCTGGGGAGCTGAGTAGACCGGCGACAGCTTGGCTGCTGCGGCTCTGGCGCTAGCAACCGCGGCTTCACACTGGGGGTGCATGGTCAGCCGCCGATCTATAATAACGCCGAGGTATTTGGCAGTCTTACCCCATGGAATCTCTCTCCCTCCTATCTTGAGGGCGGGCGGGTATCCCCTCTTGCGGGTAACGGCGAGCGCCTGGGACTTACCGGGGTTCACGGAGAGTCGCCATTTGCTCAGCCATGCCGGAAGAAGGTCGAGGGTCCTCTGGAGCTTCACGGATGCGTGGGCTAAATTCTGGGAAGTGCAGATGAAGGCGGTGTCGTCAGCATACAAGGCCGCGGTAGTGCCAGCGTCAGCGGGCACATCGCTGGCGTAAAAATTGTAGAGGCTGGGCGACAGCACACCCCCCTGCGGGACGCCTGCGGTGATGGGGCGTTCCTCCGAGAGGACCCCGTCGACCTTGACCCTGAAGGTCCGGCCCGAGAGATAAGAAGAGAGGAGTCTTACCAGGTGGCTGGGGACATTCGCCTGCCGGAGTTTATGGATTAGGCCTTCGTGCCACACGGTGTCAAAGGCCTTCTCCATATCCAAAAAGACGGCCACTCCAGAGGCTTTCCTATTGGTCGCATCTGTGAGGAGGTGCACCACGCGGACCAGCTGCAGGGTTGTGCTCAGTTGGGAGCGGAACCCGAACTGTTCCCGCCGAGGAGGGAGGAAGGGAGAGAGGTGTTTGAGGAGCAGGATTTCAAATGATTTAGATAAAGTGGGGAGAAGGGTTATAGGGCGGTAGCCCTCCGCCCGTCTCAAGTTCTTATGGGGCTTGGGGATTGTGATGATGAGCCCCGTCTTCCAGGTGTTGGGGAAGTGGCTTGTCCTCACGATGCCGTTGAAAAGGCGGGTGAGGGCGGCCACTGTCCTAAAAGGCAGGTGGCGCAAGGCTGCGTTGGTAATCCCGTCAGCACCGGGGGCCTTGCGGGGCTTGAGGCGGGCGAGGATCTTTTTGACCTCTCTAGGGGAGAAGGAAAAGTTTGGACGTTCAAGGGGGGAAAGGGGGGAATCTAGGAACATTCTTACCTCCTCGGATACCTTGGCTACATGGTCGGTCGCCGTCGTCGGTAGAGGCGAGAACTGCCTCTCCAGGTGGTCGGCGTGGATCTCGGCACGGTCCTCAGCTCTATACCTTGGGTTGCCATCTGGGTGGATCAGGGGTCTGATTGGAGCGGTTGCACCGGTGAGACTGCGACAGGTACGGTGCAGGGAGGTCCAGTCCTCACCTGCGTCCGTGATGCGCCGCGTCCACAAGGCCGCGTTGTGGTCCTGCAGTGCCTGCTTCACCTCTGCGGTGAGGCGGTTCAGCTCGTTTTTGAGCCTCGGACATCTGTTAAGCTGCCAGCGCCGCCGAAGCTTCTTCTTATTAGAAATCAGCTCGGTTATGTGGCGTGGCAGTGGAGGTCTTTTAGGTTGGGAACCGGGAGACTGCTGAGTGGCCGCCTCCATCGCAGAAGTGATTGCGGCGGTGATCTGCTGTGTCATGCACTCTACATCGTCCACAGAGACCACCGGAAAGTTGGGCGTGGAGCCGTGCAATTGCAGGGCGAAGACCTCCCAGTCGTAGACCGGGCGGGGGGGCGGCGGAGGGATGCTGGAGGGAGCAGCTCTTATGGTGGCCAGCACTGGAAGGTGGTCCGAGTCGAGCGCCTCGTCCAGAACATCTTGCTGGAAATCACCAGGGAGGCGATGGGTGATCGCTATGTCAAGGACGTCGGGGGTGTAGGTCGGACAGTCGGGGTAGTGCGTGGGGGCATAGGTGCCCACTACGGAATATCCGACGCGCTCGGAATCCGCAAACAGACGATTTCCGTCCGCGTTTGACGTGCGAGAGCCCCAACCCGGGTGCTTGCAGTTTAGATCTCCGGCAATCACAGTGGGATCCTCTGATAGGAGCCCGTGGATGTCGGAGATATCTAAACGCGAACCCGGGTGTTTGTAACACGCGTAAATGCGCGTCCGGTGCGTGCCGAGCATCAACTCTACACCGAGGGCGTAGAGCGAGGTCACCGAAGGAGCGGGGAGGAGTTGGTGGAGGAGTCGCCTGCCAACGAGGACGGCGAGACCTCGACACACAGATCCACCTCCCAGGTAGTCCTGACGGTAGGTATGAAAGCCCGGGATGGACAGGCGGTCCTGGGGAGACAAATGGGTCTCACTGAGTAAGGCAACATCTACTTCGTGTGTTTGGAGAAGGTAACGAAGAAGTGTTGCCTTGCCTCGGATCCCCCGGGCATTCCAATGGACTATGTTTAGTCGCGAGGGTTGGGTAGCCCATTTAGATATTAATTGAGTCACCAAAGCGGCTCCTTCAGGGAGGGCCTGTAAAAGAGTGGTAAAAATGTCCTCCCCGGCTTGAATTTTTGTGTAGATATTCATAGCCAGGGAGAACAGAGAGTGGAGAAGCTCGGCAGTGGAGGTAGGGGCCTCTCTGCGGGCGCGGCGCTGGGGGCGCGGCACGCCAGTAGAGGGCTGGGCAGTGACAGCCGCAGGGTCTGAGGGCACCGTAGCCACCTCGACCACTTCGGTAATAATAGTGGTCGACTGTGGGACGCTAGATGCGCGAGGGGTGCGCGGGGGGCGTGGGACGCGCTGGGGCATTGGCGGCGCCACCAGGCTAGTTTGTGGCGGTAAGGGGAGCGCGAGCGGCTCAAGTTCAGAGTCGGTGGCATCGGTGGCGGTGGTGGCAGCGGCAGATGTTGTGGTCGCTTTCCTCCTTTGCCGCGGCTTCCTTTTCCTCTTACTCTTAGGAGGCTGAGTGGCAGGGACAGTTTGAGAGGCAGGGGCAGGGGCGATCCGCGGAGTGGGGTCGTTTGCCTCGGCCATGAGAGAGGTGGCAGTGGGTGGGGGGGGCGGGACCTCTTGCTCCGGGATGGGTGGGTCTCGTCTAGTGCGGGGAAATCCAGTGCGGGCCACTGTACCTGCGTGCTTGTTCCGCGCCTCCTTGCGGTACACCGGACAGTGTCGGCTATTTGCGGGGTGGGCCCCCTTGCAATTAGCGCAAGTGGGCTCCTCAGAACTAGGTCGAGGGCAGTCGTGCGCGCGGTGCTCTCCGGCACATCGAACACATGCCAACCTGCGGTGGCAGTTTTGGCTCGAGTGCCGGAATTGCTGGCAGCGGTGGCATTGAGCGGGGCTCTTCCTGCCCCTCCAGGCTTCTATTTTAATGCCCGGCATATTCAAGATTTCGTTTATCTTGTATATGCCGGGTACGACATCCGGTGCCCTGGTGATAAGGGCAAAAAAGATACAGCCGGGATTTTCCGGCCTCGCCGACACTTTCGATACGTACTCCGCTGCGTACCCGAGCTCGGCGAGTCCGGCGATGATATCGTCAGGTCTGGTGCAATTGGGTAGGCCTCTGATACCTACCTTAATAGCTCGTTCTTGGGGCAATGAGTATGAGAACCAACTAATGTTCTCGGTCTTCTCCAGCTCGGTGAGGTATCTCTGTAGGGCCCTGTATTCACCTTCACTATGGGGAGAGAAACGGACCCCGTTCCCGTACGGTTTGGCATGTGGGGCGTACCCCAGAATTTCGCGGAGGCGGCGGAAATGCCTCACCCAGTCGTCTAGTTTTTCGACGACCAAGGGCGGGTATCGTGGGGTAGGCGGCGGCGGCGGGGAAGCGCACGCCGGTGCTGCAGGAGCATCTGGTGGGGCGCTTACCGTGTCCATCGGCGTCTGTGTAGGAGCCGAGGACTGCGGGGCAGCAGTAGAAGGGGCGGCGGCACTTACCTCAGCATAGGTCACCTGGCGGTCTATGCGCTTCGCCGGAGGTGATACGGTAGAGGCTACTACCGGACGGGTGCGCTTGGTGGCCTGCACAGGGGGTGCGGCAGGCGGTACAGCGGGAGGAGGCATGTCAGACGGCAAGTGGGCCGGCGGCAAAACTTGCGGCGCCGGGATACGATCCTCGCTTGGGGGCGATGCCGGCGAAAGAGGCACGGCTAGCGGTCCGCGCGGCTGACGGGCCTGCGCGGGGTCTTGTGCTACTTTGGGAGCCGGAGGGTGGCTAGGCGCACGCACCTCCGTGGGGCGACGCGTGGAGCGCGGCGGAGAGGCCGAACCTTTTTCGGCTGGGCGGTGCGGGGGCCCTGACTCGCTGCGGGCCGCCGTCGGAAGGCATTGGGGCGGGGGGGTATTAGTACCGCCCCGCGAGAATGCCGAAGACGGTCCGGGGCGAGCGGTGTCCGTTCCGCTCAAGCTGGATTCGGCGGAAAGGTAATGGAGCGCACGGTCCGAGGTCGTACGCGAGTTTGACCTAGAGGAGGTGGTACTGCGCGACGATCCCGAGTGGTCACGGTTCCGGCTGCGACGGTCGCGGCCGGAAGGGCAAGAGTCTTTGTCGGACATTGTTTGTGGGACACAACACAGTTAAAATAGTCACTTACATGTTCACTTATAACACTAAACACATAAGGAAGTTTTTGTGGTCTTACAACTAATTAAAATAGTACTCACATAGTCACATAATGGTAGATAAGTAGTCACGAACTAAGTGTACATACTATCACGGCACACACACTTAGGGGGCTGGCTCCTCGTGACCCCAACGATGAGTAAATCTCAACGGGAGGTCAAGAGCAGTTCAACTCCCAGCAAGGCGTCAATGTACACCCTATTCTAACGAAGTAGGGTGTAAATTGACGATCGCTATTAGAGTTCAAATGAAACTGCACTACTAGGCGGGGTCGGCACGACGGTACGGCACGTAGCACGGCTACGACGTATGCTACGGAGCAGGGCTACGACGTAGTCGATACGGAGCACTTGATACGCGCGCGCACTATAGAAGTCAGGACGAGTCGTCCAATCGATCGATCGAATCGATCCAATATATATTCAGAATAGTGAGCTTATATTATTTTAGGGGGTATCGATTCACGCTGGTGTATGTCATATTCTTGTGACCAATGACAAGGTGCGCGGCGATGTAGGAGTGAGATGGACGACATTGCGTCTCTGTCTCTGGTGACGTGGATCGTGCGAGTGAGACGGATAATACTTCTCAGTGCGTCTCACTCTGTAGCGTGGGTCGTAAGCGGTGGTATCGGGATACGCAGGACCAATACAAGTCATTTCTCAAAAATAGAACGCAATACACTGTAATAGAAAACATTAACATAGATAAAGAACTTGTTAATAATAAATCCAGAATCTTATTAAATGAATTTGGTGTACCACAAGGCTCTGCATTAGGTCCTTTGCTATTTTTATTTTATATTAATGACATTCCAATAATGAATAATTATAAATTGACATTATTTGCAGATGATATATCAATACTATTTACATATAAAAAATCGGAGGTGAATTAAATCGAAAGTGACATTAATTTAACACTTGGATATTTAATTGAATGGCTAAAATCTAACAATCTAAAAATTAATCTTAATAAAACTAGGTACATACAATTTAGAACTTATTAATAAATTACCGTTACGACTAAGACTAGCATATAGTGATGAAATTATAGATGAAGTTGATGAGTACTTGTTTCTGGGCATTCAAATTGATAAATACTGTAACTGGCATGCACACATAGATAAAGTTTGTTCAAAACTGAACAGATTCGTATTTATGTTACGTAGACTAGCGTGGACAGTTAGTATACAAACCGCAATTATGGCCTAATCACGGTTACGTCTCATCAGTCCTACGCTATGGATTGATAATTTGGAGAAATTCTACGCATTTAGATAAGGCATTCATTATCCAAAAGAAATGCATCCGTGATATAGTTAAGATTCCACCATATGAGTCATGTAAGCCTTTCTTTAAACAATTTAACATGATGACACTACCTAGCTTATACATTTTAGAAATTTTTAAATTTGTTATACACACATTGACATTGACACAACATGAGGCACAATGACATTTTTACACAATTAATAGATAAGTACCCGACAAAATATTTAAGAAACTCAAATATCTGTTATAACTGATCATAGATAAAAAACCAAAAACAACCCTTTTTATAAATAATGCTTATTCAATGTGTGTAAAAATATATAATAAGGTACCTAAACATATAAAACAATTATCTAAAAAACACTCTATTAGAGAACTTAAAAAAATGTTAATAAATAAATCTTATTATGATGTGAAAGAATTTTGATGAAATTTGAGCTGAAATTTAATCATCATTTTTAACATTATATTTTTTTATATCTATTGACATTGTATAGAGCCCTTGATTTCATATTTGAATTTTTTTCTTTCTTGACATTTTTATAGTAATCTAAAAATTGTATTAACAACATTAAATTTTTACATTTTATATATTGACATAATGAATGATGTTTGTAATTAATACTTAATCATTGACAATTTGATTCTGTTATTAAATGTATCTTAAAGCGATAGGTATGTTATATAATGAAACTATAATCGTGTTAATAATAAATAAAATATTTGGACGTCGTTAACTGCGACAAAATATGCGCAGTAATGTAAAAATGTACATGTAAACACCTATATGTAACCGTATTTTCACCAAATAAAGCATAATTTCATTTCAATTGTTTACGGAACTTGTAGGTACGCAAGAGATACTATTATGGATAGGAAGGTAGGTAATGTAATGCCTAACCGTCAAAAAGGAGACCGCTCAGGCGTATCACTGCGGCTTAACACCATAGTGCCTGGTATTATGCGGTTCCATATTGTTGTCGTTTGATGGACAGATTTAATACACTCAGCAACAGCAAATAAACAGTTACATATATACATAAACGATTAACGAGATAATGATTATAATAATATATTATGGGTTACAAAATACAATAGATAACAGTGTGAGTCATTGCTATGGACAATGCAGCGATCACGCCACCCGCGCCCTCCGCACTCCCCTCTCACACCTCCCTAGTCCCATAAACTATAGTTAAGTTGCAAGGGGCGGACCCCGCGTGGCTAGACGCCACACTTGTTTATAGCAACTATCACGAGATAAACAATACGAACAGAAAATGTACAATACATAATACATATACTAGCGCTGTAAAAGGATGAAATAGTAAGTATTTTTATACATTTAGTTGTGATCTTAATCAATATTGTGCATAATTAGACTACATAAAATAATAGTATATATTTATATTTAGGTGTGTTCTACATAGGTAATATCATTATTCGTTCGCTGTCGTACATTAATGACAATTGAGAAGTAGGTACCTGACATTTAAGACTACAGGCTCCCTGCAAACTGCCATGCGTCGGCTCGTACCCGAACGGTAAGTAACGACATAGTTATGTAGTATAGTAAATTAAGTACATCATTAAATAATTATAATATATATTAAAATTAGTTCATGTCATAATAATATTAGGAATTTAATTAATTAAAGGATAAAAAATAATAGAATAATACTAATAATAATAATATTAAATAAAAATAAAAACTAAAATAAATCCAAATAAAAGATTAGCAAAGTGTAATTGTCTGTTACCCTACTGCACGCATTCTGTACCTTTTGAATGAGGCTTTTAGACCGTGCAAGCAAACAGGGACCTATCACCGCGTCTGCGTAGTTTAAGTTTGAGAGCACCAGAGATTCACAGAGAGTTCGTCGTAACGATTGTGGTATAAAATTTCTTATCTTATACAGTAGCTTTACTCTGTAGAAGCACCGACTGACAGCTGTAATGACATGCTTTTCAAATCTGAGTCCCTCGTCCATCAGCACCTCTAAGTTGCGTGCTTCTGTTACTCTTTCAATTATATCGTTCCTAATACGTATAAGTGGCTGGGTGACAGCTACTTTTTGGACCTGGTATTTTGTACCCAATATCATATATTTTGATTTGTTAGGGTTGAGCACAAGGGAGTTTGTATCAGACCACTCACAAATACGCGCTAGGTCATCGTTCAGCTTGCCTACAGTCTCTCTAATATTACACAGCTTAAAGTTTATGTACACCTGGATATCATCGGCATATATGTGGTATTTACAATGCAGGATATACCTGGTGATATCAGCACAGTACATTGCAAAGAGGCGGGGACCAATCACGGATCCTTGGGGAACCCCTCTGACATTGACACAACTTTGACATTGATGGCATAAACTTAGACAGTTTATGCCATCAGCACCCACCGCGTTGGATTTTAAAGTATTTATAATTTTTTGCACGTCACTGTTGCTAACCGTAGAGAAATTAAATTTTGACGAGCTAAATAAGTTGTTATTAAAGTAGGCAATCGTTGACTAGGGCACTGAACTAGTGCCTGGGACGTCCAAAAAAAAGGTATTAATAAGGTCGGGGTCGAATAGGTGATTAGGTAAAATTAACTCAGATTTAGGTTCATGTGCATTAATATTTTCCTTGATGTGCTGATGCGGTAGCCTGGGACCCGCGGCGCGCGGCCTCCCTCACCCGGTCGCAGCCAGGTCTCATTGAGTGCAATAAGGTCACTATTATGACGGTTTGCATCCACTAGAAAATCATCATGCTTGGAGCCTAAAAAGCCAGGGTTTTTAAATGCAATTTTAATATTTTTAGAATTAATCATTTTTGGTTTTAATCAATTTATGCACATTAAAAATAATTATATTTAGCAAGTAAATATAAGCATAAAAAAGAGAGTTTTAACTAACAATAAAACTTACCTATTATTTTTTCCAACGATATCCGGAATCCATCTTGAGTCAAGCACCTGTCTTTTTCACGTTTTTCGTCCTAGCAACTTCCTCTCTTCGACTTCCGGCGCCACTGTCGCCTCGTTTTATCGGTTGAGATGGCGGCGACCCGCATGGCGCTCGGCTTTTACCTCATTATACTTACTCACGATGTACCAGATAGGTATTACCTGGATTCCGGATATCGTTGGAAAAAATAATAGGTAAGTTTTATTGTTAGTTAAAACTCTCTATTATTTGTTCCGTGACGATATCCGGAATCCATCTTGAGTGATATGTTTGTTATCTCCTGGTATGCCCATAATTATAACAATAATTATGTAGATGCTATAATGTGTTATGTAAAATAAAAAATTAATTTATAATAAGTTATTGAAAAGTAAACAATATTTATTCAATGTTATATATGAATCATTTTTCACAGTTTTAATCATCAAATTAACCAAATCATTGTTATCGCACAGGTTCAAAGAAATTTGACAAGGAAACTGACATCGTAAAATCATTATTTCTGGATTGATTCGCTAGCTCTCTTTGATAGTATGTTCTAAAAGTATGTTCTTGCCGCCAATTTCCAGTCTGAAGAATCTGATCAATAGGAAACTTTTCTAGCCAATTGAGAGAGGCTACGGCAGAGCGTACTGAGCCTGGCGTGGCATCGACACCCGCGTCCTTTAGAACAGATTTGATCCAACCAACGATTACAGTTCTAGAAGCTGGTTTTGGATCACCTCTAGCAGTTATAAAAAGTTCTGACAGCATACCTAATTCCCGACGATCCTGTGAAGTACCGATTAATTGACGAGTCCAAAATACACAGTCGAGATTTTTGTTCGGATGTGCTTTTAGTTTCCATCCAGATTGCCTGTTGTTAGCGTCATCCGCCTTCGATCCAAAACAAGGCCACATGACAATATAATTACCCTCATCTATATATTGGTCGGCATTGATCCTCAGCAGTGTCAGGTCGTGCACTCGTCGTCCTGCCGCTAGCAAAAGTAATATAGCGGCACGTCTGGATACTTGGTACAAATTATTTTCATCTGGTGTATTATTTTCTAAGTATTGTAATACATTCTTTACATTCCAAATAGGTGGTTTCATTTTCTTGTCCTTTGTAACTGAAATAGCTTTTAAAATATGTTTAATAAGAAAGTTAGATGCCAATGTAGTATTACCTGATAATTTGCTAAAAGTAGAAATAACAGATTTATGGACTAGTATAGTTCGATAAGCCAGACCTTCGCTGTTGTGTAAATACGCCAGGTAACGAGCAACTTGTTCTGGACTCGGATCTCTGTAAGAAGAATTGTTAGAGGAGCACCATACCTTCCATTTGTTCCATGCTGGCATGTAGGTGTTTATTGTAGATCGCCGCCAACTTGACAATAACAGTGATCTTTCTTCTACTGACCATTCTTTGATTTCGTCTGTCCACCCAAAATCAGCCAGGCTTCCAAATGAATGTCTTGAATCTCTGGCGGATGCATTCCGGTTTTCGTGTCGATCAGAACTTGTGGAAGGAGCGGGATGTGATAAGGTTCTTGAATGGCCCGGGCTTGTAGGTCTGCTTGCCAAAATACCATCTTCCACTTCGGAGCGATCAAGATGTACTGACCGTTTGCTGTGTTCAGTTGAGACAATACTTGGGGTATTAGGTTCGGTGGAGGAAATAGCCACGCAAGTTCGTAGTCCCACTGGTGAAGGAATGCGTTGTGAAACAGAGCCTGCTGGTCTTGCGTGTCCAGCGATACATACCTCATTAATACGTGAGCTGTTTCCGACGCAAATAAGTCTACTTGCGGTGTGCCCCACATCTTGAATATGTTGTCCGTTGCTGTAGAGAGTAGGTGCCACTCGGGGCAGACCTTGCCGCGTGATAGGGCATCCACTTCGCAATTGAATCGGCCCGGAAAGTACTGAGCCGTCAGTTATAGATTTAAGTGGTCCATCACCTTCAATAGTTGCCGTGTGAGGTTCAGAAGCTTCTACGATTTCGTTCCGCCTTCCTTGTTTATGTAAGCTACGACTGTTCGGTTGTCTGTTTGCAGTAAAATGTGAGCATTGTGAAGCAGGCTGTTCTCTTGTTGTATTGCCGTGTAGACAGCAAACAGCTATTAGAGATTGACATGCCATGACTGTTGCCGTTTTGTCCACTGTCCTGACATTTTCGTGTCGCCCAGCTGAGCTCCCCAGCCGAAATTCGATGCATCCGTCGTGAGCAGATGAGAAATCGAGTTTGTATGTATAGGAAGTGAGCCATGTGCTGCCTTTAACCACCATCGCATTTCGGAGAGTACCGGTTGTGGCAATTTCACTTGTTTGTAGGGGTGTTCCGTGGGAAGGTATCGATTGTGAAATTGCAGGGTTCGATAATGTAACCTCCTGTTACATTATAATACTGTGCGTATTACAAAAGAGGCGAAGTTGAGTCTCCCCAGAAGGGACTGGGCCTGTCTGAGGGACCAACTGCCTCTGGACATCTGACTGAGAAGTGCTTGCGTAGCGTTTTGCACTTCGGTTCCGACAGGGACTTCGTGTTGAGTTTGGTGTCCCATGTAACACCCAGAAACTCCAGGCGTTGTGTCGGAACCAGTACAGACTTGTCCATATTGATAGTCCAGCCGAGGTGTCTCATTAGGTTCACCATAAATGTAATGTGTTTGCGTAAAACTTGACAGGACTGATTCACTACTAAAAAATCGTCTTGCACGCACCTCATATTTCGCCTTCTCAGGAACTCGGCTACCCAGTTCGTCAAGGATGTGAACGTTCGTGGCGCTGATGAAAGGCCGAAGGGAAGGCACGTCATTTGTAGAAGTTGGCCTTTGTAGCTGAGTCTCAGAAATCGCCTGTGTTCTTCGGCTATGGGAAGGTGAAAATATTCCTGGTTCAGATCTACCTTCACCATCCAATCGTTGCTCTGTAAAAAGCTTGGAATTCGGAAATGACTGAAAATCTGAAAACCTTTTAGTTTGACAAAACGGTTTAGTCTCTTCAAATTGAAGATTGGGCGAAACGATCCGTCCGTTTTCGGAACTAGAAAAAATGTTGATAGGTAGCTGGGATTGATCTCGGCTTTTTCTAGTACATGCGTGTCTATCATATTTTTTATTAGCTGTGTCATAATATGATAACTCTGCTTTGTCTCGTAATTTATTATAACAGATTGATTTGGATATATAAGGGGCGGCTTCATCACGAAAGGAATACGTATTCCCTTGAGAAGTTTGCATATGTGGTTGGGTGCACCTAAGTTCTCCCATGCATGTATATATTGCTTTAGACAGCCGCCCCGAAATGATTGCGAGTCATGATCGATTGTTTCTATTTGATGAGTTGTAATTTGATTTCTTACCTCTTGACCAATTGTAGTGTTTGTTCTTGCCATTGGAAGTCTTGTTGCCGGATGCCCTCGAGTGACCTTTGAACTTATCTTTCGACGCTGAAGTATTTTTACGAAAATCAAAATTTCACTCTCTTGCTTGCTTGTCGATGGTTTCGATTGATTATCATACGCACGCCTCTGGCCGGTAGCTGTAGCTGCAGTTTGCTGTGTTGGCTGGAAGCAAGTGGTTAGTTTTTCGGCCCCCCCAATTTTTTGAAGGTAGGCTACAAGCATATCGTTGTCAAACAAATGTTCAGCACTGGGTGGAATTTTTTGCAACGCCCCACAGTGATATTCCTCCGAAATTTTCTTAATTAATAAATCCCTGCGCATGCTAATGCAGTCGGCTCGACGGCCGCAAGATATTTGTAAAATATCATCGGTCACTTTTGTATAGCTCGAATCTTTATTAAACATTTGTTCAATCTTATCGAAAAGAGATCGTGGTGTAAGTGTTCTCTTATCATTAGACCAATCGACTGAACCTTGCAAAGTTGTGCGCAATTCGTCTTTTTGAGTCAGTATAGCATTGGATAAAGCTGCAAAAGTTCTCTCTATCAAGTACAAACGATCATCGTTAGACCTAGACGCATTGAAACGTCTCAGTTCATCGTTTACATTGAGTTCTATAAAACCCGGAGTAGTAACGTACTTTTTCTGAGCTTCAGAAAAACGAATTGCATGCCAGTCATTACATTTAAAACGCTGTAATTGGGTTATCTTTTCTAAATGTTTATCATCAGACTTAGGGAATGGCGGATCTTTTAACGTAGTTGATAGCTCTGACAATTGGAGCTGTTGATTATCCGCATTACTCGTGCACGGCGGTGGGCGTAAGCCCAACTCGTTTGTTGTATCATTGTTGGGTCCATTTATTACCTCGGCAACCCACGAAGTACTCGTTTGAAGCTCACCGTGTTTTTGCGAAATCAAATTCGTTAGAAAAGTCACTTGTTGAGAAAGGAATTCAAACTGTGCGTCACTTACATGGTTAGACCGCCTTTTTCTCCTTCTATCCGGACTAGACTCCTCCGATGATGTACTGCTCGAACTTGAAGAACGACTTCTCTTCCGTGACACGTGTTCACCATCACTTTGTTCTTTATCAAAATATATTTCGTCCTCCATTACGAGAGGATTTTTTAATTAAATGAAAATTAAAATAATGATTGCTAAGACGTGATAACGCTACGAAAAACGACGCTATAATGAGGTAAAAGCCGAGCGCCATGCGGGTCGCCGCCATCTTAACCGATAAAACGAGGCGACAGTGGCGCCGGAAGTCGAAGAGAGGAAGTTGCTAGGACGAAAAACGTGAAAAAGACAGGTGCTTGACTCAAGATGGATTCCGGATATCGTCACGGAACAAATAATAGTTTATTATAAAAAATATAGTGGCATAATAATGATTGACGTAGAGGATAATATAATGTTAAAAAAATTACAAAACAATTATATAAACATGTTTATATATTATAATGATATATAAATATTTTAAATATATTATAATGCATGTTTGCTTTGCGTGTTAAGTCCTTGCATCTACACAATAACAATTTTGTGTCATTATGGGCCAAATAAGTATAATATTATGTATTTGTCAAAGAGTTCAGCAATACACCACCGTAACCTCCATAATATAGCCTTGACACATGAACCACAGATGCGGTATTAAAATGATAGTATGTACACATTGTTAAAATACAAATAGAAAAGAAAGTTAAAATAATATTTTTGCAATTTAAATATGCGACAGATATATAACAAAACACAAACACAGTAAATTACGATGAGTATATGCAATGAAAAAGAACATTTTTAACACATAAATGTTTTTAAAATTAAAATATGAAACAGACAGATGTAGAGATATAACACAGAAGTACGTTACTCTGACTGACCAACAGTGCCAGTACCAAAAATTCGATCTAGGTCGCGATTAGTTCTGATTCTATGTACTGTGTTACCTGGGTCACGACGTACGAATATTAAGCCTCCGCGGGTCCAGACATACCGCTAGCTGTGTCGACGACCCTCCTCGCGGGCCCTATAGAACAGAGTGCAGTTGCATCTCGTTAGGTGCTCGTTAAGGTATATACGCCGCGGCTGGCCTTCTAGGATACCTGCGGTATCCAACTCACGTCGCACACGAGCTGCCCTCAAGGTGCTGTCGCGCACCGCTATCCTCGATAACCGGACTACGATCGTCCCAGGGTTTCTGGTGGTCTCCACCCACGGTGGCTGCTCTTTTGACTCCCTTGCGCACAACGCTAACAATATCGTGCCCTTTGATGTCGATGGCTATTTTTTTTGTAATTAAGCCCACCAAGTGTGAGATGTTCTCTCCGGAGTCTCAGACAGGCCGGCAATCTGGATGTCGTTAAGCAGGCTTTCCTGCTCGCGATCGTTCAGCTCGGCTTTCAGCCGATCGATTATATCGGTGAGTTCAGTTACCACCAGGTCTTGCGCACGGTCATTCGCGTGCGCGTTGAGCTTCTCCTCCACCGCGGCCACACGTTGCTCGACGGTATCCACGCGTTTGTTGACATCGTAGATGACCGTATTCAACTTAATGACTTCATCCCTCAGAGACTTCATCTCAGTACATACAGTGGTGATAGCCTCCCGGAGCAGTCTCATTTCTTCCGCCAGCTGATTCGGTGACGATGTACCCACGTTCTCATCGAGAAAAGAGATGTTCCTGCGTCTCATCGGGCCGGGCTGGCTAACTGGTTTCTTCCCCGCGCGCCCCCTCTTACGCGCGACCCCCCGCGCGCGACCTCCCGCGCACGCCCGCGGCTTAGTGGACGACAGCGTCGCGAGCCCGTTCACTTATCACGGGGAATTCGGCCGACCACCTCCGTACGCGACGCACGCACCGCGGCTATCATACCAGTACCTATATTATACAAGTACACATCGAAGCAATATTTTTATTTGGTGGAGACCACCAGCACTACCCCTGGAGCTCTGCCCCAACAGTGGTCCTTCGAAAGGAAAACAGAAGAATAGCCGTCTTATTTGCTGCGAAGCGCAAATATCGTTCGGACTGGACTTAGGACCGAGACGCCCCGACAAGGAGTTGCGCATGCGCCGATCGCGCCGCATTCCACGTGGATGAGCACAATCGAAAGACAATCAAGGAATAATTACATTAATTCTGAGTGAGTACGTTCCATTATCCTTTTTTTCCTGCATTTTTTAAAAAAAAAAACCTTTTTTCAGGAAAATAGAATGTGCTACATGGATCAGTCATATGTGATCTCTTCATACGTAGCCTAATCATACATTTATTATTATCAGCTTAAAACAATTCATTTTCATATCAAAAATCAATTAAAAATTGTAAACATAATATCTCCAAATTTTTAGATAACATTGTCAGTGCATAATCACCGAACATGTGCTCGCCATTGTTCTATTGTTCATTTTTTCCATACCACTTAATGCAATAGGCATATAAATCTTATTATTTATTATCTATTTACCGCAGGCTATTTACGCATTTATTTCATCATCTGGTTTATTTGCCTGTATTTTGAAGATAATACTTGCATTCATAAATCATCACGCTTTTGAGCGCTACTTTCTTATTTTTCCTTTTTATATCATTTATCTTTCTCTGCACTGCAGGCGCTTATTGTGCGCTAACTTATCATTATGTCTGAAGCTAAATTAAAGGAACTTGTTAAGAGGCGTGGTGGATATAAAGCTAAGCTAACCTATTTTGCCAACTTTTTAAAATTGATACCTACTTCTCAATTGAGCTCTTTTCAATTATCGGAGTTGCAGTGCCGTGTTAATGTAATGGAAACGCTATATAATGATTTCGATACGTTACAGACGGAGTTGGAGTTGTTGTCGGAGAACACGGTCGAGGCATATGCTGAGCGGGATCAATTCGAGTCGTTATATTACGCGCAGATGGGCCACGCGCGGTCGTTGCTTGGCCCTCCGCGTTCCTCTTCCCCTGAACTTGTCTCCGCGGCTTCTGCTGGTGACAATCTCCATGGCTCTGGTTGCAAGCATGATTTTGTGCGCTTACCCAAGATTGACTTGCCTCATTTCAACGGCGACTATCAGCACTGGCTTGAGTTCCGAGATACGTATATTTCCCTTATTCATAATAATAGTAGTATAGAAGACATTAATAAATTTCACTATCTGCGTGCTACCCTTAAAGGCAGCGCAGCAGTTGTTATTAAAAGCATAGATTTCAAAGCCGATAATTATGCTATCGCTTGGCAATTATTAACAGATAGGTATAATAATGAAAGGTTACTTATAAACAATCATATTCAAGCTTTATTTAATTTTGAACCAATACTTAAAGAATCGAGTGCATCATTACGTAACATGATAGATGTAACTAATAAGAATTTAAGAGCTCTTGACACCCTAGGACAGCCTACGTCACATTGGGATACATTGATAATTTTTACGATGTCCAAAAAATTGGATGTTGTGACCAATCGTGAGTGGGAAGAATTCAAAAATAATTTAGATCAATATCCTAATTTAAAAGAATTTCTTAAATTTTTATCTAATCGAGCAGATTCAATTGAATCATTAAATTATAATAATAATACACACCCAAAACTAACATATAATATAAATACAAAGCACATACAAGAAATTAATAAAAATAAAAACTATCTTACAACTACAATGCTAAAAAATAATTCTTACCTTACTAATAACAAAATTTCTTGTGCTATGTGTTCACAAAATCATTATTTATTTAGTTGTCAATCTTTCAGAAATTTAGATGTTGATTCACGTATTAAAAAAGCATCAAAGAGCAATGAGTGTATGAACTGCTTACGACCAGGTCATACAGACAAGCGATGTAAACTTTCACATTGCAAATATTGCACACTTAAACATAATACCCTCTTACATAGGGATTCAGATAATCAGTCAGTTAACAATATTGTATTGTCAACTAATACAGAAATATCTAAAGCATACAATAATCAGAACATTGTATTGCTATCCACAGCTATGGTGAACACAGCAGACGTCAATGGAAAGCTGCATCCTGTAAGGCTCCTGTTGGATAACGGCAGCACGTCCAACTTTATCACCCGAGACCTTTGTGAGAAGCTGGGCTTGTCAAAGGAAGGTACTACCTCCATAGTCTCAGGTATCAATGGTCAGATTTCTAATACCTCTGAAAGCTGTACTCTTACGGTTCTGTCTTGTTTTAGTAGTTATAAGGCGAATATAACTTGTTTTATTTTACCATTCATAACACAATCAGTGCCTGGGTCTTACGTGGATAAAAAACATAAATATCCCGCCAGGTCTTCAGTTAGCAGATCCTAAATTTTATGTGCTGTCAGCTGTCGATATCCTCGTAGGAGCTGAAATATTTTGGGACGTTTATTATCCCATACAGTTAATTTAGGTAAAAATCAACCTAGATTGCAGTCTTCCAAACTAGGTTGGCTTATATCAGGGTGCGTGTCTCTAACATCTTTTGCGTAGAGTCTTGAGTCTTACTCACTTGACGAATGAAGAGTTATCGACATGTTTGATCCAGATAGAGGCTATTTTAAATTCCAGACCCTTAACACCTTTGCCCACTGATCCTTCAGATCTTTCTTTTCTTTCCCCTTCTCATTTCCTCCTCGGACGAGCTCAGAGTTCGATTCCACGACCTCAGATCACCGATGTCAACATTCACCGCCTCCAACGATTCGACCGCATCGAAAAATTGAGACAACATTTTTGGCAGCGCTACTCTAACGAATATGTGTCTCTTCTACAGCAATGAACCAAGTGGCGGACTGGGAGTCAAGACCTCAAGGTTGGAGCCATGGTCCTTGTACGGGACACCAATCTACCGCCTCTACTGTGGCTACTTGGTAGAGTAGTCGCTGTCAAGCCTGGGACAGACGGGCGCAGTCGAGTCGCCGACATACGCACGAAGAAGGGCACCATAACTCGTGCCTACAACAGCATAGTACCGCTTCCTCTTCAGTGACCTGTTCCCGGGGAATATGTTCCTGCGTCTCATCGGGCCGGGCTGGCTAACTGGTTTCTTCCCCGCGCGCCCCCTCTTACGCGCGACCCCCCGCGCGCTACCTCCCGCGCACGCCCGCGGCTTAGCGGACGACAGCATCGCGAGCCCGTTCACTCCTCACGGGGAATTCGGCCGACCACCTCCGTACGCGACGCACGCACCGCGGCTATCATACCAGTACCTATATTATACAAGTACACATCGAAGCAATATTTTTATTTGGTGGAGACCACCAGCACTACCCCTGGAGCTCTGCCCCAACAGAGACGTTTGGTGTACTTTCACTACTAGTGGTGTTGGATGCGTTATGTTTAGTGGGTGGTGTTGTGCAAGTGCAGCATGACCATTTATTTGTGCTTTTGGGGTCGAAACCTTTAGCACAGCCGCGATGAAACATTCCTGTGCATTTGAAGCACTTGGCGCTTTCCGCGAGGCTGAGGAACTTGGCACACGAGGTACACTTAAAATTAGGCTTGGCTAAGAGTGCTCAAAAAGATTAGGATATCCCAAAAATAAATAAAAAATAGACTAGAATAGTCAACGTTCTTTAGGTAGTTAAAATCACAGTGGGTATACGTTAAAACAGCTGACTGTCACTATCGGAGTATATCACTGTTTTATACAATTATGGCGCACTTTAGACATTAAACTTTATTATATAAATGTTCACTATAACTTCTAGATCAATAATATATCTAATTATGCACTTATTTTGTGGTTTTACTATTTTTAAATATAGTTTTACTTAGAGCTGTGTGTATTCCGTCAAACTTCAACCGTCGTCAAACGTCGTATGTCAGCTGGGTTCACCGGGATCTGATAGCACGTACGGATCAAGTCGATTTTACTGAAGACTGTACAACCAAAAAGATTGTGGGAAAAATCAGAGATGTGGCGCACCGGGTATCGGTCAGGTATTGTGCGTGCATTTAACGCTCTGAATCGCCACATGGCTGCCTCTCATTATCTTTCTTTGGTACCAGGTGTAACGGCGATGACCATGAGCTATCAGATCTTCTAGCAATACCTGTTCTAACCATGTCCTCGAACTCCCTGGTAGTGATATGGAGTCGATCCGGTGCCAAACTGTGGGGTCTGCTGAACACGGGCAGTCCTGGAGTAATTCGTATTTAGTGGAGTGTGTTGTGCTTAATAACGCGCGTTCACAGGTCTTCAGCGGGATGAGTAACGTCCGGGAATTTAGAGAGTATGTCATTATAGCGCGATGTACCTGTAACAGATTTAATGTGACACAAAGCAGATGGTGCAGGTCTAGCGCGAGTAGTTAGCGATGTCACATTATCAATTAAGTGGTGGGCTCTGGCATCTACTAGTAAATTATAGTGCGACAAAAAATTAATTCCTATTATAGGTTTTGTCACGTCTGCAATAATAAAAAGCTATACAAATGCACGTCTAAGACCAAAATCATGCGATAAAGTTAGCCAGTATTAATCGTTGAGCCGTTGGCTGCAGAAAATTCATACTTTGTTTTTACACAATGTCTATTACGTATTAATTTACGAGGATAAACACTTAAGTCTGATCCAGTGTACACTAAAAATTAAATTTTACGACGAAATGACGCAATGTACACGACTCACGACACTTCGTGGATTTTGTACCGAACCGGCGATGGTACCAACAATGGCCCGCGAACGCGGCTGAGCGGCTCCGGAACCGAAGACGCCAATGTGGTGACCATTCACGAGAGGGTCACGAGGAGCCAGCCCCCTAAGTATGTGCGCTGTATAAGTTTATACTATGTACACTTAGTTCGTGACTACTTTATTATCTTAATGTGACTATGTAAGTATTCTTGTGTTAATTAGACTATTCTTTTCATTACGTGTTCAGTGTATGTGTTGTGAATATGTGAATATGTAAGTGACTATTTTGAACTCGTTGACTAAGTTCTACGATGTCTGATAAAGACTCGAGCCCTCCCGGCCGCGACCGGCGCAGCCGGAACAGAGACCACTCGGGATCGTCACGTAGCACCACCTCCTCCAGGTCTAGCTCGCGTCCGACCTCTGACCGTGTGCTTCAATTTAACGCCGCCGAATCTAGCTTGAGCGGAACGGACACCGCTCGCCCCGGGCCGTCTTCGGCATTCTCGCGGGGCGGTACTATTACCCCCCACCCCAATGCCTTCCGACTTCCGACAATCCGACATTCCGGCTCCATTACCGCCCAGCCGAACAGGGTTCAGCCCCTCCGCTGCGCTCCACGCGCCACCCCAAGGAGGTGTGTACCCCTAGCCACCCTCATCGCCATCGCCCCCCGGCGGGGGGCCTGCAAATAGCCGGAACTGCCCGGTGTGCCGCAGAGAGGCGCGGAATAAGCACGCACGGTACCGTAGCCCGCATGGGAACCCTCCGCACTAGGAGTTTCAGTCCGTCTGCGGCCCGAGAAGCATCTTTTTCGAATCGCTCCGTAGTAAAAAATTAAAAAAAGTGGGTTAGAGTGCTCCGATTTTGACGAACTAAGTACCGGCACGTTCGTCTCGGCGCCCCCCACACGCGGGTGATATTCGCCAACCTGTCCCGCCCACTGTCACCTCACTTATGGCTGAAGCGAATGACTCAACTCCACGGGTTGTCCCTGCCTCGGAAACTGGCCCTCCCACTCAGCCTCCTAAGAAGAAGAGGAAGCCGAAGAAAAGGAGGAAAGCGGCCACATCATCTGCCGCTGCCACCGACTCCGAATTCGAGCCGCTCGCGCTCCCTTTGCCCCAGACTGTATCTAGCCTGTCGGCACCTCCTATGCCCCAGCGCGCCTCGCACCCCCCACGCACTCCGCACGCACCTAGCGCTCCACAGACAGCCGCCACTACTACCGAAGTAGTCAAGGTAGCTACGGCACCGACAAACCCCGCGGCTGCCACTGCTCCTCTGCCCTCGACTGGCGCACCGCGTCTCCAAGGCCACGCCCACAGAGAGGCAGGGGCTTCTCTTGAATTTTTGTATAACATCTATACAAAAATTCAAGCCGGGGAAGACATATTTGCCCTCCCTGAAGGTTTTGCCACCCTAGTCGCTCAACTGGTCTCCAAATGGCTACCCAACCCTAGAAATTAAAAATAGTCCATTGGAACTCCCGGGGGGTCCGAGGCAAGGCAACACTACTTCGCTATCTTCTCCGAACATACGAGGTAGATGTTGCTCTACTCAGCGAGACCCACCTGTCTCCCCAGAACCGCCTGTCCATCCCGGGTTACCATACCTACCTCCAAGACTACCTGGGAGGTAGAAGCGTGTGTCGGGGTCTTGCCGTCCTCGTTGGCAGGAGACTGCTCCATCCACTCCTCCCGCTCACAGGGAGGTCACTGAAGGAGCTGATACTTGGTGCACACCGGACGTACATTTACGCGTGCTACAAGCACCCGAGTTCGCGTTTAGATATCTCCGATATCCACGGGCTCCTATCAGAGGATCCCACTGTGATTGCCGGAGATCTAAGCTGCAAGCACCCGGTTTTGGGCTCACGCACGCCAAACGCGGACGGAATCCGCCTGTTCGCGGATTCCAAACGCGCCGGATATTCCGTGGTGGGCACTTATGTCCCCACGCACTACCCCGAATGTCCCACTTATACCGCTGACGTCCTGGACATAGCCATTATCCATCGCCTCCCTGGGGATTTCCAGCAAGAGTTTTAGATGAAGCACTCAACTCCGACCATCTTCCAGTGCTGGCTACCATAAGAGCTGCTCCCTCCAGTTTTCCCCCACAGCCCCCCCACCCAGCCCACGACTGGGAGGTTTTTGCCCTGCAGTTGCACGGCTCCACACCCAACTTTCCGATAGTCTCTGTGGACGATGTAGAGTGCGTGACACAGCAGATCACCGCCGCTATTACCTCTGCGATGCAAGCGGCCACTCAGCAGTCGCACAGTCTCCAACAAAAGAGACCTCCGCTGCCACGCCACATAGCCGAGCTGATCTCGCAAAAGAAAAAGCTACGGCGGCGCTGGCAGCTAAATAGATGCCCGAGATTGAAGAAGGAGCTGAACCGCCTCACCGCAGAGGTGAAGCAGGCACTGCAGGACCTCAACGCGGCCGTGTGGACGCGGCGCATCATGAATACAGGTGAGGACTGGACATCCCTGCACCGCATGTGCCGTAGTCTCACCGGTGCTACCGCCCCCATAAGACCCCTGATCCACCCAGATGGCAACCCAAGGTACAGAGCTGAGGACCGTGCCGAGATCCACGCCGACCACCTGGAGCGGCAGTTCTCGCCCCTACCGACAACGGTGACTGATCACGTAACAAGGGTATCCGAGGAGGTAAGAACGTTCCTAGATTCCTCCCCCTCCCCCCTTGAACGCCCCAAATTCTCCTTTTGAAAAAAATCCCTCACCCGCCTAAAGCCCCGCAAGGCCCCCGGTGCGGATGGGGTCACTAACGCAGCCTTGCGCCACCTACCCTTCAGGACAGTGGCTGCCCTTGCCCGCCTCTTCAACGGCATTGTAAGGACAGGCTACTTCCCAACCACTTAGGAAAATGGGGCTCGTCATCACCATCCCCAAGCCCCATAAAAATCTGAGACGGGCGGAGGGCTATCGACCCATAACCCTTCTCTCTACCCCTATCTAAATCGTTTGAAATTCTCCTCCTTAAACACCTTTCCCCTTTCCTTTCCTCGGCGGGAACAGTTCGGATTTCATTCCCAACTAAGTACAACCCTACAGCTGGTTCACATGGTGCACCTCCTCACTGATGCCACAAACAGGAAAGCCTCTGGAGTGGCCGTCTTCTTGGATATGGAGAAGATCTTCGACAGCGTGTGGCACGATGGCCTCCTCCACAAATTCCTCCAAGCAAATGTCCCCAGCCACCTGGTAAGACTTCTCTCTTCATATCTCTCGGGCCGGACCTTCAGAGTCAACGTCGATGGGGTTCTCTCGGAGGAGCACCCCATCACCGCAGGTGTCCCGCAGGGCGGTGTGTTGTCGCCCAGCCTCTACAACTTCTACGCCAGCGACGTGCCCACTGACGTCGGCACCACCGCGGCGTTGTACGACGACTCTGCATTTTTTTCTTTTGTAATATCTAAAGGAACATACATAATATTATTTTAATCCAGAAGGGAATCAACTTACTAAAATATTTTAGAATTTATAAAAATACTTACCAAATAAATTTATTTAAAAAGTTAAATTTTATTGTTTTAAATAAATTTTATTAAAATATTATAATGTATGTTGAAAAAATATCAAAATAATCTTGAGCAGAATATCTAAATGAATGAATAAACTAATTGCATTTAAATTATCAATACAAACTCTTGTCAGTACAACTAACTAAATTAAGACTTTTTTCAGATGTCAGCGCAAAGAAAAAGAGCCAGGAGACTTGCACATTCCTATCTTTTAAATGATTCTGAAGATGAGGTACGTTTGTTTTTTAATAATTTCAATTTACATCATTTTATACTGTCATAATTTAAGTAGCTGATTCAAAAGTGAGTTGTCTTTGTTCTCAGATTTCGCTTACGAGGGATAAAGTAAAAAATATTATTGTATGCCCTGAAGAAAAAACTACAGAATTTTCTCAAACTGATGTTCCTCTAATAATGGTGCCAAATATTAATGATGAAGAGCTTAATGTGGCCATTCGATCTATTTCAAATCAAAGTTTTGATGCAGATCACATATTGTATGAAATACCAGATTTTTTTTCTAACACATTGTTCTTTGGACGAAACAAACAGTAACAATAATATTCAAGTCTCTTTCACGGATAATGATGTACCTTATCCTAAATCTATAGACAATTCTGACGAAATTGTGGCTCAAAATTTAACTAAGACAGTTGAAGCATCAATACCAGTAGAAAATACTATGACCAATCAAATTCGTTTCAACGAACATACTTTTGGATCTCCGGAAATACTCGTAGTTACAGTAATGGTTCATCATCCTACTTCGGTAATTTTAGATATGGAAAAAAAATTGCTCTTTGAGGTTAACAAACAAGATGAGTGACATTAATATTCAAGAAGTCTCTTTGACGGATAATGATGTACCGGATCCTAAACCTACAAACAATTTTGATGAAATTGTGCCTCAGAATTCAACTGAAGCAGTGCAGTCACCTGATTCAGAAAGAAAAGAAAATCATTCTTTTGCGTTGGAAAGCGTAGAACCTATGTCTCCAATTTCAGTGAATTATAATACACATGTCTGTAGCCCTCGAAACTCAGATGGAAAATGTGGGAGGTCCACATGGTTCAATTGAAGCGTCATCTGCTATAAGCAATACTCTTAAAGAGGCCCCTGCCTTATTAGATTTGTAAACAGAAAATAATTCGACTGCTTGCATAGTAACTGAACAAAACTCCGAAATTTTAAATGACGTTAATTCTGTAGCTTTGTCATCAAACCAAGTTGTCTTAAACGATAGACCAAAAAAAGGACGGAAAAGGAAAGTAAAAGATCAAAATAGAGAGATTTTAAAAAAAAGATAAACACAAATCAAGATTATGTAAGTGAGTCTGGAAAGTCTCAAGTAATGTCAAGACTGCTTGTTCATTTAAGTAAACAAGTGGATAATAATAATAAAAGTTTTCTTAATAAAACATATTTTTATTTTCAGAAAAATGTTAACTCTTAAATTTTACATTTATCAGTATTACAGTAAGTCATATAATTGGCAAAATTAAAAAGGTGTTTAATATTTTACACCATTTTTCAATAATAGTTAAGGTACTTACATTGATTATAAATAAATTGGTATACCTTATCTTTATCCTTATCTTATCTTTATTTTAACAATAATGACTTAAGTAACATAAATCATTTTGGTCATTGGTATCTGTTGTAGTTCATTTTACTATAATCTATTTTGTCGATTTTCTGAGATAATTTGTAGGAAATAAAGAAAGTTTTAGGTTATACGTATCCGTGAATTATGACAAAACATATATAACCCTAAACTTGTAAGAAAAATTCTAATCTTCTAAACAAAACGTTTAGAAATAGTTAATAATTTTCAAACACCATTTGCCTAAAATGTCAGTCAGGTAGGTTAACACATTATTGCTTATTTGCATCCAATTAGTAGTATTAAAAGAAGTAACAAAAAACGCATCAATATAACCAGTTCCTATGTAAAAAAACGTATAGACTTTCAAAAAGATGAAAACACTTTTACAGAAATTTTTAAACTTTTTAAATCTGAAACAAAAATCACAGCCAAATATTCATAATAGTCCTATAAAGAAAGGGAATTTTATACATATATTAGCAGAACAATGTGTACTAGGTTTATCGCAAAGATTAAGGAATACAAGGAATAATCCTTACTAATATTATAAATGTGAAAGCGTGGATGTTTGTTACGCTTTCACGCAAAAATTACTGAACGGATTTATATGAAATTCGGTATGGTAGTAGTTTAGACTTTGGATTAAAACATAGGCTACTTTTTATCCCGAAAAAGTAGTATTCGCGAGGGATACTATACTTACGCGGGCGGAGCCGCGAGCAACAGCTAGTTACAATATATTTTCTTTTATTAAGCCTAATGCATTATGTAGTGAAACTCTCAGAAGCTGTGAATCTCTCAAATACACTATTAAAGACAGAGATGTAGTTATCTTAGGAGTGGGAACAAACGATAAAAATCCCTGTAGTATTCTAAATGACTTAGCACTTACTCTAGATAAGCTTCGCAGAGCACGAGTATATGTCTTAGAAGTTCATTCTAATGATTATCTCAGGACACACAATAACCATAAACAATGCCTTTTGAAATTGCACAAAAACTATTTTTATCAAAACTCGAAGACATCACAAAAATTTTAATGATTATATACAAGACATAACAGACAAAATTAATTTTAATATTGATTATAGTGACTATCTTAATATTTATTTGCCATTTTATAATAACAATAACATAATTAGACATAGAGAAGTAACAGGTCAAACAAATATTATAAAAAAAACTGATAATTTGGAAAAAAATAAAATAACTTTCTACTTTAAAAAGATAATTAAAGAAGAGTCTACACCTGACAGAAACATTTATTAAGAAAGGTTCAGAATTTTTTTTTCAGTTGCATGGATATAAACTATCAGCTGCTTTCTGCAGAAATATTAAGAGATAAGTTAGATAAGTTCATGCATACTGACAAAATCTTTTTTAAATTGTAAAGAAATTAAATTAATAAAAAATATGGAGATAGCGAATGAATTCGAGTGTTGTGGAGTAGAAAATATTGGATCATAATTTACATGTTGTTTGTATTTACCGAACACCTCAAAGTGATACATTTAAATTCTTTAATAACTTAGATAAACTATTACATGCAATAAGTAACAAAAGAAAAGAAATAAGAATAGTTTTATGTGGAGATTTCTTTATTTTTGAAAACCTGTTGGTTGATGAACAATTTGGTTTCCGTGACAATATTATAGACGCCTATTTTTATTTGAGCAAAATAGTACATTATATTTTAAATAATGAACTACCTATCACTGCAATTTTCTTAGACATGACAAAGGCTTTTGACCTGGTTAATCATAACATATTATAAAGATATGGAGTTAGAGGAAAAGCATACGATTGGATAAAATCTTATTTAAGCCTAAGAAAAGTATGTACAGAAATTACAATATGGTAATATAAAAAAAACATACAAATCAAAATACGCATATATAGACATGGGAGTACCACAAGGGAGTATGATTGGTCCATTTCTATTTCTTACATATATAAATGACGTCACAACAGCAACGAAGTATCCTAGCATCTTATTTGCAGATATTACAACAATATTCGTGAAATGCCAAAATATTTTATTATATGAACAAGAAATTAACAATGCACTTAATGACATAATATTCTGGCTAGATAAAAATGATTTACAGGTTAATCTGAGTAAAACAAAAATAATGCAATTTAAATACTATAAATAAAAAAAATAATTATACTCGTATTAACATAAATATAGATGAAGTTGACACAATAAAATTTCTATGATTAATGTTTGACCAACACTGTAACTGGAAGGCGCTTGTGGACTATATTTGTAGCAAGCTGGACAAATTCGTTTATGCACTGCGACGTTTAGCAAAGACCGTGTCAATGTCTGCAGCTCTTTGTGCATATCACGGATACGTATCTTCCGTCATATCATATGGTCTTATAATCTGGGGCAACTCTGTTGAATTCAATACAGCTTTCAAATCACAAAAGAAATGCATAAGAGCTATATGTCATGTAGGACCACTTGAAAGTTGCAAACTGTTATTTAAAAAGCTGGGTATACTTACGTTGCCATGCATGTATGTCTTATGTTGCTTATTATGTCTTATCCATGTTGCCAATATTTTATGATTTCAAAAAAGCATTCGACACCCTTGAAACAAAAACCCTCTTGAATGCAATGGACGAATGTGGAGTGGGTCAACCGCTGAACCAATGGTTTCGGGACTACCTAACTTCGCGCTCATACCGTGTAAAAGTAGGCAACACGCTCAGCGACAATATTGCGGTCAAATATGGGGTTCCACAGGGCTCCGGGTGTGGGCCAGTGTGTTACCTACTACACGTCAACAGTTTATGTGGAATACTCAACTGCTCATCATACATGTACGCGGACGATTTATGTACTCTACGCGCTGGTACCGATCTGGCAGAAACATGTCGCTTAGTACAACAAGACATTGATACTGTGGTCAGATGGTCTCACGACAACGGCTTACTTTTAAATTCAGAAAAAACAAAATTACTTGTCATACATTCTCCTTACTTATGCACTTCAAATTCGCCCCCTATGTATAGCCATTGTTTTGCGTGCTTTAATAATAATCATACTAATTGTCAATGTAACCCTATTGAACAAGTTGATTGTATAACTTACCTTGGTGTCAAAGTAGACAAACATTTTTCTTGGTCATGTCATATAGACTACATCGCAAACAAATTAAGAACTCTCCTAGGAAAATTTTATCATCTAAGTCTAAAAGTACCGAGAAGCATATTAAGGTGTTTGTACTTTGCATTAGTTGACTCAATTCTAGGTTATGCCCTTGATAGTTATGGTCTGACATTTAGAAGTTATCTAAATAAACTTGAATCTCTACAACTAAGATTTTTAAAACTCATAGTCAGTAAAAAAACCAAATCTATTTGTAAAGACGAGTATTCTAAATTATTTAAAATTTGTAAAATTCTCCCAGTTACTTTAAAACACAAATACCTTTTGGCAATTAACAACCACAACCATAATAATATCCATAACCTAGAATTACTGCAGCACAACTATGGTACTCGGTCGGTATCGGAAGGCAAATATAAGGTACCCAGAGTTCTTAACTACTTTGGGGACCGGACTTTAAATAAAAGGATACCATATGTATTAAATAGCTTGCCCAACGATATCCGACACGAGACCAAAACAAAAGCCTTCCAAAAAAACATGTACAAACACCTTTTTACTTTATTACCTTATTGTACATCCTTCACCACCTAAAACATTATTTTAATCATTACTCTAATTTTATTTTGCTTGTTTTTTGTTATTAAAATATCTAATTTTGTATTATTAGTATTATTAATGTTGCATCTTGTTCATTTTATTTTTATACTCTGTCTATAATATTAAGTTTTGTAACATTGATCCTACAGACAAACTGAAGAACAGTTTTGTAGGTCTTTATTTAATATTTTTTGTTTATTGGTATGAAATAATAAATAAATAATAATAATAAATAATAATGTACATTACAGTCATGTGTATGTTTGTTAAAAAGAACCCCAAATATTTTGTACAAAACAAAGACATTAACATGACTAACAGTCAACAACAACAACAACAACGTTATCTCAATAAATTAGTTATGCCTAAGTGTAACAGCACAGCGTGTCAAAAGAGTCCCTATTTTATGGCTATTAAATTATTTAATAAATTGCCAAAAGATTTTGATAAACTTAACATATCAACTTTTAAAAGAAAATTGAATGACTGGCTTTTAGGTAAATGTTTTTATGACGTAAAGGAATATTACCTGGGTACTTATTTCTAAAAAAAAAAATAAAGAAATAAGGTAAATTACATAATATACATATCGTTTTCTTCCTTTTGGTATTTTTTTTTCTTCTGCTTGTGTACTTTGTCTTTTTTTTGTGCATTAAAATATGTAATTTTTAAATGAAAATTAATAATTATCATAAATTTTATTATTGACATTTGCATACTATTAATTTAGTTGACTGACATGATCCTGAAATGTTTAATATTATTATCTAAGACCAAATTGTACATTCACTCTGGCAAATAAACGATTATTATTATTATTATTATTAAATGCGGAGTGTGTGGGAGCGGCACCATACGCATTTCCTTAGTCTCCGGACCGGGACCCCACGCTCCTCCGGAGTCAACTGCCGGTCTTGGCCGTCCTCGGCCGTCGCTTGTTCTTTTTTCCATTGTTACTTCGGGTTTACCCCGCGTTCTGCCACGGGGGGTCTTCCCATAAAACAGGACGTCTTTGCGCTCAGTACTCGTACTGGGCGCGTCCATCACAAAATGAAGACCATCACATGTAGAGGGGCATAGCCCCTGGTCATGTTTACCTGCCCAGGGCCACTTCAAGGGCCCTGCGTGAGAAGACGAAAATCTACTAAAAAAAAGAAATAAACATCCTAGCCATTATGATTTGCCTGTACCATTAACGCTACAAAATATACAGGAACTATTTCCAAATCAGTTACTATCATATATCAACCTATAATCTTTATAATATAATACCGTTACCAGTTCCATATGATATATTTAAACCAGACACCTACATTTTAATCGAGCCAACTAGCTCATATGTAGCAGTAACAGGTGATCGCATGTTCTACTCGCTATTTAGGGACATCGACAATAATTGTAAACTAATCAGTGAACAGTGTCATGTGTGTGTTCTCGCCAACATGTTTTCAGTCGTTGCCAACCTTACGCGCGAAACAATTTTATTAAGTGAAGTGGTTACTAAAATCCCTGATTCCTGTGTAGGTAAAATAATTCACGGTTCTTTATATGTATTCTACAAAACATAGTTTAAATCGTTGGATTTTTGTTCAGTCAGAGCCAGGGAAATGCTATATTACTTGTGAAAAGTTTGATCTAAATTCAGATGTTATATTATCCGGAACTGGCATCCTGGCTTTACCTAAATATTGTAAAACATTTTATAAAACATTACAGTTCACCGCAGTTGGCGAAACATCATTTGGTAACGTAGCAAACATAGTGTCAAATTTCCACATTTTACTAGATGATTGTTGTGTATATTCAATAATTATTAAAACATTTGCTAAACTTCCACACTCGAATTTTAAAAATATTGGCAATATTTAACTCATTACTACATGCCAGCATCCATCTTCGCTCAATGGAAGATGAGTTATATAAATTATAAAACCCATCTCACTTAGATACGGCATTCACTACATGTCTATAAGCTTATTAGCAGCATTATATTTATAATATATCTGATGTATAAATGTCGAAAAAATCTAACTTGTAACAAATCGCCTTGCTGTATTCAAAATTTTTAATCAGTGTCATAATTCCAAATCTCGCACTGATTATACAGCACCTCTTGTTGTCTTTAAGGAAAATAGTATTAAAATAAACATGATTCTGTGCCGGAAGAAACATATATTGGCACGCCAACTCCTTTAAAAAGAAATGTTCTGTTAAACAATATAATAAAAGACCATGAATTGTAATGTGAATGTTAAATTATTTAAATATTAATGCAGATATAGTATAATAAACGTTAATTCTTAATAATAACAATAATTGGTACTTATTTTTATAATATACGATAAACATAATTAGTAATAACTATATATTTAGAAATCGTTATAATATTAATCTTTGTGTTAATTAAGTATTTTGAATAAGTTTGAGTAAATAAAATATTTTTTGTAATTTAGCTGTTTTCTTGCATACTCAAAACGAAAGTCCAGCTATGTTTTAATTAAACGGAAACTATATATATATATATATATATATATATATATATATATATATATATATATATATATATATATATATATATATATATATATATATATATATATATATATATATATATATATATATATATATATATATAAAGTATGTGTAGTGTGTACAAAACAGTTTGTAACTATGATTTCATCATATTAGTTCACCAACAGTTAAGAAACAGCCTCAAACCATTACCTAGTGATTAACTTTTTAGTTGCGTTAACTGAACAATTAAATAAATCAAGGTCTTGAAGCTCACTTAAGTCGTTAAGAGAGTTAGATGAACTTATGAAGAAAGAGTTTTTACTATAGAATATACACAACAATCATCTAGTAAAATGTGGAAATTTGACACTATGTTTGCTACGTTACCAAATGATGTTTCGCCAACTGCGGTGAACTGTAATGTTTTATAATATTTAGGTAAAGCCAGGATGCCAGTTCCGGATAATATAACATCTGAATTTACATCAAACTTTTCACAAGTAATATAGCATTTCCCTGGCTCTGACTGAACAAAAATCCAACGATTAAAACTATGTTTTGTAGAATACATATAAAGAACCGTGAATTATTTTACCTACACAGGAATCAGGGATTTTAGTAACCACTTCACTTATATATATATATATATATATATATATATATATATATACACTATATATATATATATATATATATATATATATATATATATCACTGTATGTTTTCCAAATAAATAATAAATCATGTGACATAATCCATGATAAATCTAGAGAAATTTTCAAAATTTATATGTACACATAATTATACTGATTTAGACTTTTTCTGAAGTATTTCAAGCATATGATACTAAAAAGTAAGCTTTTGTACCAAGGTATATCCTGGATCCAAAAGTACTGAACAGAACTCCCGAGTCCCTATAGATACATGTTTGGGGATTCCGGCGTTGTTCAAAGAACTGCGAGCATATGCCATCAGTAATCATCATCATCATAACCACCATCTTCACAAGAAACACCAACATATTATTATGATGACATAGGTACTCACTACTCATCACAGTTTTGTGCACCGATATCAATGTGCTCATAAAATTAGGTCCTTAGATATGAATTTGGCGTTTTGTCGTACTCCACTTTGATCTCAAATATATCTTCTTTGGTTAGGAATTCCAATTTCAAAATTATACCGCTATTTACTCATGCATTTGTATTTCGAAAACCGTAATTCATTTGATTTTTCCTCATTTGGTTTTTCCTTTGCGTCACTATGTTTACAAAATGGACAACTTGAAATAGCGTATTATTTTCGAGTACGAGTTCCACCGTGGCACCAGTGCTGCAGAAACGGCTCGAAGGATTAATGATGTGTATGGCGGCGGTGTCGCAAAAGAAAACTCAGTGCGTTTTTGGTACCAACGTTTTCGTTCTGGAAATTTCGACCTGCAGAACAAGCCCCGTGGACGGCCGGAGACCAATGTTGATAATGAAGAATTGAAGGCTATTGTGGAAGCGGATCCATCGCAAACCACGTCCGAGATACCTGCAGGATGCGGTGTTAGTGATAACACTGTTTTAATCCACTTGAAGCAAATTGGGAAGGTGAAAAAGCTTAAAAGGTGGGTAACTCATGAATTTAGTGCAGCAAATCGACAAACGCGCGTCGACTGCTGCGTTACATTACTTAACCGGCACAATAATGAAGAGATTTTAAATCGAATGATGTGTCGATCATTCGAATCGAACCTGTGATGAAAAGTGGATCCTGTACAAATCATGATGGAAAAGCTAGCTGCTAAACAACCGAGGTTGGTCATTCGCTCTAGGCCACTGCTGCTTCAAGACAACGCTAGACCACATACTCCACAACAGACGGCTACCAAATTAGAGGAGCTTCAATTGGAATGTCTAAGATATCCACCGCATTCCCCGGAACTTGCTCCAACAGATTACAATTTTTTTTCGAAATTTGGATAACTTCTTGCAAGGGAAAAATTCAACTCTGATGGGGCAGTCCAAAGCGCTTTCAAAGATTTTATTGATTCCTGTCCGAATCTTTTGTTTAGTAAAGGAATCAATGAACTACCAATGAGATGGATGAGATGATTAAATAAATATATAACGTTTAAAAAAATCGAATTTATGTTCCTGCTTTATAAAACGCCAATTTCATAAGTAATGACCTAATAATATAGATTATAAATTTAACTAAAAAGAGAAAAAATACTATTTTAAACAAAAATTAAAACCGACTTCCAAAGTAAAAATGCACAAAATGGTATGAAATAAAACTTATTTTCTAAATAATTCCCCTTTTAAATTCGGAAAATTTTTTAACTACTTCTCTACTCAATGTTCATCAAATAAAATCAAATTTTGAAGTCGGTACCAGCTTAAACAATATCCTATAATATTTTATAGAAATCACGTTCAAATTTGCTGGTACCGACTGTTTTTGTAAATATCGCTGTTCTTGTTAAAATTGATAGTGAAAATATGTGCAAAGTATTGAAATAAGTGTAGTCGTTATTATTTTAATAGACAGTGAAAAGTGATTAAAATAGTGTGAAATGTTTAGTTTTATTACTATTAAGGATAGAAGTAATGCTGTTTCTTGCCTTTTCATTTTGAAACCAACGCAACCCAAGTTATGCCCACATTTAGCCCGCATTTAAGTTTGAGAGCCAGTACTTCAATATAGTACGTTAATTGAGGCATGTTTATTCCCCTTCTTCGTCATATATTTTTTATAAGATGTTTTAGGTTACGTTTTTTCTTTTGTAGGTACGGAACCCTAAAAAAATATCAATTAAAGATGCAATTACAGTTTTATAGACTACGAAAACGTAACATCCGCTTGATATAAGATTTAGAACCAAGAACAACGACCTAACATGATATCCTCTCAAGAAAATAAAATTCGCTACATTAGGGAATTTTGGAAAAGGCTGTTTTTTATCATTTTCTTCTTGGTTTATTTTAGGACTTAGGTGATTAATACGAAGAAAAAATGTCAAAGTGGACTAAAATATCTTACAATGAGGAGAAAATGGAAGAGGTAAGAATTTTGTATGTATAATTATGGCATTACGCAATTTTGTTTTTTTTGTTCCAAAAAAATATTATCGTTGTTTTGATTAAGATTAAGATTTTGTTGCTTAAGTTTCACGTTTTTTAAGAAATTACTTCGGGCAAATGAATATTTGGTGCCCTTACGTGTCTACGGTTTCGCGGCTTCGCAACTTCCGGAAGCTTACAATTATTGGCTTCGCATTCCAAAGCACAAGCTAGAATCAATACAGGAAATCTTGGTGAAACTAAACAACTCATTCGCTATGTAAGTACTTTGATGCTACGCCTATTGATTATTCAGTTGGTTTTTTATTATATATTTTTTTCTCTAAAATAATCCACAGTCAGGACGACGTACAGGACGAGTCCCTGTACCGGCGTAAGCAGCCATCTGCACACAGGGTGTTCAGAAAAGCATTAGCCATTAACACATGCATACATTTGCACTTCTTAGTGCTAGACGACGTAATAAAACTGGGACATCCCAAGGTATGTTGCTTACCAGTAGCAAAAGGTCTATATAGCGCGGATCCTATCGTATTCCCTTATAAACATTACTTATCTGTAATATTATAATTTAAAATGTATATTTGTATGTATACATTATTTATTATTAAGGTTTAAACAGAATGCTCCGTTAACAAAAAAAGATATTCAACGAGCGTAATCAGTTTTCGATTCTCATTCCAAAAATATATATAACTTGTGACCTTAAATTTTGACTTGATTACCCTATAATTAAATAATTAAATTCTATTCATCACCGCGCGCCCGTACTACTTGTCAAGCCCGTGACCTTGAAGCCGACCTGTTGTACGGCAGTGTGATGGTGTCCATGCGAAGTGCGAGTTGTCAGGAAATATTAATTATGTAACATTTCTGTAAATCAAGAACATTTTTAGTTATGCGTACTGCCATTACTTATGTAATAATGCCTAATGTTTGGTTAAACATTTCATTCGGATAACCAAGCAACCTGTATCTGAGTTATTTTTTTCTCAAACAAGTAGGGAATCTGCTTCCATATTCCATAATTTACTGTCTTTAGCATAAAGTTAAGGTCCAAGTTCCGTCCAAATAAGCAATAGATACGAATTTGAGGCATATTAAGGTGTCTTTGATTTACAACTCGATCGAGTTAACTGTGCGCCTCTCGTCTTAGAGTCGTCGTAGAAATGAGGTGTGGAGATAACTAGATCGAGTTCTACATACTGTGCTTATTATTCAAAAAGTAGCTAGTAGTACAAGAAAAAATAACGGAACGTAAATTGATTCTAGAAATGTGTTCGTTTACATTTTAGTGTATAGAAGTGTGTTGTAAAGGGTATCTAAGATGTATACGAGGAATTGGAGCAGGTATATATTGGCGGGAACATCAATGTGACATCACTAATGAGGACCATTACCAAATTCTCATTAACCGTAAGTTAAGCTTTAAAGAGTCATATATCATTAAATAACATTAGATTCTCTTTAAAAGGTACCTCTATAAGAAAATGTAAATCTGATACAAGCGTCACATCCGATACGATCACACGCACAGACGTACAGACCGGCCCTAACACGGGACCGAACCCGAACCCGAGTTCGAGTTCGCATCCAAGTAGCCTAGGTACACTACAAAATAGTGACCGCGACCGCGAAATTGATATAGGGAGCTCTACCAATACCGCGAACCTAATCGACATTAGGACTTACGCGCGCAAATCATCCCGACCGTGTGCGGAAGGGGAGAGGTACAGCCCTCTTAGTACCGAAATCACCAATAACTCGAGCTTCTCTATCGCGATAACTCGTACGCCGATAGTTTTTGCTACCGCGCGCGAGCAACCTTACTCCTAAGAGAGTGAGGAAGGGGTCGGACCCCTTAGCAGGAGGGACCCGTGTCCCTCTCGACCTAACAATAGCTTTCAACCCGTAGCTGTCCCCAATATCCGGTCTGAACATCACCCGGGTGATGTTAGGGAGGGTCAAACCCTCCAATCGTCTTTCACCTATTCAACTAGCTACCAGGTTAGTCATAGTCCGACGAAGCTACAGCGGTCTCAACCCGACCGTTAGCGTAGACCATTTCGAAAAAAAAAAAAGATACAAGCGTAGGTAAATAGTATTATATATTATATATTTTACAGTGCTGTCCCGACACACGTTGTTCATTCCACACTATGAATTGGAATAAATATATACTTACACCTAAAACCTACACCAATATCTACAACTACACCTAAATCTACACCTATTAACTTACTGGAGTCTACCAATTTTTTAAAAATATAGCAATTATGTAAACTGTATGCACCTATGACTTCCTTGACAGTCAAATGACAAATTGAACACTCGTGACTAATTAGTATAGAAAAGTTAAATCATCGTTTGTAGTATTTTCCGCGCAATGTTTTCATCATTAAGTACTCACCATTAAACCGGTAAACCTACCCTGAACTTCCACAATTATTTCAAGATCAAAATTAGCCAAATTGATCCAGCCGTTCTCGAGTTTTATTGAGACATTAGAATTGCAATATTTTTTTTATAAAAAGATTATTATTTTTTCCAGAAACAGGAGGCTTAATTATAATGACACTGGAACTAATGCAACTGTTTAGCGACAACAAAACAGACTATGAATATTTGACGAAAATATTCTCACTTTACTATCAGATACGAGACGAGTATGTCGACTTGAAGAAACCAGAGGTATTTTATCTGTGATACCTATCTATGATTTTAATGTTTAAAGGAGGCAAGAAAAAAATGATCCTTTTTATTCAGTCTTACAGTTTTTATATATTTTTCAGGCTGTAGAGGAGGGAACACGTATTTCAGAGTTGAAGGTATGTTTTTCCCTGTGTAGAATATATTATTTTATTCTATGAATTAGATACAATTTACATTCTAGATGAAAGATAAAAAATATAATATATACCAAGAGATGAATACATTATAACCTCCTACTTTAAAATAGTCGATTAAAAATCTGACTTATTTTCAGGATCTCTCCTCAATAACGTTTTGCGATGATTTCTCTGAGGGTAAACTGAGCGCTCCTGTCATCCACGCACTGAAGAGCCGTCACCGTGACGTTATTCTCGGTAAATTGATCAAAAAGTAACCAATTAGTTTTTGCCCGCGGCTTCGTAAGCGTAAAGTTAGGTTTTACAGGAACAAAATAATTTGTAGCCTATGCCTTATGGTCTGCTTCAAGCGAATTCCGCCCGTCCAGAAGATGCGAGGCCGCTTGAATTATTCATTTTTCGGGCGTACCTACTGTTTAATTTTGGGATATCTCCTAAGATATTAATTTAAAGTGTATGATGTACAAGTCTACAAAATATTAATACTGTATCCGACAAAATAGACGACTTGATTTTTTCCGAAACCTTCAACAATAACATAATAATTCAAGGAATTTCCACAAAACCTAAACAAATTATACACCTAAACCTTTTTAAGGAATCACTCTGTCGATAAATAAAATTCCTTAAATATTCGTTTAGTAGTTTTTTAGATTATCGCAAACACAAAGAAAGACCGACAGACGCCGCGGGGGACTTTCATTTATAATAATATTCGTACGAATCGATTGAGATCATCGAAGACTATAAAAACATTTTATTTTCGAAGGAAGGCAAAACTTTTAACTAAATAATATAAATTAGAATTACAAAGAATAAATTATTTAAGGAATACTGAAGATGCGCACGCGTGACATGAAGACGAAGGCGTACCTGTTGTCGCTGCTGGAGGAGGCCGGCGGTATTGACAAGACGAGGGAGATCCTGCGCGAGCTGGAGACGGATATATTCGCCGAGGTACTTGTACATACTTGTAACTCTTGCACTAGGTATACTGAAGATGTGCACGTGCGACACGAAGGTAAAGGAGTACCTGTTGTCGCTGCTGGAGGAGGCCGGCGGTATTGAAAAGACTGGTACTGCGCGAGCTGGGGGCGGATATATTCGCTAAGGTTAATTATTATAAAAATATATTTACACAAATTGTTTATCTTTGGGCGGCTTTTTTGGAAATGGACCAGGAAATGAGCAAACGGATCGCCTGATGGTAAGCGATTACCGCCGCCCATGGACAATCGCAACACTAGTTGTTGTGCACTTGGGTTTATATTCCTTAATATCTCCAAGTCCCCTTAGCAAGCGTTATTTCATACCGGTTTACTGTAAGGCCGTGATATTTAAATATCCGGTCAAGCTCTCATTCGTGCCAAAGCATGGCTCTCCCATGTTTAGTATGTATGTATTTTCATAGTCTTATAAATTGTCAATAAATGTTACAGATTCGGCGCTTGGGTGGTAACCCGTTGTTTGAAGATTTAATGCGTGATCTTCAAAGTTGGGATGAACAAGCTTAAATAAAAAAATATCAAAAAGGACGCGTATATGTATGAACTATTTAATTTTGTTATTTTGTGTAAAAAATTATTTACGTGTAATACCTATATATTTTTTGTATGTTTTTACTTTTCGGAATATGTGTGAGGGCATTGAAATAAAATAATAGGTAATAAAAATATTTACCTATGAAATTGCCGTTTTGCAGTACTGGCCATTTCAAATCAAAATAATTTTTGTTTGGCTAAGAATTCTAATTTCAAATTAATTTTATTTCAAGAACATGGAATTCTTTTTCCAAAATTAGTAATTTGTTTATTGATTACTGTTACATTTTTATCGCATTTTAATCTTTTTCGTCATCATGGATACGTTAAAAATTCGAGTAATTCTGGAATATGAGTTCCGTCGTGGCAGCAACGCGGCACAAGCGGCACGCAACATCAACGACGTTTACGGAGCAAACACTCCAAACCAACGCACCACCTGTTATTGGTTTGCTTCCGTTCTCGAAATTTCGACCTGAAAAATGAACCTCGTGGTCATCCGAAGACTGGTCGCCAATGACGAATTAAAGGCGATTGTGGAAGCTGATGATACACAATCTACGGGTGAATTAGCAAAAGCTTTCGACGTTAGCGTCAAAACAATATTGGTCCATTTGCGTCAAATTGGCAATGTAAAAAATCTTGACAAATTAATGGGTGCCCCACGAACTCAATGATCACCAGCGCGAAGTACGCGTCGAGACGTGCCTTGCACTGCTCAACAGACACACAAATGAAGGAATTTTGAACCGCATTGTTACCTGCGGTGAAAAATGGATTCCGTTTGATAACCGCAAGCGATCAGCAAGTTGGTTGTATCCTGGTTCAGCACCTAAACAATGCCCTAAACGAAAACTTACCCCTAGAAAAGTGATGGTCACTATTTGGTGGTCTAGCGCCGGTGTGATTCATCACAGCTTCTTACCAAACGCGGTGAGCATTACTGTAGATGTGTATGTGAAGAACTGAATACAATGATGGAGAAGTTGGCACATCTCCAACCAGCATCAATCGCTCGTCTCCGCTGCTCCTGCACGACAACATGCGACCTCATACTACACAGCAGACGGTCTCCAAGTTGCAAGAACTAGGGTTGGAAGCTCTCCGTCATCCGCCCTACTCACCAGACCATGCACCTACAGACTACTACTTTTTCCAGAATTTGGATAACTTCTTGACGGAAAAAAAATTCAATACCCGAGAGGCAGTACAAAATGATTTCTTTAAGAAGGGCATCAATAAACTGCCTCTGCGTTGGCAAAGATGCATTGATTGCATGGATGATTACTTCGATTAATACAAATAACAAATACATGAAAAAATTCGTTTAAATTTTTTCATACAAAACGGCAATTTAATCTGTAAAGACCTAATATTTTTCACTATGGCTATATTTTACTAGTTACTAGTGTCTATTATTTTTTTTGTTAAATTAAATAATATTCAGAATCTTAATACTTCTTTCTTCTTTTGGTTATGAATATGTGGAAAAATAACTAAAATGACCGTCTAATTTATCGTATAGTTTTAGACAAGGAATATATAAGATGTGTCCATTAAGAATGAAAGATAAGTCAGCACGTTGGGTTAATGCTCTAAGGCCAGCACATGAGCCAAGACGTGACGCGGCGCGGTTTTTTTAAGATAAATTATTCAAAAATTGAACTTTATATAAAAATGCCGCGAGCTCGTTTCGTGTAAATTTCTATTTTTCTTTCTTTTTTAAATTATAAAAAGTGGCGAAATTTTTTAAATGTTTCGTATCCAAAAAAAATACAGGTTTTACCCGACTGGGTTATGTTTTTAGCGTGTTTCTTGTATGTATGTTTGTAAATTTCTTTATTCCCACGTATCTTCCAAACGGCTGGATGGATTTTGACAATTAAGGTACCGTTAGATTTATCTCAAAAACCCAAGCGTCCTTAAATAGCTAGTTGAAGGAAAAAATACAAAATGGCGGATTTCGGCGCCGAATTGTAAGCAGTTCAAAAATTTTTTTAACCAATCGTATCGAGTAGTGTATGAAAATACGCGCTGTTACATCCCTATGCTGTTCCTAGAATTGCTGACGGGAGTGCTGATACATCTTCACTACTCTGTCATATTAGTTAGTAGGTTTGAGCTGCGAGTCAGTTCAGAGCTAGACACGGGCCACCACGGACGCATATCTAATCTCCTAATGCATACATTAGGAGATTAGATATGCGTCCGTGGTGATTACACCATACCACATGTTTTTTACATTACATTACACCATATGTAATCCAGTAAAATAAATTTGTGTTGTGAATCTTTTCCAGTTCAATAAATTTTCTTTTTTTAAAAAGTCTTTTAAAAAGTCCGTTCTAACATTGGTGGCAGCGGTGGGATACGTAAATCCCTAAAACACCCAATACTCTATCCGAAGACCTTTTTGTGTAAAAAAAAGTGAAAAGTGACAAAATTAAAATTTTCGTGAAAAAATATATATATAAAATAGTGCATCGATAGAGTAGTATACTCTTTGTATTATGGTCTCGTGATCTGAACCCACTAAAAGTCATATTCTGTAAATTCCATCAAACTAAAAGTATATTAATATTATAATAAATACAAATCAATCTCAAGTGTGTTCCTGTCGTTTTACATCATTATCCCTTGTGTCCACTGTGACATAAGTGGTACCCAGCTACCCAGCGGGCCGAGTCAGCCCGAAAGCGGTATCCAGCACCGGCCAGGCGAGGTGAAGAGTCCTGACATCCATGACGAAAAACTATAATCCAAAAAGTGCAAAGTGCTAAAATTCAAAATAATATTAATCCGTGTGATCCCGATCGAGTTATCCCATCCAGCGAGCATGCAACGAGTCGTCGTGCTTATCTCCATTGCCCACGTATTGTTTATACTGTAAGTCTTAAGCTATTGTTTATATTAGGTCTATTATGTTACTAAGATATTTTAGGGTTCAGTGGAATAATCCGAATCAAGAATTAAATTTTAGAACTTTAATATTTAAATTTTAAATATGCCGAAAAGCGACAAAATTTCAGGCCTAACTATAAATATTCCAATGTTGAATTCCGATGCCGGTTCGTCCGGCGAAATAAATCCTCCAGCTAGCTCTCCTAAGGGGACGACCCGGAAGGCAACTACTCCAGGTCCAGACATGGTCGAGTTAGATCTCAATACTCTATTTAAATTCATTAAGCCATTTGATGGCTCAAGAGAAAGCGTAAATTCGTCCATCATAAATTGCAATAATGCATACGATTTAGCAACAGAAATACAGAAACATTTTTATTCCGCTATATATATAGTCAGCTACAGGGCAAAGCTGAAATAGCTTGCTCTATTAAAGAATTTAAGAATTGGGTACAACTTAAAGAATTTCTACTGAACCAATTCTGTGAGCACAAACATTATGCGCATATACTAATGGACCTACAGGAGTGCAAGCCAATACTCATAGCGCGTCGAAACTTGCCTTTCTCAACTTCTAACGGAAATAACGTTATCTAATTGTACACTTCGTGAACTCCCCGGCCGTTCAGCGGCCATGGAAGATTTGGCATTACATCACTTCCTTATGGGTTTACATCCCCGTATTTCAAATATAGTGCGCTGAAGGGACCCACGGAAGTTAAATCAAGCTATCAATATCGCTATTTCTGAAGAACGCATACAGCAAAGCCTGTATAAGCGACCTCAATTAACAAATAATTATAACACTTATTCGAATGGTCAAAAATCATCATCACCACAATCCTTCCGACCATCAGAATCATCTCGTAGAATTCCAAATAGAAATGAGTCGAATTTGAAAACACAAGCAAGACCTTATTATAATAATCAGAATCTTAGTTCATCATCATCACGAGATGCACCATTTTGCCGTTACTGTAAGAAATCAGGGCATGTGTTAGAAAATTGTAGCCTTCGAGAATACAATAACAGTAGGAGGTCGCAAGATCAAGCATTTACTCCGATTAATCCGCGTCCAAGAGTAAATTTTACTAAAATAAATAATAACGATCAAGGCGTCGATGAAACTGACGGCAAACAAAATTTAAACTAGATTCTGTCCCGTTAAAGTATCGCGCGGGGCAAGTCCCTCTTGTCAAGTCGATACTAAATATAAAATAAAAAATAGTAATAGGACCAATGGACAGGGTAACCAGCCCCAAACTCACGGTCTTTCCCTAAATAGTAATAGGACCAATGGACAGGGTTACCAGCCCCAAACTCACGGTCTTTCCCTAAATAGTAATAGGACCAATGGACAGGGTAACCAGCCCCAAATTCACGGTCTTTCCCTAAATAGTAATAGGACCCCAATGGACAGGGTAACCAGCCCCAAACTCAAGGTCACTCCCTTAATATTCAAAAGATCAATGGACAGGGTAGCCAGCCCCAAACTCGCGATCTATCTAACCTAGAAAATGAAACCTGTAAAAAACAGATTAATCAAATTTATGAAATCCTTATTAATAAAAGATATTTACCTTATATTAAACTTAAGACATCAATAAATGATAAAGAAATTACCTTTCTTATAGATTCTGGAGCATGTAGCGAAGACAATATCACAGTCAAAGGAATTGACTCAAAAAATAATTCATTAAAAAGTATAGGTCATTTCATTTTGCAATTACAATTTAATCCAAATACAAATGTTTTACATACATTCCATATTTTCGATAATATTGATCTTCCATACGATGGTATAATAGATAATGATCTCTTTTTAAAATACAATTGTAAAATTTACTATAAATCACATTCATTAGACATATAAATAATTTTAACACCGAATTATCATTCGATAAACCCTCTTATATTATTGAACCAAGATCCGAGAAAGTAATCGAATGCTCAGTTGATAATCCAGAAAGTATAAAAGAAGGAATGATATGTGATCAACATCTTTCTAATTCACTTTTAATATCAAATTGCCTAGTTACAGTGAAAAATAATAATAGAGTAAATTTAACAGTACTTAATACATCTGATGAATCTGTCACGATAAAATCTAATCTGCTATTAAAAATTTATAATATTGATAGTGAAAATCAAAGCATAAGTTTAATAAAAAAAGTGTGTGTCAGCTCCGACGCACGACTGGAGTTTACTCTAAAAAGTAAAACACGTCCCTCAGAAGGAACAAAAACTTTAGCGATCGATTTGAGTTCAAAAATTCGCGCCATGTGAAAAACGGTGATGCATTGAAATATACATAGATGGCGCTTTACACATTTCGATAGAATAATTATTTATAATATTTAGCTCTAAGTACTAGGAGATTCCTCTTGAGCAAGACTTGTTGACATTTTAAATGCTTAGTATTTAAATTGTATAATATTATTTTTATTTTATTGGGCAATGTTAAAAAGTGCGTACTTCGAACAATAAACGAATATTATGATAACTAAAGTGATTGATGATAGGAAATTTTATTTTAGTACAGCAAAATATATATAAAAAGGTATTTAAAATTAGAAACAATCTACTCCGTATAAGCGCCATCTATATTTTTTCTGTAAAATTATTAAGACCAAACCAATGGTTAATGTTTATTTCCATAGATGGCGTCTGGACTGGAAAACAATAATATGAACTTCTATTTCCCTTAATGAAAATTGGGTACTAAATGGGTACTAGGTATTAAGGCTTTAAGTAAGTGCCAACTACTAGGAGAAATAGGCAAAAATCTAGACAAAGTTTTTAAAAACTTTAGCGATCGATTTGAGTTCAAAAATTCGCGCCATGTGTGAAAAAGTAACAGGTGCGCAGAATAGGTTGCGCACGAAAACGTAACGCTGTCATTCGTTCAATAGATTTTACATCTCATTTTTTTTTCATACCGGGCGCCTTATATGAAAATCGATTCTTAAGGAGTAAACTTCAAAACTAAAGTAGTATCGAAAGAAAACAATAGTTATTAGACTACTTACGAACTGATCATTTAAATTCAGAAGTAACAAATTACATACATGATATCTGTAGTCAATATACAGATATATTCCATTTACCAGGTGACCAATTAACCAGTACAAATATAGTTCAACATGAAATCCGCACGTCCTCAGATCAACCAATTAATGTAAAATCATATCGTTTCCCTGAAATACATAAACAAGAAGTCCAAACACAAATAAACAAAATGTTAAATGAAAATATTATAAAACCATCTAAATCACCCTGGGGATAGGGGAGGACCCTATTTGGGTCGTACTCAAAAAACTTGATGCATCTGGAAATAGAAAATGGAGAATAGTAATTGATTACCGAAAGCTCAATGATATTACTATAGGAGAAACCTATCAAATTCCACAAATAAATGAAATATTAGACCAATTAGGACAAAGTAAATATTTTTCAACCCTTTACCTTGCATCAGGATTCCACCAGATTAAAATGAGCCCTGATGATGCGCAAAAAACAGCTTTCAGTGTTCCGCAAGGGCAATTCGAATTTAATCGAATGCCTTTCGGCCTAAAAAACGCACCTGCAACCATTCAAAGAACAATGAATACGGTCTTATCAGGTTTGCAGGGATTACACTGCTTCGTTTACCTAGATGACATTGTAATTTATTCACACTCTTTAGAAAGTCACATAGATAAACTGTCTATTGTTTTTGACAGACTTAGAAATTTCCAACTAACATTAGAACCCGACAAATGCGAATTCCTTCGTAAAGAAGTAGGTTACCTAGGTCATATTATTAGCGATGATGGCGTAAAACCTAATCCTGAGAAAGTAAAGGCAGTAGTCGACTTTCCAACTCCCCAATGTCCCAAAGACATTAAAAGCTTTCTCGGATTAGCTTCCTACTATGGCCGTTTTATACCAGATTTCTCAAAATTCGCAAAATCCCTTACAAATTTACTTATGTATGGACTAATACACAGCAATTGGCCTTTGAGCAATTAAAATCCAAATTAGTAACTGCTTCTGTCCTAATCTATCCTGATTTTACAAAATCTTTCTTGTTGACATGTGATGCTTCGAACCACGCTATTTCCGCTATTCTATCACAAGGCGATGTAGGTAAAGATAGACTAATAGCATATTCCTCAAGAACATTAAATAAAGCAGAAACTAATTACACAGTAACCGAAAAAGAATGTCTCGCAATAGTCTATGGAACAAAAGTGTTTCGCTCCTACTTATTTGGTCACCGTTTTAAAATAATAACAGACCACAAACCATTAAATTGGCTATTTAACTGCAAAGATCCAGGTTCCAGACTATTCCGTTGGAGACTAAAACTTGAGGAATACGACTATGAAATCATACTGGATTTCATAGTCGTATTCCTCAAGTTATGCAAAAAAGGCAAAATAAATACGAATGCCGATGCTCTTTCCCGCTATCCTGTAAATTTAACCCAATCCGATAACCTAATTAATGTCCTTGGTGATAACGAAACACAGGAAGCTCCTCCTATCGTAGTTCAACCTGAAAATATACCCTTACTAGAAAGTCCCGGTTTACCAGAACTTCCAGAATTACCTGAATTTTTTTGACTTACCTGAAGAATATTTTGAAAATCCTGAAGTGCCGAGTGAAATAGTACTTCCCAGTCCCAACGTAGGGTCACCTGCATCTGATGAATCTTTAAGTCATAGAGACACGTACTCCGAATACCTGAAATAATCAAATAATATATCATCTACATCTAACGTTAAGATCCTAGAATATAATGAAAACTTATTAAAAACCAAAGTAAAAACAATAATTATACCTACCTCTATAGATATTGACGAGTCAAATGCTTACGTCGAAGAAATCCTTAATAATACACCAAACTCTGCTGCAATCCGATACAATAACGCCATTCAAAACCTGCATTCCTCAAATAAAATGCTCGCATTTTTATTAAAAGATAATATTTTAGTTACTAGTTCAGCTTTAGAAAATTATAATAAAATATTAAAGTTAATTAAAGAAAATGAAATCCGTTTAAATAGCGCTATTGACTCTATAAGTAAAAATATGTTAAATATCGAATTAGAAACGAAATTTAATTAACTTTACGAAGTACTTTCATCAAGTATATTTACATTGTCGTTCAGAATTGAAAGCTTAATCAATTCTATTATATTAGTAAAAAGTCATTCAATCCATCCATTTGTTTTAACTCCTAAACAATTATATACGGAACTTGGAAAGAATATAAAAAATTTACCGAAAAGTCAGGAACTACCATTAAACTTAAATTTAAACAACATACATAGCATTATTGATATGGCGCGATTGTCCTGTTATTATGTAGAAAATAAGATTGTATTTGTTATTAAAATTCCTTTAGTTTTAACAATAGAGTATAACTTATACAAGCCTTTCCCACTTCCTGTATCACATGATAATATGGATCCTCAATCATATGCTATGATTGTACCTACTTGTAGCTATATAGCTGTAAGTAAAGATAAGAATTCTTATATCTGTCTGAATAATATTAATAACTGTGTGAAAACAATTAATTCTAATTATATTTGTAGTCATATGGACGTAAATTCAATTGAAAGTACTCCTATTTGTGAAACTGAATTATTATGTAAAATATTCAAAACTCTCCCAAAACAATGTGAAACCAGGCTTATTAATGGACAAATAGATATTTGGCAAGAACTTACAAATAGTAAATGGTTATTTGTTGAAACTCAACCCATAAAAATCGATATAGAATGTCCTTCAGAAGTGTCTCAACATAGATTAATTGGTACTGGAATATTAAACTTACAGGCAAACTGCAAAGCTTAGTATAAAAACAAAATATTTTCATATAAATCCTGTTCTAATTTAACTATTAAATCAATTGCACCTGACTTTAATCTTATTGATGATCCGTGTTGCAACTCTGAAAAATTAAATAAATTAAAATCAAAATCAGCTCCTTTAAAACTATTAGACATAAACTTAGAAAAACTTTCTGATATAGCTAATAAGCAAATAATTACCGATGTTAATAAAATCATAAATAAGCCTGACCCACTCTTAGAATATAATTCCCATTTTCCTATTCTAACATATTGTATTATTGTTATAATTTTTATTTTTATTATTTTTAAATTATGGAAGCGATTAAATAAGCGTCCACTCTTGGCTAGAACTCAAGATTTAAATTCAAGTACACAAACCGAACCTCCTGGTAATAAATCAGTTGTAGAGGAGACTCCTTTACCCCAACTTAGAAGATTTCTATAAAAACTTACCCTTTACCGGTAAGTTTTATTTAACGCAGGTGGCTGTTACATCCCTATGCTGTTCCTAGAATTGCTGACGGGAGTGCTGATACATCATCACTACTCTGTCATCTTAGTTAGTAGGTTTGAGCTGCGAGTCAGTTCAGAGATAGACACGGGCCACCACGGACGCATATCTAATCTCCTAATGTATGGTGTAATCCAGTAAAATAAATTTGTATTGTGAATCTTTTCCAGTTCAATAAATTTTCTTTTTTTAAAAAGTCTTTTAAAAAGTCCGTTCTAACAGCGCGCAACCCGCCGATGCTGCGGGTGGCCGCGGCCCGCGCGAATCTACTAGTTGCCCGCCGGTGTAGCGGGACCCGCGAACAACTGCGCACACCGCGGGCGTAAAACGCGCCGTGAGTTGTGCTTTAATTTTTTACATACATATCTGCATTCTACAGAAGTTGCGGGCCCGCAACCGCGGCGGGCGCGGGTGAAAACCGCTCCGTGAGTTCTTAGTTGAGTTCTTATTTTTGTACGATTTATAATTTGCAAATGGGTATTAAAACCTTTCTAGTTTTTATTATTTTATAAATTTGAATTTATTATAATATGTCGTTTTAGAATGTCTTATTTGAAATTTGAATGTTCTACACCAGCGGTTCCCAAACTTTTTTGGTGACGGAACCTTTTTGGAAAGCAAAATACTTGACGGAACCCTATAATAAAACAATAGTTTTTAAAAGTGTATTCTTTATTAACCTAATAAATAACATAATAAAAGTACAATGCAACAGTTACTGAATATTACTTACTTTAACATGCCACATGGCAAGTACATTATTACAAGATATTAAAAAAGAAAAAATCTAACTAATGGGAGGTATGAAACTGTTTTATTTTTCATTAATTGGTTGATGTCAGGTTTGATAGAAGACAGTTGCAGTCTCATATCAGGTTCGGCGTCCAGTTTATTGCGTAACAAATATGTTGTTGGGAACGGGAGAAGAATATTCAGAGCCATTTTGCCAAGCATTGGATATTCATTACGAATTCTGCTCCAAAAATAACAAATGCTGGTCGGTACCAGCTCAAACAATATATCTTATATATTTCTATAGCTTCAAAATTGTGAAAATTAAGTTGAGAGTAAATAATTTAATTAAATAATTTAATTAACAACCTGCAAGAAAATGTGTGAGTGCACGCATAAGCATGCGTAAAGCACCTCCCTCCCCCCACACTCGATTTTATATACACCGGATTGATACTTCAAATCAATCCGGTCCTTACTATGACACAATTGATTTTTTTAGTATTATTTGTCCTGAATGCGACATACATATCATTATTTTTCATTATTTTGGAGAAACATGCCGATACCACCCATGTAGGTCAAACTGGACTTGTATCTAACGACTTCCTTATCAGGAGTCTCTGCGTACAAAAACTTAACCAATTCATTTTTATTTCTATTATTCAAAATATTATCAATAATTTTGGGATTATACCCATTCGACCCAGCAATTTGGTAATTTATGTTTAACTCTTTTTGATAATTTACTTTACTAAGAGGAATGGACACTAATCTGTGAATGTAATTATGAAAAGCCACAAGTTTATGTTGCTAAGGATGACGTGAGGATGCATGAATAGTAGTATTAGTATATTATATTATTTATTTATACATTAGTATTAACAATGTCGGTTTGCGAAAGATTCCAAAACCCTGTTTATTATTGTCTCTAGTAATTATTACACGAATAATTATTAATGTTTTAACAGTGGTAATATAATCAAAATTAAACACTTATTTAGAACGTAATGTAACTTTTAAAATGGTAATTACAAAAAATTATATAATTTTAATGAGATGGATGTACTTGATGGATTGACAGCAAATTATCAATATTTGGCTTGAGTTTTGTAAGGAATAACCGCAAATCTCCCCGTTCTATGATATTCAATCTGTTCCTTTTTTTGTTAATAAGTTTGTAACGGCACTTTTTTCGACGAGATATGACGAGAGAAACGCTATCAGAAGCTTTTGCGTGGTTCCCCACAGTCCAGGATATTTTTCTGGTATTTCTGCCTGCAGCCAAAATTTTTGATACCCTCTTTTAAGTGTCACTTTCAGCTCCTCATTAGTGCTAAGCTCGAGTAGCTCCTCTTGTAATATTACATTCTCCACTTACGTTTCATCAAATGGATTTATGATCCATGGTGGTATTTCCATCGACAGAATGTCTTCAAATCTGATTTTAAAAACATCATGCAGGGCAATCAAATATTGAACGTATGTCTGAATACCTACATCAAGGCATTCTACATGTGATAAGTTTGAAAACTGTGAAAATTCGCACCGAAAAATATTTTCCTTCATAAATTTCAATTTACCAATAAAAGCTGAAATTACACTCTTTGTTTTTATTAAATTAAGGCTGTCCCCTTGTAATTGTAAGTTGAGGTAATTACATTTTTTGAACAAATCTGTCAAATACGCGATGTCTGCTTTAAAATTGATGTTTTTTTTTTAAATCTGTATATTTACTTTATAGAAATTCTAAAACTGAGTCAAAAAGTGAATAATATCTTGATAAACATGCACCTTTCGACAACCAGCCAACTTCGGTAGGTAACAGCAATCGTTGGAAGTTTTCATCATTTTCATCGCACAATTGGGTTTTTGAAAAAAAAATGTTTGTGATAAATGGAAAGATCATATATGTTTTATAACAAAACTATTTTTTTTTCGCAATAATTCAACAGTTATTTCAAAATAAAAATTAATTTTTGAATCCAGTACTGAAGACACGCCGACAACTGCTGAACAAACCCGAGTGCGTGTGCCATTATGTTAGTTTTCACTAATTTCAGTTGATAGAAAAAGAATAAATACAGTGTTTTGATCTATTTATTTTTGTTGTCATTGTTAAATATTTAAATTAATATTAAAAATGTCGAACCTCAAAAGTTATCGTTCTTGTTTTGTACCATTATGTACGAATACTACAAAAACAACTCCTGACAAAATGTTTTTAAATGTTTCCCAAGATGACAAACGTCGAAATAAACGGTTTCAAGCAGTGCACCGTGATAACCCCAAAACCAAAATCGAATTTTTCGCATGTTTGCAACACCTGTAGACACAATATAAAAGATTATTATTGCTTATAACATCAAAAAACTTAAATTTAATAGGAGTATAAATTACCTGCTAAAGCTGCACAGTCATGGCATTGAACATCCTGAATTTTATAGTTAAAGTAACTGATTAAGCTTAACTCCGCACTCGGTGTTCTGGACATACCATCCTTTTACAATACAAATATTATTTTTACGACTTTGTTGAACATAACCTATAGCTTTGTCGCCGTAACTCTCACGCGATGCTCTATAATTTATGAAATAAATAATTATATTTAATGCAATGGAGAATAAATACTTAAATATTTTCATTTATTATATTATATATTTCTAACAGACTCACCTTGATACCTTGGCACCTCGAACTTCAGCAGAATTAAGCCGAACGTTTTTAAAAATCAGTTATCATAAATATATCAACATCAGGAATATTATCAGACTTTGCCTTAATAAATCCCTTATCACACATAGCTAATCGGAACCAACTAACAACTCGTATTTTAGCAATAAATTTTCATTATTATTGTCTAGTCACGTGTAATAGCCGTAAACACTGTACTGTTATTAAATATCTATAACATTATGACGTCACAACTATGGTGACCAATCATGGCGCGTTTATAGTCACGTGATTTTTATTTCAATTTCATCAATTTTTAATTGCTTATAATTAATTGAAAATTTTTTTTACTAAGTTTTTTGCATTAAATATCAATATTATTAATAATAAAGTTTTAAAATACATAAAAAAATCAAAATTTTTTTGAAAAACCCAATTGTGCAAATAAGCGCGTATTCAATGCATTGCTTCTAATTTTGTTAACTGCATTAATCACAAATTGAAGCGATTGGTGCAATCTATCACTCAAATTTTTGTGAATTGCAGTTACCTTTGGTATAATTATTTTAAGATGGCCTATAAGCCCACGATATCGCCCGACCATGGCAGGAGCTCTATCTGTTGCCACCGAAATAACGTTTGTAAATGGAATCTATTTTTCTTTAAAAAAATCACTCAGGACATTAAATATTGATTCACCTTTAGTGTCCGTCTTCAAAGTTTTCACGAATAGTAGCTCTTCATGAATTTCTTCACCCATAACAAATCGAACATATGCCAATAATAATGCTTCATTGCCAGGTAAAGTTGACTCGTCCAGTTAATTAGAAAAATGAGTTGTTTGCAGATAATCACACAAGAGGCTTTCAACATCAGAGCTCATTTCATCAATACGTCTTTGTACAGTGTTGTTACTCAAAGGAATTCTTTTGAGTATGTCAAATGAAGATTTGTGCAGAACAGTTTTTAAAACCTCTTCAACAGCAGGTAAAAATTAACTGTTCTCCAATGGTGTGCGGTTTTCCAGATTTTGCCATAAGTTATGAGATATTGTAAGATGCCCGTAAGCCATCATCGTTGCTTTCAGACGTTGAAGCGAACATACTGTGTACGGTGGGTCTCTTTTCATATTTTTCCTTTAATATTTGAAAATATTTTAAATCTTTACCTAATTATCAGGATGACACCTTCTTAGGTGGCCTTTCAGCTTTGATGGTTTCATAGTCATTGCTCAAAACTTTGTTGCATTAAAGACATGTGGGCAATCGTTTATCTGCCTGTGATGGAAGAAAATCAAATTTTAAATATTTAACACTGTACTGACGACACTTTTTCTTAGATTCGGTCATGTTTCGCATCAATTACCTACCTGTAAATAATAAATAAAAAAATTCAAGTTTTAATACAAAATGTTGAAAAATGCACCCTTTTAGCATTAGGCACGCGATATTATATTATACATATAGGCAAGTAGGTAGGTATACAAGTAGGCAGGTAGGTACTTACTTTTCCGACACTGGTAATCACTAAATTTCGGAAGCAAAATATGAGTAACGTTTATCCTTGATATTCATATTTATTTTGGTGAAGAATTAAGCACGTTCATACAAGATTGCAAGTACATACACCACAAGTCGTATTAATTTGCACGTTTGAACACGCATTGCGGACGGGACGGCGGCGGCCGGCGCGGCAACAAGTCTCGACGCGTTGTACTGAATATGGAATATGCAAGTTTTTACAAGTAACAGTCGCTGAGATTCTTAAAATACTCTCTGTCTATATTGATAGGAGATAATTGTCTTATTGAGAAGGTTTAATTTAGGTATCATATTGTTTGTGTTGTTGTATTACCGTATGATGGACGGTGTGGCTCAATAAGTTATTAATTTAAATTGAAAAAGGAAAGTGGCATAGGGCCGGATAGCTGATCTGGTAGAGCACTCGGCGCGATACCGACATGGTCTGGGTTAGACTCCCAGTTCGGAACTATCCATTTTTTTTCTCAATTTATTTATAAATTATTGTCTTATTGAGAAGGTTTCATTTAGGTATCATACGAGGGCGGGTCAATAAGTCCGTGACTTTTGGAATAAAACACAGATTTTTTGATAAATAAATCATTTTATTTTTCAACGTAGTCCCCCTTGAGCTCTATACACTTTGTCCAACGCTTCTCCAATTTTTTTATCCCTTCCAAAAAATATGATTTGTCGAGGTCCTCAAAATAGGCCTTTGTTTGCGAGATGACTTCATCATTGGAGTCAAATCTTTTTCCACCGAGCCATTTTTTCAGGTTTGGGAACAAGAAGTAGTCACTCGGAGCCAAATCTGGAGAATAGGGTGGATGTGGGAGCAATTCATAGCCCAACTCATGGATTTTTGCCATGGCAACTGCACATGTGTGCACCCTTGCATTGTCTTGGTGAAAAAGAACTTTTTTCTTGGCCAAATGAGGTCGGTTTTTTTTCAAATCCTCATTGAAGCGGTCCAATAAGGTGGCATAATATTCCCCATTAATTGTTCTTCCCTTTTGAAGATAGTCAATGTGGATTATCCCACGTGCATCCCAAAAAACAGTCGCCATAACTTTATTGGCTGACAAACCCACCTTGGCCTTCTTTGGCGCCGATTCACCCTTAGAAACCCACTGTTTTGACTGTTGTTTGGTCTCTGGTGTGTTGTGATGGATCCATGTTTCGTCCACGGTTACAAAACAGCGCAAAACCTCCTCCATATTGTGATTAAACAACGCCAAACCTTCCTGTGAAGTTGTTACACGATTGCGTTTGTGGTCGACTGTGAGCAAACGCGGCACCCATCTTGCGGAAAGCTTTCTCATGCCCAAGTGATCATTCAAAATTGAAACCACTGAGCCATGCGAGATGCCTATGGCTTCCACAATCTCTTGCACATTCAATCTTCGGTCGGCCAACACCATATCGTGAGTTTTTTCGATTGTTTCGGGTGTAGAGACCTCAACTGGGCGTCCAGGACGTTCGGCATCTTCAGTGCTTGTACGGCCACAACGAAATTGAGTAAGCCACTTTTTTACCATTGAAATCGATGGTGCAGAGTCCCCATAGTATTTATCAAGCTTAGCCTTGGTCTCGGTAATGGTTTTTTTTCGCAAAAAATAATGCTTAATAAGCACACGAAATTCACTTTTTTCCATTCTTTCCTTAAATTCTGGATAGTCTGATAAAGATAGCTGTAAAACACAAACTAACTGACGCAGCAAGTTCAAATTTTGATAGGAGTCAACTGACAGATGCCTGTTGACAGGAGTAGTGTTGCTTTTTCAGTAAGGAGGTTAGAAATTCAAAAAGTCACGGACTTATTGACCCGCCCTAGTATTATTTAAAATAACAAGCCAATATTTTAGTTCTTCACTATCGAAACCAAATTAATTTTCATGGACCCCACCCCTGCTTACGATTGTAGACCCCCATTTTTTGTCACGTCCAACGTAGACCCCCGTCGAGTCTCCGTGGACCCCTTGGGGTCCACCTGGACCACTTTGGGAATTACACTCTAGGTAGATAGTCGTATTTCATAAACAAAGGTAAAATAAAAGATCAGTTACATGCAGCTAAGCTTTTATTAATTAGGGGAAAGCTACCTAATCGGTTATAAATCAATATTGTTCTATAACTAGTAGGTACGTATAAACTATAGACGGAATAGACCTTACTAGCACTCTTCTCACTTCTGCCACTAAAATAATTGTAACAATAAGAATAAGTAATTTAAGTAACTTCATATTTTATAGACAATTTTAAAGCTTAGGGCATACTAAGTAGGTATCGTAGCTAGCTACTCCGTAGCACGTATTTATGAGTTTTTTTTTTACTAAAATGGTCTACTGTCTACAGATAAGTAGGTACATAATTAAGGAAATTGCTCTAGATTTTACCTTCTAGGTATCTACCATTACAATCTACTTAGTTCTATTTACCTATTAAAATAAGGAAAAAGTTTAAGATATTATGTAAGGTAACTTTTAAAAGTTTTTAAATGCTTGCTTTATTAATGGTAGTAGTGTAGGTATGTACTAATATCAAGTCAAGTAAGTATGTAAATTGTTTTAATAAGTAATAGTTTAGTATATTTTGTAAGATCTGTTTAATTATAAACGAGCAGTGACCTCACAGGCGCACAGTGTTCAATCTCGCCAAAAAATCTTTTTATCGGTTAATTCGTAAGACTACTTAATAGGTAACAAATGCCCTAGTAAAATACCCATTAATATCGCTTTGCATAGATTTAAAACGATCTCAAAAAGAAAATTCGTATCCCACATTGATAATATTAGGTTTTTTACTACCTTTACCTATGAAATAGCCGTTTTGTATGAAAAAAGTCGTTTAGACTTTTTTTTCATGTGTTAATCGTTTTTATTTTTATTAATCGAAGTAATCACCCATGCAATCAATGCATCTTTGCCAACGCAGTGGCAGTTTATAGATGCCCTTCTTAAAGAAATCAGCTGGACGTCCCGGCAACAAATTCTTCAAAGGCATTTTGTACTGCCTCTCGGGTATTGAATTTTTTTCCCGCCAAGAAGTTATTCAAATTCTGGAAAAAGTAGTAGTCTGTAGGCGCAAGGTCTGGTGAGTAGGGCGGATGACGGAGAGCTTCCAACTCCAGTTTGCAACTTGGAGACCGTCTGCTGTGCAGTATGAGGTCGCGCGTTGTCGTGCAGGAGCAGCGGAGACGAGCGATTCATCAATGCTGGTTGGAGATGTGCCAGCTTCTCCATCATTGTGCTCAGTTCTTCACAGTACACATCTGCAATAATGCTCACCCCGTTTGGTAAGAAGTTGTGATGAGTCACACCGGCGCTAGACCACAAAACAGTGACCATCACTTTTCTAGGGGTGAGTTTTCGTTTAGGGCATTGCTTAGGTGCTGAAACAGGATCCAACCAACTTGCTGAGCGCTTGCGGTTATCAAACAGAATCCATTTTTCATCGCAGGTAACAATGCGGTTCAAAATTTCTTCATTTGTGTGTCTGTTGAGCAGTGGAAGGCACTTCGCGCTGGCGATCAATCTAACGTCGAAAGCTGCTGCTAATTTAGCCGTAGATTGTGTATCATCAGCTTCCACAATCGCCTTTAATTCGTCATTGTTGACCAAAGTCTTCGGACGACCGCGAGGTTCATTTTTCAGGTCGAAATTTCCAGAACGGAAGCGAGCAAACCAATAACAGGTGGTGCGTTGGTTTGTAGTGTTAGCTCCGTAAACGTCGTTGATGTTGCGTGCCGCTTGTGCTGCGTTGCTGCCGAACTGCCACGACGGTACTCATATTCCATAATTACTCGAATTTTTATCCATGATGACGAAAAAGATTGAAATGCGATGAAAATGTAACACTAATCAATAAACTTGAACAACAATGAACTTTGAAATTATAATTCTTAGCCAAACAAAATTTATTTTTATTTGAAATGGCCAGTACTGCAGAACGGCAATTTCATAGGTAAATACCTATTATAGTGAAAAAAAATACATTTCATAATTCTTAAGGAATAGCCAAAAACATGTTAGACATTATTTGAAGAACAACAAAAGCTATATTTTGAACCCTTTTCAAGTTGGTCCCTTTTCAAATTAATAGAAAGCTAGTGATCATCACTACTACCACACACTACCACTGGTAGAAAAATCAAATTCGAAAGAGGCGGAGAATCGTGAAAAACTATTTTTGATAAAATGACGGAATTCGCGGAATTCATCTTTAGAAAATTATAAACTTATTTAAAACATAAACTTTTTTAGACTGGTAAAGACTTGAATAAGAACAATAAAAAATTGATGATATAGATAAAAAGTCACATTTAAACCCTTTTTAGAGTGTACAATAAAAATGGCTTTCCAATTTTGGTTATTATTTTGTTCTGACCAAGTTCCGCTGAAGTAGCAGCTTCAACTAACATATAAACGCCACTACTACGTTGAGGTCGTACAATTGGAGCGCTACATTAGCTACATACATATACACTTTGCCACCGATAATACTTAAGCGAGCTCACAGTTAGCCGTAATAATAATAAATAATAAGTTTCTGTTTCGAATAAGTAGGCATATAATTTTCTCAACACGAATCCCACATTTTTTCAAAACTAGTTTTCCACGATTCTCCACGACCTCTTTCGAATTTGATTTTTTTACCAGTGGTTTTTACAAGTTGCAGGTGCTAATAAAGCGAAGGTTCGTCAGAAAAAAAAACTATTTTCTTTGTGTTTATGGCCCCTATAAGTCATAGCCGACTTGAAAAGGGTTCAAAATGTATCTTTTTGTATGTTCTTCAAATAATGTCTAACATCTTTTTGGCTATTCCTTAAGAATTTTGAAATAATTTTCTTTTTCACTTTTTTATCAATGCGGGATGTGAATTTTCTTTTTGAGATAGTTTTAATACTATGTAAGCAAAATTCATGGGTGTTTTACTAGGGTATTTGTAATTAAGTACTCTTTCAAATTAACCGATAAAAAGACGATGTCCGATATTTGGGCGATATTGAACACTGTGTGTGTGGTGGCAGTGTTTTGTTTTCCTTACAGGCACTTAATTCGTTTTATTGCATGTATTATCACAATTTAGAATAGTACTGGTAAATTAGTATGAAAGCTTTTAAACAATTTCGAAGCAAATGCTTCGAACTTATTACGTTACGTTACTATAGTGCCAAACTCTTAACACCCCACTCTCTAAGTCCTAACTCCGCTAACTGATAGTGCCTAAGTCCCGCTACACACGTTACGATAAAACTGCACAATTCGGCTATATTTAAGGATTGCCCGCAGCTTCGCCTGCGTGGGAGAGTGTTCTTGGCAAAAAAATTCTATAGCAAATATACCTACAATAGGGGATAGTTATATATTTTACTCTGTGCTATTACTATATTACTATATAACCCTTAGATATAATCTCCTAGATAAGGATTAGTATTGTATCCGGCAAAATAGCTTTTCGCCTAAATACCACATAATTTCTTTTAACTTAGAATGGGTATAAATAGTAACCTATCTTTAAAAGATAGACATAATATTATATGCCGTCGCGAACTTTTTTGTAAACCTTTAGAAGTGAAACAATCTCACCATACATTATTTTGTTAGAAATTTTCTCTATCGGGTTAGGTTAGGCAGCGTTTTCGATAAAAGCTCCCAGACGGCTTGATTTTTTTCGACACCTATAACAATTATCGTCATAAATCAAACAATTTCCACAAAACCTTAATTATTATCGACCTAAACCTTCCTAAGGAACCACTCTATCGGTAAATGTAAACTGCATAAAAATCCTTTCAGGAGTTTTTGAGATTATCGCGAACATACAGACAGACAGACTCGGCGGGGGGCTTAAATTTATAATAAATTTTACACAAAAATGGAATGTGTGCGTATAAGCCGCCCATGCTTGTTAACACGACCTCAGGCTGAGACTATATTGTCCGGAATCCGATAGGCCGGGAAAAATTCAGAGCATTGAAAACAGAACTCTGCGCTAATAAGCTGAAAATCAAAGTATCGAGTATCTGTCTTCATATGTGTCATTGACATTTGACTCGACACTTGTGTGTTCGATTTCCAGTTCTATTATATTATCGCAGAGTTTTATTTTTAGCGTTCTGAGTATTCTCTGGCCTTCCGGATTCCGGATCATATAGTCCCAGCCTTATCCTTTCAAAAAAGCGTGTCATATTTCCCATTTGACGAAAGTATCCACTAAGAAAAGATTTTTCCGTTCGTTTTTTATTCAATTTATTTTGAAAATTCGACTACTACGTAAAAGACTTAGGTATCATTTTTCGGGTTAATATATAGCCTATGACACTCACAAATAATATGGCTTCATATTTGTAAAAGAATTTTAAAAATAGGTTGAACTAGATCCCGAGATTACCCCTTACAATCTCGGTAAGTCACAAACTCACAAAGAAACAAACTTTACCTCTTTATTGGAACGTAGTTCCTTATGGCGCGTTGTGATTTGTATGGAGGCTAGACGGATTGATTAGGCACGACACTTTTTGCCACTCGAAATCACAATGTAATAACGACTATTAAGAATGATACAAAAAACGACCTTTTCACCTTGACAATAATGTAGAATTTTGCAATTACACATTGTGACTGTTATGACTATTACATATTGTGACTAGCTAGCCGGGCCTTAGGAGCGCTTGATGTTATTACTCAGTACGGAGCCGGACTTCGCGGCAGCAACACTGCGAGCAGCAAGCAACCCACCCTCTCACCCCTGTCCCTACCTAAGGCGCGGCCAACAAGTTCCGCGCGCACTATATATACTTAGTTCAACTATTTGTTTTGTATAATATAATATATTATATCTATACAGATAAACAAAATTGAAGTGTATGTTTGTCATTTCAAATTAACAGCTTTTATTTTCACTTAATGCATTTAAAAGTATGATCGGTACTTACAATAAAATATAAATTGTTAACATCTTTCTGTCCGTCTGTCAGTCTGTGTGTTTGTTCCGGCTAATATATATATATATATATATATATATATATATATATATATATATATATATATATATATATATATATATATATAGTTATTAATATAGTTCAGATGTTAGCCGCGACTTCGTACGAGAAAAAGAAATCATGGGAGAACCGTACTTTTTCCTGCGATAAAATGAATCATACATCCATACATAGGTAAAACTTTCGCGTTTATAATAAGTAAGGAAATATTTTAATGATTTTGAAAATCTCTTGAATAGGAAAACATTAGTAAGTATTACGCGTATAGACTTTGATCTTAAAAATATTTGGGATTGTGGTCACCCATCCTAGTTGTATCCATGACCATGACTTAACATGAGTTAGCGCTACGACCATAATAGAACTTCTCAATTATTACTTCTGGTATTAACATACATTAATGATTAGGTAATACCTACGTAAAGTTTCGGCCAGTTCAACTAATCGGTTATTCTATAGCATTTTATATGTTATATTCTTTACATTGACATAACTTTTACATTAATAAACCGACTGAAATTAAACAAACAGTATTTTTTTAGTGGAGCAAATCAAAACGCATTAATTTGTGAAAACTGCATTCAAATCGGTTAAGCCGTTGACTTCATACCCGCAAAGATATATATCGCGGTCCGCGGAACCGTACATTTTTCCGCAATAAAAAGTAGCCTATGTGTTAATCCAGAGTCTAAACTACTACCATCGTAATTTCATCAAAATCAGTTCAGTAGATTCTGAGATTAGCGCGTACAAACGTACAAACAGATAAACAGACAAACATATAAAAATTCTAAAAGTCATTGTTTCGGGTTCCATACCGTTCATAAAAGTAAGTTTTTCTTAAACAGCCTCCGTGGTCTAGTGGTTAGAGCTTGGCTCTCGACTCGGAGGTCGTGGGTTCGATTCCCGCATTGGAACAAAAAATGTTGTTTCCAAGGTTGTTTGTATTCCCAAAATGTTGTTTGGTTAGGCCAATTCAGGCTGATCACCTGATTGTCTGACAAGAAAGATGATCCATGCGTCGGATGGGCATGTAAAAAGTCGGACCTGCGCCTGATCTCTCGCCAGTCGTGTCGGTTATCCGTCCCACTGGGTTACAAGAGTAAAGGACGAGAGAGTGCTCTTGGAATGGAACAGGCCACCGTCACCGAAATCGGTGTGGGGAGCTATTAAGTTTTTCTTATTTATCTTCCATGTACCGACAGCGACCAGTTACAAATTTATTATATGTAGGTATATAGATAGAAACCAGGGTTCGGCTACCTTTTGGCTAACATGGGCCACATAGGTACTTACTGAAAAAAATAGGTAAAGGTAAGTAAGATTATTATTACTATTATTATTATTACTTGTAAGATAATTGTGTACCTATTACCTATTTGATCTACCTACCCTACCTTGTACCTACCTTTTTTTGTACGTAGGTAGATACCTACTATAGGTACCTAAGTGATATTAAAATGCAAACTATTTATTTTTATGAAATTAATACAGATGACAAAGGAGCAACGAGGACAAAATCCTCATTTTGTCTTCATTGCTTTGGGAAACAAAAATGATAATAAAACAAAGACATCAAAGTCCTTAAAACTAATTTATATACATAAAGAAATTAGGATATAGCACTTTAAAATTTTAGAGTGACGTTGGCACGCCGCATGCCGCGCGTTGCAAGCCACTGGTTTAAACGAACCGTGCACTTTTAGCCTTACGTGTGTAGCGAGCAGAATGCGGCTACACAATTTTATCGTTGCGTCTGTACCTAGGTGCGCGTTCGACCGAGTGCTCATTTCGACATGGAGCGTTGATTCACAATTATCCTATCAATCTACCACAGTTTTATCGTTGGCATGTGGTAGCACTAGGGATGTTCGATTTAACAGCACATATTAATGCAACGATAAATCGTGTGTAGCGGGCATTAAGACAGAACAACGTCTACACCTATAGGTACGTAGTTCGTGTGCCGGGTTTAAACCCTTGTTAGAACAGAAAACTGAAGCTAGACGACAATGCCTACACACGTTACCTATAGGTAAACTAGCTATAGGCTACAACTACCTACATTATCATCATGAGCTTACACGTATCAAAGTTATGAAGGGTTTATTACATTGGTAGTTTACATTATTATTGTCGTTGTTGGAAGACATCATAATATATTATATTAATATCTACATGAAGCAAAGTCTTTCACTACAGTTTTACGAGAATTGTATGAACGGATATTTTTTTAAATAATGCTTAGAAAAATGTAAAATTAATAAAAATAACAACAACGGCCACTACCTCAGATTACTAAAACACACTACCGTGCGACTCATAGATACAATTTTGTTTATTGTAACACGACGTTTGTCAATCTGTCACAATATTTACAATTTTGATTATATCTTAGAGGCAAAAGAACTTTTAAAAAATTATATTATGAATCATTATGGCCGAATTTCGACTACAGGGCGACCCTCTAGTTTTTATGAAATCAGCAGATTTTTGTCTATAGCTATGAAAATTTGAATGTTTGTCCCCAGATAATAATGGACGTATCTACAGAAATCTCAATAAAATGTTTGCATTTTTACCCGCTATGGACTACTATGACGTCATCATTTTAACAGAAGTCACGAGTTTGCGTCTTTATATCCGAAATAAAATGTAACAAGCTTTATACGTCACAAGATTAGAGCACAGAACAAATACAGAGTATTCGCTCTGTGTCTTAAAGTGTTAACAACGCAACAAGTTTTTATATACTTTCTAAACAAATTGGCCAAGTGCTCGGGGCTATACCTACTTCGACAAAATATTTATACGTTTTATGTTACATAAATGTAAAAAACCAAAAAAACATGTTTTATGTATGGGTCTTAACCCATGTCCCGTCCGCATCAGCGACAAAACATTATATCAAACCGATAAAATTAAAAGAAAACAAAAAACACGAACAAAATAAAAATTTATTAATAAATCATAATATAAAAAAAAACCGAGAGCAAAATTTTTAATTTGGTTTCTAGTTTTTAATTTTTTTGTTGCCTATTAAGTAAACACCGACTTAAAATTTTAAGTACAAAGCAATTAGTAAGTTAATTTAAATACAAATAATATTATCAATAATAATAGGTATTATACAAGCGTATTTCGTAAGCAAAGTACTGACAGCTAAAAATCCATGACCACTACTAAACTAAGCCCTCTGTTCGCTCATTAATAGAAAAAAATCTTCGCAAGAAAACTTTTAACTTTCTACATATTTCATGGGCCTTCTAAAACTAATAACAATATCACTGATAACATCCACAGACATTAAATCTCCCAAATTCTTTTTTTTAACAAGCAAGCCAATTTTTCTCTACAACGATAAATTCCTTTGGTAAATGAAATAGTAGTTTAACATAAACATTAAAATAAGAAAGTCCTAAAATAGCATAACTTATAACATTTAAACAGTAAATACTAGATATATTATCTTAAACAATGAGATACTGCGAATAAAATTAATAAGCATAACACAGTCACATAACGATGGCTTTAAACACTGGTACTTAAATAATTTCGATAAAAATAATCATTTAATTGTAATGTGTATTTGCGTTTATAAATGCCTTTTAAAATATATATGTTTAACAATTTAAAATATATACATTTTATAATGATATTGCAAGGGCTTATATATTGTAAGGGCTTTAAACTCTAAGGGTCTGTTTCACAATCTTCTAAGTGTACTTGGGAAGTTTTACAGGGAGCCGCAAAACATGCCAATAAGCTATCTGACTCTTATCAATAGATTGTGAACAGGCCCGAAATAATTCTTGATTCACATGAATAATAATCGACTTGACGATAGCTTTTTCTTAATAATTTGAAGCTCTAATCTTCTATCTAACTTATGAGAAAAAAATGTCTATTTTTAAATTCATTACAATGATGCATAGTGGATACAAATAATAGTCAATCTTCTTCAAAACTGTTAAACAGCGCTACGAAAAGAACAGTAAATTAATTACATTTTTCTTACAGCGATACTAACTTAAAACACGATCACAAGCGATACTAACTTAAAACACAGTAACAAGTTAACGAAATGGAATTTGTAAATCGTTTCAATTGGTGTTCGTGTTGGGCCGCCTCCAAGTGAGTAGCTCATCTAATAATTCTTCTAAATGTGGATTACCTCCAAGACGTTTGATCTGAAATAAATAAGATATTAAATTGTAAGAAGAACATACTTACTATACATCATCATCCTCCATCCATCATCATACATACAACATCATCTATGCTATTATATATAATATAGATATAAAGAGAAAAGATTTGATTGTTTGTATGTTTGTATGTTTGTATGTTTGTATGTTTGTATGAATAGGCTCCGAAACTACTGGATATTATTATGTCATACAAGTCCACTTCATAAAAAAACTGTATGTTCTACCATAAGCCTTGCAAATTATATAATACTAGCTATTGCCTGCTCCGGCTCCGCCCGCGTAAATACAGTTTCCCACCGGAAGTCGGGAACACTGAACTTTTTTGGGATAAAAAGTAGCCTATGTTTTATTCCAGAGCCTTAACTGCAACCATACAAAATTTCAGAGTAATCAGAGTTTTTGCGTGAAAGAGTAACAACATACAGACAAACATCCATCCATCCTAACAAACTTTCATATTTATAATATTAGTATGACCAATGATAACGATTCTGTCTATTCTCTGTCCAGATTCAATTAAATATAAACGTAAACAAAAGGATCAAATTCGATGAAATTCATGTGTCATCGTATTTCATTTAATAGGGATGTTGCCTAGTGTGGATCATAACATATTTACAAATTAAATTTTAAAATGGGGATGATGACTACATGTAAAATATTAAGTTGAATTCATATATTCAGAAATATTGAGATATTACAACTTGATAAATGTAAAAAAATATAACATTTGTGTAGTTTAGTAATTAGAGACATCTAAAAAGTAAAAAAAAAGTTGATATATTTTTTTGCTAAATTAGTAAACAAAATCTACATCATTAGTTTACTTCCATCATATACAAAAATATTCAATAAGGTAAGTATGAACTTAAACGCGCAAAATATATCGGAGATATTTACAAATATTATGTTCCTGCGGCCGTATACTTCATACTTACATTCGCTTAGTAAAACGTTATAATATAGCGATATCATGAAATAAAAGTACAAAAAGTTACATATGGTATGATGTTAGAGCACAGATAATGTATCGACCAACATGGCGAATAGCGTTTTCACCGGTTTTTAAAAAGCGCATTTTCAAAATAAAGTTTTGTAGGTTTTAAAATAATTTTGTATTCTTTTTGTGTACATAATGAAACAATTTTTATTAATAATTCAGGACATTATTATTATTATGATATTATTACACTGGCGGACATATAAACTGCATCATAATGCAAGATAACTTTCAATGAAATATAATTAGTGAAAGTGCAAACTATTTTTATTTATTTCAATAATAATGCTAAGACTGGTTCTTAATCTGATAAAAAAATCAATTCAAGTGTGTATAGGTCAACTTTTCTCACTAAAATAATCAAATTACTCCTTTTGCAGCTTTTTGGAATGAAACAGTGAATAGAACAAAAACGGCTTTATTATGAAAATTTTATAATACTAAGAAAAGAATAAGTTTTTTTTGTTTTTAATAAGGTGTATTACCTCCTCTTGCCCTAATAACTGATTCAAGACGGTTTCACATCGACCTGATTAATGTGATCAGTGTTTTTAAAAGATCTAGCGGAGTATTGTCCCATTCTTGTGACAATGCAACTCTGAGCTCCGCAACCGTAGTTGGGACCGATATCTTGTATATACAGCTCTTTTTAGGTTGTCCCACACGTGTTCTATCGGATTGAGGCCCGGGCTACGTCAATCTAATCCTGGCCAATCCATGGAACGAATCTCAACCTGAGTAAAGTGTTGCTCAACTTGTCTCGCTGCGTGCGGACGAGTATTATCCTGCAACAGAATGAACTTTTCGCCTATAAATCCGCTAAAAGGTACCACATGAGGGTCCAATATCTCCGTTATATAGCGATGTGATGTTAAACCACGGTTACCACGGTTACCACGGCCATGTGTGTCTGCGTCAATAAACACAAGTTCAGTTCGAGCATCCATCGATATGCCGCCTTAAACCATACAAGACCCGCCTCCAAATGGAGCCCTCTCCTCAATGCAATTTTGAGCATATCGCTCTCCTCGTCTACAGTAGACTAGTCTGCTACCATCAGCACCGTACAAACAAGTCATGCACCCATCAGTGAATAATACGGAAGCTCATTGCTCTTCAGTCCAATTTAAGTGTTCACGAGCAAATGTTAGTCGAGCTTGCCTGTGAGCTGCAGACAATTTTGGTCCATTTGCGGGTCTGAAAGATGTGATATCACGCTCTTTTAGCCTTCTTATGGTTCGTGCACTAACTGCTACGTCACGAACGTGGTGGAGCTCATTTTTATGCTTATAGACGTTAAAAACCGATTTCGCAAGGAAGTTGTCACAATAAATCTGTCGTCACGAGACGTTATCACCCGAGTTTTGCCGGTTCCATGTCTTCTTTTGAATGAACCTGTCTCCATAAACCTTCTGTAAACTCGGGAAACCGTAGACTGGTTAACATTTAAATCTTCAGCAATTGTTCGTTGGTCTAGTGCCTTGCTGCACTAGAGAACAATTTGTGCGGCTTTTTCGAACGATACGTCGATTTTAGTGAGGGAAAAACGTGTTTAAAATGAAAACAGACTAGCAATTAAACAATTAGTAACGATAATTCAACATGTAACAAAACAAAAAAAAGTTAATCTTTAGTAAATTGACAAGATTTCTTTTATAGAATATTTTCTTTCTTTTGTGACAGTACCATATTTAAATTTGATTTTATTTTTGTGTTTATAACCAGCCTTTATTTTCCAATCCCAATAAATGTAAAAAGTTTGCATATTTTGTAATAAAATTTGATTGAATGTGTTCTTACACTATGATGCAGTTTATGTGTCCGCCAGTGTATATTATCTAATATTGACTCAAACAAAAAGCTGTTGAAGAGTTCCAGGTTTATCTCCGAAGAATGAAGATTTTCTTCACATCTTGAACCGTCGTATAGCAATAACCATTCCTGATATGTGCTATTCAATGTTGAAAACCCCGTCGAAATAGATTCAGTAATTTTTGAGAAAATCACGGACAAACATACATAAAACATACAAGTCAAACCGAGAATCTCCTTTTTTTAACTTTGTTAAAAAAGGGACAAGTAGCCTATTATTTAAAGGATAATTTTGTTCCATAATCAAAGAAAGGCTAGAAGCATTTGAGATATGCTGTAGAAAAATGGAAAGTATATTCTGGACGGAAAGAAAAACCAATATAGAGGATAATTTTGATATCGTATCAATCACAAGTACAGTGTTCCCGTAGGATACAGTATTTACGGGGGCGAAGCCGCGGGCAAAGCTAGTAAAGAATATCATGGAAGGAAAAGTAGAGCGAAGAAGAAAAAGAGGAAGGCCTAGGAGTAACTGCTTTGAACAACTAAAGTAGAAAGTCAATGTTGTGTGGTATCAAGAGGTCAAAAGCATAGCACAGGATCGAGAAGTGTGGCGATTACTCCACTCACCACTGATATGAGCCTATAAAATATGTGCCGTGATTACCTCTGCTCTGGCATCGTCGTCCAGTTCTTGCAGCCTCTCTCTGGTGTACTGGAAGCTGCCGTACCTCTCCAATAAGGTTATGCAGTACTTTTTCACTTCAACGTCGCGCGTACGTTGTCGCAGAATATCTTTGTTTCGTTCAGAATATTATCAAAAATTATTTAATGCAAAAATGTCATCTCAATGACGATTTTATTATTTTATTTAAGAAGTATAATATTTAGTATTCAATTAAAATTTCTACATAACTATAAACGTCATGAAGCGTAAAATGAAAAAAAAAAATGGTTTCCGCAATTATAAGACGTAACGCGATAGCAAATGTTGAATAACATCCACGAGTTGACATAATAAATTTAAAAAAAAACCTGACTGCATAAAAAATTAAGAAAAGAAAAAAGGCAGTCCAGTAATTGAGACTTTTGTCATCGAATATTTTTGAATAGCTATAAACATTCAAAGAGAAAACAAACATTATATTAGGGAACATAACGACTTCAAACAATCGGGACATTGTAGCAAAAACTTTCAGTAACTACAGATTTAAGAAAATTGTGTGAAAAGAGGAGTATGGTATTTGGCACAGTTAAAGTTTATGAGAAGGAAGGTGTGCAGAAAGCTAAATTTTAAATAATGCTTAAAAATACATAAAAATAATAGAAATAATCAACAAGTAACAACACACTACCTCAGATAATTATAACATACTACCGCGCGTTTGATAGATACAATGTTGTGACACATTGACGTTTGTCAATGTGTCACAACATTTGCAATTTTTTATATTTCTAAGAGGCAAAAGAACCCGAGAATTGTGCGAACGGATGAGTATGAAATTTGGCACAGTTGAAGTGTGTTGTGGAGGAGATGTGCAGGAAGCTATTTGTTTTTTAAATAACGCTTGGAAATACATCAAATTAATAAAAATAAAGATACACACAATTCCTCGCTAACACTATCATGCGTTTGTATAATATGTAGCTGTTTTGTTTTGACACAATTAAAATATTTTGCGTACCTAAGAGGCAAAAGAGCACTAAGAAAGCTGCAACCTAAAAAAATCAATTAATTACGGTCCAATTTCGACCACAGGGCGACTTCTAGTTATATTAAATTTAAAATCGGCTTGTACCTATGCTGATGATTACTGTTGTACAATTAGTGTGTGTTCTCACTCATTTGTATACATTTTTCGAAAAAGGATACGAATAACTTGATTGTCCTCCTTGATATTCTTGATGGCGTGTATGATGGGGAAGTTGAACTTGCCCTCCGTGAGATCTTCGCAGAAGCTCTTGTTCTCTGAGTACTGGAAAACGTAACATTTAGTATTACATTTAGTAGCACGGAAGTATTCGTTTCAGTGCTTCAGAATTGTGTGTTTATGATCTGTGTTCGGCTAGGCGTGATCAATCAAAATACAAGCCAATTTCGTTTGCGTGAAACTAATAATAGAAACGGACCCATTATTTTAACGGAACCCTAAGTAAGTAGCCTAAGTTACTCCTTATAACATGAGCTATCTGCCAGTGATAGTCCGGTCAAATCGGTCCGGCTGTTTTAGAGATTAGCCGGAACAAACAGACAGACAGACGGATAGACATAGTTTTAAAAAATATTTTTTGGTGGTGGTGGTGGTTATTCCTACTACTATTATAAATGTGAAAGTTTGCAAAGATGGATGGATGGATGTTTGTTACTCTTTCACGCAAAAACAACAGAACGGATTTTGGTAGAATTTGGTATGGTAGTAGTTTAAGCTTGAATAAACACATAGGCTTCTTTTGATTGGAAAAGGTTGTCTCGTGGGATACTGTATTTACGCAAGCGGAGCCGCGGGCGAATACTAGTACTGTATACTATCGTGTTCATTTTGTGGAAAGTTGTTAATTTGAAATTACAAACAGACACTTGTTTGTTATTTATTTGCCTGTAACATAATATGTCTAATGTACCTCTTGAGCGTATAAGTTGCAGTAGTCGTCTCTCATCTGGAAGTACAGGCCGAGGATGGAAGATAGCTTTTTGAAGTCCGACTTGTTCTCGCTAAACAGCTGCATCAGTCGAATCGCCAGCATAAATAGGCCGCCAGTCTCTGAAAACGACGTTTTTTATCAATAAACATTGAATATAGACAGTGTACTTACAGCCAACAGGGAGATTCTATAAGAGCCGTTAACAATACAAATAAATAAAATTTATGTGTCTGTTTGTAATTTCAAAGTAACAGTTTTGCACTTGATGCATAATTATTTTATATACGGTCCATACACAAAAATAATTGTCCGTCTGTTTGTTCCGGTTAATTTCTGAAACAGCCGGACCTATTTTGGCCTGACTTTCACTGGCAGATAGCTGATGTTATAAGGAGTAACTTTTGCTAATTTTATCTGAGGGTTCCGTTTAAAAAATAAGGTTCCGTTTCCGTTAGTCCTACGCAAACAAAGTTGCGGGCACCAGCTAGAAGATAGCTGAAATATTTCTAATACATTAAGTACATTCTCATTTCCAAGGTATTGAACTTTTAAGTTATTTATAAAAATGTACCCCCATTATTTTCTTGAGTACAGATGAAACGGATCCGGATAGGTACCGGATATCCGTTTCATCTGTCCATGACTGTATCCGGCCTATCTTGCGGCCTGAATGCTATCCGACCGAATACTATATTTATAATATATTATATATTCTTAGGAAATTAATTGCTTTATTCATCACATAAAAAATGCAATCAGTATTACTCTACGACGTCCACGAGTTAGAAAATTAATTACCCACACAATATGTATAATGCTGCACCACTCGTACTATTGTCATTTATGTATAATTAATTTATTAATTTACATTGTGGTAATAATAATTAATTGGTAACAAATAAATTTTATTTTCTTTGTTTCTTCATCAAAGGTGAGACCGCACTAACGGTAAGACCGCACAAAGCGACAACTCCCTGCTTATAATGATTATGGCCGACCTCTGTGGCTCCGGGGCGGGCGCTCCTTGTACGCAGAAATGCAGTGCTTTACTTGTCATTCACAGATATTTTAGTAAAACGTTCGTACGTTTTAGATGACTTTAATTAATAGTAAATAAATTGATTAAAAAAATAAAATAACTTAAAAACGCCTAATATTTTATGAATAGCAACTCATGCCGGTAAGTCCTGCAGGAAAAATCATCGCATGTGTGTGTAATTTTCATACTTTGCAAACGCACACACCCATGAATATCGACATGATTATATAGCGGTAACTCCCGCGGCAGGCGATGGCCGAACCGAGAGCTTCGGTTCGGCTATCCGATCGCTTCCGAAAACCGCAGGACTGGCTTGTCGGAAATTATTCGTTGCCTATAATCCGACTAAAAACAAAATGACTTGAATCTAATGAATTATCTATACACAAAAATCATTTTTGTTTAGTAAGGTTTTATTTATTCAATAGAAGAAACATTTTGTGTTTCGCGGGGGCCATATTGCATATTTCATTTGTTAAGCATTGTTTACAATTTAATCGCTCCTGTTTATTTATAGTTTTCTTAAAATATTTTTCATTTTAACATTTGAAAGTGTGTACATTTGATCGTGAGGTTTGAGTTGATAATGTGTGTTTATTAAAAATTAAAAATAACAAGTTCTCACAATTGTCATTCAGTGAAAAGATTCAAATTCTGTCTAAAGGTAGGTGTGTACCCGAGTTACAACAATTAAACCAGCAAAAAAATAATGTAACTCGAAAATTTCATGTTTAAAGTTATTTAGGTAGTTAAGTAATTTACATCGGGATGTAGTAATCTCAAGTAACCGGAACCTTGAATATGTGAAAATTGAAGCTGACTGACTGGTGAGTAGTTATAATATTTTAAAATATGCTTATTATTTTACTTATTAGAATTTCTTCCGCCGCGACGATCGATCGCTGTTTTGTCTGCGTTGCCGTAGAAGATGCACATGAATAGTAGTACATCTAAGACTTGCTCTGTTGGCATGGTTTCGACTTAGAGATCCGTCGCTTGGCTGTAGCTATGCTAAAAATCTATAAACGAAAAAGTTTTTGTGACCGAGTACTTCGCCGCATGCCCTGTGCCATAATCCTGTGCACGCCACTGCTGTGGCTCAGTGGTAAGCGCATTGGCGCTCAAGCCAGAGGTCGCGGGTTCGAATCCCGTCGAGGGAACAAAAGTTTTCTGATATTCTGAGTCATGGCCGTGTATTAAATTTGTGTATAATATAGTAAAAATCTTAAATATATGTATAGTATAAAAGTATTAAATAAACCTACTTCCCGTTGTCTGGTACCTGTAATACAAGTTCTTCGAATTCTTATCACGGGGCCAGATTGACGTAGTGTGTAGCGTCCATAAATATAATTATATTATATTATTATTATAATACCGCAATGGAGTGCCGCGTCGCTTAGTTTCGCTGCCGAGTAATGCGTTATATCTCATATATTGCGAATATTTGGCCGTGACGCGCCGCGTAGTAACAATAGTAACACGGCAGCAGAGCGATGCGACGCAACAGGACACTTTTAGGCTAAACTATCCGGCTAAACTGTAATTCCGTTTCATCTATACTTTTGAGCCCCTGGACGACGATAATCGCCTACCATAAGACAAAATTAGTAGTTTCCTACCAATTTTATCAAATCATGGACCAATAGAGGATAATATTTAATGTTTAGAAAATACCAAAATATTGTTACTCTCTATGTGGAAAATTAAATGTCCATTATCAAAATTATACTCTTTAAGTATTTTCTAAATATCCCATATCTCTACTGGTCCAAGGGTCTTGACTCCTGACGTTTACAATTAGTATCGTAAAATACTTGAAATATTTACTTTTCATAGTCATCTCTTTGTACTCCTCCTCCGAAGGGCATTGGAAGTTGTCCCTCCAGTAGATCTCAATGCCCTGGCCGCGGTGCAGCTCCAGAAGTTGCTCTGTGTAGACTGTCGTCGCCTGAAAATTACATTTTCATAATCATGTGATGTGCTTATTCTATTTCAATAAGGACTTAGTAGGTAATTCTATTCACTTTTTAACCAACTTCCAAAAAATGAGGCGATTATGTATGTATTCGGGTATATCCTTACTAATATTATAAATGTGAAAGTGTGGATGTTTGTTACTCTTTCACGCAAAAATTACTGAACGGATTTCGATGAAATTCGGCATGGTAGTAGTTTAGACTCTGGATTAAAACATAGGCTACTATATATATAAAATGTAATATGTAATATAATAATGAAAATCGATCCACAAACGGCGGAATTATCGTTGAAGATACAAAAATAAATATATATATATATACAGGGTGACCTGAAATTCAATACATTCCTTTGAAAGATAAGTAGAAAGTAGACCTCATTTACAGTAATATTTTTCATGGCATCCCCTATCCGAAAGTTGATATTTACAAAGTTATTGAAATTTCAAAATTTTTTTCTTTATTTTCGACTTTTTGACTTTGACATGACGTATTTTTAAAAATGTTTGTCTTTTTAGTGATTTTTTTAATGTATTTTAACCGTCAATGAGTCAAATAATATTTTTAAGGAATAAATAGGGACAAACTAAGCGAGAATTTTTCATTATGAGACATGAAACAGAATTTTCTTTTAAGAAAAATGCACATTTTTCTTAAAAACAGGTGATTTTCTTTAAAAAGTTGTATGATACAATGCGTACAAATACCTTAAATAACTTTCTTACCTCATAAGCTTCCAAAAAAGGTACAAATATGTACATAAAAATATGAACATGTAATAAACAAAGACAAAACAATCATCAGGTAACGTTATCTCAAGAATTACTCTACCTGAGGCGACCTTTTTTTCAATTGTTTCCTTTGTTAAAACTTCGGGATGTTGTCACAACTTCGGGATGTTGTGTCAATGTTGCTACCGTGACAAGACGGTTGTCATGGTAGCAACATTGTAAGTTTACAAATGAATAAATGAATAAAGATTACACATTCTAAATATTAGCCCCCCCCCCCCCTTTAAAAGGTTTACACGATAACTGAAACAATGTTGCTGTCTTTGTCTAATGCGTTGGAAATGTCACTTGACAATTGTGTAAATATTTTTATTACTTTACAATATCTGGCGACGATGATGACTACGGATCTACAGAAATGGAAGAGGATTCGCGCCTCTCTACGCGTTCAACTTACAAGGTTAGAAAATTACTTGAATACGAACAAAATTCTATTATATGCAGAAACCCAGACTAGACTACAATGCTTACGTGAAAGCTTGCAAACATTTCGAGAGTAACAACAAAACATAGAATTCGAAATACCAGACGAAGAATTAGAGAACGAAATAAATACAAGATACGACATGGAAGAAAAATTTACATTAACCAAATTAAACTCTTAAATATGCAAGACCAAACCGAACATAATTTTACATCGGCACAAATTTCAAAACCCCATCTACATACAGTTGATAAAGTTAATTATACAAAGAGAGAGGACAGAAGTACATACTGCGATACGAGCGAGCAATACATACACACACTTCACAGAAAAGATGACAACAGAAAAATAGATTCAACGTACAGAGCGGAGGAAATATCAAAAAATGAACGGAATAAACAGTCCACGAAAAATATTAAAGAAGCACTTACACAATTCACTGGGAATAATACAATTAGTGGCATTATATACGGGCCATCTACATCTACACCTTTAGAACACAGTAATAGGATGTATTCCACCAGGAGAAATAATGAGCACAGATGCAAACGAACGCCATTCGATTGACAACGTGCACAATACATTTAGAGAAGATACAAATACACGTAACACTTGGAAAAGAATATCTATAGAAAGTTATTATATTAAAGGCAGATACAATAAGCTTTAAAGAGAGAAAATATGAATAGACATACTACACGAGATGTACACCAGAAATTTTCACCAAAAATAGATTTTACAGATACTAGAGACAGAGAGTTAAAATGTAAATATGCACTGCTGATATACATTAAGGAAAACTAAAATAATTTGCAAAAATAAAAACATAAGTGGAAAGAAAAAAAAGAAGCTAATAGTAACACAAGTTGTAGAATTTATTTACCATATTGCATATTTTGGATGGTTAGGAGATATAATTACATCATTCATGTAGTAAAAGGAGAGTTGTTGGAACATGTACAGAGAAAAGGGGGAGGAACGCAGCCTCATGAACTAGGACTATTGCACGTCTCCTGCTACATTAGGTACGAAGTGCAAAGAGATGCTAGCGCAGTCTATCGTCGGCACTTGGAGCAGCTCCTACATGCTCCAGGCGATCAGCTGGAATAGCGGCGAAGGACCGTTATATATTATCTGTGAGACCATGACACGTTTGTCATGGTAGCAACATTGTTAGTTTAAAAATGGAAAACTTTTTCATTTTCATTTTATTATTATGATGACATAGGTACTCACTACTCAACAGTGTTTTGTGCACCGATATCAATGTCTTTGAAACTATACCATTGCTATAATTAAATTCGTGATCATCATCATCAGTATAATATATTTATTTAATGCTTACTGCTACATTTTTTCGTCGATTTTATTTATTTATATAGTATCTAATCAATATCATCATCACTGGTGATTGTTTAGTAGTGTTTTGTTTACCACAGATCGGTAATGCTTATTTGGGGAAATACCACGGCCTCTCAGAAAACTGGCATAAAATAACGATTGAGTTTGATTTGCCGAGAGAGTGTGAATAGCGGAGGATTGTTTGTATTGTATTTATATCTTTCTTAAAATGTAGCAATAATAATATAACTAAAAAAAAACAATTATTATTTTGAAACAAAAAATGAAAACCGACTTCCGAAGTAAAAATGCACAAAAAGTATGAAATAAAACTTATTTTCTAAATAATTTTCCTTTTAAATTCGTCTAAAATTTTAACTATTTCGCTACTCAATCTTCATAATTTTGAAGGCATTACCAGCCAACATGAACGTGAGTTCTATAAAATATTGTTTTAACAGGATTTTGTTCAGGCTGGTGCTTATGCTTAAATATGATTAAATATCTTTACGCTTTATAAAAGTATGCTTAAATATAATTTAGCATGCTTAATAATAAGTATGCGTAAGGATTAATATGATTAAAGGGATTATGTAAAAAAAAAGCCCAAACAATTAATAATAAATTATAACAGTAATAATTTATTTTTATAAAGCCGAATTAATATTATGCGTAACATTTATAAGACAAATTAAATTATGACATGATTTTATGCGAAAAAATAGGGAACCATTTTGATCTATCTATCTATATTTATTATAATCTAAGACAAATCTTTTTTTTTTCTCCTGACACAACTTCAAATCCACCGTAATGTTACCTACATTACGGTATTAATTTTACTTTTTACCCCTGTAAGGCGTTGATCGCAAGCTCAAAATGTAACTTTTATTCACCTCATCTCATTTTATTTATCAGTTAGATGAAAGACAAATAAACAACAAAAGCTTAAATCTTCGATTTAGTTGTATTAGGTACTGTATTATAAATCAGAGTATAGGTCTCACCAGAGGATGTCCCAACCGCAGCGTCTTCTCGAGCGCTATGATCATGGCGTAGTTGGCGGCGTTGATGGTGCTGGCGATGCCGTAGATGGAGTGCGCCACCGGGATGCCGCGCCGCAGAATCGAGTTGTCCTGAATGTCGTCTACCCTGTGACGTCATACAATCTATAGGTTTTTATCCATTCGCTGTATTACCATTTTATTTGATTATTATAATTTTATTTTATTTTATTTTATTATAATTTTATTATACCTACCATTGAAAATTTATCAAAATGAGAAAACATTTTTGCTCGCTAGGAGCGAGCTCACTCGTGTTTAGCTTAAAGGACATATTATAATATTTAGTACTGACGTTCAGTTTTAAGCTATTGATATAATTGTATTTTTCCAAAGTACAGACTTTCAGGGTTTAAAGTTCAAACAGGTAAAAGAGAAAAAAAAATTTGCTCGCTCGCTCTTATGTATAAAATTAGTTAGTATCGACGTTCGGTTGAAAGCTTTGACGTTGAATTTGCTGTGACAGCCATTATTCTACTGTGCCCAGGGCCTCCAATAGGCTAAAGACGCCCCTGCCGCGACCTCCGGCTTAAGCACCGACGCGCTAACCACTTGGCCACAGAGATCGTCTTAAAATTAAATTATGTTACGTACATGTCCCTTAGACAAAAATCGACATATTAAGGGACATATTGTCATTGGATATAATCCACGAACGTTGCATTACAATTTACAGTAGAAGCAGTTTAATACGAGAACTAATTTTAATTCATGAACATCAACTGCTATAATTCTCCGTCTGTGTTAAATTGAGATTAATTTGGTGGATCATTGTTTTCATTGAAGATGACTGCACGGGTGTGATTGTAGACATGGTTGATTAGCCAGTTAATTGAACGGGTACATTGTTTAAAAATCATCTCTTTTTGTTCAGCCAATATTCCGACTCATGCCATGTATAAATAATTGTCAAATAAGTAACTATATTTTTTAATAAAACATACTATCATGAAATCTAATCACTTAGCAGGTAGAGCATTCTTGCATTGCAATACGATTATCAATTAAGTACGTGAGAAAGTCAAATATTAGGTCATTACAAATGAATTTGGCGTTTTGTAAAGGAGGAAGATAAAGTCGATTTTTTTAAAAACATTATATATATTTTATTTAATCAAAGTAGGTATACACCATTGCTATCTGTGCACTTTTGGCATTTCATAGGTAGTTCATTGATTCCTTTACTAAAAAAACCATTCGGACAGGAATCAATAAAATCTTTGAAGACGCTTTGGACTGGCCCATCGGAGTTGAATGTTTTCCCTTACAAGAAGTTATCCAACTTTCGAAGAAAATGGTAATCTGTTTGAGCAAGGTCGGGCGCACGTCCTTACTAAAACGACGTTAGCCTTGCTTTAACATTTGGTTCGTAGATCGATGTTACTTCCGTCTTAAATCTTAAAAAATAATAATTTAATTTTGATTAATTATGAAAATACAGTAGATTTGTATTATTATACATTTTACATTGATTATTATACATTGATTATTAATATAACATATTTTATTTTGATTTGTGGAATTTTCTCTTTACGCTTTAGTTTTTAGTTGTCAAAACTTTAAAAAAAGAGGACGGAGAAGGGTATATAACGCACTTCGTCGAATGACGTTTCCTTTTAGTATAAAATTTTCTATAGACTCAAGATGTAGTGGTTATATTTCTTAATCCCGTTTTCACGGTGTTTTTTTTTTATCTGTGTTGTGAATATTTGGTAAATCACGCTTGTATTAAAACACATTATTATTTCATGTAAATCATCACATTGTAAAATTAGTTGACAAAATTTGATTGGCCAAACCACGTGCTCATTCTTTCGGTTCTTGCATTGTTATAATATTAGGATATTTCTATCCATACTTTAATTATTCTTGTATATCATCTTTTATTTTGCTTACCCTTTATTTTGTTATGGTCACACAGCCCGTGATTTTAATCGTTTGGGGTTAAGATCACGCCGGCTTTGGCCGACTCCTATCCCACACGTTTTTCATGGATTTTCCAGGGATCTATACACCGGTTTCAAGGCACCGTTTTACAAGGACTATTGGCTATTTTCCCACATCCGGATTTCTGAGTGCCGCTAGATATTCCGGACTGAACTACTGGTTTTGGAATCAGTCTGACCCGCCCCTTGGACGATCAACATCGGGGGAGACACTACCGGAAGTTAGAGCCCCAATTCGCTCTCGCCACGTGCTACACTCCTGGACCCAGCTCAGTGCCCACGTGGTTAAAGCCCCGTCCGATTCCCACAGACACCAAGAGACTAAACCAGACCGTTCGGCCTTCTGCCCACGACCTCTTAATTTAATATATTTGTCACGTTCGTAATTATTCCTCGTTTTATTTAAATTATACCCGTAACACGGTAGCTATAGCTATTTGTTTAGCAAGATTAATTATATCCCTTTATAAATTAAAAATGCATATATTTCAGGATAAGTTTATCCGCACATATTTTATTGTAATAAAGAATAACGAATTTAAACAAAAGTTTGAAAATATAATTGAATAATTATTTTTTTTAAATTTGCAAATTTTTAATGTGTTTAGTGGCATAATATTATCAAGAAAAACAAAATGGCAAATAGTAAAATAGCAATACTAATTAATTATTTATGTTTCTTCATTTTGAAACAGTAATAACAAGAACGAACATGAACTAGAAGTTTTTATAAATGATTACTTTTAAATATTACCCTAAGTTAGGATCTTGTACGATTCAGTGGCAAAAATTATAACAGAGGTTTTTGTTTTATTTTTCAATTTTGCTTATTTATTGCATTATTTGTTAATATTTAGACAAAATAAATACATTACAGATGAAATTGAATTACATATGAAAAGTAACGTTGTCGTTTTGTTTATCAGAAGTTTCCGATCTCTTTTTACGGGAAAAAAACATACCAATTCGGCATTTTTAGCTCCGGTTCGTCCCGCCTCACTGTGATTTGCCGAATACGTCAATAACGTGCGGCAAATACTTATGACCGGTATGACCGGCGGTCTCGTAGTCTCGTACTAACCATATCCGTAATCTGTTGGAGCAAGGTCCGGGAGTACGGTGGATGTCTTTAGACATTCCAATTGAAGCTCCTCTAATTGTGTAGCGGTCTGTTGTGCAGTGTGTGGTCTAGCAGTCCTGAAGCAGCAGCAGAGCGAATGACCAACCTCGGTTCAATATCAGCTAGCTTTTCCATCATGATTTGCAGTTGCTGGTAATAGACATCTGCCGTAATCGTCTGGCCAGATTTAAGAAACCTATAGTGAACGACACCGGCACAAGTCCACCAAACGCTCACAAGTAACTTTTTTTGGGTCAGGCTTTGGATGGTCCGCCAGGGTTCAGCCATTGCGATGAGCGTTTCCGATTATCGTACAGGATCCACTTTTCATCACAGGTAATGATTCGATTTAAAATCCCTTCATTATTTTGCCGGTTCAGTAATGTAACGCAGCAGTCGACGCACGTTTGTCAGTTTGCTGCACGCTATTCATGAGGTACCCACCTTTCAAGCTTTTTCACCTTCCCAATTTGCTTCAAGTGGATTAAAACAGTTTTATCACTAACACGGCAGCCTGCAGCTAACTCGGACGTGGTTTGCGATGGATCCGCTTCCACAATAGCCTTCAATTCTTCATTATCAACTTTGGTCTCCGGCCGTCCACGGGGCTTGTTCTGCAGGTCGAAATTTCCAGAACGAAAACGTTGGAACCAAAAACGCTCTGTGTTTTCTTTTGAGACACCGCCGCCATACACATCATTAATCCTTCGAGCCGTTTCTGCAGCACTGGTGCCACGGTGGAACTCGTACTCGAAAATAATACGATATTTCAAGTTTTCCATTTTGTAAACAGAGTGACGAAAAGAAAAAACCAAAAGAGGAAAAAACAAATTAATTACGGTTTTCGAGACACATAATATGCATGAGTAAATAGCGGTATAAATTTGAAATTGGAATTCTTAACCAAAGATATATTACAGATCAAAGTGGCCAGTACGACAAAACGCGAAACAGCGAAATTGGCGAAACAGGGTGTCCCAAAATTAGCACGTCACACTGACACCGCAGGTAGATGAACCCAAGACGCATTGAACAAGCCTAACATGCCCATAGAAAAGTTTCGTGGGTTTTGAGTTATGACCAGTTTTAGTCATTTTTTTAAAATCACCATTTTTTTGCAATGTTCGTATCAGAGACTTTTTAAAATGCACTTTATTTGAATTTTTTTTATGTGTACTCCCTCAAGACTTATTATGAAACAAACAATACTTAGTCGATAAGTAATGTGAAATAACGACAGTTGATAGTCAATCTCAATTTTATTCTCACATAAAAATAATAGTTTCCACTTTGAGCAGCCACCGTGAAAAAAATTACTTCAAACATAATGAACAAATACCTTTAAAAACTTCCCTATGCCATGCCGATTCCAAAATAGTGTAACACTTGCCTTTTGATTCTTTACACAATACGTGAGAGTGGGAATAAAGCTGTTGAGGCGAAGATGACGTCATTTACATTTTACCTGCCATTTGCCTGGGCGGCCCAGCACGGGTTCTGAATAACAAAAGAAATGCTGTAAAACAAGTTTGAAAAAGAAAGAGACGGCGATAGATACTTGACCAAGTGACCAGCCAGCCAGACCAGCCCCAGCCAGTCAAGCCAGTTCGTTACCTTGCGTTTCGTGCTACCGACGTGTTCTCTGCGCCTCTGCATTTTGTTTTGTGATTTTCGACGTGTTTTTGGCTTTTCTACTGGACTCTGTTTTGCTTGTGAATTTGGACTATTGTAAATTGGAAACGACTACTCAGCGCTCAACCGGACTCTGATTTTCTTGGGAATTTTGTGAAACGGGCACGATGGCGAATCCGAACCCGATGTTGTTTTGGATGAAGTCCGCCAGGAGCCAGGTACTTCAGTGCGGATCATTGAACGGCGCACTGGGATCCCAAAATCGTCGGCACATCGAATTTTAAAGCGGCACAGATACCATCCCTACCAGATAACACGTGTCCAAACGCTTCTAACAAGTGACTATCAACGGCGCGTTGTATTTTGTCGCCAAATGATTGCTAAATGGAGAGAAAATCCAAACTTTTTTAATGATGTCTTGTGGAGCGACGAATCTGCATGTAAACGAGATGGATACCTTAATCTCCATAATCTTCATAGCTGGCGTCTAACCAACCCTCATGAAAAAAGAGAAGTTCGCTCTCAATATCAATTTAAAATTAACTTGTGGACAGGAATATTAAATGGCCAGATAGTAGGACCATTCGAGTTACCACCTGTCCTGAATGGAGAAAATTACTTAAAATTTTATTAGAATGATTTTCCAGTATTACTAGAGGGCTTCCCTGAGGAATTGAGGAAAAGGATGTGGCTCCAAAACGATGGCTGCCCAGCACACTACGCCCGCGCCGTACGAGAGCACCTCGATATTGCATATCCTAACCGGTGGATAGGGCGACTGGGACCGATCTTGTGGCCGCCACATACCCCGGATTTAAATCCTTTGGATTTTTCCTACTGGGGATGTTTAAAAGATAAAGTCTACGCAAAACCGATTACATCTGAGGCTGAATAAGGCAAAGGGTAATTTAAGCAGCCCGTGAAATATTGACCATAAGCTTAATAAGAAGACTCAACCGAAATTTTATACGAAGGTGTCACTTGTGCATAAGAATTTGAGGAAGACAATTTGAACACTTGTTGTAAACAAAATAAATGCAAAATTCATACGAAACTTTTTTTATTTTCTTTCAACACCTACACCCCCGCCCACAAATCTCTGCATCTGGCTCGATGACGTCATTTGGCGCTCTAGCGTCAGGGAGAACGCGGGGAGATGAAAGAAGAAGTGAGATTAAAAACTTTATTCCAGCGAGCGAGGTGCAGAGATATTGTGTTATTCACAGTAAACTGTTGTGTACTCTGGCACTATTCAAATACTGTCCACGTCCACAACAGATAGCATTTCGGTGTTAACAGCGTATTATTTTTTATCGCTTTCAGTCCCAATTACTAAGCCAGGTAAAAAAAGACACCCTACTAGACCAATTCTCTACCTACTTGATCGTGGCAACTGCAGGACTTACTGGTTTATTTTTATTAATTCCACTTACGTAGAGCATTGATGTGAATATAAAAAATAATATTAAAATTTTTGTAGTTAGGCGAGTGCATTAAAGATGTGCAATTTTGAATTGGAAATACGGAATTCGAAAAACGTTACTTTTTTCAAAAAGGTTACGCTACAGAGCAAACCCTTAACCCAATCGTATTTGTTTTTAAATTTCTTTAAAAAATTTCTCACATTTTTGATATCTTTTTTAGTTTTCAAAATATCGAGCGCCAAAATAAAAAATTCGGAAAAAAATTTTTTTGCAGGTCTCGTAAATACAGGACTTTTAAGCCTTTTTTGAACATCATATTTTCACAACTCTCTGAGATACGAGGGCGGCACTGAAAATTTCGGGAATCAAGGAAGTGACTCAACATTACTATTTATAAATGTATTTATTGCTTTTCGAAGTATTCTCCGTGAAATTTGACACATTTTTCCATACGATGGAACCAATCATTGAAGCAACCATTCCATTCGGAAGTTGGGGTCTCCAAAATGGCCGTTTTGTAGGCGTCCACAGCTTCTTCAGGTGATGAAAATCTCTGACCACGCAATTTATTCTTTTAGGGAAAGTATAGAAATCATTAGGGCTTAGGTCGGGGCTGTACGGCGGATGGTCTAATAATTCTATGATTTCTTGCTCTAAAAACTTGTGGCGGATCAATTAGCGCCAGAATCCTGAATCGCGCTATCGAAGTTTTCTATGATCGGCACTATATATACGACATCTGAAATTTGTACAACCGGGCTTCGGCCTGACCGAGCATAGCACCTCGCTCGGTCGGAGATCTCCCTTTGGGGCTTGCCACCATATTCCCACATTGGTGACCCTCGACAGAACACACCTCCTTCTGGACATCTTCATCATCATTGCCCACCTCCGCACCACGCCAGCCAGCTTCAGCCACATCGGGTTCCTTGACCACCAGCCTCAACGTACCGCGGCCTGGTCGAACCCTCATCGGCTTCAACAGGCACTCTCACTACAACGACCGGCCAGCAAGCAGAGCACATCTCTCCTGGTCAGCACGTAGCATCGGCCCCGCACGGTAGCACTCCGAATCACTGGAGCCCGTGCAGCAGCAGTACAGTTCCGACTCACTGGGACTCTGACACTGGCGACTCAAGCAAGACAGACGACTCAAGATTCGACCTCAGGTCTTCGGAGGGGAGTGATGTGGCGGACCAATTAGCGCCACAATCCTGAATCGCGCTTGCGAAGTTTTCTATGATCGGCACTATATATACGACATCTGAAATTTGTACAACCGGGCTTCGGCCTGACCGAGCATAGCACCTCGCTCGGTCGGAGATCTCCCTTTGGGGCTTGCCACTATCTATTCCCAGAAACTCTTTTGTTCTGTGCGCGGTGTGAGAACTCGCATTATCGTGATGGAGGATGATGCGGCGGTTGCAGTTCTCTTTACGGAGTTCAGAAACGACCTGTGGCAAACAAATGTTAGCATACCATTCTGCATTAACCGTTTTTTGTCCCTCAAGAGGAATAGTCGCAACATGGCCGGTTTTGGAGACAAACGTGGCCACCATTTTTTTTGCAACACTCCGTGAACGAACAATTTTTGTTGGCTTTAACTCATTTTCGAACACCCAAACTCGTGACTGGTTTTTTGTTTCGGGTTCGTACGCGTATATCCAAAGGATTCGTCATCTGATACGAAGTCGTATAGGTACAGCATTTGAGGATCCTGCGTGGAATCTTTCGAGAGTTCTGACGTACCAAGTAACGCGAGCCGCTTTTTGCTCTTCACAGAGCAAATGCGGTATCCATCGGGAAAACAACTTTTTTACACCTAATTGTTCATGCAAGATTATTTGTATTTGACTCATGCCAATGTCTAAAGTTGCCTGAATTTCGCGGTATGTCACATGTCGATCTTCCTCAATCAGCTTACGCACAGCATCAACGTTTTCTTGGGTGACTGCAGTTTTTGGACGACCTTGACGGGGATCATCACTGAGCTTGACACATCCACATTAAAATTCAGCAAACCAGCGATAAATTGTAGTTTTGGATGGGGCTTCATCACCAAATGCAGAAATCATCTGGTCAACACACTGTTTTTGTGTTAAACCACTTCGAAAGTCATTATAAATCATTGCTCTAGAATTTTCTCGAGCCAATTCCATTTTCTCAACAACTAAACAAGTTTGACAAGATCGAGAATCTTTTTTTAAATAAATAAACGGTATTCGATTTTTAAAACCAAGGAGTTTTAAATTAAAAAGATTTTCATATGACAGGAACAGTGGAAATATTCCATTTCCGATACTTTTAGTGCAGCCCTCGTATAAGAGGATCTCACTGCTTCGTGAAATCGGAGTATACATTGGAGCGAATGAAAAGACATTTCCAATGTCAAAAGTACAGTATTCCCGTGGGATAACTGATAGCTAAAATGCTAATGTGAAAAAGCTAGCAATGTATAAATTTGCATACTGAAGCAATGAAAATATTCTTAAGCTATTATTAATTTAGATTTATTATGATTTTTATTGGCATGTATTATATGATATTAGTTCTAACAACTATTATCAATTTGGAAACATGGTTTCACAAGGAATACTTACAACAAACTGGAATTATGTAGCATCTGAACAATCTCTGCTACAGCCATCAATTTCTCGTTACTGACTTTTAACCAGTAATTGAATGCTTTTGTGAGCTTTCCTCTTATTTGCTTTCCTGGTACTTGTGTTATGTAATTATATGGCATTAATATTTTCTAAAAAATAAATAAAATAGTCAAATAAAAAAATAGATAGTAAAAATAGTAAAAAAAATTACATCTTTGTCTCAATTGCTGCAACTCCTACTAAGTCATGAATAACTTTACATTTAAATAGATAGCTGTTTTGTATGCTGTGTGGAAATTAAGTTTGAGACTACTTATTAGAGACTTGATAATTAGAAATTCCAGGGAGCTTCAAATTACTTCGAATTACTGAGAGTTTGAATTAACAAATGGTCCGAAATTTTAGAGCAAAAAATATTAAACTTTTTACACACTAATGTATTTGTGGACTTAAGTAAACAACACTAATGTATGTCAAATTAATCATTACAATAACAAATGCGCAAAATAAGATAAAACAAATTTAAAGTTGTCACAAAATGTACCTTAATGAATGCAATCTGATATTTTTGGAATTGTTGAATTATCAATGTCTACAAATTCAAATTACTGCATTGTTTTCTTACACAATGCTGATTTTTTTGGTTTGAATTACCAAGGGCTAAAAATGTATGGAGTTTTTCGAATTATACAGAGATTTTCAAGGGAACTCATAGTAACTTCGAATTAACTCTTTTTTTTAAATAATGAGTCGACTATACTTTACTTAAGATGGTATAGTAATACTTTGCAATATTGTAAAATTATTTTTGATTTATTAATGAAATTTATTATTATAAATTGAATTTGTAAGAGTTACTAACATTAACTATGTCAATGAGTCACTATGAAAATATTACCTACTATTATTAGGGAGCAAACTGGATTAATCTGGTGTAGTGGAGCTTTAACTATGGAAAATAAATTTCATTGCTACATCTTAGTCATATTATTAATAAAAATAACAGCTATTTATAAAAGGTGTTAGATTATACCCATAATATCAACACAACTGCCTTTACAAGAAAAGGCTTAAAAACTTAAAAGAGGCATTATGAGATAAGAGGAGATATTGAATATTTATTAAAATAAGTCATGATAAGAGAAAAAATAAACAGCAAGCTATTATAATATTATTAAACTAAACTTATTACCTCATCCTGAGTTTTATTAACATTTTTTGCTAATTCAGACATCTTGGCTACAAGTATTTAAATATTTTGATAATAATTTGTACAACACAAACTTTTATATTTAACTCCAAGCACGGATATTTACTGCAGGCATTTATTACTCTCCTCAGCACTCAAAAAATCTATGCAGTATGCAGCACTTCATACATGTGTATACTGCGGCATTCTGGTGTCAAATTTATCTATCAATCTGTCATCCTTCTGTCATCACTCAACTGACATAAGATATTTTTATTTATATTTTTATTTAAATAAGGCATCGGCTTATAACCAATTTGCCAGTGTCAAGTTAAAAAGGCGGGAAATAGTACTTTCGTTTCAATTTTCAACACCGTATTCCTAAATCGTCAAGTCTAAAGTCTAGTCAAAGTCCAAATATATACTCAGTGCAGTTCATGAGTCATGTCAGTCGATTCAGTAAAGTTGTAGAAGCTGTAGCTTGACACTGACAAATAGTTTTGAGCCGAACACCTTATAGAAAATAAATGATCCATAGATTGGCATTGTCAAAACAGCTAATGCTAAAATATGAGTTTTTCCGGGGGAAAGGCATTTTGCCTAAAAAAATTTTTTTTGTCTATTCGATGTAAGCCATCATGTTATTATACAATCTAGAACCCATTTTCGTATATCTTAAAAAATAACGAAGATTCAAAAAAAAAAATTACAATATCAAAGGGAGCGATATCGGCCTGTGACGTCACAAGCTTCACCCGCTATACATTATGTATTACAAAGTGTATGGCGGATGCATCTTGTGACGTAACAAAGCGTTTTCCGAGAAAAAGATGGGCAATATTTTTATTTGCTTAAAATTTTATTCGCGTCAATCTAATTACCTATTTCTTTTAGATTTTAAAAGTCGTAAAATTTAATTTTTAAAAATGTGTTATTTCACATTATGCAACATCCCTATTCAATGTGTGATGATGTTGTTTTCTATTCTTCCATATTTTTTTGTTATTTCAGTAATTCTTAATGTGTAATATTGGTACAATATTAACTACGAAAATTCTATTTTCCGCCTTTTTAACTTGACACTGGCAAATTATTATAAACCGACGCCATTTATTTAAAATAAAATTTAAAAAATATATATCTAATTGTCAGTTAAGTGGAGTTTTACCGGGGAATTCAATTGGCGACGTTGTGGTTTTTATATGTCCTTCATAAATTTATGTTATTTCGAATCTTTATGTGTAATATTGGTAGAATATTAACTTAAATTAAATATTCGTTAACGTGCACACTTGCCCACACAAGTGGTAGAACTTTAAAAAAAACGTGCTATTTTGTGTTTCCTCCGAAACTCCCTAGGAACTTTCAGTAAAGCTTCTACTACTTTACTGAATCGACTAACTTGACTGATTGACTGCACTGACTATTATTTTTTACTTTGACTAGACTTTAGACTTGACGATTTAGGAATACGGTGTTGAAAGTTGAAACAAAAATTCTATTTCCCGCCTTTTTAACTTGACACTGGCAAATGGTTTTAAGCCGATGCCATATATTAAAAAAAAGAATCTTCACAAAAAACCTACTAACAGTGGAGTCATTTTACTATATAACATTTGTCGTCGAGTTTTGCCGGGGAGTTCAATGGGTGACGTTTTCGAATTTGTAAGATTTCATAAATTTGTGTTATCTCAGTTCTTAATGTGTAATATTGGTAGAGTATTAACCATTAAATATTCGTTAACGTGCACAAGTGTGGGCAAGTGGTACAACTTCTAAAAACGTACTATTTGTGTGTTTCCCTCCAAAACTCCCAAGGAACTTTCAGTAAAGCGTCTACTACTTTATTGAGTCGACTGACATGACTCATTGACTGTACTGACTATTTATTTGGACTTTGACTAGACTTTAGACTTGATGATATAGGAATACAGTGTTGAAAATTGAAACGAAATTTCTATTTCCCGCCTTTTTTACTTGACTGACAAATTGTTTTAAGATAAGCCGACGCCTATATTAATAATAAAACATTTGACGTCTGTCAGTTTTATCGTCATATTGAATCGATACAGACTTGAAACATATATGTGAATTTTAAAAATCATCAGGCGAATCCCTGTCCCATTATTATTATTTATTTCGTAAATTTAAGGAGCAAATTAGGACAAGTACCACATAATTTAACTTCTTTATTTTTTGTATTTTTATATTAAGATAAATATTATAATTATGTTTTATTATAATCACAACGTGGTTAATAATTTATGGTGATATTTCTTCACAAGTAATCATTGGATTCGATTCTACTTATCAGCTTTCGATTTTTTAGAGTAACATCCCTAGTGCTTAAAAAGAAAAAGGGTTAAAGGTACAGTTACACATGCTCATAAAATGTCATGCCTATTGCAGCATGCTTAAAACACGCGTGCTCTTAAAGTGACACATTTGCTTTTGTTTATCATGCGTTTTTTAAGCATACTTTTAAATAAGCGTGCTCAAAGCAAACGATTGCACACTGTTACGGATGCTGTTTACGTTAGCTTCTAGCAAGTCCTCTACCAGTGTTCTAGTGCGGGTAGTGAAAATGGAAAACCAAGTGGCCCTCTCCGGAGAATTAAAATCATCCTTTTGATTGCAATACAATGTGTCCAAAAACTGTTGTCAAAAAAGAAAAAGAGACGGAACAGGACGATTTGAGTTCGCGATTGGCTAAGTAGAAGAGAAAACCTCAGAGCAAGTACTCGATTATCATCAAAATCAAAAATCATTTACGCATGTTACCGCATCAGTTTGACGAGTTACTATCTAAAATTGAAAACGCTATAAAGAAACAAGATACACACATGCGAAATGCCATTCCACCAAAAGTGAAATTGGAAGTGACATTAAGGTATCTAGCAACAGGAGATTCGTTATACACATTAGAAGCACTTCACAGAGTTGCAAGATCTATTATAGCTCTATTTCTACCTGAAGTGTGTAATGCAATATACAATGCTCTGAAGGACTATATGCGGGTAAGAAAGTAAACCAGACATTTTTAGAATAGATCAAGTATTTATTGTTTTAAATCTAGTTTTAGATTTCTTAAAGTTTTAGCTTTAACACATTTTCCATGCTTTGGTCAACAAATCTTGTTCGTGGACGGTAGAATCTTGTTCGAAAGTCGAAGGAAGTGTATAAGTAATTGTATTTGTGTTTGTAGTAGGAAGTGTGTAAGTCATTGTTTGTGTATTTGTAGTAGGATTTGTGTAAGTGATTGTCTGTGTGTTTGTAGTAGGAAGTGTGTAAGTCATTGTTAGTGTATTTGTAGTAGGATTTGTGTAAGTCATTGTTCGTGTATTTGTAGTAGTAAGTGAGTCATTTGCTGTGTAAGTGTACTGGGAGGTATGAATGTCACTGTTTGTGTAAGGGGAGATAAATTCGGGTACTGGTATTGACGTCTTGCTGCAGTCAAAATTGTTTGGATCTCGTTTTGTACATTTAAAGCATCATACAATGGCAGAGCTCGTAACTGAGCTCGTAACATTTTGAGCAAAATAATAAAATTCGTCGTATTCAGACTGTCTATTTATAGCAGAACTAATATTTTCTAAACGATCAAGTGCATAGGTAATAGGTTCTTGTTCTAAGCTTCTTTTTCTGCGTCGTGTTGATGAGTTATTAGATGAACGCCATTGTGGTCGATTTTCTGTAGTTGAACTAGGGGAGGGTCATGACACGTTGGCCGACTGCGGCGTCAACGGGTTTGAAACAGCATCACTCAATTGTGAATCCTGTGATATCTCTTCTGTGTTCTGTATCTGTAATAAAACAAATTTTCAGTTAAGTTTATAATATACCTACTACATGTATTAATTAGGATTTTTTTTCAGATTCCCTGTAATGAAGATTGGAAACGCATTGAACATGGATTTAGAACTAAATGGAACTTTCCAGGTTGTGTGGGAGCGATGGACGGTAAACATATAAATATACTCGCACCTGATGATACTTCTGACTACTATAACTACAAAGGTGCCCATAGTATTATACTTCTGGCATTAGTTGCTGGTGATTATTGTTTTTCGTACGTAAATGTTGAGACTAATGGTAGAGCTTCTGATGGAGGTGTTTATCAACAATCGAATTTAGCACAAGCTTTGGAAAAGAATGCTCTCAATTTACCGGACCAATCAGTTATTGACGCAGCAGACGCTGCTTTTCCTCTAAAGTCATATCTTATGAAGCCCTATCGAAGTACTCCAACTCGTAAAGAAAAAATATTTAACTACCGTTTATCGAGAGCTAGACGAATAGTTGAAAATGCGTTTGGTATTTTAGTAACAAGATTTCGAGTTCTTATGGATACTATAGATATGGCCCCCAAAAATGTTGATAATATTACATTAGCAACCTGCTCTTTACACAATTGGCTTCGGAAAACATCTGATATGGACATCACGCAAAGATGCGACGACTTTGAAGATATACAACAACGTGTTGTGGTACCAGGCTCTTGGAGGGCAAAACTGCTGAGAGCTTTAGAATGCTTACCACATACACGCTACAGTAACCACGCTCTCGACGGGCAGAAGCAATAAGAGACGCCTATGCACAGCTTTTTGAAATTACAGAGGCGGTACCGTGGCAAGATCATATAATATAAATTCACTGTCATAATTTCATTCTTATACCTATATGATATAAATTAAAAAGTAGAAATATAATTACTTATAATATTAATGTACTTATAATTCTGTCACAATATAAAATAATAAAACAAGAAAAAGCAACTAATAAATATTCTACAACCCATTAAATATTATGTTTTTCTGATAATTAAGTGCATTTTTACATAATAAAATTTCGTGAAACCATGATGTGGATGGATTGTACACAGTAGCAACACCAGAACCGGATCGCTTTGAGCTCTCAATTTTTTAAAATTCGCTGTGGTACGCAGACCTCAAGTTTTCGTTTTTATAATTTTCAAAGTCAAAGTAGGGTCATCCATGTTGGTTAACAAATCTTGATATGCATTATTTCTTGCAATATTGTTTTTGTATTGTGATGATCGCGGATTCCATAAGCATTCATTGTTCCGATAAAAAATCACAAATTTTAACGTTTTTTCATCGCCCCAACGAGACATTTTTAGCGCGAAATTGTGCACGCGCACCTGCTGCGAACGACTGATCGATACTAGCATGCTCAATAAGCAAACCTGTTCAGACGTGCTAATAGCACGGCCCCTTCCAACCGCGCTGCAGGTAGCATGCCCAAAAATCGCACGACTGTCGATTTCTGAGCAAACTCGAAATGAGCAATGTTTCGACACACATGCTACTAAGTAGCAACTGCTCAATAGTGGCATGCTTTCGTGCTAGTAATGAGCATGTGTAACTGTACCTTAACTGTTCAGTAGTAGTACTTATCATCTATGGTTAACTGACGTTACATTGTAACGACGTTCAGTTCTTTAGATCCGAAATTGTTTATTATGCTTAGAATGATTTATTAGTGAAAGCAAATCGTAAAATTACTCGTATCGGTCAATATTACATTATATAGGTAATTAGTAATTGTTATTGAAAAAAGTGAATCAATTGTGCAGTTCTAACAAAACGAAAAAATATATTATTTTATGTCGCCGTTACAAGGTTACGTTGTTAAATTTTGATGAATTGTCAAATGTTACTTAGTTTATTGACTCCACTATAAAATTATAAATTTAATGGGTTGTAAACACCGGGTCATAAAATCCTAAGAAAAAAAAAATGGTACATAGAAGTATGTTATTAGGTACATACCTACTTAAAACTGTGTTAACAATGATACATACATATAATAAAAAGAAGTTTTATTAGAAGATATGAAAATGTAAGGTCTAAATAATTTAAATCTGTAGATTTGCGTAAATGTATTAAATTTTATACAGGTGTACAAGTTTAGTATTAAGTTTCAATTTAATTATATTTCAGGAGTAGTTGTTAGTATTTTAATTATGATACAAGCAGCTTTCTATCGAAAAGAGGTTCTAGCATTATTATTCACTCTATTGAGGCCAGGTTATAGCGTAATGTCTGCTAACATGTCTTCAGGATGTATTGATGCCGGTAAGCAAATCCGATAGTAGGTACTTTGTACTTACTACATAAGTACAGTTATAGTCGAAACCGAATATAATGACATCGTTTATAACGACCAATTGGTTATTAAAACCGAATGTAAGGTCTGGGCCAAATCCCTATGTAAACTATGAGGTAAACATACTGCCTTAATCAACATTGGAATTGGCATACAGTGACATATCGCTAAAAATGGCAAAACTTTATGATATTCATCGGCAATAATGAACAACCTCTTACTTGTAAGTACCTACTGGTAAAACAACAATAGGAATAATTTTCAAACTTATTACTAATCTATGACAGAATATTATTTGACTCATTATTAGCTACACACTTTCTCTCACCCCATCTGAACCACTTCTGCACTCTTGGCTGTGTGACATTGCATTTTTCATGACATAATTACCTTACAGAATAATGTGATACTTGACTGTGTGAATGACAGTTCGAATTTATTTGGCAACAAGTTCATATGCATATCCAGGAAGCAGGATGTAGTATGGGTATCCATACTACATCCTGATAGTAATCTACATGTGTTTATTTCTTATAACAACTGATAATATTTCTTAACAGCCTCCGTGGTCCAGTGGCTCAGAGCTTGGCTCTCGACTCGGAGGTCATGAGTTTGATTCCCATGTTGGAACAACAAAAAATGTTGTTTCCAAGTTTGGTTAGGACAATGCAGGCTGATCACCTGATTGTCTGACAAGAAAGATGATCCAGTCGTCAGATGGGCATGTAAAAAAAAAACCTGAGCCTGATATCTCGCTAGTTGTGTCAGTTATCTATTCCACTAGGTTTTTCGAGAGTAAAGGAAGAGAGAGTGCTCTGTGTCCTGCGCACGCATTTGGGCTCTATAAAACAACTCCTGGGTAGCTGGCCTGGTTTCAATGAAACCAGCCATCGTCACCAATATTTGTGTGGGGAGCTATTTTTATAATAACTATCGGACATATCATCCAAAGTTTAATATTATGGTCCCTTGAAAGTCATTATATCTGGTTCTACTGTAAGTAACATTCTTTTTTACACCAACTGAACAAAGAAGTTACTTATGCTAAGGTGTATCACGATATTATTGTTACCTTTATAACTCAGGGTCACATCAAATTGGTTGTGGATACAACAAGTTTGTCTAAACTCCAATAGATGTGGTAAAGTTTTGAGTAATTGAACAAGTACTGTCACATTCGTAGCATTATGTAATTTGCATTTACAAAAAATGCATTTTCTATTTCTGTTTGATCTGGCAGTTTGATGGTAGATTATACTACATGTATTGTGTATTACAAATAACATTAATAATATACTATATATTATAATTTTTACAGATAAATATTCAGTTGCGTATGTAACTGTACCTGATACTAATGTGGGCAAAACTCTGGGCCATGGTTTAGTGAAAAACAAGTTAGCTGCTTGTGTCAATATAATTCCACAAGTTACTTCAATTTATGAATGGAAAAATGAAATTAATGAAGACAGTGAGGTGCGTGTATTTTTTTTTCCACTTAGATATTTCATAATAACTAAAGAATGTCATTTGTTATTTGGTCACTTTTTAGAAAGTGACTTTTACATTTAGAAACATTTAGATGTTTCTAAATGTAAAAGTGGTCATAACTCATGGTTTGCTTATGCAGTATTACATTTATTGGTCAAAATATTAATTATTTTTATTTGAAGTGATAATCCGTCTTGACAATTTATTTCCATTTACAGGCTTTGTTGATGATAAAAACACGCACATCTCTGGTGGACAAGCTTACTGAGTATGTTCGCTCAAATCACCCGTATGAAGTGTGTGAAGTTATATCATTGCCAATTAAAAATGGCAACCCACATTATTTAAAATGGATTGGGGAGAATGTATCAGAACAAAATTAAATGTTATTATAATCAGTTCCAAAAACAAAGGTAATTTTTCATGTAAAATATAGAAAACAAAAATTTATAGGCATTGATTTAAAAAAAAGTGTATATGAATTAAAAAATTAATTTATGCATTTTTATGATAAGAAATAAGACCTTACAAAAGATGGAGCGACAATATAATCAAGGTAGTTGGAAAACCTTGGCTCAGCATAGCACGGCTCTAGACAGATCAATGTGGACTAAAATAGAGGTTGAAGCTTTTACCGCAGACTGCGACAATACTACTAACATGCTTAAGTCAACAACTGCAAACAATATAGAATTTAAGACAAACACACTTACAAAACTGGAAAATGTACAACTTGTAAGGAAATAAGCTATTTTATTTTATTTATGTTATGCTTATAAAATAAGTGTTTTGTAGTTTCTTACTTGCAATAGGCTGTATTGTAGAATAGATATAAAATATTATACAATATCATAATATGTATATTCATTAGTATGTTTGTGATTGTGTAAGTAATATACAGAGTTACAGTTTAAATGGACATAGATTCTTCAAGGGGCTGAGAAGTCCCCATCATTTATGCTATTTTTGTCTATGAAACCCTCTATACATGTTGTATTTTTATCTGAATGAAATATTAGGTTCATTACATACGAAATTGGCGTTTTGTAAAGGAGGAACATAAAACAAAAAAACCATTCGGACAGGAATCAAAAAACTTGAGAGGTGTCAAGGGACACCCTGATGGAACGTAGTTATAATATATATATTATAATATAAATATATAGTTGACAATGAAGAAATATATATATATATATATATATATACTTATATAATAATCGGTCTGAAAATCGGTCTAGCCGTTTCAGAGATTAGCCGGAACAAACACACAGACTGACAGACGGACAGAAAAATGTTAACAATTTATATTTTATTGTAAGTACCGATCATACTTTTAAATGCATTAAGTGAAAATAAAAGCTGTTAATTTGAAATTACAAACATACACTTCAATTTTGTTTATCTGTATAGATATAATATATTATATTATACAAAACAAATAGTTGAACTAAGTATATACAGTACGCGCGGCTTAGGTAGGGACAGGGGTGAGGGGACGGGTTGCTTGCTGCTCGCAGTGTTGCCGCCGCGAAGTCCGGCTCCGTACTGAGTAATAACATCAAGCGCTGGGCTAGCTAGTCACAATATGTAACAGTCATAACTCATAACAGTCACAATGTGTAGGGTAAAAGAGGGTAATGGGGGTCACTTAAGCGAGAATTCAAATAAAATTTTAATTAAAAAGAAAGTATTTATTGCAACCGCCTGTAAACATAATTTACTTATTAAACTATCATTAGATATCAATTTCAGTCACTTTGGCAATCAACTTTGGAAATTATAAAAGTTTAAAAAAAAACAGATTTGACTCCCATTACACCAACGTAATGGTGTGGGGTAATGGTGATCACCCTGGGGGCAATCGGAGTCAAATAAAATCTAGCATACATCGCAAACATAACCTTTAGCGGACTCCCATCCAGTGCACTCCGCGTGAGCCCATAGTCCACACGAGGTACACCTCTACCGCATCTTGTTGTTTCTTCCGAATTCGTCGCATACTAGGCATCTGTTTCCAGCATCTTCTGCGTCATCATCCTCATCGTCCTGGCATAAGTAGTCAGTGCCAACATCTGATACAGAAGTTTCGTTCTGTTCTTGTAATACTTGGCGCTTTGCTTTTCCAGGACCCTTCTGTACTTTAGTCTTTTTTCCTTGTCCTTTGCCTTTCCATGTCTTCTCTTTTCCTTTACCTCCTTTTTTCTTCATTTTATTAATTTCCTTTTCTAGCAGATTTTCTTTGAGTGGCGTTGAAGTTAAAATTGTAGCGTGTTGCTTCTTTCGGCCTGTCTTGTTTTAATAACAGATGCTTTCTCTGGCATTTTTATTAAATCATGCAATATACTATATTGGTTAGGCGTGCCAGGAACTTGTGGTACAACATCTGATTCAGAATCAAGTGGGACTTCTTGGTTAGACATCATAAGATCTGGTGAAACAATTTGTGTTGACGTGCTCGGAACTGGTGAGTCTTCTTTTGATGTGCTGGGAATCACACAGGTAGCTGCGAGAGATTTATTGCAGTCTTGGATTACAACGGTCTTAGATTGGAGAGTTTCTGCAGCGAGAAAATCTTCTTCTGTGAATACCTCCGGATTTAGTGGAAATATTCCAGTTGATCTAAACCCCGATTACTAATAGAAGCAACATTATTAAATGCTTTCCTCGCCAGGGATGCTACGTCGTAAGGGGTTATCTTTTCTGCTAGATGGCTTTTTAAAAACAAGTCACATTCTTTTTTGTAGGCCATTTTGAGTGGGCCAAAAAAGAAACGTCAAGGGGCTGCATTCTATGAGACGTGTGTGGTGGCAGAGACAACATATGAATGTGATTGGACTTGCAATATTCGTAGACGGAAAGAGAAATGTGACTAACATGGTTGTGTAGTATTAAAAGGATGGGTTCATCTGTAGACGGTTTAGCGTGCTGTTTAAAATGCGCCAACCATTGAAGAAAGAGATGCTCGTTGATCCAATCGTTGTCTGAACATTTTTAAAGCGCGCCTGCTGGACCATCCTTCTCAAGTAGAGGAGTCATCCTTTTCCTAGGGAAGATAAACATAGAGTGGAATGTACCCCCCAGCACTGCTCATAGCACACAACAAGGTGATGTATAGATGTATAGATCCTACTCTCTTCTGTCCTTTTGCAGCTAAAATTTTTCCCGGTGTTTGAACCGTTGAAATACCGGTTTCATCGCAATTATAAATATTTTTTGCAACGAATCTGTGTTTTTCCATCAGCTGCCCAAGTAGCTCAAAGAACAGACTTACCTCTGTTTTATTAAAGGCCGTCATTCTATTTCTGCTGGTCGCTTCCTGTTTTCTAATAGAAATGTTATTTCTAGCCATAAAAGCATGCAACCAATCGCGTCCAGCCATTTTTGAAGCTTGATTAAAATTGTTCTTCAAATTTAATTTTTCAGCATATTCGGAAGCGACCTTTCTGATTTGATTAGCAGTGCAACCATATAAAATATTTGCCATTTTCTTCACCAAGTTCGCTAGCTCGGCTTCTGCCTCAGGACTAAAGGCAGTGAATCGTCCTAGATGTGGTCCTAAGGTAGAACCTTTTTTTATCCTCTTCTGAAGGCTTGAAAAAGGGATTCCCATTACTTTAGCAGCATTTCTTATAGAAGAACCGCCATCAATGAGCTGTATAGCTTTATCTAGGCTATCAGAAGATCAGGAAGCCTTTTCAGTTGTCCTGACGCGTACTTACGGCATCTAGAAAGAAATAATAAAAACATGATTCAACAGTAATGCACAGCTGTTGTGGGCAATAGTAATCTCTTGCGGGTAATGGGAGTCCAGACTCTCATTTCCCACAACTACACTAATGAGTAAAAAATAAAAAATATCTTTAATACACTGATATAATCTGAACTGCACATCACAATTTGAAACGTCTAACTAAGTAAGTGTAAATGTCATAATCGCATACTGCAAGATATTTGGCACTTACCTTATAATTTGCATTTACGTAAAATTACATCAGCGGAGCGCAAAAACAAAACACGGTCGTTTCTCAGTGGCGCCACAGACTAATTGAACCTACTTATGCAAAACGGAACCAACCCACACACTGATAGTTTTGAGAAAAAGCTATTATTATTTAAATTTTGTATAGAAAAAAAAATATTGGTTTTTTGGTAAAGGCTTTTTTTTAATATTGTAAAACAGGTTTTGTTTTATATATTCAAGTACCATTTTAATGAAAATAATTTTAAATTACATAGTAATTAAACAAAAACCTCGATGGTTCCTTTTAGCAAAATGATTTGCGTGTGGGTTGGTCCCTTGTTAATTTATTACGTTGGCATAATTTATTGGGAAAAATAAAAGAATACCATATATATTTATTTATATTTCGCAAGTCTGCTAAAAATAACAAAGCAGAAAATGTAGTAAATAAACTTTAGGTAGTTAGAAGTAGCTTGTTTGTTCTTAATAATATTAATAACTGAAGTTAACTTATGTACTTATTCTAATTAATTAAATTCGACTTCAAAATCCGGGTTGCCCGAAAAGCCTTCGAGATCGTCTTCTATGCCTGCATTTCCAACTAGTTTTACATAAAATTGATGTGAATCTTGAGGAATCAGGTGTAACAGGCTCTTCAAATCATTTAGTTTTGCCTCAGGGACAGTTTTTCCATTTGGCCACAGAGGCTCCATCAACTCTCTCGCTAACACACATTGTCGTCCACGAACATTTTTTTTTATATCTACTACCATAAAATTTTCATCATACAAATTAGTTTTCATAAATATCTTGAACACTTCATCCTTCTTTATCATTATTTCTTTCGTACTTAGCCATGAAACTTTCTCACCATCTATTGTTTTCTTCCTATTGATGATGTTCTTTTCCAACTTTAGCGATGACAAGAAATCTTCATTTTTCATCCTATGTACCTGCATTGGATTTTTCTTTTTACAAGTTTTCATAACCCGGATGTAATCATCTGGTGTATAGAGTCTCTGTTGACGTTTTAAGGCACATTCAATTTTCGCAAAATCGGAATCGTTCGGAAGAAAGCTATGTCCCGATTCAAGGAATTTTAAATTGATTTGTGTTAAATGTGAATGAGCAGACAACATGGCTTTAAACATTAATGTTAATTTTATATTACGGTTCTGCCCACCGCACGAATCAGACCATAAAATTAGATTCTTCACGTTGCTGTCGAGCCGTTCTGTAATATGCTTAATGAGACATGAAGCTACCTCTTGAGCGCCTCTGCCTGCTTCTCCCTCTACCCACACATTGCAATGAGCTTCATCATTACTCCCGGTGTGTATGCCTAAATTGTACACCCAAAGTTGACGTTTATAAAACACAATATTAGTCGGTATACGTGGCAAAGGTAATGTTTTTTCGAGATCAAAGGTCAGAGTTTCGATTGACGGATCGTCTTTAGCTAGTTTCATGTCCATCTTTAATTGTTTTTGCAGGGAATTTGCCAATTCATGATGCGCTGCTTGCTTCAACTTAATATCGGCTCTATGTTGTTCTGTATGTGTGTTCAGGATTTCTCTTTCAAAATAGTCACACTTATTACACGTATCTTTTTTAAGTGACTTAGTACGCAGATTAAACTTAGTGAAAAACAATTGATTAACTTTTGCAGCAGATAATATTGCCACCCTTGCGGCTTTCGCTTCATCAGTGTATAATTGGTAAATTTTTGACAATGTCATGTCAGCTCTCAAAAAATTAGCTTCGGGTTTTTCACGAGAATAGTGAGATACATATGTGGGCAACCTTTTAATAAAATTTATCACGAACTCCTCACTCTCAAGAGAAGCTCTATTGTGCCCACCATGCCGGCCACGTTTATCAGTAATACAGTTGTCTGATCGTATTTTACATAGTGACGTATTTATTCTTTTTCCCGAAGTCTGTAATGTTTTTACAAACATGTCTCGACAAACTGAAACGCCATCTAAAAAATATTGGCGGGAGTAAGATTTACTTTTTGTAACTTTGCTTTTATTTTCAGTTGAAATATAGTGACGTTTCACAGGCTGTTCTTTTATTAGTGAACTTAAAAACATATTTTGCGCATCATAAGTTCCCAAAGAATAAAACTTCTGAAATTGAGCAATTCTCTTTTCTACCGGGACATTTTCGTGGCACTTTTTTAGGCAACTGCACTGAAAATCTTCAAAATTCTTAGGATACACAATCTTTTTTCTTGAATTTATGTAGGATAAATTTGTGTATTTGCGTTTTTTTCTTTCTTCTCGCGATAAACCACCAAATTTTGTCTTTCTTCCTTTCTTTGGCCTGCCCATAGGGTATCTTTCCGACAGTAATGATTCGGTTCCCAGGTCAGACACAGTTTGTGTATCATTACTATTTACATTGTGAGATATGTTTGCAGTCTCTAAAACAGGAGTAATTTCATCATCAACTTCAATAATTTGTTGTGGAGCTTGAGCTGCTAAATTTATTGGGCCTGGTTGAAGACTAGCAATCTCATTTATTTGATTACTTGTGACATGTTTGGTACTAGTGATTAAAGAAACGGAATCATTAGATATATCTTCACTGGATGCATAATCCGCAATGTCATTGTAGTCCGGATCTTTCACCGAATCATCGCTATCATTCACTAAAAATTCAGCATTGTCACGTCTCGAGCTTGCTTTCGATGATGTCTCAGATAAGTCTTCGTTGTTTGAATTATTGTCCATTGAATCAGCTAAGATATGAAACAAGGTTGCCGTCTCAGGAGACATTAATGGAAGCGGTGAAATTAGTTTGATAGATTCGATACTTTTCTCAGCAGATATCTCAGTCACTTGATTTTCGTTGTTACTAAAATATGATAAAGAGGTCTGTAAAGCATTATTGGTCAGTAAAGCAGTATTTGCACCCAAAGCTCCAGAAGTATCATTATTTAAAGCAATGGCTGGGCGAGGTGTTAGTGGTGAGTATGGGGGTGGTTCCACGCTTTTTTCAACTGATGTTTCAATGTTATCATTATAAATTACTGCGCTGGAAGTTGGTGTAGTTATATTTTCATTTACAAAATTGGTAGGTAAAGATTGCAGGGGAGAAAAAGGACACGGAGATGCTTCAGGCAAGACATTCAACTTAGCAGACATATCAAGCTGAGGTACAGCATCGTCACCCCCTTTGCAAGCCATTTTGAGAGATTTATTAGCCACAATACCCATGCTAAATCTTCTTTTCTTACCCAGCAAATCTAAAATATATTGATTTATTATTATATATATTCATATATACGCCCCAGAAAACGGAACACATATTTTAAGGGGTGAAAGGGTATCACTTTGGTATGTTTAAAATCTTGTATTTTAGAAACCCAATTTAAAAAAATCTAATTTATGAGATAAACTGTTAAAAATGCAACTTACCCACGGATGGGCTTTTTAAAAATTATTTTTTTTTAGCATGTCAAAGTGATACTTACCTTCTCACTCCTTAAAATATGCGTCCTTTTTTCTGTTTCTATATTTAAACATAATATGTTGAAAAAGGTTTCATGCTTTAGTTGCTGGACCAGATACACTGTTTTACACATTTTAACAAAAAAAAATGATTTTATTAAAAACTACAACATAACATAATAACTACAACATGCAAAACGTACTAAAATTACCTAATATAAAAATTACCTGCAGAAAACTGGATTGGACTACTTGATCGCGAGTCGTCACAAAAATCTAGAAATAACGTAATATTATAATATTAAGAAACTAGTGACCTAAAGTATGAATACATTTTTAATATATGTTCAAACTGTTATAAACCAAAATAAAGGTAGTTGTTCTTTAAATAAATAATTTCGTTGTGCTATTTAAGAAATGACGAAAAAGTTTTACAATCCAACTAAAACTTTTATAACCTTAAAATAATATTTACATACCTTGAGCTTCATTTTCTTCATTGACAGGCTGATTCAGAAATTCAGACATAATATTTTGTATTCTAGCATTCACTCTCTTCATGATTAAACACGAAATAGCAGGTATTAATTATATTTGCCAAAAATCACACTTTACACAGAAACAGCAGGATTCCCTTTTTTTCCCTTAGTGTTGCCTTTGCAATCACGAATAGTGGGCATAAGTTGCCATATATAATAAAAGCCCACAATAATATGTTTGTATTTTTAAACAAAAGAAATTAAATTTAATAAACTAATAAATACATTCGCCTGTGTATGTTTCACTGACTGGATAAAAATTGTATGAATAAATTTATTAAACAACACAGATTCAAAGGACATGATTACTTACATGTTATAAAATAATTATTTTAACAAGGAACCAAGCAGTGTGAGTCTTTGTAAAAATATAGATTTTTTTTTTTTCAATACGCAAACAAAAACCAACCCGCTTGGTTCTATTTGTTATTTAAAATTTTAAAATTATACAAGGAACTATGCGGTTTGGTCCTATATGAAAAAATAAAATCTTGTAAACTTTTTAGGATTTTAGATTACCATGGGACATGGGTCTTGTTTGTTTATCATGCTCTTGTTATTTTGTGGATTGGTAACTTTGTGATGAAAATGTTTTGTTGTGTAAATGTTGTCATATCTTTATGACTCTTACTGGGTCGACAGAAGGTGCATTTTGAAAGCCTTCTGCATGCTTAAGTCAATTTTGGTACGATTGAGGGTTGGTTCCTTATTGCATAAGTAGGTCCAATTAGAGATACTACGTATCAGACCGCCGACTGTAGAAGAAAAAAAACTGGTCTTTTTAGTTTTTAGTGTCTTCTGACGTTTCTTTTTTTTTAGTTTTTTTTTAAATCGTATTTGTAAAAGAAGTGAAGACATACTTGATAATGTGCCAGTAGTACCTGGGCTACAGTACTATGACAAAATATTTTCAAAATATTTTTAAGTTTTAAGGTGGAAATTAAATTAAACAATAAACTATTTATTAAAAGATTTATTTTTCAGTTTCTTTTGGAATTTTTCTAAAGCTTTTTTTTTGCATCATAGGTAAATCATTTCTTTTTAGCAATCGAAAAACATCTGTGCCCTTCAAAATTCTAGTCAATACATTGCACCAGTTTACAATTGTAAATTGTATTGTCGATAATATGAAATAATCTAAGATTATTTTTTGATGATTGGTACAGTCAATGAAGTCAAAAGCATACTTGGACAAAATCATATCTTTTATTTGAGATGATAATTTGTGAGTGTGTGGGGTTTGTTCCAAGTATGCATTTGTTTCAGTTATGACTGTACCAAAACATCTCACTGCACCTTCGGATGGGTATTTCAGGCGATTCTTGGTTACATTATACTCTCTTTGACTTATCCAGTCATGAATACTAGTCTTTTCACTAGTAAGACTATCTTTACAAGCATTGCATGTAATTTTAAATTTTTCAATAATTTTATGAACGACCCATCCAGCAGTGTAGGCCCGTGAATGAACATTTATTCGTTCTCGACGGGCCTGATCCACAATCATTTCAATATTATTTTTGGATGTATCCGGCTGAACATTTTCTTTGTTGAACAATGTACTTAGCTTTATTGCTTGTTCAGCCGGATCATCCTCACAATTAAAAGTTTCATTATGAAATTTAATAATTCTGGTTATTAACAATGATTTAAAGGTGCATTTGAAGCTGTGGCAGTTTGGGTCATTGTTTCTGAAATTATATGCTCTAACCTGGCCAAAAAAGTTTTCAATGGGATCAGAGTTAAAGTACCTGGGTCGCATAATATTTATTTCCTGGCCTTTGAAAAACTGCCACAGCCTCATATAACTTTTCAAAGTTATTACAAAATTCTTTAAAGAGGGCACAGTCTTTTCATTACCTAATGAATCTATGTATTTAATTTTTTCTAGTTTTTGGATAGCATTTATCCAAAAACTATGGTGAGGTGACGTTTCAGTCACTGCTGTGCGCAATGGTTTTCCTTTTTTGTTTGCTCGTTTCCCTGTTGTAGCTCCATTCACACTGTCGAAAAGTTCGTCAAAGAATAGCACAATCTCGGCAGTATGTTTTAAGGTTGTGCTTACAGGTCTGCCATTTGCATAGTTAGCTGAAATTGAAATGAAAAATGTTTTATTTCCTGATAGTTTAGTAATTAAATTATGTATTATGTTTTTTATACATCAGGATAAAAAAAAAGTAATAATAATTAATAAAATAAAAAACCTAGATTTATATTATTACTATTACTTACAAAAATTTGATGTGTAGAAAAGAGCTGCGGAGACTGTTTTACTAAAAACTTTTACACAATTTTTCACCTGAAAAAAAATAATATTTATTATAGTCAGAAGCTAACAATTATGTAGTTTAAAAATAACTTAACATTTTTTGATAAATTATTAAAGAACCAACCTTCATCTTTTTTTATTTTGTCTGGGATCACATGTTGATCATTTAATTTATGCAAAAGCCTGGCTTCTGCGTGATAACAATCAGCTTCATAAACATCTACGATGTCACTCCACTTTGATACTTTGCCATCAACTTTAATATTTTTATTTAAAAAATTGTTTCTTATTCCTTTGATAAGGTGAGATGGGTCATAAATAATATTTAAATGTTGTCCATTAATTAGAACTCTCCCATCTGAAATATTTGGAAAAAATTATCAAATAATACATTTTTTTACTACTCTGATTTGTATACACAAGAGCATGTTAAAAGAGGTTTTAAATTACTAAAGTTTAAAAATCATTATTTATATTATGGAGATATGAGATTATTTAAAAATAGTATTAACCTGGTTCTTGATCTGAAAGTATTTGTTGGCGTCTGGTATCCTCATGGAGGCTTTTTAAAGCTGATTGGAATGCTGCTCCTTGGTCACAAATCAAAGCAACTGGCTTTAGGCCGCACCCTTCTACAGCTGTCACTACTTCTTTCAGTATTTGTTTCAACTGAACTCCTGAAGTGGCTCCTTCACAATAATAAAATGCTATTGGTTGTTGCCACTTATAAATTGCTCCTCTAACCATAAACACGAGTGCATGGTCAGCAAAATTGTTTTTTCTCTCTTGTAGCTCTACAAATCCATTTATTTCGTCTTTGTTTTTATCATAAGTTAAAGCAGTATCTAATGACATTTCGTCGAATATTATGGAGCACCACTTCTTTTATCGTTCCATTCTGCCACCTGAAAAAAATTAACAATGTTAGGAAAATTAACAATAATTACATTACATTGTTTGCCATTGCATGCAAGATAATAATTGTTAAGCTAATAACATTGTTTATTGACTAGTGAACAACCACATTATTTAATTAATTATCTAACCTCTTTTTTCAATAAATTGAAGACTTGTGGACAGATTCCAGTTTGTATATCTAGTTTCGAGACCATTTTATTTAATGTCGATCTTGATGGCAGTATAAATATTTTGTGCAAAACTTATAGCACTTGGGGCTCTGTTTCATTATAGATAAAGCTATAAGCTTTTCTTCAGTTGTGAATCGGTAACCTTTTTTCTTTTTTGTGCATAAGTTAATTTGCATCTTCATAATTTGTTTTGCGTATGGATTCATATGCTGTGTAAGCTTTTCAAAAGACTTCTCTTTAGTAAACTTCAAAGCTTTCTTAGCTCTGCGGTGGAAGTCAGCTAGCTTTTTAGCTTTTTTATATTCCTTATAAATCATTTCACAGGTCGGTGTTAAACTCTTAATTTTTTTAATTAAGCGCTTTCTACAAGATGTGAGAGTCCTCACAGTCTTGTGACCTGAAACATTGCAAATCAATATATTATAAAAGAAATTATTACCTTATTTCAATTGATAACTAATACACTTTTTTCATTTATTATTGTGTTTAGTCATTTTAGCTGTGTTTTGAAAAATAATAATATTTTCTGACAAAATATATACTACTACTACTACTACTTCCTGAGTGTTGCATTCTTAAAAACATTTTCACTACTGTTTGAGTGTTATTAAAAGTATATCAAATAATTAAATATCAAATATAATATGTAGAATAAACACAAAATCACAATAACTAGCTACTAACCTGTTACTCCTGCCTGTGTTTGAAGCTGACTATCTATTTCGGTAGTGGTAACTGTATCGGCTGTCGCTAAAAAATTCATTGAATATTAATAAAAATTCAACACTGGTTTGTTAGAAATTTAATTATTTTTACTCTTGAGCATTTGTTTGAATAGTTAAAGGTTGTGAGTTACTAGTCAATTTGAGCTATTTAAATGACAATGATTGACTAATTAGTGACCCCTGGCATTGAACAATACTTTTTAAATTATTATGCTGATTGTATGGGGATAAGAAACCATACCCATACCCCCTCTACCAAGCAGGCAAAGAAAGTGCAAAAGTGTGTCTGTTTGTCTGTTACCTCTTCACGCTCGAACTGCTGAATCGATTTTGCTGAAATTTGGCATGGAGATACTTCGAGTCCGGAGAAAGGACATAGGATAGTTTTTATCCCGGAAAAATGTACGGTTCCCGCGCGATAAACGAATTTTGGCGCAACGGAGTTGCGGGCGTCATCTAGTAATATAATAATTGACACAATTTACTAACCTTTAGATTGTTCCGCACAGTATGTGTGGTCAAAGTGTTGTTTCCGAGAGTAACTATGGTCATTCTGAGGATCCATGTTCTCTGAAACAACAAAAGAAAAAAATATTATTATCTTTTGATATAAGCAGCCTAAGAATTGTTAAACAAATTCTTGTAATAATGATTATGCAAACTGATTCCGAAGTACTATACACAGATATATTTTGCCTGACGACTTACCAACGTTTTCTTGAGATGGAAGTCCGCTCAAAATCTCGTCTTCAGTAAACAGAGAGGGATATGCAAGACCTAAGAGTCGGGATTTCGTTGTAAGAAATCTTCTTTCAAAGTGTTTTTCACACACAAAAAGCTTTGAAAGCTGCTCTTCTGGTAATGCCTTTAAATCTTCCCGATTTAAACACTTTAACCACTTAATGCGTCTTTTCGCAGTACACGGAAAATGATACAAAATAGCGTCCTGTCGCGATCTTTTGCACACACAGCACTGATAATACATCACGTATGATGATAAATCACAAAAGAGACACGGTAGGCTCAATTACATATAAAGTGGAGAGGATAAGCACAAACGACTTCACTCAATCGACACAGTACATGATACGTAGTATCTCTGTCGCAGGTATTTAGTCAAAGACGTTATATTATAATTTCACTAGTGAAATTTTAATTACACTGATTATTGTCAATAACGACAGATTCGTATAATTTCACGGGCTTATTTCAGTGATATTGTAATTTCACTGGATCGCAAAAGTGATATTATAATAAATCTAGGTTTATTATGAGTTTTGTTTGTGGTGGGAGCCCCGCGTGATCTGATTGGTCTATAGAGTTAATCAGTCGCCATTTTCAAAATAATTGTTGTAAACATTGGAGCGTGCTTTTTTTGATGTCAGTTTATTAAATATTTTTGGTGTTTTTGAGGTATTTACTTTATAATTCTAGTCAATATCTTCAAAATGAGCGTGAGCATTTGGAAGTGTTACAATCGTCAGATTTATCACATTCAAGTGGAAGTAAGTGTGAAGTTGTGGTGCGAAAAGATTTTGACACAGAGTTAAGAAAGTACTACTGTGGTCAATCTGATAAAACGAAAAAACGGGAATGGAATGCGGATAGAATAGAACAGGTAATAAAGGCAATTGAAGAATATAAAGCAAGAAAAATACAAAAGCTTTCTACCACTAATCAGCAGTACCATTATGCAACAAAATATGATGTACTAGATGTGGGGAAGAAAAGAGTTTTAATAACAAAGCGAAAAAGTGTTTCTTCACCTGTTACACAAATAATTCCAAGTGAAAATTATTATGACACTTTACTCGAAACGCATTTAGCAACGGGCCATGGTGGGCGAGCATTCATGCCCTCAAAGACAAAAAAATTGTCCCGCAATTTGCAATTAAAATTTTTGCAAGTTTGTGTAAAACCTGTATGACGAAGAAGAGTTTTCCTAAATCGGGTATAGTTATCCGTCCATTGGTGACAAAAGATTTTAACAAGAGAGGGCAAATGGACCTCATTGACCTCCAATCTGCGCCAGATAGTGATTTCAAATGGATTTTAAATTACCAGGACCATTTGACCAAGTTTTGTTTTCTTCGTCCTTTAAAATCCAAACATGCGCATCAAGTAGCTCTTGAATTACTTAAAATATTTTTAGAAGTAGGTTGTCCCCAAATCTTGCAAAGTGACAATGGTCGTGAGTTTACTGCAGCTATTATCAAAGAATTGTTGAGTTTGTGGCCCACTTGCAAGATACTAAATGGACGACCGCGCCATCCACAAAGTCAAGGAAGCGTGGAAAGCTGCAACCAGGATGTTGAAAACATGTTGCGTGCGTGAATGACAGACAATAATTCTACAAATTGGTCCGTCGGGTGCTACTTTGTGCAGTTCCAAAAAAACACATACTTACATCGTACTATTGGTAGAACACCCTATAAAGCGTTGTTTGGAAATGAACCTATAGTTGGCTTGTCTTCCACGTATTTGCCAAACAGTATAATCCAGAAGCTAGAGAACGAAGCAGATTTAGTAAGAGTTTGTGGACATGAGGTTACGCTACGGAGAAAGGCAATGGTAACGCTGATTTTTGATCAAGTTTGTAGTTGTTCATCAATTATGACATACCCACTGTTATTTTTTAAACTCTTTTTGTAGATGCAGAGAAAGAGCTCACGGTAACTTCATATCAAGATGTCGTAGACGGGGAGAAAGAGAACATTATACCTTCGGGTCAAGAAGTTCTACAATTAGGCAATGTGAATAACAATAATGAATGTGGTGGTAAGTTCTAGTTTTTTAGTATTTCATTTTATTCATCTAGTGTTTTTCAATAAAAAAAATTGACAATGAGAACAACAATAATGAAAGTGGTGGTAAGTAATAGTTTTTTAGTATTTCATTTTATTTACTTAGGGTGTTTTCAAATTAAACTTTTTTGTTAGTTGGGTTTAATATTTGATGTAATATTATAAATGCAAATTGTTTTCACAGATGCTAAGATGAATTACGAAATTTCGGGTCAACAAGTTATCCAGCCAGGCAATGAGAACAAAAATAATAAAAATAGTGGTAAGCTTCAATGTTTTTTATTTTATTCAGGGATTTTCAAATGAAACTTTTTTGTTTGTTTAGTTGATTAATTGATGCAAAATAATTTATGTAAATAGTTTTCACAGGTGCTAACATGAATAACGATAAACATCAGGAACAAGAAAATTATGCAGTTGAAGTTATTTAGACTTCAGAGAATGTCGACTTGAAACAAGATCAACTTATACAAATAAACTTAACTCAAGACCAAATGCAAAGTTTGAGTTCTGGTCTTATATTGGAAGGAACACTGGTTTCACCTACGAACATCGCTGAAATTCACATTCCACTTGAAAACATAATGCCCTTGGCGGGTATTACTAATGAGAACAATCTTCAAGTTGAAAATCTTGAGACATCTGGCAATAATATTATTTTTCAGGGTGAGAGTTCTCATTCGATTGCTATTGTGAATGAGTGTATTCCATCATCCACTACAACAGAAGCATCCAACATTATATGTCATATTTGTAATGAAGAAACTTCTGCTACATGCTACCTATGCAAGAAAAATGTACATGTCATATGCGGTACTTCAGACAAGGAAGAAGGTTATGGCTCTCAGATATTGTGTAATTTATGTGGAAAAGAAAAAAATATTATTGAGCAAGGAATAAAATCTCATGATAATTTGAAAAGAGCAGCAGAAAAAATGACAGACTTCATCTAAAAAATTTAAAGAAATCGACATTAATTCCACTGTATTAGTTGAGGTCCCTAAAGTTGACCGTGGGCCATTAGACAGCAAGAATATTGTGGCAAAAGTCATAGAGAAGCGAAATGGTCTTTATCGTGTCGGTAATTCAGCTGGAGTTATTAAAGACTGGTTGCCAAGAAATACTTTACAAATTTCCCCAGGACCAAAATTAAATGATGACATTCCCGACAAAATTTTATCATTGAGAGGTGCATCGTCTGAATCTTCACCATTCGGTGGTCAGGGATTTAAAATGTGCAACTGCAGTAAGTCTAAAGTTCAATGTAAAAGTAATAGATGTGCATGTAAAAAAAGCAACCTTTTATGCAACTCTAAGTGCCACAAAGCATCAAATTGCAAAAATAAATAATATGAAAAATTATTAAGAAATTAAGATTAAATATGTTAGTACGTGAAGCTCTCATGTGTTAAGTTAAAATGACATTTCATGTGTTTTACCAGAACTGAGTTTGACTGTACAGTTAGAGTACAAAATAGACCATTTCGGTGAATTTAATTATTGTTTTAAGAGCCATTGTCATTAAAATCATACGGGATTTTTTGTTTGAGTATTAATACCTAACCTAAGTATTGAAGTTTGGAAAAGTGGGCTAACTTATTCCCAAACATTTGCTACCTAAGATTGTACATGTTAAATTCGTTATTATTATTATTGCTATATTTTAATATTAATACCTTAGTATAAAGTATGAAAAAGTGCTCATGTACCTTACTAGTTTCCAGACATTGACTACCTAACATTATTAATGTATAATTTGTTATTATGTTTTTGTTATGTCATTTTAGTTACTTAATTATATATGTATGTTTAAGTAACATATTATTTTGATTATTAGAACATTTTAATTCTTTATTATTTTGTAAGCTTTAGGCCATAAATTGAGGCTAGTTACCAACTTGTTATGACCAGTATTACCTACTATTATTAAAAGCTTATAATTATTCAATTTAATGATTAGTAAGTGTTATAACATGTTCGGTATATTTTGATTCTTATACTTTACAGTTTAAGTAGTAACTATAAAAAAGTTACAAATAAAATTTAAAAAGAAATAATTTTCAAAACCATGTCTTTTATTTCCTAACTCTATGCTTAATATTTGTAGCTCAGTTGGTAACGAAAGCGGACCAATCAGCGATCGGTCTGATAATTTAACGGCTTTCTCAAACCAGTGCTATTGTCAATATATCACTGCCTTACAATTTCACTGTATCGGTCTAGTGAAATTATACTGTCACTGAAACTAGCCCGTTAAATTGTAAGTAATGCAAACGATTGGCAATAAATCAGTGCAATTATAATGGCACTAGTGAAATTTCAATATCACGGCTTTTTTAATATACCCGCAACATCTCTAATTAGTCTGTGAGTACATGTAATGAAAACAATATGGGCGCCGCCGAAGGCGATGACAATTGACAGATAATGGCCGTGTTTCCTAGCCAATCACAGCGCTTCTGAAATGTCAGTCGACACTAAAACAATATGGCGGCACCTCCAGTATTTCGTTGTCGGAGATTATCGGCCGTGAGTGGCGCATGTGTCGACTGGCGCGAGCCGTTCGCGGCTGCGCGGGGGCCCGAAGCGGGGGCTGAGGACGCTGTTTACGCGTCGGTCTCATGTAGTGTTTCGTGGTGGTGTGGGTGACTCCCATTGCCCGCTGACTCCCATTACCCTACTCTACCCTAATTGCAAAATTCTACATTATTGTCAAGGTGATAAGGTCGTTTTTTGTATCATTCTTAATAGTCGTTATTACATTGTGATTTCGAGTGGCAAAAAGTGTCGTGCCTAAATCAATCCGTCTAGCTGCCATACAATTCGCAACGCGCCATAAGGAACTACGTTCCTATAAAATCTTTGAAGAAAATCTCTTTTTTTCCGTGCAAGAAGTTATCCGAACTTCGAAAAAAATTGCAATCTGTTAGAGCAAGGTCCGGGGAGTACAGTGGATGTCTTAGATATTCCAATTGAAGCTCCTTTAATTTGGTAGCCGTCTGTTGTGCAGTGTATGGTCTAGCGTTGTCCTGAAGCAGCAGTAGCCTAGAGCGAATGGCCAATCTCGGTTGTTTAGCAGCTAGCTTTTCCGTCATGATTTGCAGTTGCTGGCAATAGACATCTGTCGTAATCGTCTGGCCAGATTTAAGAAAGCTGTAGTGAACGACACCGGCACTATACTATAATTATGCGTCCTAAGAAGATATGCGTGACAGATAATAATTGACAATTGTAGTGAAGTTACCTAACGAAAATTAATCGATTGTTTAAAAGTATCGAATTAGTTCGTAAAGGAAATGAAATCGAAATTATCGATTTTAGATTTGTGAATTAAATTGCTAAGAAATGGGTAATTTGTAAATAAATAATAATAAAAGAATAAAAACTATTCAAATCGTTTATTTTCTTATTCACTGCAGTCGGAACTCGAACATTGCGAGATCGTTTCGGAATCGGAAACAAAAACAATAACAAAAAACAATAACAAAAGTCAAAATTAACAAAAACTCAAAGCAGACGCAACGAAAACACAAATCGCATACCTACAAGGCAGATGCACTCGTACTGACATTTCCGAGTTGCAATACGATCACAAGATGGCCGCTCCTATTCATCGATTTGATGTCGATTCAACAGTGTCAATCTCTATTGACAGAAGTTCCGTTACATGCATCTGCCATTTTTATGACATATTTTCTTACTTTAATTTCATATTTATATTTCACAGTTATTATAAGATATCAGAGTTAATAATAAGAATAATAGCAGTTTCATTTATAATTAAAGAAATATTATTTTTTGTCAATGGAATATAATTTATTTCGTTTTCTTTTTTTGTTTTCTTGTAAGAAGTTGAACTTGAAAGAAGTGCGTAGCAAGGAATATAAGAACTGTCACCCATATCATCATACGACGCACGATGCGCACCACATCCACCAAACGCACACAAGTAACTTTTTTTGAGTCAATTTTCGCTTGGCTGCTTCACCAGAGTTGAGTGTTTTGAGTCAATTTTGGCAGGCTTTGGTTGGTTCATCAGGGTTCAGCCCAGATATATTTGAGATCAAAGTGGCCAGTATGACAAAACGCCAATTTCATATCTAAGGACCTAATATTTAATCCAACGTATTATGGCTACAATAGGGATGTTGCCTAGTCTGGATTGTGGAATATCATTATATATGTTTTATAAATTAAATTTTAAAATTGTTAAATAAATATACATAAATCTAAAAGAAATAGGAATTTAGTTTGACGCGATTAAAAATTACAAGCAAATAAAAAATATTACCCATCTCTTTCTCGCAAAACGATTTGTTACGACGTCACAAGTTTCAACAAAAGTCATTACAAAATGTATGGCACATTTTGTAATGACAAATGAATGGCGGGTGCAACTCGTGACGTCACAGGTCGATATATCGCTCTCTTTCATATTGTAAGGTAATTTTTAACCGACTTCCAAAAAAGGAGGCGGTTATACGTTCGGCTGTATATATTTTTATTTTTGTATGTTCAACGATTACACCGCCGTCTGTGGATCCATTTTCGAAATTATTTTTTTTGCTGTATAGGGTATAATCCCAATTTGGTCCATTTGTACCAAGGTGACCTGATGATGGGATCTATGAGGAATCGAAGGAACTTTTCGAAATTTATATGAACACATATCGACCCCTCCCACGCATAAGGGCGTATCGAGATTATTATAACTTTTCAGTACCTACGAGCATTTAAAGGTAACTTATATGATTACCAAAAATTGAAAATAATTATTTAGTTTTTATCGGGCTTAAAATTTAAAGTATCTCTATATCTTGATTAGTTATGGACTATTTACAGAAAAAATAATATAATTAGCGAGAAAAGCCCTAATTACATACATACGACTTTATGCTCTGGGATGAAACTGGCTGGTTATAAGATACGACGAGCTACGACGATATGCGTGGTGAATATTTTGTATACCTTCAAGTTACAACGGGTTACTACTTTATGCGATGTAAAATAATTACTATCAAGTGTTACGATGTAATGATTATTGGTCATAATTTAAGTTTAGTTACAGTGATTGTTGAAAGATACGTTTACAAAAATAAAATATTATTAATGGATAAATTATTAAAATACATGATAGTTATTAACAACTAGAAATTAAAACAATTACTGTTTCAATAATATATTTTTGAGGAACATTTGAGTCTATTAGTTACAAAAACCGTAATGTCCGTTCTATGACATCGCGCGTAATTAATGATTTTCGTATTACGCATTTTTGGCCCTGTGGGTTTTAGTGGAACTATAGTAGTTTGATTTAAAATAATATAGTTAATCAAATACTAAACTTAATCATGCAAAATCTTTACGAACTAAAACAATAACCAGAAAAACATTATGGACTTTGCTGACTTTGTAACACTCGGATGGACTTTGCGGTTTTTGTTGCAAAAACAATATGGACTTTGTTGGCTTTGAAACATACCTATCCTGGCCTAGAATGATTGAACCATATTGATACTTTTACTTGAAATAAAACTATGATTGTTTTATGAGAACTTTATTAGTTATACAAAACCGATGTTAAATTATAAGTAATGGTGACTCTTCTTGCTCTTCACATACCGACTCTTCAAGGAAATCGATATCGTCAACCATATTTTCGTCCGGCATTTCCTGTGTTGATGGTAATACTCTTATAGTACTCCAAAATCTCTAAATCGCGCCATTTGTCCCCGAAATGAGTAAATAACAATTTATTAACGTCCCTAAATTTTAACGGTTTTACTTGTGCGCCCTGTGGAATAGCGGTTGGAGAAATCATAGCCGTGTTTTTACCTTTTTTGCACACGCTTTTATATTGACCTGATTCAAATCTGTAGTGGAGTTCTCCTCTAACTCCAACTATGTCATTGCTTTTACTGGCTCGTTTCAAATAAAACCTTTTACATTTAGTAAAAGGTACATGCCATTTTGTAGTTATCATAAATATATCTTTAACGACGGTTTTCCAGTCGCATACTTGAACCGTAGTAGCAACGTTCATGGCGGTAGAATGTTTTTCCACTACATCAAAGTATTCTTTCGGTTTGATTATATTTTCAAGTTTCCGTAACTCCTTTTCAATACGAGCAAATACTCTACCCGGTGGAAGAAATGAGTGTCCCACAACTGGGAAGACTACTTCAATCAGATGTATTTGGGCTGGTGCATCTTTTGTCAGCCAACATGAGAGCATTGCTATAAGCATAGAATTTTTGTTTTGACCGGTGCACCCGTCGGCCATAAGTCGAACTTAAATACATTCTGGTGGAAAATCTGTATTGCAAAGCCGATGGTAAACTGAAGACACTATGAGATTTGCATCTTTAGCAAATTCATCCTCTGTCCAGCAATAACTGAACACATTTTCTTTTGTTAATGATGATTTGGAGTTACCTTCCACAATAGTAAAATTGTAAAAGTACAGTTGACGGGAATAGTAGGTACTCTGGTCTGGTATTTTGGGCAGCGCCATGTATTTTTGGCAGTCAAAACTAAGGATCTTTATTTTACGGTTGTCTTCTTTTAACATTTTGAAAAATTCATTAGCTCGACGTTTGTGTACTGTTTTCTCAGCCATCAACTTTACTTTGTCACTATCATTAATTTGCACATTTTTTATTTTTTCATTAAGCTGAAGACAAGTTGAGCACACGTCGACCCGAGGACTCCCAAAGCCCAAATTAAAACTAGTATTGAAAATGGCTCTAAAATACGACTTTTTCACTTTGAGGTTTTCTTGTGCTTGATCGTTATACATTTTGGACATTTTATTAATACTTAGCTCGGAAGGCAAGTACATACGTCTCGAATTGTCACGACAATAATGAGCTTCTGAACACTTAAATGTCTTTATGAATTTAATTACATTTTCTTTTTTGTCCTTGAATTTGTGGGACATACGGTCACCTCCGCGTTTTTCAATAGGAAACTTTCCATGTAGGTGATAATTCTTTATAACATTTTCTACGCGGTATCTCTTAAGCAAAACTTGAAGGAATGCTTTTTGGCAAACTTGCATCATTCGAAGTTGTGATCTACAATATATCATATATTTCAGCTGCAAGCCTCTAGGTTTGTAATTTCGAGATTCAGATCTTGGACGACGACGTTTTGTTTTTATACCTTTCACATGTTTCAATATAAATGAGTCTTGTTTTAATTTGTCTTTCAATCGGTAAAAAGACTCATGGAGTTTGCGTACATCTTGCAGTGGAATTTTAGAGCATTGTAACTTTTTGCATTTATGTTCACAAGTCGGCTTAACAGGCAAATGTTTAGCTACATACCTGAAAGAAAATCCTTGTCATTTGGGTTTTTAGTTATTAACAGTGGTCGAACATTCCAGTATAATGATTCATAAAGTTGCGGAGCTAGCAAAATAGCCCAATAAAACAAATGTTGGTTACACTATACTAATATAACTGCTATGTGATGGATGAAAACAGAAATAAAGGGATATATTAAGGAATGTTATGAAAGTGAGATTGAGTAATGGCTTTTATGAATTGTTTAATTATTAATAAAAAGTTTGTGAATAAAAGGATTTCAATCATCATCACGTACATAACTTTTTTGGGCATTAAGGATACAATATATTTTATGTTTGTAAGAGTTTATCCTATAGGTACTTGTAGTATCCGGGCGACATACTATATACAAAATTTCATCACAATCGTAAGAACCGTTTCCGAAATACCCGAAATAAATAAATAAATATACAAGAATTGCTCGTTTAAAACACATAAGATTATCTATATAATGTTGCAAAGTTTCAAAAATATAATAATATGAGGTGACCCCAAAGGCTTACATTCTTCCTAAAAAAGTGAACACGTAAAAAGTATCAAGACATAATCATCTTAGTATACTCACCGTTGTTCTTTAGCACAATTCTTTGTCCAATTTGCAGCATTTACTCGTCGTTTTCGTGCCTGTTTACTGTCAACAACTTCAGGGTAACACTCCATGTCACATATTTTAATAAACTTTTTCCGAATTAATAACTTTTAGCACGAAAAAACTAAAATAAACCGGGAGCGAACTCACGACTGCACACAATAAACCGCCATATTGAAAAACGTGACGTGGTTGGTAGATAGGGACTATGCGTAATTTGATACAAACAAGAACGGACAATGCTGTTTTTGTAGCAAACTAAAAAGTTTCACAGCCATTTTCTATTGAAGTAGTGGGTTTAGGTTCATATGACTAATATAAAAATTATATATTTTGTCTATGGATTTTTGTACAATAGCTAAGTCATTTTTACTTTTTTATGGACATTGCGGTATTTGTTACTAACAGACTCATTTATAAACCTGTTTTTTATAAAACAATCGACTTAATGAATCAGTCTTGAAATAACTTGGTCCTTAAGTTATTTTCTAAAATCTTTGAACAATAAATTATTGATAGCACAATAATCAACTTCACTTAAACATATTATCCAATTAGTATCATTTGGTAACTAGGAACAATTATTTCTGGTTATTTTTATCACATAATCATATTAATAGTAGTAGTCATAATAATATTATTTATCTTAAAGCTTAAAGCAATAAACCTACATAATATTTAAAAAAATATCTAAAAAACTTAAATAGAATACCTTTTTCATAACAAAAATAAAGCTTTATAAAAAAATAATTCAGTAAGATTACAAAAAAAATTATGTAAAGTGTAATAAAAATCTAGGAATCGTAAGAAGAATCAAGATCATTATTTTGTTGGTTAACATTGCTTGTGTTTGGTAAATTTTCATAATACTTATGATATTCTTGAGGTATTATTCCCCCATGGCATAGACTTTGCAAATCATTATACTTTGCTATTGTTATAGGTAAATAATCTAAGTAACATCGATCTAAATCAATTTGAGTTTCATTATTAATCCTACGCGATGAATAAGTCTTTTTAATTATTAATAAAGTTAAAGGAGTTTCATTTTCGAAGCTGTACCGATATTTTAGCATATGTGGATTATTAGAAGTAACTTCAACATCCTTAATTTTATTCCAATTTATCTTCTGTTTCTTAGAGTTTTTTGTCCAATTATTCCCATCAAGTAACTTTTTAAAATTGTAAAAATCCGCGACACTCATCTCAATTACATTATAATACGGTAAGTTAACTTTGGACCATCTTACTAATGCATACCACTGTTCCGGTGTGTATACAAGTTTATTTTTTGAATTTCGCTCTATCAAAGCATGCACCGAGTCAGCTTCGTTCTGCGTACGTCCGCGCTCCAAGAATCTATGACTTATTGTAATACCATATGTTTTTGCCACATGTCCATAAAATGAGAATACGATACGATTTCGATTTTGGCCAGCACAGTTGTCTGACCAAAATCTAAATTCCTTTGCGCCATCTTTTATTTTGATTTCAATAAATTTAAGTAAGCAACTAGCAACTTCACAAGCGCCATGTTTCCCATTAATCTCTGGCCACATATAACAATAGCCTTCTTTGCTAGCTAAATCAAAAACTGTAAAATTATAAATCGATAGTTTTCTTTTATAATAGAAAAGGCCAACGTTGCCGTGCGGACAATTTAAAATTTTTTGGAAGTCAAAACAAGCAGTGATTATTCTTCCCTTACTTTCTATAGCAATTATTTTGTCTTTTTCCTTCATTTCTCTTGCTAAAACTTTTGATTTCATGTGTTCTTCTTGCTTTTTTATTTCTTCTTCTGTCAATTTATTTTTGTTTGTGTCGTAAACATGGCATTCGTTGCAAATATCTTTTTTTGGCTTGTGAAAGGAAATATTCAAATTATTATTCACAATGTCTCGATATTGACGGACTGTTGTAACTTTTTTTGCTATATTTTCAGCTATGCACCACTCATTGTAAAGCGAAAACATCTTTGTGAACGTGAGCCCGCCATCTAAGTAGACTTTTGTAGACTTTTTGCGCACATAATGCGATTCCACAGGTTGAAATGTTTGCACATGATCGATAACTCCTTGTTTTATTTCACTGTCTATTACAATCACTCTCGAACCTCCTCGATGATCCGGTGAAATAGATCCACCACCAGAACACCACTTAGACAAAGCCGTATTAACTGTTCGCTCTCCTACAGAAAGGGTGTTGAGGAACATTGTTTTACACACCAACAAATTATTAGGCACATCAGAATTGACCTCACTTACCGGTAATGAGTATTTAAAAGTTTTCTTACGTCTAGATCCAGGCTTTGTATTACTTTGAGTATTACAAGCATCAACATATTTGGCAATGTAATCCCACTGTCTAGTATGTTCACCAAGATTCCAAAATTAATGAAAAATTTGCTCTCGTTTCTGGTGACTTATCTTCTCAAAGCATTTAAGTCGACATGTTGAAGGACATGGAGGTTTAATTACCTTTCCATATCTAGCAGTACCATCTTTTTTACTTATATAAGCCTTACCCAAAATTTTAAGATATTTTCGTTTAACATCTTTCCAATCATCTCTTCGAATACGCCGTTTCCGATTTATAGTTGGGGTACTGGCAACAGACGAGCAAGCGGAAGAATCAAAACTGGAGGCATTACTATGTTGCGGGGTGACCGGTGTTCTAGTGGTGGCAAATGCACAAGATGGTATTAAGCTGCTATTAAGTGGAATTGCAGAAGTAACATCATCATCACTATCCCCAAAAAACTCGCTTGAAGGTGACGGGACCGGTGTTTTTTCAAAATTATTTAATACTTCTCTTACCTCGTAGGAGCTTAGTCTAGCATCATTATTATGAATTTTACTTATTAGGGATTCTTCGCACGTTGATTCGTACAGATTCCAGTACTGCTCCATTTCAAGTAAATCAGTTGATTCTTAAAAGCAATTAAAAAATACATTAACAAAGCAATCAATCAGTCCAAATATTTTAGCTTTTAACTTTAATTTAACAGAAATCATCTAGCATAAAGTCTTATTTTTATATTATGGTCGAAGCATATCGTCGTATGTACTAAATGCCACTATATAAATACCGTGTGAATTCAATAAAATCAGCGCATTAAGTCGCAAGTTACAGTTACGACCCCTAACTTTAAAAAATAAACAACGCATTACGTCGTAACTACAGTATTACGACGTTATGCGCTATACAAAATGTAAAATAATGAATGATAAAATATTCCTAGATATTGCGATCAATTAAAATAGGTCATGTTAAAATTGAGTACTATTTAGCAAATACTTCATGGTTTCAAATTCAAATCAAACAGAACTTACCAGATCGACGAGATTCATTTGAGGTTATATGTTCATTTGAAATATTGAGGGCTAATTTTAAAATTCTGGACGAGCGTAAGTTGTTCATTTTGCTATAATATAATAACAACACTATTGTCACAAGTAAACTTATATAAAACGTAAACTAAATCTAATTATTTTCATAATGCATGTCCCATAATTACCACGCGTGCCGATAGTGTCATACGACGTCGGTAACTGACGTTGATTAGTCTCGCGCGAGCCAATAACACAACGCAAAACGTCGCAACTCGTGATCGGACCATATGCGCGGGAACTTTGAATAGTTACGACTATGTGCGTTTCAAAATCTCGTTATTTCATAACAATATGAAGATTCTGATTTCAGTGACATATAAAGCTTAAGGTCCTAACCACAGAGAAATAAAAATCAGATTTTCAGTAAAAATTAGTTAAGACTTTATGCGTGGGAGGTGTCGATATAGTGATTTCAACTTTTTCTGAAGATACCCAAGCATATGCTACCAAAAAGTATCATTTTGCACTAAGGTATACCCTGGATTAAAAAGTACTGAACAGAACAGAACAGAGTACATGTTTGGGGATTTCGGCGTTGTTTAAAGAATCACATTATGATGATAATAGGTGATGGTACATATCCTTGAATATTACTCTGCTGTTTGTGGACCCATTTGGAAAATTCATTTTTGTTGTTAAGGGTATAATTCGAAATTGGTCCTTTAGTCACCACCAGTGCGTACCAGCCCATACAATATCCTGATAAAACAATATTTTATAGAACTCACTTTTAAGTTGGCTGGTACCGACTTCAAAATACTGAAGATTGAATAGAGAAGTAGTTAAAATTCTAGCCGAATTTAAAAGGGTAATTATTTAAAAAATAAGATTTATTTTGTAATTTTTTGTGCATATTTACTTTGTTAAGAATATACGAAAATGGGTTCTATATTGTTTATTAACATGTTGTTTAACATCCAATAGACGAAACAAATCTTTTTAGGCAACATGTCTTTTACAAAAGTAATGACAGTATGCTTTACTAAAAATTTACAGAAAAATAATGTAAATATAACATTTCCAGACAACTCTCACTGCGCATGAACATTGAACACCCTCGTAATGCCGTACGTCGCTCCGGCTTTGAAAGTCACGCGCACGATACGCAGTATCGGCGCAGTATTTTTACCCGACTACGGCGAAGCCAAAAGGAAGGGTAATGATTTTGGCAATCTATGTATGTATGTATGTTTGTTCCCTCGTAGCGTCTAAACCACTGGTCCGATTTTAATAAATAAGGTGTCAATATACCGCGATACCGCGGGTGACATAGGCTATATATTTTTTATCAAAATTTTGTATTTCGATAATTGAACCTTAGATTCTAACATCTAAAAAAAATTAACCGAGATAATGATCACGTGTTTGGTATCAAAATGAGGTCTTGGCAAGCACAAAAAATATATGTAGGTATATATATTTTACATATTTGTCGTGTGCTTGCACAAATATGTCAAAATACACGTTTAAAATGCGGTCGTACAATTCGTACTAACTCAGTTGTGAGTTGTCCAATTTTCGAACATTACGTAATATAAGACTATAAATACATGTATAAATTGTACAATATTTTGCCTTTATAAAATATATTTTATTTTAAAAATAAATATAATTTATTATAGACAATTTAACAAAATAAAAAATAAAAAAATAACCCCTAAATAGTCAAGCAGTAAATGAGCTGATGATGATGAATTATAGCTTATAATATAATAATATTTCGTTCATAATATTATAATATTAAAATCGTTCTTTAAATCTAGAAAAGGAAATAATATTGGGTTGCTTCGCGCTCGTGAAAAAGATATTTTATTTTTATTTAAAGTGTTTTGATTAGGTACTTATTAATATTATTATATTATAAAATCTGTTCGATTGGGTAACGGAAAAATACGAAAACAAGTTAAATAAACTCTAACCCGACTACGTAAATAACCAAGAGCATCTCAGGACATGTCTAAGGAGGGTTACGTAACTATAACCGCGTAAAAGGTGTTTTCAAATTACTTCAAAAGTTACTGCCCGATTTCGTTCAAAATAATTTTCTTTCTATCACCATGGAAAATCGCAATATTCTATGTCTCATAGTTTAGAAATGCCAGGGGGGACCAACTTATTAACCTCTTTGGAGGCCGAATACTCGTAAATGGTTGACTTTGTAGAAATGTCATGTATGAAACCTTGCTTTTATTTTAAAAGACTATTCAACGATACCCCACACGATGGGGTAGGATGACAAATTTTTCTTCATCCCCACTTCATATGAAGGTATGGAGAGCCACCCCTATAGTATAAAACTATTATTATTTTATGATGCTAAAACCGAATCTATACACATATATACCAAATTTCATCCATATATATTCATAATTACAGAAGCTAGAAGCGCGGACAGACAGACAGACGGACAGTCAGAGCGAAACTATAAGGGTTCCTTATGTATTACGGAACCGTAAAAAGTGGTCTAAAAAAGTCGAAACAAGGAAATAATTCAGATGGAAATCCAGAAATGCATACTTAAGTAAAAAAAAATGGTCAAGGTAGAGCCGTGGTCGCACCTTCTTTATAAGGTTCGGAACAGTCGGAGTCAAATCGCAGCCGTCTGATATATTGGGGTATAACTCTAGAAACTTCTCTAGGCCTTAGGGTCAGCTCATACCATACGCGACGTTTCGACCACGGCTCTAAATTGTCAATTTTCTACCCGACTGCGCTAGAAGGAGGGTTATGTTTTTAGAGAGTATGTATAATTGTTTAATTGTATAATTTGTTTGGCACGCTCTGCGGCCTGAACGGCTCGATGGGGTTTAGCTTGAGAGGCGTCTTTAGATTCGTATTTACTGTGAGAGTGACACTGGTCACACTGGGTATATCAAAACTATTTGACGCAGTCGGGTTTTTGTTTTTTTTTTGATTAACGGTATTATTACCTATTTTCCATCTGAATTAAGTATTTCCTTGTTTCGACCTTTCTATACTTACCCCCTTTTTTACGTACCTAGTTGGGTTATAGTTTTTTTATTATCTACGTTATCTGGGGAATAGCTGCCATATATTTTTTTAAATAATAATTAACATACCTCAAAAATATTTTGAATGTCAAAAATAACTCTTAATTTTAATCTTCAACTACGCCTTAGTTTTCATAACAACATTAAAACTATGAAATGAAATTAATGCAAAGGACAAATAAAAAAAATACTTACATGAAAAAAAGAATTCGCCAATAACTTGAGTCTCAAATCTTGTAAAATATATTTAGCAAATATGTTTCATAGACGAAAATATCAGAGTCTACAATCCTATAAAGGATATATTACGTCCAATTAACCTGTAACCCTGTATTATATATAGATACTAAAATCAATTCTCCCATATGTAAAAAGTACTATGTAGGTACCTAAGCATTTTATCAACTTGTTATGTTTGTTGTTAAGCAAAGTTTTGTACAGTTGCACTGAGTAATAAATGTTTAGAAGTTATTACATTTCATTTTTTTGTACCTTAAACACACTTGTCCAGAGTCCTCCAAAATAACTATATTTTATTTTATTATACTACCAATATGATATTTTATACACCGACCTACCCTATTTATAGGCTATAGACAAAATATTACGTTTTGCTAATTGACATACCTACTTACTTCTGAAATTGGTCATGTTGATTGAGATGAGGCAAGCGATTGAGAACGATATCACATTATTATAAAACGAAAAAGTTACGAGGACGAATGTATAATCGCGTTAAATAAAAGTACAAACTGTATAGTTTTTACATCTATTTAACGCGATTAAGACTTTTCCACTGTTGTTGGGTGTTCTTGTGTGGCGCATACAATCCACCCAACGGCAATCAATCCTTCAAAACGGTGGTTTAACGCCTTACTTTTGACTCGGGCGCGATTTTGACATAAGTACTTAAAATGGATTTTATGCTATACTGATGTTGCCTGCAACTTCGTTAGCACATAAACAGAATAAATAATTTAAAATTTCATGTAACCCCCGACATTGTCTAGCAGTAAGCGGTCATATAATGATGAATAGATTATATAATAACTAAGAACACTCTTGATTAAGTCACTTAATAAAAACTAAATCAAAATCGGTCGTCTGTTTCATTTTCGTTTTACGTACGCACACACGTTAAACTTACGAGTAAGTACAACGCCCTTCTGTATTCGTTGGGGGTAAAAGGGAAATCTTAGATAGATTAGCGGTAACCCTATCTTTTTTCGAGACAGTAAATCCAGGGGAGGGGCGGGGGATGGGGCATTTTAATTGAAACTAAGCCAGCAGCCAGCCAGGAGTTATTCTATAGTGCCAAAGTGTGTGCGCAGTACACAAAGGCACTCTCTCTTCCTTTACTCTCGAAACCTAGTGGGATGGATAACTGACACGCTGGCGAGAGATCAGGCGCAGGGCCGACTTTTTACATGCCCATCCGACGCAAGCATCATCTTTCTTGTCAGACAACCAGTGAATCAGGTGTTCAGCCTGCATTGTCCTAACCAAACATGGCAACAACATTTTTTGTTGTCGAGAGCCAAGCTCTAAACAACTGGACCACGGTGGCTTGGCACGGTCAGTTTTACACTATGCTAGTTGTCTTACGAGTAGTAATACGATGCCTTGGTGCTCACTGTGACTATAGTAAAATAGTCTACTTTTCCCGTTTTGCACCCCAAGTCCCAAATCATTCCCAAATTGTGATTGACATTGACAGTCCCAAATGATTAATCCTTTATACGGCAGTCGAAAAATAATTAATAAATCACACTAGGTACTTTCTTCATAATGAATATGTTCATAAAAAACTTTGTTAGTTTAGGCATTCGGTTGATTGAAATCACTCGCTTTAGGGATTATACTTATTACTTAGCTTTGTGTAGGTGTAACGATAGCTATGGCGCCGATTCGTCGCCTAAATACTCGTCTTAATAGTGCCTTCAACGAGGGCTGGGTACTGTAAATAGCTATATTGTACTGTGTAGTGTAGTAATGTTTTTAGAACAGCTAATACCTACATTCAGACTGAATTGCAAAATAACTATATTATCAAACAGTAAAAGGAGTAGATTGATCTAATTAACAATAAGTATTTAATACTATTAGATCCCTAATGTGGTCGTAATTATTTTTAAACAAAAAATTAAACCGACTTCCAAAAGTAAAAATACACAAAAAAGTATGAAATAAATCTAATTGTCTCAATAATTTCCCTTTAAAATTCGGCTAAAATTTAAACTATTTCTCTACACAAGCTTCATTATTTTGAAGTCGGTACCTACCAGCCTAAACACTATCCTGAAAAATCATTATTTTATAGAGCTCACGTTTAAGTTGGCGGGCTGGGGGCTGGGGCCTGCTGTGCAGAGAAATAGTTAATATTTTAGCCGAATTTAAAGGGGGAATTATTTAGACAATAAGATTTATTTATTTAACGTATAACCGCCTCCTTTTTTGGAAGTCGGTTTAAAAGACTTAAAATAAACGTGATCGTATAATGCCAATCGAATATCTGTACCTAGACGCGACTAGGTACGCGCTATAGCTCGCAGGCTATTGTTATCTACAATCTATATTCACTTGCAAGTTGCGAGGCGCGCCGTAGCCTAGTTTCATGTTAAAAACATTGACCCTTACCATATTTTCAGCGGTCTCGCTCATAATATTTATCAACACTGGCAACATCGATCTGAAAAGCGCCAACAGTAGATACGAACGAACCAGACCGCACAGTGTTACGACGACTTAAAACTGGGGAGGTTTTCCGCTCGCCCTAGTCGACAATCGCTCGTGCGACGAAGCGTTATGTCCGTAAAAGCGGTTTAGTAATCGTGAGAAGTGTAATAAGAACGGACAAATCGGAGTCTCCTGGTAAGATAACAATGATTACCTATTTACATGGAAAATATTTAAATACAAAGATAAAAACTGAGCAAAATAAGTAGCGACGGAGTATAACGGACGTGTGGCATCCGAGCTAGTCGCTACCCCACCAGCCAGCGACATAGGTGGGAGAAGACAAAGCAAGACGAATTCAGAAGATAAGAGAAGACTTGGTAGTTCGCGGGTCAGTATGAGCGGCCGGTAGCGGACGCGCAGGCGCGGATCGATCGCGCGGCATCGAACGGCGCGGCGCCCATTCGTTAGTAGGACTCACCGCTCGCTCAGTCGCGCGCGGGCTGGCGTGCGAGCGCGCGCATCCTTGCGAGTGCATGGCGCGCTTGTCTGGATGCCTCGTGCCCTCGGGGAATGGCTTCGTCCGAGGAAGAGGCGACAACCGCGTCGAGCTCTGAAGATGACTGCCTCAGTGTGCGAAAATGGTGGTGCTTCCTGCTGTCGTCGATATTCACGTTCCTCGCGGGACTGCTGGTGGTGCTGGTATGGCGGGCGGGCGCGTTCGTCTGCTGCCGCAAGGAGCCGGAGCTCTCGCCGAACGACCCCAAGCAGAAGGAGCAGAAAGCAGTCCGACAGGGCAAACAGGAGTTCGAGGGCACCTTCATGACCGAAGCCAAGGACTGGGCCGGCGAACTGATCTCCGGTCAGACGACGACAGGTCGAATATTGGTTAGTATGTATTTTGCGTTATCCCTGGCGTGCTTTTATAGATCCCAAAATATTTAAAATCTTATTAGCTTATTAGGTATTGCCTTTTTGCAACATATTTATTATTAAGCTGGCTAAGTCTTTGATGAAGTCCATCCAATTATGTGATACCATAATTTGCGGTCGGGTTATTGTTATATTATCGTTCGGGTAGGTTCACACGGTAACGAATCTCTGGAGTGCCATGTATTATCACGCGTACATCCATTCATATCTTTTGACCCGGGATTGACCTATATAATGCTCTATCAAGATTTTATTGTTAAAATTTATTACACTTAGTAACAATATGCTATTGTCTCCGGTATAATCTTAAATTCAGTCAATACCACAAAATTTACTGCAGATAATACTTATTTTTTCACAAAACTACCTGGGCACTTACTTATTTATGAATATTGAATAATCTTCTTTTTTCGTGTTATTTAAGAAATAACTAGGTAGTTGTAATTTATGCAGAATTTATGCTTTTGATTTCATTTCCGCAGTGATATTTTTTCTGTGATTACTTATTATAAAATTAAAACATAACTAAGCATATCGTTTATTTAAGAACCTATTGTTTCTTAATTTTAGGTACGGAATAATATTCGCAATTTTTATGGGATCCTCGAGGGGATCGCATTGTCTATGGGATTAGAAAAGTGGACGTAGTCTGTTGACAACCATGGTTTTATGCTTAATGTCTATTGTTCCTATTCTTAAAACAGCAAGCTCCCATCCAAGATAACCTTAGTTAAACTGAACAAGGTGTCTTTCCAACACACCTTTTTGAGGAAACCTGAAAGTTCTACCCTTCTAATACATGGATAGCAATACGACTATTTACATTATTTATCTCTATGTTCTCGTGGAGTGGTTCTGTGATTTATTATCTAATAAAAACCTTGCTTTTTCAGTAAAATGCTCCTGCATTACCTATATTATTATTAATTAGAATGGTAGAAGTTTAAAAATATAATTGTGTTTATTTAAAAACAAAATTTATACAAATAAAGAAAATTGAAGTTTCTCTTTGTTATATTAAAATAACAGCTTTTCATTTAATGCTAATATACCTATGTAGGGTACCTCTAACAATAAAAAAATATTTCTTAAAATTTTTGGTTGTCCGTCTGTCTGTTTGTTCCGGCTAATCTTTGAAATGGCTAGACCGATTTTCACGGAACTGTCACTGGCAGATAGCTGATCTTATAAGATCTAACATAGGGTAATTTTTCTTAGGGTTCCGTTTCTGTTGTTCTATGCAAACGATGTTGCGGCACAAGCTAGTTACTAGTAAGTAATATGACAAAAGACAATAGTTACTAATCACAACTTCGAAAGGCATGGATGCACCAATCCAAATCTTACGCAAATTTTACTAAGAAACAAAAACCTCTAACCCTGTTAGGTACTTGATTAAATTCTCATAAAATCGATATTATGGATGCATCTTTAGGATACGCGTTTAGCATAGATTTTATAATTTTACACGGTGTCTCCCGCACACGATCTATTTATGCCTTGATTGCCTTGTCAATGAACTATTTCTGATGCAATATTCTCAAAATAATTATGTTATGGTCGTGTTAAAGTAATTTCTGGTCACCGTGATTATTTTAACGAGTTTATTTACAAAGAAACGATGCATATTTTTCTGAGTTTGCTATTTTTGTAAATAGTGCACACGAACTTAAAGTATTGTCATAACTTAATAACAATAATAGTTGTTATATCAATTTTATTTTTCCTTGGTGCCCACGACCGCGATATTATTATTTATTACCTACCGTTGGAATATGTTTTGAAGTCTGGTGGGAGACAAAAAGTCTATCTTTTTCTTAAGATTCATGTCACATTACTTCCGTCTTTTGTTAAACTTCAAATTTCCCTTTTGGTTCTTGCATATTTTGTGTCTTGGTCATCTTTTGCGTTACAACGCGCATTCCAAAAAGTCCATTCGACTTTTTTGGCTTTTAAGTCACTTACCGCTAACGCACCATAAATATACACCTCTACTGGTGGATTCGGGTATATACCTTCTTAAGATGTGTTAGATTTAAAGCAATGACGTCACGATGTTTTATTTAAAGGCTCGATCTTCCGACGCTGAAAGAGTTTCGGCCCCGTAGGCCGTAGCACGTGACGCATTGGACCTGCCCTAATTTCGTTATCGATGCGCCCTGCGCCCATCCCTAGTTCAAGTACATCATTTTGCTTTCTTGTATTGAGGGATCTGGAACGCACCTCTTTAGGACATTTAAGGACTCGAAGATCTTTTTATTGAACTATCCGCTATCCTAAAATCCGAAAACCACTCTTGACACTCAATCACTCACTAATGGGATAACTTGCAATAAAACTGGTGTTTATTGGTTTTCCCGTGGTGTATATTATGATATTTTTTACAATCTGTAATATCTGATATTTCGCTACAAATTAAAACAAATGAAAGCAGGGATGTATTAGATAGATGTACCTATGTGTCAATAAGTTATCGTCCACTATATTTTATTTTTTAGTTATTCTTTAATTCATCTAACTTGAAATATTTACGATAATAATAATTCGTTTGTTCGGAATCTTCCGTGAATAAAGAATGAAGGAGAACTGTACAGTAAAGGTTTTAAGATCGAGTAGGTACAAGCCAGATTTAGAAAATAATTGTAACATTTACCTTTATTTTGTGTTTTCGAGCCTTAGTCACTTTACCCATCTACCTACGCGACTACCCACGATTTAGTCCTGTCTAATAACTCATCAGGAATTCGAAAATAATATCTTACCTATGCTTTTGCTGTGCTTCATGTTGTTCCTTACTCGGTCCAGAAACTACTTTTTTATTTTTTATAGATATATGTTTATGATATGATACCCCACACAATGGGATGGAATTAAAAAAAAATCATCCACACTTTACATGTATGCGAAGTCATACCTAACATACAAAATTATAATTGTTTTATGATGCCAATAATTAAGGCTATATGTGTATTCTATGCAAAATTTCGTCTTTATGTACATATATATTCATATAGATTATTACTGTATCGGAGGAAAGACGGACGGACAGAGCGAAACTATAAGGGTACCTTGTTGCTGTTACTTGTTAAAGTTACTAGGGATAGAACTCACGTTCAAGTTGGCTGGTACCGACTTTAAAAAATAATATGAAGATTGTGTAGAGAAATAGTTTAAATTTTAGCCGAATCTAAAACGGGAATTGTTTATTAAATTATATTTATTCAATATTTTTTTGTGCATTTTTACTTTGAAAGATGTTTTTTTATTTATATTCATGTTGCCTTTAGGAAATATACGACTTTTGCTAATTTACAACAAATGCATATATTTGTCGGATAGCTTATTCGGAAGTTTGATCTGATACTTAAAGGTTTAAAAAAATTTGCCTATTTATTTTTAACAATAGTGTATAAGTATATCATTTTTTTGAAGCGAGCATAATATGAGTATTGACATCTGATTTTTTGCGAGTGCAACAATAAAAACATTCATAATGCATAATCATTACTAGAAAAGTATTTACCCTTGTTTGTATAGAATGATGACTTGATCAGCTTTTTTGTTTCGGTGCATTCTTACACACCTAGATTAGCAAAAACCAAACTTTAAAAAAAACAACTAAGTAAAGCAAAAAAATTAAATAAAAGAAGTCTAGTCAAAGTCCAAATAAATAGTCAGTGCAGTTTATGAGTCATGTCAGTCGATTCAGTAAAGTGGTAGAAGCTTTACTGACAGTTCCTACGGAGTTTTGGAGGGAAACTTAAAATAGCACGTTTTCAGAAGTTGTACCACTTGCCCACACTTGTGCACGTTAACGATTATTTAATGGTTAATAATCTACCAATATTACACATTAAGAACCGAAATAACACAAATTTATGAAAGAAATGCAAAATCCACAGCGTCACCCATTGAATTCCCCGGCAAAACTTGACATAGTTGTTATAGTAGTTACGTGCCTTAACATTTTTTATCTGGAAAACCAGTAACATCAAACGTACAAAACCTTCATGAGGTTCGTTGAACCGCGTTCGAACAAATAAGAGGAAATATTTTAATTCGCACGAATTTTTTGCTCATTGATAGGTCCAATAGGGATGTTGCCTAGTGTGGAATATCAAATTAGTATGAATTAAATTTTAAAATTGTTGATTAAAAATACATAAATCTAAATGAAATAGGTATTTAGATTGACGCGACTAAAAATCATAAGCAAATAAATTTTTTTATCTTTCTCGCAAAATGATTTGTTACGTCACAAGTTGCTATACACCCGCCATACATTTTGTAATAAAAAATATGTGGCGGGTGCAACATGTGACGTCACAGGCCGAGATATCGCTCTCTTTCATATTGTAAATTTAAATTGTTTGTATCTTCGTTATTTTTTAACATAAACGAAAATGGGTTCTTGATTGTTTATTAACATGTTGTCTAACATCATAAAGACAAAAAAAAATTTTTTAGGCAACATGCCTATTAACCTGTAAATAAAATGTGCCAAATTTTAAGAGCCTTATGGTTAAAATTGAATTGAATTTAAATAAAGTCAAGACCATATTTTTAACCGACTTCCAAAGAAAGGAGTCGGCTGTATATATATATTTGATAAAAAAATATTGCACATCTCTTTCTCGCAAAACGATTTGTTACGTCACAAGTTGCAACCGCCATACATTTTGTAATGAATGGCGGGTGCAACTCGTGACGTCACAGGTCGCAATATCGCTCTCTTTCAAATTATTGTAAATTTAAATTGTTTGTATCTTCGTTATTTTTTAACCGACTTCCAAAAAAGGAGGCGGTTATACGTTCGGCTGTATATATTTTTATTTTTGTATGTTCAACGATTACTCCGTCTGTGGACCGATTTTCAAAATTCTGTTTTTGATGTATAGTATTATCCCAAATTGGTCCTTTTGACATCATAGTAGTGATCTGATGATGGGATCCATGAGGAATCGAGGGAACTCCTCAAAATTTTTACCCTGGATCCAAAAGCACTGAACAAAACTCCTCAGTCTTTAAAGATACGGGTTTGGAAATTTTGGCGTTGATTAAATTACTGCAAGCATATGCCAGTATGTAACTTACAGTAATCATCATTATCATGCCAAATGGAAGTTTGGCATGCAATGTATTAAAATGTATTAATAATAATTTAACAAATATCATTAAAAAGGGAAAATTATTTATTAATTAATTATTTTTAAACAATAAATTAAACCGACTTCCAAAGTAAAAATACACAAAAAAGTATGAAATAAGTAAATCTTATTTTCTAAATAATTCCCCTTTTAAATTCGGTTAAATTTTAACTATTTCTCTACTCAATTTACTTAATTTTGAAGTCGGTACTTTATGTGTCGGTACTTAACGGGTGTAAGTATGAAATAAGATTTATTTCATACTTTTTAACACGCTTTTATTAGCTCGGGTTGTATGTATCTATGTATGTAACGGAATCTTTGAGCTTAATTTTCACCGGTTTCTAGACGTCTGATCAACTTGAAACTTCGCGCGACACACGTCTTAAGGGTCGATGACAATGCAATATTATATCCCCGATAAAAAAATTCTAAGCGTGTATTTTTAGTTTTTTTAAACTATTATATTTTTTATACGATTAATAATTTGCAAATGCCGTTTTTGCAGTCGGGTTTTTTTTATTATTTGTGTATTTTTACTTAGGAAGTCTGTTTAATTTTTTACTGTCTTTAATCTGTCAGTGTAACAGCAGGTGCCACTGGGTTAAAGTAACGGTGTAAATAGGCTGTTAGATACAGGCACAATCGATCCCCCTGACCCAGAAAACCAATTGCGAACAAAGGCACAATTTTAATGGAATTACATAATATGTATTGCAGCTTCCTGGAGCCCGTGCTTTCTAAATAAAATATCAATTTTCACATTTATGAACTGCAGCTCAATTCTAGTATTTAGTAACTATCTCTCATATCTCATACATATCTCTCTAGTCTCATTCGCTCACGCGCGTGTGTGAATGCGATACCACGCGGACCGTAACAGGATTATGATCACAAATAGTTACGAGAATTGTACTTCTGATCTACCGCAAAAATTTTCAAAGTATTTTTAGGGTTCCTTACCCATTGTGTAACAAATAGTGTTGAAGTAGGGTATATAATTCACAACGTAATATTATATTCGTCTGAATGATCCATAAGTGTACAGAGCCGATAAATCCCAAGTTTTATGGGCTTCGTGGATTTTGTCTATCAAAGGGTGTTTAGTGTTTACTGTTTATAGATTATTTTGCTTACATAAACATTTTAACAAACGGCCCCTGAACATATTTGCATTCGAAGTATGGATTATATCCTTCATGTCTTACATGAAGGATATAATCCATACTTAACCTTAGTTATGGGTCGCAGGATATACGTATCTGTGTAACCCATTTTTGGTTTTTTCCCTACGAAGCCCAACTGGCCATCCCACGAAATCCGGGTCAAGCAGTCTAGTCATAAGAGGCATGGATATTGTACCGAGCCATATTTAAAGTCTTTATAATGTCATATTTTAACAGATTTCCAAAAAGGACAAGGTTCTCAATTCGTCTGTATGGTTTTTTTTTGTACGTATGTTACGTGTTCACTCCGTTATTTTCAAAATTTGTTGATTGCAAAGAGTTAGTTTACTTCTAAGTTGGTCCCATTGTCACCAAATGTTAGACCTGTTGGTGGGATCTATGAGAAATAGAAGAAGCTCCTCGAAATTTACAGAGCCCAAACAAACGCAGAAATCCTTGAATAAAAAAATAATTTATTTACATACTACAATCTATATCCTAACACAAATAAATATATTTTATTGAACTCACGTTCAAGTTAGCTGTTACTGACTTCGAAAATAAGAAGATTCAGTAGATATATAATATAGTTTAAGTATTTCAAAAAAAATAATTATTTCATCGTTTTTGCTTCGGAAGTCGGTTTATATTTTTGTTTAAAGACAATAATTATGTCATATTTTTATATATGTTACAATAGGCCAGATAGGATTCCCAATCTATCGATATAAGTAAACACGATGTTGGCCTTAAACATATTTTGTCAAAAATGATTTGGAAGCATAATGTACAAACTACTTTAGGACAAAGGCGTATCCTTTAGGTAAAAGATCTTAAAATCACATAAAAATTGCCGTAATTGGTCGCTATCTGTACATGGAAGATATATTATATAAGAAAAACTATTACGGGGGGCTTTATAAATGACATATAACTCAAAACAATTATTTTTAAAATTTATGTTTGTTAGTCTGTACGTTTGTACGCGCTAATCTCAGAATCTACTGATTTTTACTCCACTCCACTTAAAATTTAATTAACCGACTCTCAAAAAAGGAGGCGATTATACATTCGGCTGTATATATAATATTATATTTGTATGTTTAACGATCACTCCACCGCCCGTGGACCGATTTTCAAAATATTTTTTTTGCTGTAAAGGGTATAATTATTGATCTTTTTGATAATGGGATCCATGAGGAATCGAGGGAACTCCTCGAAATTTATATGGACACATATAGTGATTTTGACTTTTTCTGAAGTAACACAAGCATATTATGCTACCAAAAAATACCCGACTTCAAAATTAAGAAGTTTGAGTAGAGAAATAGTTAAAATTTTTGCCGAATTTAAAGGGGAATTATTTAGAAAATAAGATTTATTTCATACTTTTTTGTGTATTTTTACTTTGGAAGTCGGTTTATATTTGTATAAATAACTCGCTTAAAATGTGTTAATGATAGTAAATATAACTAAAAAGGGAAAAAACATTATTATTAAACAAGAAATTAAAACCGAGTTCCCCTTAAATTCGACAAAATATTTAACAATAAGATCCCAGGAAGCGTAAAAAATTTTTCAGTCAATAAATTTAAAAAAGTGGTTAATGAACGTTTGTGTGCCTATTATAAAGTTAATGATTTTATGAATGATAGCACACCTTTCCTACCGTCCTATAACGCTGCCGATATCCCGAAATTTAATAATCAGCAATTTGGATTTACCGCCGGGAAGTCAACAGTGGATGCAGCAATCGAGGTCAGAAAAACAGTAAATCTATCGGAGTGTAAATATGTAGTAGGTATATCTCTGGATATCGCGGGTGCCTTCGATAATGCCTGGTGGCCAATGCTACTACTGAAGTTAAGAATCAGAGGCTGCTATCGTAATATTTATTATTTTATTTACTCGTATTTTTGCAACGGCGTAACAAAACTCCAACTCGGCCGCACACAAACACATATTTCAAAAACCTAACGCGCGGCTGCCCTCAAGGATCAGTACTATCGCCGCACTTGTGGAATATAAGTTTTGATGATTTATTATGTGTTCCCTTGCCTCCTCTGGGCTCTCTGATAGGTTATGCTGACGATGGTTTTCTTATTATTCAAGCCAATTCGCGATCTGAAATTGAAAACAACTAAGGCCAACAAGTGTCTCAACGTAATATCGAGTTGGGGCCACAGAAATCGATTAGAATTTGCAGCACATAAAACCTTTCAAGTACTTATAAAAGGTTCATTAATATGAACTCCTTGCATTAAACTGAACAACATCAATGTGAAACGTAAACAGTCACTTTGTTACCTAGGACTTATTTTAGAAAATAAATTTACATTCCTGGAACATATAATACAGACCGGTGAGAAAGCTAAAAGGAATTTCTATTGTTTCGCAAAAATATCAACGTCGAATTGGGGCGTTTCATTTAAAACATTAAAAATAATTTATAATGCGACGTACCTCGGCAGCATATGCTACACGGATAAGATAAATGAGGTTGGATTGACAATGTGCGCGGGGCAGACGCGCCACAAGTATGATTGGACAATCATACTTCAACCAAACCACGCGTTCATACTTTTTAGTCGCTTGTTGATTGCATCGCAGTACGGAGCAGCGCTAAAATCCTTTGAAAATGCCGTGTTGTGCGATTGTTATGTGCAAATTAAAGAGTCAGACATCAAATATGAAACAAGGAGAAATTTTTTTTCATCGGTAAGCATAAAAACCTTAGTTTTTTTAGTATTTTTCCCAAAAAACTAGTTCGAATTATGAAATTCTAAGTAGAAACGACAATTAAGCCAAGAATCACAGAAAATATACATTGCTGGTGAAGTACGCAAATATTTCGCGAGAAGACACATCTGACGCGCAATGGGTTGCGAAGCGAGCCAAATTACCGCGCCTTTCGACTCGTTCGCGTCACGTCCGCTTCGGTCGCCTGGATAGTGCAGTCAGTGATCGATGATTTATCGACAAATTATTTTTCTTCAGAATGAGTTACTACTGTTCTCGGTAGTAAAATTTTGCAAGTCTTTTTTTTGCTACATAATATTTATCGACCATCGACTTCTTTTTTTGCTTTGATTTTCTAATTATTTTTGATTACAAATAAAGGTAATACATGTTGATATTTTTTTTTTCATTTTCTATCCCAATACCAATTAAATTCGCCTTTGACACAATGTTTTAGTTAGTATAAAATTACTAGTGCTCCCGTTATTAAAATTTTTCATTCAATTACCAATAGCTACAGGACGATTTACGATTTACGATGAGCCCTCGGCAAAAATAGTGGGGATGCACATATTGTACACGCGCAACCATACTTGCCCCGCTACTCCCCCCGCCGCATTCAAGATTCAAGTTTGACCATTTTCATTATCGAAAATTCCTATCGACCATATCAAGCCCTAGCGTGCGTGTGAATTTTGAGCATGTGGTTGTGTCGTAACGTTACCGACTCAACGTAGTGTGAGTACCAAATCGCAGCCCTCTGTTCTAGGTGTGATTTGTTAATTAGTGTGCGTAATTCGTGTATGTATTATTATTTCTTATGTAGTGGCGTACATTGGTGGGAGACAGGCGGCGACGCTGGTTTTCAAGTACAAGTGTCATGGTTGCCAATCCAACCTCATTTATCTTATCCGTGATATGCTATGGCGCACCGGCTTGGGCAGATAGGGCTACAATAGGAGCGGCCCGTCGTAAACTTTTGCAAAGCCAACGTCTCGCCTTAATATTTTTATATAAAGCATACCGTACCGTAAGTACTGAAGCACTCCCAGTCTTAGCCGGAGCCCTACCAGTAGATTTAGAGATACAGCGTCGTGCAGCGCTATATTATAAAAATAAAAAAATGACTAACCCTGAGTTTTTAAGCGCGAAAGAGAGTAATAAGATAACTAGATTATTCGAGCCATTAGATATTTCTATACAGAACCTAATTTCTGAGTGGCAGGAACGGTGGGGCAACACTATTAAAGGGCGTCACCTATATAATTTATTCCCTTCGGTACGCGATCGACTCTCTAAGCAATGGAGAGAAATAGATCACTACGTCACACAATTTTTGACAGGACACGGAAACTTTAAAGCGAAACTTTTTGGATTTACATTAGTCTCGTCTCCGCTATGCGAGTGTTCGACCGAAGGTAGCCCTTATGAACAAACTGCTCATCACATACTCTGGGAGTGTGATCTCTGGTATGACGAAAGAATCGAAATGTTGAACAGCGTCCATTGTGTTTCTAGGGTTGTGTACTATGAAGATCTCGTGGGCTGCGCGAAGAACTTCCGAGCTTCAAACGTTTTTGTCATACTCGTAAGTACTATTGGAAACATACAACACTTTTTTGTCATTATAAATGCATTGTAATTAATTGTCATATTATAAATGAAAACATTTAATTACATTCTGTCTTGTAGTCATAAAAAAAAGACATAGCATGTCCCCCGGGCACCCCTGAGATCATATCAAAGGGTTTTTGCGGTTGGTTACCACTGTCGATCCTGGCTACACAGGAGTTGCAGTGGTGGGTAAGTGTGGAGGGCCAATTGCAAAAAAAAAAAAAATGATAGCACACCTTGGGAATGAGGAGACAAGGCTACTTATAAATTACATGTACGTACTCTTGTTATGTATCTTTAGTCATAGCATTGTTATATATATACCTTTATTATTTTCAAAAGAACAATTTTCCATCTTTTTAATAAAAGATGGCCCCGCGCGAATTACGCCGGTTCTTCTCGCCGGCCTAGTTCCCGAACCGGTGGTAGGCATCATGTAGACCGACGTTCTAACTTTGAATAAAAAAATTGACTATACCCATTCTAAGTTTTAAAACATACCGGTTGTCTGTAAAGTCGGTTTACTGACGATAGTTGAACGTGACAACGTCAACAACAACAACAACAATAATAATAATGGGGTAAAGGCAATGCGAGCTAACGCTAGTACTTGGTAACGGTACCTACTTGGTAACGATAACGGGTAACAGGTAACGCATGAGTCATGTTTTTCGTGCGTGCAGCCGGCTCCATCGATTTATAAGACGTTATCACGTCAAAAATGATCACAAATCATATGGTGTTTTCAGAAGCTATTTAGCTGTGGATACAATATTACTTAATCCTTATCTAGGGGATAGGTATATCAAAATTTAAAGGACGTGTGTAAATTTATAATGAGTAAGTATATATTTTTACTCTGTGTTATTAGTATATTGCAGTAGGTATATTTGCTCAAGAAGTTTTTTGCCACGAACACTCCCACGCGGGTTAAGCTGCAGGCAATAGCTAGTTATTATTATATATCTAAAACACAAATCGGAGATCTGATGGCGCGACAGCGCTATCGCCAAATATTAAGCGGCCGTAACTATTTCTCAAAGCATTTCGCGGCTTTTTCGTGCCGCCATATTTTCGTTTGTAACAATGCTATCGGGTAACAATGCTCTAAATTTTTGTTGCAGAGAATTCGTTAGCGGCACAAGCTTCTGTTTAAAATTTCATAAAAATCGAGTGCATAGTTTAGGAGATATTAAGCGACAAAAAATGCGATTTTGAAAGATATGGATAGATGGAAGTATGGAGGTAGGGAGAATAAGCATAATTCAAAGCATACTTCTAGCGTACTTAGAAATTTCAAATTTGCTGTCAGGCTAGGTTATTAGCTACATATAAAGGGAAAATATAGAAAAAGTAAACATTTAGAAAAAAATATATGATTTTAGAGTTTTTCATTTTACGAATTCACAGGAACAAAATGTATGAATACAAGTTTACTGATAACTTTGTAATAGTTATTTATATAACAAATCTCATAAATTGAGAAGTGATATGTTATTTTAGGTTCAAGTAGATGCTTCGGGACGAATGAGCCCACTCGACCGGATAAATAAAACGGTCTCACAGAAAACCGATGGGAAATAGCACTTGCGTTGTCTCACTTCATGTGGAAGACACCGGTGTCCCAAAGTGGGATACCGGTACCTTCCTCATGCAAACCTCGCAATCACACTTGTAACTATTTTGGTATTGCGGAAGTCCATGAGCGGCGGTAAATGTTTTAATTATGGAATAGATCTAGACACGAGCAATCGGATCGCCCGTTAGTACGAAATTGTAATAAGTTCTTACTTATTATTAATTTGAAAATGAGCAAACCGATCTCCTGTGGTAGTAATTGTTCGTAATTGATTCGAGAACGCACTTGTGGTTGTCTGGTGTTGCGGGTGTCCACGGCTAGTAATCATTTTATTTATGGAATAGATCTAGAAACAAGCAAATGGACCGCCTGATAATAAGCAATAACTCCCGCATTAAGACATTCGCAACACCGGAGAGATGTGGAAAGTTTTATTTTTATAATTTATTATAATATTAAATAGTGACTTGACAATGAGCATTTAAAGAGTTAAATGTCCGGTACCGGTATTCATATTCATATTTTAATATAAATAAGATAGACCCATGCAAGTTATCACTACGCCAATAAGGATATAGCCAATAGTGGTGCAATATGGGTTATCCGTACTTTAATTTCGAAGATTGTTGACCATTTTGAAAACTTTTCATAGGTATGGTTACGTTTTCGAAATTTCGAAATTAAAAATCGTCAACACAATCTAGATCACAAATAATAGAATCACTACAGGTAATAAGATGTTAGCACTGGCTTTAATTAAGTTATTAGTAATCATAATATTTATATATTGATTTATTAAAGTGCTTATTGCCAAGTCACTATTTAATAATATAATAAATATAAAATTTTCCATATACGGATACAATTTTCATATAAGTACCTAATTAAATGGACTATCTGCAATTTCACTTGGTCTCTACGACATCTCATAACTTTTTGCAAAGGAAATACTTGGCTTTTTTCATTTAGGTAATGTTTTTGTGGGATCAATTCTATTAGATATATCAAAATTCTATATCCGCCTGTATATTGTGACGTCACCGAACGCTTAACATGAGTCACAGACTTGATTGAGAGAACATGATACCAATGATGTCATAGGCAGGCTTTTGAGTGTCTACTGTCTAGTAAATGTTCGTGTTTGCGAAGAAAAGGGCAAATACTGTCCTTGGAGCCACTTTTACGCATGCGCCCTAAGTTTCCTTCTTTACCTTCCTAAAAATGCCATTAAAAATGCCATTTCTTTGTAATAATTTAACGCGACCCTCATCAATTTTACTTGAATTATTAGATAACAGGTACGCAATCGCAATCGTTTTCGTTCAATTCAATTCGTAATCGAACGGTACAAATAGAAATCTCTTTGTTGTAGGGTTGTACAAATAGTAATCTCTTTGTACCTAATAAAAGCTTAACTTGACGTGACAAAGTGTAGGTATTTTTGATACACTATATTTTTACTTTCTTTTTTCAATAATTACTATTTGACTAGGTAATTCATGAAGTAAAAACCTATTAAAACCAGTGTAAATGGGTTAAAGTAATTTATATATAACAAGTGGGGGATTTAAGTATAGTACCTACCTATCTGGATAACCAAGCTTTGCTCGGAATTCTGATAAATTAAAAGAAAACAATGACAAAAATATTAATCTGACCAGGATTTGAACATTCCGAAGTTTCGAAATTCCAAAGCAATAGGGATGATGACTACATCTTAACTTTTTAGTTTTGTGGCGGACCAATTAGCGCCACAATGCTGAATCGCGCTATCGAAGTTTTCTAAGATCGGCGGTATATATATATACAACACCTGAAATTACTACAACCAGTCCGACTATGGTCCCCCCTCCCCCGCCCAAAAGGGCCACAGAAACGGGAACTGCAAAACCGCCCCCGACCTCCAATTTCGGCGCCGACATAGCGTTCGCCGCCAAATTTCTAAGCGACATCGACTCGATGGAGCTAAACATCTTTGTCACAAAACTGCGAGGTTCCTTCGAGGACCGCCTCTCGGCACTAGCAACCTAAACACAAAAACATGCACCCGTGTGGATAGTAAAGCACCGGGGTCGACGCCGGTGCCTACCCCGAAGTCTTACACCAGACACGAACACACGTAAACACATACGGACCTACTCAAACACGGGACCACCGGACTCGAACCCGGGTCCGACTTCGACTCCTACTAGTGTAGCCACACATAATCATGACCGCGACCGCGATATTGTTATAGAGAGCTCTATCAATACTGCGGAAGTACTCGATATCAGTACATTCGCGAGCGAGTCCGCCCGACAGCACGCGGAAGGGGGGAGGGACGGCCCTCGCAGATCCATAAAACTGAGCTACTCTATCCATACCAAAACTCGTACGCCGTTAGTTTGTGCCGTGCGCGAGCAACCACACTCGTCAGTGACTGAGGAAGGGGTCGGACCCCTCAGCAGGAGAGACTACGGTCTCTCCAGACCTAATAATAACTTATCTACGGATAATTAGTTATTCTCAAAAACCGGTTCGCAGGAGGGAGTCAAACTCCCTCATCGTCTTCCCACCTGGCCACCACCACTTCCCAAATGGCAGTCACCAGACCGACTAAGCTAAGACGCCCAAAAGCCATTAGCGTAAACCCATTCAAAAAAAAAATATATACTACAAGTGGGCTTCGGCCTGACCGAGCATAGCACCAGCTCGGTCGGAGATCTCCCTTTGGGGCTTGCCACCATATTCCCACATTGGAAGAAGATTGCGTGTTCATATCACGTCGGGGTCACCACTTTGGGGATGTGGACGGTGGCATAGGTAGACCAAAGTCTTCCCAAATGAAAGTCATAGGTTGCAAATCAACACCTGCACCTACTATTCTCCCACAAACAGCCCCACGACATACGACCTCTAGATCGGGGCGCAAAGTAACATTTAAAAAACAGAATGACTATGTTTATTTTTAATAGAATTTTGCTACGTACCTTCGCGAATTCAAATCTCCAAGTTATCCTTCTCCGTGGGGGGGGGGGGGGGGCGTGGCATAAAACGCAACCGTTAAGAGGAAGGAAAGGAAGCCGAACTGTCAGGTACTTTGACAGTTGTTTTTTTCTCGGGCGCTTGTCCCGCGATACTGTATGTTAGGACTGCTAATATGATTGTTTGGGCATGAGATTATAAAATAAGGTTTTACTCTGTATCTTAGTGTTAAAACTATAAATGTGTTTAATTGTGTCGCATGTAAGTAATACACGTGTTGGTTTGCAACCTATGACTTTCATTTGGGGAGACTCCGGTCTACCTACGCCACCGTCCACATCCCCAAAGTTTCATTAACATACTCAGATATATTGAGGCATTAGATACTACTTGGTAAATGTAAAAAAAATTATGTGTATTTTAGTAATATCTAAAAAGTACAAAAAAGTTAGTATATTTTTTTGCTAAATTTGTAAACAAAACCGGAATGTATGAACTTAAACGCAAAAATATCGGAGATATTTACAAATATGTTCCTGCGGCCGTATACTTCATACACTTTAACCTAGACGTGACGTCACAGCTAGGTACGACTTTAGTATGAAGCGTTTTCACGAAACTTGCAAAATTTTGTATACAAATCGCTGTAGGTACCTTTGAAAATATATTCACGTTTGATATACTGTTTCTTCTGAGAAGTTACTCATATTTAAGAGTGCTATTCATTTATGCAATAAACTAAAATAGTCATCTAGCCTATTAGTTTATGTCCAGAAAGCGCGTAAGCATACGCACATAACGACGACGCGCGTGTCGAGGTCCTAGGCACCACTGAACCAAAAAGTTAAGTTATTCGCGAAACTTAACATATGTATCATCAGTACAATAATGTTCAGTACAGGCATATTTAAATCAAAATTTATACAGAATCATACATTTTTTGTAACATTGGAAACTGCACTAGGCTTCCTGTCCTGCAGGTCTCAAGATTCAGTTTGAATTTTACATCCTTCAAATACAAAATAAAATTATAGATTGACTTACTATGCAAATATGCAAATACTAAATAGTAACGGTGCAAAATATTTGCTTATTTAGACACAAATAGTAGTGTTTTTTTAAGTTAAGAATTTCCAAGACAAGTTGTCCCGAGTGGAATTGCCGTTTCAAGTTTCAACTTATTTAAGAAAATGAGCGACTCACTCGTTGAGTTGAGAAAGTTGTTTCTTAGTGCTCACTTACATATTTTTAAACAACAAAAAAGTAAAACAAGAACTAAGCTATTAACGGGGCGCTACCCTTTTAACCGAGTATGCTGTTAAGATTAACAATATAATATATTGATTTCTTAGGTTTACGCGAATATTGTTCATTGTTTTAAACACTGATTGTGTCGCGGTGCACTTTTCTTTTTCCCGACTTTTCGGCTACTTTCCAGCAGCCGTGGTCACGGGGGGACTGAGGTGTCAATTGTCCTATTTATTGAAGTTATTCAAACTACCAGAAGATTCTTCAAGTATTATTTGTGTTCCGATCCACGCAAAACATACTAACAGTATCTTGAAGCCGCGGTGATTTTAAATTACATTTTATTTTGTTAATTTTTGGATCCCAACTAGATGGCAGCACCCAGCCATCTTCTCGGTTAAAATTAGGGTACTTTTTAATTTCTATAGCCTCGCGTATCATTCTTGGGCGATAACGGTGTTCCTTTGCCAGTACTTGTGGCTTATCAAATCTTATGTAATGGCGAGGTTGATCCAGTGTGTGTTCGCAAATTGCAGATTTATTGTTGCGACGGTGTTTAACATCTGCGATGTGTTCCTTTACGCGGGTGTTGATGGATCTTTTAGTTTGCCCTATATAGGAGAGACCGCAGTCACAGTCGAGCTTGTAGACTCCTGCATCTTGAAGGGGAATGTTACATTTCACTGGTGGTAAAAATTGTCTTATCTTTTTGGGTGGCTTGAAGTATGTTTTTATAGAAGCTTTCCTTAGAATATAGCCAACTTTATCAGTGACTCCTTTCATAAAAGGTAGAACTGCAGGTATTCGTTCGACAGTGGCTGGTTTCACTCGGTCACTGTGATGCAGGCGTGGGAGTCGAAGCTTATTGTCACGTAGAACTTGTGTGACATGATGAAGCTCGGTTTCCAAATGCTGCTGATCACAGATTCCTCGTGCTCTTCTGAACAAAGTTTTGCCAACGGTAGATAGCTGTGAAGGATGGTGGTGGGACTCACCATTTAAAAATCTATTAGTATGTGTAGGTTTGCGATACACAGTGTGACCTAAGGTGCCATTGGGATTCCTTATTACTAATACGTCCAAGAAAGCTAAAGAGTTATTGGTCTCTAACTCCATAGTGAATTGTATTTTGGGGTTGAGACTGTTCAAATGATTAAGGAATATGGTTACTTTGTCAGATGGTAAAATTGTGAAAGTATCATCCACGTACCGCTTGTAGAACCTGGGTTGTATAGGTGAGGTCTCAAGAGCAGTCTCCTCGAAGTCTTCCATGAATATGTCAGCAACAACGGGAGAAACTGGGGAGCCCATTGCTACACCATCTACTTGCTTGTAGAAGTCATAATTCTACAACATGTATATATTATTCAAGATGCAGGAGTCTACAAGCTCGACTATGACTGCGGTCTCTCCTATATAGGGCAAACTAAAAGATCCATCAACACCCGCGTAAAGGAACACATCGCAGATGTTAAACACCGTCGCAACAATAAATCTGCAATTTGCGAACACACACTGGATCAACCTCGCCATTACATAAGATTTGATAAGCCACAAGTACTGGCAAAGGAACACCGTTATCGCCCAAGAATGATACGCGAGGCTATAGAAATTAAAAAGTACCCTAATTTTAGCCGAGAAGATGGCTGGGTGCTGCCATCTAGTCGGGATCCAATAATTAACAAAATAAAATGTAATTTAAAATCACCGCGGCTTCAAGATACTGTTAGTATGTTTTGCGTGGATCGGAACACAAATAATACTTGAAGAATCTTCGGGTAGTTTGAATAACTTCAATAAATAGGACAATTGACACCTCAGTCCTCCCGTGACCACGGCTGCTGGAAAGTAGCCGAAACGTCGGGAAAAAGAAAAGTGCACCGCGACACAATCCGTAAGTGTTTAAAACAAAGTTACAATATAATGTCAGAACACTTCATTTACCGAAATATCTCGCTGCTAAAATGAGTAGATAGTAGATACTTAACTCATATCACCTTTGTAGTGATGAAATTAAATTTCTTAGATATGATATTACTTATTTACTTTTAATATCTTCGTTTTCTTTTCCGCTGGTCCTCATTTCTCACATCTAATGTCTAAAGATTAAGTCATGCATCATGGAAAGTGAAAAATGCTTCTTATCGTTTCTTTAAACCCCTGGATTCTCTGCTACTCGTATTATTGATAAAGTTATGTCTGGTGTTACTTAACGTTAATAACCATAATAACCATATTGTTTATTAAAGGTGCAGGCTTACAAGATACTCTAATTCGGGCACTAGTGGCTATGTCCTATTTTCTTATAATATATTATAAATAACATTTTCCCACGGCTTTGCCCACGTGAATGAAATATGTAACTCATTATTTTTTCCGTACTCAATTCATACGAAATTTCCTGAAAATATGTCCAAGGAATAAAAAATTTCATACAGACTCACCATCTTGGGGGTTGAATTTTGAAAAAATCCTTTAGTGGATGCCTTCGTTATATGAAAAATACGTGTGCGAAATTTCAATTTAATGTCATTAAAAATTTGGCCTGTGCGTTTATTTAAAACTTTATTCACCTATTTTGCCCTCCTAGGGGCTGAATTTTAGAAAACGCTGAAATACGTATCTCATTATTTCATACCCCGTGGGGGTAAAATAGGGGATTTTGAATTTTGAAAAAACCTTCCTTAGTGGATGCCCACGTCATATGAAAAATACGTGTGCAAAATTTTAAATTTCTAGCCTTAAGCTTCTGTATAACGGCAGTGACCTTGAGCGTCCCATACTGATTTTGTCGGCGACAAGGGCGTATCGCGCAGACCGGAGGGTATTGAAATCGTATAAAAATCGCTATAAATATTTGAGACAAAATTTGAAAAAACTGAAACAGCGTTCCCCTGAGTCTTGTCTTACTTAAAATACTGAAATAATTTAGACACTCGTGTGACTAATGGAAGAGGAGAAAAAAAGGTTTTAACTTAAAAAAAGGGTGGACTTAATATAATGCAGCTTGACATATAATTTTTTGAGATTTTTACTAAAACTATGGCTGAGAAACAAGGTTTCAAATAACTCAAATTTTCAGTTCTATCAAGCGCACAACCCCTTAAGGGTTTGGCCTGCGCGTTGATACATCAGCTTTGCCTTATATATTATACCTACCTATATAGATATCATGACCTTAGGTACTTGTTATCAGAATTAGTATCAGTGCAGTTCAAGCCTTTAATATTCTGTAAACTGTAATATGGCTACCTACTACCTACAAAGATACCTACTGAAATATGGAATCTGAAATATAAAGAACCTATATGAAATAGTGGGTGGAAAGACCATTTATGCATTTTGAGTCAAAATCGTTCTAAAGGAGCTTAAAATATATTTAAATTTAAGGTTAATTATTATGTGCCGTTGTTATTGCATTGATTATTACCAACTCACGGGAAATCGTTAAAGCAAGATTGTAAAGCATAATATTGGTTATCTATCCAGATAAATATTACACTATCGGATATCGTATTGTCGTGCAGTGTTGCTGTTTTATATTTTAGTAACCTTCACGTTGTCGTCATAAAAAGGTTTTTACTTTTTCTTTTTGTTGCCAAATCCATATCTCAATCTCAATATGCACCTTAATAAAACTACATTGAAACAGTTTGATAGTGATATAATTTGTGGCATATTTCGTTTGAAATACAAAATTATTGTTTCGGACCACGAGCTTTCAGCACGGCTGAATGAGCATTCGTTCATTCGAAAACTCCGCGTTCTGCGTTATTCGTTCGTTATACCCTTTATGTGGCAAACTGAAACGTTTTGCCGCACTTGTCCGCCTCTAATGACATACTTGTGTTTTTATTGTGTTAACGTAATGAGGACAAGTTTAATAGGTGAAAATAGCATTATGCAAAACACTGTTCTGTATTTAAAAATATTATCTCCTTTTTACAAGATTGTTCTAACTCGATTTTATGAAAGTGGATTTGTACTTTGTTAAATCCTTTTATGAATGAGTAGTTCTCTCATTTCATATTTTTTGTTGCCTACTTTTATTGCTAGTAATATCTGCTTTTATAGTTAAAAGGCTTAGGTTTTTGGAGTTGGGAAGCTTTTTTACCGACTTCATCACTGCATCTTGTGCTTTATAACAATGAAATGCATTCTCATGTAAGTAACCCGCAACGGTTTAATTGACTATTCAATAATCCGTTTTCTAGTATCCTTACATTTGTCATATCAGCAAAAAAATGTTTCATATTACCATAATGTATGAAAATTGTAATGCAACGTAATTTTTTACATAGAACTGAAAATAAATTTCATACCCTTTTGTAAAAGGGCTGTAGCCAGTAAAATCATTATGTGCGCCATTTTCATTACTTGACACATTTATACTTAAAATAATTTTCGTGTTACCATTTATATCCCATTCTGAACTTGGCCAGACCTGCCTCATCGAATACAAGACCGTTCCAAATGGAATATAGGATAAAATATTTATAATGGGACCGTATTTGGAAGACAGCTCAAAGTGAGGTTTGACCTTTGGAAAGTGGGACTATTTATTTCCGTGCAGATGACGCCTGTGTCGACCCGGTTGTTGGATTTTTGCATAAGGCAAAATCGAGTTATGCACAGTTCGTTATATTGGATTATTCGCGACTTTAATATCTATTGTTGTCGAGTACTTTTATGCTAATTTTATAAAAAAATGTGACTTAAAGGTTCGTTTGAAACGAAGTTAATGCAAATGTAAAAACAAATATACCATTTTATTGGATGGAAAAGCTTCAAGCGGCTAAGCGTTTAATATGTTCCTCACATCTTCACAATCTTTCATATAATATTTTATACTTAATAGTAGTGTGATGGACACGTTAAATTTAATTTGTATGAATAAAAGTATTGTGGAGTGTGGGGCCAACAAAAGTATTATGATATTCGTGCAGGTTTTATAAGGAAGTGTTTTTTGAGTGTTACGTACGTTTACGTGTACGCTTTACTTTCGTGCGTGCATGCGTATGTGCGTGCGTACTGCTTACCTCCTTGCATGCGAGTTAGCGCCTTCCCAACTTAATATAATTTAAGGTTCATATTTCTGTACAATATTTATAAAGGTCGCATAACGCATTAAGTAAGTTATTGTTTAGCATATACATTATACAACTAATGATGTGAAGATTTAAGATAAATATTAACTAGACGAGAGGAAGACTATAATAAGAGTAGGGAACTATGTACAAAATGACATACCCTCCCGTTTTTTCTTTATAAAATTATAATGGTAAGTAACAGAAATACAATATTTTGTAAACATAATCTTTACTTATTTGGCTATCAAAGTACTTAAACATAGAAACTAAAAAACAAAAACTAATAAATATATTAGCCTTCTAAAAGAGATCAGTAGAAATTCATCTTGTCCGTAACAGTATGGGTAAAATGACAGTATATATGGACAAAATGACATACATAAAAAGAAATAACAATTAGATACATAATTTGCAAACAAACTTCTTCGTTTTCTTTGCGAGATCGGCACAATCAGCATGGACCCAGCGGCAACATAACATACATTTTAACCAGCCCTCACCTGGCTTCGATCGTGAGAATAAATCATTACAATAGAGGCATGCAGAATCATCATTATCGTCATCTTCTTCAATGTTTTCACCATCAGAATCGTTATTAAAGAGTGTCTTCTTTACTTGAGATTTTCTTTTGTAAGATGGTTTCTTTGTTTCAGTTTTTGATTTGACTTCCTTCATGTTTGGTGTTGAAGTTAGCACTAAATTTTCTTGGCGCTTTCTTGGTTTGCGTTTGCCTTGACCAGCTACATATGCACCTTGAGGTATTGGTGAAATAACACTCACAGGAAAAGCTAGACTACTTGTTGAACGACCAGGAACCTCGTAAGCATTTGGCAGCGACGTTTTAGCAGCTACAGTTGTAGTCGTTGGTATATCGATCATATTTTCAGGAGCCTCAGAAGGTCTATGAAGCTCAACTTTATTTGGATTCGCTGGCAGCGACGTCTGGGCAGCTGCAGACATTTTGAGTAGAGTTTGTAGAGGCGTATTTTCGGGGTCATTTTCAAACACTGTCAAAGGTATATTAGTAGTTTCAGAAGATTCAAATAAATGATCGGGAAAGATGTCAGGATTCAATGGCCATAAACCAGTATTTTTAAACCCGTTACAAGCGTTTTGTATAGTAGCAGTCTTGCCATAAGCCTCATTGAACAACTGGCGTATCTGGAAAGCAGTTACCACTCTTCCAGGGTGGTTTTTAAGCCACTTTGATATCTCTTAACTATAGTAAGTTTTTAATGGCCCATAGAAACAAACATCAAGTGGTTGCATTCTATGCGTGCAATGAGGAGGCAGACATAAGATATTAATGCCATTTTCTTTCGCAAAACTCAAAGCTTCAAATGTTTTATGACTAGAATGACCGTCCACAATGAGGAGAACTCTATCATCAACACTTGACTTGACATATTTTTGAAAATGTTGAATCCATTTTAGAAACACAGACACATTCATCCATCCTGATTCTTGGGCTACGCCTTGGGTTCCTGTTGGTGCTTGGTCAATAAGTTGTTTCATTATTTTTCTAGGAAAAATCATAAATGGAGGAATTTACGATCGATTTGCACTCATATAGCATATCACGGTGATGTTAGTTCCCCCTCTCTGCGCTATTTATTGCGCCTACTTGTTTCCGCCCTGAGGTCACAAATTATTTTTGACACTTTTGCACAGTCGATAATGCAGATTCATCAACGTTATATATTTTATCAAGTGTGTATCCCTTTTCTGAAATAAGTTTTTCATATGTGTCGAAAAATTTCTTCACTTGTGGTCTGTTAAATGCTAGAGCCCTGGCTGCTGACGTTGGCTCTGGCTTTCGAAGTGAAATATCTTTATTACGTCGTAAAAATCCATCAAGCCAATCTTGTCCAGCTCTGCCTTTATCAGCATTAAAAGTATTAGCAAACCCATTCTTTGCGGCCAACTGAAAAGCAAGCTCTTGAACTGCAGTGCGCGTCAAACCAAACAGACTAGTTTCGAGGAACATCAAATGTTCGACAAGTTGTCTTTCAACAGCTGGTGGAAAAACAACCTCAAATCTTCCCAAACCCTTGCAAGCAGGTAGCAGTTTTTTATTAGTTTTCAGTGCATGTCTTCTTAAAGTAGCTTGTGGGACGTTAAATGTTTTAGCAGCATCCAACCAACCAATATTACCAGTTTTGACAGCTTTAATTGCCTTTTTCATAGATCCCATAGGTCCCATTTCATAGGTCCCAGGATTGCCGGTCCGTAGTCCGCTTATTTTTACGAGGCATCTTTGGATATCTGCAATAGCAAAAATCACATAATCTTAGTAAATTACTTTTATTTATTTCTAAAAATGACATACCTATGTCAATTTGTCCGTTTACCATGTATGTCATTTAACCCCCACAGATAAAATAATAATGCAGAGCAAATATTCTACACTCAACGGTAAATACACTTTAAATTAACATGTCATGGACATAATTTATAATCCTTTTAACCTTTAAACACTGAAAGTACAACAAATTATGTAAAATACTTACCGGAATCATAAAAAATGCACCAGGCGTAAAAAAACTTGACCGTTGTGAAAACAAAAGTGACGTTCTTACGTCATGACGCGCGCTACGTTTCGTCTGATTTTTTCAGAGGTTGGTAACCTTGACTTCAGCAATCTGATTAGCTTACTACTGACGTTTCTAAGCGCGCCAAATTTTAAATATGGCCACTGTGTCATTATACCCCAGTATGTCATTTTGTACATAGTTGCCCTACATGTAAGGGTCAGGACAATCTTCGGATATTATTTAATTTTTTATTCTGTACAACAAGCTCGGGTCGATAATGGTGGTTTCAATTAAGTTAGACTGAATTGTTAAGATACCCACGCCATACTTGGCACTACCTCAATGAATGCTCGCCAGATATGTCTTTGACCTTTACAAATTCATTATACTATGCAAGTTCACAACTGATTTTTGCTGAAAGATACTTTGTACTTTGATGATAGATGTCTTATAATAAAGTTGATCTTTATTATAAAGAAGCCCATTGTTAACATTGCGGCGATTACGATAGATTTGCACAACAATAAAATATGACCAATTTTTTACATTAGCAAAGTGTTTTGAATTAGGCTTAAAACCAGGCTGGCAAAATTAATATCGACCTTGATGCTTAGCACAATATCATAACGAAAGTCAAATGAACACAAGGCAAAGTATGATGGTAAAACAAGCTCTATTTTGTAAAAATGCAATAAAGCGAGCTAAAATCTAAGCTCAAAATAAATATTGCGTATTGTTTGGTTAGTCATTAAATATTTGCTCTTGTTGTGTTTACAAAAGTCATATTTGTTTGCTTCTAACCGAAATTGAATCTAACCGAAAACTGAAAAACAACTGTATGCATACAATGAAACTAGCGCATTATCCGCTTTGAAGGATAATATTACTATTATCATATAAAACTAAAGGAGAGCTTATAATATGATAATGTTTTCCACACAGCATAGCAGCTGGTAAACAATTATAATAAAGTATGCTCTCAGTCCCATATTGACCTTATCTTCACTGCTCGTATGTAAGATACTCCGGAATGTAGAAAATTAAACATACCCTTATATAAAGAGATCTCTCTGAAATTACGTCAGTCACTACATACTTCGCTGTATAAAAGATAAAAACTCCCTCATAAGATACGAAACTAGTTCAAGACGGATCTTTGTGACAATTGTAAATTGTAGCTTTACATTAGGCTCAAAAACAATGGTTTACGAGTCTTTAAACTCAGTTCCACTTCCATTATCATAGCAACTTTTTTTATGTATGAACGCTTTTATATTACGTCAATACAGCAAAATAACCTAAAACAAAGAAAGTCAGGACATATCAAAGGAGGGTTGCGTAACTATCTACGCGCAATAGGTTTTCTTTTAATTATTCAAAATTTCGCTCCTGTCCTATTTCACTCAAAATATGTGTCCTAAAGAGTTTTTAGCATGAGCTATCAGTATGGAAACTTACAAGTTTCTATCTCTCATAGCTTTAGGAATTTGACTTTGTAAAAAAGTCATGTATGAAATCTCGCCTATATTTTATTTTAAAATACCTATTCAACGATACCCCACACGATGGGGTACAAAGAAAAAATATTTTTCATCTCCACTTTACATGTATGGAGATTGGAGAGCCTAAAATATTAAACTATAATTATTATTATTTTATGATACCAAAACCGAGATCTATACACAATATTTATACGAAATTATATCCATTTTGGTATATTAATAATTACAGAAGCAAGAAGGGCGGACAGACAGACAGACGGACGGGCAGAGAGAAAGTACAAGGTTTCCTTGAATATTAAATAGAATAAAATAAAAATATCATGGCCTTTATTTCGTAGAAGATACAATACAGAATTAATTAGTGTAGTTACGAGGGCGGCACTGAAAATTTCGGGAATCAAGGACGTGACACAACATTACTATTTAAAAATGTATTTGGGTCGATCAACTTTTATTGGTCCGACGGTACACGCATCATGTCCCTGAACGATAATTAATAAATATTAAATCATAAAGAGTTAAATTGGTTTTAATTATATTCCTTTTAATATTTTCTAGCATTATTGTGAACAATATTTTACTTGTTTTATTAATTTGTGCGTAGTTTCATGGTTGTCCAAGAGACTAAATGCAATTTTCCAGTACTTTACATACATACATTACATATGTACATTTGTTCCCAAGCCACAATGCATTAACAAACTTCGCATCACGAAAAACATACTATCACGACCATAAATACCAAATACACTTCTTGTTTCAGTTCATAATTATTGACATCAAAACATACAAACAAATTTTTTTTATTGGATATAATACGATTTTCAGGCATTTTACTTTTGTCCCCATAAATCACCTACATGGCACAGGTCTCACGGACTACCGTAATTTAGTTATGGAACCAAAACACAGGTGGCGCGGTAGACTCCTAAACAACAACCCAAACACAATAGTTAACTGTCGGGCTCAAACGCCATTTTGATTTGTATAAAATCACGGCGACAGTCGTCCGAGCGACGTTGGTGAGTGTGGGTGGCTTTTTTGTCAGTCCGCCGGACAACTGTGATTAAAACGTAAGTACTTGATGCATTGTTATCAATTATACTACACGAGATGCGCTTTTGTCTATATTTTAGTGTGAGCTGAGATTAATATATAAAATAACAATAGTATTTGCTTGGCGGCTCAAAATTTTAAAAATGTCCCGCGGACAACCAGTCACTTGGACAACCAAAGTGGTTGTCCCATGGACAATTTGTTTGTCCCTAGGACAATAATTATTTAAAACTTACTTTAACAGTTAAATAGTTCATGTTTTCATGTCATGTACACATTTTTATTACGCGATTTTATGTCTAGTTTAATTGTAATTTTTACATTTTTTAGATAAGACAACGGGATTGTCGGAGAAAGAAAAGTCAAGACGCTATAGAGAAAGGCTTAAAGCAGACCCAGATAAATTGGCTGAACGGAAAAGAAAAAAAAGAGAAAGTTATCACAAAAATAAAAAGTTGGTTGTGAATATGGAGCCGGAGGAAAAAAATAATTGCAGAATAATTTGGAAATTGCGCAAACAACAACAAAGACGACCAACAAAAGCTGTTCGCAATATCATTAACGATACACCTCCCAATTCTCCATCCATTTTGCAGGAAATCAATTTACCTCAAGAACAACATGAATCCACTCCACCTCCCTCTTCTCCTGCTGCGTCTTTGAACTCCAGACATAAAAAGAGAGGAAGAAAAAAAATTCGAAGAGACAGAACCAAGTTACTAGGGCGGGTCAATAAGTCCGTGACTTTTTGAATTTCTAACCTCCTTACTGAAAAAGCAACACTACTCCTGTCAACAGGCATCTGTCAGTAGACTCCTATCAAAATTTGAACTTGCTGCGTCAGTTAGTTTGTGTTTTACAGCTATCTTTATCAGACTATCCAGTAACTTAAGGAAACAATGGAAAAAAGTGAATTTCGTGTGCTTATTAAGCATTATTTTTTGCGAAAAAAAACCATTACCGAGACCAAGGCTAAGCTTGATAAATACTATGGGGACTCTGCACCATCGATTTCAATGGTAAAAAAGTGGTTTACTGAATTTCGTTGTGGCCGTACAAGCACTGAAGATGCCGAACGTCCTGGACGCCCAGTTGAGGTCTCTACACCCGAAACAATCGAAAAAATTCACGATATGGTGTTGGCCGACCGAAGATTGAAAGTGCAAGAGATTGTGGAAGCCATAGGCATCTCGCATGGCTCAGTGGTTTCAATTTTGAATGATCACTTGGGCATGAGAAAGCTTTCCGCAAGTCGACCACAAACGCAATCGTGTAACAACTTCACAGGAAGGTTTGGCGTTGTTTAATCACAATATGGAGGAGTTTTTGCGCCGTTTTGTAACCGTGGACGAAACATGGATCCATCACAACACACCAAAGACCAAAAAACAGTCAAAACAGTGGGTTTCTAAGGGTGAATCGGCGCCAAAGAAGGCCAAGGTGGGTTTGTCAGCCAATAAAGTTATGGCGAATGTTTTTTGGGATGCACGTGGGATAATCCACATTGACTATCTTCAAAAGAGAAGAACAATTAATGGGGAATATTATGCCAACTTATTGGACCGCTTCAATGAGGATTTGAAAAAAAACCGACCTCATTTGGCCAAGAAAAAAGTTCTTTTTCACCAAGACAATGCAAGGGTGCACACATGTGCAGTTGCCATGGTAAAAATCCATGAATTGGGCTACGAATTGCTCCCACATCCACCCTATTCTCCAGATTTGGCTCCGAGTGACTATTTCTTGTTCCCAAACCTGAAAAAATGGCTCGGTGGAAAAAGATTTGACTCCAATGATGAAGTCATCTCGCAAACAAAGGCCTATTTTGAGGACCTCGACAAATCATATTTTTTGGAAGGGATAAAAAAATTGGAAAAGCGTTGGACAAAGTGTATAGAGCTCAAGGGGGACTACGTTGAAAAATAAAATGATTTATTTATCAAAAATCTGTGTTTTATTCCAAAAGTCACGGACTTATTGACACGCCCTCGTATATAAAGAAAACTTGAAACTAAAAAATGAAGCAAATAAGTGGAAGGTAAAATATGAAAAACATAAGAAAAGAGCTCATCGTAAGGCTAAAGAAGCAAGGCTAAAGGGGATCTGAAAACATTAAAAAAGCATATTTTTAATATGAAAACACAGAACAAGAACTTCCGGCAAAGTGTTGACGAGATTCGACCAAATGAAGCGGTAATATTGGTTGATTTTAGCGAAAAGCGAGAGTATATGGTGAGGATTCTGATGATGAAACCAATACCACCCAGCCAGCAATTTTGAGGACAAAATTGTGAATTACCTGGAATCGGAGATTCATCAGTCGATAAAAATGCATCTACTTTTCTGACCGAAAGTATGAATGATAAGAAAGAGGGCAAGAAAAATAAGGCGAAAGCTATGGAGGTCAAACGTAAAGCGGTTTTAGATAACAAAGAAAAAAAGATTGTTCCCAAGAAGAAGATAAAAAGGAATTTCAATAAAAATAATATTAATGAATATACGACTGAAGAAGAGACTGGAATTATGCCCGAACCATCTAATGACAAAAGTGCTATGGACGAAGTGTATGAAGATGATGAGGACTTCTCAGTAATAAGAGGAAATTTCGGAAAGCTGACTAGAAGACCGGCCGAAAATGATTACGTTTTAGTCATGTTTAATGCAAAAAACCTCAAGGTTTATTACGTCGGAAAGATCATTGAAATAGAGGGCAATGACTGTTATGGAGTGTCATTTATGCGGCTTCTGAACAAAGCCAATATGAAGTTCCGGATGCCTTTAGAGCCAGATCTCGCAAGTGTTGAATTGAAGGAAATCAAGATGATTCTACCAGCACCTAAAATTAACGGAACAGGACGCCGAAACTCAACCTTTTGCTTCCCAGTACGAGTTGCTCCTACTATAAACTTACGTTAAGAAATTTTGTTGACTTTCTTTTTAAGCTAGATTTTAACTACGTTTTCATTTAAACAGTTTTAGCTAGAAGGATAGCATTTTTTTTTATATTATTGTTTTTTAACAGTTAAAAAGTGTCGTCCTAGGTTTAAGTAAGAATTTTTATATAATTTCAAGTAAGTTAATAGAGGTTCTACTGAAAATATTGTGATTCTAGTTAGTAATTTAATGAAGTTCAAAGCAAATTTTGTGATTTAAAGTACATTAATGTTAACATTTGGATCTCAAGAAAAAACTTAAGAGAGATTGTCTATGACTGCAATGTAATAGATAAGAGAGTAAACTATTTGACTGATTAGAAAAAGCTGTTTTATTTTGAATTCTAAATGTGGACCCTGAAAACCATATCAAATGTAAGTAAATTAGGTAAATTTATATTGTTTTTCATACAACACAATAATTACCTTCTAATAATATAATATTTCAAGGTTAGATGGTGGTCATTATCGTTTGGACAAACAAATAATGTCCCATGGACAACCAAATATGTCTTCTGGACAACTAAGATGTCCCCATATGAAAATCACATTATACTTCATTCATTCAGTTTTATCGAGAATCATTTTAATTTAGTAAAATCAATAATACAATACGTAACAACCTCGCCTTAATAGTTTTTTGTAAAAAAATATCACTATTTCCGCTTTACTTAATTTTTTTTATATATGAAACATAATTTGGTTGTCCAAAAGACATCATTCGTTTCAATTTTAATAAAAATATTTCGTATTTTGGGTGTACATAGAACAAATATCAAAATATTATTTATTATTTTATATTACAAGAATTTGTTTTAATTCTTAAGGGCATTTAACATTTAAAAGAGTACTACTGTGTAAGTTGTCCAAAGGACATTATTTCCTGTGAAAAGATCGGTTAGTGAAGGTAAATCCACAAATGTATTTAATCAACATCATTGCTGCTTGTATAATCTTAATCTACGAAGAATCCTCTTCTAAATGAAATAGTAAAATGCTGAAAATGAAGCAAAAAAAAAATAATAGGAGCAAATTATGCTCGGGACCTTTAAAAATTGATTGACCCATTTATTGCTTTTCGAAGTATTCTCCGCGAAATTTGACACATTTTTCCATACGATGGAACCAATCATTGAAGCAACCATTCCATTCGGAAGTTGGGGTCTCCAAAATGGCCGTTTTGTAGGCGTCCACAGCTTCTTCAGGTGATGAAAAACTCTGACCACGCAATTTATTCTTTATTTTATGGAAAGTATATAAATCATTAGGGCTTAGGTCGGGGCTGTACGGCGGATGGTCTAATAATTCTATGATTTCTTGCTCTAAAAACTCTTTTGTTCTGTGCGCGGTGTGAGAACTCGCATTGTCGTGATGGAGGATGATGCGGCGGTTGCAGTTCTCTTTACGGAGTTCAGAAATGACCTGTGGCAAACAAATGTTAGCATACCATTCTGCATTAACCGTTCTTTGTCCCTCAAGAGGAATAGTCGCAACATGGCCGGTTTGGGAGACAAACGTGGCCACCATTTTTTTTGCAACACTCCGTGAACGAACAATTTTTGTTGGCTTTAACTCATTTTCGAACACCCGAACTCGTGACTGGTTTTTTGTTTCGGGTTCGTACGCGTATATCCAGGATTCGTCACCTGATACGATGTTGTATACAGCATTTGAGGATCCTGCGTGGAATCTTTCGAGAGTTCTGACGCACCAAGTAACGCGAGCCGCTTTTTGCTCTTCACAGAGCAAATGCGGTATCCATCGGGAAAACAACTTTTTTACACCTAATTATTCATGCAAGATTATTTGTATTTGACTCATGCCAATGTCTAAAGTTGCCTGAATTTCGCGGTATGTCACATGTCGATCTTCCTCAATCAGCTCACGCACAGCATCAACGTTTTCCTGGGTGACTGTAGTTTTTGGACGACCTTGACGGGGATCATCACTGAGCTTGACACGTCCACGTTGAAATTCAGCAAACCAGCGATAAATTGTGGTTTTGGATGGGGCTTCATCACCAAATGCAGAAATCATCCGGTTAACACACTGTTTTTGTGTTAAACCACTTCGAAAGTCATAATAAATCATCGCTCTAGAATTTTCTCGAGTCAATTCTATTTTCTCAACGACTAAACAAGTTTGACAAGACCTTGTGACAAGACCGAGAATCTTTTTTTAAATAAATAAACATTCGATTTTTAAAACCAAGGAGTTTTAAATTAAAAAGATTTTAATATGACAGGAACAGTGGAAATATTCCATTCCCGATACTTTTAGTGCAGCCTATGTACCTACTATTAAAATAATTTAATTTAAAATTTAATATTATGGAACCTTAAAATTGAATTCTAATTAGAATAGGTATTTTATTTATTTATTGAGATAGGTAAGAAAATGTTTACCTAGTACTTTTAGATTAAGCAAATACAGCAAATCCGCAATGACAACACGGCGAGTTATATAAGATTTCAGAATCCTATGTATTATACTATTTTAGATATAAAAGTAGCGCAATTCACTAGTGATGTACCCTTATGGCCACCTAAAAACTGAACAAGTCTAAAGAGTCTCCTAATCCGCTTAAATAGGTCAAGGGGTGGAGTCGTATCGATTGCCGACACTTGTGAGGTTCGCAGGAACGTTTCGGTAAGAAATATAGTTCAAAGGTGTGTAAGCTTACGGAGCTTTAATATGGAATTGGTTTGGCTTAGTTTCATTGACTTGGAACGACTTTTATGCTGACGAACAGCGTCTTGAAATCCGTCAACTCCGCGAAGCCCTAGTAGAAATGATTCGCACTATCCGATACAAATTTAAATTTAAAATCATGTAATAAACATTTTACTGAATGTAAAATGTTTATTACAAGTTTGTTACAATTTATTGAAGATCCTCGTGTTGCTTTAGGCTCCAGAGACTTTTCTATAATCACGTGTTATTAAGCCTGCGTGAAATCAAAACACCTATAGATTTTTTATTGAGTTACATTTAAGGATGCCCTCTGATCTGATGTTACAAATAACAACAGTTACCTATGTCAAAACACTTACAAAATGGAGACAGCGAGTGTTTAAATTATTTCCGATACAAAGTTGGCGTGTAGTAAGACAGTGTGTGGATCCAGAATCTAGCAGTCTACGTCAGCCTTACGTTTGGCATAAGACAGTCCACTCTTGGCCACGTGCCACATCAGCTGTCACCAGGCATCCACTTGATAGGTATTATTAAATGGTGTTTTGTTTTGAATAAAGATCTACAGCAATCTACAGCACGTGATTCCACTTGCTCTACTTTTTCTGGGCTTCTCTCAGTGATTCATGTAGTTTTTCTTGTCGATCGCGGACTTTATTATAAGCCGCGTACGTTTCTTTGACACTTCTGAAGCGATAAATGCAACAGAATAATTCGGATTTCATTAATTTTCAAATTAACATCTGTTCATCAATTAACAAATTATCATCATCAACACTTGACAAATGGCCCAGAAATATAATATATGTTATATAATTAATACTCTAAGAACAATATTCCTATAATTTAAGACTTTGTTCAATCACTATGTTTTAAAGAGGCTTAAGGCTAAGGTTCCAGAATTACCTCTTTTCAAAGTGAGTTTTAACAAAAGATTACAATGTTTTCTTTAATTACTTACTTAAAATATATAAACAAAAGAAAATTTCAATTCGAAGGTGATAAATAAAAGCCTTGCTTTTATTTATCACCTTCGAATAATTTATAAAGATATGAGTGTTTCAAATTAGGTAGGCCTTATTTGTATCACTCACCTTACTATCGTACTTGTCGTCATACCACACAAAAGCGCCGTTGCTAACGCTAGGAATTACTTTTGTGTGATGCGTCAAAAGATTATCTATTCCAATTACAGCTGCAGACACCCCTGTGTATGGCAAGCTGGCAACAGCCGGGCTGGATCCTCTTGACACTCTTTTGTCACTGAACATTCGACTTCGTGTTTCTGCGAGGTGTTTTTGTTGACGTTATTTAAAAGGTGTTTGCTCGTTATTTCAGCATGGAGGAACGTAGAACAATTGACTTTATGTAGTTTATGTAATGTATTTCTGCAGGAAATAGGTTTGGTTAATCCAAATATGTGAGCCCAGGTAAGACTGCTAACCTAACCAAAACTTTAGTAAGTTCATATTCTTCTAACTTCTTCACTTATTAAAAAAATGGTTAAATTCTTATACCATATCCTACGATTGATCTTTATTTACTTTAGGAATGTAAATATCAATTAAATCATATACTTTGAAGAAAATTGTCAGCTTGGTTAGTCGTTGCCGCTCGTCTATTGATCCCGTGTCGTTCACCTGACGACTCCGATTTCTACGTTGAATCTAAAAATATCTTTCCTTATATTTATTTTTTAGTATTTCTAATAATATCTCCGAAGTTTTCTTTTGGTCACCAAGGCAGCTTTTGTATCTACCTATTTTATTTTCTTAACACATCGTTAAAAATCTATTCTTCCATAAGTATTTACTAAGTATTGATAGTAACTATTTAAAAATTCATGATAGTGGATACCTAATTTGTAGCGTTATTTTAATAGAAATAAAAGTTGTTCTTCTTTGCTTATCGGTAGCATTTATGGTTCCTTTTGGCGCCTAATTTTACTTTGCTGCTAACGAACAAGTATTTCAAATTATTTATTTCTTTAGAGTAAAGCAATATTTTGTCTATATTAGATACCATTGAAGATCTTAATAATAGTGGTCTTTGTAAACAGAAAGACTTGCAACAGCTGCTAATTATAACATAAAATTAATATACAACACATACTTAAAACCAATACGATATGTTTTAACATTATTATTATAATATTTTTCAGAATTATTTCTTACGTCTTTTAAACTGTTCCAACTTCAGATAGTAAAGTCCCTCATAATCGTTTTATGTAAACCCAACTCGCCTTAACCTCGACAATTTAATCCAGTCAGTCGTGCGATACAAACTTTTGCTGATAATGTAAATTATGTTGGAATCCCTTGTAATCAATGCCAGAAATTATGCTGTCAAGTGTTTTTCATTTAAATTATTAATATTAATTTCATTATGAATATTTTTACATAATACTGTTTCACAATCGCCTAATAATCACTTATTATTAGGCGATTAAATAGCTTAACCGGAAGTTTTGTTTCTGTCGCTCGGTATAAAGTAAGCAGCGACAGAACTTCCGCTTTAACTTTAGCTTTAACTTAAAAATTAACTGCTGATCTCACGCTTTCTTCAGACAACGTAGTAGTCCGTTTTCCTTTTGGAGGAGACATACTGAGATAATCAATCTATAAATAAACATAACAAATTTAAAATTCTAACAGGATTCCTAATAAGGTCTATTTTAAAAGTAGGCTTTGTTTAGTACCCTTTTGATGAGTCATATTGTAATCCGTATACATTACTTGTATACGGATAACAAATTTGATAGAAATTACGACAAATTAATAACGCGCAATGAAAATGCACGTCCGTCACAAAAACCGGCCACTACCGTCTCTGTGATCGCTCTTGCGCACTGTTTGCCTGTTTGCCACTGTTTGTGTCGTCGGGATGTCGTCTATGCGTATGTGAAGTATTTTTGATGTAAATATAATTTTTTAATCGACTATTTCAAACTACAGGCCTTAGTTAAGCATAGGCCTTATTTGTATCAGGTACCTTATGTAGTACGACTTATGCGACAACTGATAGAAGTGATACGTGGTTATGGATACCACATTATGTTTCGCACAATTTTTTGTCCTAATTTAATTTGGCATAAGAGCTTAGTCATATTTTTTGTCATAATATTACTAAGCATACTATGTTAATAGCATAAATAATATTTACACTAATGTTTTTGTCCTTATTTAATTTAGCATACTTAACCGGAAAGGCGTAATTTTTTGTCATAATAATATTTTGGCATAATTGTTTCTACTATTTCAGTAGGCATCATTTTTTTAGATTTATTTACTTATTTTTTGTTGTCATTAAATTTAGCATAACGCCCTAGGCATATTTTTGCCATATAACAAAACTTTGGCATAATTGTATCTTGGCATACTTGGGGACCATAGTGTAATAAATATATATATATACATACAGAGATTAGCCGGAACAAACACACAGACTGACAGACGGACAGAAGAATGTTAACTCATACTTTTAAATGCATTAAGTGAAAATAAAAGCTGTTAATTTGAAATTACAAACAAACACTTCAATTTTGTTTATCTGTATAGATATAATATATTATATTATACAAAACAAACAGTTGAACTGAGTATATATAGTGCGCGCGGAACTAGTTGGCCGCGTCTTAGGTAGGGACAGGGGTGAGGGGGCGGGTTGCTTGCTGCTCGCAGTGTTGCTGCCGCGAAGTCCGGCTCCGTACTGAGTAATCACATCAAGCGCTCTTCCGTCCCACCGCTCGCCTACCTAAGGCCCGGCTAGCTAGTCACAATATGTAACAGTCATAACAGTCACAATGTGTAATTGCAAAATTCTACATTATTGTCAAGGTGATAAGGTTGTTTTTTGTATCATTCTTAATAGTCGTTATTACATTGTGATTTCGAGTGGCAAAAAGTGTCGTGCCTAATAATCCGTCCAGCCCCAATACAATTTGCAACACGCCATAAGAAACTTCGTTCCAATTAATAATAGATTAAGGTGTGGCCTTAGTAAGGTAAGGACCTTCCTCCTACTCAAAACCTCATCCTCCTACTCGAAAAAAATAATATTTCTTTATATGGGCGAGTTAGCGTTTAGCGGAGAGTCATACATGAGATGATTTTTTACTTTCGAGTATGACAAATATTTTTTTGCCTAACCGTTTTTATACAAGCAGTGAATTATGTACCCGAAGTATCCGTAATTGATTTTCGGAGACGTTATATAATAATATATTATATATCCCTCCCTCCTATAAGTATCCCTCGGGAAAACTACTTTTTCGGGATAAAAAGTAGCCTGTTTTAATCCAGAGTCTAAACTACTACCATACCGAATTTCATTTCATCGAAATCCGTTCAGTAATTGTTGCGTGAAAGAGTAACTGTATAATATATATATATATATATATATATATATATATATATATATATATATATATATATATATATATATATATATATATATATATATATATATATATATATATTATACCTTTTTAATCTCTGAATAATAAGAGTATATTATGTTGTTATGTAGTGGTATACATTATTGTAGTATTATTGTAGTAAACACTGTAGTTTTTCGGGATAAAAAGTGTCCGTCCCCGTCCTATACCTTATCTATTATATATATTATTATTATATCTGTGCTAAATTTCATCAAAATCGGTATAGTTTTTCTTTTTTAAGCTTCTTCAATGCAAACAAACACACTAACAAACTTTTTATAATATTAGTTTATATAATATCATGTCATATATAAGTAAGTCATCACATATAAGTAGGTCGCCAGATTTTGATTTCATTTAAACTTTTTTAACCCCAATAATGAACACTTCGAATGGAAAGATTCACAACTCACAAGGTGTGTCGCATTTCGCGTCACACTACTCATTAATCTCAATCGAACAGATATCTTCACGTGGGACGTGGGTACGCTTCAGGACACTATATTAGTTTTACTGTCATGGACGATGCAGACCTGGCTCCAATACACGGAAGTTCAGGTCTGTACAATTTAATTGCGGCAAACACGTAAGGGATGCACTCATCGGTGAATTCGTCGGAAACGAGCAGTGATGTAAGAATTGGAATCAGAAATGTTACAGGTGAATGCTCTCGGGATGATATTGATTGTCAACCGCAGCGCTTATATCCTCGATGTATGCCATCGAATCTAACGTTTAGTCACTGGAACTAATAAATAAACCTATTTTATAAACTTTTTCTATGTAACTAATACCATAAAAAGTTATTAGATGTCATATTAAGTAATCCGGTGTGCATATCTGTAAATCGTGATGGCATTAACAATAACCATGATTTATAGCGCCTTAAAAAAAGATGTCGAGATGTGAACATATTAAATTAACATAAAATACTCATTCAAGTCAACGTTTTTGATAATTACAACTGCGTGTATCCACATTGAATGTGAGTGCGATAAATTTAACTCGGCTATATTTAGTGTGGGCATGTCACAGTGCGCGACATATTGAGCGGTAAACAAAAATCGACCTTATGTGTATAACACTAAAATCTCGTAACACTTCTCGTTTCGAGCATAAATAGGCCACGAAACAAAGGAGATTGGTAAATATCACAATATTAGACACGGATAACACTTTTCTACAATGTCAAGTAAAACGTTTACATCAACTAGGCGCTATACCAGCTAGTATCTAGCTAGTGGATAGGTAGTAGGGCATTGGCAGTAGAAGTTAGTATATTGATTGCAATATTAAATCGGTAAAGGTGAGGTGAACCTGAGGGTGCGGGTTAAGATTGACAAATGGGAGGTGTGTTTGCAGGTGACCTCGAGCCATTGAAGGCCGGAGCAAGGTCGCTGTGGACGTTAACTAATGTGCAATTGCACGGATAACAGGAATTCCTTTGCCGTGTACGTGTGGCGACGATTCGTGACATTTTCGTATATAGGAAATGCTGAATCGTCATTCACAAATAAACCAGATGGAAATTAGACATCGACGTAGCGTCGTCAGTCGTAAACAAAATGCTCAAACAGTACTTTTAAATTATTCCCTCATTTATATTCGCTTTAAATCGATCCCTGTTTATCGGCATTGGTACGTTAATTTGCACGCCTACTGAATTGGGTCATTAAAGCAATACAGAAAATTATTAATGTTGACTGCATTCGCAATAACTTTTGAAAGAAAATTTCATGCAATGGCCCATATTCGTGCATTGAATTGTGCCCTTACATAATTTTATGAATTTATTTTTTACAACATTGTATCAATAGAATGGATTAATATTCTCATACGTTGAGTTTATCAACATTAAGATTTTATCTATATCAAAGGGTAAGGGGAATTCGAAGAAATTAAGTTTAATACCCGGGAAGGGAATTCGAAGAAAAGTGCCAATACAGTAAACTTCCATCACCCCTTTAAGCCAAGGTCTTGCATGTAACAGATGGCGTAAAATACCCTACATTGCATAATTGGATGAGGCACCTGTAATTGGATTTCTGTTTACGTTTTCATTATAATCGAATAAATAAGAACCATGAAACGGAATGACACAGTGAACTATGTTCTACTTCGGTAGTGTGTTTTTATAAATGTCTTACTAACAACAAAAATGTATTTATCTACATGGTCATTGGTCATATTATGGCCATGACTTTCTAACTTTTCTAGGATCAGATGTTAAAATTACAAAGGAATGCGCTAAACCCTCTCATATATTATTATATTTAGGTTAAAAAAATTGTTACAGGAGCCTCAGAATATTATTTTCACAAACTCTTCTAGATTTCACACTTGAGTAGAGCGTTACCTAAAAACGAAAAGCAAAGCTCTGGCATTGCAATTAATCAGTGAGGCGATGATGCAATTTTCATATCAAGTTTATAATAGCATTTTCAATGATATATCATAAGTTTCCTAGCAATCTGTCGCATCAATGTGATTTATAGGGCACCGAAGGCTCGAGTCCGACTTTTTGTCGGCCATTAGCTACCCTATATCGGATGCTTGCCAAGTGGTGCCACTCGAGCACTATGGCTGCTAGTTTCTCCCTTGCCTTTTATATATTCATCCGATCAAACCGTCTGCGATCTTTTAAATGGCTTTTTAAGTTTACGGAGTACTCTCGGAATTTTTTTCAAGACTTTTCTTACGATAATTGCGGTCAATAAATATTATTCACACTTGACTTTTTCTCTCTATTTCTTAAGTTTTATATGAATTAAAAATATTATTTTTTTACTTTACGTCTATGCGTCAGTCACTCAGTGGGGACATCTCCTTTTGTTCGTGTGTAAATTTTTGGTCTTACGGACAGCAGGTAATATGATTTCATAATCAATGCACTGCCAAAGTATATATATAATATATTTAAATTTAAAAAATTCACACACGAACATAGTACCTACAAAATTACAACTGGTGTGCAAGCAAACAATACTTTTATTTATTTATTTACCAAAAAGTAACAATTTTACACGATGGTCAACGCCCAGCTTCGAACCAGTATACGTACATTACAATAACATACCAAGTTAGGTATATTTTAAAACAAAAAAAAACGATAATGAATTTAAAGAAGTAGCAATCTTATCTACTAAAGTGTATGGGGGGGAGGGGGGGAGGGGGTGTATACTTAAGTATTTTATATATAACATCTGCGCTTTCTAGAATCTGTTTTAAAGGGGATTTCAGTATGTTTTCTCATAATGGTTTTGAATATAAATAGTTGCCTAACAGAGGATACTTGGCAGAGAGCATAAAGCTCTTTTGTTGGGTATATGTATAGTTTATTAGCATGTGTTTTAAGTATTGCCTTATTGGCCCTTTCTAATCGTAGCATCAGGGATTTCGGTAATCCACCCCATGAGATAATGCAATAAGAAGAGACAGATTAAACTAAAGCATAGTAAATCATCTTTAGGCTCTTGAAGTCGAGAATCAGTGTAAGAGATTTAAAGACGAATATTAGCTTTCTGATTCTAGAACATACAGAATCTATCTGTTTCTACCATCACATAGTATGATCAACAATAACACCACCACCACACCAAGGTACCTAATAGTTGTAACCCGTTCAACAGGAGTACAGACACTTAGGGTGTGCGTGAATAATTTCTGATGATAATTTTAAAGTCTGATAATGATTTTCCAATATGACACTAGGCTTTTTAAACGTTGTGTTGACCAGCATAAAGCATTACTTAGTTAAATCGAAGTTTGCTATTTGCAGTAGCAAAAAGCAAATGTTTGAATAAAACAGTGTAAATGTGCTAATCACAGAATAGTTTTAAAAAGATTTAATACTTGAGTCTTTTAGCGCATAAAATACCATTCAAATGCTAACTCGCATTACTCACTTAAGCACTAGACCGCATTACTAAGGCGGGTCAATAAGTCCGTGACTTTTTGAATTTCTAACCTCCTTACTGAAAAAGCAACACTACTCCTGTCAACAGGCATCTGTCAGTTGACTCCTATCAAAATTTGAACTTGCTGCGTCAGTTAGTTTGTGTTTTACAGCTATCTTTATCAGACTATCCAGTAACTTAAGGAAACAATGGAAAAAAGTGAAATTCGTGTGCTTATTAAGCATTATTTTTTGCAAAAAAAACCATTACCGAGACCAAGGCTAAGATTGATAAATACTATGGGGACTCTGGACCATCGATTTCAATGGTAAAAAAGTGGTTTACTGAATTTCATTGTGGCCGTACAAGCACTGAAGATGCCGAACGTCCTGGACGCCCAGTTGAGGTCTCTACACCCGAAACAATCGAAAAAATTCACGATATGGTGTTGGCCGACCGAAGATTGAAAGTGCAAGAGATTGTGGAAGCCATAGGAATCTCGCATGGCTCAGTGGTTTCAATTTTGAATGATCACTTGGGCATGAGAAAGCTTTCCGCAAGTTGACCACAAACGCAATCGTGTAACAACTTCACAGGAAGGTTTGGCGTTGTTTAATCACAATATGGAGGAGTTTTTTAACCGTGGACGAAACATGGATCCATCACAACACAACAGTCAAAACAGTGTGTTTCTAAGGGTGAATCGGCGCCAAAGAAGGCCAAGATGGGTTTGTCAGCCAATAAAGTTATGGCGACTGTTTTTTGGGATGCACGTGGGATAATCCACATTGACTATCTTCAAAAGGGAAGAACAATTAATGGGGAATATTATGCCAACTTATTGGACCGCTTCAATGAGGATTTGAAAACAAAACCGACCTCATTTGGCCAAGAAAAAAGTTCTTTTTCACCAAGACAATGCAAGGGAGCACACATGTGCAGTTGCCATGGCAAAAATCCATGAATTGGGCTATGAATTGCTCCCACATCCACCCTATTCTCAAGATTTGGCTCCGAGTGACTACTTCTTGTTCCCAAACCTGAAAAAATGGCTCGGTGGAAAAAGATTTGACTCCAATGATGAAGTCATCTCGCAAACAAAGGCCTATTTTGAGGACCTCGACAAATCATATTTTTTGGAAGGGATAAAAAAATTGGAGAAGCGTTGGACAAAGTGTATAGAGCTCAAGGGAGACTACGTTGAAAAATAAAATGATTTATTTATCAAAAAATCTGTGTTTTATTCCAAAAGTCACGGACTTATTGACCCGCCCTCGTACTTACCTACTCAAACACTCGAGATAGAAATGAGACTATTTTCCAGTGAATCGATTATGTTTTTAGAAGACACATACGAATGAAATGAATAAAGAGGGGATTTTCAAACCTTTCATGCAAATGCCATTTCATTTTTTACATTTGCCAGGTATCTTCTGTCTAGGTATGTGTCTATACTAAGCTTTTAACCAAAACAGTTTGAATTGTATTTAGAAAACGCCACTATTCCATTCGCATTTAAACATTTTCACGAGCGAGCCAAACAGTTGTTTGGAATTGTGCGGTTTTGCATCAAGTGCCAAACTTCAAAGCAGGGCAAGTGAACTGCTCCCAAGGATTCCAAAACCGCAGAGTTCTGGTTCACTGGCTTGTTTCACGAACATAGTCTAATTATGATTCGCTGACGCTTGCCTCGTTATCTTTTTTAGTTTGTAGTTTTTATTTTCTGTTTAGTAAGTAGCTACAAAGTGCCCATTATAGTTTTTTTATTTCTGTTGGTATCTAGTTTTTGTGCTAAAATTTTTCGTATATACCTAGCTGATATAGAACTATAAAGAAATTCCATTATTTGATGAAAATTTAAATTTATACCCGAAATCGCTAGCTTAACGCGCTCTAAACTAGTCGTTCTAACTATTTCTGAAATACTATTTGTATGATTACTATGTGTATGATGCACTAGTATAAGATATCCTATCTCTCGTAAGATCTTTTAAGTCCAGACATTTCACACAACAGAGTATATAATGAAAATTTCTTAGCGGAATTTTTAATTAAGATGTGTCGACGTCCGGTCTAAAGCGTTTGACATTGATGAATTGATTTTATCGTCGTTAGTGAGCTGACCCCGTTTGTAAAGTTAGATCTTACGCCAAATTAGTTTTCAACTATGAAAAAATACCAATAAAACCTCCGTTAATAGTATTTTAGCTTTAATTGTTATTGTTCTGTTTAAAGTGCTTAGTTTTCATTAGTATTCGGGTAGAAATTATTAACGAAACAAACGTCCTTGGACTTATTTCGACATACAATACTTAAACTTCTGGTATGGTCTACGATTAAGCCTGAATATCTTCTTAGTCAGATTTAAAATAAAAATTACACTACCGTTCCTTCAAACACGACACGGAAGAGCCAAACGGCTTATTTACATAGAAGTTCTAGGTATAAACATTGCATTCAAAGTGCTCTGCGCAATTGTCAGTGTAAATAATACTTACCCATTTAAATTACTCAGATTAATACGGACGTAATCCTATATTTTAAACGAGCAAATCGACATAATCAGAATCTCGGAAACGGCTTGAACAATTTCAGTGAAATCTAGTATGCAGGGGGTTTTAGGGGTTAAAAATCGGTCTAGCTAAGTCTCATCCCAGAGAAACAGCTAATTTTTGATTTTTTATATATTAATTCTTTCGTTGCGTAATAAGATAAGTTATTTAGCTTTATTATTGTAAAAGCGCGTGACTCAGCTACGTATACGTTCGATTTTTTAGGGTTCCGTGTCTCGGAACCCTTATGGTTTCGTCATGTCCATCCGTCAGTCCGTCCGTCTTCGGCCGACTTCTTTTTATTACCTTATATACCTACATATTTAATCAATAACATAAAAGGTTCACATTACAATAATTAAAAAATATTTAAAAAATTCCGATTTAAAAACTATTTAAAATAACTAAATTATTATCTAAACTATATATTAGGTATTTACCTATGAAATTGCCGTTTTGTATGAAAAATTTTAAACGAATTTTTTTCATGTATTTTTTTATTTGTATTAATCGAAGTAATCACCCATGCAATCAATGCATCTTTGCCAACGCAGAGGCAGTTTATTGATGCCCTTCTTAAAGAAATCAGCTGGACGGGAGGCAACAAATTCTTCAAAGGCATTTTGTACTGCCTCTCGGGTATTGAATTTTTTTCCCGCCAAGAAGTTATCCAAATTCTGGAATAAGTAGTAGTCTGTAGGCGCAAGGTCTGGTGAGTAGGGCGGATGACGGATAGCTTCCAACCCCAGTTCTTGCAACTTGGAGACCGTCTGCTGTGCAGTATGAGGGCGCGCGTTGTCGTGCAGGGGCAGCGGAGACGAGCGATTGAGCAATGCTGGTTGGAGATAGGACAGCTTCTCCATCATTGTGTTCAGTTCTTCACAGTACATATCTGCAGTAATGCTCACCCCGTTTTCCCGTTTGGTAAGAAGCTGTGATGAATCACACCGGCGCTAGACTACCAAACAGTGACCATCACTTTTCTAGGGATAAGTTTTTGTTTAGGGCATTGTTTAGGTGCTGAACCAGGATCCAACCAACTTGCTGAGCGCTTGCGGTTATCATACAGAATCCATTTTTCATCGCAGGTAACAATGCGGTTCAAATTTCCTTCATTTGTGTGTCTGTTGAGCAGTGCAAGGCACGTCTCGACGCGTACTTCGGGCTGGCGGTCATTGAGTTCGTGGGGCACCCATTTGTCAACATTTTTTACCTTACCAATTTGACGCAAATGGACCAATATTGTTTTGACGCTAACGTCGAAAGCTGCTGCTAATTCAGCCGTAGATTGCGTATCATCAGCTTCCACAATCGCCTTTAATTCGTCATGTCGACCAAAGTCTTCGGACGACCGCGAGGTTTATTTTTCAGGTTGAAATTTCCAGAACGGAAGCGAGCAAACCAATAACAGGTGGTGCGTTGGTTTGAGTGTTAGCTCCGTAAACGTCGTTGATGTTGCGTGCCGCTTTTGCCGCGTTGCTGCCACGACGGTACTCATATTCCATAATTACTCGAATTTTTAACGTATCCATGATGTAATAACCACTTATCAATAAAGAAATGACTACTTTTGGAAAAAGAAATCCATGTCTTTAAAATAAAATTAATTTGAAATCAGAATTCTTAGCCAGGCAAAAATTATTTTGATTTGAAAGGGCCAGTACTGTACAACATCTGAAATACATACAAATGGGCTATACCATCTCGCTCGTTCGGAGATCTCCCTTTGGGTCTTGCCACCATATTCCCACACATAAATTAGTGTCTAAATGAAAAATAAAAAAGAGTTATAGGTAAAAAACTGAATCTAGGCTGGCAGCATTGCCTCGCTGTATGGCCAAACTGATACGTTGGCCGAGATAAAATCATGAAAAATATATTGTTTTTTTTTTCCTACATGTAAAGTGAGGATGTTTTTTTTCTCGTGTCTACCCCATAGTGTGGGGTGTCATTAGATAGGTCTTTTAAAAACATTGAGAGGTTACTAAGTGGATTTTTTGATTTAGGTATCTCCCCCCCTCTAAAAACTAAACAGCTGGCTGATATATGAAAAATTATGATGGTAGTGCAATGAACTTTAAAGAAAAACTATAACGACTTATCTAACTTTTATTATTTCAGCAGTTGTAGATACTTATCTTGTAAATCTTCGTATAAAAATAACTAAATATAAGTGTAAAATTTATAAATAATGTAAAATATTGGTATAATGGTACGGAACCCTATGTGATCGAGACCAACTCGCACTTGGCCGGTTTTGCGTTGTTGGGGAATGTGTCTCGTGTTCGATTCCCGGTCAGACTAATATTTTTGTGATTAATTTTTTAATCGCAATCTGTAAATTTTTATCGTTTTAATAGAACTCGGTCTCCCAGATACCTTCTAATTATATAACTCGATACGTGCATTATTTTAATATAATATGAACTGCTCAGATTTATATGCACACATCGTGACCACCTTCATTGGATGATGTCATGTAATTAGTAACCAGCGGTTGACGCATTTGCATTTGTACCAGAATTGAATATTAATTAGATTTGATTATGCGCACTACGAACCAAATATAAGTACCTAAAGTTTTAGAACCAATGATATATTTATAGCGACATTACTTTGAAAATTACACAAGGGTTGGGATACTTTTGTATCGAACCATATTTATATATGGCATAATCTACCTAGTAGACTTTTCCATAATATGTTAGCCATTTTTTTTTATCCATGGCCACGAATTAATATTTTTTGAAAATGTCGGACAGTAGGTATAATATACGAAATGGCAAATAGCGCCTAATCCCTTTGTTAATCTGTAATACAAATTGTTCAGATTGTTACGAGACCAATGTGTTAGTCAGCGTAATATTTGCTGACAGTCCCAAGAGTCTTGGCTTTGCATAGGATTACCTTTTCAACTGTTTTCTTGATCATTTCAGGTAGTGCTGGTGTTCATCTTGAGTATAGCATCGCTCATCATCTACTTTATTGACGCGTCAAGGTAACCACATTCCATTCCTCTGAGCCGGCTTGTGAGTAGCGAGGTGTGACTGTAACCAACATGACATCTACAGACCAGTAATGAGTAACTTTTGTATGGAATTTCTCAATTGTATAGTTATTTATGTCGTTATAAACATGACGTTTATTGCGACATAAATAAATACCTGTATATTATATAATATACGTACAGCACAGTATACGAGGGCGGGTCAATAAGTCCGTGACTTTTGGAATAAAACACAGATTTTTTGATAAATAAATCATTTTATTTTTCAACGTAGTCCCCCTTGAGCTCTATACACTTTGTCCAACGCTTCTCCAATTTTTTTATCCCTTCCAAAAAATATGATTTGTCGAGGTCCTCAAAATAGGCCTTTGTTTGCGAGATGACTTCATCATTGGAGTCAAATCTTTTTCCACCGAGCCATTTTTTCAGGTTTGGGAACAAGAAGTAGTCACTCGGAGCCAAATCTTGAGAATAGGGTGGATGTGGGAGCAATTCATAGCCCAATTCATGGATTTTTGCCATGGCAACTCCACATGTGTGCTCCCTTGCATTGTCTTGGTGAAAAATAACTTTTTTCTTGGCCAAATGAGGTCGGTTTTGTTTTCAAATCCTCATTGAAGCGGTCCAATAAGTTGGCATAATATTCCCCATTAATTGTTCTTCCCTTTTGAAGATAGTCAATGTGGATTATCCCACGTGCATCCCAAAAAACAGTCGCCATAACTTTATTGGCTGACAAACCCATCTTGGCCTTCTTTGGCGCCGATTCACCCTTAGAAACACACTGTTTTGACTGTTGTTTGGTCTCTGGTGTGTTGTGATAGATCCATGTTTCGTCCACGGTTAAAAAACTCCTCCATATTGTGATTAAACAACGCCAAACCTTCCTGTGAAGTTGTTACACGATTGCGTTTGTGGTCAACTTGCGGAAAGCTTTCTCATGCCCAAGTGATCATTTAAAATTGAAACCACTGAGCCATGCGAGATGCCTATGGCTTCCACAATCTCTTGCACTTTCAATCTTCGGTCGGCCAACACCATATCGTGAATTTTTTCGATTGTTTCGGGTGTAGAGACCTCAACTGGGCGTCCAGGACGTTCGGCATCTTCAGTGCTTGTACGGCCACAATGAAATTCAGTAAACCACTTTTTTACCATTGAAATCGATGGTCCAGAGTCCCCATAGTATTTATCAAGCTTAGCCTTGGTCTCGGTAATGGTTTTTTTTGCAAAAAATAATGCTTAATAAGCACACGAAATTCACTTTTTTCCATTGTTTCCTTAAGTTACTGGATAGTCTGATAAAGATAGCTGTAAAACACAAACTAACTGACGCAGCAAGTTCAAATTTTGATAGGAGTCAACTGACAGATGCCTGTTGACAGGAGTAGTGTTGCTTTTTCAGTAAGGAGGTTAGAAATTCAAAAAGTCACGGACTTATTGACCCGCCTTAGTACATAGATTCTTTTTTAACTATCAAAAACCCATCTGCCCATTTACTCTATTCATTATTAAAGACGAATCAACGACATCACCAATCCTAAACTAAAATCCCTTCCTAGACAGTTGGGCAAACATATGAAAGCTCTACCACATGTTATTGAGGCATGGTTTGCATTTCTTTAAAATGTTGGCACATACTTGTCTATGTAACTGCTCGTTACTGTTTATACGATGTGTGAGATAGGCTCAAAAACTTGTATAAGAAGAAAGCAAAAGGTTTCAATCGAGTATTTTACAGTTACAGCTCGCTACTACCGGCGTATTTTTTGCAAAGTATAGCTTGTATATTAATATTTCGAATATCTTATATCGCTGATTACATAAGGAATACGTGAGTTAAAAAATTAATGTGAAAATGTTGCTGCATATAGTACTATATGTTAGCTTGTCTTGGTATTGTAACACACTGGGGCAAAACAGAACACAGCTAAAGCTTCTTCGTAAACAGTTTGGGTTCTGTTCGAATGCGTCATATTTTGTGATAATGTACTATCAGGGAATTCAATTCTTAAGCAGTTTGATCATTGTCATAATTTGTTCGTATTATGTTATTATTACGATATCAAACTGACATGTCCCCGCCAGTTTTATTGTGACTGCATGCCGTCATTATAATACAAAAAAATTATGAGTATACTCTACCCGCTTATGAATTAGATTCCCCGATAGTACCATCAAAAATGTCTTCATTTGGAACATGTGATTGTTTGTTGAATGTAATGTTCAACGTATGTAACGCTTTTTATGTGTCTGTATTGCATTGCTTCTATTGTTTAAACCATGACACGACCAACATTGATATGTGTAAAATTTTGCAGTTTTACTTAGTATTTTTCGACTGTTTTGTCTCAGACAGCCAAGACTTTTGTGAGCTATTAGAGGCTTCGTGTCGTTGGTGTGAGCCCCACTATGCGGTGTGCTGTAGTCTATAACCCTTGGTTTCTCGTTCCAGTGAGGAGGTTGAGCGGTGCCAGAAATGGAGCGACAATATTACCCAGCAGATCGACCTTGCCTTTAACATATTTTTTATGGTCTACTTTTTTATACGAGTAAGTTTTTACTATTTATGTTAAATCTACAAAAATCTACAATTTAGAGGTGCTTAGGTTCATATGAAATTTTCTAGAAAATATTCTATAAACAGTACAAAATGTACCAATTGTAAGAGCACTGTTAAAACAGTTTCCGAGATGTAAAAATATACCAACCAACATAATATGCAAGAGTGATACACTGATATAAGATACAATTGTATAAGTTACTAGTCAGATTACTTATACAATTTTCAGGCCAGACCAGAGGTCACCGCAGACGTTGTTCTGTATTTACTATAATCATTAAACTACTACAACAGCCGCCGCCGTGGTCTAGTGGTTAGAGCTTGGCTCTCAACTCGGAGGTCGTGGGTTCGATTCCCGCATTGGAACAACAAAAAATGTTGTTTCCAAGTTTGGTTAGGATAATGCAGGCTGATCACCTGATTGTCTGACAAGAAAGATGATCCATGCGTCGGATGGGCATGTAACATGTCGGACCTGCGTCTGATCTCTCGCCAGTCGTGTCGGTTATCGTCCCACTGGGTTATGAGAAGAGAGGGTGCTCTTGTGTACTGTGCACACACGTGGGCACTATAAAATTACACCTGTTTAACTGGCCTGGTTTCGAAGAAACCGGCCACCGTCACCGAAATGTGGGGGAGTTATAAACATTAAATAGGAATGAATAATAACTACACAATATACTACAATATATAATAACCTACATCTACAACCTTCAAATAGCACTTACACCTAAAACCTACTCAATACCACCTACACCTGCTACCTACACCTACTACCTACACCTACCCCTAAAACCTACAGGCTATGCGTGAAAACTGAACACATTAAAAGAGTTGTAGGTAGGCCTCTGAGATTTGAAGATTATTACAGTACTAATATCGCTATTAAATAATGGGGGTTTGGTGTTAGAAGGGTGATAATTAAGAGTTGAATAATAAAATTTGGGTGGACCACCCTTATATATTATATACCTACCGAATACACTAGCATAATTTCATGAATATCGGTCAAGCTGTTTCGGAGGCGTTGTCTAACAAAGACTGTGATACGATTATTTTATATATAAGTTAAATCCTTAAATTACTTGTTAAATAACAATATTAATTAGAACAACTAGAAAATGTACCTATATTATACACTTCCGGGGCCTGTTATGTATGCCAAAATCGCCTATTATGTATGCCAAAATCGCCTATTATGTATCGAATAGCTTATCCGGAAGTTTTGTCGCTGCCTACTTTATACTGAGCGACAGAGAAAAAACTTGCGGATAAGCTATTCAACACTTTTTAGGCGATTGTGAAACAGGCCCTAACTCCAAGGGCTTTACGGCCATTTAAATTTTTGATTTTGCCTAGGAAGAAATATAATATTTATCTAAAAAACCTTGCATTTTGTGAGGATCAAACGTAATTTTAGGAAAAATATGTCCTTTTAGGGCTTAGGATTCCTCCGAAGACACATTTTTTCTCAAATTAGATTCAAACTCGTTCAACTATGTCGACGCTGTAATACAATAATTATTTTAATTTATAATAATTATAAAATATATAAAATATGCGACAAAATGGTTTAAAATTGTATGTTATCAGTATAATATTGGCAATCCAATCCAATTTGCATAACTTATTGATTGTTAAAAGGACTGGAATGTTTGCCAGTAACCTAAGACTTTCACCTAAGTATTAAAAGAACTTTTGTAACTTACATTCTAGCAAGTAAACGATTACGACGTGAAAAAGTAACGAACTTACATTAGTCCTCATAAAGTTTCCAATCTATAAAATTAGTAGGATTAGGTTTGAAACTATGTTGATTGATGTTTCTAAGTATGTGACGGCGCCTCTACGGCGCGGCGCCGCTACGCATTACTACGGCGCTACGTGCTACGACCTGCGTAGCGGTCTACGATAAAGGGCCTATTAATATTACGAAAACAATATAATGGTAATCTAATCTTATTATTGTAGTAAAATATGTCCTATAGTTAAGTATTTTAAATAGGTAGGAAGTTTAGAAAATAGTTGTGACTCTGGAGAAAACTAATTTTTTAAAATTTCACATATAGACCACTGCTCGTTATCTAACCTGTTCGCGGAGTATAATATTTTGGTTTACTTTTAAATTCGAGTAAATGATGCTACGACTCCTAAATCTAGTATGCGACACCACTCTCTCCTTCATGTTTTCATGCATGGTAAACATCGTAGTAGGTGCTCTAAACACGAAATTAAATATCCGAGGATATACAGCACATAGATTTTTAATTATTTAAAAAAATACCCTGTTTATCTTCATCAATTCCATCGATTTTCGTACAAATTTATTCGCTCTCTTCTGTTCATAGAAAAAAAACGTAGACCACCTAAAATCCGTAATAAAAATATGTAGAATATAAACTTTGTGTAAAACACACCAAAATATTTAGATATAGAATTAAATTGAATATAAACAGTTGAAAGACAAGTTTTCAATTGACTGATGTGAAGTTACAGCGAACTCTGCGCGCGCGCAATTAAGTACAACAATAAAAATCACTTTAGGCACTTCCCTTTGTTCTCTTCCGACTAACCAAATGTTATTTTCTAGATGCATATATACTAAGGCGGGTCAATAAGTCCGTGACTTTTTGAATTTCTAACCTCCTTACTGAAAAAGCAACACTACTCCTGTCAACAGGCATCTGTCAGTTGACTCCTATCAAAATTTGAACTTGCTGCGTCAGTTAGTTTGTGTTTTACAGCTATCTTTATCAGACTATCCAGTAACTTAAGGAAACAATGGAAAAAAGTGAATTTCGTGTGCTTATTAAGCATTATTTTTTGCGAAAAAAAACCATTACCGAGACCAAGGCTAAGCTTGATAAATACTATAGGGACTCTGTACCATCGATTTCAATAGTAAAAAAGTGGTTTACTGAATTTCGTTGTGGCCTTACAAGCACTGAAGATGCCGAACGTCCTGGACGCCCAGTTGAGGTCTCTACACCCGAAACAATCGAAAAAATTCACGATATGGTGTTGGCCGACCGAAGATTGAAAGTGCAAGAGATTGTGGAAGCCATAGGCATCTCGCATGGCTCAGTGGTTTCAATTTTGAATGATCACTTGGGCATGAGAAAGCTTTCCGCAAGATGGGTGCCGCGTTTGCTCACAGTCGACCACAAACGCAATCGTGTAACAACTTCACAGGAAGGTTTGGCGTTGTTTAATCACAATATGGAGGAGTTTTTTAACCGTGGACGAAACATGGATCTATCACAATACATCAGAGACGAAACAACAGTCAAAACAGTGTGTTTCTAAGGGTGAATTGGCGCCAAAGAGGGCCAAGGTGGGTTTGTCAGCCAATAAAGTTATGGCGACTATTTTTTGGGATGCACGTGGGATAATCCACATTGACTATCTTCAAAAGGGAAGAACAATTAATGGGGAATATTATGCCAACTTATTGGACCGCTTCAATGAGGATTTGAAAAAAAACCGACCTCATTTGGCCAAGAAAAAAGTTCTTTTTCACTAAGACAATGCAAGGGTGCACACATGTGCAGTTGCCATGGCAAAAATCCATGAATTGGGCTATGAATTGCTCCCACATCCACCCTATTCTCAAGATTTGGCTCCGAGTGACTACTTCTTGTTCCCAAACCTGAAAAAATGGCTCGGTGGAAAAAGATTTGACTCCAATGATGAAGTTATCTCGCAAACAAAGGCCTATTTTGAGGACCTCGACAAATCATATTTTTTGGAAGGGATAAAAAATTGGAGAAGCGTTGGACAAAGTGTATAGAGCTCAAGGGGGACTACGTTGAAAAATAAAATGATTTATTTATCAAAAAATCTGTGTTTTATTCCAAAAGTCACGGACTTATTGACCCGCCCTCGTATGCGGCATAAATATACGAACAACAACTTCTGTGGCTTAGTGGTTAGCGCGTCGGCGCTCCGGCCGGAGGTCGCGGGTGCGAATCCCGCCGAAGGAGCAAAAAGATATCTGTGTTCCTGTATCATGGATGTGTATTAAATGTGTATAATATACTAAAAATCTGAAATATATTATGTATATTATACTTTTATAGTATACATAATATATAGTATACATATTATATATATTACCGTTGTCTGGTACCCGTAACACAAGTTCTTCGAGAATCTCCCACGGGACCTTATATATTATTATTAAAGACATAGTTTATGGTTTTAATTCACAAAACGTATTAAAAATCATTTACCTAATATTTAACGGAAAATGTACAAGCCTAAATTTGAGATATTTTGGAAATAAAAATCATAATATTACAAAATCATAATGTTACAAAATCTAGACGCGATAGAAAAATCGGGCAACATCGAAGAATCGGGAACAAATTCAGAGCATTAAATGCTACATCCTTATGAGATAATCTTAAGAAGTTGGATGTTGCAGACCAGTATTATTGTTGTATCTGAAAGCATTCCAAATATAATGTTGATTTTTATTGTTCATAAAATATACATTGGTTGGATAACTATATTAATATGTTTTTTCTCTTTGTTTTCAGTTTATAGCAGCTAGTGACAAACTATGGTTCATGCTCGAGATGTATTCATTTGTAGATTATTTCACGATACCCCCATCCTTTGTATCAATATACCTGGATAGAACGTGGATAGGTAAGTAATATACATTTAAATTAACCTCTGTAGCTTACTGGCAGTGTAATTCAAATGTGACGGGTTCGGTTCCTACAGCGGTTCATAAAAATGTACTAGGAAACAGTTTAAATAGAATTCTATATTTACGTATTTACTTCTAAGTCAGTTAAAAAAGATTACACACACAATAGGAATAGAATATTTTACTAATTGATAATTGATAATTAATAATTTATCTAATATAGGAAAATCGTATACTATGAAGTCAGGCCTGCTAAGTTTTTTTGTTGGCTAAAAATAGATGCCATTCGTTAATTGAGCCCCTAAGCTTTTGGTCACTATAAACTGTATTTAAGCAGCGATGTAGCTAACAGTGCTTGTCTGTAAACACAAGTATTGTTTTACCCGCAAACATATTATAATATGTGACATGTTCATAAAAAGTGTTATCCAGGTGGAAAATTACTAGGGAAACAACATATTCAGATATTAAATATACATCATATTTATGTTCTATCATGATAGCAGATAGATATATACAGATCTTAAGTTTTGCAAAATTGTTTAAAAAAATTTTGGGCACGTGATTTTCTGCTTGAAAAAGGTTTCTAGCAGAGAAATATTTGTATCATAAAAAAATTAAATTACATGGCACTGTCTTCGACACTCAGAAGGTTGTTGAACTCACACAGCTGATTTCAATTGATTGAAATAGATGTGAAAGGTGTGAAAATAGTCGATGACCTCACTGACCTTTAGGTTCATTGAATTTGGAATTATTTTCATTTTCACCATGTTGTCAATGGTTAATGTTTACATAAACTATTGTCAGATAGTCAGGTGGTGAACTGCCAAATATGCACTTCTCTTGACTGCACGATAATAGTTCTATTTCGATTGAAATATCCCGAATTCCACCATTAAAGTGTAAGTGCGTAAAAAGAGACAACACACCAACTATTTGAAAGAGATAAAAGAAATTTCATCCTTATAATGTGTGTATTTCAATTGTTTTCAGGGCTAAGGTTCCTCAGAGCTCTACGCTTAATGACCGTGCCTGATATTTTGCAGTACCTCAATATATTAAAGACATCGAGTTCAATTCGTTTGGCGCAATTAGTGTCGATATTTATTTCGGTATGGCTTACGGCAGCTGGTATTATTCATTTGGTAAGGGTATTTCTTTTATATACGAATAAATAAACAAAGTTAAACTATTATTCCTAAAAATAAAACAATTAAAAATGATCGCAATGAAATAGTCTAATACCTAATCCGTTCATATTATAGTACTCTTTGACTACATGTAAACACTAAGGAAGCATTTTTAAGTGCAAAATTATCACATAAATATTGATCAAGCGCGCGTTAGATGTGCGCTGCCGTGAAAAAAAAACTACCTGTCAAATAAACGTCAAATTCGAAATCGGAAAAATCTGTGACGTCATCGTACATTACAGTTGGAGAACTCCGGGGACCCGCTGGAGTTCAACAACGCGCAGTCGCTGTCGTACTGGACGTGCGTGTACTTCCTCATCGTGACCATGTCCACCGTAGGTTACGGCGACGTCTTCTGCCACACTGTACTTGGCAGGACCTTTTTGGTTTTTTTTCTTCTTGTCGGCTTGGTAAGTTTCATTCCCATACTCTAATATAATGTAAAATTAATTAAATTACTAAACCCTAATTGTTTCTCAAAACGCAAGGAGATGCAAGGTTTTAATTGTGTTTAATAACGTAAGAACCGATCGCGCCACGCTTGCGATTCCTTGCATAATACCGGACTAAATAACAAAGCAAAAGGAAAATAAAACGGATTCGTGCCATAATAATTGTCGATATTGTTTACAAGGGACTTGGTAGATATGTACTGGTTTAACGCACAGCTCGTGGAATGACCGTAAGCCTTGTTAGTGCACCTTCTAGAGCATGAGCGATACCGGCCGGCGACGGCGCCCAGCCTCGATATGCCTTCCTATAATGCTTCGGGAGTTCTGCGGCGACGGCGAGCTTCACCACGATCAAATCTAATTGCATGAGTGTTTTGTTTTTTCTTTTGCTTTGTTATGTGATCACGAATTTGCTGCCAGAAGTTCTCTCGAGCTTAAATATTGGAGATGTGTACTGGGGACAGTGGTACGAGACGAGCCTCGTACGCCGGAGTGGAGGCGTTCGGCCCCGCCCTGCCGCGTCCCTCCCCTCCCACCTCGCGATCTCTGCATGCGCACCTGTGCCTGGCTGTGTTCAGTTGCTCACATCACCGGTAGACACACACCTTCCTTTTTTTTTATTTTTCGCTCCGCTATCGGCTACATCTATACGTCACCATAGTTTTACCGAGACTCGAAGTGGACATTGTCGTGCACCACACGATGGTGTCCGCGCGCAGACTCGTTACGAACGACACCATGGTCTGTTGCAGGCAATGTTCGCTAGTAGCATTCCTGAAATTATAGAGCTGGTAGGAAGTAGGTCCAAGTACAGTGGCGAGCTGAAGCGCGAACATGGAAAAAGGTATAAGTTTGATGTATAATTGAAAAGGGGAGTGATAGCGACTCACTCCGCGGCAAAATCCGGTGATTTCTTGCGTGCTGCCGTTGGTTGAATCGCTCGATCTCCCGCAGACGATGTAAAATCATCACCAATACGAAAGCTTGCTCAGTGCCGTCAGATGTATTGTGTTATCTACTCGCGCACACCCGCCTGCCCCCGGCAGGCCCGCGCGCGCCGTTGCGCCCCGCCGCACGCACGTACTGTGCACGCCGTGCTGCGCGGGCGAGCGGCGCGTGGTGGTCACCGCGACGGCAGCCCCGTGTGCGCGCTCTACCATGCGTCTATATCGAATGCCCATTGTTTTAGTTTAGTTACCGGCGAAACCGATTTTTTTAAGTTCTATTCATCGATTAGTTAGCGTATGTATCCAGGCTTTGCATGTACCCGGTCACGAGTCCCGTCACGGCTTGCGGTCACGTAGCTCCCGCTAGCGTAGCTCGGCACGGCACCCAAGTCCCGCACCCGTCCACACCACGCCACAGCCACACGCAGACAGACGACACTCAAGCCACACAGCCTTGTGCGAGCGCGAGGGTTCACGGCCGGGGGGGCGGGCGCGCGGGGGGGCGGTCGCTCACCTCACGGTGTTTGCTGTGTATCGTAGGCTGTGTTCGCCAGCTGGATCCCCGAGATCACGGAGCTGGCGGCGCAGCGGAACAAATACGGCGGCCGGTACAACAAGGACGTCCGCCGCAGGTACCCTGCTCTCACGCCCCCGCTCCACACGGCTTCCTCTCACGGTTTCGATCTGATTTGGTTGATTGAATGCGGAGTTTGCTAATGAAATTTATTAATCCTTCACTAGAATCGGTCTCTCGGTGCCGTGGCGCATGCTCGAAGAGTTAGCTCCCGGCGGCCGCGCCCCTCTCCCCGCACACGGGAGACAGGCGCGCGGTCGCCCGACGCACTACTACATGCCTTTTTTCGTAAATTACACTCGAGATACCATTGAGCTTTTTAATCCTTCTAACGAGACTAGATCTGGAGAGAGCCGATGTAAAGTTTTGTAATGCTGTCGATGAAGTAGTGTTTGGTTTGTTCGCTTGCACACGATGCCTGTCGCCACGCTGTAGAGCTAGCTCCGGCACCTCGCCACGAGTCCCGCGATAACACACAGCCAGTGCCCGCGCCCGCGCGCCCGTCTCCCGCGCTCGACGACTGTCCGCCGCGTTACCTGAGTTCGCGCTACGCCCCGTCCGCGCCCCGATCGCGCGACAGCCCCCAGCCGCGCGATGTCGCGCGACAACTCCGATGCTGCGAAACGCGCGAGGAAGCGAGGCGCCCTAAGCGGCTCGCTTCTGCGCCCGCTTCGCTATACTACAGACTTGAATGTGAATGTCTTGTTTTGTCTGTCGGCGTTTAGGCGATATTTGCCAGTTGTATCCCAGAGATAATTGACTTAATCGGCACTAGACCAAAGTATGGCGGCACCCACAAGAATGAGCGGGGACGCAGGTGAGCCGCTGTCTTCACTCCGTTCCGTTGAATGTGTTCCGTGTTGTGATATCTATATCTTCCTTTTCCTCTCTTAGCACGCTTCTGTGATCTCACTTTATCTTTGGTGGGACGCGAGTCCCGCGTGTTGTCTTTGTTTTTGAGTCGGTATTGATTGTAAATTATTATATCTTTGATTGGTATGAATTCAGTTGAATAGTGAACCAGCAGATAGTGGCTAGTTATCGCTCGTATCGTATAGGTATCAATATTATGTTCTGTTAGTGTACCGTACGTACGTGTAAGGAATGTTAATGGTAATCGTAAAGCTTAGTTACGGTGACTAAATGTTGAGTGGTAACGTAGTGTGTTGTTGGAGTTGTCGTGTATGTGCCGACAGCGCGCCGCCCGCGTGCTGTTGGCCAAGCCCCGCCGACCTAGTGAGTGCTATCGCTCGCTTCCTTCTATAAATCCCTACCTGCACGTCATATGTAAATGTACTCGTAATGTATATCCTCTTTAATATTTTTATATGTATTTGTACTTTTGAATTGACCCCTCGGATACTTAGTGTAATGTTTTAATTATTTAAAAGATTCATAGAGCGTGGCAAGGCTGTGTGCATTGAGGACATTTTAAATGCAATATTAGTTTAGTTCTCGACATGATTATTCGTCATGACTAAACATCATCTTAGCAGCGTTTGTACACAGATCATTCATACGAAAGTTGTATTTGTTAATTTGAGAGATTATTTGCAATTTTATCGATTAATATTAATCAATGTAGAAGAATTTCAAGTTTATAAAAGACTGTTCAGTTCCTTTGCCACACCTTAGATGAATAAATAGCATGCATGTTTATCTGCAATTTGCGTTTTATGTTCCTATTCTGTCTGTCGACCTTTCAGTTTAATGTGAATGAGTGTTCTTGTCTTTCGTGTATTGCATCGTTCGACTGCCAAACTCCATCATGTATCACGACTCTTACCTACCCACACAATATCATGCAGCGCTTTACAATCTGAGCATATTATCTTCTTACGATTTATAATGAGTAAAGTAATTCAAACATTATTTTATTATTTTGAAACACACTACGAAGCAAGCTTTTAAATTCGATATCATAAAAACTCCATTTATCTAAAGACAGGATAATTAGAATAGTGCTGAGTTTTGTTAATTTCAAAAACGTCTAAAGCTCTTACTGTCTTCAGATATCGATCATTCACTTCGAGTAGTACGATAGGGTTTCCTTCGATAGAAATTTAGCGTTTAACATTTTTGACTGAGCTAGTTATTCGGAACAATATTGTTACCGTCTTACGTAGTAGACATTAGTAGATACGCATACCTGAGCGAATCTGAGAGAGTTCATTCGTTCGTGAATGAAATCATTCTTAAATTTTTTTCACCTACCATTTAACATATTCGACCTCTCAGAGTTAGCTTTATTTCAAACTCCACCAAAAACAGCTGACGTCAGACCGGTCAAATGATAATTTCAATCACGAAATAATGTTCATGTTACTGCAAATATCACAACACCTTTATTTGATTATTATTTTCCACTTAAATGTTCGATTTCTCCTTGTAATTAATAAATAAAGGTTTTGTTTTGTGTGGATTTGCATTATGCTTTTCATTGTGTTTTATTTAACATCTTTATGACTTGTAAATTTATTATTTATGTCTATAATTACTTATCTATAAATAGGAGATTCTACGTCATATTTTGTCCAGACTTGATTATATTAGCTATGGTTCAAATTCTGAGCACAGCACCTCCAGCTAGTGACTTAAAAACAATTTAGCTTTCATACCAAATATTTGAGAACGAGGATCCTTCTATTCTTCTATTCTATTCGTACTTAAATGCTTGTTATGAGCTTAGTAAAGCGCCACGTATCTAAGCATAGAGTTGCTAAATATTTCTGGCGTACTATCTCCTATACAGATGTTAAATGAAACACATTCTTGCTGTTTTGTTTATAAAGCTAAGTCTAGCAAAATTAATTAGCTTTTAAAGTGATTTTTAAAATTCGAGCGTAAAATATATCACGCTTTTTTGAGAAGTAAATTGCGAAATCTAAATATGCATAAAGTTTAAAAAATTTTTTGCTTTCAGTGCTTGTTTAGATTTTTTATAAAGTCACTTTCTTAGAATTTTCATTTGTTAATAGTACATGTTTGTTATAATATACGATATGATTTCAGGCATATAGTTGTATGTGGACATATAACATACGAATCAGTAAGCCATTTCTTAAAAGACTTCCTACATGAAGACAGAGAGGATGTTGATGTCGAAGTTGTTTTTTTACACAGGTAAAGATGGTTTTATATTATGCTTGTGTTATGTTTTAAAATATAATTTATTATTAGCAATTTTATTTTTGTTTATAAACAATGATATTTCCAAAATTCTGCAATGAGGACAACACAAGCCAAATAAAAAAAAAATAACAATGCGGCGCTTTTGTGGACAGCAATAAGCAAAGATATGATTCTATCATCTATCATGCCTATTGCCTACTTTTATAACCGCTATATTTAAATATAAGGATAAATTAATAATTACTGTAACAAATAACCGCAGAAATATTCATAATTATGTTTTGAAATGGTTGAAAGAAATGAAATAAAAAAAAATGAAAAAGAATGGTTAATTTTTTTAAAGACAAATTTATATTTTAAATCTCTTGATGATTTTGGGTGCTATAAAAAAATTTAACCTTAGAAAATTGAAGTTTATGAATTCGATTAGTATATTTATAGGTAAATCATATCATTTAAGTATAAGACAGTAAATATGTGGTGGTGACATATGTGCTCGAACGACGCTTTCAGAAAAGAGCCCGACCTTGAGCTGGAAGGTCTCCTGAAGCGTCACTACACCACCGTCGAGTTTTTTCAGGGCACAATGATGAATGCCGTCGACCTTGAGCGCGTCAAGGTTAGAGTAAAGCGATTAGAGCTGACCACTACTTATCGCACGGCCCCATATCATTGACGCGTAAAATGAACCAAGTTTTATTAGTTATTGCATAATGCGGACCTTTTTCTTCTGTAAAGCTGATCTAGACACTTTAGGTTTTATCACTTTGGTAATTTTATATTATGGTTATTTTAATGCAATCATCGCTTCGGTGGGACGGTGGCCCGCCACTGCCCCACCGCGTACGCGTATCTTGGTACTGATTAGAGTGCATGTTACGTCGGCCTGCGACAGGCGGCGGACTGGGCTATTTCGGTCCGGAGCTAACTGAGCGTTGATGACAGGAAACCGCCCGACCTGGAGCTCGAAGGCCTGTTCAAGAGACACTTTACTACTGTGGAATTCTTTCAAGGCACCATTATGAATCCAATCGATCTACAGAGGGTAAAAGTAAGTAGCACTACGATGTGGTAAAATGGGCGTTATGTCGGTTTGCCAACTGTCCTTATAGCGGTAGGGCTGAGCTCGTCACTATCGGGAGGAGCTGGGAATTTCCTTCTGTGACTTAAGGCTGTTTGTGTGCCTCTGTTGTTGAGATGTGTGTGGCGTCCCGCACGTCGCCGCTTGTCCGACCTGTGTCTACCGACTGAGTGTTGTGTGCGGCCCGCGTCAACTCTTAACAATCGATATTCACTTGTACTAACGAAAGTGCTATGACTAAATTGGCATTAATGGCTGCCGATGAAAGAGTTTCCATAATTGGCTTAGTAGATTGAAGTACAGATGTCGATTGTCGATATTGTCGAGTGTTTACGGTGAGTGTAGATGCATGGCTTGGTAGATACGTGTATACTCATCGGCTTGTACTTACCTACCACTATAGAGACTGCAAGACGAATGCTCCAACTTTCACTGTGCGCTTTTGTGATACATAGATCTGGGTTTTGAATTTAGAACAATATTTTCCCTTTAAATTTCCGCATGCTAATCTTTAAAATCCATAAAGGTCTTTCCTACTAATTATATGTATTTAAGTAAGTAAAACTTGATATTCTTGTTTATTAATTTAAATGTTTTAATAAACGAATTATACGTAAGTATACAATATACATTCCTAAAAAGTTTAATTAAAAAAAACTAGAGTGTGTGCTTAAGACCGCACGACAGAAGTGAAAATTTCATTGGCAATAGTAATCAATTTACGTGTATATTTCTTGCTGGGATACACTCGGCGGTCTCGAGTTCACCCGATCGAGCCTTTCACCTTAGAGCGTGACGGATCAGCCTCACTCACAGCCTACGAAGAAATGTGTGTGTGGTGCTTTCTCGCTCGGGTACACTCGGCGGTCCCGAGTTTACCCGATCGAGCCTTTCACCTCGGAGCGTGACTTACAGCCTACGAAAAAATGTGTGTGCGGTGCGCCAGAAGTTTTCACTTCAAAAATGATAATATCTTCGTATATTTTTATATTTCCTAATTTAGTGTTACTAATATTTTTATTAAATTTTACTTATTTTACATATTTATTTAGTGTTTTGAGTTCACATCTAATAGTGAAAAATATTTTAGAAAATCAGAGACGACAAAATTCATTGAAGTAATACCTAATTTTGACCTCTTTATCATTCGTTCCAATGTAATGATTTACAAGTATCAAATATATCCCAACAATTTTAGTAACGAAAATTTATATACAGAATTATTACGAATAGAACATTTAAGTTGGAAAGCTGCAAAAATATGCACACATACCTAAAATATATTTTGAAAGGGAAATGTAACCTTTATATTATTTTTGATTGGTAACTTTCCTATTAGTCTGACCGGTAGTCCCACCGTAACCTAATCAAGAGCAAATCTTTCTAGACTAAGTCTCAGACCAAATTAAAAAGTGAAGAATCCAAAAACTGAGGCCGGTTTTTTATGTAGGTACTAGGTATGTATTGCGCGTCGGCTACGCTACAAACAACACGGCTCGACCAGTTTGTAAATATTTTCCTTTGCACTACGACGTCTCAAAATATTTCAACAAAGCAAGTGAATTTACACGTGAATAACACGACTCAACGGCGCTGCTAAGCGATTTTGATCTTATGCCTAGTCGAGCGGCAACTCGTTCTATTGTGGGTACATAAAAAACCACACACCGCGAGAGCTCGTCTTACAAGGTAAGGCGTAGTTTTGGTATATGTGTGTGCGTGAAAATGTGTGTGTGTGTGTGTGTGTGTGTGTAGGCCGGCTTCACTGTGTGATTCACAACTTCTCTTCAACTATCTCTTCACTTTTCATTTGGTCAGAGGATTTGGTCGAATTTACCTTAAAGTATGTTCTATGCGTAATAGTTCAACCAGCTATACCATACTAAAGTAAACAAAAACGTTTAGGTACACGAAGCGGATGCGTGTTTGGTGCTCGCCAATAAATACTGTCAGGATCCCGACGCGGAGGACGCCGCTAATATCATGAGAGTCATCTCCATAAAAAACTACTCCGATGATATTAGAGTTATTATACAGCTGATGCAGTATCATAATAAGGTAAACATGGACCTAGGAAGCTTGTTATAAAGTTTAAAAGGGCAATCGAGGCGTTATTATATAAATGCCAAGTCAAAATAGCCGTGTATTTTCAATTCAAGTATAATAATATGTTTACCATAATTATACTGTCTGCAATTTGGACGCTTATAATGTCCAATATATACTGTTGTAGCCTTAGTTAAAAAACGGAGAAATATACTTAAGTGTTCTTAATTTTTAGGCTTACCTCCTGAATATCCCCTCTTGGGACTGGAAACAGGGTGACGACGTGATTTGCTTGGCCGAGCTGAAGCTGGGCTTCATAGCGCAGAGTTGTCTAGCGCCAGGGTTCTCCACCATGATGGCCAACCTTTTTGCCATGAGAAGCTTCAAAACGGTCAGATCTTTGCTCTGTAATAATTAAAAAAAAAGTTATTTAAAATTGCTACGTTAACGAATAAGTTTCTGCTAATATTCCACGGTATCCACTAGTTTGACTAAGAAAAAATGCCAAACTAGTAGAAGAGAATTAAAAACTGGATAAAATATAGCCATAAGTTTTCTAAAATTTTAGTGTGCTTGTCTATGCTGATTTCATCTGATTAGTTTCTTAAAAATGATTCAAATAACCTATGTGTGTAATCTTACAAGTTTCAAAATTCATAGACTGCTTTATATTGACACATTTGACACTTAATCTTGTTGTGTCGAACGCACCTTCAGAAAATACATAACCAACTTAAGTTATCACAATTATATAAAATAACAAGTGTAAGGTAATAAAAGAATATGCATGGGACATTTTCACAGTCTTCTCGCAAAGCGAAATGGACGTATGAGTACAAACGAGGCTCAGGCATGGAGATGTACACAGAGACACTGAGTAGTTCTTTTGTTGGGGTTCTCTTCAACCACGCGGCGCAGTAAGTCAGCTGGAGGCTTGCGGCTGTGGCGTGTTAGCGACCGCGACCGCGTCTATGGAAGACGCGTCTAACTAAAATCATTGGAAATCAAAACGATTGTCTTTAAAGAATATTTTAAAAGGTTTCACTTTTCAAAAAAGAATATGTGACGAACTTCGTGAATGAGACATTAAATTAGTTGAAAACTGTGATCATAATAATGATTGATTGATTGATGATGCAAGGCTTTGATACAATCGATTTGGTTTCAGACATCGACTTAAATCCACCATACAGACATTGTCCGCTCAAATAGTACTAATATAGAATGTGATAGATACTAATGTCAAGTTACATTTAGTCCCTACCTTGGCTGTACCTAATGCGGCACGGCTTCAGCATAGTTTATTGATTGCAGTCCCCCGACACACAAGCTTGGCAGAATGATTACCTCCAGGGTACTGGCTGCGAGATGTACACCGAAACACTATCGACATCCTTTACTGGAATGAGTTTTTCACAAGCAAGCGAGTAAGATTTAATTAGGGATCCAAATTATATTTTCTTTGATATTTTTTTTGTTTCTTTACTCATATTAATTCTTTCATTAGTAAGCTCTACTATTTGATTAAGTAATCGACCAATTGTAACTTTTTTCTGATTATGTATAAAATCTATTTCGTTTTTCATTTCATTCAAGCGTTTCCATTCCGTCGTTCGAGTTTTGTTAATTCCAATTATTGGGAGGAATGATACAATACCCTATGTATTTCAGATTATGTTTCACGAAATTAAAACTGCTTCTACTGGCGATCGAGATCAAGGGTGAGGAAGGGGCCGACAGCAAGATATCAATTAATCCAAGAAACGCGAAGATCCACGCAAACACACAAGGTTTTTTTATCGCGCAATCTGCCGATGAAGTAAAAAGGTATGTTATATATCTTAAACTCCATATAAATTTCAATCAAATTCCTACCCTCAGCACTAGACTTAAAAAGAGATTTTTTTTTATCAGTTAACTAAAATCGCACATATTAACCAAAAAAGGGTTGAGACATAAGAAAATATTTTCAGGGCGTGGTATTACTGCAAAGCGTGCCATGAAGACATCAAGGATGAGACACTTATTAAGAAGTGCAAATGCAAAAACTGTAAGATCTTTATTTGTCACTGACGTAGAAACATGTTCTTTTGAAAATGAATAACATTTTTATAATCGACATTAGGTACTATTCCATTTCAATGGTCAATAACAAAACTTCTGTGACATTCTTTCTGGGAATCCCCTTAACGCTTAGTATTCACGTAACACTTTGAGTTGAGTCTAAAAATGTCACAATATTTAACACTTATTTAGGCGAAAGCAATATTTGCCACTTTTTGATTCCAATTAAACATTAATGTTATATTCGGCTACGATTTTAGTGACCGCCCACCAGCGGAAGGTCGGAGCCGATATAGGTAACTCGCACTACACAACATACAGATTCGTATACGTTTTCAAGTTTATTTTTGTGACTATAATTTTGAGTTGCTTTAGTGGTGTTGCGTCCGTACCTTACAGACTGGATCGGGTGCAAAGCACTGGCTCCGTGCTCGATCACACCTATAGTAGCCATCATTGTGTTTGTCTGCTCGCTCGTGAATGAACCGCCACGATATAAAGCACTCTGACTCCATTTCTATGCCTAATACCTCGCTCTGGTCTGATTTGTATGAGTTTTAGAGCGTTTAGTGCATCATATGAGATCACAAAAGAAATTAGAGCGAAACTAAAAACACTACTATTGGATATTTACACTATCTAGTCAGTTGCAATTAATATGATGCACTTCAAGGCCAATCCTGGTACTGCATGATATAAGTGAGTAGATTGATAAAAGCAAAGCAGCACTTTCATTAATCCCGACACTTAGCATTAAAATTGCAAAAGATCGAATCCATGAAAGCATGTCTCAGAAAAATTAAAATGGAGGACACTCTGATTACCTACTGTGGAGCTTGGGAACGACAGAATGACTTTTTAGAACAGTCCGGGCTTATCCTTACTAATAAAGTCTGTGACTAACGGAGAGTCAATAAAACGTTCGCTATTCATGATCATCATAAAATTTAATAGAATCAAATAAACCATTTGAAATAAACGAAACGTTTGGTTTTATTAAATTTTTAAATTTCACATCGATTATCCCGATCAGCCGTCCAGGAGCGTTCCTTCGTATATGAGTCAGTGTTTAAATTTTTACAGATGTCGGAATGATGATGATGCAGACGGGGATGGTGAAACAAAATCTTAATTATCGTGGTTGCCTCGGCGATACGGAGCGTGTGGCCAATGACAATTACCGTACTTAAATATTTCTTTGCATTAACTAACCCTTGCTCCCAAGTTGAAAAATTGGGCTAGAGTACGCTAATTCACCAAAATGCAAATACACGCAAAGTTGCAAGGCTATCTCACGAATAACAGTGAAATGTATAACGTTTAGGATTCGGTGTAATCGTAGAAAACATTAAGTTTGCTTTGAGCGCCACCGCTTAATAAAAATATATTCGTAACAATTTATTTAACCGCAAAGAGCATACCAGTAGATTCGCAAATACGGGAATTGGGAAAAATTATATTACGACTAAAATACAATGGCAAGGCATTAAGAATGAGCTTTGCATCTCTGTCTGCATATATTGTTTACCTAACCTTATGTCCGTTATGAGGTATAATATAACATTAACGCACTAAATTGAAACCTATTGTTTCTCGATTTAGTGGCCACGTTCAGGAAAGGTGTACGGGCCGTCCAGATGGTTGGCAGGGCAAGTACGTACACATTTCAGCATATATATGTGTCGATGTAATGTGGTGTTACGATGCGCCGATGTTGTGCGTGCACACACACGCACTACGTTCTAGCAAATTGTCCTGTTATTGTCTTGCGTACGTTATATATGTGCATAAAGTTAGTTTTACGATCTCTCTGATAGCCGATGTATTATAGACGAACGTGTAATGTAATTTTGTTTTGGTCTTGATGTTAATATTAAATGTATTTTTCAAAATTTCTAGGAATATAATTTTGTCCCCGTTTCTCTGCATCGATAGTCCTTATATTTTTGGTGTTGTAATTGTAACGTAATAGATTAAAATTTTATTGGTATTTGTTTAGGATTGGATTTTTTTCTAAATTTACTATTCTATATAGGGAACGTATATTAATTAGATGTACCAGCCTCAATAGAACCCTAAGGATACTCCAGTGATTGGTCAATGTCTAACAATTCGTGGAATATGCGCCACTCTGCATTCGTAAGACCTCAGATAATTTTTAGCCGAATTTATTTTCGTTTATTTAGATTTTATTATTCAGTCCCAATATACTTTGAAATCATATATTAGTGAATATTCATAAAATTCCCTTAACATCAGCCATATTCATCATAAATAATAATATGAACCCTCACAAACTAAATTTTGGTAGCTTAGGTGAAGTAGTTTAGAATTACACAAAGCTTGTATAACACTTTTGTCTTTTTAGTTGTAGTGTGTGTTGCATGTGTGTGTATGTGTAATGTAAATATATAATCATAAATTAATTTTAATGTTTTAAATAAGTGTTTATTAATTGATTTTTCATATTTTTGGAATCTATTTCGTCTTGATCACATAATTTCTACTTAGTCTCTCTTATTTAAATTTATCATAATTTTTTTGTTCTGTAGTCTGTCCTATTTAAAAATCTAAGCTAAAAAACTATAACTATTTTTTTGTTGCACTTGTATTCATTAATGAAATGAAAGGCCCGTTTTGGACTTTAAATAAATTGTATAGCTTAAACAACTTTAATGGATGATTTAGAAAATTTTGCAATTGAAGTTTAAGTTGCCCTGATTAGGTATATACGCAAAAGCCTTGAGCACAACTAAAAAAAACAATATCGGTGTACTACTAACTAGGTTTTGAAATAGGACAGATGTAAATTCTGGACGAAATTGATCAGTTTTCTTGATATTGTACAAATATATATATATTGTGAAGCTGATCACAGGCTGTGTACGGCGATGTGATGTTAGTACTGAGTGGTGTATCGGAATGCGAAATTGTGCTGATGTTTTGCAGATGACCACCATCCTCCCCCTACCTTCACGCCGCCAGAGTTGCCCAAGAAGGTCCATGTTCGAGGTACATCTCAGGCTAAAGACTGCGTATTTATTTATATATCATTTTTGTCATCGGCCCACACATTAAAAGCCAAAAGCTTACCCATAGGTGTACCCATAGGTGTAGGTGTAATGTGCACTTAGATGCTTCACCACGCATTTTCATAGCCAGCACTCAATGTATTGGCGATTCGAGCGATAAAGCCAACGGAATATCTAAAACTATTGCTTCTATCAAGCATGCCCCCGGCGTAGATCTCTTGCCTATCGCTTAAGCGAACTTCTAGAAACGATGACCCTTTCTTTGGGCTTCTGACATCCGTTAAAGATAATTTTCAAATGCAACTAACACTGTCTTTATGATTTATAAATGAATGAAGAGTTTCAACAATCTCTGCTTCTTGGTTAACTCTTCGCGGACTATCATCACAAATGGTTTGTACCCCAGACGTCAGGCTTGCGTTAACCTATATCATGGCTTTGCATCTATTTATTTATATGTGATTGAATGCACTTTTGATATTTCTATTGTCGTAGATAAAAATTTAATAAATGTTAAAATTACATTGGATAAACGAGATATATTTGATACAACTTAGGTCTATTATCTGTCATGGCCGAATTAAATTTTCATTGATATAAATAACTTTGCCTCTCTAAAGTATTGATTTCCTAAAATTAGACAAAATAAATGAATGATAAGCTTTAATAAAATATTGTAAATACAATTGAGTATTTAATTGTCGACGATTGGCGAAGGATTCGGTAGATCTGGTTAAGTTTTTTACTGTAGTATTTCTATAGGAAATTAAAATATTTGTACCTATTTGTAATAACTTATGCAGGGGCATAGTTACTTAAATCGAACCGAGAAATGCAACGTAGAGATTAAAATAGTCTTCTATGCCTATTTCAACATGATTGGGTATGACCGTAGGTATTGAGTGTTTCTTACTGCAACTTAAAATTATACATTTCAAATGCTTTTTGTGGGTCGTATCTACAGAGTCTATTTTAATTAATCTTTGAATCTTTTTTGGAGGCAGAGAACTTGTTATTTGTATTTTTATATAATTCATAAAAGTTTTACATTCATGCATAAAAGTACTGGTATAATAATATTCTTTTTGTTAATTGTTATCCAGGTGAAGTTGCAAGAGAAAGAGGAGAAGATATTAGCCGTAAGTACATTTTTGAAATTCTAATATGTAATTGGGTATTTGACAACATGTAAAAATTTAGTCTTGAAATAAATTAAGAAATAATTAGGTATCTTGATAAAAGTAAAAAGAATTAGGATTTTCTGTGTAGTTTTGCAATAGGCTAGACGACAATTTTTTTTTATTGCATGAATGAATAGTACTCTTAAATATTAGTAACTTCTCATAAGAAACAGTATGTCAAAAGTCAATATTTTCAAAGGTACAGCGATTTGTATACAACATTTCGCAAGTCTCGTGAAAACGCTCCATACTAAAGTCGTACCTAGCTGTGACGTCACGCCTAGGTTAAAGTGTATGAAGTATACGGTCGCAGGAACATATTTGTAAATATCTCCGATATTTGTGCGTTTAAGTTCATACTTACCATAATGAATGTTTTTGTATATGATGTGAGTAAACTAATGATATAAGTTTTGTTTACTAATTTAGCAAAAAAGAATTAAAACTTTTTTGTACTTTTTAGATGTATCTAATTAATAAACTACACATAAAATATTATATTTTTTTACATTTACCAAGTAGTAATGCCTCATTATTTCTAAGTATATTAATGAAACTAAATATTTTAGAAGTAGTCGTCATCCCTATTATATGCAATTTCGAAGTCACAAAAAAGTTGAAATATTTTTTTTAAACATTAGTGTATAAAAGCTACATAATTAGTTTACTTACATCAAATACAAAAAAAATTAACTATGGTGTGTATCAACATAAACGCGCAAAATTACGAGATATCAGAAATTTTGTGCATATGGCCATACATTTCGTAGTAAGTTTAAGTCGTACTAGTACGACTTTTATATGGGGCGTTTTAACAAGACTTACAAAAGCGCTTCAAACAATCCGCAATATCTTTGAATATTTTGATTTTTAGTACACTATTCCTTTTGTAAACTGTCTTATTTTTCAGAGCACTACTCATTTATGTAAAAACATATAGGAAAATACCGTATTGTAAGGATCATCTAAACCGAAAATGTAGTCTGTAAAAACTATGTCAACCAATAATAAAATTACTCTTATCAAGGGATAATTATATGCAGTGATACTTAATGACGTTATTGCTCACCATAAGTAAAAACTAAAAACTAAAAGAACCTATAGAAAAATTAAGAACTATAATAATAATAATAGCTCCCCACACCGATTTCGGTGACGGTGGCCTGTTTCATTGAAACCAGGCCAGCTACGCAGGAGTTATGTTATAGTGCCCAAGTGTGTGCGCAGTACACAAGAGCACTCTGTCCTCCTTTACTCTCGTAACCCAGTGGGACGGATAACCGACACGACTGGCGAGAGATTAGGCGCAGGTCCGACTTTTTACATGCCCATCCGACGCATGGATCATCTTTCTTGTCAGACAATCAGGTGATCAGCCTGAATTGTCCTAACCAAACTTGGAAACAACATTTTTTTTTGTTCCAATGCGGGAATCAAACCACGACCTCCGAGTCGAGAGCCAAGCTCTAACCACTAGACCACGGAGGCTGTTAAGAACTATATACCTACTTCGACGGTGATAATCCAGACCAATTTACTATCTTATAGTTATCAGTGAGAGCTGAAAACTATTAGAGATGAACTAAGAACCACATACAAACTTCAACAGTGATAAACCGGAATCATCGAAACGCCGCGCCCACGACGCTGCTGTCGCCCATGGCCAACCAGCTGATGAACAATACGACCACGAGGCAAGTGAACAAAGTCAAGCCCAACGTGAACAGAGCACCGCCTGATACGTAAGTTCGACTCGTTGAACAGTAGAGAGATAAATATTTAAAACTGTGCTCAGATTAACACTAACATAAGCACTTAACTTAAGATTTTTTTTGGGGTTAGAACTAAAAAAATCCAACTCACAAAATTAAGGATTTTAATTAATACAACTTCATTAATGTTATCATAACTGGTTGAGATTTAACTAAACCTAATAATGATTGCATGGCACTGAAATATTGGGGTTTGAAATATACAACGAGGAAGTACTAAGAATTTATGACATCCGTCGCATTTCATTTCACGCCAATAAAACAATAATATATAATACAATCATCATCCAAATTAATACCTAATCATTGCGATCCTGTCCAACTTGCAAGATGCATATTAAAATGCACGATCGACATATTTTGTCACCTAGTCATAAAAACTCCTTAAATTCAACATGAGTTCGTAAGGTATTCATAGTCTTATATAGGTAACCAATTTTAAGTTAATGTCATTCCTTGACCTTAGCTAAATTAAAAATACGAGTGTCCATGCGTTGGTCCTTCGAGCATCTGATATATACAGTTTTATTAGTATTTTGCGATATTATGTTATGTTTTGTGACTTTATTTTAAAGCTTGATTTATTAAGTGATAAAATTACATTTAAGTACTTATCTATATTTTGCAATGAGCGTGACATGTACGAAGAAAAAAAAATTAAAACTCCTATACTAATTGTCATTGATGTCTAAAGTCACAGTTCACGAGCACAGCACACTAAATGTATTTCGTTGGATGCACTGTTACTCCAAATTAAATTGGAGACGATTGTTTGGACCTGTTCGCAGGAATACGCAAGATCAAGACGCGAATTACCAGGCCTATCATCTTGCCTACGAAGTGAAAAAACTCATGTAATTCCCACATATAATAATTCACATAGATTAATAAGTAGTTCGTTGTAAAGTACGAGTAGTGCCCACGAGTGAGAGTAGATTTTTGCGAGAGTATCGTTCACTTGTTTTAATAATGTTTTATGTTTTTCTATGCACTTGATCAGCACGACACTGTTTTGTAGCATGCTATTGTAGAATCTAGTTCATCTTAACGACTAAGTAGTGTCTTAGTTGTTACATTTATGAATTGCACTCGTATTTGAATATTTGGTTCAGAGTTTGAATCATAATAATTTTACTCACAGATAAATCAGATAAAATGACAAAATATTTTTAATACTGTAGATACTAGGACAGTAGCCATTTATTATGATAGTTAAAACATTTGAAGGCACCTTTCGATACATTTCTCGCTACGATTAAGCACGCTTTTGGACTCCTGTGACTTAAACAAAAATAATATTTCTTTCTTTGTGTAGGCCGACTAGTAGGAGTAGTGGAGGCAATCAGAACAGCAACGGCGTAAGTCTGCCAGCTGGACTGGCCGACGATCAGTCGAAGGATTTCGACTTTGAAAAGACTGAAATGAAATACGATTCCACTGGAATGTTCCATTGGAGTCCCGCTAGGAACCTTGAAGATTGTATACTAGTAAGTATTATATTGAAAAAGCAATATTTTAAATCTAGGACAACTCTCGTAGCTAATATCCGAAAAAAATAAATATGAATATGAGCAAAATATGGCCCCACAACTAAATACATATGGAAGAGCAGAAGAGAGACCTTGGAGATCGAAAAAAGATCTACGGGGGGTTGAAGACTTGTCTTAAATATGAACACCCTTTACAGTTTAATTAATATTGTATCTAGCGATTTTTTTTCGCGGGATATTGCTAGATATAATATTTCATAAATTGTATGAATTTCAGCAAAGTACCACGTTATTCAATTAAAGACCCATTACAGGATAGAAACCAAGCTGCCATGACGGTTTTGAACGGTCATGTGGTGGTATGCCTGTTCGCTGACCCGGACTCTCCGCTGATAGGATTAAGGAACCTGGTAATGCCACTACGTGCCTCCAACTTCCATTACCACGAGCTGAAACATGTCGTCATAGTCGGCAGCGTCGAGTACATAAGGAGAGAATGGAAAATGTTGCAGAATCTACCTAAGATATCTGTTCTGAATGTAAGTATTCAATAGTCGCTATAATCAGTGCGTTGTATGATATGACAATCTTAGTGAAGCTACCTAACGAAACTTAATCGATTTTTTAGAAGTATCTAATCGAGTTTTGCCAGGGAATTCAATGTGTAACGTTGTTGTTTTTGTATGTCTTCCATAAATTTGTGTTATTTTGGTTCTTAATGTGTAATATTGGCAGAATATTAACCATTAATTAATATTCGCAAGTGGTAGAACTTCAAAAAACGTGATATTTTGTGTTCCTCTCCAAAACTCCCTAGGAACCTTTAGTAAAGCTTCTACCACTTTACTGAATCGACTGACTTGACTAATTGACTGCACTGACTATTTATTTCGACTTTGACTAGACTTTAAACGTGACGATTTAGAAATACGGTGTTGAAAACTTAAACGAGAATTATATTTCTCGTCTTTTTAACTTGACACTGGCAAATGGTTTTAAGCCGTAACGCCATCAATAAATAAAAATAATAAAGTATCTAATCAGTTATTAACAGGAATAGAAATTACCGATTTTTACGTAGGCATTACGATTATAAGATAGCCCCTCCTATTCATCGATGATTTAGCAGACAGATTTAGCAGTTTCATTCAGAATTTTAATTCCATGCAAATGTTTTTTTTTAAACAACATATTTTTATTTTATTTTCTTGATATAATTACAGTTAAATTAATTAAGTATTTATTAATTAATTATTCGATTTAAATTTACCTTAACAAACAATTATAATATTAGGTCCTTACATATGAAATTGGCGTTTTGTTGTACTGGCCACTTTGATGTCAAATATATCTTCTTTGGTTAGGAATTCCAATTTCAAATTTATACCGCTATTTACTCATGCATTTTTGTTTTGAAAACCGTAATTCATTTGTTTTTTCCTCTTTTGGTTTTTTCTTTGCGTCACTCTGTTTACAAAATGGAAAAATTGAAATATCGTATTATTTTCGAGTACGAGTTCCACCGTGGCACTAGTGCTGCAGAAACGGCTCGAAGGATTAATGATGTGTATGGCGGCGGTGTCGCAAAATAAAACAGTGCGTTTTTGGTTCCAACGTTTTCGTTCTGAAAATTTCGACCTGCAGAACAAGCCCCGTGGACGGCCGGAGACCAAAGTTGATAATGAAGAATTGCGGGCTATTGTGGAAGCAGATCCATCGCAAACCACGTCCGAGTTAGCTGCAGGCTGCGGTGTTAGTGATAAAACTGTTTTAATTCACTTGAAGCAAATTAGAAAGTTAAAAAAGCTTGAAAGGTGGGTACCTCATGAATTGAGTGCAGCAAACCGACAAACGCGCATCGACTGCTGCGTTACATTAATTAATCGGCACAATAATGAAGGTATTTTAAATCGAATGTCGAAACGCAACCTGTGATGAAAAGTGGATCATATACGATAATCGGAAACGCTCATCGCAATGGCTGAACCCTGGCGAACCTTCAAAGCCTGCCCCAAGCGAAAAAGTTACTTGTTAGCGTTTGGTAGACTAGTGCCGGTGTCGTTCACTACAGCTTTCTTAAATCTTGTCAGACTATTACGGCAGATGTCTATTGCCAGCAACTGCAAATCATGATAATTCTATCAGCTAGCTAGCTGCTAAACAACCGAGGTTGGTCATTCGCTCTAGGCCACTGGTGCTTCAGAATAACGCTAGAGCACACACTGCACAACAGACGGCTACCAAATTAGAGGAGCTTCAATTGAAATGTCTAAGACATCCACCGTACTCCCCGGACCGTGCTCCAACAGATAACCATTTTTTTCGAAATTTGGATAACTTCTTGCAAGGGAAAAATTCAACTCTGATGGGGTAGTCCAAAGCGCCTTCAAAGATTTTATTGATTCCTGTCCGAATAGTTTTTGACGTGACAACGTCTTATAATTCGATGGAGCCGGCTGCACGCACGAAAAAACATGACTCATGCGGCATTACCTCGCTAAACATGACTCATGCGGCGTAACCTCGCTCTGAGGCGTTCCATTTATTATGACGTTGTCACGTTAATCTATCGTAAGTAAACCGACTTTACAGACAACCGATTTTTTTTAGTAAAGTAATCAATGAACTACCTATGAGATGGCAAAAGTGCATAGATAGCAATGTTATATACTTTGATTAAATAAATATATTATGTTTAAAAAATCGACTTTATGTTCCTCCTTTACAAAACGCCAATTTCATATGTAATGACCTAATATTAGTTAATTTATTCACTTTTTTCTGTAATATCTGTTGCTGTTCATTCAACACGCGTTACATTTGTAGGGTTCACCGCTAAGCCGGGCCGACTTGCGCGCAGTGAACGTCAACCTGTGCGACATGTGCTGTATACTGTCGGCGAAGGTGCCGTCAAACGACGACCCGACGCTGGCCGACAAGGAGGCCATCTTGGCTTCGTTGAACATCAAGGCTATGACGTTCGACGACACCATCGGAGTGCTGGCCGCAAACGGCGCCGCGCCCGCCGCCACCGCGCCTGTGCTGCTACAGCGGCGCGGATCGGTGTACGGCGCCAACGTGCCTATGATTACGGGTCAGTTTTCTTCAAAGGTATCATATTATTAAATACCTAACTTTGACAGACGTTTTTATGTCATAACTATGAACTGGAATAAATAAATAACTACCTACAGTTTCTTCTCTTTAAATACACCTACACCAGCTTACAGCTACACCTACTCCATACACCAACCTATACATACACCTACACCAGCTTACAGCTACACCTACTCCATACACCAACCTATACATACACCTACACCAGCTTACAGATACACCTACTCCATACACCAACCTATACATACACCTACACCAGCTTACAGCTACACCTACTCCATACACCAACCTATACATACACCTACACCAGCTTACAGCTCCATACACCAACCTATACATACACCTACACCAGCTAACAGCTACACCTACTCCATACACCAACCTATACATACACCTACTACTACTGCCTACCCCTACCGAATATATCTGTAAAATTTCATTACGAACCATTTCGGAGGAGTTCTCCAATAAACACTTGACACGATAATTTTATATATAAGCTTTAAAACTATTCTCAATCATGAGATAAGTTAGTTCGTACATTGCATCGCCGCCGCGCCGCGATATTTTGACCCAGTGCAGTCGACAAGTGTTACTACCCGACTGTGGCCTAGTTTCGGAGGATAAGGTGTGTTGTATGTGCAGAGCTCGTGAACGACAGCAACGTCCAGTTCCTCGACCAGGACGACGACGACGACCCGGACACGGAGCTGTACCTCACGCAGCCGTTCGCGTGCGGCACCGCCTTCGCCGTCAGCGTGCTCGACTCGCTCATGTCCACCGTGAGTTAATTTAACATTAATAAAGAGTTAAATATGTACATACATAATAACTCATCATATTCTGTTGTAAGTCATCTGAGACATTATTCTGTCAGTACAGATTTAATCATATTTGATTAAATCTAAGTATACTAATATTATAATGAGGAACAATTTGTTTGTTTGTATGTTTGCATCGAATAGGCTGCGAAACTACTGGAGAGATTTTGATGTAATTTGAGACAGATAATATAGAATAGACCACAAGGAAGGGCATAGGCTACTTTTTATCGCGGCAAAATGCACGGCTCCTGCAGGTTTTCCGTTTGCGCACAGGAAGTCGCGGGCAAGATCTAGTATTATACTAAACAGCTTAATTGTTTTTGGCATTATTAGTTGTTTTTTTGTTTTTCTTTTTTTCCTGTTGTTTTGTGGTGCCACTGTTTTACTGTGCTGTAATGTCTAAAATTTTCCGAATAAAGATTGATTTATTTATTCAAACAAAGAGGAAATTTGTCGCTTATACATACATGGTCATTTTTATTGATTTATTTGTTTAAATAAAGAGTATTTGTTTAAATAGTTATTATATATATTAAATATACGTGGTAGAACCATGTGTTTCGCCGAGTGAGTGTGGGCCACTGAGAGGTATAGGGTAAACAACAAAGTTCCGACCTCTCTGGTGTTGCCGTTAACCCTGAATAAATATACACAAAAATACTAATTTCTCTCATACTATTCCAGACTTACTTCAACCAGAACGCTTTAACTCTGATCCGGTCGCTCATCACCGGCGGCGCGACGCCGGAGCTGGAGCTTATACTGGCGGAGGGCGCAGGCTTGAGGGGCGGATACTCCACGCCCGAGAGTTTGGCTAACAGGTATTTGTTATACGAGATATTGAGAATAGTGGCCAAGAGTATGCCAGTATCACAAGTGTTAGTTTTACTATTTCTATCGAATTGGTTTCGTTTAATTTGAATGACCTTTTAAATAGCGCCCCTGGCGGAAACGCAACGTGAGTAAAAAATGAGCCCGTTGTTTGGTAACAAATTTTCATGTTATATTTAGAAATAAATACATAATATTGTAAGGTGAGACTTATGTCACAGATTAAAGAAAGAGGAACAGATATTACAGCTACATAGTAACGAAGACTTTCGATTTGATTGCACTACTACAAGCGTGCGGTGTGTCCGCGACTGTGTGGAATAAATGTGGGCCGTTGAAGGAGACGTCAACATTTTCAAATTTGGATCGATTTGGATCGTTCTATGAAAACTGTTTCTTTATTGTCCATCGCAGTTTGCATAGAAAGCGATGAAATATGTCATGTTTTTTGAAAACGTGGTACCGGCTGGGTCAATGAGCTCCAGTGTCACGATAAAAATCATCTATACTCGTGTAATTATAATTCGTGTGTATGTATCGGACTATGACCTCTTGATTTTAAGTCCTTCTTGCGCTCGTGTGGTGATGATAATAATACAGCAGCAATTCTTGTACTCTCCTTTATTGGTGCTTACCACAAATACGTATTACAATATGTAATGAGATATGCTTAACACAATATATACGTCTACACTATGTATAGCCTTTTGCCCAACTGAAATAAACTAACTCGATAGGCTTTACTTCATGACATCTGTCAATGTCAATAATGAACATTGACAGTTACATCTTACTGTTGATATATGTAACATAGCCTTTGTTTTAATCCAGAGTCTAAACTACTACCATACCGAATTTCATCGAAATCCGTTCAGTAGTTTTTGCGTGAAAGAGTACCAAACATCCACGCTTTCACATTTATAATATTAGTAAGGATGATGATATGATTTAAAAAATTGCATGGTGTACTAAAAAGAAAGATGATACCTAATCTTGAAGTTCAGGGATTCACAAAATAATTTGAACTGTTTAAACCCAGCCTAAACTAATATAAGTATTACCTATAAAGTAGTTGCAGTTTTAGTAGCCTTATACAGAGTGTATGCAGAGCAGTCCTGATAACTTCGTCGGCTTATAATAGGGCATGATATATATTCATTGGTAAAAGTTATTTGCTTTTTATATTTGATAAAATTTAAATATCCTGCTTACCTTTTTATTTTATTTTCAATATTATGATGACTATTCAGTCACAACTCACAAGTAATAAGGGATATTTCTTCTTTGACACTGAAAAATGAGAAATTAAACGTTAGAAATGATTATGTATTTAAAAGATTATTATTTATTTTTGATTTTGATAATAATGTAAAAAATTCGGGCTCCGTTTGTTTTACCCAAACGAATTGCAGGCAACAGCTAATTTTTACTAGGTATATTGCCTATTACAACTAATAAGTACTTATATTAAATTCCACTAATATAAATTACAATAGTAATAAAATACCGTTAGGATCAGTCGAGCCGTTATGGAGAACTTCTATTGAGATTAAAGACGGTTAAACGGTTGTTCTTGACGACCGACTTTGACGACCTCTGTGGCTCAGTGGCTCAGTGGTTCAGCGGTTCAGCGCGTTGGTGCTCAAGCGACGATTTATAAAATAAAATATTACCATAATACATCTATTTGTTTTATTTCTCATGTTCCTTCATGATCATTTTTTTTTATTTATTTCACACACAATTATTAAAGAAAACTCTCAGATCCTTAATAAAATTAATCGTCATAACTAAATCCGTTCCGAAATATTTAATTTCCTGATATACTTAGTTTCTATTAAAGTAGTAGTAGATATACTATAAACGAGAGGAATCGATCCGGAAATATTCTATTTCCGTATCGAATAATCGTCACTATTTAGTACTTGTCATAACGTTACAACACTGAAATTGTCAAATCTGGAATCGAATTAAAATTCCGAGTTTAGTATTTAATATCGCATTTACCATATTCACAGAGACCGGTGCCGAGTCGGCCAGATATCGTTGTATGACGGGCCGCTCGCGCAGTTCGGCGAGGCGGGCAAATACGGCGACCTGTTCGTCGCTGCACTGCGGACGTATGGCATGCTGTGCATCGGCCTGTACCGCTTCCGCGACACGTCCAGCTCCTGCGACGCCAGCAGCAAGCGATACGTCATCACCAACCCGCCTGACGACTTCTGTCTGCTGCCCACTGATCAGGTAAGAACGTTAGTCGACATCAGTCCGGTCGAACGCATTCATGCCGGTATTCTGTAAAGCCGTGATATTACTCGAGGTCGATTTAGTCGATTCCGTTGCGAATAATGGCTCGATTTTGGTATCTTGATATCGACACTCAAGTTTTGTGAATTATATTAAATCCATTGAATATGTCTTTTTTCTCTGGTACTTACTAGTCATTTTACTGATTTCGATTAAATATTCTTAAATATACTTGTAACTTCATTGTTTTTTAGACTTGACAATGAATGTCAACTGTCAAGGGAATGAGACATATTTAATTTCTTATGAATTATTTGTATAAAATATTATTTAAATTTTGATATTAGCATTAAATGTTGTTTCTTTAGTTGTAAAGCAACACATTATCTTTTATTTCCATATTATTAAATAATCTTATTATAAAACAACATTTTCGCTATAACTTATGAACAATGGAAAAACTGAGATTTTAATTTGTAGTAAAGGCAAGTGATGATCCAAAATCTAATATTATCTGCTTAACTTCGATTACTGATACTGATAAAAGAATATACTTGATTCCGCAAGAACTTCAGCCGGCTAAATTACATGATGCTATTCTTAAGACGCAAGTATATGATAATATAAAAAAACATTGATGAAAAGGCATGAGACAAGACAAGTATGGATTAAAATGACACAAGAAATACATGATACCTATATAGATGACGATGGAAACATTCAATTTAACGGATATTTTTTAGAGTAAATTACTTATTGAAAGAGTAACAAAAATTGAAAGAGCACCACAACATATAGGAATTTCGGAAAAGTATTTGACAGAATTATTACATAAATGCATGGAATCAAATAAACCACAAATTTCGAGAAATATAGTAGAGAAATTTATATTGGAAAAGTTTAACAGGAGAACATCTAATGCATCTCAATGGATGAATAGATTTGAAGAGGAATGTTCACGTTTATCAATTGTTGAAGATGCAAAGAAAATTGAAATTATAAGAGCATTTTTAGAGGACCTAGAATGGTATACCTCCATGATAATTAAATATACAATTAATTCGGAATGGAAAACATGGAAGGAATGTTTTTGTGAAACTTATGCTGACAAAGGTTGGTCACCAGTCAAGTATGCAATTTTATTTCAATACAGACAAGGATATTTATTAGACTATGCCTTGAAAAAGGATTTTCGGAGGACATTGATTGATTTGATTGCAACGGGACTACCAACGTTTGTGATAAATAAAATCGACAGAAATATTTTAAGAACAACAGAAGATTTATTTAACCAAATAAGAGGTCTAGAATATTTAGTTACCAGAAAGAATTTTGAAAACAACTTTAGAAGGAATGCTGACAAAGAATCAGAAAAACAAAATAAAAATACAAGAAACCCACGAGGAGTAGGAGAAAACAGATACCCCATAAGAAACGTTAACAATTCAGAGTTAGAAGTTGAATTAAATGAAATTGATCCAAAAAAAACTTGACATCCCGCCATTAATCAAAATTGAAGTTGAATTAAATGACTCCTTAAAAATAAAAATTAAAAAAATAATCATAGATTGATTCAGGCTCGAATGTGTCCTTAATAAACTCCAAAATTTTATCATTAAAAGGTAGTCAAAATAATAAGAACGGTATAAATGCGAATTTCAAGACGATTAATGGCGTTAAAAAAAGTGTTGGTATGATAATACTCAAAATAAGGATTTTCGATATAGAGAGAAATGTCAATGTATTTGTCGTAGACGAAGAAAACTTCCATTACGATTTTTTGATTGGATTAGACATAATAAAAAAATTTCATCTTGTTCAAGATGAACACTTAGAAATGAAACAAAGTATTCCGTTTATGGAGAATAAGACATATTATAAAACAAAGACATTTTATAGAAGAAAAAACTTTGACAAAGCAAACAAGGAATATGTAATTAATTTTAATGAACATCTAGAGGAAAAAGACTTTACTATTATGATGAATTACCTTAATGTGTATCAACGGAATGAGATTGATAACCTTATATTAAAATATAAATCACTTTTCGCAACAGGCAAGTACGATGTTGGTAGAGTAAAAGATTACGAAGCCCATATTGATTTATTGGTCGATAAGTTCTGTGCTAAAAGACCATATAGATGTTGTATAAAATATAAAAAAGAGATAGAAATGCAAGTGGCTAAATTATTGGAAGAAAATTTGATTGAAGAATCGTAGTCTTTTTGTAGCACCTGTTACTCTGGCATTAAAAAAGAAGACGGACGGAAATCCAGATTATGCATTGATTTCCGAGATTTAAATAAAATTGTAATACCACAGTCACAACCGTTTCCCTTAATAGAAGACTTAGTGGTGAAAACTCGAAATTGTAAAATATACTTTACAACACTTGCTGTTAATTCGGCATTTTGGTCAATCCCGCTCAAAATTGAAGACAGACATTAAACAGCCTTTGTAACTCAAGATGGACATTTTCAATGGACCTGCCAACCCTTTGGATTAAAATCTTCACCAGCAATTTTTCAAAGAGTATTAAGTAATATAATAAGGAAACACAAACTTTCGAACTTTACTGTAAATTATATTGATGACATTTTGATTTTTTCTAAGATGTTTCAAGAACATATTACACATTTATAATTACTACTGGAAGCAATATCAAAAGAAGGATTCAGATTAAAATTTTCAAAATGTAACTTTGCACAAGATTTAGTAAAGTACCTTGGTCATATAATTAAGAACAACACGATTGCTCCTTTGAAAGACAATTTAATTGCAATAAAAGATTTTCCTGTTCCAAAGACGCAAAAGAACGTACGTCAATTTTTAGGAATCAATTTTTATGGTAAATACATACCAAATATATCAATTATTTTAGACCTTTTACATAATTTATTGAGAAAAGGGCAATAATTTGTTTGGTCAAAAAAGTGTGAAGAATCTTTTCAGTTGATTAGAAACTTAATGTGCCAGAAGCCTATATTAACTATTTTTGATCCTGATTTACCAATACATATTTACACTGACGCCAGCATACTGGGTATTGGCGTTGTCATGAAACAGCCACAGCTTAATGGAGAGGAAAAACCGTGTGCATATTTTTCAAGAAAACTGAATGATACTCAGAAAAAGAAAAAAGGTATATACTTAGAATGTTTAGCTATAAAGGAGGCTGTTAAGTATTGGCAACATTGGTTATTAGGGAAAAAGTTTATAATTTTTACAGATCATAAGCCTTTAGAAAAAACGAATATTAAATCTCGACCAGAGAAGAGAAGACCAGAGAAGATGAAGACCAGAACTAGGAGATCTTACATATTATTTATCTCAATACAATTTTGAAGTTATTTATTCGCCGGGTAAATATAACTTGGAAGCTGATAGTCTTAGTAGATATCCAGTATTGGAACCAGATTGTAATCATGATGATAATTTAAAAATTGTAAATTTTGTTAAAATAGAAGATATTCAATGTGATCAGCAAAGTAATGAATACATAAGACAAAATAAAAATAAATTAAAATTTGAAAATTTAATATACTATAAAAAGTCAAAGAAAAAAGAAAACTCATACTAACGGAAGAATTTAGTAAAAAGCTAATAAAAGATATTCATTACCTCTACTGTCACATAGGAACAGAACAGATAAGGAATAAAATAAGCTCATTTTATACTGCATATAACTTGATGAGAAATATAAAGAATATGTGTGACACATGTGAAGTGTGCATAAGAAATAAGTCCAGAGGTAAATATAATTATGGGTTATTGTCTCAGTTGGGACCAGCTTCATATCCTTATGAAATAATGTCAATAGACACTATTGGAGGATTTGGTGGATCTCGATCTACAAAAAAATATTTACACATTTTAGTGGATCACTTTACAAGATATGCTTACATATTGACCTCGAAAACACAGAAGTCAAATGATTTTATAAAGTTATTGTAGAAAGTGGCACAGGAAAATAAGATTGGCATTATTTTATCTGATCAATATCCAGGTATAAATTCAAAAGAATTTAAATCATTTTTAGATACAGAAAATAAAACTATAGTTTTTTCTGTCGTTTAAATGAGAGATTAAACCAAACTATTGTAAATAAAATAAGATGTAAGATAAATGAAAATAACAATAACTTAGCCTGGACAACTATTGCTCATGAATGTATCAAAAGATATAATGAGACAGAACATACTGTTACAAAGTTTACACCTCAATATCTTCTGGAAGGCAAAAATTACACCCTTCTACCAGCTGAATTAAAAGAAAATTCTACAGTTGAAGATTTAAAAAGAGACAGAAAAATGGCATTTGAAAATTCTATGAAGTCATATTTATACAATAAGCAAAAATTTGATAGAAAGAGGAGAGATCTAGATTTGAAAGTTAGCGATTTCGTATATATTGAAAATGGAAATAAACTTAATAGAAGAAAGTTAAATGAATTAAAGATTGGGCCTTCTGAGGTTTTGCAAAATATATGTCTATATACAGAGTAGACACTGGTCACAAGAAGTGTGAATCAAATTTCTATTACATTACGAAGATGGTTCCAGCTCCTACAGCTGCACCGGTCGGAGTCTGATCTGGAGGGGGAGATGTAACCTCATTGTTTTTTAGACTTGACAATGAATGTCAACTGTCAAGGGAATGAGACTTATATTTAATTTCTTATGAATTATTTGTATAAAATATTATTTAAATTTTGATATTAGCATTAAATGTTGTTTCTTTAGTTGTAAAGCAACACATTATCTTTTATTTCCATATTATTAAATAATTTTATTATATACATATACATTTTGCCAGGTGTTCGTGCTGATGCAGTTCGATCCGGGCGTGGAGTACCGCGCGAGCCGCCGCGCCGGTGCCACACCCAAGGACGACGCCTCCTGACTATTGCTGTGCAGCGCCCTCACGGACGGGCCCTACTCCTACATCTAGGGGCCCGGCCCTCGCCCCCTGACAATACCCCGCCCCGCCTCACCCCCGCCTCCATATGAGAAGTGCGCGCCGAGGGGTATCTTTTCCCGATCTTAATTCCGATATCGCAGAACTAGTTTAATCTGATAGACGATTCCATTCGGAAAACTCTTTTGAGTTTTGTCACTGTGACCTGTGACTCCTTTCATAACCGACTTTTTCGAATACCCGCTTATTCTTGTCTTACATGTGACCCACTTACAGCTGAGTGTAAAACTGTCTATATGTCTGAACTATATTGAACGAAATTGATACTGCCTCAAACAACGATATATCGAGCTTTTACATTTGATTGTACAGAATTATTAATAAACTTAGATAAGCTGATTTGCCACTCTCTACTGGTTCCAAACAACGTTCCCCGAAGATACCGATTAGATTGAACTAGTATTTTGTGATAGTAGGTACTTCTCATCGCGCGGTCCGTTGTTGGTTATCCTTGGGCTTTCCTATTCAACCAGCATTTTTTTAATATCGAAAATATTCTTGGTGCATGACAAAAACGAGTACGATAGAATATTATGCAAATAGGTACATCGATACGTTGAAATGACCAAAAATATTCGTTCTGTGTTTTTCATTAAGTAAATATTCAACCTTAGTCGGGTTTTCCTGTCACGCTGACCGCACGCTGACGGTCGGCGCTGATAGGTCAATATGTATGTAGTTATAAGAAGCGTTTTCGAATAACGCGTAGCGGTCAGCGCGTACATTTCATACATTTTCGGTGTCGGCGCTGACGGTCAGCGAGCGGTGAGCGTGACAGGAAATCCCGCCATACATTTTCAAAACCTTGTCAGTTGGACGCAAGCAAATGATTCACTTGACTGGTAACACCTATTACTGTTATTGGCGATGTTACTACGTCACGAGATTATTTGCCACCTAAAAATTAAATTGCCAGACGTGACTGGGCGCCGGGTGGTTTATACCACCCATATATAAATTCGAACTAGGGTGTAGTTGGGCTTTTTCGTGAGCCTTCTTTATTGTTGTATATTTAACTTCATAAAACTATGCTCTGTCGTTTATTTTGGGTTTGATAGTTGCAAGACCTAAGGAGATACCAACACGTATCGGGTGGGTTGAAAAATAGTTAAACCCCTCGGTCCGCCTTCGCCAAATCCCAAACAGCGATTCCGAATTTTTTTAAAGCTGTTTAGTTTTACACAGCACTGCAAACTATCATTCACTTGTACACGACTGTTAGAACGTTCTAGATTTTAAAGATCCGTTGTTGAAAATGTCAAATCGATGCTCCTTTTATTGAACCAAATATTTCTGTTGCTTACTATCAGTTGCAAAAATTTGATTTATTCTATCACAGATAAAAAGATAAGGGGCAGTTTTAGGGGGATCCTTTATAACATGGACGTAACAGAATGCTCAACAAAGAAACCTTTTAAACTTTTAATTGCACTTAAGAGTTAAATATTATTATAAATTGTGCATATTTATTTTATTAGTATGTCCATTCCTTGTAGCCTTATGGGATTCGGTAGGTTATATTCTTGAATGATTTAGCAGATATTGTAGCATTTAATCTCATCGACTGATTGACTTACCTACACACTTTTACTTATTTTACTTTTTCTGTATTGGTATCTACTGTTCTAAATGATTGACTGTCTTCTCTCTATTCTAGTCTAGTGTTCTTTCTATAGCACGGAATGTGTGTAGTCAGTATATAATCGCAACGCTCACATAATATCTATATCTTTTAATTTGTATGTTACTTAGGCTTATTATCTAGGTTTAATCTGGGCTTTTCGCTAATTCTGCACATACTTTATTTTTGATTAGTACATCATTATAGTTTTATTTTTCATTTATTTTTTTAAATAAAAATTTGGAAATGTTATTTTATTTTTATTTTGTTTTGTTTTTCCTTCCGCGGGGATTGTCAAAGTGGACGTACGTGGCGCTGCACACACGAACTGAGCAACACTGGATGCTATAGTTTGGAGATACGTTAGAATCCGAGTGTAATGTGTAATTTGCTAAGTGTGATATTATTTTCGTCGTTATTTTGGGCTTTCGACGCCCGTATTGTAAACTTCGGGTGCTTTGACGATTGTGGACTCCGTAGTTTAACATACTAGATAAGTCTGAACTTTAATTGGCTTCTGAATTTATAACGACCGAAGCCAATTATAAGTTCTCTTACGCCCGAAATTAATAATCAATCTTAATCTCATTTTAGCTCTCTGAGATCAAGATTTCAATACATTTCAACGATCCTAGGATTAACTTCACGTCAATTTATGCCAATTTCTGTTTGAGGATCTAAGATTGAAGTCAATCTAAGAATTGAGATACGTTATTAATTTCGGGCGTCAGACCATAGTTTAGTTCGTGATTGCCACACAGATATTCGCAAATCATTCCACCGTAGAACAATGTAGTGACATGTATTGCAGTGACGACAGTATGTTTGATAAAAACGACAGAACCTCACGTGTTTAGAGTTCGTTATCTTACGTCAATTTTACTCTGTGACCTTATGCTATCAACGTGCGGGTAGCAAGTAAATCGTATTAAAATACCTATATTTCTTATCAAACATATTGTATCTAGGTAGTCAAAGATACGGGGTTCAAATAGAAAACGAGTGCATCTTTCTAAATTATCTATATTATTTTTCTATTTTATTATTATTATTATCTCGCGTGTATCGCAATGCTTACGTTCCAAAATGTGTTCAAGCGAACCGCTATGGAGCTCGTTGAGTAATATTACTTAATCTTAAATCTCTTTGGACCCTGACGTGCGGTGAAACGAACGTTTCGCAAGGTTGGATAGTAGACATAATTTTGTAGGATAGTCGAGCCGGCCTTAAAACAGATAGATTAAATTTAACCGTTTAATTGACAACTTGAGTAAACTCTGTCCAAAACAACACATCAACTATTTCCATAAGGAATTGAGAACAAACATACTGCCATATTTTTGTAACCGTTAAATAAAACTTCCGTGGAAAATATTACAAACGAAACTTAGTATAGTGTTGTGAGACATGATCGTCTGTAACGAATACTGTCGGAAACTTATGAAATTATAAAATATATACCTATTTATTATAGTCCGGTCAATATAAAATTTGAACTTAAAAGGTGAACGTGAGAAAACGGGGATAGATAAGTGGATTAGGTTGTCTAGAGTCTAGGACCTAGGTGCTTGTCTATTTGTCGAGTTCAACTTTGATTAAGAGTTTTTATTGTTTCATTGTATTGACCAGATTATACAAAATATGAATTGCTACTTAAATTATATTGCTTTGATGGTTCTGATTTCTGTCTGGTATGGAACTTTGCTGGGGTTACCAGACATTATAATATTGGAGGACAAAAATTTTGTTTCAAAAAAGGGTGCTTAGCTTATTTTAAAAATATTTAAAGCAAAATTAAAAGCTATTATAATGAATTACCTAAGACCTCGATTAAGTAAACTTTATTATACGTTTGGATTTTTGTTGTTTGTTCCGCCTTTCCGATTCAATTCCTCCACGTTCCGATTCAATGCAATCTAAATTTAAACAAAGCTCAATGGCGGGTATATAATGCTTCCAAATTAAATGTCACTTATTCACCGCGCAATAAAGAAATACAATGACACATTAATTTGGTCGAAACTAGAATTTCATTTTGTTTACATTGAATCGGAACGGAGTACTTATACTAATCTGGTGACCCTGGCTGGCTGTAAACAAGGCGTTTGCTAATGAAGTCATTGGGATGCCCTTGTAAGACTTATTGTAATCTTAAAATTCATCTAGAAAAAATTAAAAAAAAAACCCGAAAGTAAAGTACCTGCTAGGACGCAAACGTTAACCATATCGTTAATAAAATATTGTTCAACAGATTGGACATGGATAGTTTGATGCAATGAAATAATTTATAATAGTCAATATTATTTGTATCTTAAGATGTAACCATAATGTTATGAAATAAATGAACACCTTAATTTACATAAAACATTAAATGAGAATTTAAAAACGAGATGGTTGTGCACGATAGAAATATATTAGAAAATAAACAGTCTGTCCAAAGATACTACTTTAATTATGTTAATAAATTAAATATTTATTTAATATGACAGATCTCTGCCAATTCCTAGGCCGTTAGGTGTAGTGTAAATTTATTTTGATTTAAATTAAATAATTAGATATGCATGCTGGGATAGGTAGATGCATCATAGGGTACCCTAGCGTTTAGTATATATCGAGATCAGCTGATACAAATTCGATTTTAATATTATAATGTTGTATATATTAAATGAAATTTTGTATTACAAAAATTTTCAGGTTCACTTCCATTTACGATCAAATAGCTCTAACTGCAGCGCTTTAAACTTATATTCTAAGCTGAGGTGTGTAGTTCGCGGTAGGCTTCGGTGTCACTGTATGCTAGTCGGTAAATTTCGGATGTCTTATTGTAAAAATGTAAAATACAAAACTCATAGGTATTTCGAATTAATTATGAATGTATCTATTGGTAATATGACGTTTTTTCCTTTAGTATTTTTATACAGCATTACAAATATTTAACGCAATTAAAAGTTTACAGAGGTGAGTCGGTGTGACATTGAATAGTGTTTAAATTCTATAATCGCCTTAACGAGAGAAATATGGAGACCTTTTGCGTGTTTGCTGGAAGTCTATTAATGTGAATTGTTATCTGTATGTATTCTATGAATGCGTTGTAATGTGCACCTCATAACATTAGGCCGACGACAAACAATACGATTATCGTCATTTGAAAATTAAACGGCATTATTTTTTTAAATGAAACAAATCGAGAAAAAATCTGTTTTAACAATCTTCTTATAACTCGTATTATTTAAAATAAATAACGTAATCTACAGTGTCAAGATTTTATATTATTTAAAAATTGACTTATGATTTTAGTTTAAAATTTAATAAGAACGACTCTTACAACTTGTAAAGATGTGGATATTATTCGTGTCCTTTTAAACACTTGCAAAAATAAAGTCCGACACCACATTTTTTGTGTGCTAACAATGCACAAAACAAATATATATAGGTACCTAATTTTGATGAGCTTTTTTTGATATTTTATTTAAAAAATGAGATTATGACCTAAAGTTATTTATAATCCAATTTTTGTTTTTGGACACAGTATTTGTTTAGAATGATGGTCACCCTACTATTATATTATTTTTGAACTGGATCGTTGTTGAAAGAGTCGTTGCTGCACGAGTACTAACCAGTGTGATAGAGATTGAAAGGGACATGATATTATATCCACGTCGGACTCACTCCCACATTAATAGCCTAATGTAGATAGTTCCATACTCTGTGTGCATAAATTATATAATAACAACATTGTTGACTATTGCTATAGCATGTGGTTGTTAACGTTTTTAGAACAGAATGAATTTTTATGTAATATATAATCTAAGCGTCAGTTCACACCGTGAGGCGACGCTAGGCGGCGCTGCATTTTTTATATAGCGATTCCTTTTTTTTTTAACTTTATTCACTACACAAGAAAATACACGTATCATTACAAGAGTTCGAATTTTAGCGCGCTACACAGCCCGGCGCCGCTCTTACAATGAAACGTGTATGTTCTGTAGTGAATAAAGTTCAATTTTGAATCACTATCTTAAAAGTGCAGCGCCGTGTCACGTCGCATGTCGCGTGTGAGCTGACCCTAAATCTTCGTCGCTCTTCTTACACGAACGTACGCTAGAACCTTTTGTAAGCTGACGCCATCTTATAGTGTGTCACACGCATAGTCCCTTCTAAATAACGTAGTATCAATATATAATGATGGCTGTGAGGTAATAATTGTAACATTTAAATTTATAAGTAATAAATGATATTAGTAGCGATCGCGAGTCACAGTTCCGACGGTGTCCTCTCGCGGCGTTGGCACTGTCGCGTGCTACGTGCGAACACTTAGGCGTCCACATAGAGCCTAGACTGCATAGACATCGTCGTTATACTATATAAATTTATGCCTATACATAGTTTCTTATAAATTCTAGATTGTAAGATATTTATCTTCGCTTCAATACGTTACAAGTACGCTAACTGAGTACATGACAGTGTCAACGCTCGACGAACCGAATACATGGCCACTATTATACTTCGCCTAGGGCTGCTACTTTTGGCGTTTAATTTACTACTAAACTGCGCTTCGAAAGGTGTTTTAGGTTTAATTTAATTTAATTAGTGAAGTGACTAGCGAGCCGTCGCCGACGGAAGCCCTACGATATAAGCTCACAGCTTTCGCAGTTGCTCAATATTTTACATAGTCCATATTATGTCACCGCTTTCTAGTTACCCATTTTAAAGTAAGAATCACCCATCACGAATCGACACAAAATCGTTACGCTTTAGCAGGGTAATCGAGGTTCCATTTGATCGCGTCGTGTGCTCGCTTTGTTGCCGTATAAAACTAGGATGCCAAATAAACTCAGATGGAAACTTGTTACGGCCCTAGCTTAGACATAATTACTAGGACTAAAATCTACCATCGGCTGCCGGCAAATCGATTTTAGGTGACTATAGTCTAAACGGGAGATTGAGTAGCCTAAATCGAAATGTGTCGCTGTATTCACGTAATTACAGAAGCCTTAGTACTATGGCAACACTTCCTATACTGCCAACTCTCGAACATTTAGAATGTTTTACTTGTGAAAGGAGAGTGTTGCTAGAGGCAGGTCTGCGATCGACAGCACAACGCGGGATTGTATTGCAACACAACCCCGACTGTTCGATATAATATTATGTCACACCACAAAAATTATTTAATATTGTTGATGTTGATTGTTAATAAAATGCAAATAATGTAAATATCAAAATAAATTCTGTATTTGTATTTGAAAAATACTTTTCCATACCCTATTCCTCAGATCATCCTATGTCACTTCCTAGTTCTGTACCATCATAAGTAAGAACAATGAGGTGCAAAAAGAGGGTTCGTTTGCCGACTGCTGTTTATCAAAATGAGATTGTATTGGCTCAAATAAAAAGCAGTTGACAAATAATCAAGAAAGGATACATACAGTCTACAGGTTTTGACTGATTTGAAGGATACACTAAATGTAACCAAATTAAACACCTAAGTATACAGTACAGCTTATATCACAGTTGTTGTGTAGTCGCAGATTGCACTGCGCAATGCGCATGACATGTTGACCGAATGTTTACGCTGGACAAATTCCAGTGTGAAAGGGCCCTTATCGCTCTACATTAATTTTTTTTTTTGCTTTGTTGATATAATATTATGTAAAATGTATACGTAAGTAGTCAATTTTATTATTCAAATAAAGTAGCTAGGAATACAAAATTAAAAACCAAAGTATTTACCTCTAAAGATTCTAATTATTTTAATAATTAATATCATCAATAACAACTTGTATAAATATTATACAAAAAATATTACAATAAAGTTATGTAGTGTAATCAAATAAATCAAAAGATATTTTAGCCTAAAATTACAAATCAGATCAAATTACATGCTTTGCTGGCATTTTAAATTTTAAATAAATGATGGGAATGATAACAATGGGAAAAAAGGTTTGTTTTATTGTCTTGTTATATATGGGAGAGAAATTAATGTCCTCGCAACATATTTGGATATAGTAGTACACATAGCAGATGGATTTAAAATTAAGACATGATTTTACACTTTTTGAAATTGAGAATGTATTGGCAAGTAGAAACTGAAAAAATAATTAAAGTTCATAACATGGATATGACACATCAGAGGCCTGAAAGTTTAAAGCCAGATAACATACATTCTTCCTGTGCCAATGTTATTTGAAAGTTTCTATTCAAACTGTGACTCAACTTTTACAAATATCTATTTTCTGAAAGTTGACAATTTGAATACCTAATTAATAATATGTGGATAAAACAGCTAAAGCTGTTAACATAAATCACTACAATCACACTTTCCATAAATAAATTTCATCTCAATTATTCTACTTTATTATCTAAAAAGTCTTTCTACTTTCGGAGCAATTTTTCTCTTAGAAGATTTTCTCGCTGAGCTAGTGTTTGTCTTTTTTCTGTCATCTTCAACAAACAAGGGTGGAAGTGATACCTTTTGTGTATTAGAATGATGTCCATTTTTTGTCCATGTCAATTCATTTACCGGTTCTGGAGTATAAAGCGGCTCAAGCTTAGCCATCTCCCTTTGTCTAGCAGTTAACACTCTTCCGTTTATAATTTTACTATTGTCTGATACACTTATGGTTTTACAATTTTTCACATCTAGAGAAATAAATGATTTAGCACTGCTTCTTCCATAGTTGATAGAGGAATCTGGTCTCTTGTTCCTCATCCATTTTGAGGAAGCAAGATCTGATCTTAAAATAGATGGATTTTGCCTTTTTTTAAAGGGGCTGTGGATTTGTACAGGCATGATTTGTAGCAGTGAACAAAATGTATCAGATAAATCAGACTCATGATCAGCTTTGTAAGATCTATTTTCTCTTGGAAACCTAGATATACTAGGGGACTCCCAAAAATCCTCAGCAACAAATGCTCTTGGTGAGTTTTGTGGAGTTACATCAGTGCTACTCTGTGACAGTCTCTCCTCACTTTCACTAAACTGTTCGTAGTCACTATAATGCATCACTATAACTTCCTCATGTTCTTGAGCACTGTATCTGTAATTTGTTTTTTGATCTGGGATGGGTATAGATTTTCCGATAACTCTAAAATAAATATTTGAAAATAAAGCCAATGATTTAATAATTAGGTCCTATCTAGTAGTATTTATTCAAAATTACTGATAGTTTTAACACTGTGCATAATAAAGTCAGCTTTTACAGCCAACATGATACTTTTATTTGTAATACAATAGATAATTATTGTTGACAAACTAAAACTATAAAGTTACGTATTAACCCTTAGGCTGCCACCCAAAAAAAATTACTACGGCTTTTTGGCTAGCCAATAAGTAGTGAGTCTGACACCCGAGTATTCTGAGTATTCAGGTTAATAGGCAAGTCCATGAGTTGGGAAACTTCTAAGTCTAACAATTATTGTAATACATATTTCATAAGTATATTAATAAATAAATATTTCACCTGAGTTGTGGGTGAATCTGTTTCCACTGTTCACACTCCTCAACAATCTGTAGATGACGAGACTTTTCCCCATCTTCATCGTATATTGTCCTTTCTATTCTCTCCCAGTCGTCTTCTAAAGTTCTAGTAGCCTCGGCAGTGCTTCTGTTTAGAGCTGATCCAGCACTACTATCGCTTTCTTCACTGCGAAAGTCTGGAGTCCCTGGAATGAGAAATTCTTATTTTAATAAGCAGGTGGCTAGATTGTCTTCAGTTAATTCATACATTAAAATCATACTGATGGTACATTAAATGCTTGATGAGCTTAAAAATATGCTTTACGGTTTAATAACATAAAGTACATCCTAAAGTTGCAACTAGGAAAGTCTTTATTAATTAAATTTTATGATTTATCACTATATCTATATCTATCACCTGTTTCGCTTTCTGAAAAGAAGTCAGAATATGGACTTCCTGCTCTATCTAGATTGTGCGATACTAGATTGTTTATAGTATACGAAAAATTTATATTTCTATTAACATAGTTCCTGGAGTTAGCCGAATGAGTTGGTAAATTTCTCGCTGTGCGTTGAAAATGTTTCTGTTCATAAATTTGAGGCAAACAATCAACTTTATTACTTTTTTCACGCGCTGAAAACATGTAATTTCTGGCAGACATAACTCAGATAGTGAATTGTTTCATTGTTTATAGCTTTACTATAATATTAATTATACTATTTTTATTGCAACCACGTTATTATTTAAACAAATGAGACTTTATTTCCGAATTCAAATGTTATTAGTATTTGAAAACATCCACAACAAATAAAATAAGTAAAATCAAATCAATGTGTCAAGTGTCAAAAGTTTTTTTTTGATATGGTGGTATAGCTTCAAACTATTGCCAGTGTCAAGTTAAAAAGGCGGGGAAATCAAATATAAGTTTTCACCACAGTTTTTCTAAATTGTCAAGTCCAAAGACTAGTCAAAGCACAAAAAAAATCCTCAGTACAGTCCAAATGATCAGTCAATTCAGCACTTCAAAAAGTAGAATTATTTGCCCCCACTGTGCACTTTAACGAATAATTATGAACGTTTTTCCATTTAGAAAAATAACCGATATTAATATCGTATCTAAGATCTTAGATTGACTTCAATCTTAGATTCTCAAACAAAAATTGACGTAAATTGACGTAATGTTAATCTTAGGATCATTGAAATGTATTGCAATCTTGATTTCAGATGACTAAAATGAGATTAAGTTTGAATATTAATTTCTGGCGTAAGTCGACACAGTATAAACTGTGTTGCACTATGAAAAAATGTTTTACGTTTTTTTTCATTTACGCAGTTTTAATTATACGCAGACATTTTTACACAGTGCAACAAAGTAGACACTGTGTTAGTTACTTAGTGTCCCATTTATAAAAATAATCGACTTAGTGCGACACATACCACAGTGTCAAACATAGAGGGGGAGTTCTTTAAATGAAAGACACTCATTAATTTTCTACCAATGATTAATATTCTACCAATATTATACCAAAGAGAATGTAAACTATGTAATATATAACGCAACATGTAATATATATGTAATATAATATGTAATAATAGAAGCAACAAAAAATGGAAGAAATACACTGGCGGATACATAAACTGGATCGTAGTGAAAGATAACTTTCAATGAAATATAATTAGTGAAAGTGCGAACTATTTTGATTTATTTCAATTATAATGCTAAGACTGGTTCTTAATCTGATAAAAAAATCAATTCATGTGTATAGGTCAACTTTTCTCACTAAAATAATCAAATTTCTCCTTTTGCAGCTTTTTGGAATGAACAGTGAATAGAACAAAAACGGCTTTATTATGAAAATTTTACAATACTAAGAAAATAAAAAGTTTTTTTTGTTTTTAATAAGGTGTACTACCTCCTCTTGCCCTAATAACTGATTCAAGTCGGTTTCGCATCGACCTGATCTGTGTTTTAAAAGATCTAGCGGAGTATTGTCCCATTCTTGTGACAATGCAACTCTGATCTCCGCAACCGTTGTTGGGACCGGATTTCTTGTAAATACAGCTCTTTTTAGGTTGTCCCACACGTGTTCTATCGGATTGAGGCCCGTGATACGTGCTGGCCAATCCATGGAACGAATCTCAACATGAGTAAACTATTGCTCAACTTGTCTCGCTGCGTGCGGACGAGCATTATCCTGCATCAGAATGAAGTTTTCGCCTATAAATCCGCTAAAGGTACCACATGAGGGTCCAATATCTCCGTTATATAGCGATGTTAAACCACGGTTACCACGGTTACCACGGCCATGTGTGTCTGCGTCAATAAACACAAGTTCAGTTCGAGCATCTATCGATATGCCGCCCCAAGCCATACAAGACCCGCCTCCAAATGGAACCCTCTTCTCAATGCAATTTTGAGCATATCGCTCTCCTCGTCTACGGTAGACTAGTCTGCGACTATCAGCACCGTACAAACAAATCCTACACTCATCAGTGAATAATACAGAAGCCCATTGCTCTTCAGTCCAATTTAAGTGTTCACGAGCAAATCTTAGTCGAGCTTGCCTGTGAGCTGCAGACAATTTTGGTCCATTTGCGGGTCTGAAAGGTGTGATATCACGCTCTTTTAGATTTCTTCTTATGATTCGTGCACTAACTGCTACGTCACGTACCTGGTGGAGCTTATTTTTGATGCTTATAGACGTTTAAAACCGATTTCGCAAGGAGGTTGTCACAATAAACCTGTCGTCACGAGACGTTGTCGCGATGCCAAGCGACGATATTTTTACTCCTCTCTCCATAACCGTGGCACTGCAGATGTCTGGAAATTTCTTAAATCCGTTGGTATTGGCAAAATTCCTGTTTCCTCTTCCAAAGATTATGACTTGAATACCCTCAATAAACATCTCTCTCAGCCCCCTGTGACTTTAAGTGCTAGTGCTAAAATCAATACTTTGCAATCTCTGTCCAACTTACCTGTCACCTGTCCATCCTTTTCCTTTCTTTCTTGTACGGAAGCTAAAGTCAGATTGGCAGTTTTATCAATTTCTTCTGAGGCAGCTGGTTGTGATAAGCTTTGTTCTAAAATGATTAAACTGATTCTCACCTTTCTATTGCCTATTTTAACTCATATCTTTAACTTCTCTTTATGCTCTTGCTGTTTCCCACAATCCTGGAAAATGGCAAATAACCTTCCTCTACCAAAAGTTAATAATCCTACATCTCTATCATGTTATCGTCCTATATCTATACTGCCCTTCCTATCTAAAGTTTTAGAACACATCGTCCACCAGCAGTTCTCTTCATTTTTGATTAAAAATAAACTAATAAGTATACTACAATCTGGCTTTCGTACTGGTCAAAGCACTGTTTCTGCACTTGTAAATGTCACTGATAACATTCGGTGGGCTAAAGAAAATAAATCTCTTAGTGTCCTCGTTCTTTTAGATTTTAGCAATGCCTTCAATTCCATTAACTTCGATATCCTAGTCGGTATGCTCCAGTCTCTCAATATGTCCCCTTCTATCCTGTCCTGGTTTAACTCCTACCATCGGGGTCGCTCACAGCGAGTGCAAGTCAATGATAATTTCTCAGATTGGTGTTATCTTGATGCGGGTGTTCCCCAAGGTGGGGTGCTTTCTCCTCTATCTTCTCAATCTTCATTAACTTTATTACTAAGGTAATAGTGGCTAAATATCATCTTTATGCTGATGATCTTCAGATATACCGTCATTTCACTATTCCTCATGCAGCATCCGCTATAGCTCTTATTAATGATGATCTTAGTCGAATAAGTGAATGGGCACAATCCTTTGGTCTACTTGTAAACCCTGCTTAAACAAAGGCATTACTAATAGGTAGCAAACGGATGTTAGCACTACTAAATAAATCAACACTTCCTCCCATTAGTCTAAACGGTTCATTGATTCTCTTTTCCGACTCTGCCAAAAACTTGGGAGTTTTCTTTGACTCTCATCTGTCTTGGAATGCCAATACCAACAATGTTAGCAGTAAAGCTCCTTCCAGCTCCTACTAAAATTCTTTTGGCACAAACCCTTATTCGACCTATAATCGATTATGCTGACGTCTGTTACCTGGATCCAAATGAAGAGATCCTAAACAAGTTAGAACGTTTACAGAACCTCTCCATACGTTTTATTTTTGGATTAAAAAAACGAGACCACGTATCCCAATACACAAAGCAGCTCCGTTGGCTTCCTATTCGCCTTCGCAGAAATTATCGCATAATATGTTTTCTTTTCAATACTTTATTTAGTCCCTCATCTCCTTCTTACTTAAACGAGCGCTTCTCCTTTCCTAATTTTCACAACTTATCTTGTAGACCCTTTAGACGCACTCTTCTAGATATCCCTCCCCATCGTTCTGACTTTTTTGTCTAATTTTTCTCCTTCATGGTCCACGCTACTAAGCTCTGGAACTCCTTACCAACTCAGATATGTGAGTGTAAGACACTTGGGCTATTTAAGAAAAGGCTACGTGAGCACTATCTCATTAGCCTATAATTAAAGTGTTATATAGATTATTATTTATAAGTATGTAATTTTTATCCAATATTTTATGCAATTGTAATAATTATGATTTATGATATTAGGTCTTTACCTATGAAATTGCCGTTTTGTATGAAAAAATTTAAACGAATTTTTTTCATGTATTTTTTATTTTTAGCCCTTCTTATGCCCTTCTTAAAGACATCAGCTGGACGGGAGGCAATAAATTCTTCAAAGGCATTTTGTACTGCCTCTCGGGTATTGATTTTTTTCCCGCCAAGAAGTTATTCAAATTCTGAAAAAGTAGTAGTCTGTAGACGCAAGATCTGGTGAGTAGGGCGGATGACGGAGAGCTTCCAACCCCAGTTCTTGCAACTTGGAGACCCTCTGCTGTGCAGTATGAGGTCGCGCGTTGTCGTGCAGGAGCAGCGGAGACGAGCGATTGACCAATACTGGTTGGAGATGTGCCCGCTTCTCCATCATTGTGTTCAGTTCTTCACAGTACACATCTGCAGTAATGCTCACCCAGTTTGGTAAGAAGCTGTGATGAATCACACCGGCTCCAGACCACCAAACAGTGACCATCACTTTTCTAGGGGTATGTTTTCGTTTAGGGCATTGTTTAGGTGCTGAACCAGGTTCCAAACAACCAACTTGCTGAGCGCTTGCGGTTATCAAACAGAATCCATTTTTCATCGCAAGTTACAATGCGGTTCAAAATTCCTTCATTTGTGTGTCTGTTGAGCAGTGCAAGGCACGTCTCGACGCGTACTTCGCGCTGGCGATCATTGAGTTCGTGGGGCACCCATTTGTCAAGCTTTTTTACCTTGCCAATTGGACGCAAATGGACCAATATTGTTTTGACGCTAACGTCGAAAGCTGCCGCTAATTCAGCAGTAGATTGTGTATCATCAGCTTCCACAATCGCCTTTAATTCGTCATTGTCGACCAAAATCTTCGGAAGACCGCGGGGTTCATTTTTCAGGTCGAAATTTCCAGAACGGAAGCGAGCAAACCAATAACAGGTGGTGCGTTGGTTTGTAGTGTTAGCTAGTAAGCTTCGTTGATGTTGCGTGCCGCTTGTGCCGCGTTGCTGCCGAACTGCCACGGCGGTACTCATATTCCATAATTACTCGAATTTTTAACGTATCCATGATGACGAAAAAGATTGAAATAATCATGTCGATATTCATGGGTGTGTGCGTTTGCGAAGTATGAAAATTACACATACATGCGATGATTTGTCCTGCAGAACGCAACGGCATGAGATGAGTTGCTATTTATAAAATATTAGGCGTTTTAAGTTATTATATTTTTTAAATTAATTTATTTACTATTAATTAAAGTCATCTAAAACGTACGAACGTTTTATTAAAATATTTGTGAATGACAAGTAAAGCACTGCATTTCTGCCTACAAGGAGCGCACGCAAATCCAGGGGGATTCCGTATTATTCACTGATGAGTGTATGGTCGCAGACTAGTCTACCGTAGACGAGGAGAGCGATATGCTCAAAATTGCATTGAGAAGAGGGTTCCATTTGGAGGCGGGTCTTGTATGGCTTGGGGCGGCATATCGATAGATGCTCGAACTGAACTTGTGTTTATTGACGCAGACACACATGGCCGTGGTAACCATGGTTTAACATCACATCGCTATATAACGGAGGTATTGGACCCTCATGTGGTACCTTTTAGCGGATTTATAGGCGATAACTTCTTTCTGATGCAGGACATTAGCTCGTCCGCACGCAGCAAGACAAGTTAAGCAATACTTTACTCATGTTGAGATTCGTTCCATGGATTGGCCAGCACGTAGCCCGGACGTCAATCCGATAGAACACGTGTGGGACAACCTAAAAAGAGCTGTATTTACAAGAAATCCGGTCCCAACAACGGTTGCGGAGCTCAGAGTTCATTGTCACAAGAATGGAACAATACTCCGCAACATCTTTTAAAAACACTGATCAGGTCGATGCGAAACCGACTTGAATCAGTTATTAAGGCAAGAGGAGGTAATGAATGAATGAATGAATGAATTATTTAATTTTATATGAGTTACACAGACTCATAATGGTTAGTAAAACTTATAATCTATGTTAGTTATATAAAGATAATAAGCAATGTGACAATACATTTTTTTTAAATTACATGTATCACTTCTGCACCATGCCGTTAGATATGGCGCAGCAGTGACGAACGTAAGGGCAGTCAAGCCGACCCGCAATCATATTTAGAATGCTGTTGTAATACACCTTATTAAAAACAAAAAAACTTTTTCTTTTCTTAGTATTGTAAAATTTTCATAATAAAGCCGTTTTTGTTCTATTCACTGTTTCATTCCAAAAAGCTGCAACAGGAGTATTTTGATTATTTTAGTGAGAAAAGTTGACCTATACACACATGAATTGATTTTTTTGTCAGATTAAGATCCAGTCTTAGCATTATCATTGAAATAAAGCAAAATAGTTCGCACTTTCACTAATTATATTTCATTGAAAGTTATCTTACACTACAATCCAGTTTATGTATCCGCCAATGTATATCTTCCATTTTTTGTTGTTTCGGTTCTTACTGTGTAATAATATATTACATAGTTTACGTTCGCTTTGGTGTAATATTGGTAGAATATTAATCATTGGTAGAAAATTAATTAGTGTCTTCCATTTAAAGAACTCCCCCTCTATGTTTGACACTGTGGTATGTGTCGCACTGAGTCGATTATTTTTAAAAGTGGAACAATAAGTAACTAACACAGTGTCTACTTTGTTGCAGTGTGTAAAAATGTCTGCGTATAATTAAAACTGCCTGAATATAAAAAAAAAAAACCCGTAAAACATTTTTTCATAGTGCAACACAGTTTATACTGTGTCGACTTACGCCAGAAATTAATATTCAATCTTAATCTCATTTTAGCTATCTGAGATCATGATTGCAATACATTTCAAACGATTCAACGAATAGGATTAAAGGATCCTAGGAGAGCTAAAAAAATTAACTTAAAAATTTATATGTAAAAACATAACGCTAGGTTTTTTTTTTAAATAAAAACAGTAGGAGTGAGAGTAACAATAGTTTACTAAAAATGAAATACCTTTTTAATAATTTCAACCATAATTTCCTCTGGATAGTTTGGAACATTTTCACAGAAACGTCTCATCTTGCATTCTTCGTAATCGTGTGTAATCGCCCAGGGACAGACAGAGACCACCCAGGGAGCACCGAGCCTCATGCTTGCGGTTTTAGCTTTACCAGTGCCCTGGGCGATTACACCTCCCCGGGTGTAATCTGTGAATAGAAAATTCGTTTAAATTTTTTTATACAAAACGGCAATTTCATAGACCTATTTTTTTTGTTTGCTACCAAAACGAAAGGATTTTTCACCAAGGTATACCCTGGATCCAAAAGTACTGAACAGAACTCCTGACTCCTTATACGTCCATGTTTGGGTATTTCAGCCCCATTGCTTAAAGAACTGCAAGCATAAGCCACTATATCGATTAAAGTAATCATCATCATCACACCATAAATCATGACATAATGATGATATAATAGGTACTTCTCATAATAATTTACACCGACACGGTTATCTTTGAACATTATTCTGCCGCTTATGGACCGATTTTCAAAATTCTTTTTTTGATGTATTGGGTATAATCCGAAATTGGTCTCGTTGTCACCAACCGACCTGACGATGGCATCCATGAGGAATCGAGGGAACTGCTCGAAATTTATATGGAGACATATAGTGATTTTAACTTTTTCAGAATTTACCTAAGCATATATTTTTTTTTTTATTAAATAAGGGGGCAAACGAGCAAACGGGTCACCTGATGGTAAGCAACTACCGTCGCCCATGGACACTCGCAACATCAGAAGAGCTGCAGGTGCGTTGCCGGCCTTTTAAGAGGGAATACGCTCTCTTATTGAAGGTTTGGAGGTCGTATAGGTCCGGAAATACTGCTGGTGACAGTTCGTTCCAGAGTTTTACAGTGCGCGGCAGAAAGTTACGCGAAAAGCGCACGGTGGAAGACTGCCACTCATCAAGGTGATGAGGATGGTATGTTTTTCGCGTGGGACGATGGCAAAAAGTTGCAGGTGGTATGATTCCGAACAATTCCTCAGAGCACTCCCCGTGATACAACCGATAGAGGATGCAGAGTGAAGCTACATCTCTACTGTACTGTACTGTCTCGCTCTGTTAAGAACACCAAGCTTCTTCGAGGCTAATTTGGCCTTACCCTCTAGATGATATCGGAACTGGACTTCGCTCGATATGTTGACGCCAAGTATCTCAATGCTAGGGGAGATGGTTAAAGATGTGCCCTCGAAACGAGGATATACGACCATTGGTGACTTTTTAGTGGTGAACGCGCAGACTTGTGTCTTGGCGGGGTTGAATTGGACTAAGTTACGTCTACCCCATTCAGAGACTTTCTCCAATGAATTCTCTATTTTAGACACAAGTTCGTTTCGACTCTCAATGACATTTAGCCGAGAAATATTGGGGGAGCCGGTATATACAGCATCACCTGTACTATCATCCGCATAGCAATGAATGCCGTTGGTCTGTAACATGTCATTGATATGCAGTATGAATAGGGTAGGCGATAGCACACAGCCCTGAGGGACACCAGCATCAACAGACTGAGTTTCCGAGCATTCGCCGTCAACTACGACCTTTATGCTTCTATCTGCTAAGAAACTAGTGACCCACTTACATAATTTTTCGGGCAGCCCGTATGATGGAAGCTTTGATAGCAGCGCTTTATGCCAAACCCGATCAAAGGCCTTCGCAATGTCCAAACTAACAGCCAATGCCTCTCCCTTCGACTCAATTGCCTGAGCCCAACGATGAGTTAGGTACGCCAAGAGATCACCAGCCGAACGACCCTTATGGAACCCGTATTGTTTGTCGCTTAGTAATCCCTGGCCGTCCAAGTATCGAAGAAGCTGGCTATTGATAATGGATTCCATTATCTTCGAGAAGAGAGAGGTTATAGCGATTGGTCTGTAGTTGGAAGGATTTGAGCGATCACCTTTTTTGGGGATCGGGTGCACCAAGGCTGTCTTCCAAGAAGCCGGGACGATGCCAGAAGAGTAGGAGAACCGAAATAGACGCGTCAAGACCGGAGCCAACTCTGGAGCACACTTTTTCAACACAATAGGAGGGATTCCGTCAGGCCCACTCGACTTTTGGATATCAAGGGAACGGAGGGCTTTTCGCACTGAGCGCTGATGAAACCGAATATCCGACATGATGCTCGTGCATCGCGGTATGGTCGGCGGTTTCTGCCCCCGTCATCCAGGGTCGAGTTTGACGCAAAGAGCTTGCCCAGAAGATCGGCTTTGTCCTTTGCGTCCTGGGCCAACGATCCATTTCCTACGTGTAGGGATGGTAGGGTTGGCTTGCAGAAATTTCCTTCAATAGCTTTGGCCAGAGACCAGAATGCACGGGTTCCCGAGGGGAGGCGCTCAAGTCTCTTACCAATTCTATTGAAGTGCTGTTTCTTTGCCCGAGTGATCTCTTTCTTGAGAGACCTAGAGGCAAGGTTGTACTCCTTTTTATATGTGCTGGTATTTAAATCCCGAGCAGACACTGCATTGGCTTTTGGATATGCTACGAAAAAATAAGATTCTGCACCAAGGTTTACCCTGGATCCAAAAGTACTGAACAGAACAGTAGTGTGGATTCGTGCATTCTGGCTCACTATTCTGGATCCCCCGCCCTCTCCCACGTGCTCTATCAACGGTTCGAGGGGTGACGCCAGCTAAAAAAAAAAGTTTAGTGTCAAAATGGGGGTTTTCGACCATGCCCGATCGATATATGCGATCCGTTTTTGCGTATTTTCACTAGTTTACGTTTTAGCTTTTGCGCTAGAAAAGCTCCAATACCCTAATTAGGGTAATGCTAATGATATCCTCGGTTTCTAATGAGTATTGACAATGCATTCATTAAGATTCTAATGACATTTTGCTGTGTCGCAATCGTCATAAAAATCCATAGTCTCCTTTTTAACAATTAAAGCTGATGTTTAAAATAAAACTTTGGTTTACTTTCAAAAAAAATATTTATTTAGTCGTAATCCTTTAGTAAAATTTTTAATCTTTCATAAAACAAGATTTAAACTTTATATTCAAAAACATATCATTTTTAAGTGTATCACTGCCAAATTCAGTCTGAAACTCTGTCAATGACTTGTTATGAAACTTATATAACAAGTAGGTACATTAAACAGTACTCTCCACACACGGAAGTCCAATCATTGTGCAGCCTGATAGTATTATAACGCCATTTCCTTGCATTTCTATTCAAAAACATTTTGTGCGTTCCCATAGGAAAGCGACCATATGTATCAAAATATTCACCGATGCCATGATTGTCTATGTGAATGGCTACCCAGTGAGATCCTGGTTTTGAGTCCGGGTCCAAAACACTCGCAACACCCTACTCTGGTGTTATAACCTGCGTTCCCAGTCATAAAAATCCCCAACCCCTCTTGGACCTACGCTAAATACGCAATCACACAGCGATACACAACGCAAGCGTTATTTCATACCGGTTTTCTGTGTGGCCGTGGTATTTACCCGATCGAGCCGGCCCATTCATGCTGAAGTGTAATCCATGACCAGGAACACAGAAAAACTTTTTGTTCCTTCGGCGGGGTGCGAACCCGCGACCCCCGGCTTGGGCACCAACACGCTCAATCAACTGAGCCACAGAGGTCGTCTTTACACTTTTGTTTACACACCTGTACCCTAAAGTGTATCTACCTAAGTAACACTGAAAATGTTTAGAAAATGAAAAACGGCTTAATGTAGAAAGTTGCCAATACTTTTATTGTTTTTCGAAGTAATCTCCGTTCCTCTCTACACATCGTCGCATTCGATGGAACCACTGAAATAAGCAGTGGGCCCATTCTTCCTTAGGGGTCTCTTGTATGGCATTTTCATACGCTTTCACCGCATCTTCAGGGCTCGTTAAGCGAATACCTCGAATTTTATCTTTTGTTCTTGGGAATAAATAAAAGTCGCAGGGCGCCAGGTCATTACTGTATGGTGGATGACTCATTATCTCGACACCTGCCATAGTCAAAAATTCAACAGTCCGTTTTGCGGAGTGCGCTGAAGCATTGACGTGGTGAGGGAGGATCCTGCTTCGACTGCGCTGCTGTGGAATTTTTTCCAAGACAACAGGCAAACAGCGATTGACATACCAGTCTGCAGTAACTGTAAATAGTAGCACGAGATGAGGCTTCATTAAGAAATGCTAATCACAGCCTATCATAGCTTTGTTGTTGAGTAAGCTCACAACGAAAGTCATAATAAATCATTGACCGTAAATTTTCTCGTGTTAGGTTCATTTTCACGTATAACATGAGTTTTAGATTTGCTATTCATAAAAACAAAGGACAAATGAATGCAATATACTACATTAGGTTACCAAAGAGTTCTAAAATTGAAATTCAAAAAGAGTTTTAATTCGCAATGTTTCTAACTGGCCAGTTCTAAGCATTTTCAGTGTTACTCACGTATTAGGAAGCACTACACTGGTTTTTAAAAAGTGGATAAAGGTAAACTTTTTTTCAAAGTGTTTCTACGAGGAAAATGTACCTACGAGGAATAATTTTTTAGCAGAACCTCATAAAATCTCCAGTTTTAGAAGAATATTATTATATATATCCGCCAAGGGAACATAAAAGTTTTCTATGTTCTTGGGTCGTGGATATGTATTCAATACTAGTATTAACTGCCCGAGACTTTGCCCGTGTGAAATTAGGTTTTAAACTTTCATCACATATTTTACTCACCTAGGGACTAAATTAGAGAAAACGCTGAAATACGTAACAAATTTTTTTTTCGTTCCCAATTCATATGAAGTATAAAGTAAATATGTCCAAAGAATAAGAAGATTTATACAGGCATAAAATTTTACCCCCTTGAGTGTTTAATTTAGCAAAATCCTTCCTTAGTGGTTGCCTACGCCATTATTAATTATACGAAATTAGGTTTTAAACTTTCATCACATATTTTACTCACCTAGGGACTGAATTTTAGAAAACGCTGAAATACGTAACTAATTATTTTTTTCATTCCCAATTCATATGAAGTATCATGTAAATATGTCCAAGGAATAAGAAGATTTATACAGGGATAAAATTTTTACCCCCTTGAGTGTTTAATTTAGAAAAATCCTTCCTTAGTGGTTGCCTACGCCATACGAGAAATACGTGTGCAAAATTTCAAATTTCTAGTCTTAAAGGTTTGGCCTGTGCATTGATACATCAGTCAATGAACATTTTTTTTTATTAAACTTTTCGATGTGCAGGTTACTGGCCCTATAGATACAAATGTATTTTTATGGATAGGATGTTGTTGTCGAAATAATTTCCAGTGATAGTTAGGAATGGAATTGGTGTTCCCATTAATCTAATGATAATAGTCGTGATGAAATACAATTAACATTCTCTAAGTTTTGTTGTTATAAATAGTATTCTCCACTAACCACGGTATATTCATTTTGTACTCTCAAGATTTCAACAGTTTATTCACGGTCACCGAGCGAAGTCGGTGATGAGTACTAAATAATTTAGAAATATATGTTACAAACTGTTGTAAAAACATGAAATGTTAGAGGATATCGTCGTGGGAGTTGAAATCGAAAGGGACCAAGAGATTCCGAATCAGACAGCTGCATATTTTCTCATACTGAACAACTATATTTGAATATAAATCTTTGAACAATATTGTAAATAAGACATCATGAATAGCGATACGGTTATCGTAGACCTTCAAGGATTTAAGGATATCAAAAATAAATTTATCGTAAAAGAATTTTCAATTGCAACCAAAGACTACACACAGACGTTTGTAATTAAACCACCATATCCTTATAATAATCTTACAAGTGAAGAAAAGAAGCAAGTTCGATGGTTAGAAAAAAATCGTGGACTACGTTGGAGTGAAGGATTCATTGACTATCGTGAATTTCAAAGGACGATTATGTCCTACTTAAGCGGTAAAAAAATACTAACAAAAGGAATGGAAAAGATTAAATTATTTAATTATTAATTAATTATTATTATTTATATTATTTATTATAATTATTATTATTATTAAATTAATTAATTATTTTAATTAAGTGAAATAATAGAATTAGGGGAAAAGGGTTGTCCTAAATTTTTAATATTGTATAAAGAATATTTTGAGAAAAAAAAGAAAAAAGAAAATGACATCTCGAATTGTGTTCATCACGAAGATATATGTGCTTTAAAAAATGAACTCTGTCTGAAAACATGTGAAAATGCTAATTTGTTTTAATATTTTATCAAGTAAAAAAATTTACTTTCTTAATAAAATATGTCTATTAGAATATAATTTTCTTTAATTTCCTTTTATTCTGTAATAATAAATTAAACCAAGGAGATAAAAATATCGACACTGTGTATTTAAGTTTTTTTTATTTGTTCAAAAATTTTTATATTATATTATAAGTACTAGCTTTTGCCCACAGCTTCGCCCGCGTGAAATAGTATTATTGGGGAAAATCTACTTCGGCGAATAACTCTCTACTTACAACAATATACTTCTGATACAATATTGAAAATGTTTTTAGGTTTACCCAATGCAAATGGTTAAAAATGGGACCCTATCACATCGGCACGACATGCGCGATCGCTTGATATACATTTATCGCGCTTGAATATAAATTTTACAATATCTTAATATATCTTAAAGACTATTTAAAAAAAACCCGCATCATAAACCGTTGCGTAGTTGTAAAGATGCATACATAGGGATAGACAAAAAAGAGACTTTGTAATATACTATGTAATGATAATGATTATACCGACTATTGTAAAAAACAAGAAAAGAAAATAACGTTTTGAATTGTGTCCATCACGAAAAGATATGCGTTTAAAAAAAATACTCTGTCTGAAAACATGGTAATGTGATAATGCTAATTTGTTTTAAAAAATTTATCAAGTAGAAATTTTATCAAGTAAAAATTTAACTTTTTAATAAATGTGTATTAAAATATAATTTTATTTCATTTCCTTCTACTCTATAATAATAATAATTAAACCAATGGAACAAATCGACATTGATAGTTTTTCGATATTTTTTTATTTGCTTAAAATCTTTAGTAAAAATTTTACGTTCTGATAAGTGTACATTTGAAATATCATTTTAGTTTAATTCCTTTTTCTATATAATTATAATAATGGTAATTTGTTTTAAAAATTTTGTCAAGTGAAAATTTTACTTTTATAAAAATGTATATTGAAGTGTCATTTTATTTAATTTCCTTCTACTGTATAATAATAATTAAACCAAGGGGGAACAAATCGACATCGATATTTTTTAGAGATTTTTTTATTGGTTTAAAATCTTTAGTAAAAATTTTACTTTCTAATAAGTGTATATTTGAAATATCATTTTAGTTTAATATCCTTTTCTCTATAATTATAATAATGGTAATTTGTTTTAAAAATTTTGTCAAGTAAAAAATTCACTTTTCGAAAAATGTATATTGAAGTATCATTTTATTTCATTTCGTTCTACTGTGTAATAATAATTAAACTAAGGGGAACAAATCGACATCGATATTTTTTTGAGATTTTTTTATTGGCTTAAAATCTTTAGTAAAAATTTTACTTTCTGATAAGTGTATATTTGAAATATCATTTTAGTTTAATTCCTTTTACTCTATAATAAATAAAGCAAGGCAAAAAAATCAACACCGATATTTTTAGAGATTATTTATTTGTTCAAAATTTTAGTCAAAATTTTACTTTTAAATGAATGTCTATTGGAGTATCATTTTATTTCCTTTTACTCTATAATAATAAAATATAAACCAAGGTTAAAATAATCAACACCGATTGTCTTAGAGATTATTTATTTGTTCAAAATTTTTGATATTATATTATACTGGCTATTGTGAAAAACAAAAAGCAAATAATATTTTGAATTGTGTTCATCACAAAAAGATATGCGTTTTAAAAATGTACTCTGGCTAAAGCCATGGTGTTGTTATAATGCTAATTTGTTTTAAAAGTTTTATCAAGTAAAAATTTTACTTTTTAATAAATGTCTAAGATTTCATCTTTTCTTCAAAGGGTCAATGAAATCTTTCGTAATCAGTAAAGAGTGAAGTAGTACCACAATGATACACATAAATATGTTTAAGATGACTGTTGATTATGATTCTATTAAAATAGTTCGTTACACGAGGTGAACTGATACATATAAATATGTTGAATTTTTTTTTTTTATTCGAGCTGTATCTTGGCATTCTTCTTTCGAACGAATAAAAAATCCAACAAAAGAAATCTGTGTCGATTGTTTCCCATTAGTTTTTTTTAAGGAATAAAAGGAAATAAAAGAAAATGATATTTCAATAGACATTTATTAAAAAGTAAAATTTTTACTTGATAAAACTTTTAAAACAAATGAGCATTATAACAACACCGTGGTTTTAGACAGAGTATATTTTTAAAACGCATATCTTTTCGTGATGGACACAATTCAAAACGTTATTTTCTTTTCTTGTTTCTTTTTTGAATAGTTGGTATAATCGTTATCATTACATAGTATATTACAAAGTCTCTTTTTTGTCTATCCCTATGTATGCTTAAATCTTTACAACTACGCAACGGTTTATGATGCGGGTTTTTTTAAATAGTCTTTAAGATATATTAAGATATCGTAAAATTTATATTCAAGCGCGATAAATGTATATCAAGCGATCGTGCATGTCGTGCCGATGTGATAGGGTCCCATTTTTAACCATTTGCATTGGGTAAACCTAAAAACATTTTCAATATTGTATCAGAAGTATATTGTTGTAAGTAGAGAATTATTCGCCGAAGTAGATTTTCTCCAACAATACTATTTCACGCGGGCGAAGCCGTGGGCAAAAGCTAGTAGGTATTTATAATATAATATAAAAATTTTTGAACAAATAAAAAAAACTTAAATACACAGTGTCGATTTTTTCTACTTGGTTTAATTTATTATTACAGAATAAAAGGAAATTAAAGAAAATTATATTCTAATAGACATATTTTATTAAGAAAGTAAATTTTTTACTTGATAAAATATTAAAACAAATTAGCATTTTCACAATACCATGTTTTCAGACAGAGTTCATTTTTTAAAGCACATATATTTTCGTGATGAACACAATTCGAGATGTCATTTTCTTTTTTCTTTTTTTTCTCAAAATATTCTTTATACAATATTAAAAATTTAGGACAACCCTTTTCCCCTAATTCTATTATTTCACAGTCTTGACATAGCTCATGAATCCACTTAATCTTTTCCATTCCTTTTGTTAGTATTTTTTTACCGCTTAAGTAGGACATAATCGTCCTTTGAAATTCACGATAGTCAATGAATCCTTCACTCCAACGTAGTCCACGATTTTTTTCTAACCATCGAACTTGCTTCTTTTCTTCACTTGTAAAATTATTATAAGGATATGGTGGTTTAATTACAAACGTCTGTGTGTAGTCTTTGGTTGCAATTGAAAATTCTTTTACGATAAATTTATTTTTGATATCCTTAAATCCTTGAAGGTCAACGATAACTGTATCGCTATTCATGATGTCTTATTTACAATATTGTTCAAAGATTTATATTCAAATATACAGTTGTTCAGTATGAGAAAATATGCAGCTGTCTGATTCGGAATCTCTTGGTCCCTTTCGATTTCAACTCCCACGACGATATCCTCTAACATTTCATGTTTTTACAACAGTTTGTAACATATATTTCTAAATTATTTAGTACTCATCACCGGCTTCGCTCGGTGACCGTGAATAAACTGTTGAAATCTTGAGAGTACAAAATGAATATACCGTGGTTAGTGGAGAATACTATTTATAACAACAAAACTTAGAGAATGTTAATTGTATTTCATCACGACTATTATCATTAGATTAATGGGAACACCAATTCCATTCCTAACTATCACTGGAAATTATTTCGACAACAACATCCTATCCATAAAAATACATTTGTATCTATAGGGCCAGTAACCTGCACATCGAAAAGTTTAATTAAAAAAAAATGTTCATTGACTGATGTATCAATGCACAGGCCAAACCTTTAAGACTAGAAATTTGAAATTTTGCACACGTATTTCTCGTATGGCGTAGGCAACCACTAAGGAAGGATTTTTCTAAATTAAACACTCAAGGGGGTTAAAATTTTATCCCTGTATAAATCTTCTTATTCCTTGGACATATTTACATGATACTTCATATGAATTGCGAATGAAAAAAAAAAAATTAGTTACGTATTTCAGCGTTTTCTAAAATTCAGTCCCTAGGTGAGTAAAATATGTGATGAAAGTTTAAAACCTAATTTCACACGGGCGAAGTCTCGGGCAGTTAATACTAGTATTGAATACATATCCACGACCCAAGAACATAGAAAACTTTTATGTTCCCTTGGCGGATATATATATAATAATTTTCTTCTAAAACTGACGATTTTATGAGGTTCTGCTAAAGAATTATTCCTCGTAGGTACACTTTCCTCGTAGATACACTTTGAAAAAAAGTTCACCTTTATTCCTTATAGATCCACTTTTTAAAAACCAGTGTAGTGCTTCCTAATACGTGGGTAACACTGAAAATGTTTAGAACGGGCCGTATTACAAGCTCTTAATTCCAGCCAGTTTACGCCATAAATCAAACTGGCTGGAATTTTCGTATTATAGTCAAATGTTACCAGCCAGTCAGCAGTCACGTGACTCTTGACTTACTTCTGCATTGAAACTTAAGTGGTATTTTCGTATTATGACAGTACTTCTGACATTAGCTGGCTTGTATTTACGTCAAAAACTGTTTAAACGAAGCCGTTCAGTTTACGCTCAACTTCATTATCTTTTATTGAATAGTTTATATTTTAGTGATTTCTTTTAATAATATATAGGTTAGGTTAGTAACGTAAAATATTGCTAAAGTGAGCATAGAATTTAATTTATAAATAATTAATAATAATTTAATAATTAATAATTAAATTAATAATTTAATAACTTAATTTATAATAATTTCTCCCATAAAATTCAGTGTATCTGAGACGTCAGTCCACATGCGTTTGGAGTATTCTCGCGCCTGCGCCGATTTGTTGAATCCAACAGCTATATCCCTGTGAGAATACAAAAACTCGCACAAAGATTCTAGCTGTCATCATATCTATATCATCATCATAGCATATCATCTAACAGTCCGGTGAGATCAGTGTTGCCAAACTCAGATTATTTAAATTTGCCGCCTTTTTTCAGTTTCATTAATCGCTGGCCGAATGACCAAATCGAGCTGTAAAGTAGTTAAATTGGCAACACTGATTTCACTCCTGACAGGACCTCTATGCCGACGATCACTCATTATTCACTATTTAGAAACTCCGAGGTTATTGAGCTGTGAATTCCGTTTTCCAAAATCTTCGTAACCCTAATTGCGCCTTAAACAGCATACTCACGCACGGTCCGATCCAGCACCGTGGCCGTGGACCGTGAGTATGCCGCTTATTTTACCGATAAATTTTTTAGAAATAAGGTTTTTGGTAGAAAATAAGCACATTTTTTTCTTGAAATAGGTGTATACAAAAACGACGGCTACCAACTTAAACCATTTATTTTTTGCAGTCCATAAAATTTGCTTTAACTTTAACAATAATTGTACATATTCTATCGTATAGTTAAAAATATTTAGTACAAGTTTTCTGTTCGTTATTGGCTATTCACTTCATAAGTGCATGGCAAGAAAAAAACATACTGTAATACGTCAAATTTGACGTATCCGAATGTCACCTTCATGCTCCATTAAACCAGTCATAGATAATCAAACCAGGATGAATCCAGTCAGCATAAAATATCGTTGTAATACGAAAAAAGAACAAGGCACTTTAAGGCCGTATATTGAATTGCCTGGAAACAAGCTGGTTTTTTAAAAGATCATAATACGTCCCCAGGGCCAGTTAGAAACATTGCTAATTAAAACTTTTTTGAATTTCAATTTTAGAACTCTTTGGTAACCTAATGTAGTATATTGCATTTATTTGTCATTTGTTTTTATGAATTGGTAGCAAATCTAAAACTCTTGTTATACGTGAAAATTAACCTAACACGAGAAAATTTTCGGTCAATGATTTATTATGACTTTCGTTGTGAGCTTACTCAACAACAAAGCTATGATAGGCTGCGATTAGCATTTCTTAATGAAGCCTCATCTCGTGCTGCTATGTACAGTTACTGCAGACTGGTATGTCAATCGCTGTTTGCCTGTTGTCTTGGAAAAAATTCGACAGCAGCGCCCTCGAAGCAGGATCCTCCTTCACCACGTCAATGCTTCAGCGCATTCCGCAAAACGGACTGTTGAATATTTGACTATTGACAGGTGTCGAGATAATGAGTCATCCACCATACAGTCCTGACCTGGCGCCCTGCGACTTTCATTTATTCCCAAGAACTAAAGATAAAATTCGAGGTATTCGCTTTACGAGCCCTGAAGATGCGGTGAAAGCGTACGAAAATGCAACGCACCTGCAGCTCTTCTGATGTTGCGAGTGTCCATGGGCGACGGTAGTTGCTTACCATCAGGTGACCCGTTTGCTCGTTTGCCCCCTTATTTAATAAAAAAAAATGCCATAGAAGAGACCCCTAAGGAAGAATGGGCCCACTGCTTTTTTCAGTGGTTCCATCGAATGCGACGATGTGTAGAGAGGAACGGAGATTACTTCGAAAAACAATAAAAGTATTGGCAACTTTCTACATTAAGCCGTTTTTCATTTTCTAAACATTTTCAGTGTTACCTAGGTAGATACACTTTAGGGTACAGGTGTGTAAACAAAAGTGTAAAGACGACCTCTGTGGCTCAGTTGATTGAGCGTGTTGGTGCCCAAGCCGGGGGTCGCGGGTTCGAACCCCGCCGAAGGAACAAAAAGTTTTTATGTGTTCCTGGTCATGGATTACGCTTCAGCATGAATGGGCCGGCTCGATCGGCCACATTCTGTATAACCGGTATGAAATAACGCTTGCGTTGTGTATCGCTGTGTGAGTGCGTATTTACCGTAGGTCCAAGAGGGGTTGGGGATTTTTATGACTGGGAACGCAGGTTACAACACCAGAGTAGGGTGTTGCGAGTGTTTTGGACCCGGACTCAAAACCAGGATCTCACTGGGTAGCCATTCACATAGACAATCATGGCATCGGTGAATATTTTGATACATATGGTCGCTTTCCTATGGGAACGCACAAAATGTTTTTGAATAGAAATGCAAGGAAATGGCGTTATAATACTATCAGGCTGCACAATGATTGGACTTCCGTGTGTGGAGAGTACTGTTTAATGTACTTGTTATATAAGTTTCATAACAAGTCATTGACAGAGTTTCAGACTGAATTTGGCAGTGATACACTTAAAAATGATATGTTTTTGAATATAATGTTTAAATCTTGTTTTATGAAAGATTAAAAATTTTACTAAAGGATTACGACTAAATAAATAATTTTTTTGAAAGTAAACCAAAGTTTTATTTTAAACATCAGCTTTAATTGTTAAAAAGGAGACTATGGATTGTTATGACGATTGCGACACAGCAAAATGTCATTAGAATCTTAATGAATGCATTGTCAATACTCATTAGAAACCGAGGAGATCATTAGCATTACCCTAATTAGGGTATTGGAGCTTTTCTAGCGCAAAAGCTAAAACGTAAACTAGTGAAAATACGCAAAAACGGATCGCATATATCGATCGGGCATGGTCGAAAACCCCCACTTTGACACTAAACTTTTTTTTTTTTAGCTGGCGTCACCCCTCGAACCGTTGAAAGAGCACGTGGGAGAGGGCGAGGGGGAGAGGGCGGGGATCCAGAATAGTGAGCCAGAACGCAGGAATCCACACTACTAGAACTCCTCAGTATTTAAATATACGCGTTTGGAAATTTAGACATTGCTTATACGAGGGCGGGTCAATAAGTCCGTGACTTTTGGAATAAAACACAGATTTTTTGATAAATAAATCATTTTATTTTTCAACGTAGTCCCCCTTGAGCTCTATACACTTTGTCCAACGCTTCTCCAATTTTTTTATCCCTTCCAAAAAATATGATTTGTCGAGGTCCTCAAAATAGGCCTTTGTTTGCGAGATGACTTCATCATTGGAGTCAAATCTTTTTCCACCGAGCCATTTTTTCAGGTTTGGGAACAAGAAGTAGTCACTCGGAGCCAAATCTTGAGAATAGGGTGGATGTGGGAGCAATTCATAGCCCAATTCATGGATTTTTGCCATGGCAACTGCACATGTGTGCACCCTTGCATTGTCTTGGTGAAAAATAACTTTTTTCTTGGCCAAATGAGGTCGGTTTTGTTTTCAAATCCTCATTGAAGCGCTCCAATAAGTTGGCATAATATTCCCCATTAATTGTTCTTCCCTTTTGAAGATAGTCAATGTGGATTATCCCACGTGCATCCCAAAAAACAGTCGCCATAACTTTATTGGCTGACAAACCCACCTTGGCCTTCTTTGGCGCCGATTCACCCTTAGAAACACACTGTTTTGACTGTTGTTTGGTCTCTGGTGTGTTGTGATGGATCCATGTTTCGTCCACGGTTAAAAAACTCCTCCATATTGTGATTAAACTACGCCAAACCTTCCTGTGAAGTTGTTACACGATTGCGTTTGTGGTCGACTGTGAGCAAACGCGGCACCCATCTTGCGGAAAGCTTTCTCATGCCCAAGTGATCATTCAAAATTGAAACCACTGAGCCATGCGAGATGCCTATGGCTTCCACAATCTCTTGCACTTTCAATCTTCGGTCGGCCAACACCATATCGTGAATTTTTTCGATTGTTTCGGGTGTAGAGACCTCAACTGGGCGTCCAGGACGTTCGGCATCTTCAGTGCTTGTACGGCCACAACGAAATTCAGTAAACCACTTTTTTACCATTGAAATCGATGGTGTAGAGTCCCCATAGTATTTATCAAGCTTAGCCTTGGTCTCGGTAATGGTTTTTTTTCGCAAAAAATAATGCTTAATAAGCACACGAAATTCACTAATTCACTTTTTTCCATTGTTTCCTTAAGTTACTGGATAGTCTGATAAAGATAGCTGTAAAACACAAACTAACTGACGCAGCAAGTTCAAATTTTGATAGGAGTCAACTGACAGATGCCTGTTGACAGGAGTAGTGTTGCTTTTTCAGTAAGGAGGTTAGAAATTCAAAAAGTCACGGACTTATTGACCCGCCTTAGTAGAACTGTAAGCATATGCTCATCATTAGCTTAATATATACAATACCTTTTTTTGAAGTCGGTACCAGCCAACTTGAACGTGAGTTCTATTTTAAATATTGATTTATCAGGATGTTGTTCGGGCTGGTACCGACTTCAAAATTTTGAAGATTGAGTAGAGAAATAGTTAAAATTTTTGCCAAATTTAAAAGGGAAATTATGAATAATTTCCCTTACCCCCTAAACTTATTTTCTAAAGAAAATAATTTCTTTTTCATACTTTTTTGTTTTTAAAGTTTTATTTCATACTTTTTTGTGCATTTTTACTTTGGAAGTCGGTTTAATTTTTTGTTTAAAATACCACTAGGCCAAAAGGTGACATCACTACACGCTGATCTGAGGATCGGTGTATTCAAATACGTTTAAAGTTTCTTTTAATTTTTGTTAAAAATCAATATAATGTAAAATAGAAATAAAGCAGTGGGCCTGCTTTTAGACTTTTTAACATTTAAACCACAAAATGTTCATAATAATTTATATTTACATCTTCCCTTAGATTATGATTGCTTGAGACTCTCAAGCAATCATAATATTATCATAACTTACACGAATCCAACCCATCTCTCAAGTTGAGAGACAGATTGAATCTGGTGAGTTCGTAACGTCGTTTAAATGTACTTTATATTAATTGTCGTTAATTGTACACTCTAATACTATAATATTATGAAATACATTTTGTCAGTAAGAATATAAACTGATCAGAAACCAGTCAGTCTGAAAAGAACAATCTTAAAGTACGCTAAGACTGTCAACCCACAATTATAGGCGGTACATAATGTGCTTTTTGCCTCAAAAAAGTGACATCGTTATTTTATTGGCTCAATCCAAAGATAAAGATATTTTTATTGCAAGAGTAGAACGATGTGTGCCTTTTCGAATGGTTTATTTTTTTTTAAATATGAAAATACTGTGGCGAAATGAATATTTTTATTCAAAAATTAATTCAAAGGAAACTGAGCAAGCTGGAGCATAGCTGGAGTGATTATTTTGTGCAAGCGAGTAATAGCTTTTTACGAAACTTTCATGATTTATTCAAAGTAAACAATACGAAAACGGCACACCGGTGTTCGAACCTCACATTCAAAATATGTATAACTTTCGATTAGACCAATAAATTAAGGATTTCACTTTTTTGGGGCCAAAAACACGTTGTGCGGTGGTGGACTACAGCCTAATCCTCCTAACGTTGAGTAAAGATCCATGATGATGATGATTACTTTTACAGTAAGTAGATGGGTAAAAGAAAATAAGATTAATAAGTTAATATCATTTTCAGGCGGTAATTCAAGTTTTGAATAGGACTAAGGATGTGCTTGGAGATTTTGGAGTGAAGACATTCGTATTTCAATCAGTAAATGAAACAGGTGACAACTATTTCAAATAATTACAGTAAAATCACGGTACTATTGTCCTTCGAGAATCGACGTTTTGCATACGTCTGTCACATCCATAGAAAAACCAAGATTGCCCAGAGACATTAACAAGGTATGTAGGTTAGGTAATCTGATCGATTCTAATAGTTAAATCCTGCAAAAATACAGTTACAAACCAGTGCCGATATGTTATTATTATTATTTTTAAACAAAAAATTAAACCGACTTCCAAAGTAAAAGTGCACAAAAAAGTATGAAATAAAACTTATTTTCTAAATAATTCCCCTTTTAAATTTGGCAAAAATTTAACTATTTCTCTACTCAATCTTCAAAATTTTGAAGTCGGTACCAGCCCGAACAACATCCTGATAATATAACAATATTTAAAATAGAACTCACCTTCAAGTTGACAAGTAGAAAATAAGTTTTATTTCATACTTTTTTGTACACTTTTACTTTGGAAAATTGGTTTAATTTTTTGCCTAAAAATAATAATAATTTTTCCGTTTTTAGTGATATTTGTAAAATTATTATTAATACATTTTAAGAACGTTTAACATAAACAATCGAATGTATAATTGAATACCCGCCAAACTTCCATTAGGTATTGTACATAAGATAATGATGATAATGACTGTAAGTTACATAATAGCATATGCTTACAGTTCTTTATGCAATGTCTAAATTTCCAAACGCGTATATTTAAATACTGAGGAGTTCTGTTCAGTACTTTTGGATCCAGGGTAAACCTTGGTGCAGAATCTTATTTTTTCGTAGCATATGCGAAAAAGTTAAAATCACCATATGTGTCCATATAAATTTCGAGCAGTTCCTTCGATTCCTCATGGATGCCATCGTCAGGTCACCGCTTTGGTGACAACGAGCCCAATTTCGGATTATACCCAATACATCAAAAAAATAATTTTGAAAATCGGTCCTTTTACGGCAGAGTAATGTTCAAAGATAACCATGTCGGTGTAAAATACTATGAGAAGTACCTTTTATATCATCATAATGTGATGATGTATGGTGTGATGATGGTGGTGATGATGATGATTACTTTAATTGATATAGTGTTATGCTTGCAGTTCTTTAAGCAACGCTGAAATCTCCAAACATGGATTTATAAGGAGTCAGTAAACTATTGTTACTCTCACTCCTACTGTTTTTATTAAAAAAAAAAAAAAACTAGCGTTATTTTTTTACATATAACTTTTTAAGTAACATTTTTTAGCTCTCAGTATCCATTAAGTTCTACAAGCATAATATTCAGCCTTTGGCAGTGCCCAGGAAAGGCAATGATGTATGTCTGTGTCATTCAGAAGAAAAGGTAGGTAAAGTGTATTTTTTAGGTTCTCTCGTCTCCGCTGTCCGTTCGTCTGTCACCAGGATGTATCTCAAGAACCGTAATAGATAGACAGTTGAAATTTTTACAGGCGACGTCTTTCGGTTGCCGCTATATTAAGAAATACTAAAAACAGAATATATTTAAGTGTGGCTCCCATTAATAACAAACGTGTTTTTTTTGCCGCTTTGTACGGAACCCTGCGTGCGCTAGTCGGACTAGCACCTGGCCGGTTTTGTTAGAAATGCGTTTAGCACCAGATTCACTGCGTAGTAGTAGCGGACTAGGATTATCATCATGTATCTTATTATTATTATTATAAGCAAAAAGTTTCTGTAGTTTTACGAGAATTTTGCAACCGGAGCTCTATTTGACCGGTAAATTAAAGTTTATGTAGAGAAAGGGGTGCAGAAAGCTAATATTATTTAAAATAACATAAATAAAGTACATAAAATTAACAAAGATAACAACAACATTATGAGACCTTTATAAAGTTCAAAAATTATACTAATTCATTAATATATAAGAATAATTATTAAAGACGAGTTTTGACCACAGGGCGACCTGTACTGTAATAGTATTGGTCTAGTGCCTTTAACTTTTCTAAATAAACCTATGTATATAGCTAAAATTCTTCATTTATTATATTCAGAGATTCCATTTTTTTCCAAAGATTCCATTCCATTGGCGGTTGCGGACGAAACAGGGATGGGTTTTAGTACTGAACTCCAAAGTGAATCCGACCGAAGTGTTCCGACTTTCGTTGGAGAATCTTGCAAGTAAGTGATTCGGTTTAGGTGTAACTTATTGGAATGCTTCATCCAGACAAGCTGTGTGTGCAAAGAATGTGCCTGTTTGTGTTAAACCGTTTAAGTACTTGAAAAGAATAACCATACCCTTCTTGTATCGCCTATACAAGTATACTTTCTTATTATATTTCGAATAATATGTCTTTGCTTCAAAAGGAAACACTCTGCATAGTATCTTATAAGTACTTTAAGCAAGACAATCTTGTATGTATATAATTGGTATCTCGGCAACGGCTGAAAGTATAACCATGAAATTTAGTATGTAAGGGAGTTTTGGGGGAGAAAAAATGATCTAGCTAGGTCTTATCCCGCGAAAACAGCGCATTTTTAAGTTATATATGTTTTATCTTTCGTTGTGCGACAATATATCAATAACTTCGATACAGTTGTGTCAGTCTGATTGGCAGTTTGGTTTGCATCTTTTGCTGTGTTCGCAAATTTGGAATGTGGTGGGTTCGAATTTCGGTCAGATAAATATTTTGTGGAACAGCTTAAATATACAAAAGATTATCTCGTTTGAAGTATAAGATATCTATCTATATTTACTTAAAATAATAATACGCATAGCTACTTAATCACTTTCAGAGACGATTAAAATGAATCTCGTTGCACAACAATGAACTTCCAAACGAGACACCACGGCCAACGTATGGAAACTTTTGTTAGAAAGAGAGTTCTGGTTATAAACGATCAAATGGACCAAATTATGGAGGGATCGCATCGATCGCATTCCTTGCTGTTGCGTGTGTAGAGACGTCCACAACAAACACTATTTATTGTAACTCATTATACGTATTCTTAATCTATACATATATACAAATAAATAAAATTGACGTGTATGTTTGTAATTTAAAATTAACAGCCTTTCACTTAATGCATATAATGAAAGTATGTACGGTACTTCAATAAAAAACAGTTTTGACGTGACAACGTCTTGTAATTCGATGGAGCCGGCTGCACGCACGAAAAAACATGACATTTTCGAAAGGGTCTACGCTAAGGGTCGGGTTAAGACCGCTGTAGCTACATCGAACTATAACTAGCCTGTTGGCTAGTTTATTTGGTAAGAGTCGATGGGAGGGTTTGACCCTCCCTAACATCACCTGGGTGATGTTCAGACCGGATATTGGAGACAGCTACGGATTGTGTATTATTATTAGGACAGGGGAGAAGCGGGTCTCTCCTGCTAAGGGGTCCGACCCCTTCCTCACTCGCTGAGGAGTGAGGTTGCTCGCGCGCGGTAGCAAAAACTAACGGCGTGCGAGTTATCACGGTAGAGGAGCTCTCGTTTTTATCGATATCGGTACTGAGAGGGCCGTCCCTCTCCCCTTCCGCGTACGGTCGGGATGACTCGCGCGCGTAAGTCCTAATGTCGATGAGGTTCGCGGTATTGTTAGAGCTCTCTATATCAATATCGCGGTCGCGGACACTATTTAGATGTGTACCTAGACTACTAGGATGCGGACTCGAACTCGGGTTCGGGTGCGGTCCCGTTAGGTTAGGGTCGGTCTGTACGTCTGTACGTGTTGTCGTGTCGGATGTGGGACCTCGGGGTAGGCGCCGGCGTCGACCCCGGTGCGAAACTAGCCTCGCGGGTGCGTGTGATTTGTGTTTACGTTACTGTACGCAGTACGTTACGTATTTTGTGATCGGGTCAACGAGATCGGCTAAGATATGCTTAGGCCGTTTGTACGGGTGTCGGAAAGTCTGTGCGTCGTGATTGTAGTCCAGGGCCCTTTGAATAAGGGGGTTTGGGTGATTTTTTCCTTTATCAAAGAATCTCTTTACGAGTTCCTTGAGATAGGCTTTAATTGTGATGAGCTCGCAGTCCCTATGCAAGTCGATGTTACGCATATTCCAGGGGGCGCCTGTTGCCATGCGTAGAAACCGGTTTTGGACTCTTTGCAAACGGTCCAATTGAGACTCGCTTATCTGTGCGAAAGAGGCGCACGCATATGTGAGTATCATTCTAATGGAAACTTTATACAATGTAAGCTTATGTCTTAGGGACATTTTGCTTCGCGAATTAATTAGCGGATATAATTTGTAGAGTACAAATTTCGCTTTGCGTAATGTATTACTAATGTGACTCGAAAACGACATCGACTTGTTTAGTACTACGCCTAAATATTTGACCTGAGTGACCTCTGGGATCTGGGCTCATTATTTTACGGGGGCAAGTGGGCCTCATTGCACTTTTCTTATCAAATTGGATGGCGTGACTTTTGTCGAGATTAACTTCTATTCTCCATTTGGAGAACCATTTACCGAGAGCGGTAACTGACTCCTGGAGGGCTTGAGACGCGGTACAGGCTCGTATGTGGGAATAATATAGGGCTGTGTCGTCCGCGAACATAGCTAATTGCACCTTAGCGTATTTAGGGATGTCACTAGTATACAGGTTATATAGGGAGGGCGAGAGGACCGAGCCCTGCGGTACTCCCGCCTCCATATATCTTGGCGACGACAGTGCGCCTTCTACGCGGAAATAAAATTTACGATTTTTTAACAAGTTACTAATTAGTAAAACAAGATAATCGGGTATTTCCATTTGATAGAGTTTGTATAACAGTCCGTTATGCCAAATTTTATCAAAAGCTTTTGCAATGTCAAAGAATACGGCGCATGTCGTCTTCCTGTCATTTTTGCTAGTTATTATGTACTCCGTTAAGCGGTGTACCTAAGCGGGACAGCTGTGCATTTCGCGGAAGGCAAACTGCTCGTCTGGAAGGAGTTTTTTGTTGGTTATGACGTCATTGAGGCGCCTTTTAATAACTCTTTCGTAGACTTTACTAAGGGAGCTAATGAGACTTATTGGACGGTAGCTATCAGGCACCTTTCCTCCGGTGTTCCCGTCCTCGGGGTTTCCCCGTTTTATGGATACCTATGACAATAGCTACTTTCCAAATATCTGGAAATGAACATCCTACTAAGAGTTAAAGATGTTCACTAGGAGTTGAATCTCCATCTCTCTTGTGGAGAGGAACTTATCGACACCGGTAATGACGACGCGCAGAAGGCGCTCATCTTCGAGGGCATAAGTGTAATACCCTATGTTCTTTGTGCGTAGAAACGCGGGAGGCGGTGATCCTCCGAGGTCTTGACCTGCACTTTGATACCGATGGGGGTCGAATGTGCAGAAGAGTCGTTAACGGAGCTTATGCTCGTTAAACGCTGCGGAGATTAAATTGGCTTGGCTGTCCGCCAAACATCTACAGGATGCTGGCGGGCTACTTCACCGGACGCCGGGTAGGCATGTTCGTCGGACGCAGGGTAGTGTGGAAGGCGGCCACGATGGGCTGTCCGCAGGGATCGGTATTGGGTCCCTCGCTGTGGAACATCCTGATGGACGACTTGCTTCGACCTGCCCTTTCCTGGGGGAGTGACATTCGTGGCCTATGCCGACGATGTGACGGTCCTGATCGAGGGCGACTCACGTGCGGCTCTTGAGGCGAAAGCTTTAACTGCATTGCGGCTCGTTGGTGAATGGGGAGCTGGAATTTTCCCCGACTAAATCGTCTACTATGACGATTAAGGGGAGGTTCCGGCGACCCCCAGTCATCAAATTTGGGACAAATTCTATTGGGAGCGTCACGTCGACCATGGTGTTGGGAGTGGTAGTCGACTCAAGTCTATCCTTTGCGCGACATGCTGTATCCATAGGGGAACGAGCGGCAAATTGCTTCGGCAAGATGTCGCGAGTCTCGGCTATCTCATGGGGGGTTAGGTACAGGGCTCTACGGGTACTGTACCCTTACGTACGTACGTAGACCTTTGTGGCTACTGTAACGTATGCGGCAGCATGTTGGTACGAGCGAGCGACCCTACACGTTGTGCGGAGTGCGCTTTTGCGCACCCAGAGACACGCCTCGATCCTTCTGACCAAGGCGTATCGCACGACGAGCACTGACGCCCTGGCAGTTTTGGCAGGGGTGCTGCCGGCCGACCTCGAGGTAATACGTGCTGGCAGACTAGGTGTGATGCGCGAGACCGCGATTACCAGGGAAGAGCTTCGGAGTGCGAAACTCAGGGAAACTGAGTCCGCTTATATGCCCTATGGCAGGAGCGTTGGGACACATCAACCAAGGGGAGGGAGCTTCATCGGTTCTTTCCGGACGTGAAGGCTCGCTCCAAGGCAACTTGGATAGAGCCTGACTATGAAACATCGCAGCTGCTTACCGGTCACGGCTGTTTCAGAGGGAGGCTTCACAGATTGAATCTTTCCGACGTGGGGTCATGCTACTGTGGCGAAGCCGCAGAGGAAGACGTACACCACGCTATCTGGGAGTGCCCTCTGTACGGGGAGGCGCGTAGGGAGCTTTTGGATGGGATCGAAGTCTCTGGAGAGGGTCCGGCCTACTACTGCGACCTCGTTTCCACGGCGGCGAACTTCGGACGGCTCCGGAATACGCGCGACTATGGCACAGGATAAGAAGTGGACTAGAACGCCAAGAGAGGGCATTAATTGGAGGCGAATAAGGAAGAAAACCTAGATGGTAGAACCAGTACGCGCTATCGGAATACACCGAAGTCGTATCTGTGTTGTCCGCCCCAGAAAGGGAAAAAGGACTTAGGGACAAATAGAAAGAGACTAAAGAACTTGTAGGGAATCAAGAATTGCGCACCTGAAGGGCAGGACTCAGGACAGTAGGGTGCGCATTCCCATGTTTCGGCCCGTATAACCAAGACGGTTGATAGGGCCATGGGTTGGTGGAGGGATTTGTTCCTCGGGCGGCTGGAACTCACTCACTAACGTTACGCTAAACACTAGGGCGCTAGTGTTCGCGAACGAGACGCGGCGGAGCGCGAGCAGAAGGCTCGCGCTAAAAACGAGACGGAAGATGCGACCGGTCGCACGCTCGTCCTAGCGCGGCGGTTACTACGCGGCGGAGCGCGAGCAGAAGGCTCGCGCTAAAAACGAGACGGACGATGCGAGGGAAGAAGGACTTAGGGACAAATAGAAAGAGACTAAAGAACTTGTAGGGAATCAAGAATTGCGCACCTGAAGGGCAGGACTCAGGACAGTAGGGTGCGCATTCCCATGTTTCGGCCCGTATAACCAAGACGGTTGATAGGGCCATGGGTTGGTGGAGGGATTTGTTCCTCGGGCGGCTGGAACTCACTCACTAACGTTACGCTAAACACTAGGGCGCTAGTGTTCGCGAACGAGACGCGGCGGAGCGCGAGCAGAAGGCTCGCGCTAAAAACGAGACGGACGATGCGACCGGTCGCACGCTCGTCCTAACGCGGCGATAACTACGCGGCGCGGCGCGAGACACGGTACGGCACGGGTAGGGTGGCAAAGGCGGTTGGGTGGCGCCTTTGTTTCTTCTTTCTTGAGTCTTGAGTCTTCGGTCTTCTTTCTTCCTATGGTTACACTTTCGCGAGCGATGGCACACGCGAGAGAGCGAGAGCGCAATCCGAGAGAGCGCTTATCGACGGCAACGATCGAAACGAGCGGAGCTGTTCGTCGGACGGTGTCCGAGAGCAGAATGATACGTTGCCTCGCTCTAAGGCGTTCCATTTAAGGCTTGAATTGCAAGCGAGAGCGCGGAACGAGCGACAAAAAGGCACAATCGGCCTCCGCGTTCGGCAGCGTTCAAGATCTGTCTCTCTCCTACTTGAGTGAGCGATCCATCAGTATTTTCTTATGACGTTGTCACGTTCAACTATCGTCAGTAAACCGACTTTACAGACAACCGATTATTTAATTTGTTCCAAAGGTTGAACCTTTAAATGTTTGTATATATTCTTTATTTTTAAAATTGTTGTGTGTCGGTCTATTTGTTCCGTTGTATCTTTGAAACGGCTGGACCATTTTCACGGGACTTTCACTGGCAGATAGCTGATGCCAGTGGCGTGCACAGGATTATGACTTTTTCGTTTATAGATTTTTAACATAGCTACAGCCAAGCGACCGATCTCTAAGTCGAAACCATGCCAACAAAGCAAGTGTTAGATGTACTACTATTCATGTACATCTTCTACGGCAACGCAGACAAAACAGTGATCGATAAATTCTAATAAGTAAAATAATAAGCATATTTTAAAATATTATAACTACTCACCAGTCAGTCAGCTTCAATTTTCACATATTCAAGGTTCCGGTTACTTGAGATTACTATATCTCGATGTAAATTACTAAATAATATGCAAGGAAAACAATATAATTTAATCGTGTGTACACAACCACACAGCCAGTTATACGTTTCATAACTTTTAACATGAAATTTTCGAGTTACATTATTTTTTTGCTGGTTTAATTGTTGTAACTCGGGTACACACCTAACTTTTAGACAGAATTTGAATATTTTCACTGAATGACAATTGTGAGAACTTGTTATTTTTAATTTTTAATAAACACACATTTTCAACACAAACCTCACAATCAAATAACATTTTAAAAAATCAACAAACACACTAGTAAAAGCAAATCACTACAATTATTATAGAAACTCAGTAATAAACTGTTAAATGTACACACTTTCAAATGTTAAAATGAAAAATCTTTTAAGAAAACTATAAATAAATTGGAGCGATTAAATTGTAAACAATGCTTATCACATGAAATATGCAATGTGGCCCCCGCGAAACACAAAACGTTTCTTCTATTTAAATAAAACGAAGTATGAAAATTACACATACATGCGATGATATGTCCTGCAGAACGCAACGGCATGAGATGAGTTGCTATTTATAAAATATTAGGCGTTTTTAAGTAATTATATTTTTTTAATTAGTTTATTTACTATTAATTAAAGTCATCTAAAACGTACGAACGTTTTATTAAAATATCTGTGTATGACAAGTAAAGCACTGCATTTCTGCCTACAAGGAGCGCACGCCCCTGAAGTACAGTACAGTACTATATAGTATACACATTACACCTACAGTACAGTAGGTGTACCAAAGCGGAGTAAAATTCAGTAGTGCAATCAAATCGAAAGCTAACTATAATGTGGGTATTTATCTGTGTGGTACAACCACGTCTAAAGTCGTTGCGGTCACGTCCTTTATGTTTAAATGAGGCTTCCTAGTGCAAAGGAAAATAATTAGAAACTGGTTAAGTAGGAACTTTGTAGATATTGTAGGTACAATTATACTTTCCAACAAACTTTAGCGGTCATCCCGAGCACATCATCAGAGAAGCCCGAATTATTCATGACAGGGGTGAGTTGGTACAGGTTTTCCAATTAATTATTTTTGTTTCAACTAATCTTAAATATCTCTACGGGTGCTATCTATGGACGCTTCCACACCACATCAATCTGGTCCCGTGGTAAGTTCTATAAGAAGTTGTACTCGCGTAACGGAAATATATTTAATACTTTTTATACCATACATATATTTCAGATTTTTTAAATATAATACACACCATGACCCAGGAACACAGAAAACTTTTTGTTCCCTGGCGGGATTCGAACCCGCGACCACCGGCTTGAGCGCCAAGCGCTAACCACTGAAACACACAGGTCGTCAATAAATGATAATACCTATATAGGCAAATATTATAATAGGCATATGCCTATTATAATATTTGAAATTAGGTACCTTATTTATTATATCATTAATTCTTGTCTCCGGATAGTTGTGGACGTAATAGCAAATTCGTAGCTCCTTACAGTGAAGCGGGATATGTTTCGAAAGTTCGAACCCTTCTATCCTCCGGTTTCTGAAAGGCTAATCAATGCCAAAATCAACTAATCAGCGGTCAAATCTCTTGTCAAGTGTAAATTGAGTTGCAAAAAGCTTGATCAGTCGTTTGATTTGATCAACGTGTTAGTTAACAAAACAAATGTTATCGAATGGTCAAACCTCATGTGAAGCGCTGTTTTCGATTTCGATGAAGCGCTTGTATCATGTCATGTCAATTTGATCAATGATTAGTAAATTTTTTCACTAATCAACGTTTCAGAAACGGAAATTGATTTAACAGGCCTGTTAACTCAACAACGTGTTAGTTCATCAACTATTTGATTAACCTTTCAGAAACCGGGTGTTTGTTTATGGGCAGTAACACTACAAAAGATTAAATTAATTAAGCAACAGTGGCATGTAATGAGAATATTATTATTTTCAACCTATTTGTAGATCTAATTGGCTTATTTTATTTTTACAACAATTAGGTACCTAAGTACCTAGGCTTTACCCTTTACCTTAGTAAGTAAGAAAATCAACATTTATTGAAATCCTTTGTGAATAAAGATTAATTTACATATTATTATAAAACTACCTGTTTCATTCATTTCTGTTGCTAGGTCGTTAGCTGATGTGCATCTAACTATAGGAATTTGCCATAAAATCTACAAAAAATAACAAAAATGATAATAAACAGAATAAAAAACATTTAGCAACTGCAAATTATTGAAATGTAAAGTTTACAAAGAAGGCTACAAAGCTTGCACAAATCATCTCCAGGCTCCAATAACTGTAAATGTTTCAAGTGTGTCGTTGTTTCCAGTGTTTTTACTAATTTAAAAATCGTATTTGCATACTTCCTAGAACGTTATCAAATTAATAATTAATTTATAATATCGACACTCGTTTATCTTAATTGGCACATGAGTTATATAGAGGTCTGTCGTTAAAAATAATATTTACAGATTGAAATATACTATTGTGTAAAAAGTTGGTAAATATGTAGGTACCTACATGCAGAACGTAGACGTGTCGAAATTATTATGAGCAATGTTTTCTAATTGCTTTATCATAGTATCTTGACGAAAACCAATAAATTATTTAAAAGTCAAGGCAACACGTACCTATCTAGGTGTTAATTTGACTCTAATATTATAATGACAATAATAAATATAATATAATGTCAAGTTAATACCTACCTAAGTAATTCAACTTAGGTAGGTGTTAAACTTGACATCATAATACTATGTTCATATTCATAAAGAAAAACACTTATATAATTCTTAGCAATAATATTTTCATTAATAATAATTAATTAGCAATGTACATAAATACAATCACATAATACAGATACCCTGATTTATAATCTCAGTCAGTTAAATTACAAAAAAAAACCAATTATTTCTCTTCTGACGACCAAACAAGAGGTGTAAAGTGAATAAAATGTTATTTTACTTACTCCCCCTAATATTAATAAAAATATTTAAATTATTTAATAAGTCATTCAGTGTCCTCGTCTTTTCTTTCAAGTGACATTTCCAACGTATCAGACAGAAACAGGAACATTGAATAGCTAATCAGTTGTGTCAATATTTTTGTTTTTTATTGGTGAGATTATAAACTTGAGTGTCCACTTTCAGACTTATAACTGCTTTAGCAAACAGGAACAACACGTAGGCACTTGGAAGGAGTCTTTGATGAGTTGGTTGTTGCTATCAAGGGCGAACATCTCTCTCAGGGAGTACTTCTGCTCGCAGTACGACGTGTAGCCGGTCTGGAAGCTGATGATCGGCGGGTTGTTGTTCCCGCACGGGCTGTCTCCTGGCCTGATAACGAAAAAAGCCATATAGCCATTCTAATCTAATATTAGGACTAGGGTTTTGACGTTTTTTTTTTTGACAGAGGCTTACCTGTTTTCCAATCTTATACCCCCTTAATAATAAAAATATTTACACCACGGATACGGTAATCCATGTTTTTGTCTTTGTCTGATACGTTGGAAAAGCCACTTGACAGGCAAATACAGCAACATGGATATCCGTGTCTGTCAAGCGTATCCGTAGTGTAAATATTTTATTATATCCGTTATTATATTATATATATTTATAAACCACCACCACGGGCATTAGTATCTTTTTGATATCATAATATTATGTAATATGTAGTCTAAACAAAGTTATGTAGAGCCGGAATTGCAGACACACTTAATATCAAAGATTTTCATTCTAAGGGGGAACCAGAGGACTGATTTGTGATTGATAAAATATATGGTGTCTAGTTTCGGCTGTAAATGTAAGATCGTATTTGCGGCAGAGACGCGACGCGACACGACGAGTCCCTACTAGTAATACCGAAATAGAGCGCCGCGTCACGTAGCTTCGCTGATGCATATATTCGCATCGTTTGATCCGACCTAAAGACTCCACTAGCTCACAACCCTTAAAAGCGTTTTACGATCTTAGGAGAATCTAAATCTAAAAGAGATAAAGAATGTAGACTTACACGCATATTTCCACGCGAAATGTTTGTTTGGGCTTGTCTTTTGGGTTCAGTATGTAGTGCCATTTATCGTTGAAGGTCTTGGCCGCTCTGGGCGTGAATAACTGTAAATAAAACCATATTTTTTAAAGCTGTTTTAATTTCAAATGAGAAACATAAAATCCTTGTAGATTTCAATGTCAATTTTTATGAAGAGTGCCAGGAGGCCCAAAATAACTGGTGCCCATCAATTTGCTACCGATCTTTCCTTTCTAAATGTAGTTATAATGCGCATGGATTGAATAGAAGTTGATGTTCAAGGATGGGCGGTATTAAAATCCCACCTCACATCCCTTCTAAATAGAAGAGACCCTAGGCTGGTCACGTTAGTTCTTCATAGGCGGCGTTAAGTGCTCACCATCAGAGGTTTATTCTGTACTAGTTTTTGCTCGCAGCTCCGCCCGCGTAAATACAGTATCCCATGGGAACACTGTACTTTATATTTTTATTATTTATACATAAATGGGTAGCATATGTGCTAATCCAGAGCTTAAGCTACTACCATACCAATTTCGTCGTAATCCGTTAAGTAGTTTTTGCGTGAAAGAGAAACAAACATCCATCCATCCATCCTTACAAATTTTCACATTTGTAATAGAAGTAGGATGACTCACTTGTAGCTTTGAGTTACACAGCTCAATGTCCACATCATCGGCTCCTATCCGCTCGGCGAGCTGGGGCGGTAACAGTACGTCGTTGTTGAATATCGTCGTCGCGTTCCGCTGTATAAGCTGAAATAAATGCTAAATATTTTAGACTTTTTCCACAAAGGGCGAAGAGGTACGCGCGCGTCGAGCTCGAGACACAAACTAGAAAGTGGGCCACCATGCATTGCGTCCAGATGCTATACGCGAACTCATCACAAATTCGCCACAATTTAGGCGCGTAATTTATCCTTTCTGGGCGACTAAAATATAATTATTTTAAAACGTATAATAACTATTGTCTATTCTATATGGCCACCAACAGTATTTTTCATACATTTTGTATGTTCTCGCCGTACACATGTAACCAATGTTGAAAACACACAACACGAAACAACATCAGCGATTTGCTACTTGTCGTCTCATCGCGCCATCCAAGACGTTAACTCCACACCGTACATCGTGTCTACACCCGTACCTTCGATCAACAATTGCCAAGAGATCCGAGGCGTTAGCCCCGGCTAATCTCGGCTCTATACCCATGCCCTTCGAACAACAATAGTCATTATGCGGCACTGATTATGTGCATCGACGCAAAATCCAGATGGAAGTACTTTTGGCCGAGGTCTCGAGTTAATAAGATTCGCGCACGAAGGATTCCGTACCATTGTACCAATATTTTACATGTTAACTTGTTTTTTCGTTAGTTTACAACTAGGCCTCTATAACTTCTGAACGAATAAAGATATAATAAGTCGTTATAGTTTTTCTACTTTAGAGTTTTTTAATATTTGTCGAGCCAGCCGGCAAGCTTTTAGAGGGCGGTCATATTTTAACAAAAAATGCGCTTAATAGTTGAATATCACGCAAACTGATACCTCCTCTCAATGTTTTTAAATGACCTATCTAATTTTATCCCACACTATGGTTAGACCCGAGAATCCTCACTTTACGTGGGGATGAGTTTGTGGCGGGCCAATTAGCGCCACAATAGTTTTTTCTATAAAGGTCCCGCGATGTGAACTATGGAACCCTCAAAGATTACAAAAATGACTTAATAATTTCTTTCCTAGGTACCAATTCATATTAATTTATTAAAGTTATCAACTCACATCATCTACTAAACTCTTAACTAAGTCTTCAGGGTAGTCGGGGAGGTCCTCGCATATTCCCGTCTTCTTGCACTCCTCCGGCACCAGTATCTCCTCCGCTTCCCCTATCCTGGACGACAGTTCAGGAAAAACGAACGACCCGCTCTCCGAAGCACCTGGAATTTAAATAACAAACACTAATTTACAAAATCTAACCTTGGAGTACCGTACGTTTTGCCAGTTTTGTTTTTTGTTCTACCTACTCTGTTCTGGGGGCCTAGCAGGAACATTTGACAGCGGTGTTAACGTAACGTTATCGAATGAAATTTCTATGGGCTTTCTATATCTAAATTATGACAGTCATAATTTTGACAGATTTTCATACAATTCTCATTCGTTAACGTTACGTTTACGCCGCTGTCAATGTTCCTGCTAGGCACACAGATCTAATTGTGACTTAATTGTGGTTCAGCGCGTTGGTGCTCGGGGGGCTTGAGCACCAACGCGCTGAATTTCCTCGCGGGTTTGAATCCCGCCGAAGGAACAAAAAGTTTTTCTGTTCCTGGGTCATGGATGTGTGGTATTAAATATGTGTATAATATAATAAAAATCTTAAATATATGAATATAAAAGTATTAAATATACTTCCCGTTTTCTGGTACCTGTAACACAAGTTCTTCGGATACTTACCACGGGGCCGGACTGACGTGGTGTGAAGCGTCCATAGATATTATTATAATATATTGTATTATATATTATAATTAAATCTAAACGTAAAAAAATATGAATTTCGTTCGAATACGAATGGTATTTCTATAATGCAAATTTCAAGGTAAGACAATTAAATTGGTAGCATTATAGGCTCTATGATCTTCGTTAATGTTTAGATTAAATTGGATCTGAACAGAGTGTAGCTGTTGTACACTTAGTGATATGATGTTTAATGAGGAGATTAAATTTGTTCTGACTAGAGTAAAGCTGTTGTAAACTTAGTGATGTGATGTTTAATGAGGAGATTAAATTGGTTCTGAACAGATTATAGCTGTTGTACAGTTAGTTATATGATGTTTACTGAGGAGATTAAATTGGTTCTGAATAGAGTATAGCTGTTGTACAGTAAGTTATGTGATGTTCAATGAGGAGATTAAACATGGTTCTTAACAGAGTATAGCTGTTGTACAGTTAGTGCTGTGATGTTTAATGAGGAGATTAAATTAGTTCTGAATAGAGTATAGCTGTTGTACATTTAGTTATGTGATGTTCAATGAGGAGATTAAACATGGTTCTGAACAGAGTATAGCTGTTGTACACTTAGTGATGTGATGTCTAATGAGAAGATTAAATTGGTTCTGAACAGAGTATAGCTGTTGTACATTTAGTTATGTGATGTTCAATGAGGAGATTAAACATGGTTCTGAACAGAGTATAGCTGTTGTACACTTAGTGATGTGATGTCTAATGAGAAGATTAAATTGGTTCTGAACAGAGTATAGCTGTTGTACAGTTAGTGATGTGATGTTTAATGAGGAGATTAAATTGGTTCTGAACAGAGTATAGCTGTTGTACACTTAGTGATGTGATGTTTAATGAGGAGATTAAATTGGTTCTGAACAGAGTATAGCTGTTGTACACTTAGTGATGTGATGTTTAATGAGGAGATTAAATTGGTTCTGAACAGAGTATAGCTATTGTACAGTTAGTTATAATATGATGTTTAATGAGGAGATTAAATTGGTTCTGAACAGAGTATAGCTGTTGTACCGTTAGTGATGTGATGTCTAATGAGGAGATTTAATTGGTTCTGAACAGAGTATAGCTGTTGTACAGTTAGTTATGTGATGTTTAATGAGGAGTTTAAATTGGTTCTGAACAGAGTGTAGCTGTTGTACAGTTCCGTATGTGATATTTAATGAAGATATATTTTTTTGCAACATTGTTTGCACATTTCAACTATCCTTGAGGCTTGAGTCGTTTCCTTAAAATTACGTTTTTATTTGCAAGACTGATTGAACACGTTATTGTCAAAATCATTTAGTGTTTTTTTTTTTTAGTTTTCTGAATTTTCATCAGAACATTAACTAGTGAAATGAAAGTTTTTTTGGATGAAGCGAATCGGGATTAACGAGATTCGGATAATCGGGATTCGGGTCCATAAATATATATCTAAGGATATATATAATAATCGGGTCGTTGACTGAACTTACCTCGTTTGTTAGTGGTCGGCCTCACTCGTCGGTTGACGATTTTGTAAGAGCCCGAGAGTTTCCTCCCCTCCCCCCAGTTCCGTTCAGAGTCGCCATCCAAACTAAGGCTCACGTTCATCTGAAATCAATATAATAATAATATCTAATTTAATATAGGTAGGTTCCTAGTTCCTACAGCATTGCAGGCTCTTCTTATGTATGTAAGTAAAGGTATTTTATACATACTCGTTTTAACACAATGAAAAATTTGGGTAAAAACTATATAAAGGTAAGACTATACTAGGCGTAACTACGCGGCAGCTGTCCTACGCGACGCGACACGGCCAAATATTATTTGTATAAAATTTTATCAGATATAACGCACTATGCGGCAGCGGAACTACGCGACGCGGCACTCCATTGCGGTATTACTAGTAGCGTCGCTCCACTGCCGCCTAGTGCGGTCTTACCTTTATAATATCACACCAAAAATTTTTTATCTAAAAATGATGTTGTCAAGACGAAACAATAATAAAGCTTACACGTAAGGTAAAAGGCCCCATACATAGTCCGGTTTTCCTTCAGTTCGGCTTGAACGGATGCAAAATCGTATCGTCTATGTGCAATTTCGAGATCCCATCAGTCGGCCGGATGGACTGTAGCGATTCGTTCTAGTGTTGCCAAGTCTGTTTTTGTGAAACAACTAAACTTGCGTCGTTTTCTACTACAAACTACTAAGAGAGTACCGATAACTATAAAAAAGGTTATGTAGCTTAGGAATCCCTAAAAGTTTTTTTAGGGATTATGTGTTTATGCAACTACAAAAAACCACTGCATCTTCAGTTTTAATATTAAACGGAAAATATGATAATTTTACCGTTAAATTAAAAGAATATACTTAGTAGGAAATATTACGTACCTATATAGAAATTAATTGGTAGTTTTAAGCGACATACGGACGCGTGTAGTAGCTGGCCATTTTGCATATTACGATTACTGTCTAGCTATTTTCGACAAAACCACTGCTAACAACTAATTTCCTACTAAGGATCCCAATAAAATACTAAATTTAGTAGTAAAACTTTATAAAATAAGTTGGAAACATTAATTCTAACCTGAACGGATGGACTGAACAGTAACAAAATTGACCTGAACGGTAATAAAATTCGAGTATAAAATAAAACCGGTCAAGTGCGAGTCGGTAGAGGGGTTTCGTACAAAACGGAAAAAATCACGTTTGTTGTGTGTGAGCCTCAAAATTTTAGTTTATTATGTTTTTAGTATTTGTTGTTATAACGGCAATAGAAATACCTACATAATTTGTGAATATTTCAACTGTCGAGCTATCACGGTATCAGATACAGCCTGGCGACAGACGGACGAACAGCAAAGTCTCAGTAATAGGGTCCCGTTTTTACGTGCCATTTTTAGGGTTCCGTACCCAAAGGGGTTCGGAACCCTAAAAATGGCACGTGGTCTAAAGAATATTTATTAGAGTTCATTTAAGTATAAACTTTAGTGCTACTATGGTTGATAAAATCTAAAGACTGTTACTATAAAACAAAGAGAAATAATTGTTATAAAATATGTTATAGAAATCATTTCTCTTTGATTTATAGTAGTCTTTAGATTTTATCAACCATAGTGGCTCTAAAGTTTCAAATACTTCAATGAACTCTAATAAACATTCTTCAGACCACGTTGCCGTTTTTAGGGTTCCGTACCCAAAGGGTAAAAACGGGATCCTATTCTGTGACTTTGCTGTCCGTCCGTCCGTCACCAGGCTGTATCTTAACCTTCTTATACCGTGATAGCTCGACAGTTGAAATTTTCACAAATGATGCAGGTATTTCTATTGCTGTTATAGCAACAAATACTAAAAACAGTATAAAAATAATTTTGAAGTTCCCATACAAACGTGATTTTTTCCGTTTTGTACGGAACCCCTCTTGCCGACTTGCACTTGACCGGTTTTATTTCACACTCGAATTTTATTACCATTCAGTCCAATTTTACTACCGTTCAGTCCATCCGTACAGGTCAGAATTAATGTTGCCAACTTAGTTGTTTTACAAAGTTTTACTACTAAATTTAGTATTTTATTAGTACTATCTTTAGTAGGAGTTTAGTTGTTAGTAGTGGTTTTGTAGAAAATAGCCAGACAGTTATCATAATAATATGCAAAATGGCGTGCTACTATGTGCTATTATGATAAGGTGTCATAATAGCACATACTAGCACGCCATTTTCATCACGCGTCCGTAAGTCGCTTAAAACTACCAATTTAATTTCTATATTACGTAATACTTCCTACTATATATTTTTTATTTTACGGTAAATTATCATATTTTCAATATATTAAGACTAAAAATGCAGTGGTTTTTGTTGTTTTTTAGGGATTCCTAAGTTTCGTAGCTTTTTTACAGTTATCGGTACTCTTTTAGTAGTTTTTAGTATAAAACGACGCGAGTTTAGTAGTTTCGCTAAAACAGAGTAGGCAACACTGGAGCGAATCGCTTCAGTCCATCCGGCCGACTGATGCGATCTCGAATTTGCACACAGACGATACGATTTTGCATACGTTCAGGCCGAACTGAAGGAAAACCGGACCGTGTATGGGGCCCCTTAAGGAGCTAAGCTTCCGACTTTACAACTCTACATATTAGCGTATTGTTTACGTAGTACCTATTTAGTAGTCTGTGGTATTAGTAACAAATTCTAATGATTATGACTTGGTTCGGCTGATGTTTCCCTGCGCTTCGCATAGCTCGTCTTTCCTGTGACGGCTGCGACACTACCGTGACCCCAAAGGCTTAATAGAGACGTGTTAAATGATTACACTTTATATTACGAGCTTTTCAAATGTTGGTATTACATTGTTCCGAGTTTTAGGGTCAGACACAAAAAAATACATGTTTCATGTGACATTAGTCATACACTGCACATGCGCTGTGCAGCACGGTATAAAAAAACTTTTATAATCTTCTGTTTGTTTCCAACGATTGATTTAGTGCTTGTAATGCCACGAGTCCAGTACTATCGCCATTTTGATACCAATGTTTAGTCTTTGACTTCCTTACAAATAGCCAGTTGTATTTTTTGTTCAAAAATTTGGACGTCCTTTTTGAGGTTTTTTTTAATTCTATGATATTATAGTCAACGCTAATCGTTTGGGTTATTCATCATCATCATCATCATAGTTTTCTGATCTTACTCCATTACAATATTAAAGGAATTGTATTATTATTACCGTTGGGCTTAGTAAAAACCGAATAAAAGTAACTAGTGTTATTTCATTTAGCTCATGGTACCAGATGGTCTGAAGTGGTAAGTGTCTTCGTACAGTACAGACGGGCAGACAAACAATAATCATTTTAAGGTGCAATAGAAAAGTTAATTTCTCGTACAGTCAGAATAGCTCCCCACACCGATTTCGGTGACGGTGGCCGGTTTCATTAAAACCAGGCCAGCTAAGCAGGAGTTATTTTATAGTGGGACGGATGACCGACACGACTTGTGAGAGATCAGGCGCAGGACCGACTTTTTACATGCCCATCCGACGCATGAATCATCTTTCTTGTCAGACAATCAGGTGATCAGCCTGCATTGTCCTAACCAAACATAGAAACAACATTGTTTTGTTGTTCCAACGCGGGAATCGAACCAATGACCTCCGAGTCGAGATCCAAGCTCTTAACCACTGGACCACGGAGGCTGTTACATAGTCACTGTTTGACAGTTAGAATAACATAATAGGTAATATTATTATTGTATTAGATATTTTTTCTACTTTACCTTGTAACATGTATTTAGTATAGTGAATAAAGTTGAATTTTGAATAGCTTTTTTAAAAATGCAGCGCCACGTCGAGTATCGTTTCGTTTTGGTGCGAATGACCCCAAGACCTTAAGTTTCGGCTTCTTGTAGTAAATAATAATAATACCTGTGTTTAGAACAGTATATTAAGTGTTTATTGACATCAGAGTTCGTGTGACCTCCGCACTGCACTGATTACCTCTGGCGGGCAGGAAATGACATCACTGCCCTGTGTTTTGCTCAACACATGACGATTTTTAAACCTGCAGGTATACATATTAATATTACAAAAACTAACGAAAACGACAAATATATATATTAGGTAATTACGAGTACTAGTACATATGAATTTGGCGTTTGTAAAGGACGAACATAAAGTCGATTTTTTTAAACATAATAGCCAGTAGCTACTATCTAGTACAATAGGTAAATAACCAATTCTCATCAATCAAATGATGAAAATATCAAATTAATATTTCAATTTAGCAGGGCTCGATGTCAATGTCGAAATCGCCACACAATGTCAATATTACAATAACCAATGACCTTTACCCAAGTATAGTATTTTTTTAACCTTTGTAACGAAATTTTTAATTATAAATATTTAATTTATACAGAAATAGCTGAATATCAATGTCACTAATGTCTAACCCGCGCCGTATACTGGATCGATAGTTAAATTAAGTGACGCTCAACTCACATGCTGTCCTTGTCATTTCGGCTAGCAGAGACAGGGACCATAACATACTGTATTATGACAGGGACAGTCTGTGAATAGGAGGGCTCCTAATTTTGATTAGCGTTTCAGTATTCGGCCGTATGTCAGTGTTATAATATTGTTAAATAAATATAAGAGGAAGAAGGAAATATAGAGCTTCGTGAATTAAATTATGTCCGTAGCTAGTCGAATGCCCTACCCCGAGGCAGTTTTAGATGCCGAAAACGATATACCTAAGTTCTTAGTGAGATGGTTTATCTTTATATTAACCGGTGGCTTAGTGGGTTGGTAACGCTCGCAAGTTTTCTATTTAATTATTCGCTCTTACGTTTTATGTATTTGGTGCCTAATGTACGTACTTACGAGTAGGTTTGTCCTTAGTTACGCGAGCGCTTATAAGTTAACGCAAAAATGTATTAAATTACGTTTCTTCGTTAATTTACACGCTCGTGACTACCAACGCCTTCTTTAACTTGATACACCTTTGAGACTCTAGAAGTCTATAATTTAGAGAACAATAATATATTAAGACTAGATTATAATAGGCAGAATTAAATAAAATCTACCAAAGCTCTAATTCGTCGCATTTTGTATTGTAAATTAAGTACACAAAGCGGTCGAAGGAACAAAAACTTATCGGTTGGCGACAGGTCACCGCAAAAGGCTACGTCCATATTGGCCCGACCTACTTCGCCTGTCACTGTGATTTCTAGAAACAAAAATGGTCATCCGGTCTTCGCTTTTAGTGTCAGTTTACATCGCGACAATACGCGACGCAACTCGGCGCTGCATTTTTAAGACAGCTATTCAAAATTGAACATTATTCACTAGTCACTACACAAAAAGATACACGTTTCATATGACATCAGTGCATCAACTGCACATGCGCTGTGCAACGAGCTGCCACGTTACATTCGAACTCTTACAATGAAACGAGTATCTTCTTGCGTAATGAATAAAGTTGAACATTGAATAGATATCTTAAAAAATGTATTGCCATGTCGCGTATCGTTGCGTTTCGGTGTGAATTGACCCTGAGAGTGCGCTAGTCAACGGCTCGAGCTCATTGCGGCGCGCGGGGAAAATTCTTGTTATTCCACCTAACATCGGGGAAAAAGTGATATACCCATTAAAAGGTATATAATAGTAATATATACTTATAATATAAGCTATAGTGCACACATTTATACCGCTTTGTAAAGTATTTTAGAAAAGGCGTCCTCAAATTAAGTCAAGTCAAATTTTTTTATTCAAAATAGGTATTTTCATACACTTCCTGAACGTCGATCTACATGATGCCTACCACCGGTTCGGGAACTAGCCCGGTGAGAAGAACCGGCGTAAGACACTCGCGCGGGGAATTAAGCAAAACGACACTCAGCTCTTGGTGTTTTATGAAAAAACTATATAATATTAGTGTCCGAAGTAAAGTTATCTCAATTGCTCAACAATCAAACTGTGTCGGGACGTACGTGCTTGTTTTTTTATTTTCAATCTTCGTTTGGTTTTTATTTACCGTCAGTTGCGTTAAAAATATTTTTTTTATTTTTAAACAAAAAATTAGACGGACTTCCAAAGTAAAAATGCACAAAAAAGTATGAAATAAAACCTATTTTCTAAATAATTCCCCTTTTTAATTTGGCTACAATTATAACTATTTCTCTACTCAATCTTCATAATTTTGATCTCGGTACCAGCGTAAAAGTATTTCTCTAAATAAGCATTACCGATCTGCGGACCTAATAACCAGTGATGATAATGATTACATACTATATTATTAAATAATTATTATTATCTATTGTGGTAATCGGCGGAAAAAATGTAGCAGTAAGCATTAAATATATTATAGTGATGATGATGATCACGAATATAATTTTGGCAATAGCATTATTTTAAAGACATTGATATCGGTGAATAAACCTCTGATGAGTAGTGAGTACCTATTTTATAATCATAACATGATGATGGTGGTGATGATGACGATGATGATTACCGTAATTGACATAGTGGCAGATGCTTGCAGTTCTTCAGTGGCGTGCACAGGATTATGACACTAGGTATGCGGCGAAGTACTCGGTCACAAAAACTTTTTCGTTTATAGATTTTTAGCATAGCTACAGCCAAGCGACGGATCTTTAAGTCGAAACCATGCCAACAGAGCAAGTCTTAGATGTACTACTATTCATGTACATCTTTTACGGCAACGCAGACAAAACAGCGATCGATCGTCGCGACGGAAGAAATTCTAATAAATAAAATAATAAGCACTTATTAAAATATTATAACTACTCATCAGTCAGTCAGCTTCAATTTTCACATATTCAAGGTTCCGGTTACTTGAGATTACTATATCCCGATGTAAATAAACGCAAGATTTCGGCCACCTCAAATATCTTACCCAAGTGAGTGAGGCCGCGGAATAGAAATTATTTAAATCTGAATATTCCGAATCAGTCCACACTGTACTAGAATTACTAAATAATATACAAGGAAAACAATATGATTTAATCGTGTGTACACAACCACATAGCCAGTTATACGTTTCATAACTTTTAACATGAAATTTTCGAGTTACATTATTTTTTTGCTGGTTTAATTGTTGTAACTCGGGTACACACCTACCTTTAGACAGAATTTGAATCTTTTCACTGAATGACAATTGTGAGAACTTGTTATTTTTAATTTTTAATAAACACACATTATCAACGCAAACCTCACAAAATAACATTTTAAAAAAATCAACAAACGCACTAGTAAAAGCAAAACACTACAATTATTATAGAAACTCAGTAAGAAACTGTTAAATGTACACACTTTCAAATGTTAAAATGAAAAATCATTTAAGAAAACTATAAATAAACAGGAGCGATTAAATTGTAAACAATGCTTATGACATGAAATATGCAATATGGCCCCCGAGAAACTCAAAACGTTTCTTCTATTTAAACAAATAAAACCTTACTAAACAAAAATGCATAATATGCATACGTGATTCATCAGATTCGCGTCTTATTATTTTTACTTGGATTATAGGCAACGAATAATTTCCGACAAGCCAGTCCTGCGGTTTTCGGAAGCGATCGGATAGCCGAACCGAAGCTCTCGGTTCGGCCATCGCCTGCCGCATGAGTTACCGCTATATAATCATGTCGATATTCATGGGTGTGTGCGTTTGCGTATTATGAAAATTACACACACACATGCGATGATTTTTCCTGCAGGACTTACCGGCATGAGATGAGTTGCTATTTATAAAATATTAGGCGTTTTTAAGTTATTATATTTTTTTGATTAATTTATTTACTATTAATTAAAGTCATCTAAAACGTACGAACGTTTTATTAAAATATCTGTGAATGACAAGTAAAGCACTGCATTTCTGCCTACAAGGAGCGCACGCCCCTGCAGTTCTTTAAACAACGCCGAAATTCCCAGGGTAGGTCATTGGTGCAAAATCTTACTTTTTGGTAGCATATGCTTGGATGAAAAAAGTCAATCACCATATGTGTCCATATAAATTTCGAGGAATTCCCTCGATTCCTCATGGGTCCCATCATCAGGTCACCACTTTGATTCAAAAGGATCAATTTGGGATTAAAACCTCCATCCCTCCAATCCATCAAAAAATATTTGATAATCAGTCCACAGACGGCGGAGTAATCGTTGAACATACAAAAAACGAACGTATAACCGTTATATATATATATATACTAATTTACGATCAAATTTGAGTCTACAATGATTGACTTTAGAATAAATAACCAAGAGCGTTTGTAGGGAGAATAAACCGACTAGTGGAGCCTTAATACTCGTAAGTCGTAAGTGATAGTAATTACTAATATTACTTATTGGTAATTTACTAACTGTGGTGAGTGGTGAGTAATGGTAGTCAAGATGACTCAGAAAATAAATAAAGTGTTACCTAATTGAGGCATGTGAGCATTTAAAATTAACTGACTTAAAACAATTAATAAATTGACTGAATAAAATTCTCCATTAAATAATTGAGAATTAGAATTGAAAAATTTTAGCCTATAATTATTAAATAAGTAATTTCGAATATGAATTTCGGAAAGGAAGAAAGGTTCTACGGGTTGGTTCACGTATGTTTTGTACTATATTATACACTAGCTATTGCCCGCGGCTCCGCCCGCTTAAATACAGTACCTATCCCACGGGAACGCTATACTTTTTCGGGATAAAAAGCCTATGTGTTAATCCAGAGCTTCAACTGCTACCATAACAAATTTCTTTTTGATGAAACGAATTTTCATTCGTTCTGTAGTTTTTACGTGAAAGAGTAACAAACATCCATCCGTCCTCACAAACTTTCACATTAATAATAGTAGTAGGATGTTACTGTGTATTCTTTAAGAAAATTGAAAGCTACGAAACCCTTTATTAAGATCTCCCTAGGTATCTCTTTGAAATGGTAGGCTCAAAGAGATAAAGGCTTTAAAATATTTAACTACTAGCTTTTACCCGCGGCTCCGCCTGCGTAAATTACTTTATCCCACGGGAACACTGTACGTTTTAGGGATAAAATGTAGCGTATGTGTTAATCCAGAGCTCAAACTACTACCATACCAAATTTCATCAAAATCCGTTTAGTAGTTTTTGCGTGAAAGAGCAACAAACATCCATCCATCCTCACAAACTTTCGCATTTATAATAGTCGTGTGATTTATAATAGTAGTAGGACTTAATTTGCGTTAAATAGTAGGTGATAGTCGGCTATTATGAATATTTGAATTTGAAGGTTATTGCCTCATAAGAGTCATAACTCATAAGTCATGATGTAAATATAATTTTGCAATATTATATTATGTTCATTTAATAAAACTTCCAAATTAGCACGTATTAAACAGTTTTGATTACAAACATGTTTGACTACAATGTATTGAGACTTGTGAGGTTACATAATGCCTACTAGGAATTCTAGTATTTGAGTTTACCTCCAATAAACAAAGGTGTGAAATAATTTAAACAATCTAATACAGAGGGTGTTTGGTATATGTAACGTAGTCAATCAGTGAAATATAGATCCGGGGGACGAAGGCAAATCATTTGAACCCCCTCTGTATGGCTGATATTTGGCCGATTCTGAGTAATTCGCCATTTTGTAATTTTTTTTAGTGTGAAATCCTAATCGGTTAGTACAAAAAACGAATGCACAACAACGCCTCTGTTTTGTTTTGAAGGGGTTTTGCAGATAAAATAGAGATAAGATCTCGGTGTTCATCATTTAAAAGAGCATTATATGTAGCAGTTTTTAAGAAAGTTTTTTTTAGTTCATACTTTTCATTCTAAGGTCGCGGTATCTTCGAAGTGCAAGTGAGATGATGCTGTTGTTTTCTAAATATAAAGATCATAATTAAATAAAAGGGTAAAAAAAAAATCTAAAATCTAAGCACAACTCCTGTTGTGCTTAGATTGGCCAGTTTTACTTCTGTTATTACGAGAAAATAAAAAAATTGACGAATGAAACCATTTTTAGTGTTTCATTATGACTAAAACAGGCTACAGGTCACAAACCTTAGAAAAAAATTCAATTCAAATGATTTGTCTTCAACCCCCGGATATCTCACGGATTGACTACCTTCTATCAAACATTCTGTGTAATTTACATGTTATATTTAAATATTATATATTATAATGTATAATTTAGATATTGCTTTTAAATAAGTGTACTAGCCTTTTCCCTTGGCTCGGCCTGCGTAAATATAGTATCCCACGGGAATACTGTACTTATCATATTGGGACAAAAAGTGGCTTAATGTTTTAATCCAGAGCCTAAACTACTACCACACCAAATTTCATCAAAATCCGTTTTGTAGTTTTTGCGCGAAAGAATAACAAACATATGGATGTTTGTTATTCTTTGATGGCCATCCATCCATCCATCATCACAATCTCCCACATTTATAATTATAGTAGTAGGATTATAAGTATTAAAACATTAGTTACACTCTTGCAAGATCTACGAGACAATGATATGACATATGTTTATAACCGGTCTTTACCTATGAAATTGCCGTTCTGCAGTACTGGCCATTTCAAATCAAAATAATTTTTGTTTGGCTAAGAATTCTAATTTCAAATTAATTTTATTTTAAAAAAACATGGAAACATAAAAACATGGAATTCTTTTCCAAAAGTAGTCATTTGTTTATTGATTAGTGTTACATTTTCATCGCATTTCAATCTTTTTCGTCATCATGGATACGTTAAAAATTCGAGTAATTATGGAATATAAGTACCGTCGTGGCAGCAACGCGGCACAAGCGGCACGCAACATCAACGACGTTTACGGAGCTAACACTACAAACCAACGCACCACCTGTTATTGGTTTGCTCGTTTCCGTTCTGGAAATTTCGAACTGAAAAATGAACCTCGCGGTCGTCCGAAGACTTTGGTCAACAATGACGAATTCAAGGCGATTGTGGAAGCTGATGATACACAATCTACGGCTGAATTAGCAGCAGCTTTCGACGTCAGCGTCAAAACAATATTGGTCCATTTGCGTCAAATTGGCAAGGTAAAAAAGCTTGACAAATGGGTTCCCCAAGAACTCAATGATCGCCAGCGCGAAGTACGCGTCGAGACGTGCCTTGCACTGCTCAACAGACACACAAATGAAGGAATTTTGAACCGCATTGTTACCTGCGATGAAAAATGGATTCTGTTTGATAACATCAAGCGCTCAGCTGGTTGGATCCTGGTTCAGCGCCTAAACAATGCCCTAAACGAAAAATTACCCCTAGAAAAGTGATGAAAATTATTGAAAATTATTTGAATATCATCCGCCCTACTCACCAGACCTTGCGCCTACAGACTACTACTTTTTCCAGAATTGGGATAACTTCTTGGCGGGAAAAAAATTCAATACCCGAAAGGCAGTACATAATGCCTTTGAAGAATTTGTTGCCTCCCGTCTAGCTGATTTCTTTAAGAAGGGCATCAATAAACTGCCACTGCGTTGGCAAAGATGCATTTATTTTATGGGTGATTACTTCGATTAATACAAATAAAAAATATACGATTCGTTTAAATTTTTTCATACAAAACGGCAATTTCATAGGTAAAGACCTAATATTAAGTACGGCCGCCGTCAAGCCGCTCTACCACTTGTGAACCTAGTGGCTAGCCGCACACATGCAATATTATAGCCAAAATAGATTTGTCAATACCTTCAACAATGAAAGGTCCCCATACTCCACAATTTTATTGTCAATAATTTTGGAACGAATTTCCTTATCGTGCGTTAAGTTGTAAGCCGTGCGGCGTGCGCATGTTTCTCTGTCTATCTGTCTCTCTCTCTCTCAGTTATTACTAAAATTGAGCCTACTGATTAAGTTTATATTAAATTATATTTGTTAATAATAAAAAAATATTACTAACTTAAAAAAAAAAAAACTTCGTTCCATCCGTCTCTCAAGTTTTTTATATAGGTTCAGTCAAGTACATTTCCTCTAACTGCGCGGAAATTTAAATAGGAAATCAGAATTATGAGACGTATGGACACAAGGAGTAGAGAGAAGTAAGGAGCTTGTTTAAGAAAATTAGTTTATTATTAAAAAAAAGCAAACAAAAACAAACGATGGTAAAGGATGTGTAATTTATAGGCTATGTGGATGTAATTTAGTATATTGTCATTTTGTAATGTAGTGTTTAGAGCGTTCTTCTACTTCTTAAGGTAGCGGTTTCTGTCGATTCTTTAGTGTCTTTATATTATGTCAAAATGTATTGGACTGAAGGAATTGTCATTCAAGACATTGTCATGAATAAATGAGTAAAAAAAAACAACAATATTGGCAGTGCACACATGGAATATTATTGTCAATATGAATATTATTGTCAATATGAATATTATTGGCAATAATATTGTGTGTGTGCAGCAAATCGCCATAAGGTCGACAATATCAGCTTCAAGCTTCAAGGTAACCGCATTTATAAATAACAGTAATAGTCTTTGAACTTTTTAGTCCAATTCAGTTGAATTCATCGAATCCTGCCGATTCATTAGATGTCATAGACTCCTGGCAATTCAATTAGAGGCAACGAGTTCTACAATATCATATAATCTATCGAATAAGACCACTGAATCTATTTTATTTATATTAATAATATCTGTGGACCCTTTTATACCACGTCGATCTGGTCCCATGGTAAGTTCTCAAAGAACTTGTGTTACGGGTACCAGACAACAATATATTTAACGCATTTATACTATACATAATCCCCCTTACTAATAAAAATATTTACACAATGGATAAGCAATACAATGTTTTGTCCTTGTCTGTCAAGCCACTTTTCCCACGTATCTGATAAGGACAAAAAATTATCTTGCTTATCCACTGTTTAAATATTTTTATTAGTAAGGCGGATTATATTTAAGATTTTAATTAAACTATACATATATTTAATACACCTCCATGACCCAGGAACACAGAAAACTTTTTGTTCCTTCGGCGGGATTCAAACCCGTAACTTCCGGTTTGAGCGCCGACGCGCTAACCACTGAGCCACAGAGTTCGTCAGATTTAATACCATTGAATCCTGACAGTTCATTAAGACATCGAATTCTAGTAATTTATTTAATGAGTTGTTCATTGAACAATCCTTATAAATCTTTTTAATGTAGGTAGATAGGCAGGCTTTGGAAAGATTGCCAGACTCGCCCGGTGAGATACCACGATCTCATGGAGAATCGGTGTGAAATCGTGCTTTCGTAGCCTAGTGCAATAAATAATGTAGCAAATGAGTGAGAGGACTGCAATGTATATGATATTACTTACGACTTGTGATTTCCCCGGTAGTAGGTATTGTGAGGTAATGGTAAATAATAAAAAGGCGCATTACAAAATATTGAGTCTGATAATATTGTCTTTATTTAAATAAAATACGTTTTATGTTTACTACACAACGTCCAAAAGTAAGTTAACAACCGCTCGGTTTTCGTTTTTTTGTCTTTAACCTGTTCCTTTATCCCCAAAATGCTCAACTTGGGGCTAATGTAACAAGGTTTTTTTTTTCTTAAATGGCCCAGGCATTTCTTACAGCGCCGGCTACAGCGACTAAGAATGATAAAAAATTACGTGTTTGTAAAGCAATACAAAAAACTGCACGTAAATTACGTGTCTTTACGGTCATTAAATCAAAATAAACTAAGAAATAATAACGGCAAGGTTGGTTGTTGTTTACATGCAAATGTGCTTACCAGCGATATCCAAAGGACATAACGGTACACCCAGGCCATTTTAGTATTGACACATGGTCGGTTCGCACTGCGTTTAGTTTTCAATTGCGTGTTAAACTCATGTTTAAACCGTCTCACAACGCCGCTCGGCCGTGCTGCGCCAGCGACCGCGAAAACACAACTGTCATCTTGCGCAACAACAACAACGTCAATAGACGGACTTGTGTTGCCAACCACGCTTTGAATTCTACCAATATTGTGACTTAACATGGACAAAATGGGTAAATTAATCATACTAGAGGTCGTAGTGGTCGAAAATCAATTATTAAATTTTTAAGTTTGAATTTTCAAGGGTTCTTTTGCCTCTTAGATATTATCCTACTAATATTGTAAATGTGAACGTTTGTGAGGATGTATGGACAGATGGATGGATGTTTGTTACTAACCAAATTGCTGGATAATCGATGGATGCTTACCAAATTTCATTTCGAAATACGTTCAGTAGTTTTTGCGTAAAAAATTTCGATGAAATTTGGTGCGGTAGTAGTTTAGACTCTGGATTAAAACATAGGCTACTTTTTATACCGAAAAAGTAGTGTTCCTTAGGGATACTGTATTTAAGTGGGCGGAGCCGTGGGCAACAGCTAGTATTATATAAAATAAAAATGTACAATTATGGAATTTAAAATACATAGAAAATTGTGTGTCAAACCACCACCAACCGCATATAGAAATGCATGGTGGTGTGAGTTATTAATATGAGGTAGTGTGTATAACGTTGCTTTTATTAATTGTATGTATTTCTCAGCATTATTAGAAATATTAGAATTCTGCATACAGATACACATAATATAATCTTTAACTGTACCAAATTGCATAGCTACTCCTCTGTTTACATAATTTTCGTAAAAAGGGGTAAGAATAATATATTGATGATGACGATGACGGCCTACGACATAAGCGCAGCGGTTTTTAACAGGAGTACTGTTTTTACCAAAAAGCAAAAAATTATTGTTTTTTTTTTAAATTTGATTTCAATATACTGAGTTTAATTAAAAAATGTTTCTACTATTTTTTGTTACGCATTTAGTAAATTGTCGAATGAGTCATACTTTCACATAATCACATAACCCATGCCAATATTTTTGTAATATTAACATTTTACACAAATATTGCCGAAAGGAGCTATTCTCACGTATATTAAGTTATATTTTGTAATCAGTAATTTCGTGTCGTAAAATATCCAAAACATCGGAAATACTAAAAATGAAAATGAACCTTAAACTCCGTTAGCTATTCGTAGTTTATAATATTGTAGATATAAGATACCTGTGCCAGGTACCTACCAATGGTTTCATCATATTGGAGAAGAACAAGCATGGGAAACATTTATTATGCAGTAGGTACCTATGACCGGCGAACGAGCAAGTGGATTGCCCGATAGTAAGCATTTACCATAACTCTAAGAGTGGCTAGACAATCGAGAGGATAAAAGTAGGTACATAGGCTTCTCAGCCTTTAGGCCTCCATTTTATTCAGCAAAATCCAATGCAAGCGTTTACGCCGGTTCTCGGTGAGACCGAGGCATTTTTTTAAATTATTTTTTTACATAAAATTATTTTATTATTTTTAACATTCTGAAAACTTACGGCTACATACAAGAACAATTAGAATTACTCAAAGAAGAAGGCCAATTATTAAAAGTTTTCACAGATAAATTATAGAAGGACTAAAAAACAAATATGAAATCGGTGGTTAACATAAATGTGCAAGTGGAAGATGTACAAACGCAAACAACACACAGTACACCAATGGTAATGGAAATAATTTTGTTGCAAGACAATTTTTCATTTTAGAAACGCTGGTATTGAATAAGTCTAGATCACACGAAATTTCATTGAAACTTCTGCTGGCACGTATATGAAAACTATTCTTCTATGTTATAGGACCATAGGTAGTAAAATTTATTAAGACATCGGGTGCATTGCACTCTATCTCTGGCATCAGTATTACAGCGGTGACAAACGAACATGGTGAATATAAGACCAAATAATTAATATATAATCGGAAAAAACACAGTTTGAGAAACGATTGCTAATTTTTGTTGACTGCGATAACGTTAGCGTACGTGTGTTCTTGTTACGGTAAACCGACCGACTGAACCGGACCGATTTCTCCGTTGTTTTGTGGCATTTCTCAGTTTTTTTGAAGCGTGACTCTAAATAATATGACACAATAATTGAGTTACAACTTTACCTACTGTTTCTGGCGCTTTACTGTACCTAACTAAACCAATCTAACCTACACCTGTAAACTACACTTATAACCTACCCCTAACACCTACAGGTGATGTGTTAAAGAGTCAATCACCACTGAAGGTTAAAGATTATGACAGTCCTATTATCGCTATTAAACTGCGGGCATTGGTCTCTGAAATGTGAAGATAAATTATGTATTTTTAATGCCAAATAATCAAACGCTCTTGGATAGGTTATATATATTTACTTTATTTTCGTACTATTATGTAATAATAGCAGAAGTCACAAATTGCGAGAAAATCACAATGACAGATTTATTTTCCGATACTAACTGGTCTCATGTTTCAAACATTATTTTGATGTATCGACGGGTGGTAGCGTAAAATCGGGTCTCCAGTGTTACTTGAATGTCAAATATTTGTAGGTGCGTTCTGAGATTTTGTTTCATTGCAAAAAAAGGTAGGTAGGTATATTGGTAGATAGGTATAGGAGTAGATGTAGGTTTTAGGTGTATTTACTTCTATATTCTACTTTATAATTAAGACAGAATAACGTCTGTCGGGCTATCTTGTTATAAATATATTAAATCAATGATGCGAAATTAGAAAACAATTATTATGTGTTAATTGTCTTTTTAATATTTAAAAACGTAGAATGCTGGCGAATACTTACCTACTTAAACGGTAAACCGACATTTAATAACCTAGCTTGGCACTTGGCAGATGGTAAAAATGTTCACTAATTCTGTTTTTGGAAGTCGTTATTTAATTAATGGGTATTTAAGCAATCACACAAAAAAACGAGTGTCATTATTACTAGACTTGATATTACAATATCAAGCTTAGTGTAGGACTTTCCTGTAAGACAATTATAATACTATAGTCCGTTCCGAGTTCTGTTTCCACGGCGTTTCTATGAGAACGATCCCATGTCATCGGCATAGAGGTCCTGTTGGAGGTAAAATAACTCTAAACGGACTGTAGCTGCTTTAAATGATTCGGGAAATGCTGTTAATCGCACCAGCCTCGAACTCCCGCATCGATGGCCGGCTATCAGCCACTTCCGATGACGCATTGTGGTGTAGAGTTTGATTAAAGTACATTCACCGAGTTGTCATTGCATTACTATTCTACTACTACTATAAATGTGAAAGTTTGTAAGGATAGATAAATGATGGATGGATGTTTGTTACTCTTTCACGCAAAAACTACTGAACGGATTTCTATTAAATTTGGTATCGTAGTAGTTAAGACTATGGATTATAATATGGGTTACTTTTTATCCCGATAAAGTATAGAACTCCCGTGGGACACCCGATATTATATTTACGCGGGCGGAGCCGCGGGAAATAGTTACTAATCTACAATAATAATGTTAACAAGAGGGTTTGTTTGTTTGTATGTTTGTTAGCTTGAATAGGCTCTGAGACTTAACCGATTTTGATGAAATTTAGCTCAGATATAGAGTAGACCACGGGGAAGGACATAGGCTACTTTTGTCGCGACAAAATGTACCTACGGTTCTCTCCCGATTTCCTTTTGCGCGTCGCGGCTAACAATTACATCTAGACTCTAATATATTTAATAACTTTAATGATTAATTTTTTTTCACTGTAGTTCAATGACGGTTCTATAAAATATTGGTTTATTAGGAAAGTTATTGTTTGGGCTGGTAGCGACATCAAAATTATGAAGATAGAGTAGAGAAATAGGTAGTTAAAATTTTATCCGAATTAAAAAGCGGAATTATTTAGAAAATAAGATTTATTTCATACTTTTTGTGCATTTTTACATTGAAAGTCGGTTTTCATTTTTTGTTTAAAAATAAATATGTCTAAACATCTCTAAATAAGCAGTAGATCATATGCCCAAAATGTCCGCAATTGATTTTACCGGACTTTATAATATATCATTGGACAGAACATGGACATGACTAAAATATTATGTTAAACGATGTTAACTTGTTGTTTGTCAAATAATAATAAAATCGTTGTTACGTGACGACCGCGACCTTTATGGTCAATAATTACACCTCCGATACGGAATCCATAAATTATATACAAACACAGTATACGCCGTGCACGCTAAAATGCACGCTAATAAGTAAGCATAAAAGCTAAATTGGCCTAGTAACATGTAGCTATAACTACACAGAATTCTACATAATAATTTAGAGGTAGCTACTAGCTATTATGTTTGAAAACTTTGCATACACATTTGCATTTTTTTCAAACAGAAACTACAAATAAATAATAATGGCAATGTGTATGGATTTGGACGTTTCAAAGGACGTGAATGAAATGAAATCATACTAATACAAAACACTTGAATTAATGCCTACCAATAGGCATAAAACATAACACTTGCTAGAGCTTCGCACCCAGCAAGCAAAAATGGAACTGAACGCGCCACGCGCGGTTTTCGACACCCCACTGTCATAGCCCTCCTCTGTAGAGTCACTAACCAAAATATGGGTACTTTAACTTTCGAGCGAAACCCCTCGGCGAGGTGGTAGGCAGGATGGTAAGTAATAGGCACGATAATATATAACGAATAATATGTAACGAGTTGTTTATCAGTGGACTGAGTACGAGTTGTTGTTGTGTTGTGAAGAAGTTAACAACAATTTGCATGGCATCGAATTGGTTCCCATTGTTTGCCACTAGGGGCATTGTGTAGTTATCTTCTTCACGGCGAGTAATGACAAAAACTCGTACGCAGCACACAGTAGCCCATACAAATAACAATAATAATTTGCGAAAGAGTACTCGTTTCGCCATCGAATGAAAAATTATTGTATGAAAATCTTGACAGCGCTAATACAATTTTCCTTTTCGATAGCAAAATAAAAACTTTTCGCAAATTTGTCGTGCAAATTTTAACCCCCGACGAAAAGAGAGGGGGTGGTGTCTCTTTCTCTCTCTCTCTCTGTGTCATTGTGTTTCAAAATAGGATGAACTGATTAAGATCTAGTGATCAAGAGTGTTCTTAGCTATAATTCAACATCATCAGCTCGCGCACTGCTTGACAGTTATGTCGAGGGTTACTTAATTTTTATTCTCGTAGCGGTAAAATATGTTAGCCTCAACGTGCGAATGAAACCTTGTGAGATATTGAACACGCGGTAAAAGTTAGTAAATATATTCCACGAACCGGACAAACTAGTCGGCGGGGACGGAGTGAAAGTATGAGAATTCAATGATATGTTTCATTTCAATTAAAATCTCACTAAACATTGTATTAAAGCTAAAAGCAGTTGATAAAAAAAAACGCACATGATGTGTAACATTTATGCAAATATTTTATTAATATGATAAAAAAATACGGAAACTTTTCCATTGAGCTGTGACAGAAATCAACGTCAAAATGTAAGAAAGCTGAATACTGAAATATTTTATTCTAATTTGACGACTAACTCTACCGCCGCGCGCTCATTGGTCAAATAGCGCGCGCTTCCGCGTCTTCCTGTTACTCACTTCCGTCCCATTTCACGAAATCACTCCCACCAATTACAAGAAAATGAGAGGATGGAGAGAGAGAACATCAAAAACACTAAAATTGTTTGTAAGGGTCTCTGGGTAGAAATAACCTCATCAAATGTTACCTAATAATATATTAAACGGTAACTAAAAACTATGTCGATTTAAAGCATCGTTGACCATGTGCTTAAAGTTGAAATAAGAGATAAAGAAAAACAAGAAAAGACATGTAGACGTATATAGTACTATATCTTCATACTAGACCGCCTAAATCGGCACACGCACATATTCTACATAATATGTCTACTGTGACCAAACTGTTTAGTTTTATTGTTGTGGCCTGTACGGGCAGTACTGAGATGAATTTGCCAGTAGTTTATTTATTCAACAGCACTTTTGAATAATTACTGCAAAGGTCCGACAAATTTACCTCAGAAACCGGGCATAAGTTGAATCGCGCTATGACAGACCTACACTTATAAACCTAACCTATACTTAAAAAACCTTTCAGGCACCTACAGACGAGAGGCCGATCGTGTAAGTTAGAACTGACATCAGTTCGGCCTGAACGGATTCGAGCACATATACGGAAAAATTGCATCAGTTTCTTCTAGTTTGCCGCGAGCTATGGTCGTGTTTATTAATTGTAAACTCACTACGCACGCACACTATACACGCCCGCATGGCCGCGGCCATATATTATAAAGATATATAGTAGTAGCCGCGGCTCTGGCGAGGACTGAAGCGTTTTGTCACACATGGTCCATTCAGTCCATCCGTTCAGTCCAGAATTAAAGTTGCCTACTTAGTTATTTAACAAAAAAAATACTTCTAAATTAAGTATTTTATTCCCTTATTAGTAGGAATTAGGTTGTTAGAAGTGTTTTAGTAGGAAATAGCCATATAGCAATCATATGCAAAATGGCCTAGATTAGGCACAAAAAAAAACAAAAAAAAAATTGACACCTTATCATAATAATACATCAAACATTCGTCTGTAATTTTCTTAAAACTATCCGTTTTATTACTATATACGTAATATTATGTACTAGTATATTTTAATTTAACCGAAAATGTATAATAAAATTCAATAAATAATAAAATTTTAATATAACAAAACCTAAAATACAGTGGTTTTTGGGGCCATTAGGGATTCCTAAGTTTAGTATCTTTTTATACTTTTCAGTATTCTTTTAGTTGTTTTCAGTAGAAATCGACACGAGTTTATTAGTTTCGCCCAAACAGAGTTGGCAACACTAGAACGAATCGCTTCAGTCCCTCCAGCCGACTGATCCAATCTCGAAATTGCACACAGACGATACGATTATGTATCCGTTCAGGCCGAACTGAAGGTAAACCGGATCGTATATGAGGTTTATATATATTATAAATATATTATATATATATTATATACTATATATTACAACCCTGCAAGCATTACTATATTTTTTGTTGAGCTGATTATTATTAATATTTATTTTAATATATAAAAAGAGAGTAAGTAGTAGATAACCTTTTCATAAAAGCTGATAAGCTAATCGCAGGACACCGGACGGACGCATGTTCGATTTAATAGTATATCAACTCATAGTTCTTTTCCAACAGGACACATCATTATAGCTATCTCTGTATAAAAGAATTTCAACCTTCAAAATATAATACTAAGGCGGGTCAATAAGTCCGTGACTTTTTGAATTTCTAACCTCCTTACTGAAAAAGCAACACTACTCCTGTCAACAGGCATCTGTCAGTTGACTCCTATCAAAATTTGAACTTGCTGCGTCAGTTAGTTTGTGTTTTACAGCTATCTTTATCAGACTATCCAGTAACTTAAGGAAACAATGGAAAAAAGTGAATTTCGTGTTAAGCACACGCGTTAAGCATTATTTTTGCGAAAAAAAACCATTACCGAGACCAAGGCTAAGCTTGATAAATACTATGGGGACTCTGCACCATCGATTTCAATGGTAAAAAGTGGTTTACTGAATTTCGTTGTGGCCGTACAAGCACTGAAGATGCCGAACGTCCTGGACGCCCAGTTGAGGTCTCTACACCCGAAACAATCGAAAAAATTCACGATATGGTGTTGGCCGACCGAAGATTGAAAGTGCAAGAGATTGTGGAAGGCATAGGCATCTCGTATGGCTCAGTGGTTTCAATTTTGAATGATCACTTGGGCATGAGAAAGCTTTCCGCAAGTCGACCACAAACGCAATCGTGTAACAACTTCACAGGAAGGTTTGGCGTTGTTTAATCACAATATGGAGGAGTTTTTGCGCCGTTTTGTAACCGTGGACGAAACATGGATCCATCACAACACACCAGAGACCAAACAACAGTCAAAACAGTGGGTTTCTAAGGGTGAATCGGCGCCAAAGAAGGCCAAGGTGGGTTTGTCAGCCAATAAAGTTATGGCGACTGTTTTTTGGGATGCACGTGGGATAATCCACATTGAGTATCTTCAAAAGGGAAGAACAATTAATGGGGAATATTATGCCAACTTATTGGACCGCTTCAATGAGGATTTGAAAAAAAACCGACCTCATTTGGCCAAGAAAAAAGTTATTTTTCACCAAGACAATGCAAGGGTGCACACATGTGCAGTTGCCATGGCAAAAATCCATGAATTGGGCTATGAATTGCTCCCACATCCACCCTATTCTCCAGATTTGGCTCCGAGTGACTACTTCTTGTTCCCAAACCTGAAAAAATGGCTCGGTGGAAAAAGATTTGACTCCAATGATGAAGTCATCTCGCAAACAAAGGCCTATTTTGAGGACCTCGACAAATCATATTTTTTGGAAGGAATAAAAAAATTGGAGAAGCGTTGGACAAAGTGTATAGAGCTCAAGGGGGACTACGTTGAAAAATAAAATGATTTAAATTTATCAAAAAATCTGTGTTTTATTCCAAAAGTCACGGACTTATTGACCCGCCCTCGTAATAATGGGAAATCCGCCATGCAATATCATGCTACTGTAAATCCCCAAACGCCTCCATCGATCCTTCGAATATGATTAAAAAAATGTCAATAACTCAATTCATTTTATTTCTTTTCTATATCTTTCGATGTAACACCGACAAGGAAAATTTATTTATTTATTTATTTATTTATTTATTTATTTATTTATTTATTTATTTATTTATTTATTTATTTATTTATTTATTTATTTATTTATTTATTTATTTATTTATTTATTTATTTATTTATTTATTTATTTATTTATTTATTTATTTATTTATTTATTTATTTATTTATTTATTTATTTATTTATTTATTTATTTATTTATTTATTTATTTATTTATTTATTTATTTATTTATTTATTTATTTATTTATTTATTTATTTATTTATTTATTTATTTATTTATTTATTTATTTATTTATTTATTTATTTATTTATTTATTTATTTATTTATTTATTTATTTATTTATTTATTTATTTATTTATTTATTTATTTATTTATTTATTTATTTATTTATTTATTTATTTATTTATTTATTTATTTATTTATTTATTTATTTATTTATTTATTTATTTATTTATTTATTTATTTATTTATTTATTTATTTATTTATTTATTTATTTATTTATTTATTTATTTATTTATTTATTTATTTATTTATTTATTTATTTATTTATTTATTTATTTATTTATTTATTTATTTATTTATTTATTTATTTATTTATTTATTTATTTATTTATTTATTTATTTATTTATTTATTTATTTATTTATTTATTTATTTATTTATTTATTTATTTATTTATTTATTTATTTATTTATTTATTTATTTATTTATTTATTTATTTATTTATTTATTTATTTATTTATTTATTTATTTATTTATTTATTTATTTATTTATTTATTTATTTATTTATTTATTTATTTATTTATTTATTTATTTATTTATTTATTTATTTATTTATTTATTTATTTATTTATTTATTTATTTATTTATTTATTTATTTATTTATTTATTTATTTATTTATTTATTTATTTATTTATTTATTTATTTATTTATTTATTTATTTATTTATTTATTTATTTATTTATTTATTTATTTATTTATTTATTTATTTATTTATTTATTTATTTATTTATTTATTTATTTATTTATTTATTTATTTATTTATTTATTTATATATTAGACAACAGATATATAACACCATAACAGATGAAATCCAAGACGATGCTATATAAGAAGAAAAAAGAAAAAACAAAAAATCGCAATGGTAAACAGATTAAACTATGTACGAAGGCGGCACTAAAAATTTCGGGAATCAAGGAAGTGACACAACATTCCTATTTAAAAATGTATTTATTGCTTTTCGAAGTATTCTCCGCGAAATTTGACACATTTTTCCATACGATGGAACCAATCATTGAAGCAACCATTCCATTCGGAAGTTGGGGTCTCCAAACTGGCCGTTTTGTAGGCGTCCACAGCTTCTTCAGGTGATGAAAATCTCTGACCACGCAATTTATTCTTTATTTTAGGGAAAGTATAGAAATCATTAGGGCTTAGGTCGATGCTGTACGGCGGATGGTCTAATAATTCTATGATTTCTTGCTCTAAAAACTCTTTTGTTCTGTGCGCGGTGTGAGAACTCGCATTGTCGCGATGGAGGATGATGCGGCGGTTGCAGTTCTCTTTACGGAGTTCAGAAACGACCTGTGGCAAACAAATGTTAGCATACCATTCTGCATTAACCGTTCTTTGTCCCTCAAGAGGAATAGTCGCAACATGGCCGGTTTTGGAGACAAACGTGGCCACCATTTTTTTTGCAACACTCCGTGAACGAAAAATTTTTGTTGGCTTTAACTCATTTTCGAACACCCAAACTCGTGACTGGTTTTTAGTTTCGGGTTCGTACGCGTATATCCAGGATTCGTCACCTGATACGATGTTGTATACTGCATTTGAGGATCCTGCGTGGAATCTTTCGAGAGTTCTGACGCACCAAGTAACGCGAGCCGCTTTTTGCTCTTCATAGAGCAAATGCGGTATTCATCGGGAAAACAACTTTTTTACACCTAATTGTTCATGCAAGATTATTTGTATTTGACTCATACCAATGTCTAAAGTTGCCTGAATTTCGCGGTATGTCATATGTCGATCTTCCTCAATCAGCTTACGCACAGCATCAACGTTTTCTTGGGTGACTGCAGTTTTTGGACGACCTTGACGGGGATCATCACTGAGTTTGACACGTCCACGTTGAAATTCAGCAAACCAGCGATAAATTGTGGTTTTGGATGGGGCTTCATCACCAAATGCAGAAATCATCCGGTCAACACACTGTTTTTGTGTTAAACCACTTCGAAAATCATGTCAGTCAATGTCAATGAGTCAATTCCATTTTCTCAATGACTAAACAAGTTTGACAAGACCTTGTGACAAGACCGAGAATCTTTTTTTAAATAAATAAACGGTATTCGATTTTTAAAACCAAGGAGTTTTAAATTAAAAAGATTTTAATATGACAGGAACAGTGGAAATATTCCATTCCCGATACTTTTAGTGCAGCCTATGTATCACATTAATTAATAATTATTATCATTAATCTCAATAACTACCTGGGCTAATCTCATGAGTTTCGGCAAGTTATGACAAAAAACATCTACATCTTTATCCGCGAGCATATTTATTAAGCCAATGGCGCGTGACACGGGAGATGCGTTGAGCAGGTTCGTCCGGGATGCGGGAGCACTGAGCATAGAAAATAAATGTTTAGCAGTATGAATGGCATCATAATTCTTGGTTATTTACAGGGGCGTGCGCTCCTTGTAGGCAGAAATGCTGTGCTTTACTTGTCATTCACAGATATTTTTAATAAAACGTTCGTACGTTTTAGATGACTTTAATTAATAGTAAATAAATAAATTAAAAAAATATAATAACTTAAAAACGCCTAATATTTTATAAATAGCAACTCATCTCATGCCGTTGCGTTCTGCAGGACATATCATCGCATGTATGTGTAATTAACATACTTCGCAAACGCACACACCCATGAATATCGACATGATTATATAGCGGCAACTCCCGCGGCAGGCGATGGCTCTCGGCTATCCGATCGCTTCCGAAAACCGCCGAACTGGCTTGTCGGAAATTATTCGTTGCCTATAATCCGAGTAAAAATAATAGACAGAAATCTAATAAATCACGTATGCACATTATGCAATTTTGTTTAGTAAGGTTTTATTTGTTTAAATAGAAGAAACGTTTTGTGTTTCGCGGGGGCCATATTGCATATTTCATATGATAAGCATTGTTTGCAATTTAATCGCTCCAGTTCATTTATAGTTTTCTTAAAAGATTTTTTATTTTAACATTTGAAAGTGTGTACATTTAACAGTTTATTACTGAGTTTCTATAATAATTGTAGTGATTTGCTTTTACTAGTGCGTTTGTTGATTTTTTTAAAATGTTATTTGATTGTGAGGTTTGTGTTGAAAATGTGTGTTTATTAAAAATTAAAAATAACAAGTTCTCACAATTGTCATTCAGTGAAAAGATTTAAATTCTGTCTAAAGGTAGGTGTGTACCCGAGTTACAACAATTAAACCAGCAAAACAAATAATGTAACTCGAAAATTTCATGTTAAAAGTTATGAAACGTATAACTGGCTGTGTGGTTGTGTACACACGATTAAATTATATTGTTTTCCTTGCATATTATTTAGTAATTTACATCGGGATATAGTAATCTCAAGTAACCGGAACCTTGAATATGTGAAAATTGAAGCTGACTGACTGGTGAGTAGTTAGAATATTTTAAAATATGCTTATTATTTTACTTATTACAATTTCTTCCGCCGCGACGATCGAACGCTGTTTTGTCTGCGTTGGGAAATGTGACATGACCAATTCAGAAGTATGTGTTACACACAGTAACACATACTTAGTAGTACATAAAATTTATAATTATTTAAAAATAATTGACAGTGTCAATTACTTGTAATAGACATTGTCAATTATTTGTATAAGACATTGTCAATTATTTGTAATTAGAGTCAATTATTTATAACTAGAGATTACAAATATTTGACAATGTAAATTATTTGTAATTAGAGTCAATTATTTGTAACTAGAGATGACAAATATTTGACAATGTCAATTTTTGTAATTAGAGTCAATTATTTGTAACTAGAGATTACAAATATTTGACAATGTCAACTATTTGTAATTAGAGTAAATTATTTGTAACTAGAGATGACAAATATTTGACAATGTCAATTTTTGTAATTAGAGTCAATTATTTATAACTAGAGATTACAAATATTTGACAATGTCAACTATTTGTAATTAGAGTAAATTATTTGTAACTAGAGATGACAAATATTTGACAATGTCAATTTTTGTAATTAGAGTCAATTATTTGTAACTAGAGATTACAAATATTTGACAATGTGAAATGTGAAGTCAATTAATAGTCAACTATTTGTAATTAGAGTAAATTATTTGTAACTAGAGATATCAAAATAATAATAAATTTGCGGTTATGACATGACTTACCTACCATACTGTAAAACATTTTTTTTAAACTCTCAATTTCGTGGCCTAATCAAACAAAAATGAACGGAAAGAACAATTTAGTTCAAACCAAAAGTAAAAGTAATATGAGGTCACAACTCCTAAAACGGCACCTTGCCTGGAAATTCGAGGACAAATATCGAAAATTCATTATCAAAGAAACTATCAAAGTTGAAAACTAAATATAAGGTCGTGTTCAGACGCGCGGTTTGAAGGCGCAAATCGCGACTGTGAATGAAATCAGTGTGAACGCTGTAGTACGATGCCTCTGTAATAAGTTGTGGTCCGCGTGATTTCTGCTGTGTCTGAGCACGGACTAATGATTTGAGAAAAATCGTCCTACAAAAAATATTGCAGCATTAGAGCAGCATTTTCGAAAAAAAAATGCATTTATATTCAAAAGAATGAAAGGTACTCTGTCAATTAGATTCTAATTAAATCTAAACTCCTGACACTATTATAATTAATAATATAATTGGACGATGGATAAGGTAGGGAAGCTTAAAATAACGTAGTACATACTACAAAATATTTCTTCAAATTTTTATTTATAAAATATAATATGACGACTTATTTAATGAAAACTTACTTTCTACGTACTTAAAGTATAATATATTGAGCAAATCTTTTTAAATTAAACAAGTTTAAAAATTAGAGACACAACGAACAAAATGTCAATTTAAACAACACTCAATCGATTTTGATTCAAAATAAATAGGATTTTTTATAGAATATGGACTGACTAATGCATATATGTTGAGGAAAATCGTTTGTCCCTTTTTTTACAATATCCCGGAATTATAACTTTTAATCCCGGAAAGTATTTTACACATGACAATATTCACCCAGTATTTATATCTCACCTGTACGTATTTGTAAAATCTTATAAGAATTTCAAATAGTGATCTACTGTAAATTTGTAACCAGCAAAATTCTGCCAATTTCGAAATAACCAAACCAAACCAAAAATAATAGGCATGTTGCCTAAAAAAAATTTTTAGTCTATTCGATGTTAATAAACTATCTACCTAGAACCCATTTTTGTATATCTTAAAAAATAACGAAGATACAAACAATTTAAATTTACAATAATAAGAAAGAGAACGATATATTGGCCTGTGACGTCACAAGTTGCACCCGCCATACATTTGTCGTTACAAAATGTATGGCGGTTGCAACTTGTGACGTGACAAATCGTTTTGCGAGAAAGAGATGGGCTATTTTTTTTTATTTGCTTATAATTTTTAATCGCGTCAATCTAAATACCTATTTCTTTTAGTTTTATGTATCTTTAATCAACAATTTGGAAATTTAATTTATAAAAATGTGCTATTCCACGGTAGGCAACATCCCTATTCAGCACTCCAGCTGTTGGATTACTATTCCATCAAGTTGCCTCAGAGCTCAGTGTACAGTATTTCGCCAAAAAAATGTCTTTCACATTGGAACGTAGAGCCGTATCTATTGTCGAGCCGTACACGTGACACGGCATGTTATGACTGTCTAATATGGTCCGTTCAGAGATATTTTACCACGGAGTTTCTATGCTCCTTACCTGGTTGGCATAAAGGTCATGTCAGAGGTAAAATAACTCCGAACAGACTGTTATTATATTATATTTACTCAGTGACATATAAACCAGCATACATAAACATTAATATTCTAAATGCAAAAGTTTGTGTGTGTTGTTTGACCGCAAAACAAAACTGCAAGCGGATTTAAATGAAATATATTTTTTTTCATCAAAAATATTAATCAGGCGTCGATTAATATTTTTGAAAAAAAAATGATCTATGTTTAATTTGTGTTTGGACATCTCTCTATATCCGCCACCCCACTGGTAGGGGACTCTTGTTTTAGATGATTATCTTACTGTTACCAGTATGGGACGAGTGTTTCTTTTAACGAGAAGTCCAATTGAAATGAGTGTGCCCAGAGAGTAACAAATAAGGTTGGTTCAACCAAATATTTGTCATTTCAGTTCATGAGTGGCTAGCGAGCTAAATGTACCTACTTACTTATAAATAAATTAGAGTCTCTTAATTTTGGAAGCGTTTAAATATTGGTTTATTATGACTTTTTAGCAGATCGGTAATGGCACGAGCAGCAAGCTGGCAACTATTGGTTTATTATGACTTTTTAGCAGGTCGGTAATGGCACGAGCAGCAAGCTGGCAACTATTGGTTTATTATGACTTTTTAGCAGGTCGGTAATGGCACGAGCTGCAAGCTGGCAACTATTGGTTTATTATGACTTTTTAGCAGGTTTGTAATGGCACGAGCAGCAAGCTGGCAACTCCGCGCTGACGGTTTCAGTTTCAGTGCTGCCTTCACTTTTCTCAACTAGGAAGTTATAGTAAAGGAAGTTCTGTTTGCAGAAAGTGACAAAATATCCCGACACACCTTCCGTTTGGAACACCTTGAAACACGACGCATTGGGTGTTCTGAAATTAAAAAATAACCTATTTAATATAGTTTGTTGAAGTAATCTTATATATTTTTTTATTTATAAGTAATCTTATAAATAATAGGGTTAAACACCCGATTGTTGGCTACTTATCATACATACAAAATACGGATTTTCAAAATGTATATTTTGCACATTCATTTTTTTATACTTCAAAGTACTTAATTAGGTTTTTTTTATTTATTTGTGTATAAATGATGGTTGGGTGATTTTTGGAGTAATAATATAATTTAGGGGTTGCCAATAATAGGTCATCTTCCCCTATCTACTGATAGGTAATTTTAAAAGTGATTGGTTTTTAAAAGATCTTGGGTGATTACATTACACCACATCCAGATTCCAGCGGCGCAATGTGCACATTGCTCGTTAGAAGTGTTTGTGCGAGAGTCAGAAGGAGGAAGGAGGATGCGAGTAACTCTAAATTACGGGGTCAGTTCACACCGAAACGAGACTATACCCATCGTGGCGCTGCATTTTTAGGATAGCTATTCAACATTGAACTTTATTCTCTACATAGTGTATTACACGTCGCCTGGTCTCTCTATTCAAGACCAGGCGATGTGTGATAAACGACGATTCCCGCATGACATTAAGAACGTAGTCGCTCTATATGGTACATCAGAGTTGTGCTTAGGAGATGGAAAACTTACTGGCACACTTCTAAACGAACTTTCTGCACGTAGTCCACGCCTGGCGCCTGTATCACGGTACGCCACGGCTTGTCGAGACCCTCACGCACCAGATATATAGCATCGACCTTAAAAAATTAGCAAAAAATTAAATTCTCCTAAATGTAGGTGGGGCAAGGTGAATCGAGGGGGAAAAGATTAGGTACTGGGGTTTTAGCAAAAGTTAATCAAAAAAATGCATAGCTTGTTCGAATTGTCATAGATAGACATTATACGGTGTATACGAGCTGAGGAAGAAGACCAATCCATTTAAGTAGTAAGGAAGTTACAAAACCTCTAGCGAGCCAGGCGGCTGAGAAGAGTACGGTGTACGTATACCTCGCGACAAGTTTATAATATATCTTGTAAATAGTGTAATGACATTATAAGTTGACAGTTTTAATGGAAAAGTATATTTTATTATTTTCAGAGCATTTAAGTAAAAGATTGTTTCTAAAAATATTTCTTTTAATATATAATCTTTCAACTTCTTTACTCGATTGCAACGACACACTAAATCTAAACCATCTTGTTTGTTTCTTTGTTTCTTTCCCTGCTGTCACTTGATGACTTTCGCTTGTAAAAGTCATCAAGCGTACTTGCCTCAACTCTCCACACAGATTCCGGTGACGATGGCCAGTTTTATTGACACCAGGCGAGTTATTTTATAGCGCCCAAGTGTATGCGCAGTGCACACTCTCTTCATTTACTTTCGTAGCCCAGATAACCTACACGACTGGCGAGAGATCAAGCGCAAGACCGACCTTTTACATGCCCATCCGACGCATGGATCATCTTTCTTGTCAGACAATCATCAACCTGCATCGTCCTAGGAAAATTTGGAAACATCATTTTTTGTTGTTCCAACGTGGGAACCCACGACCTCCGAGTCGAGAGCCAAGCTCTAAAGCACTGGACCACGGAGGCTGTTAATGATGAAGATATTATTGAAGCATTAACTACGAGAAAAAATAACTAATCATACTAGAGGTCACCATGTCGTCGAAATATGTAAATATTGTGACTTGTGTATAGAGTAATTTACTTTCTCTATGGATTTGTGGCAGGGTGACAAACATCGACGCGTAATGAAATCGGATCTGTCAAGCGCACGGTAGTGTGTGTCAATAATAATCTGAGGTAGTGTGTGTTGTTGTTATTTTCCTTAATTGTATGTACTTCTAAGCATTATTTTAAATAATATTTGATTTATTTACACCTTACTCCACATAAGCCTAGTTTACCGGCCAAACTTCATACTCCTCCGTTCACACAATTCTCGTAAAACTGCACCGAAAGTGATTTCATCACGTATTAATCTTTGATATTAATACGCGATGAAATCACTTTCACGCGATATTCATAATGTCCATGCAATATTTCAGCTCAATCGAAAACCGGGAAAGTAATATATATATTCTTTTTTTTTTATGTTTTTTTTACCCGACTACGGCAACCCCAAGTATTTTGGCAGTTACATACATATGTATGTATGTTTGTTTATTTGTTCCACAGAAGCGCCTTAGCTACTGATCCGATTTTAATGAATTAAGTGTCAATGGATTCATAATATTGGGCCGGATACTTTGCGTACTTGGGTTATAGTTTTTAACTTTTTACGTGGACTAATCAACCTGCGCCTAAAAACATAAAAAAAATATTTACCGATATATTTGATACACAGTCGTCTTCTTCGCCGGGTATGCTACCACGATTGTCTAATATTATTTCAGGAGCCGGTGGTGGTTCTATGAGAATTTTCTGGAAACATTAATAGGAAACATCAAGGGCTAGATAATTGAAAAATAGGTATTTGCAAAATCTATTGCTGTCCCGCAGTGCCCGAATAAGCTAGCTATCGATGTGTGAGAGTGCGATAGAGACAACTGTAACTTGAACTGAAAATACCTATTCATTATAATTACAAAAACGATTCGAAGTCCCCTGATTTCTTCTCCAAAACTTAACCAGTTTTAGTACTTTTTTCAATGACAATTAAAAAAACGCATGAACTGTGTTCCTATGTTTTCATTTTTTTATATAATCTAGTTGAATTTGTTTTCTGGATATATGAACACAGCGAAAAATCTGGCCATTTTTTTAAGTTTTTGAACGTCCATATCTCGTTTAGTAATTAATTTATGAAAAAAAAACCATATAGGTAAATACCAACCAAATAGAGACATGCTAATAGTATCCATAAATCTTCAGGAAAAAAATTGTTACTCTACCGGCATTATCCAGGGAGGAAATAGGGGACTACGTTTGTATGCTTTTCCATACATTGCGTGACCATTCTGTTTCCTCTTAAAAAGACCACACGTGAATATTATAATAATTTACGCTTGAATAATCAAAAAACCACACGTGAAAATTATTTTAATTTAAGAAAACTTAAATTAAGAGATATTTGAAAATTTGGCCGTAAGCCGTTAAAAAGACATGGACAAGAGCGAGTCGAAACAAAGGACCTCCTTAATAAGTAATACCTACTTCTAAATGTTTGTACATGTTATTAAACTTTTCTTGCGGGTACTTCGGCGGTTTCACTGTGCAGTATGTGAGGTCTCTGCATTCTTTTGGTACATCGTCGTTCGCTGAAATTATATTATATTTATACAGATTGCTTTTACAGTCAGTGTCCCTGTGTGTCAGTGTGAAAACACACCCCGTATATTTATAACTATTAATTATGTATATTATATTATTTTATTAAATTTGATTGCAGAAGTTATATATAACCAACAATTTTATTATAGCATTGACTTACCAGCTAGAGCTGACTGCAAATAAGCTGCAAGCACCTGTAATAAATAGTAACCTGTATAACCTGTAATAAATAGTAATATATATATATATATATATATATATATATATATATATATATATATATATATATATATATATATATATATATATATATATATATATATATATATATATATATATATATATATATATATATATATATATATATATATATATATATATATATATATATATATATATATATATATATATACTTTAGGTATTTTTTTATCACAAATATTAATCGACGCCGCTATAAGACACATTTCGATAAGTTACAATATTTATTTATTTCTATACAAAAAGAGATTTGTGAGTAAATAAATAAATATCGATAAATTAGCGTTTCATGTCACGTGAAAGTATTATTTACGATCCGAGGTCCTACATGAAAAAGGTTTTAATATATTATTAAACGACCCATGAATCATGATTGCTTTGTTTTTTTTTAATTAATTCAGTTGTTGTTGTTGAGTCATTTAAAGACTGTCTATTTTATCTTTATTTACTTTTGTGACATATAAAATGCCAACAAGCACTTGTTTGTATATTTTTAGCAAGTCAATTACTTAATTTATACAATTTGGTTGCCATTATAGAAGTTATTAAAATATATTATTCCTTGGTTTCTTTACATTATAACACTTGTATTGCAGAATTATCTATGTCACAAACACAATACAAATCAAAATACATGGACCCAAAATTGTACCGACAAAATAAAAATAAAAATGTACTTATTTTGTGGGAACTAAACTGTCAGTTACTTAATTACATTTTTAAAGAAAAATAGGAAACAAGTACTCCCTAGTCTCTACATAGGTATTTTTATTGAGTTTTTTATATATAGTTATTACTTAGTTACAGTTGCTCGAATTGAATATAAAAAAAATATATTAGTAGTGGTGTATAAATTTACTTACGAGGATCAATATTGAGGTTTCCATGGTCGCAGTTGACACGGGTATACAATAAATTTACTAATTGTATAAACTCAGGAGCTGGGAGCACGCGCGCGGCGCGTCTGTTTGCCACTGTGAAGAGTATTTATGTGTATAATCTATGCTGTTAAGTGTGAACACAGCTCACAGATGACCCTGTCCACTGCTGCACTGTGGAGGCGGACTGTGTGTGACGCTAGTAATAAGTGTATATTCTTTGGTAGTGATGTCACATCCAGCATAAAGGTAGCCGTCAACAGAGCGAAACGCCAGCGTTTTCCTTAGCTTCAATTTAATTATTACCTAAATAGTTAAAAGTGTAAACACTCGTGCTAGTATTTCAAAGAACCTGTCTAAGCCAGAAGTTCACAACCAGTGGGGCGTGGAGAGATGTCAAAGGGGAGCAAAACTTATATTAAACATAAGTATTTTTCTAAATTTTCTAAAAAATATTGATCGACGCCCCATCAGCCGCTACTCGCTATTAAACAAGTTTCGACAAGTTACAATATTTTTATATATCCATAAAAGAAATATATTTTATGAAAATAAATAAATATCTATTAAAACACCTTTTTTGCAATAAAAATGGCACAGAGAACATGACAATGTTGATAAAAGTATTATTTATAATTCCAGGGAATGGTTGCGAAACCCTGGTATAGACGAAATAAAAGAAGACGTTAATAATTTTTACATACAAAGTATTGAGATGATTGATACTAGTGTCTTAAATATAAGCCTCCAATATTTCTCGCCGATTAAACCTTCCCTGAATTGATACGATTATTTTAAAACCCAAATTAGCCAATCCGTCGGTCCAGCCGTTCTCGAGTTTTAGCGAGACATTGGAATTGCAATCCATATTTATATATTATAAGATAAGATTATTATTACACTAGCTTTTGCTCTCAGCTTCGCCCGCGTGGGAGAGTGTTCGTGGCGAAAAACTTCTTTAGCAAATATACGTACTGCAGTCTGCAATACAGTACTGGTAATAATAAGCACAGATTTTTATTATAGTAATAATAAAAATATCGGTACAAGTAGGCACTTGTAATAAATTTTCAGACGTACTTTTTAATTTTAATATATCTCCTAGTTAAGGATTGGGTAATAGCAATATTACGGATAAAAATTCGTCTTAATAGCTTCAGAATATACCACGTTATTTGTGATCATTTTTTTAAACTAAAAATGGGTATTGTAATCTATCCTTAAATAAAAGATAGACATATCTATGCCACCGCAGACTTTTTTGTAGACACCCTGGTACCGACTTCAAAAATATTAAGATTTGTAGAGAAATATTTAAAATTTTAGCCGATTTTAAAAGGGGAATTATTTGGAAAAGAAGTTTTATTTCGTACTTTTTTGTGCATTTACGTAGTTTTTGTGCAAGTTCTTTGGAAGTCGGTTTTAATTTTTTGTTTAACAATAATAATTTTTCCCTTTTTAGTAATATTACTATTATTAACACATTTGAAGAAAGTTATTAATACAAAAAAGTCTACGGTATTCTCACCCTCGACAAAACAAACTCAATCGATTTTTTATGGTTTGGCTGGTTTTCTGAGAGGCCGTGGTATTTCCCCAAATAAACATTACCGATCTGTAAACCAAATAAACAATCACCAGTGATGAATGCTTATAGACACTATATTATTTCTTTGACTTTTTGGTCATTGCAACTTTGTGCTTTGCTTGGGGAGGGAACTTGAAACTCCTTCTACTTCTCCTACATTCTTCTGATTAATTTCGTTGCGGGTCCCAAGACATATTTAGCCTGTCCCTCGGGCACCCCTGAAATCGTATCAAAAGGTTTTTGTGGTTGGTTACTGCTGTCGATCCTGGCTCACAGGAGTTGCCTGGTGGGAGTGTGTGGTGGGCCAATGCTCGTTAAAAAAAAAGACACAATATTATTCAATAATTATTATCTATTGTAGTAGTCGGTGGAAATAATGTAGCAGTCAGCATTAAATACATAATATTATAGTGATGATGATGAACATGAACATAATTTTGGCAAAAGAAAAATTTCAAATACATTGATATCGGTTTACAAAACTATGAGGAGTAGTGAGTACCTATGTCACCATAATAATATGTTAGTGTATCGTAAGAAGATAGTGGTGGTGATGATGATGATGATTACTCTAAGTGGCATATGCTTGCAGTTCTATAAAGTTCTATACGTTACGCTTAAATTTATAAACGTGTATCTTTAAAGACTAAGTAGTTCTGTTCAGTGCTTCTAGATCTAGGGTATAACTATAAACGTCTTTATAATTTTGTGAAGTTCTCTCGATTCCTCATGCCATCATCAAGTCTCCACGTTGGTGACTAAGGGGTAAATCACCAATTTCGAATTATATTCTTTACAACAACAAAAGAATTTTGAAAATGCTTCGACAAACGGCAGAGTATTAATGCTCAAATATATACGTGTCGGTGTAAAAGACTATGAGAAGTACCTTTCATCATACAATCATGGTGTATGTTGTGATGAATGATTACTTTAACTGACATAGTGGCATATGCTTTCAGTTCTTTAAACAACGCCGAGACCCCCAAACATGTATCTATAACAACTCGGGAGTTCTGCTTAATACTTTTGGATCCAGTCCAGGGTATACCTTGGTGCCAACTATTTTTGGTAGTTTATGACTGGACTACTTCGGAAAAAGTCAAAATCACTATATGTGTCCATATAAATTTCGAGGAGTTCCCTCGATTCCTCATGGATCTCATCATCAGGTAACCACTTTGGTGTCAAAAAGACCAATTGGGGAATATAATCCCCAAGTAATAGTAATAGTAATAGCTCCCACACCGATTTCGGTGACGGTGGCCTGTTTCATTGAAACCAGGCCAGCTACGCAGGAGTTATGTTATAGTGCCCAAGTGTGTGCGCAGTACACAAGAGCACTCTCTCCTCCTTTTACTCTCGTAACCCAGTGGGACGGATAACCGACACGACTGGCGAGAGATTAGGCGCAGGGCATGTAAAGTCAGAACTTTACATGCCCATCCGACGCATGGATCATCTTTCTTGTCAGACAATCAGGTGATCAGCCTGAATTGTCCTAACCAAACTTGGAAACAACATTTTTTTGTTCCAATGCGGGAATCGAACCCACGACCTCCGAGTCGAGAGCCAAGCTCTAACCACTAGACCACGGAGGCTGTTAGTAATCCCCAAGTGGTAATAATATGTAGCTACCTTCACAGCTAAAAAGAATTTTGAAATACGGTCCACAGGCGGTGAAGTAATCGATTAACATACAAAAAAATAAAAATATTATATACGGCCGAATGTTTAACCGCCTACTTTTTTGGAAGTAGGTTAATTAAATTTTAAGTGGAGCAGAGTAACTAAAACACATTAGTGAAAACCGTATTCGAATCGGTTAAGCCGTTGACTTCGTACGCGCTAAAACAAATATCGCGGGAGCCGTACATTTTTCCGCAATAAAAAGTAGCCTATGTGTCAATCCAGAGTCTAAACTTCTACTACTCTAACTACTAAAATAAAATTTCAATAAAATCCGTTTAGCAGATTCTGAGATTAGAGACAAACAGATAAAAATTCTAAAAATCATTATTTTGGGTTCTATGTCGTTCATAAAGTTCAACAACAAGTCCACAGTGTTCAATCTGGGCCAAAAATCGGACATCGTCTTTTTATCGGTTAATTCGAAAGAGTACTTAATTACAAATGCCCGAGTAAAACACCCATGAATTTCGCTTACATAGTTTTTAAAGTTTCTCATAAAGATAATTCGTATCCCGCATTGATAAAAAAGTGATCGATAAAAAAATATTTCAAAATTCTTGAGGAATAGCCAAAAAGATGTTAGACATTATTTAAAGAACATACAAAAAGCTACATTTTGAACTCTTTTCAAATCGGCTATGACTATCGTACACTGTGAGCCCCCCTGTAATTGTTTTTCTCATATATCTTCCATGTACAGACAGCGACCAGTTACGATTTTATTATATGTATAGATAGACATTAACAATGTACAATATCGACAAACTTCCTGCTCGACCAGTTTATAAATATTTTCCTTGGCACTAGGACGCCTCAAAATATTTAAACACAAAGGAAGTGACTGCAACGACTGCAGACGTAATTGAACTACGCATTTACTCGTGGGTATGTGTGCGTGGGCACGATTCAACGACGCTGTCAAGCGATTTTCATCTTATGCCTGGTCGAGCGGCAACTTGTGCGATAGTGCGTTACCAAAAATACCCGCACAATTACCTATTACATAACGCAAGTAAAAAACTTTTTGGTGTTGGTGTACTGTTATTATTCTTTAAACGTACAATGACGTAAATTTTCGCAGGATAACATGGAAAATCCAGTTTGTCAATTGTCCGCCGCGTAAAGAGATCTTACGTCTGTTATTGTTGCTACATGTTTCAGAGGATAAATGGATATTTTACTAAGGGCCTGTTTCACAATCTGAGATCAAGTGTCCAGATGGCTTAACTCACTTAACTGCAACTTTTGTCTCTGTCGCTCGATACAAAGTAAGCGGCCCAAAACTGTCGGAAAATCGAAGTAGGCGTCTACAACTTATTAACGGTACATCTAACTAATAACGGCAAAATGTAAACGTGAAAGTTTGTGACGATGTTTGTGTCGCTTTCACGCAAAACCGCTTAGCGTATTTGAATATTTCAAAGACTCGACTAACTTTTTATTTAACAAAAGGTGTATACCTACCGTTTAATAGGTCTATTGGTATTCGATTTTGCTCTCATCAAAACTTTTTTATTAATGAAATAATGAAATGTTGGGTGATGAATGATGACTGATGCTCACTTAATTGATTGACTGACATACAATTTATACAAATAAATAAAATTGAAGTGTCTGTAATTTAAAATTAATAGATTTTCAGTAAATGCATATGAAAATTTTAAAATAGATTTTTATTGTAAGTACGTATGGTACTTACAATAAAAATCTATTTTAAAAAATTTCGTCTGTTTATCAGTCTGCCTTTCTGTCTGTTTGTTCCGGCTAATCTCTGAAACGGCTGGACCGATTTTCACGGGACTTTCACTGGCAGATAGCTGATGTTATAAAGAGTAATTTATAATAATATGACACAACTTTTTTAAACACAGGCTTACAATTTTTATCTTAGGGTTTGTTTTCGTTTGTTCTACGCCAACGAAGTTGCGGGCACCAGCTAGTACAAAATATATCCTAAAACTGTGGATTTTGTATCCTAAATCTATAAATTTTAAATAAATAAAAAATATGATATTTAGATTTCTATAGACTTTGTTCAGTAACATTTTAGTTATTCATACATAATAATATGAATATATTACACATTATATGTATAATTATACTAGATTGCAAGCACGCAAGTAATGCTCTTCTTGCGAGCTAGTTATAGGGTATTTTTTAAGCAAAAAGTTTTATTTAAACCAGTCGTAACTTACAACTTATAAACTTAAAGGTCAAACCTATTTCCCGGCTAAAAAACTAAATGTTACCTGCCAGTTTTCATACGTTTAACGATATGTTTGCAAAACTTTATGCGATAAATTTTATTCAAACCAGTTTTATATTAACAGAAGATTCATTATTTTGTACGAAGGAATAATAAGCTTAAATTATTACGATCAATCCGCACTCGACAGATTTACTATTAGCAAGACTATGTTTCGAAATATTTTTTACTAGACTAGTTGCCCGCGGCTTCTGTGTGTTAATCTCGAGCCAAAACTACTAGGTATACAAAATATCATCAAAATCCATTGAGTAGTTATTACGAGAAAGAGTAACAATCATCCATACATACAAATTTTCGCATTTAGAATATTAACAAGGTTATAGATGTTATAGATGTAGTAATTTTGCAACTCAAAGTTTATCAGACTAGCTTTTGATGTCATTAAAATATTAGCCAAATCTAAACAATTAGCGTCCAAGTATATTATCTAACTACCTAAGCAGTTATATATTTTTAACAAAAATAACCCAAATAAGAGCGTATGAGGGTACTGTTTACATAAGTTCCCGTGCGTTTCAACTCGCCTTTGGTTTTTATAAATTACTTACCAAGTTACCGTCCGATATCGCTAAAAAAATTGAAATTTACAGCGAAATCGGACACAAATGGCAGAATAGGTATTCGTATAAAATACTATAATTATAATATATTAAAAATCCACAGCCAGCACAACGTGCTTTTGAAGTCGTTCAAAAAAGGTTACACACAACTGACTTGTTTGGTGGAATACAGTCATTTAGTCAATATTTAGTTTTACAACACTGGACGGTTATTATGATAATTATAAATGCAAATAGATCTCTCAACCGCAGAATGTAGAGTCACTCTCTGACCGCTAACGGTCTGTCAACTTCTGACGTCACAACTCACAAGAACGCAAAAACGGTCTACTAACATTAAAAACCGTAATATTACTCATCAAGTCCAGTCTACTCATGGTAGAAAACGCATACAATGCTAATTTATTTCTCTGTACAGTCACTGAGAAGGTAGTAGGTACATAACAGTAGGGGCAAGAGTAATTAATTACCGCTTACTGTTTAAATTTTAGTACCTGCAACCTGGGTAACCTTTGCTCGAAGTGAAAAATAAAGAACGTCTCGTTTAAAGTGTGCCTAATAGCGCGACGAATGCCGCGCTTCGCCCTATAGCACTTTAAGATTAGCAGCGATCGCAATTATACACATTATAAAACTCCCTTTAAACCATACTTTTGAATATTTCTATGAGACAAAAAAAAGTTCAGGAGACATTAATCGCCGCCCTCTAAAATTTGCCCCCCTAGCCTTCAGCCTACTCAGCCTTCTGGTAAATCCGCCTTGATAATAATTTGCTACTATTTATAGATAACACATGAAAAGATATAAACAAATTATTAACAGGCTGCTTGAATTACAGACTGGACCGTGAGTATGGAGCTTAAATACAACACTATAAATATAATACCTACATAAAATTTAAACATATTTATTGCGTATCTAAGAGGCAAAATAACCCTAAAATTCAAACAAGAAAAATTAAATATGAATTATGGTCGAATTTCGACCACAGGGCGATCTCTAGTTATTTATTATTTCATGATGTTTTTTCAGAGTGACATAATGGCAAAGGATATATTAATATCCTTTGCCATTGTTCAATAATCACCGATAACAATAATTAATTATTGTTAATACGTCGCCATTTAAGGACGTCATTTGCCATTATTTGATTACATATAATACGAATTGTTAATTTTCCTGCCCTTTATGGACAATAACAAAATATTAGTCACCCTATTTCATTCAGAACAAAAAAAATATTTTTATAGAATAGAAGGTAAATGAGCGAATTCAATATCATAAGAGTTTTTGTAACTCTTATGCTTGCATTATTTTTATGTCTGGGCATCCACGTTTAAATATACTGATCTAAAGCATCTGAGTAGGGACGTCCTGCAGGCTTAGCGTGGCGATCTGAAGAAATAATTTTAAAGAAGAAATATTCTATCCAAAACAGTTCGTTGCAAAACAGTTCTTAATTCATGGTAACAAGGTCATCAATAGCAGTTAACATTTCTAAATAGCCATGTTTTTAAAATGGCTGCTGGGAAATCTTCTGTCAAAAATAATCAAATTTTCAAGTAAATGATTGAACGTAGAGAAACTATTTGTCTTGGACCGCCATGATGTAGAGTAGTTGACATTATTGTAAGACTATTTGACATTGAAATAATATATATATATATATATATATATATATACCAATTTATATTATACCAATTTTCAAAATTCTTTTTTTGATATATTGGGTATAATCCAAAATTAGTCTCGTTGTCACCAAAGCGGTGACCTGATGATGGCATCTATAAGGAATCGAGGGAACTCCTCGAAATTTATATGGACACATATAGTGATTTTCACTTTTTCTTAAGTGACCCAAGCATATGCTACCAAAAGGTAAGATTCTGACCAAAGTATACCCTGGATCCAAAAGCACTTAAAATAACTCCTCATTCCTTAAATAAATTGTCTTTAAGTAAATGTCGAAATTTCCAAACGCGTAGTTTGGAAATTTCGACATTGTTTAAAGGACTGCAACCTGTTGTGAAGCTGCAAATCATCATTTGCAGCTTCACACACTTCACTTCACTTACAGTTATAATCATCATCATTCTTTATCAATACCTAATGGAAGCTTGGCGCGTATTCATTATACATTCGATCGTTTATTTTAAACGTTCTTAAAATGTATTAATAATAATTTAACAAATATCACGAAAAAGGGAAAAAATATTATTATTATTAAACAAAAAATTAGACCGACTTCCAAAGTAAAAATGCACAAAAAGGTATGAAATAAAACTTATTTTGTAAATAATTCCCCTTTTAAATTTGGCTACAATTTTAATTATTTCTCAACACAATCTTCAAAATTTTGAAGTCGGTACCAGCCAACTTGAACGTGAGTTTTATTTTAAATATTGTTTTATAACATGTTGTTCGGGGTGATACCGACTTCAAAATTATGAAGATTGAGTAGAGAAATAGTTAAAATTTTAGCCGAATTTAAAAGAGGAATTATTTAGGAAATAAGTTTTATTTCAAACTTTTTTGTGCATTTTTGCTTTGGAAGTCGGTTTATATGAGAAATGTTGTTTCTCATAACGCCGATGCATCGACCTTGCTTCCTTACAATAAGAACATACCAATGTTAATTATTAATGTTTATTTAATCTGTCATTTTGTCGATTCTTCGGTGTTTCTGTGCATGATAAGTCTGCAGAGAAATAATTTTAAAGAAGAAATATTCTATCCAAAACAGTTCGTTGCTAAATAGTTCTTAATAACAAGGTCGTCAATAAAAGTCAACATTTCTAAATAGCCATATTTTTAAAATAGCTGCCGGGAAATCTGTCAAATATGATCAAATTTTCAAGTAAATTGAATTGAACGTAAATAAACTATTTGTCTTGGACCGCCATGATGTGGAGTAGTTGACATTATTGTAAGACTATTTGACATTGAAATAAGAAAACGTTTCTACTTTAGCTGTCAAAAGTGGCCATTTTGTGAGCTCAGGCTCGGGAAGAAGAGAAATGTTGTTTCTCATAACGACGATGCATCGACCTTGCTGTCTTAGAACTATTTTGCTTCGAATAGTATTAATGATTCTTTAATCTGTCATTTTGTCGATTCTTCGGTGTTTCTAGGGTGCGTATGCTAAGGCTGCTGGGGTAATTATAATGTACAACAATCATAGGTTCCAATTAGGTTAAGGTTAGAGGCTTGGGCCTCTAGAAGCCTTATTCACTCGGCAAACAGCACAAACATTAGTTAGTAGTGGGGGGAATATAGTATAAAGTATCACCCGGGAACACTGTTTTTTTTTCGAGATAAAAAATAGCTTATGTGTTACTCCAGAGCTTAAACTACTAAACTGCTACCATACCCATCAATATTCGTTCAGTAGTTTTTCCGTGAAAGAGTAACAAACATCCATCCATCGACACATCCATCCATCCATACTCACAAACTTTCATATTTATAGAAACTTTCATATAATAGTAGTAGGATTAATAATTAATATACATTATAGTTCCACTTCGTTTCTATTGCAAATACTTATACATAATACTTCCCGTATTGCAAAATGTGACGTACCTATACCTGCTTATTTCATCTAGGGACCGTGCACGACATTAACGCCATCCCGCAAATTAAACTTCAGGGGCTTATGTCAAATAGCGAATGAAAAATGCTTTTTATTTTATTTAAATTGAAGTAAATAAAAGGTTTAAATTAAGACAAAAAAATGTACTTATATTAGATACTAGCTTTTCCCCTGTAGATTCGCCCACATTATAGAGTGTTCGTGGCAAAAAACTTATTTAGCAAATATACCTGCAATATAGTAATAGCTTCTGAAAATACCACATTATTTCTGATCATTTTTTTAAACTTAGAATGGGTATAGTAATACCTATCCTTAAAAGCTATACCTATCTATGGCATCGCGGACTTTTTTGTAGACCTATAATAGAGAAACAATCCTACCATACATTGTTTTGTTATTTATCTCCAACGGGTTAGGTTAGGCAACGTCTTCGATAAAAGTTCCCAGACGGCATGATCTTTTCCGACACCGTCAACAATCATCGTCATAAATAAAACAATATATATATATATATATAATAATATCTATGGACGCTTCACACCACGTCAATCTGGCCCCGTGCTAAGTATCCGAAGAACTTGTGTTACAGGTACCAGAAAACGGGAAGTATATTTAATACTTTTATACTATACATATATATAAGATTTTTATTATTTAATACACATCCATGACCCAGGAACACAGAAAAACTTTTAGTCCCTTCGGCGGGATTCGAACCCGCGACCCCCGGCTTGAGCACCAACGTGCTGAACCACTGAGCCACAGAGGTCGTCATAAATATATATATATATATATATATATATATATATATATATATATATATATATATATATATATATATATATATATATATATATATATATATATATATATATATATATACATATATATGTTTATATCTATAAAAATCTATAAATATATAGTAAGGACCTAATATAATGGTATTTAATATATTTAATTTATAATAATATCGCCCTTAATTCAATGTAATCAATCAATTTGCCGAGTGGCAAAGTGCACTTTGCACTTCAGCGCAGGTGTTATTGACTGTACTATGTACAGTTGTGTGGACAGAGGACACGCGACAATAATAATATTATTTCTATGTAGCTATGAATTCTACGATACGTTTAAATAGACCTCAAAATGGCGGCGCTTCCTCTTCTAAATTGCACGACGTGACACAGTCCTCGCGTACTCACAATCTTTACATTTCTTTAGCTATCCAATGATGTCTCAATTTTAGATGAAGATAATATAAACATTAGGTATATATTACAAACCAATCCATTCACCAAACTTTAGCTCCCAATTTTTAACCCCGACGATGTGTGTCTGTCTGTTGCATCGTAACTCACAAACGGATGAATAGATTTTGATCTAGTTTTTTTTTTTAAATCGACATGATTGAGAGTATTCAGTAGTAGCATATTTAATAATCTATACATATAAAATTCTTTGTCCTAAACGACTGACTGACGGATCAACGCACAGCCAAAACCGCTGATCGTAGAGAACTGAAACTTGCAGGGCATGCTCTTTGTAATGCGTAGGCATCCAATAAGAAGGGATTTTCTGAAATTCGACTCCTAAGGAGGTGAAAAGGGGAGAAAAAGTTTTTATGGGGTAAAGTGATCCCTTGGTCCAAGCTACTCCATTTATTGGAATCGTAGTTGCAAGTAAATCGGTTTAGATGAATGATGAATATAGCCTGAGATCCAAGGCTACTTTTTTTTTGATCTCGCAGGGAAAGGCTTTATGCCCTTTCCGGGTGGGGTGACCCGGGGGTATGTGGGACTCCGCCATAGGGTTACCCACTAAAACCACCTGCGGATTGCCATCAGCCGCTATAAGGGGAGTGTCCCGGATCTATCTAACACAGGACACCCTCGCGACCGGCCGGTCTCCCCCTTAAACAGGACCGGATTTCCACCATAATTAGGGGCCACTCCGACAACTTGAAGCGTCCCCCTCGGTGCCGGGACTAGCTAAGCCGGGAAGGTTCCCATCTTCTCCCGGAGCCCCGTTAGACGGATGTTTGGAGGTTCGCAAATCGACGCCTCCGCACTCTCGTCCTACGCCGACGGAGCGGAGCAGAGGATGGATCGATCTCTCTGTCCCGCTCCGTGGTCTCTTTCTGCGAAATGACGAATTCGCAGAAAGAGACCGCCACCTGCCAGGCCACATCGCTCTCGGGCATGCAGCGCACCACACTTGAGAGTGAGAGGTCCCGCCCAAGCACTGCCATGAGATCGTGGTACTGCACGGCCCATCGGTCACACACCTCTAGGGTGTGCTGGGCCGTGTCCTCCGCAGCGCCACATTCATGGCAGGCTGGCGTAGGCTTCCTCCTGGCAACCTTGCACAGGTACGCACCAAAGCATCCATGCCCGGTGAGCACCTGTGCAAGGCGGAAGGCTATACTCCGACACACTCCGGAGTATAGCCGCCTTCAGGCTTCGCTGGGCCCTATAGGTGGCAGGAGTCGGCCCAGCGCTGACACCACCCTCACAACCTTCGGCCCCAGTTGTTGAAAATAGGGGGCCGAAGGTCCACCTCCCGTCCAGGGTGAGTTCGAGACACTAAAGGGTTGGACTCACCCTGACCTCCCTCTCTCCGATAAGGAGTCGTGCTCCGGGCGGGGGCCCTTTCCTCCCGGGTCCGCGTAAGAGCAGGGCTTCGGTCTCGTTCAAGCGTACCCGAAGCCCCAACCGCTCTGTGCGGCTGACTACGAGGGATACTCCCACCTCAGCCAGCCGCGCAGCCTCCTGGTATGTTCATCATCGGGACGTGACATAGGTGTCATCCGCATAGCAGATGACACTCATCCCGGGGAGAAGGCCGCTCCTCAGAACCCAGTCGTAGCCGACGTCCCAAAGGTTCGGACCCAGAACCGAACCCTGGGGGATGCCGCACTCGACTCTCCGCCTCTCTAGGGACCCCGACCAGTCCTCGTAGACGATCTCCCTATCGGAGAGATACGCGTTTAACAGGCTTCCGATATACGGAGGCACGATGAAGAAATTCAGTACCTCCAGTATCACGCTGTGGGGAAGGCTGTTGAAGGTGTTGGCGATATCCAGCGACACCGCCACCACCACCTCCCTACCGCGTTCCGCCTCACCTGTCACCGACTTGAGGCGCCCTATCGCGTCGACGGTCGATCGACTGGCCGGAATCCCGAACTGTAAATCTGACAGTCCGGGCCCCGGGCCTTCCTCCAAATGCTGAACAAGACCGGAGGCTAGGATACGTTCAAACGCCTTGCCCGTCTTGTTCAGCAGTACGATCGGTCGCACCGCCGACGCACAGTCCGGTGGTCGCCCGCCCTTTGGCAGCAGGACGAGCCGACCCTCCTTCCACGCCTTTGGGAACTGATCGTACTGCAGACAGCGGTTAAACAGTTCCCGAAGGCTATCTTCAAGATGCACGAGAGCTATCGACAGAACTCTCCGGGACTGAACAAGACAGGCGGGACAGAACCGCTTCCATTTCTGCGTCTGTGACAAGTGGCGGAACAACCTTCACCATCGAGTTCGGCATCCATCGGGCCATCCGCGGCGCAGCGAAGCCTACCGGGGGTCCGGGAATAACCCCCGGACGATGTTCCCTAGTAGCTCTGGCTGGAGCGACTCCGTCAAGGAGGCCGTCTGGGAGATCGGGCGAGACAAACTTCGCACCCTTTTATACGGTCGTCCCCAGGGATCGTTCTCGATCCTCTCTTGGACCAGACTCTTGGCATGGCTGCTCGACACACGCTGGAGAGCACATTGCCGAAACAGCCAGCCATTTCCTCCACCCCCATTCCCTTGCAGGACGGGAGGAGCTTTGAGAGTGCTCAACGCGGGAACACGCTACGCCCCCTGGACAGCGACGCCGAACTCGATGCGGAGGCTGGAGACACATCGAACCTTATGTAGCGATGGTCCGAGAGTGTCTCCACCTTCGTTTCCACCCTCCACCCTTCCACCCGACGTGCGACGACGGGAGTAGCGAACGTTAGGTCCACCACTGACGAGCCCGTTCGTCGCACGCACGTCGGGACTGTCCCTCTATTGAGCAGGGACAGTCCCGTGGCTAGCGCCCACTCCTCCACCTCCCTTCCCTTCGGGTCCGTCACCGACACTGCTCTCCAGAATGTTTCCGATGTCCAACGAACAGTTGGAGCTCGTTTTACCTTAGCCGCCGCCGTCTTGTTCGCTTCATACTCGCATTTGTATGCGCGAACTTCGTCGCGGAAATTCGTCACCTCCCTCAAAAGCCTGCTGTTGTTCGCTCTGAGGCGGCGAGTCTCCTCCGCTATGGTTCGCGCTGCAAGCGCATCCAACACCATCTTGACCGTTGAGGTGGCACGTCGAATCTTGTTCGCGTACCCCCCGCCCAGATGCGAGGCTCCTAACCTAACCTAACCTAACTAAGCTTTTCATATACAAGTAAATTTTTTTTCGTACTTTTGGCGCCCACCGCAGAAAATAGCGGGTATGAACTATGCATGGGTATATTCATTATACACAATTATACTACAAAATTAAATTAAATTTATCAGTAAGAGTGTAAGTGACAAGTGTAGTCAGGCTGGCGTGGGATCTTAGTCTATAAATTATCGTAACAACTGAAGCGTTCGTTGTTAACAATTTACCTTGACGAATTAATTTCCAATTTCATCGATCGATCGTAACAAGCGATTGCCTGTGAGTGGGACGCATTATTTTTATTTTGTTTTGACACGGTATATTATTGTAGATGACGATGAAAAATAAATCTGATTAGAATTCGAAATTTAAATTTTATATTTTGTTCTTTGTCATTTGATGAAAAACTCACCTTATACCTTGATTTTCCATAATTTAGGAAAACTCCTAAATTACCTACCTACCAGCGATTGTCTATTGTTAGCAACCACTAGCAGACTTCAGTCTCGACAGTGATGCTACATCCGGATCCGTATAATATTTTACATTTACTGTGTTTATTATTAATATCGATTTGGTTTCATATTTAATAAATTATTAATCAACTGATTATTATAAATTATATTGTTATAAACGTGATGGTTATGACTAATGACGTCACGTCAGAATTTAGTCATGCATTTTATATTAAATATAAATAATCAAATGTAATTAAACACATAATAATTAATATTAGTAACTGGTAAAATAAGAATTATATTTAATTGAAATCTATTTAATTAATTTATATTTAATTGTAATACCGGATATAAAGTGTTTATTTTGACTAGCTCTAACGACCTTCAAGTAATATAAAAGGGCAGGACTCTCTGGAGCCGCCATTATTACTTCTTCAAAATTGTTGTAAGGCGGACACTCTGTCTGACGAATAAAAGTGTAACAGTGGAATAAGTGATTTTATTTACGCCCGTCACATCTCAGAAGTGGGATAAGTGGACAAGATGTCGGGACTATACGCAGCTGGACTCGGAAAAAGGAAACGGACAGGGCAGGTCAGTGATGATTTTTTTTTTTCTGTCGACTCCACGCCAAGCCTTACGCCCACCAAGAGAAAGACATGCCGCGTGACTCATGCCGATGCTGAAATTATACCAAAATTCCGACCAGAAGATGGCTCAAGTAGTATTACCAGTTGGCTGCACAAAATCGACCAGCTTGGTGATATTTACGGGTGGGATGCAATTCAGAGACAATTTATTATGCAGCTTCGTCTACGAGGCTCAGCCAGACGATGGTACGATGAGCTTGATGATTATAGTTTAGATTGGGATGCATGGAAACGAGCCTTAGAGATTGCTTTTCCTCGTTCGGTCGACTTCGTAGACAAGTTGAGCACTATGTTAGCTAGAAATAAAGAAGACACCGAATCAATGACTCGTTATTATCATGACAAAGTCTCTCTACTCAGAAAGTGTAATATAACTGGTGAAGATGCAATTTCATGCATAATAAAAGGACTAACGTTAGAATTGCGTGCCAACGCTAAAGCTTATCAGTGCCAGACGCCAGAAATGTTATATTTTGGATTTCTTTCCTCGTTCGAAAATTATAAGAGAGATAACAATTCCTCATCTTTAACTTCTCGGAAATCATCATGGCGGAGGGGTGCCTTTGAAGAAAACCCTACAACAGCTCTACATCCCGGGATAAAACGGTGCTACATCTGTCGTCGCACCGGGCACGAGGCACGTGTTTGTCGATCTCAACAACGATGTAACATCTGCCAACGTAACGGTCATACTTCGGCAAGCTGTTGGTCGGCCGAACACCCTGGAACTTCGCAACAACAGGGGCAGCCAACTCCGGTAAGTTTACTGATGCTTAATTTAAATGATAAGTTTTTGAGCATTTACAAACGCCTCGCATTTATTGGTTCCTCGAGTGTCATTGTTTACATTGATACGGGCAGTAAATTAAATGTTTTAAGTTTAACAAAAGCAAAAGAACTAGATCTTGAAATATTACCATCGGATATAATAATGAAAGGGTTTGGAGGTGCTCATACTCAGTCACTAGGTAGGTCACATATTAAAGTATATATAGATAATTTGTATCTAAATGGAGACGTTGAAATAACTAATTGTAATAAGTGTGATATAGAATTAATAATTGGGCAGGCCATGATTAATCAAATTGGTGTTAGTCTTGTTACTAAGTCAAACTCTGCTAGATTTGTAGAAACTGATTATACCTGTGATATTCTTAGTGACATTAGACTAAGTCATTCAGATTTCAATTCTAAACACAATGTGTACCTAAAATGCGATGTCACTGTACCGGCTCGGAGTATAAAATTATTGAGTGTGTTTGTAGACTATGAATCAAATGAAAATTTATACTTCTTAACTAATTCTGTGTATGTAGAATTAGGTAAAATATGCTATGCTATTCCTGGAGGAGTTATCTGCATCGAAGGACAATTAAAAATTATTAACTTAGGTGAAGAGCCTTTAAACTTTTCGGCTCATAGGCTTATAGCGCGTGCAAACCTGGTAACCACTATATCCGATAAAATCCATAATGTTATGACTGTAGATTGTTCTGGTCAGATTAATAAATATAATTTAACAGAATTAGAGATAGATGTGGGCGATTTAAAAAAGGATGACCTTGTTAAATTAATGTCATTGATAAATAAGTACGGCAACCTTTTTGCTAAGAATTCTAAAGACTTGGGCTGTACCGATCTTATGGAAATGCATATTCGGACGACGACAGATAGGCCTGTTCATTCTAAACCGTACAGATTATCTATTAAGGAAAATGAAATTGGTATGTCCAAGGTACAGGATTTAATTGACGCGGGCATAGTACGCGAGTCGATGTCGGAATATGCAAGTCCAGTGGTGTTGGTCAAAAAGAAAGATGGGGACTACAGACTTTGTATAGACTATAGGGCACTAAATGCCCAGACCGTTAAGGACCGTTATCCCTTACACACATAGAAGACCAAGTTTCCAAATTAGCAGGGAAACGCTATTTTACAACACTAGATTTGGCTCAAGGCTACTACCAATTAAAAATTTCGGAAGACTCTATTTATAAAACTGCATTTGTAACTCCTTCCGGTCAGTACGAGTTTCTTAAAATGCCGTTCGGTTTAGCTAATGCGCCCGCAGTTTTTTCTCGATTAATACGACTTGCTCTTAATGACGTCACGAATGATGTAAGTACATATTTAGACGATGTAATGTTACCAACAGTAAGTGTAGAGGCTGGATTAAGGTTATTAGGGCGCGTTTTTGAACTCTTAGAAAAAGCAAACTTAAAATTAAATTTAAAAAAATGTTCTTTCCTAAAAACAAGCGTTAATTATTTAGGTCACGAAATTTCTGCTGGTACAATCCGTCCTGGTCCAAATAAGATTAACTGCGTAACAAAATATCCACGACCCAAAAATGTACATGAGATAAGACAGTTTATCGGATTAACTTCTTATTTTAGAAAATTTATTCGCGGTTTTGCTGAAATAGCATTTCCATTAACTAAACTCACAAAAAAGAACGTAGAATGGTTTTGGGGATCTGAACAAGAAAGCGCATTTCAAACATTAAAAATTAGATTGACTGAGAGACCCGTCCTTGCTATTTACGATAGCAAAGCAATTACGGAGTTACATACTGACGCGAGCAAGTTAGGTTTAGGTGGTATACTAATGCAGTACCAGATAGAAGGGGCTATTAAGCCCATTGCATATTTTAGTAGGGTTACGTCGAAGGAGGAACAATTTTACCACAGTTATGAACTCGAAACCCTGGCTGTAGTAGAATCATTAAAACGTTTTAGAATTTACCTAACTGGAATTCAAGTAAAAGTCGTGACTGATTGTGCTGCTTTACGCACTACATTAGTAAAGAAAGACCGCGGATAGCTACATGGTGGCTTACCATCCAGGATTTTGATCTACAAATAGAATACAGGCCAGGGGAAAGAATGAGACACGTAGATGCGCTTAGTAGGAACTCCAATACTGAATATATATTGCAAATCGATGAATCCGATTGGTTAGTTACACTACAACTGCAAGATGATAATATCCAGCATATACTAAAGCAATTGCATGAATGTAGTCCTAATCCTGATTTAACAAAAAATTATGTAGCCAAAGATAATAAACTATACAGAAAGACGGTATATGGTGACCGTCTTGTTATTCCAAAAATGGCAAAATACGGCCTCTTATTAAAGTACCATGATCAAATAGGGCACCCGGGTTTTGAAAGATGTGAAAAAATCGTAAAATCACAATTCTGGTTTCCTAACATGACGCGTTTCATTAGGAAATATATTAAATAATGCTTACAGTGTGCCTACGGTAAATCTGAGTATGGTAAGAAACAGGGAGAATTATTCCCGATAGAAAAGAAAAATATACCAATGCATACCTTGCACGCTGACCACTTGGGTCCTTTTGTTAAGACAAGAAAGCGTAATACTTACGTGCTCGTTATTATAGATTCTTTTACAAAATTCGTTTTTGTAAAAGCGATTAGAAATTGTAGCTCTGTGGAGACAATAAAAAATTTAAAGGAGATCCTTAACGTTTTTGGCCGCCCTAATAGAATCATTACAGATAGAGGTAAAGCATTCACTAGTCGTTATTTTAAAGAATTTGCGCAAGAATTTCAATTTAGGCACGTACTTAATGCTATAGCAAGTCCTAGGTCTAATGGTCAAGTGGAGCGCATAAATAGAACTATTTTAGATGGCTTAAATACTATGTCTGATAGTGAAAACACGTGGGATGATAAACTTTTAGACATTGTGTGGGGATTAAATAATATTCCGAATTCTAGTACCACATTTTGCCCATTCCAATTAATGTTCGGTCACGAAAACTCTAGGTTACCAGCTTATCCCTTAGATCAATTAAATGACGTTGCATCCCGAGAAGATGCTTTAAATAACAGACGGCAAACAGCAAAATTACATATTGATAGAAATATGACAATTATGAAGAAACGGTTCGACCAATCCCGTAAAAGATGTATAAAGTACGCAGTAGGACAATTAGTACTATGGAAAGGTGGAGCTAGTAGGGATGTACACTCGAAAGTTTCACAAAAATTGAAGAGCCCTTACACCGGTCCATATAAAATAATTAAAGCGGAACCTAATATTGATCGCTATACAATTTGGAGTGTTAAAGGAATGAAAGGTTATAAAAAATTTGATGCAGTTGTTAGAGGCGAAACATTAAGGCCTAACCTATACTTGCCAACTTTTTGTTTATTTTTTTTTAACTATTTTTACTAAAAAAATAATATTGATTAAATAAATATAAAATAATATATATATATATAATATATATATATATATATATATATATATATATATATATATATATATATATATATATATATATATATATATATATATTCTTTATGAGATATGCTGAAAAATAAAATTAATTAAAATAATTAATGTGTTGCATATCGTAAAATCCCTATCATCTTAATAATATTGTAAGTTGAATAGCCCGTGTGATATTACATAAAGTTTGGGTAACCCCCCTAGTCTGTGTGACGCTAGTCTGTGTGACGCTAGTCTGTGTGACGCTAGTCTGTGTGACGCTAGTCTGTGTGACGCTAGTCTGTGTGACGCTAGTCTGTGTGACCCTAGTCTGTGTGACCCGTCACCCGTGTCTGTGTGACTTCTAGGTGCTTGCAAATCATCAAAATCTGTGTGACAATATATTTTGCAGCATTACGAGGATATATTTTGTCTATGTGACTGTTACTTAATAAGTATAAGTATTACGCCGCATATTACGTCTAGGTGACCTACGTATATATGTAATTTAACAAGGATGATATTATGAGGAGGCTGACTCCACATATTATTACCATTAAAGTTATGACCTACTTGACGAATTTATCACCATACTTATTACCATGAATATACTGTTCTGTTGTCTTTCTTTTTTTAGGTAACAAATGGTGGAGAAAACCGTGGGACACGGTCGCTGCAGGATGGCCGAGTGTTAGCAAACACAAGCAGACCGGATCCGAATCCGGATAGATCCGGATCCGTATAATATTTTACATTTACTGTGTTTATTATTAATATCGATTTGGTTTCATATTTAATAAATTATTAATCAACTGATTATTATAAATTATATTGTTATAAACGTGATGGTTATGACTAATGACGTCACGTCAGAATTTAGTCATGCATTTTATATTAAATATAAATAATCAAATGTAATTAAACACATAATAATTAATATTAGTAACTGGTAAAATAAGAATTATATTTAATTGAAATCTATTTAGTTAATTTATATTTAATTGTAATACCCGATATAAAGTGTTTATTTTGACTAGCTCTAACGACCTTCAAGTAATATAAAAGGGCAGGACTCTCTGGAGCCGCCATTATTACTTCTTCAAAATTGTTGTAAGGCGGACACTCTTTCTGACGAATAAAAGTGTAACAGTGGAATAAGTGATTTTATTTCCGCCCGTCACACTATATATAAAAGAAAGTCGTGTTAGTTACACTATTTATAACTCAAGAACGGCTGAACCGATTTGGCTGAAAATTGGTTGGGAGGTAGCTTAGAACCAGGAAACAGACATAGGATACTTAAGTGCCCCGCTGAGTCTGTCTGTCTGTATGTTCGCGATAATCTCAAAAACTACTAAAAGGATTTTCATGCCGCTTACATTTTCCGACAGAGTGGTTTCTTATGAAGGTTTAGATCGATAATAATTTGCTAAGGTTTTATGGAAATTGTTTGATTTATAAAGGTGTCGGAAAAAATCAAGCCGTCTGGGAACTTTTATCGAAAACGCTGCCTAGCCTAACCCTTTGGAGATAAATAACAAAACAATGTATGGTGGGATTGTTTCTCTTTAATAGGTCTCTTTTATAGGTTTTATAGGTATAGGTCGGACAAAAACTCCGCGATGGCATAGATGTCTATATTTTAAGGATAGTTTAGTTACTATACCCATTCTAAGTTTAAAAAAAATATCGGAATTTTCAGAAGCTATTTAGACGGATACGAGTACAATTTTACCTAATCCTTATCTAGGAGATATCTTAAAATTAAAAAGTACGTGTGAAAATTTATTATAAAGTATATATTTTTACTCTGTGCTATTACTATATTGCAGGTATATTTGCTATAAATTGTAACACCTTGAAATTGTACCTTATTTGAGCAAATAAACATTATCTATCTATAGAAGTTTTTTGCCACGAATACTCCCACGCGGGCGAAGCTGCGGGCAAAAGCTAGTCTACTAATATTATAAAGATGAAAAATTTTTATAGTTGTGTATTTTTGTATGTTTGTTTCCGATTCACGCAAAAACTACTGGACCGTACAATAAACATCATTAGAATGCTACATTATTGCTATTACATATAGGCTATAAAATAGGGATGCCTGCAAAATTTTCAATAATGTGACCCAAGGTGTAAAAAAAAATTGCCATATCTTTCAGCGCATACGCTGCGTAAACTATTGACGATAGAACAAAATAATGTTCTAGGACATTATAGAACTTACTAATATCTACAAAAAAATACAGCCAACTGATAGTAGTTATGTAGTTATGGTAGTAAAACAGCTTTTGTCTTCAAATATTTAATTAAATACAGGGACAACGAAACGTTGATTTCTTTTAATATTAATCCTTACCCAAATAGGTAGTTACCCACAAACAGTATTGTTTTAAGAATGAAATACTTAAGTACCCTTTTTTTCATCGAAATCGAACATTTTGTTAGGAAGTAATCTCGGGTTCAAAAATAAAATCTGTAGGCAAAAGTGCTTAGTGTTGAATTGCTTAATCGGGCCCGGGCTCGGTGCCCGTGTCTCAGATTAGGTCGTAGTAAGTGTATGTGTAGGTTGTAGAGTTATTCCAATATCAGTTACTTTTTTTTTATTAAGTAAAAATTACACTGACTATTTCTGCTGTTATTTTTGCAGTTTACTATACAACAACAATAATTATCTGGGTAACCGAGCTTTGCTTTGGAGTTCTGATGACTTAAAAAAAATAAAAAGAATCACAAAAATATTCATTTGACCGAGATTCCAACCCACCAAATTCCGAATTTTCGAAAAAAGTAAAAATTATACTGTAGGTATACGCATACTGAACGGCCAATCAGTCTGACTTAATAGAGTCGAAGTTATTGATATAAGTATTGTTGCACGATGAAAGAAAAAAACATATAATATAGCTTAAAAATGCACAGTTTCCCAGGTAGACCTAGCTAGATCGAATTTTATCCCCCACAACTCCCTGCATACTAAATTTCATGGTAATACTTGAAGCCGTTTTCGAGAAAACGATTATAATTAAACAAGATTGTCTCGTATTTAAATTATGATTTTCAGAGCAATTCATTACACATACCAGTTCGACTTATTGATACCAGTTTCTGCCACAGCATGCGCTGCGGTCGTTCAGTATATCCCCGCCATATACTTGCGCGGTCCCTATATTGTACCTATAATATTTTCAAATTTTGAATAGGTCTACAGAAATGTAGATCTCGGTCTCTACATTTCAAATATGTACTATGATCGGACTGCGTTCCGAACCGCAAAAGGATCTATGCGGTTTTGTAGTGCAAATCACGACTTAAAATGTGTCACGGTTTGGACTGCCGGCGTATTCAAAGTTCAATCTAACGTCAAAATACATCATAGCGCATTGTTCAAACATTTGTGGTTCACCTATGGGAAATGCGCTGTTATCAACATGCCAGATTGGACTGTCGACCCCGCGCGTTTGGTCCGGAGCGCGGGTCAGAACGTTGGATCGGCGCGTGCTATTTCCCGGGGTAAGAGCAGTACATGTGACGGGCGCTATTAGCTGACACCCACGGAAAATTAACCAAGATATTAACAATAAATAAATTAACTAATACAATAATGAATAACCTAACTCTAATAAGATAAACAAACCATAATTAAAATAGGTTAATCGCAGGCGAATGAAAGTGGTTTATGAAAGTGAACGCTGGTTTTACTAGGCCTGCCATTCAGAGACTAGTATTAGGTATTGTATAATCGTTTCTCTCGTAATTAAGACTTCATTGCCTTTTTCATTAAAATATTAATACTTTGATGTTTTCACTATTTATTACCATAGGCACTCGCCTATGGTAATAAATAGGGAAGCTACGCCAAGGGTATAAGGGTTAGGGTAAGGCGGTAAGGCGGTAAGGCGGTAAGGGTACGCTGATGCAAATTACAGAAGTATAAACTGACTTCCGAAGCAAAAGTTCTTAAGCTCTAAGAAGCAAACATTCTTAAAAAGCACTAAAAACAGTATGACATTATTCTTATTTCAAAAATAGTTCCGCTTTTTTCAATTCAACTAACTATTTCTCTACTCAATCAATTTTAATATCAGATTTGATTCTAAAGAAGTGATAAATAACATATTGTATTTTTTATACACCATTCGCATTATCCTACTACCATTATAAATGTGAAAGTTTGTGAGTACGGATGGTGGATGTTTGTTATCCTTTCACGCAAAAGCTGCTAAACGAATTTTTATGTAATTTGTTATGACTTATGGTAGTAGTTTAGGCTTTGGATTGACACATAGACTACGTCATATTATCCCCAAAAAGTACAGTTTTCCCGTGAGATACAACGCGGGCAAAAGCTAGTCTTGCATAACGGTAATTTAGTTTTTCATTTAAAACCGAAAACGGTCGAAGTGTAACAAAACCCTAAATTTTCAAATATTATTACCAAAGTTGTCAACAAGAAAAATACATGGGGAAGTTTTATAACTTAAATACGTTTTATAACTTAACAACGTATATAAACTTAAATACGTTGTGAGTTGTGACTTGTAGCGAGTGAGCGAAGCGAGTGAGCAAAATTTTTAAAATATTTTATCGGTCAAAGTCACTTAATTTTACACATTTTTGTTACAAAAAAAAATCTTTTACATAAATTTTACAATATAAGTATATATCGGATATAGAGCCAATATATATACCTAATTATTATATGAGCATTACGTTACAACAATCTGTTTACGATGAACCTCAATCCTGAGTTTCGCATGTATTATTCATCTTACTAGCCCCTGTCGGTGCATTTCTCAGTGTTAAGTTGTAGAGCACGGTGGATGGGCGCGAGTTAGAACACCACACAGTTTATTTATTTCCTTACACATAACATACCTATGAGTAATACTAAACATGCGGGTCATCGCACTTTCAATATTCGTAAGTAATGTTTTCATTAATAGAATTACTGTTTTCGCCTTTTTTATACATTAAAAACTTTTTTGAAAATGGACTGTGTAATTAATAAATATATAATATTAAATTTATTTCTAATAAAAGTCAATAACAGTTTTAATTATTTTTAATTAAACAATGTTTTTCATGCTCTATATTTTTCATTCTTCAAGTTTTTGGAAATTCGGATTTTCTAGTAGCACGCAAAATAAAAAATAATTATATTTCAGATCACGTGTAGCCTGCGCATAGCACACTCAAGAGCAAAATGTAAGTGGATATTAATTTTTATTTTAGGATATTCTATGTATTCTTAAAAAACATTTTTACGAATGCTACAAACATCATCCAAGACTTCTGTGCCGAGTTCTGGCAAACAAGGGGCAAACTATCATGAGTATCATCAGACGAATCACCTGATGTTCACCAATCTAATGTCACTCTAATGTAAACTTGTTCAGTTCCAGATGACATCACATTCCCCGAGGAGGTATCTGATGAAATGGAGAACGACCCCTGCGAGGGGCTCACCTACTGCACCATCAAGCCGAAGGACTATCCCCAAGAGAAGTTCAATGAAATTTTCAAAAACCATGTAAGTTCGGTTTTCAAAAGAAATAACCTAACCAAGAGCATGTCAGGACAAGTCTAAAGGGTTCCGCAACTACCAACGGGCAATAGTTTTTTTTTTTAAATATATAACCTATTAGCATGAAAAGTTACAATTTTCTGCCTCTTTTAGTTTAAAAATGACAGGGGGGCACCAACTTGTAAACCACTTTGGAGGCCGCTTACTCGAAAATGGTAATCATTTTAAAAGTCATGTACGAAACCTCGTCTGTTTTTAAGTTTTCGACTATATACCACGCAAAATACAAAATTGTAATTGTTTTATGATGCTAAAAGTATCTACTTAAATCTATACATAAGCAATCAAAAACTTTACAAATATTGTCTATTTATATTAATAATTACCGAAGTAAGAAAGAGAAGACGGACAGACGAGTGAAACTATAAGGGTCTCTTGTAGTTACTACGAAACCCTAAAAATACTGAGTTTAGGTGCAATCTTCAAAAAATTGGTTTGCAAAGAACAAAATGAATAGCGGTATGTGATAACAAGTTATGACTGCATGAGAAATATTAAAACGGCGGAGCCATGGATAAAAGCTAGTTTCCTTAAGTTTGCCTTATGAGTTATGTTATAACCTCCAGAATTTGATCCTTATTATAAACACTATGAAATAGTGTAATAATACAAGGTGTGTATTTTTTTAAATCTGTTATTTTGATTCCTAACTAGAAATTATTATTTTTTATCGAAAATCTTATTATATACTGTTTTAATTTTTATCAAAATCGAGCTCGCTAATCTAACATTTTCCTTTCAGCATTTTAATTATTCCTTTTAGTTTCGGATATCGCCTGCCATACTCAGTCAAAAAATTAATTCTTTATTTAAAATAAATTACAGTAATTAATATTAGATATGCTTTATTTTTTCCAGACAGTTCTACATCGGCCATCTCCACTAATGGAAGTTCCAAACCGTATAGGAGAAGACGAAAATGACGATCAATGCAAGTCTGAAGTAACGGTAAGTTATAGCTAAACCATATTACCACATATAAAACAAAAAAAAATGCAATGCAATGAATGCTAAACATCCTCAGTCCTCACAAACTTTCACATTTATAATAGTAGTAGGAGTAATAATTATTGTAGTAGGATTTTAGTAGAATTCGTTTCAACTATGTACTTACTTGTATGTATTTATTTCGCAGATTTGCACGTCTCTTTAAATCACGCAAGTCTTCGCCGAATACCTAATATAAGTATATCATGACGTGAAGATGTTGCCTTTATGTTAGTTTTAACGTTTTGCACTCTTAGGTCATTGAGCTCACAAAATAATTTTGAAATCAGCTGATTTCAAAATTATTTTAATTTTATTTCAATAAATGGAAAACAGCTGTGTAGGTCATTGACCTTCTGAGTGTCGAACAGAGTGCAATGTAATTTTGCAAAAGGATTTATATTTTTCTACCAAAGTTAAGTAATAAGAAAGTAGACTCTTTAGGTAGAAAACGAAGTGTTTTGAGGGTAAAACTAAACAAAACACTTTACTATTGTTTTTTCGATTAAACTGATTTAACACCTATTTAAAATAAATACGATATATTAAAACCAATGCATCATGCATGCAGCCGCATTCGTTTTATTACATCGTATTTATTTATCGTATAAACGCAGCCAGATCTAAAAAGTAACAACTGATTTTATTTTTGTTGTTTAAGTACTTGAGCTTAAATAAAAAGCCAGATAGTAATCGGTGTGAGTATACACACTTAAAATATCAAGTAATAAGTAATTACGTAACGAGTATGTAAAATAACTACAATTTTATTAAAAAAACTATAATCGACTACGTAAGTTATAAATTATGTAGCCTATGTTACTCGGGCTATTATTACGAACCTATTGATACCTCAATCATTAAAATCGGATCAGTAGTTTAAGGGGTTGTGCGCTCGATGGAACTGAAAATTGCAGGTCTTTGAAACCTTTTTTCTCAGTCATGGTCGTAATAAAAAGTCCCAAAAAATATATGTTAATCTGCATTATTTTTAGCCACGGCGGAACTAACATACATGTACATAGAGTATAGGGGAACATGGTCTAAGATGGCATACATTTTGAAATCATCGTATTTGATAAACACAAATTGAAATAGAAATAATAAAATAAATCATTAAAAATATATAAAAAAAACCCGATTGAAAAAAGCATACCTAAGCAACTGCTATCAAACATAATGTCAATTATTTCACTTATGTTTTCAGCTCAATCTTTTTTCGGTATTTTTAGTGCGTTGCGTTGCTTAGGTATGTATTTTTTGCAGTCGGGTTGTTTATTTCTTTAGTTATTTTTTAAGCTATTGCATAGCTTTTATCGCGGGCTTTGAGCGCGGCGACCGAATCAAGAAATTCCGGAACGAAAATAAACCACCCATATTCGAATTATTTAATTAAAATGGTTGTAATTATTCCTGATTATATTAAAATACATGACATAATATGTATATTTGCGAAATCTTATTTGAATTTCCTTAATTTTAATATCCTACTCGATGGGTTTTGGTTTGGTTAAAAAAATATTTGAACTACTTACAATTTGGTGCCAAAATCCAATTTTTTTAAACTAGCTATCTAGTTTCCTTAAACTTGGGTTTTTGAGACAAATTTATCGTTATCTTAACTGTCGAAATCCATTTAGCCCTTTGGAAGATACGTGGGAATAAAATAATTTACAAACAAACATACCTACATACATACAATATACGCGCGAAAAATATAACGCAGTCGGGTAAAAAGGCATTTTATAATAAAAGGTCATTCATTCTTAGCTAATTTCTCAGTCTCAAAGTTGAACTAAAATAATTATTTTTATTGAAATAATCGATAATAAAAAACATTCGAAAATCCATCTCACCCTACCGGCTACCCCAGTGGGTAAGACATGCCGTCTTACCCACTATATATTTTTATACTATTAGCTGACGGCATATGACTTGCTGTTGACCGCGGCTCCGCCCGCGTAAATACAGTATCCAACGGGAACACTGTACTTTTTCCGGATAAAAAGCATATGTTTTAATCCAGAGCTCAAGCTACTACCATACCAAATTTCATCAACATCCGTTCAGTAGTTTTTGCGTGAAAGAGTAACAAAAATCCATCCATCCTCACAAACTTTCACATTTATAATATTAGTAGGATAAACATGCAAAATCAAGTATTTGTCATGTTTATTAAGTATAGTTATTTAGATACAAACATCACATATAATATTTTTGCTGTTTTCGGTAATCAGATACATTCCGCGACACCATTGGCGGAAAACTTGGCATTGAAGCCAACATTCTCCAGCACGAGAGTGACGCCTATTGACTTCGTTGTCCGATGCAATTGGTTCTACGTCATCTCTAGAGTCTACAGTAATCTAGACGATGATAAAATAACTATTTTTTCACTTGTCTAGCAGAACCTCTATGCCATCTTATACATTAGGCCTCATGAAGAAACTAAAAAAATCAAAAAACTTGAGAGGTGTCAAGGGACACCCGGATGGAACGAAGTTCCTTTCGATTAATTAGTGAAGGAATTGTAATAACATTTAATTTTTTTTAAGTTATAATAATATTTTTTTATTATTAACAAATATAATGTAATATAAACTTAATCAGTAGGCTCAATTTTAGTAATAATTGAGAGAGAGAGAGAGAGAGAGAGACAGACAGACAGAAACACGAGCACGCCGCACGGCTTACAAATTATAGCAAAAAGTGTCGTTACAGTCTTAATTTTTTCCGTCTAGCCCCCTTTCGCAACGCGCGATAAGGAACTTCGTTCCAATATTCGTTTCAATGGTACACCATAATATCATTAATCTTATTACCTTTGAAAAAACCATGCACATTGCTTGTGATAGTTTAAGCTATTTGAAAAAACTTTTTTTGCCAGCGCAATTTTATACAAACAGTCGTAGTTTCGCTTTCAATTGTTTATGCGCATTGAAAACGAACGGGTTGCTGTGTTTCGCGGGGGGCATCTAATGGTGTGCTTGTTGATGACAATCGTTGACAAATCACAGAGAAATATCGACTATGCCATCTCAAACGCTATGCTATCTCATAATGATTTTAATCATTACCCTTCTTTTTAGCTTCGGCGTAGCCGGGTTATAACTTAAACCCAACATATTATTATGTTTTCTATGTATTGCATAGTTGCTACCAGGTTAAAGCTATATTATATTGTAAGGTCGCTATGGAGTTTCTCATAAACGTATTACATAATATTATACTATATAATATATACTATGGTGATTTAGTATTACTTGACTACTCACAGGTACCTGTGGTGTGTTCTACTGTATAGTGTTTGTAATCTATTCGTTTTGTATTCTCCAGTACGCGCCACTGTACAAGGTGCGCGACAGCAGAAAGGAAGCCTGGCGTACCGTCATACAAGTGCCCAAAAAAAACTTCATCCAAAAAGTCCGTATGGAAACTTGCGTGTAAGTTAATATTGTCACATATCGAAAAATCTTGTAAAATAAAAAATAAAGTAAACCCGAAGCCTGCAGCGTTCCTCCTCTTAAAGATATCCAGAAATAATAATTCGCCACGAAATCCTACGTGCGTGTCGCTTCTGAATAAAATCTCTGTCGGCCTGGTTGTGATGCCATCTTTATTTTTTAATGAAATAAACCAGGAAACGAGCAGACGGCTGATGGTAAGCGATTACCGCCGCCCATGGCAACTTCGCTAAAAACGTCACACGAATCTAGGGGTCGAACACGAATAAGCCACAATTTCTATATCTTACTAAAAACCTTTGTTTTTTCCCCAGGAACGAGAACAGCAAATGTTTTACCGTATTCCCAGGACGTAATCTGTACAAAGCAGGGTGCTTACAGAAACACATGAGCTGGCAAGTCCTTGTTTACAATGCTAAAAAAAATAAGACGGAGCTGATAAAAGCCACTATACCCTCGTGCTGCTCTTGCTACTATAGTGAGAGTGGGTAAATTGCTTTACGGAATAGGATGCAAACGAGCAAACGCATCGCCTGACGATAAACGACTATATAATAGTCGGCCATACACACAACAGAGGAATGTGTTGTTGGTATAATTTTTTTGTATATTTAAGATTTTTTGCTGAGAAGTTGCTATGTCTTGTGACAATAATTGTTTTTAATAATGTTTATTAAGTTTCTAATAAAAGAAGAATTGTTAAAAATTAACAATTCTTACTTTTAATTTAATATTATCACGTCTGTATTTATTAATTTATTATAGATGTTTCCCGTTCTAGGGCTTAGCTTAAGTTATAAGAGGTAATGAATGAAAATAATATGTAGGTATTTTATGGGTATTGTAAACGAAATAAATATCCAACAATTGGCTACTGAATTTTAAGGTTTTTCATATTTTAAAACCTAACCAATATTAGTTACTAAACCTATATATTATTTAGTAAGTGGATCCACAACTGCCCCCGCACTATACTCCGGAGCTACGGAGTTGCAGATCTGAGTCCTAAGTGTGAATTTTTTTACTCGCATTCGATCCTGAGCGCGTTTGGCGTTTACTAGGAATTTGTATGTGATTTGACCTGGTTGTCGCGTTTACAACTAGGTGGTGCTGTACAAAACCATGAGATTTTTTCTAAGTAATTTCGATTTTTCCGCACTAAGGGTCACACCGTGAAGATACGCGGCGCTATATTTTTAAGGTAGCTATTGCAAATTGAACTTTATTCTCTACACAAAAATATACACTTTTCGCATGACATTACTCATACACTGCACATGCGCAACGCAGCGCGGTGCAACATGACATTCGAACTCCTACAATGAAACGTGTACTTATTTCTATTCTTATCTTCTTTCTTTATACTTATCTTCTTTCGTAATCAATAAAGTTCAATTTTGAATAGCCATCTTAAATTCAGCGCCATGTCACGTATCGTTTCGTTGCGGTGTGAATTGATCCTAAAGCTCGTAAATCTGCATGTAGGTGACCCGCAATCGCGTACGTGAATACAGTTTCTGTGTGTGGTACCAGGCGTGTTTTCAATACAAGGAGCATAATAATACAAACTCCCACACTACGTAGGTAATGTGTTGCAATGTGTGGATCGCCTAGACTTAAAGAATCGTTGCCATACATAATGCAAGAAAAAATTAGATTCAAATTAAATTATTTCGCCTGCAAAAACAAATTAGTTTCATAAGTGCCTATTAAATTATTATTGTTTATTATTATGTTAATTAATAAATTTATTTTATTAAAATGTGTTTATTTTCATTAAAATATTTTAGCTTTCGACTCTTCTGGGTCTGCTTAGCTTGCATTGTGTTGAGAAAGATAAGCTGTCTATGAAAGCATGAATTCGCAAACATTATAGATCGGAATAATTATTAATTAGGTACCTACCCATAAAACTTAACGGGTTATCGAGCTAGAAACATTTTAAATATTATTAAAGATTACTAAAAGAGCAAAATACCTTTTAATCTCAAATATTACACTGAAATTTGAGGCACAGATGATGATTTTTAGTAGGTACGTAATAAATGATTTCGAATCTACGACTTTTATAGGCCTATATTAAGGGCCATTCACAATCTACTGATAAGTGTTAGTTTGTCTATGTCGCTCGATATAAAGTAAGCAGCGATAAAACTTCCGAATAAGCTATCCGAAACTTATTAAAAGATTGTGAAACAGGCCCTAAGCCAATGATACCTCTGTTTGATAATATTTTTTTCACCCTTGAAAATATTTAACTTTACTGCCACAATTAATGGTTTTTGAGTACGTCATTATTTCACTTATTAAGTATTTGAATTTTAAACTAAGATAACATTAAGCAACTAAAAAATCAACGAGTTACCTACATATTGTGTAACGTAAGTACGAAAAAACTTAAGCAGGTGCCTACACAAATTTAACGGCAACATGTAAAGATTATTGCTAATATATTTTTACTTTATATTATATAATACCTACTGCCCGTGGCTATCTATACAGTACCCCACAGGAACACTTTTTTTTTCAGGATAAAAGTAGCCAATGTGTTAATACCGAAATTATTACCATACCGAATTTTATCAAACTTCCTTCAGTAGTTCTTGTGCGTAAAAGAGTCACACACATCCATTTGTCCATCTATCTTCACAATCCTTCAGATTACTATTTTATGGAGGTATATGAAAGAACCTCATTGATTAAATAAAAAAAATCTTATTACAGTTACAAACTGAAAAATAACAATAATTATATATATATATATATATATATATATATATATATATATATATATATATATATATATATATATATATAATATGCTGAATCTACCGTTTTGTTTTAATTAAAACCTTACTCTTCTTTTATAAGTCACACGAGTGTGAAAATTATTGTATTATAGTAATGAAAACGCAACCACAATAAATGAACTTTTATTCAAGTCATTTGAAGTAGATGAAGTACAATATAAGTCAGTGGATTCAGTACAAAGTACAAACTGATGATGCAGTCAACTATCCCGTGGAGTTCAATTCAGTTAATGCTTAACCCAATAAAAACCCAACAGGTCTTCCAACACATAATCTCCGTTTGAATATTGGAGCACCAGTTATGTTATTAAGATATATTAAGCCTCCAAAATTGTGCAATGGCACCAGACTCCGGATAAAATTTCGTAATACATAATTCATTTATTACCAGAATGAAGTTCCAATAATATGATCTTGTTCTATAAATATAATTTGATCTTGATTTGAATAACCAATTGATGGTGTGCAACATAAAATTAAATCTAATACCATTATAATTGACAATTATTTATAAGAGTATCTATAATTTTAAACATTCGCAAATTACATTTAATAATTAATATACACATATATTATATTTACATTTAATACACGTCAATAATTGATACACTATTATTTTACATAATTCTATAACAAGATTTTACAATAAATTATCTAGATATCATGTCATACCTAACAATTTCCCTAAACCTTCCCTAAACTAACAATCGCTTTAATTTTTTTTTATTCTTTAATTAAAGGTTTTATCGCAAAGCGATTATGACACCCGAGTTCATAAACATACATCATTTACACAATATAAATTATACAATTAAAGTAAAAATAAACAAAAAAACACAATCAATAGCGTTTGATTAACAAAAGTTTGTACAGTTCCCTGGCCAAATCGGACAGAGGATCTGTCAGAGAGCTGTTACAGACTCCCACGTCCATCACCCTACGAGATCTTAAGGTCTCGTTATAGACACACACCATCAAAACATGATATACGTCATCAATCACGTTGCATCTTGGGCAATTTGGGGTTGAAGATTTACCTATTAAAAAGGCAAATTTATTTGAAGGAATGTGACCGGAACGAAGCCTCAATGCAGCGGTCAATTCCGTCCTGCTTAACACTACGTCCTTATTGTCAAACCAGAGCGACTTGGTGGATGCGACTGGATCGTTCTGTACCATATTCCCTTCAATTTCGAAACCTCATCAAAATACTCCTTCCACATATCATAACATTGTTTTTTAATAACACTAAAAAAGTCACTATATGCCGGATACCTCAAACACGGAGTACCATCGGAGACTGCTTCCCTTGCTAAACCGTCCACTACCTCGTTATAGACTAGACCTACGTGTGACGGTATCCATTCAAGGATAATCGATTTTCCTTGAGAAGTGAGCTTACAAATATTCTTTAAAATATCATAGGCTGTCGGTGTTCCTCGAACGGTCGAGGTGCGCCGAGCCAGGTGTTGAAGCGAGCTTTTCGAATCAGACCTCAGCACTACCTTGTTGTGATTGGTTAATTCTACATATGAGAGCGCCTCTTTTATCGCTGTAAGTTCAGCTGACATTATAGAACTATTGGTATCTTACTTTAACTTAACTGAAATATTTGAATGAGTATCTAGAAAAGCAGCACTAACTCCGTTAATATCTTTAGATCCATCAGTATATATAGAAACACAATCAGAATAATTGGAAGTAAGGTAATCCATACATAAATTCCTCAAAACCCGAATATTAAACTGACGCTTCGGTATAGGTAACCAGCCAATATTAATTTTAATAATGTGACTAGATCAATGTTCGTCGCCCAAGTACCTAGTTAAAGAAAAGATTTCCTATCTATTACTAATATTAAATGATTCATGGATCGATAATAAAATAGGTTTATGCTTATTATTCCAAAACCGATTATGACATAAGCTAGAAAGCTGTTCTACTAAACTAATACTGATTTTATTCATACTCTTACTTTTAAGCCAAAATTTCCCTGCTAAAAATCTACGACGTAAAAACAACGGATGAAGACAAAGTTCACTCTTGATAACATGCTTTGGTGTGCTCTTAATAAAACTACCTAAACACAAATTTTGAATGACATCTAGCTTATTTAAATTTGAGTTACAGCTATTGTCAAATAAAAAACTTCCATAGTCAAGTCTACTACGAACAAGAGAGATATATAATCTCCTTAAATAAATTGGATGTATGCCCCATCCAGAACCAGCCAGCACTTTCAATATGTTAATAAATTTTAAAGATTTGTGTGACTAATGTTTGATATGTAGTCCCCATCTAAGGGAACGATCCAACCACATTCCTAAGTACTTAACTGAATCCATAACCAGTAAAGACCTACCGTTAATTTTTAAATCTAGACTATTTCTATGAAAACCTCTTTTAAATATACAAACGTTACTATTTGAAGCAGATATGTCTAAATTTAAATCGTAAAATTTTTCATATATTAAATCTAATGCCGATTGTAATTCTAAAGTGGCTCCTTCAAAATTTTTCGTAATTACATATATGACGAAGTCGTCGGCATACTGATTAAAATAAACAATTGACAATGATTTACAAACAGGAACTGTAACTACATTAAATGGAAAAGGAGACAAAGGATCTCCTTGAGGTAAACCACGACCTGTACTTCTCTGACACTTATAATCCGATGTTTCAATAGTCAACATACGTTCATTTAATAAATACCAGAGATATTCACAAATTTTAGATCCTACCCCAAAACTGTCCAGAATTAACAATGAAGTGAATGAAGTGAACACCAGAATGAAGTGATATCAACGTTGTTATATGCGTTTTCAATGTCCAATAAACAACTCACTGTGTATTCATTCTTAGAAAATCCAATTTGCGCTCTATTAACATGAGAGGACAAACTATCTATGCTAGAATACGCTTTTCTAAATCCAACTGTATTGTCAGAAAATCTATTAGTTTTTTCAAGAAACCACTCCAACCTATTTTTTAAATCATGTGAAATATTTTGCATAAAACAGAAATTAAGGAAATAGGTCAGTATGATTTATTCAAAACATTTGACCCTCGCTTAAGAACTGGAATTACGGAGATAATGCGCCATTGAGTTGGAACAAAAATATGATTTAAAAAGAGATTGTTTAAAAGAAGTAAGAATCTAATTCCACCATCGGGTAGATTTTTAACCATGGAATAAGAAATTCCGTCAGATCCCGGGGCAGAGTCTTTTGACTTAATACATTTGATTAATTCCTGAAAAGAGATACTTGCTTCTGTGGTTATTCGAAACAAATCTAGGCTGTGGAGGACGAGTAAAATCAGGAGTTAAATTGGTAAGAATGTCATTGGCAGTGTTCTTATCCACGTAGCCTCTTGGTTGCCTACAACCATTTAATTTTATGCCAAACATCACGAGCTGAAACTGATTGATCAAGTGATGAACAAAACTGAAACCAAGACACACCTTTAGCTTTCCTAATTAATCTCTGAGCCGTTCTAACCCTTTCCTGTAGCAAACGGTGATTATTAAGAGTGGGACTTTGTCGAAATAATTTTAAGCCAAGACGCCGTTCAGGTACTACCTTAGATAGACTCGGAGACCAATAAGATTTAGGGCTAAATTTACTATATATGCTTTGACTAATTTTATAAAAAGGAATACTATGTTCAGCCGCTTGATTTAAAATATCCACAAGAGAATTATAACGCTTCTGAAGATGGCCCGATACAGCACATTGAGAAAGCAACGTCTCAATGTTTTGTCTATAAGAATCCCAATCGGCCGCTTTAAAATTCCTTTTCTTTATAAAAGTTAATGGATTATTTTCGGAACATAATCCATTAATTTTTTCGGAACATGAAATTTTAATAATGACCTGGTCACTACCTAATGTTTCTTTTGTGACAGACCAATCAAATCTACCAGCTATATTAGAAGATACTAATGAAATATCTGGCGATGATTGTTGTGTAACAATCTATTCACCAGCTTTATTCGAGTTGGAGAACCATTGTTCGAAGTTACAAAGTTACTATCAATTATAGAATCAAAAATTTGAGTGCCCCTAGAGTCAGTTCTATTGGACCACGTAGAATGGTGACCATTAAAATCACCCAAAATTAACGTATTCGCAGAAAACTGCGAAAATAATAAATCCCAATCGGCCCGAGAAGTACGAATCGAAGGCGGACAATATATTCCAACTATATTCTCTAAATAATTACAGTTTAATACTTTTAAATGTATAACTTCTAAACCACTTATAAGGGAATGAACTGGATAAGTCATGCAATGAATAGAATTATGAGCCACACTGGCGACACCGCCATAGGAGTCTTCTCTGTCACATCGAAATATGTGAATGACCCAGGAGCCAACCATGTCTCACTCAAAATACCAAAATGTATTTTTTTTTAAATAAGATGTTCAAAACTAGTGCACTTAGGTTGAATACTTTGTGAATTCCATTGGATAGTATTAACGACGCGGTTACATCTATCCATCACCACTTATATTTAAAAAATAATCACTACAATTTTGTACTACATGAGCTATTACCCAGTTACAAAAAAATTTAATACACTTATTAATTTTATCCTTTAAAGTATACCTGCTACAAAATACAATTTTCTTTAACTTCTTAAGTAAACTATCAAAGGTCGAAACCCCATTTAATCGTCGATTCTTCGATTTACCTGCCCTTTCTGAAACATTAAGAATTTCACTAGAAACTGAATCCACGCTCATCTCCGTTTCAGATTAAAAAATAGTAGCGCCATTTTCTTCTTTGTTCTTTTCTGACTGTATCCTTCTTTCTTTTAATAGCACTGGCTCATTTTCTGTCTGGGATAATCTTGTCTTGGCGCTAGGTTTCTTTTTAAGTACTTCCGAATATGCTGGAGTATTCATTAGATTTTCTTGAGGATTATTATCAAATCTCTCAGTCTGATTTACTATTGGCTCAAAAAGTGAAATATTTATAGTAGGAGGAGTAACAGGAGGTACATACATACTCAGAGCTTTCCCATAGGAACAGTTAAACTCCGACATAAGATTTCTTAATTTACTTTCCTTTTTATAAAACGGACACAGCTTAGAAAGGGCTAGATGATCTCCAGAGCAGTTTTTTTATGTTTAAACAAATTTTATGTTTATCGCCACATTTTGGACACAAAAAATTGACTGATGGACATCTGTTGAGGGTACCGAATCTCCAACACTTGGAACATTGAGTTACAGGGAATCAAGGAATACCGCCAAAACTCCCTAGTAACTTTCAGTAATAAAGCGTCTACCACTTTACTGAATCGACTGACATGACTCATTGACTGTACTGACTATTTATTTGGACTTTGACTAGACTTTAGACTTGACGATATATAAATACAGTGTTGAAAATTGAAACGAAAGTTCTATTTTCCGCCTTTTTTACCTGACACTGGCAAATGGTTTTAAGATAAGCCGACGCCATATATTTAAAAAAAAACGCACGGTGGGTATTGTGAGCTAACTGAGGTAGCGATAACCAGTCCAGTTCCATTAAAACTACGAAAAATAAAATTTCACTAATGTTTTTTACGATGGAGCCCGTCAAAACTCAAAGGGATTGACAATAATTAATCGACCATAAATCGATATAGTTTTGACAATTCAAATACTCGTTTTTGTTTAACGGCGATTCGTAAATCGATTTGGTTTCAACTAATGACTGTCTCGATGGGACAACAATATCGATTAAAACTCGTATGGGTACAACACCACACATTTCAAACACAATGTGTCCAAACTGTCTTCAAGTTAAAAATACACTACGTGTGTGTATCTGTGAACCAAATCCATGGTAGCGTGTGTTGCTGATATTTTCATTAATTTCCTGTATTTCTAAGGATTATTTTATGAAAATTAAACTTTTCGCACATCGTCCTCAGCATAAACTTTAACTGCGCCAAATTTCACTTTCGTCCGTACGCACAATTATCCTAAAACTGTACTTGAAATTTTCGCTTCACGTATTAATATTATAGAGATGATACCCTTAGTGGTAGACCGTACGACCTGAACAGATAGATAGACAGACGTTAGACAGATAACAGATACGTCCTGAAAGTAGTGTTTACGTACTGTGTTACATAATGTGTGAAGTGTGTATAAAGTTTTAAAATAAACTTACAAGTTTATCAGTGTACGTAATTATGTATGTTTGTTTTGTGTAAATGTAAGATAATTAGTACTTACTGTTATTATAAACCAAATTAATAATTTTGCTTTCATACATAAAATCCAATGGCAATTTTTGTATATTGTAATTGTATGGAACATCTTAAAAATTAAATGTATTTTATATTTAAAACATGCAGACAAATTATATAAAATGATATTCGACTTTAGTAGGAGATATGAAGTAGGTAAGGCAGAACAAAGTATTATATAGTCAGATTATAGACAAGTCGTTAGAGTACTAAAGGCATGTAATATTTAAGTCAAAGTTTACATACCGCAAGTAATAAGTTATGATACTTTAGTTTTTTAGATAAAACCTTGCTACAAAAAATTAAACACGAATACTCGGGCTGGTCCGTGCAACCAAAACAACTGACCAATGCCGCTTGACCAATGCCGCTTGACCAATGCCGCTTGACCAATGCCAAAACCGCTTTGGTCAGTTGTTTATAGGATAGCCGATAGTTGATAAGTACATAATTATAATGTAAGTAACTAAACCTTAAAGTAAGATAAGCGCAGTATACAATCCTAGAGTAACACAAGAAATAGCTAATGATATACACTTAGATTAAGCAATATCAGGTAACTAAACTTATATTATCCTGTAATTACGGCCATTGTAAAAGAAATGAGTTAATTTGACAATTTGTACATGTAACCCACATGCTCATTCTGATGGTGTCGAAGAAACAATAGCTGGGGTTGACACACTGTTGAGTGTGCTTTATGTAAGCGAATGAGTATGGGTGATGAAAACAAGATGATATTAATCGGCTGTTTGCCACTTACCGGCCCGGCACCGGCCCGGAGTTACAGAGTAGATGATATATAGTTATACTCGTACTTACGTATATAGAAACAGCTTTCATGGAACGATCAAATCGATCCAAATTTGAAAATTTTGACGTCCCCTTCAACGGCCCAGAATTTTTCCACACAATCATGAACACACCGTATGCTTGTAATATACGAGTGTAGTGCAATTAAATCGAAACATAACTATGTAGCTGTTGTAGAGACATCTTTGGGTAATATAGTCTGTTCAGATCCTATTTTATATTTTTGTAAACAAAAAGACAACACCACACAAGTATAAAGTGACCAATTAAAGGTGAGACCGCACTAGGCCGTAATAGGCGTAACTAAGCGGTAGCGAAAATACTCTGATGCGATCTTATCTTTAAATTTCAATTATTTACCGTTCAATAAAGAAATACAATGAAAAATTATTTTAGTTGAATTTATCTGAGGATTCTAAATAAAGTCATTTTTTAACCACTGACGAAAACAGAGGGGTGTCATAAGTTTGACGTGGCATCGTAGCGCCCAAACGGATGAACCAATTTTGATGTAGTTTATTTTTTTTAAAAGCTGACAGCAGTCGAGAGTGTTCTCGTCTATAATTCGTCATCATCAGCTCGCCTATTGCTTGACATTTTGGGGGTTACTTATAAAAAAATTTTGTTTTGAAAACGTTATTTCTAAAATAAATCATTTTATGTACCTAAGAGTCATTTATTGATTAGAATCGATATACTAAACGCGTGGCTAACTAAATACAATACTGAATTCTAACTGTTCCTGAGCTTCTGTAACATACATCTCAGTGGTTTAATTATGCGTAGGTAACACGAGAACCGTGGTTATATAATTATATATTCTGTTACATATAGCCATCGTCATCAGTAAAATAGCTAAATCATTAATGTACCCTGTTACTATCTCAATGGCTATGAGGACCATCGTTTTTGGTATCTTAATACTGAAGTTATCCAGGGTTAAAACTAGATAACAAGTTAAACATTAAATTATATTACATATACTATAAATTCGATTCTTATGTAGGTAAATGCAATTTAATTTATCTTTAATAATTTCGTGAACATATTGCGACGTTATTGATAAATAGAAGCAATATTTCATCAAATTGCTTATGAGTATGCAAATATAAATTTCCAGTGACCCGTCTTGATAGTTCCATCAGTGTTATCACCGGGATGAAAATATCATGTTTTGGCCTCTGTCATCTTTGTCGTTGTAAAAATTGACACACATGAGTAAAATATTTTCATTGCTCAAGATTGTTAAGGATTGGCAAGGCCTTCATATCAGGAAACGCATTGCCTGATAATAAGCGAATACGTCCATACGCCGGCAACACTATTTACTGTCTGCAAAACGCAAGAGAACCTTTATTTTACGTCGGCTTTCTATGAGAGGCTATAGCATAACTCCGGTCAAACCGGGTCCATTCATGCCAATGCAAAAAATAGAATAAAAAAAAATTAACGTCTATAACCCGAATACGCAAATTATGTAGCCTATCTTAGGCTATTAATTATCACGAATCTATTGATACATCATTCATTAAAATGAAAAATCAGATCAATAATTTAGGCGGTACGATGAAATAAATACACATACATACACAATATACTGACAAAATCATTCCTCTGCTTTGGCTTCGCCGTAGTCGTGTAATGAAAAGTGTCAATAATATTTCTGGGATGGATGGACGAGCTGAGGTTGTGAGCGATAGTGAGCCACTAAGTAATAACAATAATAATTGATGGAACTGGGAATTGAACAGCTGGAAAACATTCAATCACAATATAATACTTTGTACATTTCATTACGACTATTATGACCCGATTAAACGAAAATTTTGTTATTAAAGTAAGTGGTAAGTTAATAATTGGTTTATGAAATAGCGTTAAAACTGGTAATACGTTTATAATTTGATGTATACTAATTTTTGGGGCGCCTCAGTTATGTAACAATTGTGCCAGATTCTAAAACAGACAAAAAACTTAGCGTGTACTTTACTCGCGGGAGAATTTGAAATTTGAAGCCTTCAGGGAACATGCAGTTGTTTTGAATCAACGACATTCCTATATTTTCTGAAAGGCCTGAAAATGCAAAAACTACAGTAATCAGTTGCTAAATTAAAAAGTTACAGGACTTAAAAGGAGTAAAATCGTATTTTTTTACTATGATTGGAAAACGTTACTGTTCAAATCCTTATATTATTTATGTATTTTTTTCTTAAAAACAATGATATAACTTAAACGCTGTATTTAAGTCAATAAAATCAATTTTGTATTTATCTTCATACATTTTAATCTGCTGTGACGTCACTGGTGCACCAATTTTTTTTATAGAGCGTTTGCTCCGAATGCTCTCCAACGATCGATCTGATATTTGTGATGACTGTATTTCGTGAACGGTTGATCCTATGATCTACATATTATGCCATTGCAAATACAATATTTCCTAGCTTGTTATGTACTTTTCGAAAAGCCAAAAAAAAAAAACAACTGCATGCTCCATATTCAAGCTATTAATCCATTTTTGTATTGAATTAATATTACAAATACCGATTTTCTAATACAAAGTTTCTATTTCTTAATAGATTTAACTAAAGAGATAGAGCTGCATCATTATTGCTTGGACTTGTACGAATCTATTGTTTTCTCACTGTCGATTTTTTCGATCGATTGATTGATTGAGATGTCGATTGTCGAAACAAAAGAAGTTTTCAAAACTAACCAGCCAACTTGAAGGTGAGTTTTATAAATATTGTTTGTATTAGGATGTAATTACAATAAATTATTTTTTAATTCAAGGATTTCTGCAATTTTTTGGGCTGGTACCGACTTCAAAAGATTGAGTAGAGATATAACTATTTCGAGAGTACGAATTGTTTCATGAGGTGCATTTTTAAGATGTTATTAACCGACTTCTAAGAAAAGGAGCCGTTTATTCCTTTAACTTTGGAAGTCGGTTTATATTTTTTTGACCTGGTGATGGGATCCATGAGAATCGTCATGCCAATTAAACGATAGGCAGGATGGTGTACTGCTACATGTTTCTTTACACAAAGGGTAAAAACGAGACCCTATTACTGAGACTTCGCTCTGTGTGTCTGTCCGTCTGTCTGTTACCATCACCATCTTCTGAACCGTGATGGCTAGATAGTTGAAATTTTCCCAGATGATGTGTTTCTGGGGATCTAAAAAGGCCACTTTAGGTGTTTCATAATATTATGATTAATAATTTTTTTTCAACTCATATTATGTGCGCCATTTTACGCATTTCTATTGAAAACTGTCAATTTCATGTTTTCTAATATCATGAAATCAGATGCCATGTAGCCATTTTACAATTTCACGATTTTTGTATGGAAAAAATGTATGAAACACCTAAAGTGCCCTTTTTAGACCGCTATTCCCGCTAAACAAATACTAAAAACAGAATAAAATAAATATTTAATGGGGCTCCCAAACGATTTTTTTTTTTGCTGTTTTGTACGGAAACCTTAGTGCGCGAGTCCACCTTCTTGTGTTATTATTGTAGTGTGTTCTTTTATGTGTATGTTTGTGTGACGTGTCTATATATATTTTATCTATAAAATTATGAATTTGCCCTAAATTTAAAAGCAGGTGACTCTTACAGCGGCTGAGAAACCATATCATAACTTAAAGCATAGAATAAGGGTAAATAATATTAACTGTATGCAGTATGAGTATATGTCTCAAGTATATACTGATAATAACAGTAGGTGTTGGTCTGTGCCTAAATGTTACATAAGTTTTCATATAATCCAAGACCCTAGTTCTGTACTCCATTGCACAATGAAATTGGAACTGGCCCTTCCGTGATATAGGTACCAGTTTCTTTACCTTGTAGAATATAGATCATAGATCTAACATTATGTGTCGTACTTTTGATGTGCTTTAAGTAGTATTATGTCATGCTTTTGAGAGTAAGTCGAATAACATAAGAGAATTACGCGAAACATTCACCATAATATGGAAAAAACATGATTGTACCTACAACAGAATGTACATTTTTGGTTTCTGAAACGACTGAAAAGTACAAATATACCTACGTTTATTTTTCTTTTGTTTATTTCCTATCTAAAAATGTCAAAATTATGATCGATTGCTTGGAAACTGCTAAATATTTTTCTACGTTTATTAATTAATTCCTTTCATATTTTCTTCCAATGCCCTCCACTCCTCACTGGTACAGACGAAGCCAGATCCGGGCCTTTAGCCAAGGTGCATTCGATAATTTCCACGGCGATGTTCGAAAACAAAATGTATGGGATTTGACATATGGCATCGCAAGCGACTTGTCAATTAGCGATGACTTATGTCAAATCCCATACATTTTTGATTTCGAAGTTCACCGTCGAAATTATTGAATGCATCCTGACTAAATACACTGGTGTCCCAATTTTCGATCTCATTACTCGACAATAAGGTTCGAGAGTGGTACACCGGTTCTGTCGTCGACCGTTATTTAATTTATTCATAATAATAATATAAAAAATAGCTTTCTATAGGAATCATCTTAGTCAGAATCAGGGGCAACCTAGGAATGTAACAGAATAAGCAGAATTTTTGTACAAACCTTTATTTAAACAATACAAAAGTTATCTCAAAAGTCGCAGATACCTGAGAAATACAAGGGCGCAAAAATCAGTCTTTTAGAATATCTCGCTTACTCTGCCTCCTATCGTCGTTACATGCATGTAAAATTGTAGAGAATATAATTATTCTCTACATAACCTATAATTGTAGAGAATATAATTAATTCTCTACAAAATTCGAGATTTGAGATTGAACCATTTTTAGAGATAAAGGGCGACTGTGAGACTGTGGAGCGCTCAGCTATACACACTCTGAAGTCTGATAAAATACTACACTGCTACAAGCTGTTGTGTTCATAACAAAGTATTAATTGTTTTACTCCCATCAAAACAGTTTTCTTGGCTAGCGATAGCCTATATTCAGATGTTGGTTCCATTGTTGAAATCAATATCCGGTAGGCTTTTCTCGAAAGGACTTCTAGTTGTCCGATAGTTTGTGTGATTAAAACAAATATATTAAGAAAAGCCTTAAGAATAAATGTTTGTTTTTTAAATTTTGTAACTAAGAACTACTAAAGAAAGGTTTCCCCAACTGCACAAAAGCGTGTCAGACGTCAGTATAGACCGCCGCAGTCGGATATAATTAAGGATGTATTATATAAGCCTGCGAATGGGGTTTGTGTAATTCATTTAAATATAGTGATTCTTAGTAAAATGTTCCCATACAATTTACTTGTGCAAGCGTTTGACAATCGTTATTATTGACGCAGATGTGGTCACAGTGTGAACGGCCTACAGCTGTCAGTTATAAAATCTCAGACTATGCCGTGAGCAACCAATTACATACATACAATGTATGGATAAAGAGATCCCTGTGGCCGCTGCCACGAACACAGACGCAGCGGCACGCGAAAGCGGGCGCCATAGTTCGAACTTCGAGGCATTGATAAAGAAATTGATTGTCAAGACTTCAGGAATATTTAAAATTTACTATTCATAGTGCACAGGAAATATCTGGAAATTTCCCGGACTTTCAGAAGGGTGATTAGTAATGTTTATTTTATTAATTACAGAACTATTATTTAATCTTCTTCGGAAATAAGAACTTGTATCGTATCGTATCGTAATAGGACATAGGATATGTTTTCTACACCTAGGTAATTAAATTTATATTACCCTCATAGGATGACCCTCTCTAATCCCCTTATTAATAAAAATATTTACATCACGGATATGCTAATCCATGTTGCTGTCTTTGTCTGTCAAATAGCATTCCAACGTATCAGACAAATAAGTCAAATGGATTAGCGTATCCGTGGTGTAAATATTTTGACGTGAAACGTCTTATAATTTGATGGAGCCGGCTGCACGCACGAAAAAACATGACTCATGCGTTACCTGTTACCAGCGTTACCTCGCTAAATATGACGCATTGCCGTTACCTCAGCTAGCCGCGCCTTAGGTATGTGAGCGGTGGGACGGAGAGGCGGGGGCGCTTGATGTTATTACTCAGTTCGGCGCCGGACTTCGCGGCGGCAACACGCCTACCTTATGGCGCGGCCAATTAGTTCCGCGCACACTATAAACATGAAATTGTCACGTTCAACTATCGTCAGTAAATCGACTTTAGAGACAACCGATTTTTTTATTATTAATGACGGGTGGATTTTTTATGGCGAAGCAATATTTTCCGGGTCAGCTAGTAATTCGTATTTGAATTATAGATAGTAATATTGATATTATAGTATAATATAAATTTGTTGTAACAAAATATTTGGCGTTTTGTTCTACTAGTTATTGTGTTATAAGCATTGAAGTTTAAATTATAGACGAGGCATATTGAGTCAAAAAGTGTCTTCTATTATATGGCCCCAATTTTGAGATTTTTGGGGCCATTTTGTCATTTGAAATATATATGGTGAAAACAAAGATGGCATAACTTTTTCTTGTATGAAGATTTGTTCTGTTAAATGTAAGTCATAGCCTATCTTGCAGATATCCTGAAATCTTTTGATATAAGACTATTTTGAAAACGGTTGATAGTCACCTTGATCTATCAAATTTCATAATTAGATATTCTACGAATAAAAAACATACGTTAGGTCAAATGCGACTTCATCCGTTTAATGATGTCCGTGATACCATCAGATGTCCCAAATAAAGTTAAATAATATTATGTGATATATCAAAAAGAGCGGGGATTGTGTTCGAATAAAAAGTAAAACTTCGCTGTGGGCTGGTGAGAGTGACAACTGCCGCGCGGCCGGAGTACCGCGTGTGAAAGTTTTGGCGGCAAATCCTATTCTATATTTTAAATTTTAAAATATAGACTGATATTCTATTATAAATAAATAACTCAGATAGTAAATTTAAATAAACTTATTAGAGTGTTGTGGTGTATGGTGTTTACACTTGGTACTTTCTAGTGTGACGTGCAGGATGACTTACATACGTAATATGAAGGTAGGTTCAATTGCTTTTATGTCACTACGGAACTTCGGAAGTGCCTTGCATTCAATTAGAAACCACACAGAAAAAGTTTTAATATATAATTTGCATGTTTTCCCATAACTCATTATCATCTTTTACTTCAGCATCGATATTAATAATATATTTATATTTTATATAGGTAACTTAACTACTTTTCTTTCGAAATTATGTACACGTATTTCCATTAACTATTATTATTTATTTAAATTCTTAGTGCAAAATAACATAATGTAAATTTATGGAATCTAATCAAGTGCATTGTGCATTAATCGATTATAAATAGGTATAAATGAATTTCTTGAAAACTTTTCGGAAGTTGAATGAGTAATTCATTCTGCGTTTCATTATAAATAGTACAGAAATGGAACTCTCTGAAGATCTGGAGTGATCACCAATCAGGACTCTGATAGTCGACTGACTAGTGAGTTGTGTGACAGGTTGTTTGGTATCCCAGTCCCATCGCTCATTTGATATTGGTGGCTGTACTAAAAGTGCCATAAGTAAAGTTCATTCAGCTATATGAACTCGCTGCTGGTGTCCAGTGGTGTCGCCACCGATTTGACACCAGCTGGCCATACACACTCTCTAAAGTTTGGTGCCGCCTCCGTGGTGTTTTAGAGAGTTGTGGCTTTCTTAATTATACATCGCACACCCACAAATCTATATCGATTCTATTATTATTAGGGCCTGTTTCACGATCGCCTAATAAGTGACACATAGCTTAACCGGAAATCTTGTCTCTGTCGCTCAGTATATAGCAAGCAGCGACAAAACTTCCGGATAAGTTATTCGTCACTTATTAGGCGATTGTGAAACAGGCCCTTACACTACTAAATGTTCCGCAAAGATGCCTATTGACTATACTAGCTGTAGACCGTAACTTTGTTGAAAGTTAAACGAAAATGTTCCATAGCTTGAAGCCGTCTTCAATAAAAGGACAATTCATCACAGAAATAATTGTTCCTTATATCAGGATTATCGCATTCGATCAAATAACCACATTCTTGCGCTTTAAGTACCTAAGTACCCCTCTTAGCTGCTTCGTACGCAATCTATCGTAGATTGCTTTTCCTGATAAGAAATTTTACTACCGGAACTATAACATTGTTTAGCCGTAATGGTACAGATGTTGCAAACCTTAGATAATCCGGAACATACAGACAGGTATGGCATACGACTCGCGGCGGCGACCTAACCGAGACACGTGTCATGGGACTCATGGGTGATAGGCCCTAGGTATATTACGTACAAGGTATCCATAGATGTACACAGGGTAACCACTTTTAAAACGTCCCTTGGCAATCCATCGTATTTCTATGGAAGTAGCAAATAATGTGTGGGAAACGACGATCCCCGAAAGACATCGTAGTTGTAGCTGTCTAGTACCTAGCTACCTAAGTAGGTAACATCATACCTACTTAGGTAGCTAGGTATTGGTAAGTCGCATAGGTACTAGACGCAGTGCTTAAATTTAGATACACTTACGTCACTATTATACCCTTTATTGATAAAGTGTTCACATAACGGTTTAAGCGAATCCATGTTGCTGTCTTTGTCTGATACGTTCGAAAAGCTACTTGACAGACAAAGATAGCAACCTGGATTACGTAAGCGTGGTGTAAATATTTTTTATTAATATGGGGGTTAGTGTCTAGTGCCAAGAAATTCCTACATGGCTAGGTAGTTGGTACTAGGTAGTAAAAACTTTAGGCCTTTTCATCCGTTATTGGATGACTTATACAGTATTCTCCGAGCGAAGTAACCACCGTTGAAATATTGTAGTGCCTGGGACAGTCTGTTTTTAAATGTCGTATGGTTGCCCAAGGACACAGGGCACTCTCACCAATACGTCTGGGGCCAGCCATGTGCGGGTCTCCTCACGATATTCCCCTTCACCGTTAGAGCGTCCGTATAATGTACTCGAGATCTGACAATGTTTCATTGGTACACGCTACAACCTGGGAATCGAACCTGCACTCTCTCGAGTGCGAATCAAACGGTCTACCCACTAGGCCACGGAGCGCTCTACTGTACTACACTAGGTACGATGTAGCTATTTAAGCTAAATAATGCATGCAGAGCCTAGAGGTACTCATGGTATATACATTAGTCGATTACTAGTATATATATCCTTTGAATCACTGAGGCAAAGGACTTTAGATTCTACTGGGATTGATCATTGAAGTCTAGAATGATCAATCCCTGTAGAGTCTAAAGTTATGAACGCCCGAAATTAATCATCAATCTTAATCATATTTTAGCTATCTGAGATCAAGATTTCAATACATTTCAACGATCCTACGATTAACTTCACGTCAATTTACGTCAAAGTTTGTTTGACAATCTGAGATGAAAGTCAATCTAAGATTTTAGATACCTTATTAATTTCGGGCTTAAAACTACTTAGGACGTGTTTCACAATCGCTTAATAAGTGACGAATAGCTTATCCGGATGTGTTGTCGCTACTTACTTTATACTAGCGACAGCCTCCGCGGTCAGTGGTTTAGAGCTTGGCTCTCGACTCGGAGGTCGTGGGTTCGATTCCCGCGTTAGAACAAAAAATGTTGTATCCAAGTATGGTTAGGACAATGCAGGCTGATCACCTGATTGTCTGACATGAAAGATGATCCGTGCGTCGGACGGGCATGTAAAAAGTCGGTCCTGCGCCTGATCTCTCGCCGGTCGTGTCGGTCATCCATCCCACGGGGTTACGAGAGTAATGGAAGAGAGAGTGCTCTAGTATACTGCGCACACACTTGTGCACTATAAAAAATAAGTCCTGCGTAGCCAGCGTTTCAATGAAACCGGCCACCGTCACCGAAATCGTTATGGAGAGCTATTAATTATTATTATTACTGAGCGACACAGACAAATCTTCCAGATAAGCTATTTCTCACTTATTGCGATTGAGAAACAGGCACTTGCTCTACAAAATGAATACTTTTGGAATAGGTAATTCAACTTCCTAAACAAACAAAGATACCCAGGAAGCGCAAATACTGAATTTTAAACAATTCCACAAGAAATACATATGAGTACTTTGCTAGCCATGCCTTTAAAAAGAGTAAATTCTTTAACGTTTAAGTTCAAAAAGTTAATTCACACGGAGAAAAGTAAAAGTCTTGTATGATTATAATGAAAACGTCTCTTGTGATCGTATCGACAGGTTTATAAAGAACGAAAACAAAACAATTTCTCCAACAACAATGGAAGTATAGGGAAACGATTAGTCATTGTTGACTTTATCATTTAACTAAAGATCAAGGCCGTTTTGTTTTAAACTATTGTTTGGCTAAGTATACGATTAATTAGATAAAAATAGTAAACGATTGGCGAAATATAGGGTCGTATAAGTTTTTTTTGAATAGGGAGCTAAAATATTACCTATCATTAGTCAGTGCGTATCTCAACGATATAAAGTGATTGTGATGTGTTTGTATTGTCCCATTATGTATTAATTTTGGAACGAAGTTCCTTATGGCTCGTTGCGAATTGTATTGAGGCTAGGCGGAGTGAATTGGCACGACACTTTTTTCCACTCGAAATCACAACGTAATAACGACTATTAAGAATGATACAAAAAACGACCTTATCACCTTAACAATAATGTAGAATTTTGCAATTACACACTGTGACTGTTATGACTGTTACATATTGTGACTATCTAGCCGGGCCTTAGTGGGACGGAAGAGCGCTTGATGTTATTACTCAGTACGGAGCCGGACTTCGCGGCGGCAACACTGCGAGCAGCAAGCAACCCGCCCCCTGACCCCTGTCCCTACCTAAGGCGCGGCCAACTAGTTCCGCGCGCACTATATATACTTAGTTCAACTATTTGTTTTGTATAATATAATATATTATATCTTTACAGATAAACAAAATTGAAGTGTCTGTTTGTAATTTCAAATTAACAGCTTTTATTTTCACTTAATGCATTTAAAAGTATGATCGGTACTTACAATAAAATATAAATTGTTAAAATTTTTCTGTCCGTCTGTCAGTCTGTGTATTTGTTCCAGCTAATATATATATAAATACAGAGATTAGCCGGAACAAATATATATATATATATATATATATATAGGCTTCAATTCTTCATTATCAACTATATATTTATATTGTAATATATATTATAACTTCGTTCCATCCGGCTGTCCCTTGACACCTCTCAAGTTTTTTTACATAATATATTTACATAATATATATTATACTTTTATAAACTCACATTTCTTCTTTCCTTTTAAATCTATGGACCTCATCGTTGGACCTATATGTATACCATCATACATTATAAAATCTCAAAAGTACCAGGCCATTAAACTGGAGATACTTTTTGCCTCAAAATACCTCGTCTATAATATTATATATACGTCTATGTTTGTAACTCTCTTTCTAATGTAACTGTTCCTCAACTTGTTCGTCTATCTCCCTGTCTACAAGTTGCTCCGTCTTTTAACAAATATGAGCCTTAAGTCTTACCCACCAGGCTCATCTTTTCTTATTGTCATGCTTTGCAGCTGTGTTACATTAGCGAATTATTTTCAAACTTACTTTTGATTACGGTCAAACGCATGACACCGGAAAAGGGAAAAATTCCGTATGTACAGGAAAAACTATCCTCTATAATATCATAAATTCATAACATTTCAGGACTAGAATGTGATTGCTAAAGCCATTCATTATTAAATTTTTTATATAATGATCGTAAAATTTAGGAGTAAAAATAGGACAAAAATTTAAAAAATATATTTGTCTTTTATCCATATTCTAAGCATTTGGCGACCTCTGTGGCTCAGTGGTTAAGCGCGTCAGTGCTCAAGCCGGAGGTCGCGGGTTCGTATCCCGCCACAGGAACAAATAAATTTTCTATGTTCCGGGGTCATTGATGTGTATTAAATATGTAAGTAGTATAATAAAAAAAAATATGTGTACCTATACTTAGTATGAAATTCTTAAATATATTTATTTTGTCTGGTACTCGTAGCACAAGTTCTTCGAGAACTTACCACGGGACCAGATTGTCGTGGTGTGGAAGCGTCCATAGATATTATTATTATCTTCAAAATTTTATGTTGATACTTATTTTTATGCAATGAAAAACTTTCACATTCGTTTACCTACTTATATTATGTTACATTTAATAGCTATATTTTAAATATTACACACCTTTGTATAATAGGTGTTGAGTAAAGTATGTAAGATAATAATATGTTACAATACTTATATATTAAATAATATTATGGTTTTCAATTTCCGCCTGGGCGAAACTAATAAACTTCAGAACTTAAGTTAATAGGTATGATACAGACATGCTTTTTTTACTTAAGCATAGATGGACTGTCGTCTTATCGCTTCCAATCAGAAAATTAGCTGACTGAAACTACTACGAAAACATGACTTCGAATACATAAAATAATGTTTTGTAAATATAACACGGGGGTCTGAAAAGGCCACTTTAGGTGTTTCATAATAAGTTTCATATATTTTTTTCTACTCATATTATGAGCGGCATTTTATGCATTTCTATTGAAAACTGTCAAAATTTATATTTTCTAATATGATAGAAATCACATGAATCATGTAGCCATTTTACAATTTCACGATTTTTGTATGGAAAAAAATGTATGAAACATAATATGAGACACCTAAAGTGGCCTTTTTCGACCCCCAGAACGGATAAGTTTTTTGATGTTGCTGTCTTTGTTTGTTATGTTGAAAAAGTCACTTGACTGACAAAGACGGCAACTTTGAATAGCATAGCCGTTGTGTGAAAAAATGTGTTAGTAAGGGGGTTCATATATTGTGCTAAAAACGGTTTGGAAGTATTCAGTTTACACAAGTCACAGCTCACAACTCGACGAGTATAATGTTATGACTCGTCGGACGCGGGCATTGCACGCCGAACGAAAGTGAGTCGTCGTGCTTTCTGAACCGAGCCTTCGCAAATTATCCTCATTTGTCCAACATATTGATGTGTCTATTCAATGTTACGTCATGTATTCATATGTTATGTCACCTTATTGAATAGTTACAATAGGGAGACGGCTACAAGTGAAATACATATTTAGTTTAATTTATATACTCGGAAACGTTTAGGTTTTACTACTTGATAAACGTAAAAAAACTGTAGTTTAGTAATTAGGTACATCATACATCTGAAAAATACAAAAACGGTCCTTAGAGAACTTACCCATATATATGAACCAGCTGTTGCTCGCGGCTCCGCCCGCGTAAATATAGTATCCCTCGGGAACACTTTCCGGGATAAAAAGTAGCCTATGTTTTAATCCAGAGCCTAAACTACTACCATACGAAATTAAATCGAAATCCATTCAGTAGTTTTTGCGTGAAAGAGTAACAAACATCCATCCGTCCTTACAAACTTTCACATTTATAATATTAGTGGGATAGTACATTCATTTCAGCAATCAGTCGTCTAGCCTATTAGGGATGTTATGGATAATAAATTTCGCATCCGGATACGGATTACGGATTACGGATACGAATATGAGAATAATATTATACCGGTTACGGAAACAGTTAAAGATATTATGTTATTATTTCGGAGTATCCGCTAATTTTGGATAACGATAATCAACTTTTATTTGAAATTATCAGAAACTATTATATCGAATACGGTTACGGATAGTTTTATTTTATTTCTGATATCAGATAGTTTTGGATAGAAAATAGGTAGGTACCTACAATTTTATCGCAACAAAAATGGAAATAAGTATTATCTTTTGGTTGCATTGCTGCTCTTGCATCACCTAATAATGTTTTTTTTTTTTATATTTATACTTAGATATCTCGACCCTCGTAATAAGTGGTCGCAAAATAAAAAATAAAACTATGTAAGTACGGTGATTAAAGAGTAATGTTTGTTAGCCAAAAAAATACCTTTCTGCCTTCCTTTCGTCTTACCGCCTACTGCAGATCCTTCCAATCAACCGATTTACGAAGTTAATGCCTCTTAGGTTTATCTTTCACTAAGTTATAACTAACACGCATCCTTATTCCTAGCTCTAAAGACACCTTGATATTATGTATAGGTACAACCTTTACTACCCACAAATGTATCTTCTAGTGACCGGATGCAGCGCGAAAACAAATATACAATTTGTATTTTACGTAATTATAACATTTACATAGTTCGAAAGCAAGTTTTAAAGTTTATCAGCTGCAGAACTTGTTATGTATTATGTCAACAGTCGGTGGAGTTACGTATTGACAAAACGGAAAAAAACAAGCGTTTGCTCCAACGGCCGACACACGGGGCCATTTCATCGGAAACGCTTTATGTGTATAGGTGAATGTACATTGGTGCAGTGCAGCCAGCAATTGTATATTTGCCTAGCTACCAATACTATACATGCAAAATTGTTATAGATGCTGAACAGTTTGAATAAACACACGTTCATAAGCTAAGAGCCTAAAATAGTGCATCGTCAATCTGTTCTCGTGGTAAGTTCTCGAAGAACTTGTGTTACAGGTATGGAACGAAAATTTATTTAATTATTTTTCTATATCATAATTATAAGTACTAGTACTTATAATAATCATAAATATAATACACATCCCAATGCTCCATGAACACAGAACACTTCGCGGGATCCGAAGCCGCGACCTCCAGCTTGAACGCCAACACGCTATCCACTGAGCCACAGAAGTCGTCAAAATATGTATTTTATTGTTGTAAAATGTAGAGTATTTTTTCGCAGTAGATAGGAAGTAGAGTTCCTGTAGATAATGTGTTGTCTACAAAAAAAAACTTTTTATTGAGAATAAAAAACAAGGTTTTGTTTTATGAACGTAAAAACAAAGAAAAAAAAAGGATTACAATTACCACCGGATTGGAACCCCTAACCCGGCGAGACGAACGGGCGTAAGAAACTCGCGCGGGTGCAACTATCTAACTATACTATAACTATCAGTAATATTTAAAATATTATCTCCCTCTAACGTAGCTCATCGGGAAAGCGGCTCTTGTTATTTTAAGTTTACGCAGTTTTTGTATAATTACAATTAACGGTCGAATAAAAAATAATGCAACTTATGGATTGAGATCCCAGGCCCGCCTGACCTTTATATTCTTAGTGGTAAAATGTATATATGTATAATCAACTAACGTATTTATACTCGTTAGTAAGTGCTAGTTAGTGCCGTTGCGAATTCTCGGATACAGGGCGCCGAAGGTATAAAAATAAACCTGCCAAGTGCGCACTCGATGGACGAACGGACATGACGAAACCATAAGGGTTCCGACTTGCCGGACTACAACTACAGAACCCTAAAAACGATTACTTATTTTTATTTTGTAGTTTTCATAATAAAATAGAAAATCATTAATACATAGACATAAAAATCATTAAACTTCTAACCTCTATGAGATATAAACCTTTATGTCCACAAATTTTAGGCAAAAATGACTTGAATAGGTTTTGTTCTCTACGTTATTTTCTAAAACCAAAAAATAAAATTGATACTTTACTGGAATGTAAATAAAGTGAGTACAATTTTCTGCAACTTAAGCTCCTTGTACCTAAGAATTGACCCATGGCACAAACTAGCGGGTATGTAATGCATGTATAATTAATTATACATTTTAACAGTAAGAATATAAAGGTAGTTAGCGGGCCTGGGATCTCTGTCCACTAACATTGGAGTGCCCCCCAAAATTACAGGCTATCACGGTCTCTGCTTAGCAGAGTGATAAGGACAGAATAAAGTTTAATAATGAGGAATCTTAGCAATTTTTTTTAACTGCAACAATTTAGATATAATTTTTGCCACTTCTAAGTTTTTGCGTGACCACGTGCATTGTAAAGTATCTATGATCTAAATCTCTTCATATTAATCATAATATTATGTTTTGTGTGAAGATACATAGGTAGTTATTAATGATAACAATAATTATCTTTTGACGCATAAACATTACAATCGTAATGTGTTAATTTCAGAAGAGGATTTTGTAAATTTGTGACATTGAGGATTTGTAAATTATCGTTTAGTTATATACGTCCTCAATAGAATATATGCGTATAAATTTGGTTAATCATCATCATCAGCCTATCGCTGTCCTCTTTTAAACGACGGCCAAATATGTGCCAATATGCATATTGGATCACATTTACAAGTTATTTTATCATGTTACATCATATTCTAATAACACATTTTGCATTTTTATTGTCCATAGCTAGTATTTAGCAATAGCGCTGTAGACATTTAGCGGTTTTGGTTTAAAATATTCATAGACTACATAACGAAAAATTTTACGATATATTAAGATAATTATCATTTAGAGGAGTCGAGTAACAGTTTGTTATGTAAGCTATTTCCGTATTTAAATTTTATTTTGTTGACATAGTTACATTTGGGTGAAAAATTAGGCTTTAAAAACACTTAAAATGTTACCGTCCGAGCTAATTCACTCCTAGTGCACATCTTTAACGCCCTCTTAGTAGGATGTTCATTTCCAGACATTTGGAAAGTAGCTATTTTCATAGGTATCCACAAACCGGGGAAACCCCGGAAGGTGCCTGGTAGCTACCGTCCAATAAGTCTCATTAGCTCCGTTGGTAAAGTCTACGAAAGAGTTATTAAAAGGCACTTCAATAACGTCATAACCGACAAAAAACTCCTTCAAGACGAGCAGTTTGCCTTCGCGAAATGCACAGCTGTCCCGCTCAAGTACACCGCTTAACGGAGTACATAATAACTAGCAAAAACGACAGGAAGACGACATGCGCCGTATTCTTTGACATTGCAAAAGCTTTTGATAAAATTTGGCATAACGGACTGTTATACAAACTCTATCAAATGGAAATACCCGATTATCTTGTTTTACTAATTAGTAACATTTTAAAAAATCGTAAATTTTGTTTCCGCGTAGAAGGCGCACTGTCGTCGCCAAGATATATGGAGGCGGGAGTACCACAGGGCTCGGTCCTCTCGTCCTCCCTATATAACCTGTATACTAGTGACATCCCTAAACACGCTAAGGTGCAATTAGCTATGTTCGCGGACGACACAGCCCTTTATTATTCCCACACACGAGCCTGTACCGCATCTAAAGCCCTCCAGGAGTCAGTTACCGCTCTCGGTAATTGGTTCTCCAAATGGAGAATAGAAGTTAATCCCGACAAAAGTCACGCCATCCAATTCGATAGTAAAAGTGCAGTTAGGCGTACTTGCTCCCGTAAACTAATGAGCCCTATTCGCGTGCACGGCAACATAATCTCTGAGGTCACTCAGGTCAAATATTTAGGCGTAGTACTAAGCAAGTCGATGACGTTTTCGAGTCACATCTGTAATACATTACGTAAAGCGAAATTTATACTCTACAAATTATATCCGCTACTTAATTCGCGAAGCAAAATGTCCCTAAGACATAAGCTAACATTGTATAAAGTTTGCATTGGAACGATACTCACTTATACGTGCGTCTCTTTCGCACAGATAAGCGAGTCTCAACTGGACCGTTTGCAAAGAGTCCAAAACCGGTTCCTACGGTTGGTCCATGTCCGGTCCATGGCAACAGGCGCCCCCTGGTACATGCGTAACATCGACTTGCATAGGGCAAAAATCACCCAAACCCCCTTATCCAAAAGGCCCTGGACTATGATCACGACGCACAGACTTTCCGACACCCGTATAAACGGCCTAAGCATATCTTAGCCGATCCCGTTGACCCGATCACAAAATACGTAACGTACTGTATACAGTTACGTAAACACAAGACACATGCACCCGCGAGGCTAGTATCGCACCGGGGTCGAAGCCGGCGCCTACTCCGAGGTCCCACATCAGACACGACAACACGTACAGACGTACAGACCGACCCTAACACGGGACTGGACCCGAACCCGAGTTCGAGTTCGCATACTAGTAGACTAGGTTCACTTCCAAATAGTGTCCGCGACCGCGAAATTGATATAGGGAGCTCTACCAATACCGCGAACCTCATCGACATTAGGACTTACGCGCGCGAGTCATCCCGACCGTACGCGGAAGGGGAGAGGGACGGCCCTCTCAGTACCGATACCAATCAAAACGAGAGCTCCTCTACCGTGATAACTCGCACGCCGCTAGTTTCTGCTACCGCGCGCGAGCAACCTCACTCCTCAGCGAGTGAGAAAGGGGTCGGACCCCTTAGCAGGAGAGACCCGCGTCTCCCATGTCATAATAATAGCTCACAATCCGTAGCTGTCCCCAATATCCGGTCTGAACATCACCCGGGTGATGTTAGGGAGGGTCAAACCCTCCCATCGACTCCTACCAAATAAACTAGCCACCAGGCTAGTTATAGTCCGATTTAGCTACAGCGGTCTTAACCCGATCCTTAGCGTAGACCCTATCGAAATAAAAAAAATCATACAAGTGGGCTTCGGCGTGATCGGGCATACCACCTCGTTCGTTCGGAGATCTCCCTTTGGGGCTTCCACTATTCCCACATTGTTGACCCTCGACAGAACACGCCTCCTTCTGGACATCATCATCATCACTCCCCATCCCTCCACACCACGCCAGCCAGCTTCAGCTTCATCAGGTACCTCGACCACCAGCCTGAACGCACCGCGGCCTGGTCGAACCCTCATTGGCTTCATCGGGCAATCTCACTACAACGACCGGTCAGCAAGAAGATCACATCTCTCCTGGTCAGCACGCAGCATTGGCCCCGCACGGCAGCATTCCGACTCACTGGAGCCTGTGCATCATGCAGCACAGTTCTGTTCAGCAGAAGACTCAAGAGTCGACCTCCGGTCTTCGGGTGGAGTGATGTGGCGGACCAATTAGCACCACGATCCTGAATCGCGCTATCGAAGCTTGGCGCTACATATACAACATCTGAAATTCATACAAGTGGGCTTCGGCCTGACCGGGCGTACCACCTCGCTCGGTCGGAGATCTCCCTTTGGGGTTTCCACTATTCCCACAAGAGTTATTTCAATAACCTAGTTATATGGATATAAAAAAAATTTAGTTTGAGTTTGCTATTATAATGTAAAATATCGGCAAAGTTCCTATTCAACCAGTTTCTAAACATTTTCATTTCTATTAGGATGCCTAAAAATATTTACCGCTTAAAGATATTTAGTGACCGCAACGACTGCATACTTTTTAAACGGGCAATTGGCCCACCACACAAACCAACCACTGCAACTCCTGTGTAGATAGGATCGATAGTGGTAACCAACCACTAAACCCTTTGATATGATCTCAGGGGTGCCCGAGGGACATGCAACAACTGCATACGTGGTTGAACTACTTATTTACACGTGAGTATGTGTGCGTGCGCCTGCCTGCCTGGTCGCTTCGTCGCTTCATCTTATGCCTCTGGGTCTAGCAGGAACATCTCACAGCGGCGTAAACGCAACGTTATCTAATGAGAAGTGTATGAAAATCTGTCAAAAAACATATCATGACAGCGCGCATACAAATTTCATTCGATAACGTTACGTTTACGTCGCTGTCGAATGTTCCTGCTAGGCCCCCTGATCGAGCGGCAACTTATTCGATAGTAACTAATGTAAGCGTAGGAAAACAGTTATAAGTTACAAGATACTCTACAGCAAAAACTTTTTGGTGACTCTATAATAAAGACTAGATTAAACATACACATCGCAAGCAACCTTGTACTGTTCATGTTTCACCACGTAGACTTCAAACGTATCATTTGTTTACAATAAAAGCGAGGAAAGAATGTCTTAGAGGAAGCGGACTGCAATGGCACGGCTCGCTGCGAACACTGATTGTTGGTGTCTCGACGTATTCATTGTTAGCTTTACATTGTTGACTTGTTTTATATCACCTATGCAATTTAGCTTGTTACCGTTTCCTTTTTACTTGAAATCGATCTGAATTTAAATATATGAAATATCGTCCTTACACCGTAGTTGTGGGGTGTGTAGGGTGTGGTGGGTATTGAGGGGTAACAAGCATGAAAAAGTTTGGCAATCTATTGTAACAAAAGAAAATGTTTGTGCGGTAAAAAATTTACTACTACAGATTTAGTGGCATCACAGACGGCGAAGATTACTATAATATTTTATGTACAGATAAAATATATCTCTTACTATGCCGTTTGTATGAACTATCACAGACAACGATGGCTAAGAAACTTTAAAATATTTTCATTTAAATACTTTAATATTAAATATATTCAGGCATCTTAAGATAAAAAAGTAGTAGCTTCGCCGTCTGTGACGCCCTTAAGATACATGAAGGTAGGCATAAGCAAATAATAAATAAAATAATAAATATATTACTAACATATCATTAATACTATACTAAAGGATATAATATATGATACTATAATCATAATATCTAAATGTGAATGTTATGGTCGAATGATATTCAACGGAAATCTAAATACATATAGTTACAATAGTATTTTGTATTATGTTAATATATAATTATATAATATATGCATATACTTACCAGTACTCATTCGGGTTGCGGTTCTTATACAGTTAACCGCAGATCACAGTGCATGGAAAATCCCAAGAGTCGAATTGCTTGCTGCAGCAAGACCTGATGAAAGTAGTTAGGTATGCTCCTATGTTGGAAAATGTATAAATAAGGCACATAAGACGCGAAGAATAATTTCTTAATAAAATATTTTGTTCGGTAATTCGTAAACGGGAACAGTACGAAATAAAATATCATTAGAAGAAACTATCATATCTTGAGAGAAAAATATTGATGGTTATCACACATTTGTCGTTTGAATGTCATATAAAAATAATTTCTAATATCAGTAGGCAACTTTTAAGCTCTAACATCATTTTGAATAAGCCATGAAGCCTTTCGATTGGAGTTTTTAAACATAATTGCTATTCTGAAAACGTGTATGGGTCGAATGAATATGTTGTATGAATACAATGCTACGCTATGTGCCAAAAACGCAGTAGGTACCCCAATATTTTATGAAATAACATACATGACCTAGTTTTGGGATTTTTTGTCCACATTTTAGATAAACGCCTTTACAAACCGAATCAAAAACTTCAGCAAAATATTAGCTAGATCGACTACTTCGGATTCGTTCCTATTATTATTTATTAAAAGCTCACCCAGCAAACTTTGTTCTGCCATCTATAACATCATCCAGTGGACTAAATTGTAAGTCTAAATTTAAAACCATTCTCGAATCCACTTGAACACACATAAAGAATTTCATCAAAATTGGTCCAGATTTATATATTTAGGTTTTCCTCACGTTTTCATTTACCGTTTGAACTATCACTTCAAAAAATTTTCAGGCTCGATTATTACCTACATTTTACTAACGCGTGAAAGTAAAAATAATCACACAAACTATTGCATTTAATACAAGGAAATAAAGTTTTAGTCTATTCGCGTTAAGAAGTCAGTAAATGTAAAAAAATAACGCATATATATATTACGTCAAAATGGCTTACTATCATTAGTTAATTTGAATACGTTTTATGCGTCATTGATCAATTTTGTTTTTTTTTTACATTTCACTGTCTTCATAATGCTAATAGTATATAGTTGATTGAAGACACAGATGGTACAGTCAATATAAAACTTCTTATCAACGAACCGTTAGCTCGTGACGTCACACACTTTCGCTTTTCACTGCCAAGGCTCAGAGCGTTACCGCGGCTGATATAATATAACCTCAATCTCCTATATTACGCAAGAATAACCTTTTTTAATATTATATAAATATCATGCAACAGAAACATCCTTTTTCTTTGCCCCACTAACCTAAATGTGTCGTTACCGGTTTTTGTCTGAAGTCTAAATGTATCTGGATCACAGATTTTAAATGTTTATTATTAAAATTATATAACCTGATAAAAGATAAACAAATATCTACAGCTGTCTAAGTATCCAAAGTAGTATTTAAGTGCCTCAGACTTTCAAAAGGTGCCCGTAAACAATCAAACCATAGTAAAAAAAAATACGCTAAACTATGATAATTGATTTTCATTTTCCTTCCAGTTGTGGATATGTGTGGTGTGCCTGGCATCCCCGCTGGTGTCCCCCGCGCCGCCAGTGTCACTCAAGCTGGACATAATTGACATGGCCGCCATCAGCCGCATGACGCCGCAGCAGCTGGAGGCGCTGGCCGAGGGGCTTGCCGCTGAGGAGATCATGAGGTAGGTGATGATGAAGTCACCGCTGGTGTCCCCACGCCGCCGGTGTCAATCAAGCTGGACATCATCGATAAGACCGCCATAAAATGCAAACCGCATGACGCCGTAAAAGCTGGAGGCGCTGGCCGAGGGGCTCGCCGCTGAGGGGATCATGAGGTAGGTGATGATGATGTCACCGCTCAGGTATCCCTCGCACCACCGGTGCGACTCAAGCTGGACATCATAGACATGGCCACCATCAGCCGAGTGACGCCGCGCAGCTGGAGGCGCTGGGTGAGGGTCTCGACGCTGAGGAAATTATGAGCTAAGTGATGATGACGTCACTGCTAGTTGCTAGTGACTCCGTGATGCCATTGTCGCATCATCCGCTAAGACCCAGTCCCCAGAAGATAATAGTAATAAGAGGAAACATACTTGACTTAAATAAATTATATCTCCATAATAGGAAACAAATCACGCAAATTAAAAGAATATGCTCCTCTACTAACAAAAAAACTTGTTACACGTCACAGGCACAGCTAGTAGCGATCGGTATCCCACAAGGTAGTGTGTTATGACCAGCTATGTTCCTTGTGTATATAAATAACCTGCCAAAAGCAATTGACCAACAAATAGTGCTATTTACCGACGATAGCACAGTACTCTACTCGGGTATAAAAAATGACAATTTAAATTCGGACATTATGAAATCATTACACAAAATTATCGAATGGCTTAATAAAAACAGTCTAAAAATAAATCTTGACAAAACTCATCTGATGTACTTTAAAACGTATAGGCACAAGTCTACTTGTTGACAACCAATTAAATTGGAAAGACCATTGCAGCTACATTTGTAGTAAAATTAACAAAATGTCATATGCACTATACATGCTGCAAAAAATTGCAAGCATACCGACCTTAGTCATTGCATATCACGCTCAACTCGAATCGGTACGGCGCTACGGGATTATGTTCTGGGGTGACTCTACAAATAAAGACTCGGTATTTAAAGCTAAAAACAATGTGTGCGAGCAAGGCGCAAAATAAAAAAAACTGACAGCTGTAAACATTACTTTATAAAACTAGAATTACTAACATTCTCCTGTTTGTATATCCTTGAAACAATAATGTTTATAAAAAGTAACTTAAAAGACTATGATAGACTTAAAAGTATCAGAAACAAACATCGAATGTGTTATCCTCCGGCAAAAACAGCTTTGCTGAGTAAAAGCTATCTAGGAATATCAATACAATTGTATAATAAATGACCAAAGGACATATTAGAAATAGTGACTTTACAAATATTTAAAAAGAGGGTCAAAGCAATATTAATTAGAAAAGCCTATTATAACAGAAATTAATTTTTATTTGACCAAAATGTTGAATAACGCACAGAACAAATAGAATAGATTTATAATCGTAATAAAAATATAAATGTAATAAAATCTCAATGCATAATGTAATAGAATTCAAAGCTTCCGTATTCATCACTGATTCAAGTGTATTTATTCTACACTAAAACAAAGATTTAAAAAATTACAAAGTTTAACCAGATAACCTACATGTATTCCACAATTGTTAACTCTACTCCACTCTATCAACACCAGGACAAAGCGTTCATCAGCGCAAGCCCTCAAATCGGTTGTGTCGAAGGCATCATCGGATCTGCTGCAGAAGAAGATCGGATTTTTGACTCAGGCGGCGGCCGGTTCGGCCAGCTACCTCTCCTCCTCGTCCAGCAAGTTCGGGGGCTCCAGTGACAGCCACGGGGGGTACCACTATGAGGCGCCGGCACTGGTAAATTAGCTTTTATATAAACATAAAAAAAAAACTTTTTTTTTGTTTTCTGAGCATGATAATTATTTTTGACCAATGTTATATTGCCAATATAGTATACAATAATTGTTATAGAACTATGAACAAAAAAAACTTTTTATCTAAATAATTCCCCTTTTAAATTCGGCTAATATTTTAACTATTTCTCTACTCAATCTTCCTAATTTTGAAGTCGGTACCAGCCCCAACAATATCCTATAATATTTTATAGAACTCACGTTCAAATTTGCCGGTACCGATAGCCTTTGCAACAACAAAACAATTTTGCAAATAGGTTCATAGACGGCAAAGTAATCACTAATATTCAAAGATATCCGTGTCGGTGTAAAATACTATGTGAAGAACCTATTATATCATCATTATGTGACGATGTATGGTGTGACGATGGTGTTGATGATGATGATTACTGTAATTGACATAATATTGAAATATGCTTGCAGTTCTTTAAACAACGCCGGAATCCCCAAACATGTATCTATAAGGAGTCAAGAGTTCTGTTCTGTGTACTTTTTTGATCCAGGGTATACCTTGGTGCAAAATCTTACTGTTTGGTAGCATAATTATGCTTAGATACTTCAGAGAAGTTGAAATCATCATATGTGTACATATAAATTTCGAGATGTTCCCTCGATACCTCATGGATCCCACCATCAGGTCACCACTTTAGTGAAAACGGGACCAACTTGGGATTATACCCTTTACATCAAAAAAATTATTTTGAGAATCGGTCCGTAGACGGCGGAATTATCGTTGAAAATACAAAAAAAAAAAGAGTTCAACGCATGCCGCGGGACAAAACATTTTTAACCGACTTCATATAATATATTATACAGCCGAAGCCTAAGCTCAACGGCCTCCTTTTTGTGGAAGTCGGTTAAAAATGTTTTTCCCGCGGTATGCGTTGAACTCTTTTGCATGTTCGTGAAGTTTCAACTGACAAGTTACTATTTAGGTGGTTTGTTTATTTTTAACCCTTAATTGGTCGCGTGGGGTGTCACACACCCCAAAGCAGGTTTGCATACTCATAATATTTTGAAATTTTAATTTACCGCGCTGGTTTTTTAAGTAGCTTCGTAAATAAGCGTAACGTGCAGGATTCAGTTGCGAGTGGCGCTCGGTGGTAGACGGTTGAGGTTAGAGAGCGCGTTTGGGGTGCTCGACACCCCAGGTGACCGTAAGCGTAGTCCAAATTACCGGTAAGTTAATTTTATTATTTATTTTTTAATCATTATATTTTGACAATTAAATGAATTTTAAAAATTGTAAATGTTATTTTATAACATTTACAAGGTTATACTTTTGTATTACAGTTTTTAAAACATTGAATTTTGAGAAATGTGACGTTTCTTAAAGTTCAATGTTTTAAGAACTTTAATTTTGAGGTTATGTTTAGTTTACGGTAGTAGTAGTGAACAAAAAATATTTAGTTTTATTTTGATTTTGAGGTTATATTTTAGTATTTTCGTTTTAGGTAAAATGTCACGTTTTTTTTAATTCCGGGGAGATGAAGAGTTGTTGGAAGTAGAAGAGCCTTTCGATAGTGTACTGAAACTGAACAAGATTATGATGTTATAGTGAGCGACCATAACAGTGAATCGGAGCAAAGCGAAAATGAACTAGATGATGAATGGAGTAGTGAAGATGATACCCCTTTACAGAATTTTGCTGGTTCGCGTGACAGATCATTTTATTTCGGAAAAAATAAAGAAACAAAATGGTTCAAAAATCATCCGCGCTCCAGTGTAAGAACTGCTAGAGCAAATATTGTAACAGAAGCTGCTGCACCTAAGGGGCCAGCTAGAGAAATAAACACTTTGAGTGATGCTTTTTTGTGGTGGGAAAAGGAGTCATATTTGTCCAAGAACGAAGGATAGAAAAACAAAGACTGGTTGTTATAAATGCCATAAGCATGTGTGCAGCAATGATCATATGATTGTAGTCTGCCAAAACTATTATGAAGAAAACTAGTACTTATATAAAGTTATTTTTAAGTTTAAAATTTTTATTTGATTGTTCTAAAAATAAGTATAAAAGTTGATTAGTAAGTAATTCATATGTCCCTTTCAATAAAAGTCTGATTTTGCACGTATTTTGTATTTTATTTCAATTTATTGATTGGGGTGCTAAACACCCCACGCGACCACTTTTGCAACTTTTTAGGCGCGCCTAATTAAGGGTTAATGCAAAACTTTACTAATCATTATATATTAACAACGATGTTTAAATAAATTTTAGAAAAATTAGTTTTAGTTTTTCTAAAATTTATTTAAACATTTTTCTACAAATGTGCAGAAAATCAAAATACGTAGGTATTTTTATTACCTTTATTTACCTATAGCTTAGTTATAGCCAAACATTGATACACAAAGCTAATCATATTTTTTTCCCGCAGCATGATGAAAAAGTCGACTTTTTGGGTTTGAAAAAGTCGATCCTGTATACTCTGTTCCAAGCCGTAAAGGCGATCACGGGTGGAGTAACGATCCTGAAGGGCCAAATTATCAAGGGCGGCGGTGCCCTGGCCGCGACCCTGGGCAAGCTCATCTCCAAAAAGGGCGACGTCGTCAGCAACTTTGGAAAGAAGATCGTCAGCTCCGCCGCGCTTAGCCAGAAGCCATTATGTAAGTATATAAGAAATTGGCACTCTGACCATTAAAATATATGCTAAGCCTTCATGTAAGTGTGATTAATGCTTTTTTATTAACTGACTAAAAAGTGTATTATTAAACACGTAAATTATATTAAATAATGTCCGTTTGGATTCCTATTATTTTGTTATTTTTAGATATTTTCGGCTTAAAGCTGAAATTTTATTTTGCAGTATAATCATAACTATATCTAAAGAATGTGTTATGAGCATTTAATTATTGAATTACTTTATGTAAGTTTATACAATACTTTTAACCCATACGGTTAGCTATCTACTAATTTTTAATAAATTAGCTTTTAAAATGACACGCTGACGCGATGACAAATTGAGAAATAACATTTGACACTTTAAACAAAGGCTTTATGCTCTTTACTATCACTTACACTTTCATCACCTACACTAGTCACATAAGTACGAAATAGACTGACATAATACATTTCAGCGACCGCCGCGGGTCCGGTTTATGGCCCACCGCCGTCGGTCCACGCTGAGTATGGACCATCGACAGCTTACGGATCACCAACAGCCCCGGCCCACTACTCGCACACGGCCGTTTCGGCCCCCACCGGGTTCGCACACAAGTATCCCTCACAGCTCGACGGTAAGACACTTTACAATTTCACACTTCTGTTATGCAGTTTAGAAGTGTAATATAAATAAATATATTGTACAACTATTACAATATGTTTATATTGTAATAGTTGTACAATATATTATTATACAAAAAAAAATTGTACAACTTTAACTCACAACTTTTGTTCATTTAGAACGGGTTTCACGTGTCAATAAAACGTGTTAACTCGTATCTACTACATAGCATATGTTTTGTCTCTGTCCCTCCATATAAATTAAGCAGCGACAAAACTTCCAAATAAGCTATTTGATACTCTTACGTCTTATTATAAAATTGAGAAACAAGACAATGTAGGAAGTTTTACAAAGAGCAGAGATAAATTAAAACCTTTCATTTGTAGGTACTATCCACAAAGTTTCCGCTCGACCAGGCATAAGGCTAAAATCGCTCGAAGCCATGAATCATGACGACACGACTCATCACGCACACATTCTCACGCGTAAAAACCGGCTTCTAAGACGAATGCGATGATAATTTTATTTTGTATTTTTAACTACTCATTCATTCATATTTTGAAAACAATATTATAATTATAAAATTAATATATTATATTACCTAGTCACTAAACATCATCTATACGATACTAATATGATAAAGAGGAAATGTTTGTTTGTTTGTTTGCATTGAATAACCTCTGAAACTACTGGACCGATTTTAATGAAATTTGGCACAGATATACAACAGACCACGGGGAAGGACATAGGCAACTTTTTATTGCGGCAAAATGTATGGTTCCCTCGCGATTTCCTGTTGATGATGAATGATAAGAGTCCAGTTCACACGCACAAGCAGTAAAGCAATCAGAAGAACATTAAAACGCAGCACAGACAATATCAGCACGTCCGGTATAAAAAGCGAGGGTTAGAAGTCAAACAAAGAAATCGAGAAAAAAATAAGCGCGTCGTAAATCGGCAGATCTTTGGGCTAGCAGGAACATTTGAAATTTGTGCGGGCGGGCGCTGCCATGATTTTGACAGATTTTCATACAATTCTCATTCGATAACGTTACGTTTACGCCGCTGACAAATGTCAGGAACATTTGACAGCGGCGTAAACGTAACGTAGCCTAGGCCCCCTGAGCTTTGACCGTGTTCGCTGGCATATTTGTTGGCATGCGCTGTCAAATTCAAATTAAAAACGTTTATTTTTGGTTACCTATCAATTTATAAACACATTTCAAATTTGTTTACAACTTGCCAGGTAACCTTTGCTATTTAATAGTACTTAGTTTCGGTAGTGCCACAGCGCATGCACCAAAAAGTACGCCGACGAACACGACCTTACAACTAATCATTTTTACGGTCGAGCACGCGACGATGTGTGCGTTAACCAATCACGCTGTTATTTCCTATGTGCTTAAGAATTTTTGAGGTGTCCCTCGTGCAAAGGAAAATTTTCAGTAACTGGTCGAGCAGGAACTTCGCCGATAGTACATAGTTTAAATATTGCCGACTACTATTATGATGTAAACCGGCCAAAATGTATCTATACTATAGGTATTATTTAGAATTCCCCGAGTGATAAAAATTGATCATTTTCACTCAGGGAATTCATAATAACACCTATGTACCTACTTCCAAAGCCAATCCTGTGATATTTATATTAAGACTAGGGTTGCCAGTTTTTTTTCCGCCTTTATGAGACAACTGTTTAAATAAACCAAATATATTATATACTTACGATATGTTTCTGAGTATCGAGCGAGTTCAAGCAAATTTTAATTAATTGGAGGGTGCCCGAGCCTGGTGCATTTATCACCGATTGTGAGCATTGTGTGCGGGAGTTCTGATAACGTTTTAAGTCTAGATCGCTCGATTTACGGTATAGCGCTTGTCCCAGCGGGACGTTTTAAATAATAGGTCTTTACCTATGAAATTGCCGTTCTGCAGTACTGGCCATTTCAAATCAAAATAATTTTTGTTTGGCTAAGAATTCTAATTTCAAATTAATTTTATTTTAAAAACATGTATTATTTTTCCAAAAGTAGTCATTTGTTTATTGATTAGTGTTACATTTTCATCGCATTTCAATCTTTTTCATCATGGATACGTTAAAAATTCGAGTAATTATGGAATATGAGTACCGTCGTAGCAGCAACGCGGCATAAGCGGCACGCAACATCAACGACGCTTACGGAGCTAACACTACAAACCAACGCACCACCTGTTATTGGTTTGCTCGCTTCCGTTCTGGAAATTTCGACCTGAAAAATGAACCTGGCGGTCGTCCGAAGGCTTTGGTCGACAATTACGAATTAAAGGCGATTGTGGAATCTTATGATACACGGATCTACGGCTGAATTAGCAGCAGCTTTCGACGTTAGCATCAAAACAATATTGGTCCATTTACGTCAAATTGGCAAGGTAAAACAGCTTGACAAATGGGTGCCCCACGAACTCAATGATCGCCAGCGCCAAGAACGCGTCGAGACGTGCCTTGCACTTGCACTGCTCAACAGACACACAAATGAAGGAATTTTGAACCACATTGTTACCTGAGATGAAAAATGAATCTGTTTGATAACCGTAAGCGCTTAGCAAGTTGGTTGAATCCTGGTTCAGCACCTAAACAATGTCCTAAACGAAAACTTACCCCTAGAAAAGTGATGGTCACTGTTTGGTGGTCTAGCGCTGGTGTGATTCATCACAGCTTCTTACCAAACGGGGTGAGCATTACTGCAGATGTGTACTGTGAAGAACTGAACACAATGATGGAGAAGCGGGCACATCTCCAACCAGCATTGGTCAATCGCTTGTCTCCGCTGCTCCTGCACGACAACGTGCGACCTCATACTGCACAGCAGACGATCTCCAAGTTGCGAGAACTGTGGTTGGAAGTTCTCCGTCATCCGCCCTACTCACCAGACCTTGCGCCTACAGACCACTACTTTTTCCAGAATTTGCATAACTTCTTGGCGGAAAAAAAACAATACCCGAGAGGCAGTACAAAATTCCTTTGAAGAATTTGTTGCCTCCCGTCCTGAGCTGATTTCTTTAAGAAGGGCATCAATAAACTGCCACTGCGTTGGCAAAGATGCATTGATTGCATGGGTGATTACTTCGATTAATACAAATAAAAAATACACGAAAAAAATTCGTTTAAATTTTTTCATACAAAACGGCAATTTCATAGGTATACGCCTAATATAACCTACCTTAAATACGGGACGCGGGACGATCCCTCATCATCCCTAATTGAGAGCCATAGATTATTTTCTTAGCCTTTGTATTTATAAAATACTTTATGCATACGACACACGTAGAAAAAACGAACTGCAGCTATTTCTAATTATATAACAGCTATTAATAAACCAGTTACATCAGCTGGAAAATATTACATTAGACGCATTAACCTCTCTCTCTTCTCTACTTTGTAAGAAATTGGTTTGTAGGTATTTTTTTGCTATATATAAACTTTGTTGCAAAATATAATATTATATATTTTATTATATTTTCAAAATTACTTTTGAGTTTTTGCATGCATTTTTTGGTGTTTCAAATACATTATTTTGTGATTCTTTAAAATTTGAGGATTTCCGTAAATCGTATATTGTTTTACTGCAAGTCTCATTTTCGTCGTCTAAGTTAATTAGTGGTAATGTTATTCAGATAATCAGATTAAATATAATTTATCTTATTTAAGTATCTACTATTTACTCATTAAGTAAAAATATGTATATACATTGTCCATACTAAGTTACTTAGGCTTGGACTTGGCTTAGTACTGGGGTACTGCTAAGTCAAACTACAAAGTGTAAAGTTTAATCCGTCCGTCAATTGCAGTGTTACCAATTCTTAAAAATATTTCACCCCAACCTAAGTCAAAACCCCCAAAATCACAACAATTAGGTACCTGAAAATCCCACAAACTTTTTTGTATGACAAAAATAAATAATGACAAATAAATAATAAAAATTTATGTTTTAATATTAATGTTTTAAATTTACTTTTTGACTTTACAAATCACTTAAATTAAGCAAAAACAAGAAGATAAAAACCCCTAAACGTAACCCTAAAAAATTCACCCCCCCCCCCCCCACCCTAGAAAACCCGCAGTAGAGACTTTTTCCTCTTAAATTTAAGGAGAAAACCCCAAAGTTGGGACCACTAATCTGTCTTAATGGCCCACTAATGAGTATTAACTTTTGGACACTTGTATTGAAATGAACGAGGCCAGAGTTGAGGTGAAACGGATGTTACGACATACACCTATAACGCATCGCGACGTATCACTCACAAACGGTGAAAGTCGTGTTATTTTACCGATTTTTCATAAATTCTATTGCTTTGCTTACTGCCTTTAATGTTTTCTGTTAAAATATTTAAATTTTAAGCATGTCATTTAATTGTTAAATGTTAAATAATTTACACTTTTTGAATGATAATTTTTGAGCGCACATGAAGGAGTTTTGTGTATGTGTATGTGGCAACAGTTAAGGGCGCGACTACAAAATGTTTTCTTTGACAGTGGCCTAGTATGGACTGACTTTCTTTAGAAATAATTTATGATTATAAATCCAGATAAATATCAATTAAAATAAACCTTATTGCCACTCATTAATATTCATGCATATGCATTTTTTCAAAAAAAATAAATTAATGTTGGATTATTATTTTTAATCAAAATTTATGCTCATTATATCTGCTATCAAGTAAGTCACATGAAGAAAAATGATCCTAAACGACCTGTTTTCATCAAATTTTAGGTGAAGTGGTTTTGGAAAATTGTTTTTGCTATACTTAAAATCATAATTGTTGATAATATTCCTAAAACTAATTTTGAATAAAGAAGTAGATACTCTAATTTTTTTATTTGGTCGCCAAATCGGCCAATCCGAAAAACGGCCAATTTATCTCAAATTTGTAAACGCGCTTTTAAATTTTAAATATTGTATTTTAAATTGATAGTGGATTTTTAAAGTGTTTATTACAAATATTAGATCATTATCATATTTGTACCGCTCGTATCAAAAAACCAAATTCGTAAATATTTAAAATCATGTACCTATCAGACTTTACACTAGTTAAGATGCGGTAATGTGAGAGTTAAAATGTTTATGTATGTATTACCGACTATGACTTTCTTTGATTTTACTTTCGTTCCATTCACGAGTTTACAGAATGTTTTAAATGTTGCAGAGATGATAGTGATGTCATCGGTAGTCGATGATCTCGAACCAAAGCCGATGCCACAGCCGTCGCCGGAACTATTATATCGATATCGCGAATTGATGAACGCGATTTGGTAAGAGCATGTCTCCTGGCTGCTCTCCTTGCTAGATGTGCACATTCTAATTTTCATACTTTTGCATATTATTCTCGCATACTCAAGTATTTTACCATCACTTTATAAAACTTTGTACATCTATTCTTAACGAACTAAACTTATCTGTTTTATTGTTAAAAAAAATATACAAAAGCATGTTTCAACCACATTAAAATAATATAATAAACTCTCTTGTAAATTTTACTCAATTTGCAGTGACTAAGTAAACACAAAAATACTAAGTAGGTGCTCTAAATGCATTTCTAGAATACCAGTGTAGGTATAACGGTATCTAATTTAAATTTTGAAAGTGAATGTAAAATTTATAGGCCAATGTACTGTATAATATCAAGAAATTGAACCCCCATTTAAGTTTCCTAGTAATTATATAATAGTTGCCTTAGAACCGTATATATCGCACTTAAACAATACAGGAGGTGGTTACGTAAAATTACGCAACTGGTGAGCTTTGGCTGGAGTCGATATTTTGATTGCATAAAGTTTGAGTACGAAAAATTATCGACAACTATTAACCTACTGCAATATGCTAATTCCCTTGGCGTCGACCTCTTAGTCTTGTAATAGATTCTTGCTTTTTCAGAAAGTGTTTAAAATATGACTTTTTTGTAACACTTTGACACAATATGATAATGTGACACCTTAACAAATACCTGGTGTTTTGTAAACATTTTCGGTGTTGCTTCCATGTATTTTTTAATTTAAACAATAGATAAAAAAGAATTGAATAAAGAACATAATATCGTAATTTCCATGAAGGCAATATACTACAGAATAACTCCTCAAGCACATTAGGAAAACACGAAAATGTTTGAAAATTGTATCTCTACTGTTATTTTATGTAGGTATATAGCACGACCACTACATGCATGCTACATTTGCAATTTTCTAAAGTTAAAAAATATATATTGTATCGAGTCATATATTAATTATATAGACGTTGCACATAACCAGAATATAATATTAAATATAATATTAAAATATAATAAAAAATTATAATAATTCCACTCAAATTACAATACAGAATAAGTGTAGCAATTGTGTATATCAAAGTTATAATTATCATAATATCATTGAAGTCAGTTGTGACCCGGTGAGCATATCGCGACGACTGCAGTGAAAGTCCGTTATGTAAGAGTGCGGCTAGAGCTATCAATACTTGTTTTTTTGACTGCGGTCAAATCCTTTGATCTTTTGAGACACATTTGTCACAACATAACAGCAGCACATAACCCTTTTTGTGTAATTTTTTCGGTATTTTCGACATTTTTAGTTAGGACACTAATCTTATACTTACTTTAAACGGGACAATTTTGTATTATAATCGGATTCTCGAAAACGGCTGCAAGTATAAAAGGCTGCCATAAAATTTAGCAGGGAGTTTAGGGGGGGGGGGGGATTGATCTACGTAGGTCATAACCCTGAAAACTGTGCATTTTTCTGCTATATATATATGTTTTTTTTTTCATCGTGAAACAATATATCAATAATTTCGACTCTATTATGTTGGTCCAATTGGCGGTTTCGTATGCGTATGTATAGTTTTTGCTTTGTTCGGAAATTCGGAATGTGGTGGGTTCGAATCCCGGTCAGATAAATATTTTTGTGATTCATTTATTTTTGAAGCAAAGCTCGATTACCCAGGTTCTTATAATTTTAAACTAAACTACAAACTGCAGACAAACAGACTACATTTAGAAGAACAAATACTTCTTCTGCTTCGTATTTTGCTAGCAACAGAAAAATCAAACGTAGCTTAATCCTTATAAGAATTACTAACAAAAATATAGTTATCGTTTAAAAATAAAATTTAGTCAATATTCCCCTACCTAATATTATTTACAGTGTATAGTATTAGTGATTATCCACAGTAATATTTCATCGACCAAAAGTATACTTTACTTGTCTACTAGGGCAGAACATAAAAGGTGTTGAAAGGATCCGGATGGACAAGATTAATTAAGTAAGCTAAACTAAACTAAAAACAACAAACAGTTTGATATTAAAACACTTTCATTCAGCGAAAGTTAATTATATGATGACGCAAAATACATTAATACTCAAACTAAAATATTGTGTGAGTCGAGTTCGTGTAGTTATGTCGTATCTATACAAATAAATAAAATTTAAGTATCTGTTTATAATTTCAAATTAGCAGCTTTGCACTAAATTCACTTCATATTATATACGGTACCTACACCAAAATTTGATTTCTTGTCTGACTGTCTGTCTCTTTGTTCTGGCTAATCTCTGAAACGGCCGACCGATTTTGACAGGACTTTCACTGGCAGATAGAAGATTTGAAGTATATGGAGTAACTTAGGCTACTTTTACCTTAGGGTGCCGTTAAAAATAAAATAGGGTACCGTTTCCAATAGATCCGCGCAAACGGGAAATCAGCTAGTCTAGAATATATTCTGTCAAAATTTGATTTATAGTAATCTATTAATTTTTTAACCTTTTTCAATAATTGTATTTGATGCATGGCAATTTGTTTGTCAGCATCAAATAATTATGAAAACTCGATGACAAAATAGTAAATACCTTTACAACGTTTTAATCGCCAATATCCCTCACGTTTGTTATAGCGGCAGTACCTACTTTGTTATAGCGTCTTTCCCTCATTTATTCTTTAGAGCACATAATAATATTATGATGTCCGTTTGTCTTCCTTTTACCATAAGCATATCTAGAACGACAGCACTCATGAAAACCCAAGATTACGTTAGACCTATCACATACAAGAAATTCAGGGCAACCACTGACTTGCGCCATCGCAAGGAAGATTTGAGCTAACTTCAGCTGTTACGAAATACTTAATATACTTTAATACGACACGATTAATTGGCAGATACTGTCTTAGCTATGACAAATTACCCTGTAATCGAAGATAGGTTGCAATTTTATCAACTTGTTTCAATATGCTGTGTGGCATATTGTAAGTCATTAGACATGGTTTCTCAGGACGTTATTACTTACTACATCTAATTAAGTTTTAGCAAGCCAAATTGTATGTACTTGGTTTTGCAATCTACATTGAGAGTATTTAACACTAGCAGGGGCCCGCAATTTCGTTTGCGTAGAAATAACGGAAACGGAAGCCTAAGAAAGAAGTAGCCTAAGTTACTCCTTATAACAAAAGCTATCTGTCAGTGAAAGTCCCGTGGAAATCGATCCAGACGTTACAGAGATTAGCCGGAACAAATAGACAGACAGATAAAAAATTTAAAAATTGGTATTATTCTGTATAAATAATAATATTATACTTTCATATATGCATTTAGCGAAAAGCTGTTAATTTAAAATTGCAAATAGACACTTCAATTTTATTAATTTGTTAGATATATTGTGGTTTGATTAATATAATTATTAAGCGAAATCACGGAGGACCTCATACCTCACCCTATATTATGCAGATTTGAAGTTATGCTATGAAATTAAATGATATGTTAAACACCTTTCAAATTATGCAATGCAGATTTGAAGTTATGCTGTGAAATTAAAAGAATATAAACACCTTTGAAATTATGCAATGCAGATTTGGAGATGCGATATTATCATTTAAGTAGCCTTTTATGACTTTTTCGTGAAAAATACTTAGTTTAAAAGCAAATAATATAAGAATTACAAAAATACGAATATTTAGAACATATATTATTTTGTTAATAGCCAAGAACCATTCTAAAACGAGCTGAATTTTTAAATAGAGCCAATTTCACGCTGGGATAGTCACGCTACTTTTAACAAAGACATCTAAGCTCTTAAGAAGGTTTAAATTACGCAAAATTCATCTAAAAAAGTTATTTAACTGAAAGATATTGATGTCTAAATAGTAAATCTTTAGAATTGTTAACATAAAAATCCTAATAGGCATGTTGCCTAAAACAATATGTTTCGTGTATTCGATGTTAGACAGCATGTTAATAAACAATCTAGAACCCATTTTCGTATATATTAAAAAATAACGAAAATACAAACAATTTAAATTTACATTAAGAAAGAGAGCGATATATCGGCCTGTGACGTCACGAGTTGCACCTGCCATACATTTTTAGGTAATTACAAAATGTATGGCGGTAACACTTGTGACGTAACAATACGTTTTCCGAGAAAGAGTGGGCAATATTTTTTATTGCTTACAATTTTTAATCGCGTCAATCTAAATACCTATTCTTTTAGATTTATGTATCTTTAATCAACAATTTTAAAATTTAATTTATAAAAATGTGATATTCGACACTACGCAACATCCGTACTTGTTGATTATTATCTTATTATAAACATTTCGATTGAAAATTCAAAGTATTCCTCAGTTGCATCTAATAGAAAATATTGAAGCATTTTTACACTGAATTACAGTATTTGCTTTGGAGGCAGGTTCTAATAAATATAATTGCAAAATAACTTATGTACTCGCTGACTTAATTTTGATGAGACTTATTGACACGGACTATGTAATATTTAACATTTTTGACCAATGACATAATGACTTATTTTCTGAGACAGGTTGGGGGAAACTAAACGGAGTCCATGCAGGGCTAGTGATACTGACACCACTGGAAGGACATAACGACGCCTATCCACCAGTGAAAACGCCGCTCGAACCTCCATCCTCTATTATAGGCAACGTGTTTTCAGCCTTCAAAGACATTCTATCCTCTAAGACTCCGAGCGTGGAAAGTTCACCTTCCTACCTTCCAACTGCTGCTACGGGACCGGGACAATCAGGCGGTGAGACAGAACCGAACTACCAAGTTCCACCGCCGTTGCCCTACCAAGGAATGACTACATGGGCTCTAAACTCCTACGGCGAACCGGCTATGCCTGAAACATTCCACGATTACGATCCACGACAAGTTCAGCCCTTACCACATGCAGCCTCAAAACGTCTAGCGGTTCCTCATCCCATTTCTCATCAGAAAACACTGACACTAGAAAAAATACAAAAAATAAATGCAAATCTTGAAAAAGTAAGGACATATTTAGCGGAAAGTCCTCAAGCACGGACCTTAGAAGATGTGGGGAGATCCATGGAGAATTCACTCACTCCGACAAAAGACTCTGCACATCCAGTTGACAATGAAATCGGAGTCTTATCAGCGGACCAACAGCTGCCGGTTTATATCACTACAACTTCCACTGAAGCACCTGTAAAAGACAGGATTGATAACCAGAAGGACAGAAGAAAAAAGGAGGTCAAATTTATTCTGCGCGGCAACAAAATAGTTCAAGTTTGACGAATGACTTTTGACTGACTTTGAGGTACGTTGGTGACTTGACTTGACTGACGAATCAGGGTAATTTTGGGCAATACGTTCATATGTTTAGTTTTGACTTTTAATAGTTAATTCGTTACGAGGCTTGAGAATTTTGACTATTTTTAACTTTTTACTGAGCTACTCAAATGTTAAAGCTACTTAAAAATACTTAAATAGGTGCATGTGATCTTATTATTCTCTAGGAAATGGTATCTGCCAATCTAAAATATTTCTTTTCAGTAGTGTTCTATATTATTTGAATAGTATAAGACTAGAGTATGTGTTTCTGTTCTTGACGTTTTATCTTAATCAAGTTTTGTACATTTTATCTTTTTCACAGATTTTTATAATATTATCTGTACCTATTCTGAATTTTGAAATCACTGTAGACTATAAAGTACAGTACAGTACAGTACTAGGTATATTAGAATTTACTTCAAACTAAATCGAGTACTAAATTTAGGAGTTTATTAACAAATGTATTACTATGTGAATGCTTACCAATTCGGAATTCTTTCTTGGAGTCTTATCTTTTATTTTAAAAACATTTCAGTGCTTTTAAAAGTAATCTACCTATTTTGTAATGTATTTTCAAGATTTTCATTTGTTTCTTTTTACAGAGTTCCCTGTATATAATGGTGCATTTGGTGGAGAACAGTTGCAGTACTATTAAGAAGCCCCTAGACTACTGAATATCAAATCTGCCACATACTCATATGGAATATGGAAACTTATTTATTTATTTAACGTACCTAATTGTATCGTGATACAGAATTTAGTTTTAGAATATTTCTGATTATTATATGAGAAGAATTTTAAATAATGTTCATATCTGTTCAAATATAGATACTATTAACCAAGTTTAAAAATGGATTTGACTTATGAAAAAATAAGTTTAGAGTATTATTTATGTCAATCACTTTAATAATATAATTGCTTGGGCTCTAGAAGTTATTATCTTAGTGGTTACCTACTATTTAATCGTTATTTATTATTCTAAATTTTTTCGTTAACCCTTATGCGCTATTTAATATGAATTTCAAATTGTGTACATAAACAAATTAGAGTAATTAATTATGTAATTTATAAGAAACATTTTTTTTTATTGTTTTGCTCAAAAAACATCTTAATTTTATGTAAAATATTTTAAATATATTTCTAAAGATGATCAGAAGCTTAGTCGTGTAGATAATAAACGTTTTAGTTTTAAAAATAATTATTTTAAGTGTTTCTATTGTTGAAATTGAAAATAAATGCTCAATGGTGGATTTGTAAATACATAAAAGGGTAATTAATTTATATTTTCTATTTTTGTAAATAAATCCTGTGGGATGTGACTTTTTATTTTATTTTAAGCTCAAGTACCTACTTATGCAGAATTTATTACTACCCCTTGTTCGTCTTTTACAATAGGTAGATAAAACTATGCAATATGTAATAGCCAGTGACTGCCTATTTGCTTATAGCTACTTCTATCATCGCTTAATTGAAAAAATAATATCATGATAATAGATGCCAAGATGATTGAAATAAGCCTCGAATTTCATCAAAAATCATGACGTCGATTTTGATAACATGAGAAATCCGCAAATATAATGTAGGTATATCTCGCGGTAACCCAATGATACGTGATAATGATACGGTAACCCTATTATATATGATATAACCACAAATTTCTAAAAATAAGCTTTCGAATTTAAATTAGTCAAAAAGATATTCGTCTAGTGCCATCTGGTGACGAAATCTAGAACTCTTACGGGTGGCTGCGTGCCTAGTGTAATCAACTTTCCAATGACTAGTACCTATTATACATTGTAGATACCGTTAGTACCCACTGTATAGAGTTAAGTAGCAGATATTGAAAAACTGAATAGCAAACATAGATGGCAGTCAAGTGACCCGCAGGTATTAGGCAGGACTTAGATACTTATATATTTTTTTTTATTTTCTTTATTAGGGACAAGAAACAGTGTTCACAATAAGTCTTAAAAACTAGTGCTTACTATTTTAACATATTATTATTTATAGTGACAGCAACACCTTTATCCACAGATTGAAACCAGAATGTAACTCGAAATGTATGCATGAGTGTGTAAGCATACACACTCATGCATACGTTTCGAGTGTGTGTGTTTATGTGGAAGTGTGTGGGGTGAGTAGCACCCAAGCCCTACGACGAAGGTCAAGACCTTGGTCGGATTAGTATGTTGTTTACCACTAGGGTGCATGTGTGAATATTAGTATGTATGGTTGTGAGATTATTATTTACACTAGATTATACATAATGATATGTTTATATATATATATATATATATATATATATATACACACAAATGAAGGAATTTTGAACCACATTGTTACCTGAGATAAAAAATGGATTCTGTTTGATAACCAAGCTCAGCAAGCGCTCAGCAAGTTGGTTGGATCCTGGTTCAGCACCTAAAAAATGCCCTAAACGAAAACTAACCCCTAGGAAAGTGACGGTGACTGTTTGGTGGTCTAGCGCCGGTGTGATTCATCACAGCTTCTTACCAAACGGGGTGAGCATTACTGCAGATGTGTACTGTGAAGAACTGAACACAATGATGGAGAAGCTGGCACATCTCCAGCCAGACCAGCATTGGTCAATCGCTCGTCTCCGCTGCTCCTGCACGCACGCGCGACCTCATACTGCACAGCAGACGGTCTCCAAGTTGCAAGAACTGGGGTTGAAAGCTCTCCGTCATCCGCCCTACTAACCAGACCTTGCGCCTACAGACTACTACTTTTTCCAGAATTTGGATAAGTTCTTGGCGGAAAAAAAATTTAATACCCGAGAGGCAGTACAAAATGCCTTTGAAGAATTTGTTGCCTGCCGTCCAGCTGATTTCTTTAAGAAGGGCATCAGTAAACTGCCACTGCGTTGGCAAAGATGCATTGATTGCATGGGTGATTACTTCGATTAATACAAATAAAAAATAGATGAAAAAAATTCGTTTAAATTTTTTCATACAAAACGGCAATTTCATAGGTAAATACCTAATATGTCCCTACAAAACAGTTGACTGTGAAAGTAATGTTATAAAGAGGAAATTTTTTCTATAATAACCGTTATAGATTTTTTGTTTCTTTATTAAGCCATATTTTAAAATCCAGATTTTTTTATTTATCTTATACATTATCTTATACTTTAAACCAGGGGTCTCCAAACTTTCCAGCCTCAGGGCCATACTGATAACTCCAGTAAGTTCCGAGGGCCAAAACCATATTATCATTGTTGCCGGTGGTAAATAGTGAAATAATCCACTGATGAAAAAAAAAGTCCGAAAAAGTACGCTACGTTTAAAAAAGGCTGCAAATCGGATTAAAGTCCGCAAAACGGCAACACTGCATATTATTAAATTTCCTGTCATTTTCTGTAATTTCTAGATTAGTCGTAGAGTACGAGCCATGAGGAGTAACGTGACACGACATCTGGTGGACACAAGCGGAAATAGGCAGTACCTTCTATCGCTAACAGATGGCGCTAATAGCACGTACAGAATAATCTCGTTGGTTCGAGAAAGTTCCGGTGTCTTCCACTCACTTCTAGATGGCAGTAATTGGAATATATAAGAAGGCTAGTGGTGCAACCACAAGTCAGTTCCTATGACACTGTTGTGAAATAAAATAGTGCGTACCTCCTTAAAACGTGTATGTGCGTGTTTAAGTTTAAGACCTCTTTGTAACAGTATTTTAATTTGAATTGTTGCTTTTGTGTGTGATTTAGTAGTATGGAAAAGAAGCTAAAAATTGATAGTGAATGCAGAAAATTCAAAGATCAGTGGAACATTCAGTATTTCGTAATGGAGTCCAGTAACATGGCGCTATGTTTGATTTGCAATGAAAGCATAACCGTTCTCAAGGAATATAACATTAAACGTCATTATGAAACAAAACATTTTCAAAATTACTCAAAATATGCAGGAAGTTTGCGGACAGAAAAATTCGAAGCTATGAAGCGCGGATTGAAATCGCAGCAATCTTCATTTTCAAAACTCAAAACTGAACAAGAGGCTGCAACTCGTGCCAGCTTTAGTGTGGCTCTTTAAATTGCAAAACGTGGAAAACCATTCACTGATGGAGAAATGATCAAAGAATGCATTATTGCAGTAGCCGAAGAAACGTGCCCTGAAAAGGTAAATTTATTAAAAACTGTCAGTATTTCAGCAAACACTGTGGCTCGAAGGGTAGAAAACATCGCTGAAAATATATCCTCTCAACTGTTCGATGAAAATGGACATGTTGAGTGGTTTTCTTTGGCCTTGGATGAGTCAACGGATGTGTTAGATACTGCTCAGGTGTTGACTTATATTCGAGGAGTAGATAAAAGCTATGAAGTGCATGAAGAACTTTTTGATATGTATAGTATTCATGGCACAACTACTGGTACAGATATTTTTAAAGGAGTTGAAATGGCCATTAATCAAAAGAACCTTCGATGGAAAAACTTGAAATGTATTACAACTGATGAAGGCAAAAACATGAGTGGGAAAGATAAAGGAGTGGTCGCTCTTGTGTCAAAGGCTGTAGAAAATGACGGTGATTCAAAACCATTAGCCTTACATTGTATCATTTATCAACAGTCTTTGTGCCGAAAATGTTTGGATATGTCTGAAGTTCTGAAACCAGTCATATCAACTGTTAATTTTATCAGATCTTTTGGGCTGAATCACCGACAATTTATTGAAGAGATTGGAGAAAATGACGTACCTTATCATACTGCCGTACGTTGGCTTAGTTGTGGGAAAGTCCTTCGGTGCTTTTTTGAACTTCGAGCAGTGATCGAAATTTTTTTGAATGAAAAGCATCGCCCTCTTACTGAATTACAAAACAACGCATGGCTGTGGAAGTTAGCATTCTATGTTGATTTGTTGAGTTGACAAAACATGTGAACGAACTGAATTTGAGATTGCAAGGAGAAAACCAGCATCTTCCTGATTTATACACTAATATCAAATCATTCCGGAAGAAATTGACACTGTTTCAATCACAACTACGAAGTAAATGTTTTTCACATTTTAAAACATGTGAAATATTCAGCCGGTGTAGCTGAATATGAGACTGAGTTTCCTATCGATTTTGCAATCGAAACTTTGAGTGCTTTGAAATAAATTTTGATACTCGTTTCTCGGACTTTGATGCCATTGCGAATCAAATTAAGATTTTTCAGAATCCTTTTGATACTGACATTGAAACCCTAGACCCGGAACTTCAAATGGAAATGATTGATCTACAGTGCAGTGATATAATTAAGAGCAAATATCAAAACTCATCTTTGTTGGAATTTTATAAGGGTCTTCCACTAACACAATTTGATAATTTGCATAAATTTGCTCGTGGGCTGTTTTCTGTTTTTGGTACTACTTATTTGTGTGAAGACCTTCTCCAAAATGAAGCACACAAAAAATGTTTACAGATCTAAATTAACTGATGAGCATCTTAAATTTCTTTTAATAATTGGTACAAGTAAAACTAGTCCACAACTACAAACTATTGTCAGTGGAAAATCTCAATTACATAAATCTCATTAGTATTTCATATGTCTTTATGCTTGTTATAAGTTATGTTTTTGTTTAAAATGTATAAAATGTTAATAATTATTCAACATAAAATTAGAAAACTTCAGTAAACTAAATTTAATTTGCTATAAAAAATATGTTCTCTAAAAGGAGTTTTCAAGTATGCTAGCTTTCCGCGGGCCGGACAAAATCTGTCCGCGGGCCGGATGTGGCCCTCGGGCCGTAGTTTGGAGACCCCTGCCCTAGACGACAAAGACTTTGTAATAAGATTTCGACTTACAAAACCAACGGTTTTTTTTAGATTAGAATCAACGGATTAGAATTATATCCCACAAATATGAAGGTCTCGAGTCTTGTTCACTAATAAAGTAGTTACCTTTTGATTTTGGCTTGTGGGTAGGTACAACTATTTCTATAGATTTGTTTTATTTGTAGGTAGGTAGTTATATAATTATTATTTTATTTTAGGAATCACTGTATTATCTCCTATCAACCAGTTGCTCATTGTGTAGTGGTGTACAACATTGTGGATTCATCATTATTTCATCTGTTTGAATTCAAAATATGATTGAATTCATTATGATTAACATCACAATGAATTCTCATACTCACACTCTTTCATCATAAAAATTCAAAGCAATCAGTGCAAATTATCAACATACTTTGGAAATTATTTTATGTAATTAGTATTTTTTTTAATTTACCTACAGGATTTTAATTTGATTATAAAATAAACAATAAAACTTCTTAAAATATTTTATTCTTCTAGTTTCCTTAACTGTAATTTTAAAATATCTAATTTTATTTTTTCTTGTTCAGTTTTTAATTTTTCTTGAATTAAAATTTCTTTTTCTCTTTCTTCTTGTAATTTTAATATTTTCATTTGCATTTCATGCTCTTCATTTTCATTTCTCCTTAAAGTCGGCCTCCTGCGACTGGTCGATGCCACATTTACTGATGCCACCCTGCATATAATAAAATATATAATCATTGTATTTTACACATAACCAGTTAAATTGTTACGTTATACCTAATAATACAAGTACATAATATGTATATGTCACCGTAAAATTTTACAGTGACATATACATAAAATAAGCCTTGAATAAGATAAACATTTGAACAGATACATAATAATATATTGCTACAAATTATTTTGATTTGTACTAACCTTGGTGGGCCATTGGTGCTTACTGTTCCTGGGTGGCGTCTACACTCACAGGTATATACTGGATGTGAAGAATTGGTGACGAGGGCTTGACCACGGCGGGGTTTATATTTTGCGGCAGCATTGTAGGAGTATACTGGCTCCAATCCTACATAAAATATACTATTATTATTATAAATTAAATGTGCCAGACATTGACTAGATGCAAACCTGCTTGCGTAGTTTGTCAGTAGGATCAAATCTATACTTAGCATTATAATCAAAAGTTAAAAACTATAACCTGACTATGCAAATTATATAGCCTATACATTATACAAATTAGACTGATACATTAAAAAAAAATTCATTCAATTAAAACAAATGGGGAAATTACATAGATATTTTAATGAATTGAATTAATAATTTATATTATATTTCTATACCTATTTACCCCAATGCTCTAAAAATTATATTCAATTTAAATATGTAATACAAAATTAAATGTGTAAGTATATTGTAATAAAGTTTCAATTACTTAAAGTTAAAAGCAATTAAACAAAAAAGCATACTTACAGTGGCTGTTTCTGCAAGCTCAAATGGCCTAATTTCTGCTTCGTCAGTTTGTTGTTCAATAATAATGTCTTGGATAGCAGCACTGGTTGAAGTAGGAGCTAAAACATACATTATTGTTAACCACAATATTTTTAAAATATTTATCGCAAGAAACATAACCTTGAATTAAAATAAATACTTACCTAAAATTTGAGACCCATCAGAGTCAAAAACATTGACATATCCTGATGCTCTCTTCTTGATAAGCTCCAGAACCAGATCAGTTGCTGGGTCCTGTGTATTTTTTCTTGGTGGACCACCTCCTTATCATGAAAGATAAAGTAATAATGATTAACAATGATTAGAAACATTGTAATTATACTCTGTCCCGATTCAATGTAATCCAAATGGAAAAAAAGGTCAGTATGGGGGGGGTATATCAGGGGCGACTATAATGCTACCAATTTAAATGTCACTTATTTACCATGCAATTAAAGAAATACAATGGCACATTAATTTGGTCGAATTTAAATTTTTTGTTTTATTTAGATCGCCTTGAATCATAAGGGAGTAAACTATTTACATTAACCATATTATAAGAAACAAAAAAAATGTGTAGTAGTTACCTGTTGCCAAAAAATGCTGATTGCGAAGGGTTTGTTCCTGCTTAGCCCTTTTTTTTATTAAATTCAATAGCTATTTTGCCCCACTGCTCGTTTTTTTTGATTCAACAATAATTAAATACTTTTCCACTAGATCTACGTATATAAATAAAATATATCAATAAAATTGCAAGCGCACCAAAGTCAACCAAAATATGAATAGTTTTGACCATAGATGATAAGTAGTACGTTTTGACGAAAAATTTGACACATTGACGGATAAAAAGAACCATGAAATGTCAAAATGACAGTTTTGATAGTTGTGTTTAGGTACTACATGTGCAGTTTCTTGCCATTTTGTTAATAAAATGGCGTGACGACGCTCCAAAATGATGCAACCTCTAAACGCATCATATCACGTCATATAAACTTAGATTTCATAAACGCAATTATACAGTTGCTGGTGAAATCGTTTGACGTAAAACGAGATTGATCTCGAAGCATGAACGCGCTTATGTATGTATGTAAGTATGTATGTATGTGTGTGTGTGTGTGTATGTATGTATGTAAAATTTAAAATTATATGTTCCAAAAGGACACATAATTAATCATTACATAAATATAAAAAGTTTAAACGAAACAATCTTTTATATAATTGTAGGGGACTGTATTATTCCACAGGGATTCAACCGCCGGCTCAGATTAGACTCGAAGATAGCAAGGTTACACCGATTTGGACAGAGCCGGGGCGATAATAAAACACTGTATTGAGGAGAACATTTTTTCACCTTTTTGGTTTGCTTACCTGGCTCATGGCAATGCCGTATAGAGAGCCCCGCCCGTACGCCTCTTTCGGGCTGATCTTCCCTTTCACTTTTACCTCTCTATACGGCTATTTTCCATATTTTTCCCCATTTTTCATGAGCCAGGTGAAGCAAAACGCATTATGTGAAATTCTTTATTATTCAGACCATATTTATCAATCCTTATATACTACATATCTTATGTCCTAAAAAAGTTATATACATTTTAAGTGTCCTTTACATGAAATATTGTACCATTTTTACCACTGTTTGCTTAATAATTTATTTACCATTTATTATATGAACTTAAACTTTACATTACACGTTATATACTATTCTTATTTACCTAAGAAAAAAGAAGCTACGTTAAAATTAGCTATCGTTTAATATATATGAGCAAAATAACCCGCACTCGATAAAACACCATTTTGCACTATTTTTCACACTGATACCATACAACTCTATACATATAGTCACTCGATATTCACTGTTATGATTTTATGTACCTACAGTTTAAATCACTTGATTATTGTTCACATTTAAATTCACTTAAGTTTCACATTACGAGGCCGCTGTCCTTAACAATAATAATAATAATAATAATAATAATAATAATAATAATAATAATAATAATAATAATTTATTTATTCACAAGAATGCAGTACAAAGGATAATATTTAAACATTACAAAGGATCTGTACATTCTACCATAACAAAATGGTGTGTGAAATTTTTAAAACATGCAATTGATTAAAACTAATACTTGAAAATAATAATAATAATAATAATATGAAGATTAGATTTACATATTCATAATTATTGATTTCAATGGCGAATTTTCAGTCAAATAATAATCATAACATAATATAATAACCAATAGGTTTAAAATCAATAACACATTACACATTAAACAAATTATTTATCCATCGTCTCTTAATTCTAATGTTAAAAAATTAATATTATAATTAAATAATTAAATTTTACACCTTAATATTAACTATTTTTGTGCGTAAAGTATTCATTTATATTATAAAAACATTTTTCTGCAAGCCATATTGTCAAATTCCTTTTAAATACGTTATAGGGTAAATCTTTTAACTCGTCCGGTCAACCATTATATATTTTTATAATTTGTACAAATGCATTGTCTTTATAAATATTTAGATTACAAAGCGGGAAATAGATTTTACATTTATGCCTTTCATTTTTCCGTCCTAAATCCGATTTTAGTCGAAAGTATTCGGGGTGTAATTTTACAAAAGTACAGGCTTCTTTTATATACATGCAAGTGAGTGTGAGAAGAGAAGAAGAACATGTTAGAGAAGGAGACTCTTCTCACTCGACGCCGGGCCCCTGAAAAGAGCCTTACGGCGGAAATAACCAAAACCAGGGGCATAGCCCCTCTACTTGGGGTGGGATGACGCGCCCAGTACGAGTACTGGGCGCATGAGTCTTAAGTTTTATGGGAAGACCCCCCGCGGCAGAACGCGGGGGAAACCCGTGGGGGGGCAACCAACAATAGCAAGGGAGTGTCGATATGCCATGTGATATGAGTTATAAACTTCCGGGCCCCAATTTTTTGTGTCGGGGGGGGAAGGTACGCCACGGGGACGACGGGGTGGCAATAGGGCTGCCACTCGTCAGGCCCCGGACCGTAGTGAGACGAGGTTCACCGGCATTTGGTTTGCCGGTGAAAGGGAAAGGTAGGGGGGGATACAATCCCGCGATGGTGGTGGCGCGGTGCGCCGGAGCGCATTAGTGCGCTAGGTACGGCGCATCATTGCGCCTGGGCTCCTCCTCTTCTGGGGCGGCGGGGCGGGCTGCGGGCTCCGCTGGGTCCTCCGGGTAGGACGGCATCCCTGGGCAGGCGGTGGCGGTCAGGCGGGCGGGCGTGCCACGGCGCCAGGTCGGTTAGTTCGACCAGGCGCGAGGCATCCGCACGCGCGAATAATCTGGAGGAGAGCTGAGCCGCAAAAGCCTCGACGCTCTCCACCCTCAGGTCTCTTGATATGGTGTCGTTCCTCACGTACCAGGGGGCACCTGCGACTCGGCGCAGCACACGGTTCTGGGCTCTCTGCAGCAACGCTCTCTGGGGCGCAGAGAGCAGGTGGTGCCACGCTGGTGCCGCGTACGTGAGGCGGGATCTGATGTAAGTCTTAAACAGAGCTAAACGCATATTAAAGAGGGATCTGTGGGGACGCGTAGGCTGGTCTCAGCTGGGCTATGGCTGCTCCAGTCTTGGCCACCACAGACTGGCATTGGGCGCGCATGGAAAGTCGGCGGTCTATAATAGGCTAGTTGACAAAATTTGGGAATTTGTTTAAAACTATAGCTTAGCATCTATTTTACCCCAAAAATATATTATTTTAAGAAAAATAGGACTTTTACATTAGTATTTTGGAGTTTTTAGATATTAACTTGAAATCGACCGCGAAAAAGGCCAAACTGTCAAGGCGTCTTGAATGACGTCACACCTCGCGAAACAGCCGTGTTTGTTTATGACAAACAAATGTGTTTTTTATTAAATAATGAATTCCTCGTATTATAAATATTGTGTAGTGCCTCAATTTAAAAAAACACCGATAAAAACGCCAAACAAATTATTCATATATGTACCTAACAATAAACAAATACGAAGAAAGTGGTTAGAAATGGCAAGATGCTCTTACTTTATCAACTGCTTCCACAATTTATTTCTGTGTTTATTTCTAAAAACTTCAGCAAAACCGATGAATTTGTTTGTAAAAGAGGGCTGCCCTTGGATAAATCTTTTGCTGTCATATATTTAAGAGTACTGCCAACTCTCGATAATTTTGATTTCCGAAAATCACAGCTACAACTTACAAGTGTTTCGCGAGGTGTGACGTCACGCTTCTCTGATTGGTGTTTAATGTCACGTGATAAAACGCCTCATTATGTCGATTTTATTTTCCAAAAATATTAATAATCTTTTATTATTTTAATAAAAAAGTTGTTTTTTTGTTCACTAATTATCATGGTTAATCATTAGAAACTCTAAGCCATCCGATTTATTCTTAGTGGAAACAAGCCTATTACCCCGAGGTATTTCGCCATTCGTCCCCATGGGATCACGGCGTCTCCAATCTTCAGGGCCGCTGGAAAACTTGCTCTCGTGGTGACGGCGAGCGCCTGGGACTTACCTGCGTTAACAGAGAGTCTCCATTTGCTCAGCCAGTCAGGTAGGAGGTCCAGCGTCCTCTGGAGTTTGATGGCGGCATGGTCAGGCTTCAACGAGCTGGCGATAAAAGCTGTATCGTCCGCATACAGCGCTGCGATGGTGCCAGGGTCCTTGGGCACGTTGCTGGCGAAGAAGCTGTATAGCCCCGGGGAGAGCACGCTGCCTTGAGGGACTCCCGCTGCGATGGGGTACTCACCTGACAGGACTCCGTCGACGCGGACCTGGAAGGTCCGTCCGGTGAGGAATGAGGCCATGAGCCTTATCAGGGAGGGGGGAACGTCGGCACGGATGAGCTTATAGAGGAGACCTTCGTGCCAAACACTATCGAACGCCTTCTCCATGTCTAAAAAGACCGCGACTGACGAGTTCTTTTTGTTGGCCGCAACGGAAAGGTGGTGAATCACGCGTACCAGCTGGAGGGTGGTACTCAGCTGGGACCGAAAACCGAACTGCTCCTCACGAGGAGGGAGGTACGGGGAGAGGTATTTAAGGAGAAGGATTTTGAAGGACTTTGAGAGGGTTGAGAGCAGTGTTATGGGCCGATAGCCCTCGGCCCGTCTCAAATTTTTATGGGGCTTTGGGATGTTGATGATTAATCCTCGCTTCCAGGGGGAGGGGAAGTGGCCGGTCCTTACAATGCCATTAAACAGGCGGGTGAGGGCGGCCACCATTCTGAAGGGAAGGCGGCGGAAGGCTGCGTTGGGGATACCGTCCGCGCCGGGGGCCTTTTTGGGTTTGAGGCGAGAGAAGGTCTTTTGGACCTCTCTCGGGGAAAAGAAGAAGGTAGGGGGGGGGATTGGGGGGGAGGAGAAAGACCTTTACCTCCTCGGAGACCATGTGGGCGTGATCCGTTGCGGTCGTGGGCAGCGGTTGGAATTGGCGTTCTAAGTATTTGGCATGAATCTCTGCTCTATCCTCAGCTCGGTAGCGCAAGTTGCCGTCTGGGTGGAGTAGAGGGCTAACGGGAGCAGCTGTGCCGGTTAACCTGCGGCAGAACCGGTGGAGGGAGGGCCAGTCCTCACCCGCCTCCTGGATGCGCAAGATCCAGTCTGCAGCGTTTTGTTCTTCGTGGAGAGACTTTACCTTTGCAGTGAGGCGGTTGAGCTGGCTCTTCATCGCTGGGCAGCGGGTGCGCTGCCATTGGCGGCGCAGTTTCTTCTTTTGCGCCACAAGATCGGCGATGTGGCGAGGTAGCGGCGGCCTAGTTTGCTGAAGTTGGGTTGGCGGTAGGGTGGCCGTTTCCATCGCAGCGGAAATTGCCTCGGTGATTTGCAGAGTCATCAATTCGACGGCCTCTGCAGAATCGACCGGGAAATTGGGCGTGCTCTCGTGCAGCTTCTCGATAAAGATATCCCAATCGCGGACCGGGTGGGGGGAGGGGGGGGGGACACTCGCGGTCACCGTCGGCTCATCTGATATGAGCCTGTGGATGTCGGAGATATCTAAATGCGATCCCGGGTGTTTATAGCACGCGTATAAACGGGTGCAATGGGAGCCGAGTGCCAGCTCAACGCCCAGTGCATGTAGGGAGGTAACCGAGGGGGCTGGGAGGAGTTGGTGGAGTAGCCTGCAGCCGACCAGGACGGCGAGGCCTGTACTCGCACGGTCTCCCCCCAGATAATCCTGGCGATACGCCACGAAGCCAGGGATGCGAAGACGGTCCTGTGGGGACAAGAGGGTCTCACTTAGCAGAGCGACGTCCACTTGGTGTTTCCGAAGGAGGTGGCGTAGGGAGGCCACCTTACCGCGAACCCCCCGGATGTTCCAATGAGCAACTTTTATTGAGGTTGGGGCATTGGGAGCCATTTGGAAATTAGTTGGCAGATGAGGGTGGCCACCTTCTGGGAGGGCCGAGAGGAGGGTCTTGAGGATGTCTTCTCCGGCCTGGATTTTTAAGAAGGTTGCCATGCCTAAGGAGAAGAGAGCTTGGAGGAGTTCAGCGGTCGATTTAGGCGCTTCTCTCCTGGATCGACGGTGGGGGCGGGGGGGGGGACAATAGCGGGCAGAGTAGTGGCCACTGTCGCTAGGTTTGCGGGAATGGTGGAAACCTCGGCCACTTCGGTAGCAGTGGTCGGGGGAGCCGTGCGCGGGGCGCGGGGCAAGCGCGGGGGGCGCTGGGGAAGGGGAGGGGGCATCGGAGCGGTTTCTGCGGAGGGAAGGGGGAGTGCGAGAGGTTCGTACTCCGAGTCGGTGGCGGCTGTGGAGGTGGCACCTGATTTGGACCTCTTTTTAGTCCTCCTCCTCCTATGCTTCCTGGCTGGAGTGGGGGCGGCTGAAGGGGTAGGACGGGGGATGGGGTCGTTCGCCTCTGCCATTAGGGAAGTGGCAGTCGGCGGTGGTGGGGGGACCTCTTTCTCCGAGATGGGGGGGTCGCGGCTTACTCGGGGGGCTCGGGTGGTGCGGGCGACGGGGCCCGCCTGACGGTTACGGGCCTCCCTGCGGAAGACCCGACAGTTTCTGCTGTTTGCAGGGTGGGCCCCCTTACAATTTACGCAGGTGGGCTCTTCGGTTTTGGGGCGGGGGCATTCACTAGCAGCGTGTTCATCGCCACACCGCACGCAAGCAATTTTGCGGTGGCAGTTCTTACTTGAGTGCCTGAACTGCTGGCATCTATGGCACTGGGCGGGGCCACTCTTGCCACGCCAGGCCTCAATCTTGATGCCCGGCATGTTGAGCAACTCAGTGATCTGGTAGATCCCGGGTACCAGATCAGGGGTGCGTTTGAGCAGCACAAAGTAGCTGCAACCTGGGCGGTCTTTCCTGGCTGTGATCCGGGATACGATGGTTGTTTTTGTGTTTTCGTCGCCGACGCAGAGGTAGTCGCCGTGGTTTGGTCCATCGGCGACGGGGCCCTCGAGGTTGAGGCCAATGGCGATCCGGCCCCGGTCGGCGCGTTTGGCAGGTGGGGTAACATCTGATGTTACCTGCTGGCGTTGTCGCTTGGTAACCTGCACAGTGGGGGCAGAGGGCGGAGGCATGATGCTCGACGCAGGGGCCAGTACAGGGGCCCTAGGGGTGGGTGCACTTACCGCACTGCGCTCCTCTTGCGGCGGTGAGGCCGGCGAGGCGGTGAAGGTGAGTTTAGTACTCACCGAGGCGGCTGTTGGAGGGTGGCGGGGGGTGCACACCTCCATCGTAAGGCGCGCGGGGCGCGGCGGTGAGGCCGAGTCCTTTTTGGCTGGGCGGGGCGGGGGCCCAGACTCGCGGCGGGGCGCCGTCGGAGGGCATTGGGGCGGGAGGGTGTCAGTACACCCCCGTGAGAATGCCGAAGGCGGCCCGGGGCGAGCGATATCCGTTCCCTGGACGTGCGCGAGCTGGACCTCGATGAGGGTCCGCTGCGCGACGCAACTGAGCTAGTGCGGGAATGGCTGGGGCGGTCGCGGCTAAGTGGCCGCGAACCACGGTCGGCCATGGTCGAAGTACAGTTAGCCTACTGTACTATATAGACGTGAACATGACGCACAAACAGTCACATATTTATACACGCACAAAACAAACAATGTACATGTACAGGAAAAAGTTAATAAAACGGAAAGTACTCACACAACACGTATTTAGTGTCTAAGCAGTCACAAAAGTGTACGTACTTGCACGGTTAAAACACAACACTGTGAGGGCTGACTCCTCGTGACCCCAGCGATGAGTAAATCTCAACGGGAGGTCAAGAGCAGTTCAACTCCCAGCAAGGCGTCAATGTACAACCTATTCTAACGAAGTAGGGTGTAGATTGACGATCGCTATAAGAGTTTTCACTAAAACTGCACTAGAGGGCGGGGTCGGCACGAGCGTGGAGTGCGCGCGACACTCGACACGTTAAGAGCGGGACGGCACTACCGCGGAGTGAGCGAGTCACTACGACGCGGATAGAACGAGACGGCACGAAACGCGGAGTGAGCGGGAACGCACTTGCACACACTGGAGACAGGACGATCGAGAGAAGAAGAGAGAATGAGAAGTGACATATAATCGGTTTCTCGACAACGGTTGCAAGTATTACCGTGAAATTTAGTATGCAGGGAGTTTTGTGGAAAAAATACTATCTAGGTCTTAGGAAACTGCACATTTTTAAGCTATATATGTTTTTCCTTTCGTCGTGCAACAATATCAATAATTTCGACTCTATTATGTCAGTCCGATTGGCAGTTTGGTTTACGTATCATAGATTATACAGATACTATATACTAGATGCATATGCTCAGGCATAGGAATATATGATTTTTTCTTAGTTTGATAATTCGAAATGTGGTGGGTTCTAATCCGGTCAGATAAATGTTTTCAATTTTTGTGGTCCCCATTATTTTTTAAATTTATCAAAACTCCGACCAAAGCTCGCTTACCCAAGTAGTTACTATCAATAAATAAATGTTTTTTTTCTGGAATTCTAAATCAACAAGCCATATTATTAAATGCAGGAACTAACGTTATATCTACAGCCCAGCTTAGATTATTATGCACGTACATGTATACTTTTACCTACCTGCATACTGGAAACAATTCATGGGTTTTACCAAATGTACATTTCTTTTAAAATTGAAGTGTAGGCAAAAGGTATGCTTATTATATTAATCGTAATTAGCCTAACCGTAACAACGCCTACTCGTAATGCAAAATATATAAGTTATAACATCCTACTACTATTATAAATGTGAAATTTTATGAATACTCTTTCACGCAAAATCTACTGAACAGATTTAAATAAAATTTAGTAGGTATGTTAGTAGTGTAGGCTCTGGATTAAAACGTAGGCTACTTTTTATTCCGAAAAAGTACAGTGTTCCGGTGGGATACCCGATACTAAATATATTTTCACGGGCGAAGCCGCGGAAAACAGCTAGTTACAAATAAATATGTGGTTTATAGTCAAATTTCGTTTCCTAGCCATTCATGTCTACATTTTCAGAGTAGGCGTGAGCTGTCACATTAACGTGCCGGACTGAACAAGAAGGCTTTACATAAAACCATAATCGACAGCTTTACCGGTCTTCCCGTGAAGTGCGTCTGGCTCCATTGCATTCACTTTCTAGACAGGCCCTGGAGTGTAATCATTGACGGTCACTGACACTTACGGAAAAGAAAAGAAACAAACACGTGTTATTACCCCTATTACAGTTCCTCCATTTTATATACTGTTTATTCTGTAGATATATTTATATACTGTTTATTCTGTAGATATATTTATATACTGTTTATTCTGTAGATATATTTTAAAAGGCAACTGTTGCTGTATGACCAAGCCTAGGACACAGCTTAAAGGTCTGAAAAGATTGCACTCAAAAATAACAAGACTAACTGCTACAAAGGATTTCCCGAAATCTACCCGGGGCCTAAAGTATAAAGTAAAAATATAATCAAATGCAAGCGAAGCCGAACAAAGAAAGTTTAGTATTAGTTAAGACGTGTTACGTCTAATTTAACAATGGCACTAGTGTAAAAATACTACTTAATAGGCATAGGGTACCTACTGGTTATAAATACATGATACATTCCTTACCTATTAGTCTTTATAAGTCTATCAAGGGTTGTCTTTATAACGATTAGTCTTCATAAGTATTTATAAGCGTAAACAAAGATGATAGTGGTTGTATCATTGGAAATGACTTTCATTTGGTAATTTTTATATCGATTTCAGAAATATTTGCGAGGGCAGGTGTTATCACCGGTTATAAACAGTAAGCAGACCATGAAAAATGCACAAAAGACAAAATAAATTATTTTCATAACTACGGAATCTGCATGTATCTTAGAAAAATATTAGAAATCATAGAACATTAAATAATAATAATATCTATGGACGCTTTCACACCACGTCACTATGGTTCCGTGGTAAGTTCTCGGAGAACTTGTGTTACGGGTACCAGACAACGGAAATATATTTAATACTTTTTATACTATGCCTAAGTAGGCATTTAAGATTAATTATTAAATAATAAGAACACATACTTATTCATTACACATCCATGACCCAGGAACACAGAAAACTTTATGTTCCCTGGCGGTATTCGGACCGAAAACCTCCGGCTTGAGCGTCGACAAGGTAACCACTGAGCCACATAGGTCATCAAAATTGTCTCTTTCATTTTGTAATCGGTGAGAAGATTAGGCACCTCCGAAACCTACATGTCCCGTATGATCACTTAAAGAATTGGTTTCGGTAAAACACTAACTTAAAGTAATGATTACTATTTTTTTGTAATGTAATTCAAGTGTTAGATAAAAAATTATGCGATCTTGAATGCAGTTGAACGCACCTGCTGCGCGCACCTCGCCCGCGATATCAGCGCGCGCGCAGGGCGGGGGGGTGTATAAAAACCAACGGTGACCTATTTTATCTCTCACATCAACTTGTGTCCTTGACTTATGAACTATCTGAGATTTCCAAAAATACTTTTAATTACTACGAATCAAAGCTAGTGTTGTGAAAGGTAGTGGAAAATGATAATGCGAGTTCGGTGTAATATTTGAGCCAGTGAACAAATTGGAGAAAATCATGTATAGGGTAAGTAAGTTTTTTTTTTGTTGAACACCCAAACGAGATCTTTAAAATAATATATAATATTATTCGTAATATGGACATAGCTAGTATTTGAAAGCGAAGGAAGTTTCAGGATCACATTAATTGTTGGTCTCTATATAATACCTACCTATCCTACCAGCCAGAAACCAGCGTAAACATAGACGTATGTTTGATCTTTAAATGTAATTATGGAGTTGCTTTTCTCGTCCTGATTAATCATTCAATTTTACTTACTCGTGTAACTCAACAAATATGCTGTCATTTGTGCTTAGAAGGCAGGTACAGCACAAAAAAAACGAATAAGTAATCACACAATATTAGAATTGACTTTGCGAGTCAGTGCCCAACAGCATATTGTTTGAGTTACACGCAAGAGAGTCTAGAGCTACTTAGATCACGGGTAATATGAAATATCAAAGACTTCTTATGTAAAATTATATGGACGCTCAAATAGTAATAGAATAGCCTATTGCTTTTTGATTCCGAAGTTCCGTTGTCAAAGAAGATCTTCGAAAGCACGTTGGTTAGATATGTTAACAGCAGAAGTGAACTCCCACATAATATTTCCTTAAAAGTCAAGTGCCTATTGCCTAGGTATAATATATATAAATTAAAATTATAAACGCTATTCCAGACAAAAAAGAGGTCTAAAGATTTAAAATAAGATATGTTTCATTTTTGTCCGGGGATTTTATATTTAGAATAAAATGTCACATGAAGTAAATTTCACTGCATGTAGATGCCCTTTCCGCATAAACTACGATTGACAGAACGCTCTTTCAAGCAGTGAAAAGTTTATTTAAAAGTGTAAGTTTCATGTGGCAGCTAGGGTAAAAATTGCTTCAATCAATTTATTTTATAATAATTTGCGCGTTACCTACTAATATTCTCAGCTCTGTCAACCATGAAATAGCAATAGACAAGGTTCGGGGGCGGCGAAAGATGAGAGTGAGACCACTTCCTAGTGTAACATCACTATCTTTATATGCGATCATTGATTTCTTCGGTATCTAATCAGTCAGGTTTAGAAGGCTTCTATTGCATGCATTTAGTTGTGAGCATCGCTCATTATTTACGGGCTCCTTGCTTCTCTACTTATTAAGTATCAATAAGCAATATTTCGTGTTGTCTTTTTGACTATCAGTGCCTGGATAAACGAGCATGGAGTTCTGATAATAAAAAAATAATAAAAAGAATCACAAAAATATTTATCTGATCCGGGATTCGAACCTACCACATTCCGAATTTTCGATTACACATACGCATATTATACATACGCAAAATTATACATAAACCAGACTGCCAATCGGACTGAGATAATAGAGTTGAAATTATTGATAAGTATATTGTTACACGACGTAAGAAAAAAAAATATATATAGCCTAAAAATGCGCAGTTTCTCAGAGAAAAGACGTAGCTAGGTTGATTTTTCTCCCCCAAAACTCCCTGCATACTAAATTTTATGATGCTGTATCATAAAATTTAGTATGCAGGGAGTTTTGGGGGAGAAAAATCGACCTAGCTAGTCTTTTCCCTTTTCGTTTTCATTTTTGAGAAACCAATAATATATAGCGATAAGATATTTGTCTTGAATAATAAAAAAAAAGATTGTCTCGTTTTAAGTATAAGATGCAAAAATATTACGAAACGCCGTATCTGCCATGGCCACCACAGCCTCCACTTATATTCAAAATTTTGAATATAGTGACAGACACAAGGACATTGAAATTTTGGATAGAAGAGTAAGTAGCACATCAGGACCATTTACTTTGTGTGACACTTCTATTGAAATAGTGACGTGTCATCGTATAAGTCCAAGTACACATATGGTATCATTAGGAACATAGAGAGAACTATTACTGGGACCGGTCTAGCCAGATTTCACATTGCGTTTAAAGCTGTCATACGTACCTGCCCGTTGTCACCTACTTACTCACAATAATTAAAAGTACAGGCTATTAAGTTCTCGACAAATTGTGACGCTGTCTCAAATTGTATAGTCTAAAGCACCAACAGCAAAATCTTGCGTATCAATGAAGCACGACAATCCGCATTAATACGTAAACAAACTAAAATATAGCACAAGAAATATATCGTGATTGTAAATTCTTAAGCTCTTACTAGCTCTGAGAGCTCCGTGGGTATCCTAGTGGGTGGACCATTTGATTCGTGCTCGAGAGAGTGCAGGTTCGATTCCCATTCCCAGTATGCACCAATGAGACTTTTTCAGATCTCAAGTACATTATGCGGACCCACTAACGGTGAAGGAAAATATCTTGAGGTAACCCGCACATGGTTGGCCCCAGTCGTATTGACCAGTCATTCCTCTGGACTAAGGCTGACAGTGTTGTGAGAATGCCGAACTATGTGTTTGGACAACCATGCGACATTTAAAAACCGACTGTCCCAAGCGCTACAGTTTTTCAAGAGCGGTAACTTCGCTCGGAAAATACTGTATAAATCACCCAATAACGGATGTAAAGGCCTATGTACTAAGTAGTCATACTAGACTAAGGGCTCTCGCCTCTCGCACTTAGGAAATAGGAAACCACAGAGGCGCCAACAGAGAATGTTGGTATGCCCGCCGTCAAGTCTTCCACCACACTTATGGGACCACTGGAGGAGTCGCTATCGCTATAGTGAGCGAGGGCCCGTAGAAAGCGCGTTGTTTTGTCTTACCTTGAAAATCGTAGATTTCTTCTTATTTCATTCATTCAATATGAATTTTAATTAAAGGCAAAAAAATTAAATTACTAGCTTTTGGCCGCGACCGCGTAGCATTGAGTTTTAAACGATCTTTACTATCCTTAGTCCATACTAATATTATAAACGGGAAAGTCTGTATGCAAAGATGTTTACTCTTTCAAGCAAAAACTACCGAACGGATTTAGGCTCTAGATTAACACATAGGCTTCTTTTTATCCCAAAAAAGTACAGTCCCATCATGGCGTATGCATTTACGGGGGCAACATCTAGTATGTTTATAATTTACTCCGACCCGTCCGTCGTCGTCGCAGAAAGTTGACATCGAGTTGGTGCGAGATAGGTTTAATTATTTTTTCTCACGCATACGTTTTATATATTTGCGACATATAAAAATATAAAAAAAGATAGGTTTTTTCAGCGCTCGCCACAACAGCTCGCAGATGGCAGAATTTTTGTCTCCCATCTCGCAGCCCTTATTAAATTTTGATACAAACCTTTATATTATTTTATACAAATATCTATCGTTTGGACAACCTAGTTTTATTGGAAGGTACAGTCATTTACATTGATCTTCAAATGTGGAAGCTATTCTGCATCATAATAGATGTGGTATTATTAAGCATTCATGGTAAGCAACTTACAAAAATAATTTCAGATACTTGGTCTATACTAATAATAAAGAGGAAAGATTTGTTTGTTTGTTTGTTTTAATTGGCTCTAAAACTACTAGACCGATTTGGATAAAAGTCTTCACAGACATAAAGTATACAACGGCTAAGTAGATAGGCTACTTTTTTATGCGGCAAAATGTACGGTTTCCGCGCAATTTCCTTTTGTATGCACGAAGTCGCGGGCTATATCTAGTAATAAACATATGGAGGATTCCGTAACGCGTAATAGGTTTTTTTCTTCAAATTACTTCAAAAGTTACTGTCCGTTTTAGTTCAAAATAATTTTCCTAAAGAGTATTTGGTATGATCTATCAGCATGGAAAATTGCAAGTTTCTAAGCCACTTTGGAGGCCGATCACTCGAAAATAATTCACTTATAAAAAAAAAGTCATGTATCAAACCTTATCTTTATTTTAAAAAACCTATTCAACGATACTACACACGATGGGGTGGAATGAAAAATTATTTTTCATCCCCACTTTACATGTATAAAGAGCCACCCCAAAAATATAAAATTATTATTATTTTATGATGCTAAAACCGAGATCTACACACAATCTATAAATATATCAAATTTCAACTATTTATATTCATAATTATAGATGCTAGAAGCGCGGAAAAACACTAAAAAAACTGTCAACTTATTATTTCATTATTTTTGTACGAAGTTTTCCAAGGAAGCTAGCTCATTTTACCAGTTAGGCCTCTATTATAAGCTGTTATAGTTTTTCTTCAAAGTCTTCTCACAAAAGTCTTCATTCTTAGAGTTTTTAAAAACAATATGCACTATATATAGTCCACCTAGCAGTTGACACATAGGCATAATATACGTTCGTATATTATGCCTATGTGTCAACTGCGAGGCCACTGTCCTTAACAATAATATAAATATTTATGTAGAGCATAAAACATTTCAAAAAATATGATCCGTACATTCTTACAAGAAAGCTAAGAACGCTTTTGATTAAAATTTTTAATGGTTTTTTTCAACCCGACTGTATGTATGTATGTATGTATGTACTTTACTATTTAAGAAAATTTTTCATATTTCGAATTCTGTCCAAAACTTCAAAAATATAAAGATAACGGACACGCCGATTTTTATCAAAATGTAATAAGGATTGCGAGATGGCAATAAGTCCAAATGGGAAGGAGCCGAATTTTTTCCTACTTTTCTAATCGTTATATTTTGGACAGTTTACACAATATCTTTATAAATAGGCTATAGCCTATGTGTTATCTGACGTATAAGCTATAATAATGTAAAGTTTCATTAAAATTTATTATGTAGTTATTGCGTGAAAGAGTGGCAAATTTCCATACATCTATTATTACATTTAGCTCGGAGTAATAAGCCACAATTTCTCTAGCGGACTTGAACAATTAGACTGAAGCAGACCGTTAGCGTTATGCTTTATTTGTTGCACGAAGACTTGACTCATAAAAGAAAAACATTTTCTTGTTTATTAAAATAAGTTTTTTTATAGTTTTAAAGGTCAAATAAGTTTCAACAGAATAATAACTGTAAACACGACGACATTTAGGTTTTCACAATATACAATTGGGACAACCACATAATATTATGAAAACTAGAAGGTTTCTTTCCATTTGATAAATGTTGCATGATAAAGTCTAAGTTACTCATTAATTCAAACAATCATACTATATACTATTAACGATAATTATGATTTAATTGATTGTTGACACTGAAATACTGTTGACTACACTTTTACCGGTAACTCTACTTTTTCACCTATCTAAAAAAGGTTCACTAATTTTCTACAAAAACAAAATTAAAATAATTGTAACATGATTGCGTGATTATGTAACACAATTAATATTAATCACGTTAAGTCAGAGAACAGCGAAAATTGTAAATTGTCTTCTTATCTTCCACATTCAGTCACGCGAGTTTTAAGCTTTTTGGCAGTCTTATTAAAATACGAATATGTATACACAAAACATACTTCTATAATAGTAATAATAACAATTATAATTACTATAAAAATATAGCTGTTCAAGTTGGTACCTATTAAATAACCCATAAGAGCCTTAGTACAAATCTGCACTCTGCGAGATTAGGTATTATGAAAGGTTTTATGAAAATCTTTCTCTACAATTTTGGCTTTAATTAAAAAGCTTAGCAAAATTTACAAAAATCGAGACCGCTACGAACTAGGCCAATAGCTATTCTGCACTATTCAATATGTCAAAATTGTTAATGTATCTTTGATTCTGAGATCAAGAACCATTTTTAACCATTTTACGCAAAAATCACAGTCGAGATGTAATATGCCTCGTAACTTTCTTAAAGTGAACATACCACTGTGAACATAACAGTTAATGGTAGGTATTTTTAACGTTGTCTAATATATCATTTAAAATAATTTTAAAACGGAAATTGCACAAAAAGCACAGATCGGTCATTTGTCTCATCGTCTCATTTCGGTCGGTTCACACCGAAATGAGAGGAAACGTGACCTGACCTTTAAACAGTGCTGGATCAGGGTGTAGAATTTTTATCATAGAATTTAAAGATATCCCAATATAGACATTCATATATCTACTCTTCCTATAAAACCTCTTTTCATAGACACCTTATTTATACTCATAGTTCATTTATGAAATGAAGCTATTACTGTAGAACTAGATTTGTTTAAATCTATTCATCAGCGCTCACCCGTAAACCGTTTCACTGCAGACATTCAACGCATCGCATGTTTACAACGATTATGCACCAAACACTTCGCTTATTAAAAGTGAAATAACGTGGCAATGACCTTCACCAGACAAAGTAGACATGCTCATGTATGCAGTAATTAGGATTGAGAATATAACAAGGAATGAAGGAATAAAATTTTTCAGTTTATACGTCTACCACTGCGAATAGTTAAGCTTTTAAAAGTTTATTCTATATATTTGAAAGTGAAGCGAAGAACAGTAGACATCGCAATGATGCAGGTCGTCACGAGCTGACAACTAGGTACCTGAAAAAAAGGAAAAAAAGATTATTTAGGCACTGCGGCTAGTTTTATTTTTGTATGTTTTGTGATTTTTTATAATATTTTTTACTAACTTCTAAAACATAATGTGAACTGTGGGAACTAGAATACCAATCAGTGTAATACTGTAACATTGTATTTCGATAACGTATAAGGTATGATAGCATTCTTCAAAAGTATGCCGATCTAGAAAAATACAAGACGAGTTTTTATCGGAAGACAAGTGTAGATATCCAGTAAAAGAGAGAGGGCCTTCTAGGAAATGGCAAAGGAAATGCTCCCAGCTCACTGAATCATCGTAATATTTGAGAAATACTTTTAACTTCCTACGCAAAATGATGTATTTTAAATGAAAAATTTTTTGAAAAAAAAAACTTGTGAACTATTAAGGCTTTTGTGATAAGTAATAAAGCTTTATTAGTTATTCTGTTGCTGGGTAGTAGAACGCCTGTAATTTGTTTAAAAAGATAATAATCTTTATAAGTATAGGCTGCAATTTTGAAATTCCTAGTTTTCAGTAGAGTACCCTGTCATTTGTATCTTATACTTTAAACGAGACAATATTGTATAATATATTATATAACGGTTTCTCGAAAACTCAGTACTCCGAGCAAAGCAGGGTTACCCAGGTCCTAAAAATTATGCTCTCACCGTGCCGGTTTCCCATATGCAGCTAGACAGAGAGCACATACCATTTTCTGCGATCCTAACAGGCTTCTATCCACGTCCACATTCATCACCCTATTCACGCTTGCGGCTAGAGAGTGATAGGTGCTCCTGATCTGACCTTTTTTTACCCCACTGTCGAAGAAGGGAGGGTTGTTAACAATACCATTCGTCTAAAATCTTTCAGATCAACCTCATACTCCTAGCGGTATGCTCAGCCTCACAGGCAGTATACATAAACCGCATGAGCACTATCAACAGAGTGCGTGCGCCGCCGCCGTTCCGCCCGGGCGTGATGCTACGCCCCATGTACCAGCAGCGACTCGTGGCGACGCCGTCACATAGGCCGTATGTCATGTATAGAAACACTCCACAAAGGTACGTCTTTCTTTATATTCTTTAAGAATTAAGACCAGTCAGCAAGATTGCCTGATGATAAGACATTTATAAATTTAACCACCAATGCAAACACATAACACCAGACGGTCTTTGGTTATCCATTTGGCCTCCGTTACCATCCGCTCACTGGGCAAAATAAAAGGCAAATATTATTTCAAGGCGGTTCTGTACAGGACCTCAGTCCTGTCTAGCCAACCCAGTCAAACCGAAGTAAGTACGTAAATGGATACTTTTGCGCCAACTTAGCAAACCAAAATAACTTTATCTTTACCTTAATATGAAATACCAAATATCAATGGCAAAACAGTTTTCATTCCAGATACGCCATAAAGAAGTTCAACGCGAGTCCTGTTCAGTTCAACAATAGGAATGTGTTCTGGAAGAGCACCACTCCCAGGCTACCACTACCGTCTACCCCGGTGGTACAACCCACACCAGAGTTCGACTTCGTGAGGTCCGCTTCATCGCCGCCCATCGTCAGCGTTGATGGTACAGGTTGACTGGCTAGAGTCTTTCTATGCACTTACTATTTTATTTGGGGTAAAAAACTTTTTCTTTATCTTAAGGATTTCGTCATTAAACTCTTATTGCTGGATTTCATCATCTTGTTGAGATGTAATTAGTTTGTGTTTAGTTCTCTATTTCATATCTCAATTTATTTATATTTAGCCGTAGGGCTCAGTGCTTATCATCTTTTCTATTATGTCTATTATGTCTATTACCTTTTGCACGCCTCTGACGGCAAGCTGGTTTTAATTTGCATGATATTTCTTAGTATTGTCTAATTAATTACATAATATATTTTAAAATCAAATTACAGAAACACATGATTTACTGCATAAGTAAAGACAATAGACATCGAGGCAAAAAAAAAATTGCAAATCGAAAAAAAGATACATCTAGTAATTAATGGAAACTTCTCTGCTGATAGAGAAAGCCATTGAATTCACACAATCAGCTGATTGACTTCTCATCTGATGATTTCAAACCTCTTACTAAAAATCTGTGAGGTGACTTCGCTGATAGTTTCAGATCAATGGCCTCAGTGACGAAGATTCGTTTCATTACAGGTTTTTTTTTTACTTTCAACAATTTTTTTCTGCCTTAACGTCTGTACATAAGCAGTAATTCATGCGCCCGAACACTTACACTTTCTGTAACAGAGTTTACAAAACGTTATATTATATGGAACTCTTTATCGCCGCCGAGTCAAATGTGTTAAAAAAATTCTTTAAGAGATCATATTTACTACCACCAGGATTTTTGTATTCTTTTCATTTACTACTGATTTCTGCGCACATTGCACTATAAACTGATTAAGCTTCGTTCATGGCCTAAGTCATGCCGTTGTACTTTGTGAAGCATAAGTAATTTCTAGCAAGCGACAATTATACCGGCATTGCATGGCTGTGGACGAAGATATTTTGCTTCAGAACAATCTATTTACAGGTGCCATCCACACCATCCCAGCACCCAATCTCAGTCTCTCAGAGAAACCCATTGTCGTCATGGACTCCGACAATATGGGTGCCAACACAGCGTATATGGTAAAAATCGTCTATATTTATAACTTTTTGGAGTTTACTCCTAAAGAAACGATTTTCATATATAAGCCCGGGGTATGAAAATCTATGTGAGTAAAATCGAATTCACGATGTCTGACGGTCACACGGTACGATGTCACACGATGTTAGCCGATGATGTCTCAGTTGTAAGTTTTCCGTTCAATATGAGAAAATATAATAAAAATTGACAACCTTCAAAAAGTAAACAAATCAAAAAACCTTATTTAAAAAACATCAAGTACAAAATATGATGAGATGATTATAGCTAAGAACACTCTCAATCATGTCAGCTTTCAAAGAAAATCAAATGACCAAAATCGGTTCATCCGTTTGGGCGCTACGATACCACACAGACAGACACGACGAACTTATAACACCCCTCTGTTTTAGTCGGGGTTTAGTAAAAGAAAATTAATAAGAAGTATATTGTTCGTGTCTAACTTACGACATAACATTCTAAGATTTTCTGCTTAAGTAAAACTTTTTGTGTTTCCATTCCACCCATCAAACCCATGTGTTTATAATTTATGTTTGCAAACTTACAAGCAAAATGTCCTAACTTCATTTACTAAGAAAATGTATGTTTAATGTTAATGTTATTTATATATTTTTAACATTTCCAGTCGAAACCAACCTACGAAGTAACAGAAAGACATCCGGAACAAAGTTATCAAAGCGGGAAGATAAGTCAGCCCGCAGGCAAGCCGCAGGTATGGTAATGGAGTAGCTTTCTTTGAAACTAGTTTAGTTCCGTCCGCGACCGATAAATAATTACGTAATTAACGCACCTGTATACTTAATTTACTTATAAGAATTAGAAGGGAAATAAACATTTTAAATAAATTGATTTATCTCGCCGTTCTTAAAATATCCTATTTTAATATTATACCACACTTTTTTTTAAGTTTTTACGTTAGCAATATTGATTTGATTTCAGGAATTCGCTCCAATCGACTATCAAAATATAAGAACCAACGCAGCTCTACAATTCGCTTCAGAGTATGGTCTACCAGCGATACAAATGCCACAACAGACATTCACACCTCAACAATATTCAATGCACGTAAGTAAATAAAAATGATCAAAAAATATCTAATGCTTGTTTACAAGAACAATTTCTTCAAGCAATTTTATGTATATTTTAGGTATGTTATGGATGTGAAACGGTTTTGGAAAGGGATACAAATATGAGAATAATATTGTACTTACCGGTTACGGATTAATAATTACTTTGGATTATCCGCTAATATTGGATAATTTCGGATACGGATAATCGATTTTTAAAGAATTTCTAAAGCTTATTGCAAAATCTTGGCTCCACCTTCATTCGAAATAATTCGAAACTTTTTTATCGGATTCGGTTATTCGGATAGCTTTTTTGTTTTGGATATCCGGTAGCTTAGGTTATGGTTACGGTACTCCATGTCTATTTCACTCTTTCCATTTCGTAATAATTGGGATATAGCTAAAACTTTTATAATGATGCTTTTCAGGGATTATTCCATGGAATAAATGGATTGCCAGCACAGTTTCCTGAAAATATATTACATCAAAGAGGACCTGAGGGAATAATCATACCACCAAACCCAATATTCCAATCAGATCCATCGTTTTTGCAAAAACTTCAAACTCAACTTATGCAACAATATCCAACATTAGAATTCATACCATACGCACCTGACGTACAACCTCAGAGTATACCACAGCCTACGGAACCTGAACCCCAAATATATTTGTTGAAAAATGAACAGATAGTTAAACAAGAACCGTCTGCATTCGCCCCAAGTGAAAACAAAAATGTAGTTCAAAGAGAAACAGAAGAAAAATCAGTGATACCATTAATTCCTCAAGCGTTTAGTTTGAATAATGCTACAAAAAATAATAAAGCATTAGATACAACAACAGTTGTACAACCAGTGAATGTGACATTAGAATTAGTATCTGAAACTCAAGCTCCGACAACGACTATCAAATATGTTATAGAAGCAAATGAAAACGAGAAAACCACACCAATATACAACGCCCAAGTTGGACAATCGATAGACGATGTTGTTGCGAATAATATTTTCTCAGCTTTACCAGTAGTAAGAGAAAATGAACCGCAGACTGAACCTCCAGTCACCGTGAGTCAATCACCTCTAACAACTACAACAACAGAAGGATCCACAATAACAATAACTCCTACAACCCAGTTTGAACCAAAGATAACTACAACTCAAAAACATTTAAATGATGAGCCAAAACATTCAAATATAAATCTGAATTTGATTGGAGCGCCATTTGAAAAGACAGCTGAGTCTGTTAATGTAGCGTATACCATACTGCGAACAAATAACAACCAGTCAAAACTAAATAAAGATGGTTCTGTGTTTGCCGGCCAGCTCGTAGAAGCAAAAGTGAGTGAAGATCAAGATTTCAATAAGGAGAAAGCTACATTCACTAAACGTGCACCTCTGCGGTTATTTGCTGTCACTGAAAAACACAACACTGAACCTCTCAAAATAAATGTTGTAAAGGCAAAGATTCCACCAAAAAGCAAACTGACTTTCGATGACAAGACAGGAGAGCCAGTGTTACGAATATACGCAAGCTATATGGATAACCCTTATCAGGTATGAAATATGTCATAGGTGTTTTTAAACAAAATATGTTATTAAATGGACGCATCGCATATTACAAATCACTAAACTAGGTAATATGATTCAATAAATAACTTTTCTTTGGTTTATGTCTATTTAAAACAATATTTTTTCCTCAAAAAGACATACGTTACTTAGTATTGACTTAAAATGTATCAGCTCTGACCTCGAAACAATTTCCTCATTACCTTATACAATAATATTTCCAGAAGGAGCAGTTAACAACAAGATTATCAAACATGAGGACGACCACTATGATGACAAGGAAACAAGACAATGTCGAGGGCTTGAAGGGGGCTGCGGGAAACAAAGAGAAGCTGGCTAGTCTGGCCAGTGACCTTGACAGAGAATCACAGTTTGGTTTGAAGCTTAAATCGAGAAGTGATGATTATAATATACCGCTGTTTGACGATTATGAGTGAATCAAGAGTAAGAATTTAAAAGGACTTATTTAAAGAAACAATAAGGCTTAAATTAGCTACAGTATTCAATTATTTTACTATCAAATAAATTATTATATTAATATCCTAGCCCTTGCCAAATTCAGGATTATAATAAGTAAGAAATTGGCTTTAGCAAGCGCAATTAGTAGAAATATTTTAATATAGAGAAAAATAATTAATTTAAAAAAAAAATAATTCTTTAAGACATGTTTAAAACACATTATAAGTACCAAATACTTATTCTTAACTAGATATAAGTTTAATTTTATTAGTCTAGCTATTTTAATTATCATTACAACGTAGATATTTACTTATTCTATTTTAATCCGCCACATATGTTTAAGTATTTGATCCAAGTTTTATTTTGTTTTGCGAATCTATTTAAAGAACGTGAGAATATAACCTCCAACTTTTTTGTAAGTCGATTTAAAAAAAATGAATGTCGGAACCTTGGTTTAAACAATATTTGATCATAAGTGGCGGACATAATGTAAATAGTTATATTTCTTGTACGTATTTTAGGCGGTTGGGGTAAATGTGTCTTTAGATTTTAGATATTTTTGGAGATTCACGTATTATGGTAAATTCAATGACGGGGTCTGCAATGACAGCTGTTGCTTCATACGTGCCCTATTCCGATTATGAAAACCCACCTAATGAATGCCTACCTTTTGCATGGAGATTGCAGTATGCTACATAACAAGTTACTATTACTTAATTAATTGAATAAAAAATCTACCCCGACCTACTTTGTGCATTTAGTTTGAATAAGTATATTTATTTACATACATGAACATTCTCGTTGTAATAAATACTGAGAAACAAGGAGTGTAGTTTTATGTAATCTTTTTTTATAACAAAAGCTAATATTTATAGTAATTTTATAGATATTATATTTATATGCATTTTATTTACCTAGCCCATACCAATTTTTCTATTCGTCTCTACTCTCTATGTACTTATTATTTTAGAAACGCAGCGTTTTAAAAGTTGATTTGTGTATGCCATTAATCATTATTATAGTATATACTTGTATAGCTACATACCTAATGAATAATTATGAACCAGTTTCGTCACCTTTGAACTTTATAATGCACCTTGCGCGGTTATTAATCCAGTAGACGTTAGTGAGGACATAAGACGGTTGTGTCTAAATGTTGTTGAGTGTTGACTTGTTTAATATAACTTTAGCAAAGAATATAATAAATTACTAACGTAAAGAAACGAATGACAGCTCGCGTGTGTGCGCGGCTAGACGTTGCGGGAGCAGTGCGGTACGCGCGGGACGTGGGTTTTTTCACGCCAGGCCCAAGCATTCACAAGTTCGTTTCGTGCTTTGTCATAATTGACAATTTAATTTCTTATTTATGATAGATTTGTATAACGCGACGTTTGAAACTTTTCGGTGTCAACCTTTGGCTTACGTCAACATGGCTGATATTCGCCGTAGCTCGAGCTGTCATTTGTAGAGAGTATCGCCTCTGTGACTTTAGATTATTCGTGTTAAGTTTGAAGTGGGTCATCAGCGCAATGACCAATGATGCTTAGGTCATGTTTATATTCACCAATTAAAGTAAGCCATTAACGGCCGGTTTCAATAACCTACCAATAACTATTTGTTAAAAACGTCACATTTGGTATCGCTGTCAGCGATCTCGCTGTCAAAGAAGAAGATTCCTCTATCTAAGTTATTTTATTGAAACGCAATGAACCGGCAAATGATACCATAGGTGACGTTTTTAACAAATAGTTATCGGTAGATAGGTTATTGAAACCGGCCGTTAATCACTAAGGAGTAAGGACGCGTCATTGGTTAATTATGACATATTGCTGATGACTCAATTCAAAACATAACGCAAATAGACTATTAAGCGTTTGATACAAAATAATATTATACTTATTTACAAATATTTTAAACAGTGTAGGTTGAAATCAACATGAGGATAGACGTTTTTGCATTTTTGGTAAGAAATTTTTACGTTAATTATTTATAATATATTCTATGAATTCATTAGAAATAATATCTAAAGCATAAAAATCATTTCTTTTAGGTCACAATCCTGAATCTGGGATTCATACACTATGTGAACGCACTATGTAAGTTGTAATATTAATATTATAATATGTTTTTTTGTTTATTTGACAATTTGATAATTATAGATACAATTTTTGTATGTCATATTATATGTTGCATAATAACTGTTTGTAGAACATACTCTAGGTAGGTACATGAACATATTGTTTATGTAAGATTTTTTAATAATTTTAACAATACTCATTATTGAGAATATGATATCTAATTAAAAATAGTGAAGTTAGTTGAAGTTTAGGGACCCGATAGAATTTGCTCATATTTACTAAGTAGGTGATTTTTATTTTCAGGAAGAAACAGGGTATTATAGGGTACACGAAATAGAGTACCATATGATACTTACTTTGTTTACGCGCAGATAGGTCTAAAATTATTATTTTTTAAACGTTTTCCAACTTTCAAAAACTTGAGCTTAGTAAGTGGTAAAAATGTACTAGGTAACTTTATTATAGTCGTTCGTCTATCAGGTCCAGGCTCGTCAGGAGCTGGTTTTGTGCAACGACTCGAGTGTTACTAGTTTAAAACAATGTTCTTTTAACAAAGTATATTGAACATTAGCAAATTCTGGTAAAATTTTGCAGCGCATTGTCCCAATTTCGCCAACGCCTGTCGGTGTTAAACTTTTGTCTAAATATCATGCCTTCTCTTACATTAATACGAAAAACGAGAGAGATAACAATATATTTAATCAACGATTAACTCACACACCAACGCGACAGGCGTTGGTGAAATTGGTCACTAAGTCTATGTTTGAAAGATGCGATTTAAATTTCCAATAACATGCAGATGTCGTGGAACAAATAGGAATATTTAGTTATTTGCATGTTAATGCAGCGTTATGCAGTTAAGATATAATTTAATGTACTATCGACAAAGTTTCCGCTCGACCAGGCATAATGCTAAAATCGCTTGGCAGCCATGGCCCATGAATCATGATGACACGAATCATCACGCACATATGCTCACGCCCAAAAACCGGCTTTAAAGACATTAGCAATAGATGCGATAATAATTTTATTTTGTATTTTTAATTACTCATTCATTCATATTCTGAAAACAATATTATTATTATAATAAAAGCATCATCTATAGGTACCTACTAATATAATAAAGAGGAAATGTTTGTTTGCATGGTTGTTTGTTTGTTTGCATTGAATAGGCTCCGAAAGTAATGGACCGATTTTAATAAAACTTGGCACAGATATACAATAGACCATGGGGCGGATGGGGACATAGGCTACTTTTTTGCGGCAAAATGTACGGTTCCCTTCGAGATTTCTCTTTGCGCGCACAAAGTCGCGGGAAGCATCCAGTTTATTATTATTATTTATTTGATAAAATAGCAAAGATTTCAAAACTAAAGATGCCGTACATTTGACAGTACTTCGACTTCTACATTTGAACGAATCTTCATACAAGAAAAACTTAGGCCAACTCGGTTTTCACCATACCTCAAATGACAGCCATCTTGATTTCACCACACTACAAATTTCAAAATGCCCCCAAAAACTCCAAAAGTGGCCCCCATTTAAGTGGAGACAGTTTTTGCCTCAACATGCCTCGTCTATAATAATAAACGTCTATGTAAAATAGTATGACTTACCGTGGCATTCAATTCCCGTGATATTATGTATGCGATGCTGTCTGTGCCCGTGTTGGTGCATGACGAGAATTGGGACGCGTTCCTCCCTTGCGAGATTTCTGTGCATGGTGAATGATAAGAGTCCAGTTCACATGCACAAGCAGTAAAGCAATCAGAAGTCCATTTAAACGCAGCACAGATAATTTCAGCAAATCCGGTACAAAAAGCGAGGGTCAGACGTCAAACAAAGAAATCGAGAAAAAAATAAGCGCGTCGTCAATCGGCAGATCATTGGGCTAGCAGGAACATTTGACAGCTACGTAAATGTAACGTTATCGAATGAGAATCATTGTATGAAAATCTGTCATGACAGCGTCCGTACAAATTTTATTCGATTACGTTACGTTTACGCCGCTGTCAAATGTTCCTGCTAGGTCCCCTGAGTTTTGGCCGTGTTCGCTGGCACATTTGTTGGCGCATGCGCTGTCAAATCATTTTAATTCTTTTGGGCTTAGCGTCAATTCCACAACGCAAATTAATCGTTGATTAATTAATATTATATTGTGTCTCTCGTTCTTTGTAATAATGAAAGAGAAGACATGATATTTTGACAAATTATTAACACTAACGTCAAGTGACAGGCGTTGCTGAAATTGGTGCACAATCTACTTCCATACTAAAGTACCTAGGAGACCGAGGAGGAGCTTTGCTCGGAGTTCCAGTACAAAGAATCAGAAAAATATTCAATTTGCTAACAACGCAAAAATTATAAATACGCATAACGCACACTAATCTGCCATTCAGACTGACATTGACCATTGTTGCTGTCGAAATTATTGAGTAATGACAATCGACAATCGATATACGATAGACAAACATGTTAAAGTAACTCGAAAATGCGCGGTTTCCCAGAGATAATACCTAGTTAGATTGCTTTTTTCCCCAAAACCCCCTGGATACCTATCCATATAGTACCTGTTAAACTTCATGGGAATACTTGAAGCCGTTTCCGAGATTCTGATAATGTACCTAAGTACAAGCATTGCTCGTTTAAAGTATACTCAAGGATCAATTCAAACACCAAAATATAAAAATTATACGTAGGTACCTACGCCTATTAGAGCTGCCAACCCGACTGACGTAAGGGAGTCGAAATTATTGATATATTGTTGTACGACGAAATAAAAATACGTGTATTTCTTAAAAGTGCGCAGTTTCAAGGGATAAGACATAGATTTTTCCCCCAACAACTCCCAGCATACTAAATTTCATGGTAATACTTGTAGCCGTTGTCGAGATACCGATTATATACATATACAAGATCGTCTCGTTCAAAGTATAAGAGATAAGAAAATATAGTTATATTAATTTTGTTTATACCTGTAAGCTGCTGACGCCATCGTGTTTCCCGAAGACAACCGTCCAGCCCGCGATGTGAGCGACCCGTGTAAGGACCTGAACTACTGCACGGTCAAGCCGAGAGACTATCCTGAGGATATGTTTAAAGAACTTTTTAAGAATCATGTAAGTTTCATTTTAAAACTTTATAGGATTTTCCATTACATTGTTGAATGACCGTGGGTAAGCCTACTCATGCTTCATCACGAGCGGGCGCAACCGGGAGAGCTATGACGGTCTCACAGAATACCTACGAACTCCACAACACCTGTGAGTTTGGGTGACAGTAATCGCTTGCAATCAAGCAACCCTGTTAGTTTGCCGATCTTATATCTACCACAAAAATGCAATACATATTATATTTTTGCTTACAGAAAGTATTGCCACAACCATCTGCCGAGGAAAAAATAAATTTCGAAACTCGTCTGGGTGATTTCATTGAAGAGGACAACTGTGCCACAGAAGTCACGGTATGGTTTACCATAATTTGGCAGTAGGTATAAATTCTGTAGGATAGGTACATAGTGTCAATAAAATTATCTCTGTCGCCCACCATATTTTGCATTCCGATTATGAACTGTAGCGCAGGCAAAATAGTTAACTTTTTCACAAAACATGATTGTTTTGTGAAAAAGTTATGGTCTTGACCGTAAAGGAAAACAATCGCGGAACAATATTTTGCGGAAAAGATGACTCTAATTCGCGTGAGCTAAAGTCGATAATCGGAATACAAATAGTGGAGGAAGGAGACAATTTTGTTGCCAGTGCTCGCATTGCTGATAGATAATATACAGATTTCGAATAAATATTTTATTTATTCGAAAATAACGGTAACAGCGTTGTCATTCTTAGTAACGGAGTATCTTTTCATACAAATACTGCTGTCCCTGAGCACGTGTCTCAAGTTATACTTAGCAATTTGTCACAATATTTCCTTAGACGGCGTTTATCTTGAATACCTTTATAAAAATGTAAGTTTTGAACCTTATTACTACGAGTATGTCAACATACATTATTTACGCTAATCATATAATGCAATAAACAATGATTTTGTCTGTGTCCCCAACAAAGAACAATTTCGTTACTACCTTACGTTGCTATATGAAAATAAACCTTAAAGTAAGTGGATAACATTTTTTCGTACTTCATTTGGTTCGACTTGTTGTAACTCAAGTAACGAATTATAGCAGCTGCGCGGGGGATTACGCTATGCTATACGGGTGATAGAGGTGCGTGTATTTGTTGCGTGGCCGCTGAGCTACCGCTGTCGAAAGGTACATACTGACGATATTTACATTTTCATTATTTTTATGGGCAATTAGTCATGTATATTATGTTCTGTCAGTTTTAGAATATTTGCATTTTGTTATTTTATTTAGTGATAATTTACAACATAGTCAAATATTTACAATTGCGTAACTGCTACACCGCGTTACTTTTCAGTTGCATCGGTAACACGGTTGTTGTAAATGAAGTTTTAATGTTAGTAATACGTTATTAAAACTAAAATAATCAACGTACGACAATTAATGGCGTTAACGAACGCCGAAAAACAACGTCGCTACAGGCTAAAATTAAAACTCTAGCAATTTTTTTTCAGGGTTGTAAAAAAATGTGTGTCCCTCTAATTATTATACTATTTTCAGTAAACATAGGGCTCTATTTAATTTAAAATGAATTAATTTCACAGGTACGTATTATTCATCAAAGCAAAAGATAATATGTCGTCAGTTGGCATTAATTTAAAGTTTTTTTGTCACTAATAGATAAATTCAAGTTTTAAAATTAGGCTTTGGTAACGCAGTAATCTAAATTTATAAGAATATTCTATGAAACTAAGTTTTTCTGTGATTTAATTTTATAAGAGGTTAATATAAGTGTTACAGTTTAAAACTGACATGTTAGTGAGTCTTATTGAAGAATTTTAATAAAGAATCTTAATTTGTAAAAAATTAACGCTGTTGTCTAATTTTTCGACACCTTGATATATTATTTGCCACAAATATAGTTAACTCATTAAAACTATCGCTGCAGAAGTGTGTATATTAATCGAAATGTTATAAAACTCGGACTACAAAGAATCTATATTTACGTAAAAAAATAAAAAAATAATAACTTTAATTAATAGGAAAATAACGTAAATTTCATGCTCGGATTAGGCATCAAAAAGTGTTTTGGCCCAAGTATCAGATGGCTTATTTGCATGTTTTGTCTCTGTCGCTCGATATCAAATAAGCAGCGACAAATCTTCCGAATAAGCTATCGGACACTTTTTAGGCCCTTATAATTAATATTATATTTTGATTCTAGGAATAAGGTAGATATATTACAGATAACTAAAAATATTCTTACGTTCTAGAGCTAAAAAGAAAAGTATCTAAGTAGTTAAAGACAAAACTAGTATAATTAACTAAATAAATGCTTTACTTTTGAAATTCATTCAAATTGCTTAGGCTTTCACTATAGGCCTATTACGTAAGCAATGTGAAGTACCTACATTACAATAAAATATTTTAATATTTATTTAATGATTTCAGCATCAACCTCTTTACTTGGTTCGTGAGAAGCGCGAGGAGCCGTGGCGGGTCGTCATACAGGTGCCAGAAATTAACTTCAGGCAGACCGTCCGAATGGAGAGATGCTTGTGAGTACAACCTAGATGTTTTCGGATACAGTTTCCGGCTGAAAGGCTACGTTCCGACGAGCGTTTTTTTGTGGTCGCGACAGAAAAAACTGCACTGTAAATAGAACGCTGCGCTAATACAATAGAGCTGAAAATACAGCTGTCAAGTCTGACATTTGACACTTCTATTTTCAGATCTATTTTATTAGCGCAGAGTTCTATTTACAGTGCAGTTTTTTTTATGGCGACCACAAAAACTCTCGAAACGAGATATTAGTAGAGCATTATCTCTGTCTAACACTACCAATGTGATATTTGCAACGCGAAAAAACGCTCTACAACATCTCTACAATGTCAACAGCAGCTGTAAGCCAAGTATCACTTTCAAACGTCAATGTTTATTATCTCTGGCTAGTCGAGCTACTCCTTTTAGATCCAATATTATCTAAACATAAACAAATAGAACAATATAACGTAAATTGCTACTTTAACAGCCTCCGTGGTCCAGTGGTTTAGAGCTTGGCTCTTGACTCGGAGGTCGTGGGCTTGATTCCCGCGTTGTTACAACAAAAAATGTTGTTTCCAAGTTTGGTCAGGACAATGCAGGATGCTCACCTGATTGTCTGACAAGAAAGATGATCCATGCGTCGGATGGGCAAAAAACTGTAACTTACTCCACCTAGATTAACAATTAAGGTCTGGAATAAACTAATTTGTCTGGAATCGAGTTAGTTTTCAATTTCCAGCTAAAGACATAAGCTACTGCGGACTTAATATTTTCATTCGTTATTAGCTTCAAATTTAAATAATTTATGCTTTGCATGCTTAGGGTTTATTTTTATATTCAGTTTATTACAATTCCATTTTATGTTGGGATAATCCTTGTTTATAAATATTTTATTAAAAGAATAATCCCACCACAATAATTGTAAAATGAACGTTTGTGAGCATATTGTGTGGATGTTTGTTTGATGCTTTTTCGAACAAAAACTGCTGAGCGGATTTGAATGAAACTTGTCAATTAATAGCCTGGATTAACACAAAGTATTTTAACCAAGTGTTGTTATAAAAATGTACTTTTCCCATAATATATATGTAAGAGATAATAAATAATTTAAAAATTAATTGTACCGGAAGTACTGTACAGACTTCAGCTGTCAACTTGATAACTTGTCAGTTGTCAACGTCATTATAACTGTCAGTGGTGCGTGTGTTTATTAGTCGAGACTTCTCTTGCTCTGAGAACAACGCCTGCACCGGTCGCGCACTGACTGTGTTTAAAGTGATAAAATTTAAATATGTCGGACACCGATGGCGACCGTGCGGATGTTAATCCATTCGAATCTGCGACAGCAGCGGTGGGATTGATCTCAAAATCATCCCACATGCCTACCGCAATGGCTACTACTCAAAACGAAGAATATTTTCGGCCGGAACGCGAAAAATCAAGGTGACAGTGTGGCGGGTCCCTTAACATCGGAGAACAAAGGAAATTCGGTGCCTTCACCTGCAAACTGGGCTGTGTTCTTCCAAAATATGATGGCGGGCCTCCAAAACTCCAAATCGTCTCCAAGCGCCGTAGAATCTAGAAAACTGAAAGCTAGCGAAATTTATCTACCCTCTTTTGATCCCGACGAGTGTCAATTCACTGCGGCACAATGGTGCGACGAGATTGAGAACCACAAACAGCGCAACTCGTGGACGGATTATGAAACCAGGAATACGGCTTTTATTCGCCTGCAGGGCCGTGCCAAGAAATGGGCAGCACGTTCGTACCCGCAGTGCAAGACTTGGGAAGAATTATAGGAGCGGCACACACAGCAGTTTGTTTCGACCAGGAGATTCTACGACTAGTTTCGCAACATGGTGGAGCCACCAGGCGGCGACGTACATCGAGTATTCAACTAACAAAATGACGCTGATAGACCGGTTGGATACCGGTTGGGGTGAGTCTAACAAAATTGAGGTGGTGATCTCCGGCATCACAGACGTTCAGGTACGCACTGACTTACTTAAAAACACGCCTACCAATTTTGTGGCATTTGATAGACATATTTTAAATACGTACCCTAAAATTAAAAATTTAAAGCGTCAATCCGTTATGACGCGAACTGATAATAAAATTCCCAAGCGTTCCAGACTAGGCGAGCCACTTACCGAGCGTCGCTGTCATTATTGCAATAAGACCGGCCATTTGAAGGGATATTCAGTTGCGTAATAAAAATAAGCGTGAGGACCCCGATTCTTGCATGCCAGTCGATAAACCTAGTAATAAGCAAAATGTTACTCAATGTTCTTATTGTCATAAGACTGGACATTCTGAATCTACTTGCTTTACTAAACAGCGCGATGAAAAATCAAAAAAATTTAAAGATTCCAAATTACAGACGAAATCGGTTAACGTTTGTTCATCTTCCAATGACTCTTTGATTAAAACGTGTTTTGGTGGCTATACTTTACTAGCACTCATTGACAGTGGTTCAGAATGTTCATTGATAAAAAAGGAAATAGCTGATTATTTACCCGATAAGAAGGAGGTTTCGTTTACTCGTCTTTCAGGTATTGTTTCGGTGCCATGTTTTTCATTTCGTAAAATGACAACATTTGCTGAGTTTGACGGGTTACATACCGAGGTCACGTTTGTGATAGTCGATTCACACTTACTACCGTATGACGTAATCTTAGGTAGAGAAATTTTTAAAACCCCTGGATTAATATTTACTCTCAATAGCGATGGCGCTAAAATTATACGCGATGCTAGTATTAATATGTGCCGAAATATATAATACCTAGGCTACATTGTCGGCAACAATGGCATTAAACCTAATCCTAAGAAGATAGAGGCTTTAGCTAACGCACCCTTACCAACTAATGTGAAGGCGTTACGTCAATTTAACGGTCTCGCTGGGTATTTCCGAAAGTTTGTACCTAATTTCTCCTCTATTATGGCGCCTCTATACTCCCTTACAAAAAAGGACGCTAAGTGCATATGGACTACTGAACACACAAAAGCTCATGCAACTGTGATAGGCTATTTGACTTCCGAGCCTGTGTTAACGATTTTTGACCCTAGTAAGCCGATCGAACTACACACTGATGCGAGTTCGATCGGATATGGCGCTATTTTATTTCAAAAGTTTGATAATCAATTAAAAGTTATAAGTTATTTTAGTCAAAGGACTTCGAACGCAGAAAGTAGATACCATAGTTATGAACTGGAGACGCTAGCGGTGTTCAGGGCGCTTAAACATTTCCATCATTATCTACTTGGTAGAGAATTCAAAGTCGTGACTAATTGCAACGCGTTAAAGGCATCACGTCACAAACGAGAGCTTTTACCGCGTGTCCATAGGTGGTGGGCGTATATGCAAACCATCGATTTTGAGATAGAGTATCGAAAGGGTGAAAGAATTCCGCACGTAGACTATTTGAGCCGTAACCCCACGAACTGCAAGGAAGTGAATGTCACGCGTGTGAGTGATGAATGGCTGCAGGCTGAACAAAGATTAGATTCTGACATAAACCGAATTATAGAGTCCATTGAGAACGATACCATTGAAGCATTGAAGAAGAAGTCGCGTAATTGTTCCCAAAAACTTTCGTTGGCAAATAATTCAAAAATTTCATGATGAATTAAAACACCTAGGATGGGAAAAAACTTTGTTTAAAATTCGTGAGCATTTTAGGTTCCCAAATATGTCTTCATCGGTAAGGGCTTATGTAGACCATTGTTTACCGTGCAAAATTAATAAAAATCCTTCTGGTAAAAAACAATCAGCGTTACATCCCATAGATAAAGTTGCAGAACCTTTTCATACCATTCACATTGATACTAGTGGTAAACTGACTGGTGGTAGGATGTCCAAGGAATATGTGATAGTAATAGTCGATGCTTTCACTAAGTTCTGCCACTTAACAGCTGTCAAAGACTTAACATCTCGATCTGCTTGCGAAGCCCTCAGAAGTTTTGTCCACACATTCGGAACACCGCAACGCATTATCTCGGATCAAGGCACCTCCTTCACAGGTCAAGATTTTCAAAATCCGAATAATTAATAAGCTAAGTGAAAAATTTAGCGGCCCGTGTAAAATTACCAAGGTTTGTCCAAATAAGCGCTAAGTACATGGTTGAACCATTATCTGGAGGACGGGCACAATACGTGTGCCATGAACGATTACGTAAATATCCAGCTAGTCTTCCAGGATTGTCAGAATGTCTTGATCGTGTAGAACTCATAGCGGATTAGTTTTATTTAATAATTATTGCAGAACGGATTGTTTTCAATAATGTGTTTATTGTTTGTTGAAATGAGTTTTTACATTGTAGTGAATTTTGTTTCGTGATTGTATCTTATCCTTTCTGTTTAATATTATGAATTGTAACAAGTAAGGTTATTCCTTAATAAAATACGTAAGTCCGTTACTGATTAATAAAATGTTTTATTTAAACTGAAAGCTGAGTACGCTTTGTTGAAGGAAGAACTGAAAGCGATTGCTTTGTCTGTGTGGTGTGTTGAAAGCTACCACGCTTTGCAGTGAAATTGAGTTTGAGAATATTTGATACTCATAGTTGATGCTGAAAGCTACAACGCTTTGCTTATGTGTTACGAGCAGGTGATGTTATAAGCTCCGAGGCTATGCTAGACGCTAAAACTAAAACTTGATGAAAGCTTTTACGCTTTGCTCTGTGTGCGTGTGTGTGTGTGCTATAAGCGCTTTGCCGTCTAGGCACATCAAACGTCAAGGGGAAACGCGAGAGCGCGTTTATGCGCAGAATGGCCGTGTAAGAGATAATAAATAATTTAAAAATTAATTGTACCGGAAGTAATGTAGACTTCAGCTGTCAACTGTCAGCTGTCAACTTGATAACTTGTCAGTTGTCAACGTCATTATAACTGTCAGTGGTGCGTTTGTTTATTAGTCGAGACTTCTCTTGCTCTGAGAACAACGCCTGCGCCAGTCGTGCGCACTGACTGTGTTTAAAGTGATAAAATTTAAATATGTCGGACACCGATGGCGACCGTGCGGATGTTAATCCATTCGAATCTGCGACATATAATATAGAATTAAAGTGCCTTATAAAATATGTGATCCCGCCACGCCCTAAATTGGCATTGCTAAGATGTCGTAGGTTCACTCATGGGAGCTCACAATAACTTAAGTCGCGGAGAAAAATGACACGCCATATTTTTCCTTTACTCATTTCTAAAACATGTTTTCCATAAATCAAGCGACAGCAAGAATATAAACAATAAAATATGTCACATTAATCAAGTACTTAAACTTAGCATATGATAGCAAAACAATAAGGAAAACGTAAAAAGTCGGCCCTGCGCCTGATCTCTCGCCAGTCGTGTCGGTCATCCGTCCAACTGGGTTACGAGAGTAAAGGAAGAGAGAGCGCTCTTGTGTACTGCACACACATTTAGGCACTATATAATAACTCCTGCGTAGCTGGCTTGGTTTCAATGAAACCGGCCACCGTCACCGAAGTCGGTGTGGGGAGCTATTAATACTTCCAATTAAAAAAATCACTTTTTACCGTGCAATAAAGATATACAAAGACAATAAAATACAGTTACAACAAAAAAATTATGAGAAATTACGTCTAGAGCAATGTACTTTTAAGCACCTCATAATATAATATTAATGATTATTAAAGGTCACTTACAATTACTTACTTACTTTATTACTTACTTACAAATAAACATTTCAAGAACTAATTAATTCCTGCTATTAAGATAATATTGCAGTGCAATTTACTAAGGCGGGTCAATTAGTCCGTGATTTTTTGAATTTCTAACCTCCTTACTGAAAAAGCAACACTACTTCTGTCAACAGGCATCTGTCAGTTGACTCCTATCAAAATTTGAACTTGCTGCGTCAGTTAGTTTGTGTTTTACAGCTATCTTTATCAGACTATCCAGTAACTTAAGGAAACAATGGAAAAAAGTGAATTTCGTGTGCTTATTAAGCATTATTTTTTGCGAAAAAAAACCATTACCGAGACCAAGGCTAAGCTTGATAAATACTATGGGGACTCTGCACCATCGATTTCAATGGTAAAAAAGTGATTTACTGAATTTCGTTGTGGCCGTACAAGCACTGAAGATGCCGAACGTCCTGGACGCCCAGTTGAGGTCTCTACACCCGAAACAATCGAAAAAATTCACGATATGGTGTTGGCCGACCGAAGATTGAAAGTGCAAGAGATTGTGGAAGCCATAGGCATCTCGCATGGCTCAGTGGTTTCAATTTTCAATGATCACTTGGGCATGAGAAAGCTTTCCGCAAGATGGGTGCCGCGTTTGCGCACAGTCGACCACAAACGCAATCGTGTAACAACTTCACAGGAAGGTTTGGGCGTTGTTTAATCACAATATGGAGGAGTTTTTGCGCCGTTTTGTAACCGTGGACGAAACATGGATCCATCATAACACACCAGAGACCAAACAACAGTCAAAACAGTGGGTTTCTAAGGGTGAATCGGCGCCAAAGAAGGCCAAGGTGGGTTTGTCAGCCAATAAAGTTATGGCGACTGTTTTTTGGGATGCACGTGGGATAATCCACATTGAGTATCTTCAAAAGGGAAGAACAATTAATGGGGAATATTATGCCAACTTATTGGACCGCTTCAATGAGGATTTGAAAAAAAACCGACCTCATTTGGCCAAGAAAAAAGTTCTTTTTCACAAAGACAATGCAAGGGTGCACACATGTGCAGTTGCCATGGCAAAAATCCATAAATTGGGCTATGAATTGCTCCCACATCCACCCTATTCTCCAGATTTGGCTCCGAGTGACTACTTCTTGTTCCCAAACCTGAAAAAATGGCTCGGTGGAAAAAGATTTGACTCCAATGATGAAGTCATCTCGCAAACAAAGGCCTATTTTGAGGACCTCGACAAATCATATTTTTTGGAAGGGATAAAAAAATTGGAGAAGCGTTGGACAAAGTGTATAGAGCTCAAGGGGGACTACGTTGAAAATAAAATGATTTATTTATCAAAATATCTGTGTTTTATTCCAAAAGTCACGGACTTATTGACCCGCCCTCGTACGTAGACTTTATCAACCAAAAACATGTAAAATTTCTTTTTTTTAACATACAGAAATAATAAGGTACTTGATAACAGTAAAAAAAAAAAGATTTTATGTGTAGTTTTGAATTAGGAGCATCTCAAAGTCACAAAAAAGTTGGAATATTTTTTTGCAAGATTACTGTAAAAAACCTATTATTAGTTAACTTACATCAAATACAGAAATATTTACTATGATAAATATGAACATAAACGCGCAAACTTTAGAGATATAAGAAATGTTTTGAATAATATGACCATACATTTCGTTGCAACTTACAAGCTAGTATGGTGTAATGTCACTTGCCGGTACGATTTTTGTATGGGGCGTTTTCACAAGACTCAGAAAAGTGCTTCAAACAATCCGCAATATCTTCAAAACATTGATTTTTAGTATAATACTATACGTTTTGTAAACTTTCTTATTTTTCAGAGCACTATTTATTTATGTGATAAAAAATTACAGGCAAATACAAATTACCGAGAGACCCATGCCTCAATATCTGGGACGTTAGCGGTCGAAATAATAATGATGATAAATGTTGTTTGCAGAAACCCAGAAGCAAGTTGCTTCACTACATTTCCGTCTCGTCGCGAATACGTGACATTCTGCAAACAGAAGTACATGGTGTGGGAGGTGCTGGTCGCTAAGAGGAACAATCAAACCGAGGTCATCAGACCCCAGCTGCCTGTATGTTGCTCGTGCCACTACAGACCTATGTCCTTCATTGAACGAATTTCGAAAAAATAATGATACAAATTGTAAGCTTTACAAATATGTACTGTTTATTTTTAACTGTTTAATTTGTGATTTTTCATCCACTATATTATGATATATTATAATGATATTCATGTAATCCTTACAGTTTATTCAGTGCAAACAAAGAGGCTAGCATAAACTCACATATTGTCTTTTTTTTTTTTTTTTTTTTGTTAAACAAAGGTGCAAACCCTAGTGACGTAGCTATAAGTGAAGAATTTTTAAATAATGAACACAAAATATTTTGAATTATTTATATTTCAAACACTTCATTTACAAAAAAATTAATTTGTATACTCTATAACAAAAGTTAGTAGTTTTAAATTAAATAATAATAATTATTACGATATAGTTTGTCAGTTTGTTTAGGTGATGCCTTAAAGAGATCTTTTCAGCAACAGCAAGTTAAAATATTGTTAATATTTCAGTTACATCATTGTAAGAGGTCGAGCAACCGGCTTTATACCAGTTCTATAAATTCAGTCTTTATCAAGGGGGCGTGTGAAAGGGACAGGACTATATTTCTAGTAATTATTAGACAAAAATATTATTGCTGTACACATGTTACAAACATTATAAAATATGCATCATTTTTAGGAAACCTTATCCTTAGCTTATATCCATTGCAGAATCGAAATAAAAAAAACAAAATCTTCACCTTTTTATGTGGGATGTTAGTATATTGCACTTTGGAATAATATTCTTATTAACCTGAAGTGTATAAGGATGTTACTTTAGTTTCTCTAGTTGATCCATAAACCACGGACGGCCCGCAGCTCGCTGCGTCAGTATATCACAACCCGTCTCTGTCACTAGAAGCGTTTGTTCAAACTGAAAATAAAAAAATATTGAGTGATTAGTTCCTGTTTCCTCAGTCTATTTTGTTTTATTGTAACATTTATGTAAACAAAAAACTACATGCTCCTAATCTTTGGGAAAACCCTAAGATAAGGAATGTGTAGTTTTTTATAACTACAACCTTTTGAACTTTGTTGAACGTTGAACTTTGGGTATAATTAGGTATATTCATATAAGTGTTTAATATTAAAGAACAAACTACAATAAATCAGAGTTTTTTATATAATAAATATTATTAATATTTTTTATAAATATTTTAACCAACCAGCGATTTTAATTACATGTTTCAAAATAGGCCAAAAGTGCTACTGGTGTCATGGGCGTCTGCTGACGTCACGTCACAACTGTTACTGAACTAATGAAAATTTTCTTCTTAACATCCATGTGTTCCAGATGGATGTTAAGAAGAAAATTTTCATTTTTTTCGTAAACATTAGTGTTTGATTATTATCAGAATATGTTCACTTGCATTAAATTGGTAAAAATAATCTGATCAAAAATTTCAATATATCCATTATTATGTAAAAGAAACAACTTTTTAGGAGAATTTTTTTCCTCAAAATGTAGCATTTTGGATAACATTAACAGCAAATGGAACAGGCAAACGGCAAAAGCATAGACAATCCACAAGAAGTGATGTCATTTCATCTGATTCGTATTTGAGTGAACATGGTTGACTTGTTTTAGTTTTATTTTAATGAATAAATAATTAATATTGTATTATATAAATGAATATTAATAAATATATTTATCATACTTTAGTAGATTTCAGATATTATAGTATTTATTAACAATAGTCATCATGCCTATTCTTATTATTTTCATTTGTTTACCTGGGCAGACCTCATACCATCGGCAGTCACTGCTGTCCAGTGGTCAGGCCATTGCTCATCACGCCACCCACCCTCGTTGATCATTGGCTCTATAGTAAAGCAATGCCCAGGCTTCATCACACCAACAGCTTTATTTTCTAAAAAAAAAAAACAATGTAGAAATTAAAATGATTAGCAAGGAAACATAATAAATGGAATGTCACACAGGTATAATAAGTAAATGGTCAAAGTTTTTTTTTTAACCTCTTGTGACATCTCCTTTATACCTCTGTGACATTTCATTTAATATATTTCCTTGCTATTTATTTCACCTAATAATTATATTATAATTGCAGTACACTTACTGCAAGTAAGTACATTTCCAACATTGTAACAATGTTGCAAACAGATAGTTGATTTGATATTTATATTTTGTATGTTTTAATAAAATAAACTCACTTGCATAATGTGGCACATTGGGAGCCGTGTGAAACAGTCTATGAATACCATGACCACAGTATGACCTAACAACACTAAGACCATGAGCCTGCGCATGCTTCTGAATCACATTACCAATTTCCCGATACTTTTCACCAGGTTTAACAATTTCTATAGCTTTCTGGAGGCACTCGTAAGTGACCTGAACAAGCTTCTTGGTAGAGTCAGGAACATTGCCAACAAAGAATGTCTCATTTAAATCGCCATGAAATCCTCGATGGTAAACTGTCACATCCACATTGCACACATCACCATCCTTAAAATTACATTATATACAGTAAATAAAAAAAAAACAAATTGTACAGGAGTATAATACAATTATTTATTTTAAAAAAAATGTCTAAAATTTTATGGTAAATAAGCTTATTACTTGGCTTATTAACTCATTATCTTTTCTTAAATATGGCTGCAAGAGAAATAAGTCATTACATTTTTTATTTGGCCAAAGAAGCCAAAGGTATAAAAATATAACATACCTGTAATGGGCGTGTGTCAGGTATCCCATGGCATATAACCTCATTCACTGAAGTGCAGCAACTGTTTGGGAAATTGTGATAGTTCAGTGGACTAGGATAGCACTCCCGTTCAATGCAAGCTTCATGAACGACTCTGTCAATTTCATCTGTAGTCACACCAACATTGCATACCCTGAAACATACAGAAATGATGATAAAAAAGTAATTGCAAATTTACCACATTTCAATGGAAGCAATTTTAAATGAAAACGGAGTGCGTACTTCGCGGCCTCGTCTAGAACTTCTCTTCCTAACCGGCAAGCAACACGCATTCCTTCGATTTCCTCATCGTCAAGCACTTTTATATGACCGGAACCCTTGGCTTCGTTCTCTGAGGCAGGAAAGCCGGTGGGATGGTCGGCGTAATCTGGACGTCCTATATGCGGCGGCACACTACGCTTAGGCCCCGGAGGAAAAGGCCGCAACTTGCCAGTAAAATTGTAGGACGGCCAAGGATTAAATTCAACGTTTGCTCCGTCAGTATTTTCACCCTCTACAACAATTCAACACTGTATAATTGCACTACAATTATGAGAAACATAACCTACAAAGACCTACTTGCAAGTGAATGAATGACTTTGTGCGATTTCCATGATTTCTTGAAGCAGTCTTGGTTGCAAAAGAACGAGCCTTGTATCCCAAGTTTTATACAAGTCGGGCATTGCAATTGTGCAACTGATTTGCAACCAGGCGTTTCGCACATTCCAATAGCAGCCATTTTTTTTATATATTTTATGCAAATTTATTCTTCAAAAAGAAATAGAGAAATACAGTTTGACATTTGCCGACAAATGTCAAATATGACATAAAACCATGGAGGTTAGAGAAAAGGACAACGAACGCTGTAGAAAATAGTGTCAGGGAAAAGGGATGTTGCCTACTGTGGAATATCAAGTTTTTTTATTAATAAAATAATAATAACTATAAAAACTTTATTTCTCAAATTACACATAATAGATTTAGCCATAAAAACGGTTAGATAGAGCATGGGCAAAGGCGGTCTTATCGCTTTAAGCGATCTCTTCCAGACAATCTTAGTGTCAACGGAAAACTTAGATGTAAGCGGAAGTGGAATATATAAAAAAACTGAACATTAAATAATATAAGAAACATAAATTTTAAAATTGTTGATTAAAGATACATAAATCTAAAAGAAATAGGTAGGTAAGTAGAATTTAAGTTCACGTGAATAAATTTTTTATGGAAATAAAAAAAATTTGCACATCTCTTTCTCGCAATACGATTTGTTACGTTACGAGTTGATACCGCCATACATTAATTTATAATGACAAATGTATGGCGGGTGTAACTCGTGAGAGGTTAAATTGTTTGTATTTTTTTTTTAATTGTATAAAAATGGGTTCTAGATTGTATATTAACATGATGTCCAATATAGAATAAACGAAAAAACTTTTTAGGCAATATGCCTAATATGTAAAAATAAGTGAGGCGCTGCGATCGCTAAGTAGTCTCAATAAAAGCGGGCAACCAATGCTGCGAAGAAAATTATACTACTTACCGACGGCAACGCGGCTGGTGGCTGAAAAATGAGTTATAAATTTTACAAATTTTCAGGGACAAGCGGGCAATGATTTAGCACGTAGCGATCGGTCTCCCATAGTCTAACCTCCATGCATATGACAGCAAATGACCATTGATGTATTCTTCTACTTCTTCTTAGTGTTAAACATAATGACATGACTAATTCACCAGGATATTCATATTTTACAATATTTTATATAATAGTTTTTTCTTTAATAGTTAATAAAAACATGAATATATTCTGAAACCAATAATGTATTTACAGAACGTAATAGGTTATAATAGTAAAATCATTGATAACTAAGTAAAATATATCACCAAGTACATATTTCACGAAACATTAATTATTTACTTACGCAGAATTTTCCGCACGTAATAAAGCCAACCATCAGATAAATCATAAGAACGAATACAAATATTTCTACCACGAGTATACAAATAATTCCATGCTGCTAACATTTCTGTCACATTCATTTTGTTTCTAAAATAATGGCTGTAATTTTATAAAAAAATAATTAGTTAATTTAACAATTTCATTTGTCTGAAACCCTGACCAGCCAGCTCAGAAATCCGCCGCTGTAAGGTCGAGGGTCTCGATAAAGTGTTAAAGCGATACCCACTCCTTAGAGCGGTGTGAGGTGTCATGTGCTAAGACGAGTAAGACTAATCTAAGACGTACCTACATGAGTGGTTCTGCCACCTTCTCGAGTCTTGACTCTCCAGCGCTTATCGTGGCGAATTATTGTTGTGCTCGGCAGACAGGAAAACAAATAAGGGACGGTGGGGCAATACTTACACCATACCTAAGGTTCAGAGCATAATATCTAGACTTAAAGTTTTATAAACATAATAACATTTAGTATTCAAATAATCCTTAGATATTTGGCTTTTAGTATTAGTTATGTAATAGAATTAGGAACATGAGATAAAAAAAAAATCTATATAACTATCCTCAGCTCCTACACATAATAGAAGGAGACAACATAAAGTGTCTATTTATGACAATTCGAACAAGCTTTAATAATTGGTGCGTTCATTAGATTTACCTTTAGTAAAATAATTACCATAATTATAAGGTACCATAATTATAATAATTATAAGGTTTAATTTAATAGATGACGTCATGTGGGCTTATTTTTGGTGTTTTTTTTCTATACCTATTACCTAGTCTTCTTTTGTCAGTTATTGCACATCATTATTTCGTTTTTTGATCATTCTGCTTCTTTGTCCCGTAGCCGGTAGCAAACTATTATGATATAAATATATACTTAGGGTATATTATTAAAGTAACTAACTACTACATAAAATTCATATGAAACATTTTTTTATTTTATTTACTGAGTATTTTCTCGCGGCTCCGCCCGCGTAAATATAGTATCTGGTATCCCATGAGAATACTGTACTTTTTCGGGATAAAAAGTAGCCTATGTTTTAATCCAGAGCCTAAGCTACTACCATACCAAATTTTATCGAAATCCGTTCAGTAGTTATTGCGTAAAAGAGTAACAAACATCCACCCATCTATCCATCCATTCATCCATCCTCACAATTGTGGAATTGGATTAAACTTTCACATTTATGATATTATAAGGATTTATTTATTATAGGTACAGTGAAACAAATTATTGCCCTTTTTGTTAGTCTATTTTACATAAATATCATCTAATATCTATCTCTTATACCTCTTCTAATTTCTAATCTCTTAAACCAAGCAACGGATTTTAATGCAGTTTTTAGTAATGGATAGAATGGTTCAACAGGAAGCTATATAATATGTATAATACATCGCACCGTGCGAAGCTGGAGTGGGTCGCTAATATAAAACAAAAAAAAATTTAATTCCAATTACTGACAAAACCCCACTCCTGAGGTGAATATCGCCATACTAAATAATAATCAGCGTGGCAATTATTAACTGAGATAGGTTTGAAATCTGTTGATGGGTGGGGACGATTTTTTGCATTGTCCTTTATCACACTTAAATTAAATTTAAAATTAAATTAATTTAAAATTTTAAGAGTAGACGTATCAACTAAAATCACTTTTTGGTCAACAATAATTAAAACAAATGACGTTTGTATTTTTTTTTATACTCCTATGTCTTACAACTATCACGACTTTAGATGCTGGAACCGATGTGCTCGGTTTATTGGTAACACCACGCGAAAAGCCTACTACCTCGTCTTACCTATCTACTTTTAATTACTACCTACTTTATCTTGCCCCACCTTCCCCTACATATCTAAATGCGAAGAGAGTACCTATCGATATACCTATCTAGGTATTTAGATTTAGGGACTGGTAGAAATCTTACAACACGTGTAAAGCACACACAACAACCATGTTTTACAATTACATGTTCACTTAAATAGTTCATCCAGACCTCCACTTACTAAATCAACTGACCAATTTATTTAAACTTGTAACAATACTTACCATATGAGGAAGTGAGCAACATATAGGTACTTTATTTACAAAACAGTTATAGTAATACAAACATTTCGAATAAAAGAACTCGAAAACAGCACGAGTCAATATTCACGGGCTATCACGGCGTTTTGACGTTAAATTGTGTTTGATACTATTTTCGTCTGTGTTGTTTCAGCCGATCTTAGCTATGTTTGCTCACGTTTATGAAGGATTTAATAGGACCGATAAGAATTTAATATTATCTATGTATTATGTGCTTTTCTGATAACTGTTATTATACCTTCCTTCCTTCCTATCTACCTACTGTGCCTACCAAGTTCAATAAGAAATTGAACACTAGGTAGGCTTAATGTTGAATTTACTTGAATTGGTTTTAAATACATTTAAATGTAGGTATTGTTGCGGGATAACAAAATCTGTAGGTATAAGTAAATTGGATAACGAGGGAAAAATCAGGGCTGTATTTAGAGCTTTAACTGCGTCGTGGGCACGAAAAATGCCATTTCGCCATTTCGAGTTGAGAGCCGTGGCTGATGAGCTGGCATGACATTTGTCTTCTAAATAAAAAAAAACATAAGCAACAAACCTATTGTTCGTTCAGTGTCATTTACCTCGGAGATTCTATTACCGGCTTCTCACTTACCTAATGCGTGTGAAAGTATTTACGGTAGGTACTTACAATAAATACTTAGTCTAGCCATAAATACTGTTAAAATTAAAAATAAACGAAATATTACATTTGAATTTGGAAACTGGCATTTTTGACGTGAAACGTCTTTAAAATCGCGCCGAAACATACGGGTACCAGGTTTAAAAACTGGACCGTAACGAAAAGGTCTATATCATCGTACCTTAATAATTAAAAAACTATTAGTCTTAGAAACAAAAATGTGGTGTAAATATTTCACTTATATAGTCAGCTCACTGTTATGACATTGAGTTCGTGTCGGGGTCAAGCGGGGCGGCGGGGGAGGGATACTGCGATAACTGTGCGAAACCGGCGCTCACGCTTGTTTCTATTCAGTGTAACTCGTGACTCCGACTTTATAGCGTGGTGATTCTTTCGTGTGTTTGTCAAGTTTATTTGAACCGATTGATTTATACAAAAATAAGTGTAATTTGGACAGTATTTATATTTAAAATAACCAGAAAGTGACAATAAATATATAAACATTTGCTATGTCGGCCTCAGCGCGTGCAAGTGCATGTTTCTATTACGTACCTGTTCTTTTTTATTAAAAATACTTAAAACAGCGTCCATCTTGTTTTCATTTCAATCTTTTACTTTAAAATCGATTCGCTAACATAGACGTTTCACGTTAAAACCAACGGCCGTGTGCCCCGACACAGCCCCACCAGCTTTTTTTATGATTGTTCATTGATTTTTATCATTTTGGCGCCAATACATTGTATAATATTTTGCGATATTAAAATGGAGTGGGGTGATAAAGAGAACTGAATCGCTGTGATTGCATTACACAAAGTAGGTATGGAGCCAAATGCAATTTTTAAAACTCTCCATGCGCTTGGTATTAGTAAAATGTTTGTATACCAGGCTATTAATAGGTACAATGAGACCTCCTCTGTTTGTGACAGAAAAATATCAAGACGTCCACGTAGTGTTCGTACGAAAAAGGTGGTCAAAGCAGTAAGGGAAAGAATTCGAAGAAATCCTGTCCGAAAGCAAAAGATTTTATATCGGGAGATGAAGATAGCACCTAGAACCATGTCGCGAATTTTAAAAGATGACTTAGGACTTGCAGCCTATAAGAAACGTATTGGTCATTTCTTAACTGATAATTTAAAAAAGAATAGGGTGGTAAAATCTAAACAACTACTGAAGCGGTACGCAAAGGGAGGTCACAGAAAAATTTTGTTTACGGATGAGATTTTTTTTACAATTTAGCAACATTTTACAAACAAAATATTCGTATTTATGCTCAAAGCTCTAAGGAAGCTTCCCGATTAGTCGACAGAGTGCAACGTGGGCACTATCCGTATTCAGTGATGGTTTGGTGGGGTATTAGCTATGAAGTGTGGAGTGTGTGAGTGGAGTGACTGAGCCATACTTTTGTGAAAAAGGTATCAAAACTGCGGCACAAGTGTATCAAGATACCATTCTTGAGAAGGTAGTGAAGCCCCTTAACAACACCATGTTCAATAACCAAGAATGGTCATTCCAGCAAGACTCGGCGCCGGGTCATAAAGCTCGGTCTACGCAGTCTTGGTTGGAAACGAACGTTTCGGACTTCATCAGAGCTGAAGACTGGCCGTAATCCGCTGGATTATGATTTAAGGTCAGTTTTAGAGAGTACGGCTTGCTCTAAACGCCATGATAATTTGGAGTCCCTAAAACAATCCGTATAATTGGCCATGGAAAATTTCAATGGAATGGAATTTTGCCATGGAAAGAGTGCGTGTTTCTATTGATAACTGGCCTCAACGTTTAAAGGACTGTATTGCAGCCAATGGAGACCACTTCGAATAAGCTATTTATATTTTAAATTGTTTTGTATTTATGTATTAAGCTAACACATTGTAAAAGTAATAAATGTTATTTGCAATAGAATTTTTTTTATTTGTTTCAGTATTTATGGCAAGACTAAGTAATAATCAATTTAAAAATAAAATGTCTGTCGGTCTGTCTGTCTGTTTGTTCCGGCTAATGTCTGAAACGGCTGGACCGACTTTCACTGGCAGATAGCTGATATTATAAGGTCTAACATAGACTACTTTATCTCAGAACTCCGTTAAAAAAAATAGTGTTCCGTTTCCGTTAGTACTTACTATGCAAATGAAGTTGCAGTTTAAAAAAATTGGCAGTTATAGGGACGATAGAAGTGATAACAGTATTTAGGTATACCGCCTTCAACAATATTATACAATAGTATCTGGGAGACCTAGCATTGCTCGGAGTTTTAGTAGTGCGAGAAGAAAATGAAAATTATAAAATAAAAAGAATAAAAATATTTCGTATGACCGAAATTCAAATTCAATCATTCAAAAATGCCTACGTAACTTTTTTTCCTTATCATGCTATTTTATACATTACACACATTTAAGAGTGTATATGCCAAAGATACATTTAATGTTAGTGAGAGCAAAGTTGGGACAGGATTCGGTCTACTGATGCTTATTACATTCTCCACTAATATATTTAGGATCATTAAATGATAAGTGGGGTGCAAGTAAATGGTTCTTAATAATATTTTTATGTTCGAGTGTCTTGTTCAATCAGTTATTCTTTTTTACTGAATATGTAGAAGATTACATTCTAGGAGTATTTTGGATAAATATGTTCTTTATCTAGGAGCCAATCTGTGCACAACTCCTTTAATTACGTTACGCGTATCTGACATTAGTATTTTTATCATCATCATATCTTATTTGGCGCCATAACGCGTTACGTAACGTAGCGGTTTACCCTCCCATAGGAAGTTATCACTTCAAAAACATACGTATCTAACACTGGCGTATAAACTTACCCTATAGGTCTGTACATCTTAAGCAAATGATTTTTGATGACGTTTCGACTACCCTCTAACGCGCACAGAAAAAACAGTATTCTCCGAATAAGAAAAATAATCTTGCATGAAAGCAATTTGCATTAAGTCAAGATTATGGTTGCCTCATATATATTGAAACTAATATTTTCTTACACTAAAAAAATAATAATCTTAAACTGATATTTGAAGTAATCTTGAATTAAAACAATTTCCGATTGATTTAATATAATACGTTTTCTACCAAGAATTATTAGAATTCTTAATGTAAGTTGATAATTCTCTTGATGCAAGCTTAGGATGTATTTTCATTTTAAGAAAATATTGATTTCAATCAAATAAGAAATCACTTCATTAGAAATAATATATGCTTAATTTAAATACATATTTTTTTCTGTCAACAATAATAAATTTAGCTTGAACACTAATTTCACTTATTTAAAGTGGTGTTTTTTTTAATATTAGAAAATTATATCCTTACACCAATAACTAATATTTTAAATTTTAATTTATGCAACCTACGATAAAGAATAACCTTTCTTGTTTCGGGAAAAATATTTCTTGGTCTAATATTATTACTTCCTTTCAATAAAAGTTTTAAATGCTTGTGTTAAATTTTTTGAATGTCTTATAGGTACTAATATAATACGGCTCAGGAACTCCCAATAGTCCAATGGAAGTTCTCGAGTCGTTTCCTGAAAGGTAAATAAAAGACAACATACAAGGAACCAACAGAAAAGCATATCAAATAGTGGTTTCTTAAACAAAATGAAAAGAGATGTTAATCGTATAAAATTTATTTACTTACATAAAAGACAACAATTGATATCACAACCTTATAATATTATATAACTTAGTTTACCATAAACATAGATAAGAGATTGTTTTAATAACGTTTTTAGAATCAATAATTTTAGTACAAAAACAACAAGCTTAGTATAAACAACACTAACTGTCTTCGTCTAGATGTTTATAGCATTCAAAATATTGAGCAGACCTTCGTTTTGAGTGTTTCTTAAAGTCAAAAATTCTGTTAAAAAATTTCATTAAAGTTGAGATAGAAATTTCCTGCACTATCAGGATATTAAAGTTCAAAATCGATATTTATCTATAACAAAACAAAATTAAAATTAGTAAATAAATATTTAGTAAATTAAAACTAACATCCCATGCGCGCTCTTGTGAGCGACATGTTTTACTTACCAAAGAGTGACTTCTAGGGTCATTTAATATGGGCCAATTCACAAAAAAATCATAGACATTTGGGTATTTAGTGCGGTTCTGTCTAAACTTAAAAGTGGCCTTCCATTTATTTATCACTTCATCAAACGGTTCATTGTTTGTTTTGAGCCACAAAATGACTGAATTTACTGTAGGTAGCTGAAAAAAATAGTCAACTGTTATTAATCAAGGGAAACAATAATTAAACTAAAAATTATTATGTTACCTTTTTAACAAAAATAATTATCCTAATCGGTTTACCCGTTTAGGAGTTATGATGCCACAGACAGACACATACACACATTTAAACAGTTACAGTTCTTGCAAACTACGAGCGCGCGTAGCCTTTATTTGTAGTTGTAATTGTAAATATACTGTAAATATACATTATCGTTAGTGTGCGTACCTGACGGAGCGGTCAGTAGCGAGCGAACTTGTACAGATATGGTCACTCACACAACTAAGGGCGCCGCGCGCTCGTAGTTTGCAAGATCTGTATTTCAATATTACATGTCAATTTTAATCAAATTACATATTAAGATTAAATAATACCTACCCTCTTCCTCATTAGAAGCTAGACTTTTCTTGACCTGTACTTCATTGAGTACTACAGATTTTCTTTTGCGGTCCCCATACTTAAAAAACTTCCTGAGACTCAGAACAGCTAGTGGACGTAGGTTTTGTAAAGTCTGTTTCACTCAATGACTCTGAACACTCATTAAATGACTCTGTAACATAAAATATGTGTGTAATGCACAGTGGCTAAATCATGTACTTACTTAAGATTACCCTAAATAACTAGTACCTATAGATTGTCTTCATTGGCAAAGTTATTAAACAAATTATGAATGTATTTTTCAACATATTGTGACTAAAGAGCTTTAATATTCATTATACATCCTGCGTCATACAAAAAAAGAATAAACGCTGCCCAGTTGCAGATGCAGCGGTGCACAGCACCGCAAACGCCAATGGATTTCACTTACATGAGCTGTGATAATTTCAGCTAACTTTATCCGGGTCCCAAGATGAGGGCAGAGTTCCTCGGGGTGCTCTGGAATGAGTTTGTAGAATAACTCTGTTGTTATGCCATTTGCTGCAATGTTGAACCGAAATGGTACATTTAAGTAATCTATAACTTAGCTTAACGTGACATGGATATGATTTTTGATGAATTTTTGCATGGGTGGGTGGCACTTCAACAGTACTATAATCTAAGGCTGGCCAGTAAAATCAATGCATACTTACACACACAAACTTCTATTACTTCTGGAGAAATATTATTTGCCTCGAGGAGAGTAACTACGTTGTTATTTTCGTTAATTTTGTTTTGCAAATCACTGAACTGAACTGAACCCGCACCACAAGAGATATTGCACATATTCACCTCAATCAATCTAACACGTTACACGGAAAGTTTCAAACTGCACAAACAGGTTTAAACTTGTTTAGCTTGCTTTGGCAAGGCGCGCGCGCACTATCGTGGCGTCGGTAGTCATACCAAAAAAAAAATAGGTAGACTAGAGGTAACTTGTCATTAAATTTAAAAAAAATTAACTTTTTTTTAAACTTTATGTATTTGAAACAAGGTACTAATAAAATTTTGAGGCCAAACAGGATGTTTAATGAACAAGATTTTATGTCATTAGTTCAAGATATATTTTTTTTTAATTGTTCTAGATATGATTCAAGGTAATAATTTCTTCATTGGATGAAATGTTTCATTGTTTTAAATAAACTTACAGTTTGAAATAAGTATTTCATTGTATTAGAGCAATAAAATTTGAACTTCTTAGGTTAATTTTACTTATTCTTCAATTAATTTTTTTTTTCTTGATTGTAAAATTGCAACAAGAAAATATTTTTTTCATTTTGAGACTGCCATTACATAAAGATGAATAAACATTACTTGTATTAACACAAATTTCCTTAAAATAACTTATTATGTCAAGAAAACTATTTTTCTTGATTCGAGAAATCCTTTTTATCTGTGCGTGCGCTGCGCTGAGAATACTTAAACGGAAATATAATATTATGTACCTTTACTGAAAAAAATGCACTTTTCATGAGTTGGTTAAAAATACATACTTTTTTCGACAATAGCACAATTATTACAATCGAAAATATTCTCACAGGCGAAAGCTTATGCACGGATTGCCATTTTCAACCGGCACTAATTTTCCGGTCGCGTCAAGAAAGGAAATGGATTCCCAGAAATATCATAGCCTTAGTTTTAATGTTGTATTGTAATAGTTTATACGCATTGCAGCTTTGGTAAATACCCACAAATGGAAATTCTTTTATGTAATAGTTTAAAGGCCCGTGTCACAATCTTCTCATAAACGTCGGATAGTTTATCGGAAGTTTTGTTTCTGCTTACTCTATATCGAGCGAGCGACAGAGACAAAACATACCTACAAACTATCTAACACTTACCCGTAGTGTAAGTTGTGAAACAAGTAAATGTTTCTGTAAACTACTAGGCCATTAGATAGGTATAACGTATAAGTAATAATCAGAGCTCACCTTAGTAAGTTTTTTGCTGGGTTTTTTCTGTCTAGATAGAAAATATCTTGTTTGAAAATAAAACTTATTCAAACAAGATATTTTCTATCTTATTTTTTTTATTATATCTATGTATTAAATAGGATTTGTTGTTTATAATTTGCAAGCTATTTTGTATGTATGTAGAGTGCTCTCATAATTTATATTTTGTATTATAATGACGATGCCGTTATGCAGACACAATACAATTGTCAATGACATGTTAGTCTGATATCATAATATATCATGTACGACCGAGGCCTGTATATTTTCAAATCTATATTATCTATCTATACAATATCTATACATATAATAAATTCGTAACTGGTCGCTGTTTGTACATGGAAGATAGTTAAGAAATGGGGGCTTTATTAACAGTGCAGAACCCAAAACAATGATTTTTTGAATTTAATCTGTTTGTCTGTTTATATGTACGTTTCTACGCGCTAATCTCAGAATCTAATTGACGGATTTTGGTGAAATTTGGTATGGTAGTAGTGTAGACTCTGGATTACACATAGGCTACTTTTTATTGTGAAAAAATGTATGGTTCCCGCGATATTTGTTTTTGCGCGTAAGAAGTCAACGGCTTAGCCGATTTGAATGCGGTTTTCATTAATGCGTTTTGGTTAGCTCTACTAAAAAGTGACTGTTTGTTTCATTTCAATCGGTTCATAAATATAAAAGTAATGTCATTCTAAATAATATAACATGTAAAATGCTATAGAATAACTGATTAGTTGAACTGGCTGAAACTTTACATATGGTTTGGATTAGTTGAACTGGCTGAAACTTTACATTACCTAATCATTGATGTACTTCTCACTTATTACTCCTGGTATACACCAATAAGTGAGAAGTTCTAGGTCGTAGCGCTAACTCATGTTAAGCAACGCCGGTCATGGATTCAACTAGGATGGGTCATGGAATGTGGTCAACATTCTCAAATATTTTTAAGATCAAAGTCTATACGCCTAACACCTACTAACGTTTTCCTATTCAGGAGATTTTCGAAATCATTAAAACACGACGACGAACATATCCTTACTTATTATAAACGCGAAAGTTTTATGTATGGATGTATGAATAGGCTACATTTTAACGCAGGAAAAAGTACGGTTCTTCCGGGATTTCTTTTTCGCGTACGAAGTCGCGATCAACATCTGAACTATATTAATATTATAAAGAGGCAAAGCTAATATTATAAAGAGGTAAAGTTTATTTCTTTGTGAGTTTGTGACTTACCGAGATTGTAAGGGGTAATTTCTGGATATACTTCAACCTATTTTTAAACTCTTTTACAAAAAGAAAGCCGAAAAATGATAAATATATTCCGTGGTAGTCGGATTTGCAAAATCAATCGAAAAAAAACGAGCGAACGAAATCGTTTTTGAGAAACGATGAAAGACGAACTCAATAGAGTTCTAGATAAAAGTTTAGAGTTTGATAGTGCCTGCAAAAAATATAAATAGCATTTAGCCTGCGGCTTCTCCCTGTGAAATCGGGTTTTAAGCGATATCTTTATAATAACTTAAAACGTTCATCCGCTATTTTACTTTCTTAGAGGTTGAATATTGAAAAATGCTAAAATTCGTAACCCATTATTTTTTCGTACTCAACTCATACGAAATTTCATGCGAATATGTCCAAGAAATAAACAATTTTATACATCTACTTTTATCCCCTATTTCACTACCTTAGAAGGTTGAATTTTGAAAAATCATATTTAAGTTCCCCGCTGAGTCTGAGCTGTCTGTATGTTCGCGATAATCTCAAAAACTACTGAAAGAATTTTCATACATTTTACATTTGCCGACAGAGTAGGTAGTTCCTTATAAAGGTTTAAGTCGATAAAAATTAATTAAGGTTTTGTGGAAATTGTTTGATTTATGGCGATAATTGTTGAAGGTGTCTTGGAAATCAAATCACACACAAATCAATCTTGTGAAATGTAATGTAAAGGATATGTAAAGGAAATGTATTAAAGAAAATGTAAAATTAGTAAATAATGCAAAGGAAACGAGTAAATGTAAACAAGAAGTAGAGTTGTACAAGAAAGTAAGGAATGTAATTAATTAATAAAACACAGAAAAGGAAATGTAATAGAATGAATTGAATAGAATAGCTAAAAGATGGGAATGTAATGTAAAGATATGTAAAGGAAGTATATTTAAGAAAATGTAAATTTAGTAAATAATGTAAAGGAAATGAGTAAATGTAAACAAGAAGTAGAGTTGTAGAAGTAAGTAAGAAATGTAATAAAGATAGCAAAAATGAAAATAAATAATTAAGGTGAAGTAATATAGACTGAAATAGAGAAAAGGAAATGTAATAGATTAGCAAAATGATGGAAATGTAAAGTAGAAAATAGAATAAAAGTGAAGTAAGAACAAGATGTAAAGGAAATGTAAAAATAATAAACAACAAATGTAAATGTAAAAAGTGTAAAAAAGTAAAAAATTGTCCTGGCTAATGGCCGGGGGAACAAGTATTATAATAAAAAAAAAAAAAAATAATAATAATAATAATAATAATATTATATCTATCTTTTAAGGATAGGTTACTATACACAAATAATGTGGTAGGTACTTTCAAAAGCAATTAAGATGGATATTATTCATCCTTATCTAGGAGTTTATATCTAGGAGATATAATATATTTCACTCTGTGCTATTACTATATTGCAGGTATTTGCTTTAGATGTTTTTTGCCACGAACACTCTCCCACGCGGGCGATGCTGCGGGAAAAAGCTAGTAAGTTATATGATTCAAAATTCAGTAATTTTCGACCAACTTTGATTAGTTTCAGCCATTATGATTCTCCATTTATGTTTTATTTTTCGTTTTTTTCTCATTACTTACCTAATAATGTAATTAATTAAGTTTATGTCTAATTTGTAACATCAATTAATCGCCCTGAAATTATGTAAGTACTTATAAAATATGCAAGCTATATTACAACTATAAAGTAGGTAGCATATAGATATAAACAACATGAATGTGCAATTTTAGCTTTTAAGAATGTTTGTTCATTGTTGGTGTATCTATTATATAAATAAATAAATAACTTAATGCAAACATATTATGACAACACACAACCTGCTTATGAATTAGATTTCTTGATAGTGCTAAAATAATCAAATGATTTAAGTGGAAAGTGCATGTCATTGGCCAAAGTGGCGTGTTTAAAAAAAACCTTCCCTAGTGCGAGTCGGACTCGCGCACGAAGGGCTTCGTATCATTATACCAATATTTTGCATGTTGACTTAATATTTCGTTATTTTCGCACGAAGTTTAGTTTAGTTTTCGTAAGCCGTTATAGTTTTCCTTCAAAGTTCATCACATGGACTACCATCATTTATTTTTCTGTTTCTTAGAGCCGTTAGTCGTTGAGCTTTTAGAGGTGGCGGGGGGACGCCCTATTTTAACAAAAAAAGCGCTTTAAAGTTGAATATCTCGCAAAGGGATACCTACATCAAAAAATCATCTTATTAAATCCCACTATGGGGTAGACGCGAGAAAATAAAACCATCTTCACTTTACGTGTAGGGGAGGTACCTAAAAAAATATGTTTCGTGATTTTATTTTAGCACGTTATCGGGGTAGTAAATACACATATTCATGCAAAGTTTCATCTTGCTAGTACTAACCGTTTGGAAGGTATGCCGAAGCGGAACCCTAAAAAAGCCTGTTTCTATTATAATTTTTCTTATGGGCCATTTTCATCAAATTTTTCCAAAAAAATATCATTGAATCCAACCTTTTGCTGCAGCTGCTGCTACCAACATTTTTAGCGACATTTGTATACTAACTACATTTTTGCATTTTTCCATCAAAATCCGCAATTAATGTCGTGTACGTAAAATCCTTTATCTTAATAATTTGTTACGCAGCCTTTTATGTTATAAAATTTAGGGGTTTAAAGCAAAGATGAGTCTCGTTACCCCGACGTGATGGGGAGGGCTGCTCGCCGCTTGTTAATAGTTTGTATTTGTTACGGGTTACCCCGCCTCTGTTTTGGTAGCATATCTTGTTAAGGGTATTTATATTTCTAATATTATTATTTACTAACTAGAGCTCATGAATTTTAAAATACCCTCATCAAGGGAGATAGGTTATGTCAAACAGTAAAGGGATGTTGAGTTTCAAGGTTTGTGCTAAGTAGTAAGTATAGTGTTATTTTTTAAGATAAAGCTGAATTATTTAAATAATAGTAGTATTTTCCGACAAACCATTGTAGGTGAAAATTTGCCTTCAGTCACAAGATCTTCACATAGCTTGCAATATTTAATAGCATTACTTACACCATTAACGAAATATTAAAGAACAATCAATATTTTAATAGAATACAATAAAATAATGTTAAAATATTATGCTGTTGATAGTATCGAATACCTTAGGTATTGGAAGTTGTTTGAAATTAGAAAAAACTGAACACATCCGGTTAAATCCGGCTCGGGGCGTCTTGAGAACCGTACGTAAATAAGTCCTTCAGTGTTCGCACTTGGCGCGTTCTCACCCCCGGAGTCTGGGCAGATTGTCTCTGGGCGGCGCGGAAGGCGGCCGCGCTGTGATTTACGCCAAGTATCTCGCGATCGTGAACTTATCTTTGCCTATGGTGAGTTTCTTACATTTTAAATGTTTTTATTGTATATAGCGTATTATTTTATTATAGCTGATATATTTAAACGTTAACGATTTTTAGGTTTATATTGCATTATATAAACTGAGTAGTAAATACCTATTGTTTAAAAATGTAAATGGCGCACAAATAAAGTATGGTACAAAACAAACCTCTGTCCACTACAGGCGACTAGTCAAAAAAATAATTAATTAGGATTTAATGATATAAAAGTTGAAGCTTAGCGTATGCTTAGATATGACAATTATTTTTAATTATTTCTTTTAAATAAATTACATTACTTATCCATTGACATATAGATAAGTAATTTAAAATAACGTGCGGGGAACTTTTTAAGGTGTTTGTGTTGTTTTAATAAGCTTTTATTGCCATTTCCTTAATCCTTGTTCATTGTTCATTCGTAAAACCTTTCTTGTAATTACAATAGACTCACACTGAACTTCGGCAGACATGAGCCACAAAAATACATATAGGCGGACCTGCACTTGTAAGATAATTTTGTACCTAATAGATGATATTATCTACCTACTAATCAATTGTAGACCGTACGTGCGTTCGCCGCTATTTTTGAAAAACTGTCGCGGGCCGCAAGGATATAGGTCTCGATCTGTATGCAGCCTGCGGGCCGCACGTTGCTTTACACTTTACATTCCACAATATTATTAGTGTCTGAAGATTTACCAACGAAAGCTATGCATTACAATAATAATAACTGTCCAAAACACTCGTAATTCTACTACCCGTATAAATCACACACGTCACAGTTGGTAATAAGATAATGTTACGGAGTATCCAAATAAAGATAAGCGTTTGCGTTACGCTGGAATTAAGGATTTGATTGTCCTCTCCCAACTCATTCCGACATTTTACTACGCCTAGAACTTTCTGCTTTTAAAATTACCAAATTCTTAACATTATACCGCGTTTTGTGCAGGTGTTTTATTACTTTTGGTCAAGTGAATTGGTTTTCCATTAACATTGAAAGCTTTTTTACTATTTTTAGAAATGTGTAGGTTTTAATTAAATTTCTTGAGTGAAACCTCTCTAGCAGCGATGAGGGTGAAATTTCAGGCCACGTCGTGATATGATTTTGGGTCTAACGTCATCTGTCGGAAGCTACATATACTTCTTACAGATGGCGCTAGGTGTACAAATTTTATTTTTCAAATAATTTTAGAAGAGATGACTACACATCAAGATTAATCAATTTAGTAGAGATAAACAAAAATACTCCCATCTTGCCATCATTTAAAATCCAAAGATACTACGTAAAGGTAGTCTTCTGTAATCTTTGGATTTTAAATGATGAATCGAGATTCACTTCCGCTACGTGCACTCTGTACACATCATGTTTTTTTTCTCTCTAAAGAACTAAAATAATATCAAAAAAGTTACCGGATCATATAGGAGAGTCCCTGGTAAGTAGGTTCGGTGACAAAAGTCAAAGTCAAATATTGGTATTTTATACACTTTCCGAACGTCGCGTACATGATGCCTACCACCGGTTCGGGAACTAGCCCGGCGAGAAGAACCGGCGTAAGAAACTCGCGCGGGGCCATCGTATGCCAAAAAGATGGAAAATTGTTCTTTTAAAATAAAAAAGGTTACTACAAATATTAAACAAATAATAAATAACAAATAACGAATGTTATGACTAAAACTACATAACAAGAGTACAATAATATATATAATTATAGAAGCATCCTTGCAGGGGGCCACCTCATTCCCAAGGTGTGCCATCCTACTAATATTATAAATGTGAAAGTTTGTGAGAATGGATGGATGTTTGTTACTCTTTCACGCAAAAACTACTGAACGGATTTCGATGAAATTTGGTATGCTAGTACTTTAGGCTTTGAATTAAAACATAGGCTAAACTATATTTTTATCCCGAAAAAGTACAGTGTTCCTGAGGAATACTGTATTTACGCAGACGGAGCCGCGGGCAACAGCTAGCCATTCATAAAATCATTGACTTTATAGGCTTTAGCACAAAAACGTTCTTTGACTACTTTTTAAAATTTATTGATTGAAACATTTTTAACGTTTTCTGGGATCTTATTGAATATAGGCATATACATTGGCCTCTAAACGAATTCTTTACTTATAGAATAGTCACTGGTATATCTAGTTTATGATTTTTTCGAGTATTTCTATTGTGGTTGTCACTTTTCTTCAAAAAAAATAGATACTTTACTTACAAGTCCTAGGTAATCCTACACCCTATACCTATATACTTATTATATTTTATATTTCTAAAAACCCCATTGTTATGCAGCGATGCGATTAATTCTTTGAGAGCCATATTACACGAGCGACCAGTATCTAATAAAGTACAATTTTAATAACCCTCTCCAAATTGAATCCTCGTGAAGGCGTTTTTTCATCTCGGAACGGAGAACTCTTGGAGATGGGACTCTAATGGATTTTCGGTTTAATTTTCTGGTGGATATAGCCGACTGCTTTGTCTAAATTACTAAGATAGGTGTCACCTATGTTTAAAATATTTTTTAGATGTATGTTTTTTAATCAACTATTTTCGAGTTCACCATAACCTTGGATATGATTTCAACACGAACGAATATAACAAATTCAAAATAACAATAAGTATATTGACATTCATTCCTGAATATAATATTAAGATTATGTAAAACCTAGAAAGTTAACGCTGAAATTCTCCCGATTTAATTTAAATTAATTTAGTTTAAATTTCTCACGCTTACTCGTACACCCCAAGTGAGGTTTTTGTACATAGCCGGGGCTTATAAAATTAGGCACGTTCAGATGTCGATGGCACACGATTCCATTATCATTTTATGTGCGAAGTAAACATTTTCATCACCAATAAAAATATTTTTTTTCGGTTACTTTGAGAAAATCATTTATGCAGATTTTTGTATTATGAGAATGAACTTCGTATATTAAATGTAGCTTTATATTTTCAGAGATATAATATTATAGAGCTTACATATAAAAATATACACCCTAAGTAATTAACAAATAATCAAAGTAGGTTACATAGGTTTGACGACACTTTAATAATAAATCAAATCAAAATCAAAAACAGTTTTTATTTTCATATAGGTTATTAAATAACACTAACGGAATTGTTCCTACGTGATGCCTACCACCAGTTCGGGAACTAACCCGACACCGACGTATTAATCCTTATCTTAATCTACGAGTACATAGTTATTATTATGACTATTATGCCCTTTGGTGGGAGTGGCTCTGGGTTACGTAGTAACTATATTTATTAATCTGTGCTCTGGGTCTGGGAAGCTCACCCATTTACATAGGTCGAATCTGTCTTGCATAACCCACATACATAATTCCCACACACATTAGATTTGTAAAGTAATTAGTCAAAGTAGCTTTTGTACCATCAGGAAATCAGTTTGATATCTTTATATTATTATAATACGAACAAATTATGCCATGTCAACCTGTTTATGAACAAGATTCCCTTATAGCACATGTATTTTCATTGCTTTCCTTTCTTTAAAAATCTAGGTAGGTACATAATTAATCCACGCGAACTACCTGCAAGCGAAATATAAATTACAGAATGTACACATAGTTAAGTCTAATAGTTTAATCGACTTTGAAGAGTTTTGCGGTACATAATAACTGCATTATTTACCGCGGAACAAGTTTGATGCGGTTGACTTTTAATATTCTTTATGAAAGATTCACAGTGCACGGTGATCTTTTAAAGGCCTACAATAGGCAGACTCCAGGACAACATGCCCCTCATAAAACCTTTCCAATCAAATCTCTCTAGATGTTCACAGATTTTAATAATATTAAGAAAATGTTTAATGTGAGAATTATGCCAACAAAAGCATCTGTAAATGTGAACTAAACATAATATTTTTTTAATGTTAATAAACCGACTTCCAAAGTAAAAATACTAACACAAAAAAGTATGAAATAAATAATATTATTTTCTAAATAATTCCGCTTTTAAATTCGGCTACACAATCTTCATTATTTTGAAGTCGGTACCAGCCCAAACAATATCCTGATAATAATAACAATAATATCTATGGACGCTTCACACCACGTCAATCTGGTCCCGAAGAACTTGTATTACAGGTACCAGAAAAATTTAATACTTTTTATTATACATATATTTAAGATTTTTCTTATATTATATACATTTTTAACACACATCCATGACCCAGGAACACGGAATAACTTTTTGTTACTTCGGCGGGATTCGAACCCGCGACCCCCGGCTTGAGCACCAACGCGCTGAACCACTGAGCCACAGAGGACGTCATATTTTATTATTTTATAGAGCTCACGTTTAAGACGCCGCTGTGAGTGAGGTCGGGTATGTCATACCCGAGTTAAATTTAAAAATGTGTATTTTTTTAATGCTCGCCTGGCAACTCAAGTCAGTAGCTAGTTGTAGGTAGGGTAAGTGGCGTGATCTAAGGCCCGTATTAATAAACCGTTCTCAAACCCGTTCTCAAGACCTTTCTTGGCTGAGACAGTCTCAAGAAACGATTAGCTTCTCAAGATGGTCTTTAATTCATAGTATGATCTCAAGACCGTCTCCAACTGATAACGTTATTGAGACTACTTACTCAACTTTTAAGCGCCATGTACACGACAAAGAACCAATAAAATAACATTTCGTAGGAAAGTTACAAGGAAAAGTTACAAAATTAAACTACAACGTTGAATGATAATTATTTTATTCTGAGTCTAGCTTTTGCCCGCGACTTCGTACGCGTGACTAATTTCCTATTATTTAAGAAAGAGACTTCAAACATGCTAAAAATAAATTGATGGATGCGCTCAAGGGGAAACTGGGGAAACAATTGAAAGTGGTTGGGATAGACCTAAGAGATAACTGTTTCTCACACTGACAGTTCTATGTTGCGTGTCCCAGAGTATGTTCGACTAGTAGTAAAGTAAGTATCCTTGCTCCGCTCGGCAATACAGTTAAGGTTGTATATAAAGAGGCCCTTCAATGGCATAATATAATGTTTCTTTTTGTTTTAAAATATACCTAACTTGGATGTTATTGTAATGTACGTAGGTATACTGGTTCGAAGCTGGGCGTTGACTCTTGTGCCGCCGCCCTCGTGGGCTACACCAAGTGTCATCGTGTAAAATTGTTCGTTGTTACTTGTGTTGTTGCTTTTTGTTATATAAGTAAATAAATACACTCTAATAATAAAATAGTCTTAAACCTTTTACCATTTAATTTAATTTATTTTAGCATAATTAAAGTCTCTTTGCGATGCACGATGCATAAACAACATTTATATATTTTTATTGTGTATCTAAGAGGCAAAAGAAACCTAGAAATGTTGAAACTTAAAAATTTAAACATGAATTATGGTCGAATTTCGAAAAAAGCGCGACCTCTAGTATCAATAACTTCGACTCTATTACGTCAGTCTGATTGGCAGCTTGGTGTGCTTACATATGTATAATATTTGCGTTGTTTGGAAATTTGGAATGTGGTGGGTTCGAATCCCGGTGAGATAAATATTTTTTGTGATTCTTATTATTTATTTTATATTTTTTACTAGCTGGTGCCCGCAACTTATCGGACGGGCTCGGGCGGAATCATATTTGTCTAAACGGAACCCTAAGATAAGAGTAGCCTAAGATACGCTTCTAACATCAGCTATCTGCCAGTGAAAGCCCTATGAAAATTGATCCAGCCGTTTCAGATATTAGCCAGAACAAACAGACAGACAGATAGACGGACAGACAATAAAAAAAAAGATATTTTGTTGTAAGTACCGTATATACTTTCATGTGCATTTATGATAAGCTGTTAATTTCAAATTACAAACAGACACTTTAATTTTATATGAAGATTCCTGTCAAGGAGTGCAGTTAAGATATCTTTAGCTTGATCTTTCTCGATAAGCTCCCTGGTTTTTTAAGACCAACAAGCTGTTCTCTATCGTCATATGTAGCAATAATTGGCAAATTTTCTTCATTTCAACTTCGTCGATACATATTATAATATGGTAACAGTTTTCCACCCCAATAGACTGAGATTACTTCAGATAAGTTGTTCTGAAAGACATTTAAGATACACATGTCCTGGATTCGTACATAGACGAGAAAATCTAGTCCGGCATGCTGAGAAAGTCTAGGCATGCTCCGTCCAGAACTCAGAATCTGTTATGACCGAGTCTTTTGAATATTCCATATTATTTACAGAAAATGTAGAAATATCAACTAATACTCTACTGTTGTAAAACATTTGATATTGGACGTCGAATGCCTTCAAGAGATGAAAATTGAGGGAGAAAAAGTATTTTCATCGAAACAAAGGTAGCCAGGTCGAACGAAACCATTGTTTAGGTGGTGTAGACAAAAAAAATGAAATAATAAAGAAAAGGACAAGAAGTTAACTTTCTTTCTTCTTCTTGTAATCGGTTTTGTTTAAGTTTTTTCTTTCTCTACAAATTTTTCCTCTAAACTGCCTGAGCATTGGTTTGGGTTACCTTGCTTTTTTCTTTGAAACAAAGAGAGCAATTGAGTTTCTTCCCCAATTGTAATCCTATTCAATTGTCAGAATAAGTTTTATAATCTTATTATTATTAGATACGTTTCTATAACTGGCAGTTAGTTTGACTTCGTAAGTAATGTAAAATGCACGTTAAATAGGACTACCAAAACTTGACGATTATGTGTTGATTTTGTAGCATTTATGTGGTGGCAAGGCAGTTTTTTTTACCACTCTTGAATTTTACAGACATCTTTTGGTACGCAATAAACAATTGCACACAAGAAATCTCAAAAAACCATGCATGAAACGACAAATTAAACATTTGATAGCAGGTCATAGGTCCCCTTGTTACTTATATGGGAAAATTAAAATCGCAAGTCGACACGGGTTATCGTTCATCGATTGGGCTTATATATTTTTCTAAGATATTGGGTCAATAGGATCATTTTAAGAGGGAATGCTTAAAAAAATATCGAACTTGAAATATAAGGGACACCCTAACATACATACATATGTTCATTTATATAAAAAAAATCATATATAGGCTTTGCCGTAGTCGGGTAAAAAAGTGATGTTTATTGTTAAATATTCAAAAAAATATCTCGTAGTAATTGCTAAAATAACTATCATTTGGGGAGAATGTCTATAATAGCCCTAAAACTCATATTTTAAGTGTGTCGCTTTAAAAATTTAAATATTTTATCACAGCTATTATACATATCACACAACAATCCATAACTTATTTTCAAAATCAATAGCTTAGGACAATCAATAATTTTTTTTCATTACCTATTTTTTGTGATATAACTGTATGTTCGACAAACATAAATAAGACAAAAATTGAAATACCAAATATTTTATACTCATTTCATACGTTTAGCAATATTAATTGAATGTTACATGTTTGTAAATAATAGTATTATTTAATGAATATATACGAATAATACGACTATCTACTATAATATTTGTATACCTAATAAAATCGACTAGGGCAGGAACACGATTTGTTTTCAAGATAATATGATAACCAATTATGATAACAAAATATGAAAACCAAATTCCTTTCCCGTGTATTGTCGTAAAAGGAGTCACAGACTTAGCTAAGATTTTTTTTTTTGTATAACTGACCCTCGAAGCAAAGCAAATGAAATAAAGAAAAGAAAAAATAAAAATGGAGATCAAAAATGTGTAAAAGTGTAAGAGAAAAATATGCCTATATAGTATTTGTGTAGTGTGAAAAATATAACAATATTATACATATAATACATATATAATACAAAAATATAACAGCCTCCATGGTCTAGTGGTTAGAGCTTGGCTCTCGACTCGGAGGCCGTGGGTTCGATTCCCGCATTGGAGCAACAAAAAATGTTGTTTCCATGTTTGGTTAGGACAATGCAGGCTGATCACCTGATTGTCTGACAAGAAAGGTGATCCATGCGTCGGGTGGGCAAAAAGTCGGACTTGCGCCTAATCTCTCGCCAGTCGTGTCGGTTATCCGTCCCACTGGGTTATGAGAGTAAAGGAAGAGAGAGTGCTCTTGTGTACTGCGCACACACTTGGGCACTATAAAAACTACTTCTGCGTAACTGGCCTGGTTTCAATGAAACCGGTTACCGTCACCGAAATCGGTGTGAGGAGTTATATTTATTTTATATTAATTATACCTAGTCTTGCCATAAATACTGAAAAAATTCTATTGCAAATAACATTTATTACTTTTACAGTGTGTTAGTTTAATACATAAATATAAAACAATTTAAAATATAAAAAGCTTATTCGAAGTGGTCTCCATTGGCTGCAATACAGTTCTTTAAACGTTGAGGCCAGTTATCAATAGAAGCACGCACTTTTTCCATGGCAAAATTCTTCACTGCCGATCGTACGGATTGTTTTAGGGACTCCAAATTATCATGGCATTTAGAGCAAGCCTTGAAAGCCTTTTTCATCTCTAAAACTGATCAGAATTCATAATCCAGTTTTTTAAGATCGGGACTAGACGACGCTTAGTCTTCAGCTCTGATGCAGTCCGAATTGTTCGTTTCCAACCAAGAATGCGTACACCGAGCTTTATGACCCGGCGCCGAGTCTTGCTGGAAGGATCATTCTTGGTTATTGAACATGGTGTTGTTAAGGGGCTTCACTACCTTCTCAAGAATGGTATCTTGATACACTTGTGCCGCAGTTTTGACACCTTTTTCACAAAAGTATGGCTCAGTACTAAGTCCTTCATAGATAATACCCCACCAAACCATCACTGAAGTCGGATAGTGCCCACGTTGCACTCTGTCGACTAATTGGAAAGTTTCCTTAGAGCTTTGGGCATAAATACGCTCATTTTGTTTGTTAAAATGTTGCTCAATTGTAAATTTTTTCTCATCCGTAAACAAAATTTTTCTGTGACCTCGCTTTGTGTATCGCTTCAGTAGTTGTTTCGATTTTAATACCCTATTCTTTTTTAAATTATCAGTTAAGAAAAGACCAGTACGTCTTTTATAGGCTGCTATGTTATAAGTCCTAAGTCATGTTTTAAAATACGTGACATGGTTCTAGGTGCTATCTTCACCTCTCGAGATAAAATCTTTTGCTTTCGGACAGGATTTCATCGAATTCTTTCCCTTACTGCTTTGACCACCTTTTTCGTACGAACACTACGTGGACGGCCAGATCTTTTTCTATCACAAACAGAGGAGTTCTGTACCTATTAATAGCCCGGTACACAAACATTTTACTAATACCAAGCGTATGGAGAGTTTTAAAAATTACATTTGGCTCCATACCTACTTTGTGTAATGCAATCACATCGATTCGGTTCTCTTTATAACCCCACTCCATTTTAATATCGTAAAATATTGTAAAATGTATTGGCGCCAAAATGAGAAAACACAATGAACAATCACATAAAAATGACAGATTCCAAATTCAAATATAATATTTTGTTTATTTTAATTGTAACATTATTTATGGCCATACTAAGTATATGTCGGAGAGACATTGCAACATTGTAGCGGTTGCTTGTTTGGCCGTTAACAAAATAATTACGATTTAATTTTATTTTTTTTAAGTGAGATAAAATGTTACAAATTATCTTAAATTAAAAAACGAATTTAAAAGTAATCAAATGAATTTATGGCTAATTAAATTGTAAACAATCAGTAGCAATCAAGATGCAACTAAACTCATGACTTCCTCCGACATATATATACTCCGACATATTATATAGTGTGTAAACGTACTCGAACTACGAACTCCGAAACTTACTGCCAGCTTTAATTACGAAACGAAACCTTTTGAATACAAGAGTAATGTGCCTTTCCAATAGGTTCAATAGGAGGGTGCGGTTTATTTAAAATCGTCGCACATACAGCAAATAATAACGAACAGATAAGAATTTAAGATTGAGGGCACACTCATAATGGAAAACGTTACCTAAATAGTTTTCTGTGCGTATCAAATGCCTTCATTTCAATAAACAGAAATTATTTGTATGTAAATAAAATTCAAACCTAAAATTCGCTAAGTATTGTTAATACGTATGACCAGTAGGACGCATTTTTAATAACATGTATACTAGTCGAAAATGGTATAGTGTATCCTATATCCCCTAAGATTGCAGTTAGGTACTACTAATGTATATCAGGAGTTGGAATAATTTTATACGGTAATAATTATTAGGAACTATCAGGGAATCTAATTCATAAGCAGGTTGGCCGTTGTCATAGTTTGTTCATATTTTAGTAATATTATGATATCAAACTGACACGTAATTGACAATTGTATTGTGCACATCGTCATTATATTACAAATTAATTATGAGAACACTCTACCTGCTTATGAATTAGATTTCCTGAGCATAATTTAAACTACAAAAATATAGCCCAGATAAATTCGCGAGTTACTAGTTAACGTATAAACATAGGTTACGAGTTTGGAATTTGTCATCCGATGTGGTACCGGGCCCGGGTTATCTTGGCGGGACGAAGTCCAATAATATTTCCCTAGCCAGTACTCAGTAGCCACCCTTCCCATCGTTGATAGTGCAAATTTAGAAAGATAGCGATTGTTACTATAGCAAACTCAGGCACTATCGAAGCACTATAGTAGTGTATGGTGGTCTAATTAGCGCCACAATCCTGAATCGCGCTATCGAAGTTTCTGAAGTCTGGCGCTATATATACAACAGCTGAAATGACTACAAGTGGGCTTCGCCCTGACCGAGTATACCACTTCACTCGATTAGAGCTCCCTTTGGGGTTGCCACTATTCCCACAAGTGTTATTTTATTGTTAAGTAACGGTAATACAACGTTAAAAATAGTGAAATAATATTATGAATTCTCCACGTCCGTGTTAGCGATAAACGATCTAAAATATTAATCTCTGCCTGAAGGGTTTTTTTTTTATATCTAAGGGCGCAGAGTCGTCAAGTAAGGTAATGTATCAAATAGTTTTTAATAAAATACCAAAAGGTAAGATAAAGGTTTCTGGCTAAATCTCATCAGAAAATTATTTTACAAAATTAGAAGCTTCGAGAACCTATAAGATAAATCTCGTATCGCTCTTACGCAATGCGCCACAAGTTAAACCTGTGTATTGGAAAATCTGGTTGTGACGTCCCAGTAATTTGTGGAACTACCACCCAGGATTAGCGATTTGCCCGAATTCGCATTTCCAGGAGTAAATCATATCCGAACTACCCAAACTGCTCGTTATAGGGAAATGCTCAAAATGCTCGTTACAGGGAAATGCTCAAAATGCTCGTTACAGGGAAATGCTCAAAATGCTTGTTATAGGAAATGTTCAGACAAACGCTACGAATTAGATTTTGATTCAAATAAGATTTTACGTCATCGAAATTTGAATAACGAGAAAATGTGCAGATATATTTATTTAGTGCGTCTTTTCGTAGATGGCATTATCTTTTAAAGTAACTTCACGGCTTTTACCGTGTATTCGAACTGTTACGCTACTAGACAACCCAACAGACGTTATGAAATAAACTGCTGTAGGCCAATTATTGACGGAAAGGAAGAACCCAAATTATGTTGACGTTAACTGCTGATTTTGAAAAGCAGATGATTTCGACAAAAAAATTAACAGTTTCTATGCGTTGCCTAAGCGTGCAACTTTCCATGGTAAAGTGTCACTACGTAAGTATTCATGCCAAATTTTATAGTCGCGGCTTAATCAAGATATCCGCTATGGCCGACTATGGGCAGTTAAACTATAATATATATGGATCATTGATATTACGAGTAAATTGACAAATGATGTTTTATCAAATACAATGATAATATTATGTTATTACAACAGTTTATATTGTTTTCTTTTATCCAATAACTCAAGTTTTTGTATCCAATCAAACGTGTGTGGAGGGCATTAGATTGGTATATCTCCTTGGCACTGGACCAATATTTTAAAAACTCCATTTTCAAATACCTGTTACAATAGTTTTATCAGCCATAAATTATGAGAAATTTAATATTTTAAGTGAGTTTGAACTGAGACAGTCGGGAGTTGTGAAACTTTTATAATAACTATCTCTCTTCGTCATATTGAGCGCTCGAATTAAGCTGCAGTGGCTTGCACTTCTCGGAAATCACTTTATTTGAGATGGCTACTTATTATTAGCTATCTATTTATTTACTTAATTTCTGTATATAATTTGTATGTAAACTTTGAAATTTGCATGTTTTATATTACAAGGTCCCCCCCAGTCGCCTCTTTACCGTTAATCTGACTAAGCACTGATAGTTATCGTTATCAAACAATTTTCCTTAAAATGTCAATACAATAGACTTTAGACTATTGACTAAAGTCTTTGTATTGACATTTATAACGGACCTCTGAACCGAAAATTGTCTGAACCGGCCGGAAAATAATTGAAAAAAGAGTCTATCTGATATTACTTTACAAAAAACGCGTCTAGACAAGATAAATAAAATAGGTACCATTTAACTATTTAGGAAACTACGTGAAGAAATGAAAATGTATTCTTCCAAATGAAAAACTGTTATTGCAATTTTTTAACCAACCAATCATAAATAAACCAAGTACCAACTACAACCCATTGAAAATAGTCTTACAACCCGATTAGGGCTGCCACCTCCGTGGTCCGGTGGGTTAGAGCATGGATTTCAACTCCAGAGGTCGTGGGTTCGACCGCTGCGTAAGAAAAACGAAAAAGAACTGGTTACGACTTTAGAGGCTGATCACCTGATTGTCTGGCAAGAAAGATGATCCTTGCGTCGGATGGGCATGTAAAAAGTCGGCCCTGCGCCTAATATCTCTGCAGTCGTAGTCGTCGTCGTCGGCAGAGTAATGGAGGAAAGAGTGCTCTCGTGTATTGCGCACATACTTGGGCACTATAAAATAACTCCTGCGTATGCGACTAGCTCGATTCAATGAAACCAGACCTGGTTTCAATGAAATTGGCCACCGTAACCGAAATCAGAGTGCCACATTATAAAAGCCACCTGATTATTTTGGAGGAATTAATGGCTTGTCGTCGGCAGCGTGCGTAACCCTCCGAGCTGTGGATTTGGCGATTTAATAAAAGCGAAGGTATGCAGGTGACAGTGATGAATTAATATTTTTTTAACTGTTTAAATATCGAGCAGTTGTTTTTAGAAAATAAGCTTAATCTCGCGGTGTTGTTTCTGTGGAATAGATGTGTCATGGTTAATAATTTTATACAAATGATGACAGTGACTAATTAAATGTTAAACTTTAAATAATATTATAGATTGCTTCTATTTATTTTATATTGTGAGAACAAGTTATTTAAAAAGTCACTCCAAATCAAATGGTACGAACACTAAGCCATATTTAAATGGAAATTCTGTTGCGTTTTCATTTAATTGTATTTTTAGCGCCACGTCGTTCGAGCACGTCTAGTGTAATATTTTAAGAGCTTTCCGCCACCGTCTAAGGGCTCTTGTGACACCGATCCCCAGTACATTGTTACCCCCAGACTACTCTACGGGTCTACGGTTACTAAAACGTTACAACATTCACCGCGTTCAGACATTTTAATGTCCATTCTTCACAAGCGCCGTCTAGGCTCCTTGCCACGATTACAAACCTCTGTGGCTCAGTGGTTGAGCGCGTCAGGAGGTCGCGGATTCAAATCCTGCTAAAGAAACAAATCTGTTAACAATATTGTTCCCCCAGACTACTCTACGTTACTAAAACGTTACAAAATTCACCACGTTCAGACATTTTAATTTCCATTCTTCACAAGCGCCGTCTAGGCTCCTTAGCGATTCCAGATTGGCTCTCCAGGCAGTCACCCTTAGTTCCCCTCATACCCTGGCAGTGCAAACAAGGAAGGCCCTCCGAAAAGCTGCATCGCAGAGGCGGGAGGTCTCCCTGTTTTGGATTAAGGCGCACGCAGGGTTGAGAGGGAATGAGAGGGTTGACGAACTAGCCAAGGAGGCCGCGCTGCGATTGAAAAGGAAACCTGACTATGATCTGTGTCCTGTTTCATTCGTCAAGCGTATCTTAAGAGAGGATACGGTTGAGGAATGGGACAGGAGATACGAAGTGGGAGGGACGGCCGGAACCACGAAACTCTTTTTCCCAAGCGCTGCTGCTGCATACAAGATAGTCAAGAAAATAGACATAACACACCACACAACACAGATACTGACTGGACACGGCGGGTTCGCCTTCTACTTGAACAGATTCAAGTTGAAGGAGGACCCGTCGTGTTCATGTCAGCCAGGAGGTGAGGAGACGGTTCCTCACCTGTTACTCGAGTGCCCGATTTTTGCTAGCAGTAGATATGATACTGAGCAAAAATTGGGCACATCGATTAAGGGTGAGAGCCTGTCTTCCATCCTGGGGGAAAAAGGAGGGAAATATTCCTTTCCTATTGCAAGGAAATCACTGTGTATGTGAACAAAATTAACTGTGATAAATTGGTGTGTAGTGTAGGCTCTAGATTAAGATTTACTGTGATAGTAGGGTTAGGTTGAATGTGCGTGCCGTAGTTTTTCGTTTTATTTTGCTTGAATATTAAATCCTTTAATTTATTGAATTGTAATTTTTCATTTTATTGAATCTTATTAAATTATTGTATTTTTTTTATTTTTTTTTATTTTATTGAATTATGTATTAAATTGGTTTTATTAATTAATTTTGCTCGTCATTCTCTTGTATTTATAAAATTGAAATCTTACTGAACATCACTGATGTTCCTAAGCATATATACGAAAAATTGTCTGACATTATACTTTAACTAATAAACTGACATGTACCAAGAGTACTTCATATACCGATGACAAATTACTGTTGTAATAAATATACAAATAATGTACTAGATATAAGGACGATAACAGCAATACAAATAATGTACTAGATATAAGGACGATAACAGCAATACAAATAATGTACTAGATATAAGGACGATAACAGCAATACAAATAATGTACTAGATATAAGGACGATAACAGCAATACAAATAATGTACTAGATATAAGGACGATAACAGCAATACAAATAATGTACTAGATATAAGGACGATAACAGCAATACAAATAATGTACTAGATATAAGGACGATAACAGCAATACAAATAATGTACTAGATATAAGGACGATAACAGCAATACAAATAATGTACTAGATATAAGGACGATAACAGCAATACAAATAATGTACTAGATATAAGGACGATAACAGCAATACAAATAATGTACTAGATATAAGGACGATAACAGCAATACAAATAATGTACTACATATAAGGACGATAACAGCAATACAAATAATGTACTAGATATAAGGACGATAACAGCAATACAAATATTGTACTAGATATAAGGACGATAACAGCAATACAAATAATGTACTAGATGTAAGGACGATAACAGCAATACAAATAATGTACTAGATATAAGGACGATAACAGCAATACAAATAATGTACTAGATATAAGGACGATAACAGCAATACAAATAATGTACTAGATATAAGGACGATAACAGCAATACAAATAATGTACTACATATAAGGACGATAACAGCAATACAAATAATGTACTAGATATAAGGACGATAACAGCAATACAAATAATGTACTAGATATAAGGACGATAACAGCAATACAAATAATGTACTAGATATAAGGACGATAACAGCAATACAAATAATGTACTAGATATAAGGACGATAACAGCAATACAAATAATGTACTAGATATAAGGACGATAACAGCAATACAAATAATGTACTAGATATAAAGACGATAACAGCAAAATTGTATAAACCAATCAAGACGAAATTAAAATTGTAATAAATAGTTACAAGTGCATAAAAAAGAAAAAGAAATGGAGGAAAAGACCAAAAAATTAAAAAACAAGCAAAAAAACAAGCCCTGATTATGTTAGGGGATGGAGGAAAAAAAAAAAAAAAGCGCCGTCTAGGCTCCTTGCCACGATTACAAACCTCTGTGGCTTAGTGGTTGAGCGCGTCAGGAGGTCGCGGATTCAAATCACGCCAAAGAAACAAATCAGTTAACAACATAGTTCCCTCAGACGACTCTACGGGTCTACGGTTACTAAAACGTTACAAAATTCACCGCGTACAAACATTTTAATGTTCATTCTTCACAAGCGCCGTCTAGGCTCCTGCTACGATTACAAACCTCTGTAGCTCACTGGTTGAGCGCGTCAGTGCTCAAGCCGGAGGCCGCGGGTTCGTATCCCGCCAAAGTAACAAAAAAGTTTTATATGTTCCTGGGTCATGGATGTGTATTAAATAATGTGTATAGTATAATAAAAAAACTTACATATGTGTATAGTTATAAAATTATTAAATATAATTCTGTTGTCTGGTACCCGTAACACAAGTTCTTCGAGAACTTAGCACGGGACCAGAGTTAAGTGGTGTGGAAGCGGCATGTATGATACAAACATAATGTTATGCTTTATTACATAGGCGTTTATTTTATTTGTAAGTTAATGTTAGTTGGGGTAAGAGGGATGTCCCTTTATACTTTAATTTTATTTCCAGTTTAAGGTTAAATTAAAGAGAAGGAACAGATAAACAGCTTTAGTAAGCTTTCGATTCGATACAATCAGAGTACTGTGAATGTATGCGTGTGCACGAAACTCCTATCGCGTGCGCGGCAATAGTGGAAAAATCCGGTAAAAATTGTGTCCCGTCGAAGGGACGTCTAAATTTAAAAAAAAATTGGGTGCCATTACGACAAATAACAATGATTTTATAAATATATTTCTGGATTTGAATCATTTATTATACGAAACTTGAGGAAGGATTATTGCAAAACAATTCATCATTGCCCGTTGCGCCCAAATCCAAATGCGCTTTTAACATCTGTTGTTCCAACTTTAGACACATTCAAATTCGCAAATAATTGAAGCGTCCATGGATAATATTATTTTTATTATAAAAAAATATTTGGGTATAGCATTAGGTCTTAGCACATATTTTCAGATTCAAATATTCAAATAAACATCTATTACGTAGTTTACATTCTCTTTGTAAACAACCTCTAATGGGAACTTATGTATGGGACAGTTTTTTTTTAAATAACTTTAGGAACTTATTGACACACACTTAACTTGGTTTATTCTGAATATCAGACTTTTCAGTTTCTATACTGAGATGGGAGATTTATTTTATTGACATTCTATAGATTTTTAGAACTTTATAAGTATGTCATAACTTATAATTTATAAAACATATTTTATTTTATATATTATGAGGGCTGACATATATGACGACCTCTGTGGCTCAGTGGTTCAGCGTGTTGATGCTCAAACCGGGGGTCGAAGGATCGTAAAGTTTTTCTGTGTTCCCGGGTCATGGATGTGTATTAAATATGTGTATATTATAATAAAAATCTTAAGTGTATGTATAGTACAAAAGTGTTAAATATACTTCTCGTTTTCTGGTACCTGCAGCACAAGTTCTTGGGATACTTAGCACGGGGCCAGGTTGACGTGGTGTGAAGCGTCCATAGATATCTATTTATATATCAGGACTAACGATCTCGATTTACTGTCGATACTCTTTTTACATTTACATTTAAATAACAAGTCGATGTTTTACTTCCTATAACTGCTAAGAGCCTGTTTCACGATCGCCTCATATGTGACGAACAGCTTAGCCGGAAATTTTGTCGCTGCTTACTTTATACTGAGCGACAGAGACAAAACAAGCTATTTGTCACTTAGGTATAAGGCGATTGTGAAGGAGGCCCTTAATTTTTTTATTTATATGGGTTATGTCGCGAACATATTTCATGTAATCAGTAATGTATGTAGATATTTTTTCATTTAAACCGGCCTCACTGTGTGCTTCGCAGAACTCTATTCGTGAACCTATGAATTTTTCCATTTTCCAACAAATATGCCATCTTGACAAGATTTAATTGCTTAATATTACACGGGACTGTAACTACAAGAAAATCTATTTGACACAGTTCCACAATAAACTTTAGTATAATTTAATTTTGACTTTGTATTTCGTATTTAAATTCAAGTCTAAGTCAAATAAAACACTTCCAAATTCTGATTGTAACTTTGTTTTTCACTTCATAATTACATCTAGGTAGGTTAGGGCCAATTTACACCGTAACGAGACGCGACTCGACGCCACGCTGCATTTTTAAGATAGAATTTTTAGAAGTACACGTTTAATTGTAAGACTTCAAATGTCAAGTTGCATCGCTCTGCACAGCGCATGTGCAGTGTGTGACTGATATCATATGAAACGTGTATCTTTTTGTGTAGTGAATAAAGTTCAATGTTGAATGGCTATATTAAAAAAGTACAGCGCCGAGTCGTGTCGTGTATAATCGCAGTGTGAACTGACTCTCAGTGTTGCCTTTGCAGAACCTGATTTTTTTAACTTCGTAGACACTGAATCATGCGCCACTTTTACACCATCTGACATTTTAAAACAAAATTGCATTTTTGGTGCCATTTAATAAATGAATATTTCTTTCTTCCGAGATAAGACAACAAGTGAGACGAGTAATTTGCCTGCTTGTTTTTTTGCTTGTTTAAAATCAATATTACATGCGTAATACTTCTTTACACGTATGTACCTATTCCCTATTTAAACGCTTATGAAAAGTGTACAACAATACATAAATTATTAAGTTAAAGTTTATCTCGTTATGTAAACAGCACTTTATTATTACGACTATTTCTGTGACAGCTTCTCTTACTAATAGTGCTGAGCTAAATCGATTTACAACAATTATTATCGATTTTAATACCTATATCGACAATCTCTATGACTTTGGGTAAGAGACAGTGCAAATCGTTTAGATATATGTTATTACCCGACTACGGCGAAGTTAAAATGAAGGGTAATGATTTTGGCAATCTTTGTATGTATATAATATGTTTATTCCATCTTAGCGCCTAAACTACTGATCCGATTTTAGGAATGAGGTGTCAATAGGTTTCTAATAATGGCCCTGGTAACATAGGCATCATTTGCGTAGTCACTCGGTTTATAGAGACTTACAAGCAGGCAAATTACTCGTCTCACTTGTGCTGTTGTGACCCTCAGGTAATCACCCGCAGGTCGCACCACCAAAGGATTAACACTGACTGTCGCCGGTATTTTTGTGAAGCGGCCATTCGTGCCGAAGGATGGCTCTGCCGTATATTTCATTTTTAGGGTGTTCAGATATATTTTCATTGATTCCATCGTTATTAACGTAAACTTGCCTATATAATAATTAATATTATAAGTCACTATTATAGTCAGGTCAATTCCTAAACCGATATCGAATTTAATATAATATCTGTACTTAATTAATTGCCGTGTACCTATTCCCTAATAGTCTACGAGTATATCTGTAACGTATTATAACATTACCGTAATAGTATGTTTGTTTCCAAATCCTCGATGTTATCTCATATTAGGGCGCCAATATTCAGCATGACTGCTTCTGGTTAGTGCCAGAGATAAAGCTATATAAAGGCTATATAAAAGCTATATACATATAATATTACACAAAGGAACGTTAGGTACCCTAATGGTATTTGTGCACTAGCCAGTTTTAGGGTAACAAAACCTTAGGGATTCTCTATTAAATGATAGGCATTTATTTGATTATATACGATTGTTGTCGATAATCAACAGACGTATAATAATCAACAGTAAAAAATCTATAACCCGACTGACTACGCAAATTATGCCTATGTTACCCGGGCCATTAGTAGAAGCCTACAACAAACATACATACATACAAAGACTGCCAAAATTATTACCCTTCATTTTAACTTCGCCGTAGTCGGGTAATAATATATATCTAAACGTTTTGCACTGTCTCTTACTCAAAGTCATAGAGATTGTCGATATAGGTATTAAAATCGATAATAATTGTTATAATCGATTTAGCTCAGCACTATTAGTAAGAGATGCTGTCATAGAAATACTCGTGATAATTAAATGTTGTTTACATAACGAGATAAACTTTAACTTGATAATTTATGTATTGTTGTACACTTTTGACAAGCGTTTAAATAGGGAATAGGTACACACGTGTAAAGAAGTATTACGCATGTAATTGATGTTAAACAAGTAAAATATACATAGACGCATAATTTACATGAATAAGAATATAGCAAATTTTATCGTTCCTTTAAGATCCTTAATATATTTCCTTTTTATTTAGTAATATTAGATTTTAAGGACAAAAGCTCAAACGGTGTGATCAAAAAAGTATTTCATTTACAAAGTGCTAAATATGTTTTAGACATACCTATTTGATCACTTTATCCTAACAAACCCAAAATAATATATCTGTACAAATATGATAGAGAGAAAAGATTTGTTTGTATGTTTGTTTATTTGTTTGTATTCAATAAGTTCCAAAACAACTGGACCGGACCGATTTTGTTGAAATTCGGTACAGACATAGATTACGCTACGGAGAAGATTGCTGCGGCAATATATATATAAGGCTTGTTATGAGAAATAGCTCAAATGTGTCCCAAACGTATATTATTATCCTTTAAAAAGCGCATAATAATATAATGCATTGTGTGTGCGACGGCACTCGTCTCCCGGGTACGCATCAGTTGATGTCGAGAAGTCTCACCGCATGGCTGTCGTGTGCTATCCTCGTTACGAGTGATTAGTGATAGTGTTTATGTAAGTATCTTTTGTGTTTGTTGGTGCATTTGTTTTTGTTGCGGCGATACTTTTTTGTAGTTATTTTGTTGATGCCTTGTCTCTTTGTTATTTTCGAGCGTATTTTGATATTATTTATTGATACATTTAGTTAATAAACATAATATTATGTGATCCCTGAGCTAAATTTCCTTGTTAACAATGATATGATAATGTATAAATTCATGTGTAGGTACATAACTAAAACTTTCATACGATTTTTACCAGAACTGCTTTATAGTTTTAATTATTATTAGTGCATTGTCAGATGGGTCTAGACTCTAGATAATATATAGGTAACTACCTTTTTTCCGCGGCTCCACCCGCGAAAATATAGTATCTGGTATCTCATGGGACTATTGTACTTTTTCGGGATACTAATGGAAATAGTTTTGGCTCTGGATTAAAACAAAGGCTACTTTTTAACCCGAAACTACCAAACGGATTTCGATCAGTATCCATCCATAGATCCATCCATCCTCACAAACTTTTACATTTATAATAGTAGTAGGAAGATGGAAATACAAAAAGTATGATTATCTTGACCCAGAAGAAAAAGTAGGCTCCTATTACCCCAACTCACCTTAGACAGTTATAAAGTTGAAACTATTTTTATACATAAAAGAACAAGGAAGTTGAGTAGCTTCTCTGACACTTATACGCTGGTCGGCGCCTTTAAAGTGTCGTAAATAGAAGCTGTCACTTTTGATTGGTACAGTCAGTAACATAACACACTAAAGTTTTCTAATTTGTCTTAACCTTAATAAATGGGTAGATGATGGTTACAGGAATTAATTTTAGTGCATGATTTGTATACTATTTCGAAACCGATAAAAATACTTAAGTTTTTTCTATTGTTTTCTAGACTTTATTCCAGTTTCCATGTCCATTCAGTTTCCTAACCACCTCGAATAAAAGCAAGCGTATAATATGAGGTATTATGCCACATACTTTGAATAATAAAAGGTTGGCTAAACACCTCTCTGAGACTGTTCTATTGTGATGGACAAAGCAATTCAAACTAACTTATTTGGCACACGCGACATTTTATCTCACGATTTGTTATTCCAATTTCACAACGAGCTACTGTACGCTTATCAATACTATTACTTTATACATGAAATATGCATATTATATAATAATACTAGCTTTTGCTCGTGGCTCCGCCCGCGTAAATACAGTATCCCATGGGAACACTGTACTTTTTCGACATAAAACGTAGCCTATGTGTTAATACAGAGCTTAAACTACAACCATGGCAAATTACATCAAAAAAATCCGTTAAGTAGTTTTTGCGTAAAAAAGGAAGATCCACACATCCATCCATCCATTCTCACAAACTTTCACAATTATAATAGTAGTAAGATTCTACTGTACAGTAATACTTATATTATTTTATGAATGGCGGCCTCAGTGAGTTGCCAATGTCAGAGTGCTTAATTTGGATCGACTCTGCCCTATTGTAGGCGGTAATGCTCAGCTCCTAGAGAGCATAATGTGATTTAATTTAGTATACTTATTTTTCAGCATAAACGCATTACTTAAGCAATAGATCATATGCCTCAAATATTCGTAATTGATTTTGAATCAACCTAATATTAAAACGGCGGTAGATACAGGTGCTACGACAATGTTCGTAGACGGCGCGTTCCTTCGCTCGACGCTACGCAAATCTGTTAAGGCTCTGTATAACGCCGGTGACCTTGAGCGTCAAGTCACATACTAATTTTGTAGGCGACAAGATCGTATCGTCCCGACCGGGGAGTGTTGAAATCGGATATTTGAAATTAATATAATGATTGAAATAAATATTTGAGACAAAATTTTTGTAAAAACTCAAACGATCTTCCCCTGGGTCTTGAGTTACTTAACATATCTAAATAATTTTCGCACTCAAAAGGTTATAACATAAAAAGGGTGGACTTAGCATATTTTTACATTTTCAAATCAATATTTAAATAAAATTTCAATTTATAAACAGACAGTCTTCAGCAAAATATAATGCACATTAACATATTTTTTTTGGGATTTTTCAATACTCAAATTTTCAGTTCTATCGAGCGCACAACCACTTAAGTTGAAACCGTCATACACGTACAAGGAATTCGATGACATCAGATGGTTCAATTTTTTTTTCACGCCAGCAAGATCGTTCGTCACAAGCAAATTAACGATGTTTTTTAATAAAAATTATAAATACAATACATTGAAAAAATTGAGATGACCGTATTTGAAAACATACAATCATAATGTTAAGTAATTGTACCTACTACTATTGTACCAGGTTTTTATATTATGTATTAAATTTAATATTGTAACTAAATTCAGCTGAATATATCGTCAATTACAGCGGGTCGATAACGCAGACAATGCACGCCCAACCGATCCGGATGTTCGGAAATCAATTGAATGACTCCCAAATTTATATCCGGTCAAATTTATTCTATATGGACTTATTTGAGGATATTCAATCTAGGCTATTGTTATTTGCGGCAGTAGATTTTTATGTTGGGGTGGTTAACGAGCTACAGCCCACCTGGGATGAATGGGACATCCATAAAAATAAGTATGTTGCAACTGGCAAGTCTAGTAATTATTGCCAGTGTCAGCGCATGCTGTGACACTAAAGGTAGCCTTCCGATCTATGCGACCGCGACGCAAAACCGCGACCGGTCGCGCGACGCCGATCGCGGGAATTATTTAGTGCTCCTTATAAATTAACGTTACGACCATATTTCGGTCTCGCGTCGCCCGTCGCTTCGTCGTCGTCGTCGACCTTTACACACGCATCACACACAATAGAGTATGCACGGGAGCAGCTATAGCAAGCACATTGGAACTTCACTGCGAATCGAATAGAAATAATTACGTGAAATGCGCCTCCCCCCCTGATTCATGGATGCTTGCGTTTCGTTTGATCTTTATCTGGCACGTTTAAGTATTGTAGGGACAAAAATCTATCTAATCTGAAACCTATGATCCCCTTGACCCTTGTGTCATCTAACCTTATATTCATTGTTAAAATATCGCATTGTTTTATAATAAGACCGAGTTGCTTGGAGTTTTAGTGCAACGATAAAATGATAAGAATCACGAAAATATTCGGAATTCGAACCCGAAACACCAATTTGCCAACAACGCAAAAAGCCCAAAGCTAACCAAGCCGCCAACCAGATTAGACATTTGAAAATTGAAATCACTCGTATCTTATCACGCAACGAATGAAAAAGCATATTATTATAACTTATATGCGCAGTTTCCCAGGGATAAGATCTAGCTAGATCGATTTTTCTCCTAAAAAGTCCAAAAGTCTCTACATATTAAGCAGCAGCAGCAGCTTTTCGCAAAATTCCAAGTATATATATACAAGATTTACTCGTTTAAAGTATAAGATAGTAGGTATTTAGAGTTTTGTATAGTAAATATCTGAATCTAAAGAACGTGGCAAATGCGATTATATCAGTTCTGTCATCGGCTTGTTTCTGTCCTAAGTGAATTATCTCAGCGCTTCTCTATTAATAGTCCCACAAGTTAAGGCTGTTTATACATTGTAGGATCGGTCATATAATGTATGTGTAATTAATTATTTTAATTTAAAACACAGTCTTTGAATAAAAGTTTTTCAAATTCATGAAACCAGTTAGCTAAAAAGATGACTAATATTACTTAATTGACTACAATATTCTGAAGGTCTATTCTTCTAATTACCTAAATCCTGCAATACCTACAGTCACGATCTAGTCCCGATATGTTAAAACTGTATATAAAAGGACATTCCCATAAACGTCAAACGAACGTCACACCTCGTTTTACAATTAAAACGTGTGTGACGTTTAGTGTTCTTATTATACCAAAGTATAAGTACAAGGCGATTCATTTATAATTTAATAAAAGTACAATGCAAGTGTAGTTACGAGAATTGCGGTTATGATTATAAGGAGCCGTTACTATCAAATATTTTGAAATTATATGTCTTTACTTCCATTTACCATAGAGTTATATACAACGACCGAACTGATACATAATCCTCCGTGAGTGATGTCTGTTTTCATTTTTCCCGCGCTCGTGTTTTCTATTTAGAATTTCCCGGTATTTTTCACGCCGAACGAAACAAATTCCCGAAATTGTGCTCCCTGGATGACTTGTCATGATTCAACATCCAACGTTTGAGAATTTTGAAAAGTAGCTAAATAAAATAGTCACAGGAATTTTCTCGATAAAATTAATATATTTGAAGCTATGAATGTTAAATGTTTTGAAAAATTGTAAAATGTGGTACTTACTTACTTACTTTATCCACGATAAATATATAAAATAAAAGAAACGTAATAAAATAAATATTGAATTTTTTTCTTTTTTTTAAGTTAATAATTAATAATATCCTGTATACATACATATTTAAATATTTTTATTGCGTACTAGCTTTTGCCCGCAGCTTCGCCCGCGTGGGAGAGTGTTCGTGGCAAAAAACTTATTTTGCAAATATACCATACCTACTGCAATATAATAACAGCACAGAGTAAAAATATATACTTTGTACTAAGAAACTATTGGGACACTTTAAAAATTTAAACATTTATTTTATACAATAATAAATTAAATTTATAGATTTTTGTAAATACTTGTACATAAATTCAACACGTGTAATAGTTTTCCTTATATATAGATGATAGATATAGGTGTATTTTTACTGTTTATTCTTTGGAGATTGGACACTTTGGAGATCGGACACTTTGGAGACCGATTACTAGAAAATAATTAACTTTATAAAAAAGCAATTTATGAAACGTCGCTTTCATTTAAAAATATCTATTCAACGATATCCCACACAGTGGGGTACTATGAAGAACATAAAATAAAAGCCACCTCTAAAATATAAAATTATTATTTTAATGAAACTTCAATCTTGAGCTTTAGTAGTAAATTTATTGTTCACCTTAATACTGAATACTAGATACGACAGTATGTTAATGTCTCTACTGGGTAACAATTAATATATATGAAAACCAGTCCGTTCGGCTCTAGCGCCTCTGCTCGAATTCTCCACTCCGACTGCCTATCTCCACTCCACCGTTCATATCCCCACCACCGCAACCAACGGGTGAAGGTGGCGGGATCGGAGCGGGGTTGCCAAATAAAACAAATGAAATTACAACAATAAAATAAAATCATGACATTATTCATGATGCCAAAAATAAAATCTATACACAATCTTTAATTGTGCTAAATTTCATCCTTAACGGATGCATCCTATTAATTATTATAGAAGTTTTGTATTTCAGCGGTGAGTATCCATTCATGTGAGGTGGGGGTGGGAAAAAAAATAATTTTCACAGATATAGAGTAGACTACGGGGAAGGACATAGGCTACTTTTTATCACGGCAAAATTGCGGCCTCCACGGGATTTACTTTGCGCGCACGAAGAAACGAATTACCTAATAACTCTGAGTGACGAGCCAGATTTGAATCTTGAAACGCACTAAATAACATAGAATGTTATAGAAAAGTCTGTCAATCTAAATTATAAGATCTTTATTTTCGTCCGTGGTTGTTCAATAACATTGGTGGTATAATATAGGTAGAGCCCACCATAGATACCTGACTACTTCAAATAGAATAATAATATTGCAACTCGTAAATTGCTTTATTCGTAAAATATTCGAGACATAGATAACTGTTCAGCCACTGTTCTTTGACCTCTGACGCATTTAGAACAATGTTATATACTTTTACCAAAACAAACAGATGTGGACCTTATCCTTAAGTGTTAGAATACATTTTATGTTACCTTGTGTACGCACTTGTGTCATTCATAATGGCACACGCGAAGGCCCGGTCGCTATTATCACGGAATGATAAGAGCACAGTCATCAACATACATTTCTAAGTAAATAACAATAATGTATTGTACGGCCGAACAGAACATATCACATAGAACATTGTTTGGTGCGAAGAATGCTACTAAGGATTCTCCCATCCATAATGCGCCCATTACCTTATCTTGTGCAAAAGACATTAACTACAAATAACTACAATTTTTATAAAATACTATTATATAACCCGACTACGTAAATTATAATATAGCCTTTGTATGGAGGGTATAGGAGTTTAATCTACCCTCCATAAGCCTATGTTACTCGGATTATTATTACGAATCTAATGACACCCCATATATTAAAATGGGACCAGTACTTTAGACGCTACGGTGGAACAAACATACATACATACATAGATTTACACTTTAGACATACTTTTGGCTTCGCCGCAGTCGGGTTAAAAAGGGAAAGTGCGAGTCGGAACTCGCGCACGAAGGGTTCCTTATAAATCGGCAAAAAATTCACGTTTGTTATATGGGAACCCCACTTAAATATTTATTTAATTCTGTTTTTAATATTTGTTATGATAGCGGTAACAGAAGTACACCTTTTTTAAATATACATACATAGGCTGCACTAAAAGTATCGGGAATGGAATATTTCCACTGTTCCTGTCATATTAAAATCTTTTTAATTTAAAACTCCTTGGTTTTAAAAATCGAATACCGTTTATTTATTTAAAAAAAGATTATCGGTCTTGTCACAAGGTCTTGTCAAACTTGTTTAGTCGTTGAGAAAATGGAATTGACCCGAGAAAATTCTAGAGCGATGATTTATTATGACTTTCGAAGTGGTTTAACACAAAAACAGTGTGTTGACCAGATGATTTCTGCATTTGGTGATGAAGCCCCATCCGAAACCACAATTTATCGCTGGTTTGCTGAATTTCAACGTGGACGTGTCAAGCTCAGTGATGATCCCCGTCAAGGTCGTCCGAAAACTGCAGTCACCCAAGAAAATGTTGATGCTGTGCGTAAGCTGATTGAGGAAGATCGACATGTGACATACCGCGAAATTCAGGCGACTTTAGACATTGGCATGAGTCAAATACAAATAATCTTGCATGAACAATTAGGTGTAAAAAAGTTATTTTCCCGATGGATACTGCATTTGCTCTGTGAAGAGCAAAAAGCGGCTCGCGTTACTTGGTGCGTCAGAACTCTCGAAAGATTCCATGCAGGATCCGCAAATGCTGTATACAACATCGTATCAGGTGACGAATCCTGGATATACGCGTACGAACCCGAAACAAAAAACCAGTCACGAGTTTGGGTGTTCGAAAATGAGTTATGCCAACAAAAATTGTTCGTTCACGGAGTGTTGCAAAAAAAATGGTGGCCACGATTGTCTCCAAAACCGGCCATGTTGCGACTATTCCTCTTGATGGAAAAAGAACAGTTAATGCAGAATGGTATGCTAACATTTGTTTGCCACAGGTCGTTTCTGAACTCCGTAAAGAGAACTGCAACCGCCGCATCATCCTCCATCACGACAATGCGAGTTCTCACACCGCGCACAGAACAAAAGAGTTTTTAGAGCAAGAAATCATAGAATTATTAGACTATCCGCCATACAGCCCCGACCTAAGCCCTAATGATTTCTATACTTTCCCTAAAATAAAGAATAAATTGCGTGGTCAGAGATTTTTATTACCTGAAGAAGCTGTGGACGCCTACAAAACAGCCATTTTGGAGACCCCGACTTCCGAATGGAATGGTTGCTTCAATGATTGGTTCCATCGTATGGAAAAATGTGTCTAATTTCGCGGAGAATACTTCGAAAAGCAATAAATACATTTTTAAATAGTAATGTTGTGTCACTTCCTTGATTCCCGAAATTTTCAGTGCCGCCCTCGTAGTTATATAATATATATCACGTCAATCCGCTCCCGTGCTAAGTTGAACTTGTGTTACGGATATCAGACGACGGATATATATTTTTATACTATACACATACACAATTTCATACTATACATAAATCTTATTTTTTATATTATTCACATTAATTCTTACACACACACTGTAGTTTATCACGTTTTGTCTTTTTTCGGCGACGTGATTCGTGTTTCGTTGGGGAGCTTTCCCCGAAACCTCCGGTAGACTACGTCCGTCGGCCAGAACTCCTCCACCTCGAAGGTCGGTAGATGCGTGGATACTCTCACCAAAAAGGAACTGAAGTTGACCTTGTGGCGAGACCGTCAAGGACGAGAGCAGGAGGTGCGATGAGGGCTTCATACTGGTGGAGAGAAGAAAGCTGAGGAAGCCCGCCGTCCGCAACCACCGCGGCACCGCATCCATCAAACCTGAGCATCGTCTGAGGTACGAAGTACGCGCCACACCGCTGTACGTGTTCCGCCTGCACTGGTCCACGAAGGTCGAGGACGTCGTGAACTACATCCGAAAGAAGACGTCTTTCACCTTAAGGGTCGAGCGTCTGGCGTCGAGGAGACTCAGCCTTTACCCCCTTTGTCTTAGCCCGCGGGGGTACGGTGGAACCAGCAGTTACATTGGAATAGTTTTTCGGATTCGCTGGTGTACTCGGTTTCGGCTCGACCGCAAGCGGCGAGCGGGCGGCGGCGGTTGCTGACCCGTCGGATTTTGATGATGAGCAAAACGTGTCAGTCGTCGCGTGTTTACGAAGTCAATCGAATTATCCGGTGACCTACATAATTAATTATTACATTTTATGCATTTCGTCCAGCTCTGCCTTCATGACGTTGAATTTGTTCAGCAGGCTGGAGACATTGACGTTGTCCGCAGATACCGCCCGCAGCCTGTGCATCTCCTAAGCCACAAATACTATTAACATACAATTGTGAATTATAGTGTCATCCATTTTGTGACTTAGGTACAATATGTAAGTAGAATTTATATATCCACTGGGTATGATTCAAGAGCGGGAAATTTACTGGGATTTTAATTTAATTTGAATTCAATATAATAATATTATGCCACCAGTGGCAAACGTGCAAGCGTCAATGCTCGCGCGAAGCTTAAAAGGCAGTGCCTCGCGAGTGCATGCTTTGATGTGTGTATGTGACTATGACTGGCGACACACGCACTACAGGGTAACCGGGCGATTTGTCCGGGCTTTATTTATAATTAATCTGAGTCTACTGCATATGAGCATAGTTAAAGTTAGTATTACCAAATGGGTAATGTCATAAATATCACATATATGTTTTAAGCAGTATAACTGATCATTAAATTGATAATGTCACAAAATTGACATAAAAGCAGTATATGTGATCATAAAATTGGTAACGTTATAAAAGTGCCAGAAAAGCAGCATAAAAGTTGGTTTACGTCAAATTACGTAAATTACGTCATAAATATGACTTTGGAGTGGCATAGCCAATCATTAAATTGATGAGGTCATAAAGGTGACACAAAAGTGGCAATGCTAATAAGCCAATTGATAAAGTAGTAAATTACATGACATGTAAGCAGCACGGCTGATTATAGAAATCGACATGTAAGGCATGTCTGCAATATTATTGATCATTCAATTGGTAAGGTCATGAGTATGAAATCTAAGCAACATAAATGATCATTTGATTTATAAGGTCATAAGTATGACATCTAAGCAACATTTTTATTTCCAACGTTTTATAAACATTCCATTGATAAGGTTGTAAGTAGTACTTTTAAGCAATATAGTTGATCATTCAATTGATAAGTATGACTTCTAAGCAACAAAATTGATCATGTAACTCGTAAGGTCATAAGAATTACAGACAAGCAGTATGACTTGTTACTTTGTTTAAAAACAATAAATAGTTTTTACTTTTTGGTTGCTAGAACTTGCAAGAAGTTTTTGTAATATCGCCGGATATAGTTGATTCCTATTTTGCATCAAAGCAGGGTCCAGTTTCCGGTTCGCCTAGTTAGGCAACATAACAAGATATTATGAACACAAGAGTAGATTTGAATAAAGGAGGAGCAAATGAGGAGAAGCGAGCATGTTACAAATAAGAGTTTCACTAACATTTTGTAAAATTATACGAAAATATGTTTAATACTTTTATACTATACATATATTTAAGATTTTTAATATATAATACACATATTTAATACACATATATGACCCAGGAACAAGCATCCGAACCCGCGACCTCCGCCTTGAGCGCCATCGCACTAACCACTGAGCCACAGAGGTCGTCGTCGGTTATAGTTTTCAACTTTTGATGATAACATTAAAACGGACGGAAAGGAAGCAAACGTTATTCACTTAATGTACTGTTATAACATAACCCTCTTCGCCTCAAATATTTCAGTAAAATAACTGAAGCACGGGAGGAAATGGACGCATTGTGATATAATGCGCCCATTACGACATCCTATTGCAGGGGACTTCGATCTATGATATTACTTCTAAAGAAATTCTATTGATAGCTTCGAGTATTCATAAAAATCGAATGTAAAATGTTATTTTTCAACTTAGGTAACATCGATACATACTTTACTCTGAATAGATAAGTTTATAAGTGCATTTTTTTAATAAAAACTATAACCTGGCTATGTAAATTAAAGCCTGTGTTACCTGGATCATTATTGGGAATCTTTTTACACCTCGTTCATTAATATCGAAGCTGTAGTTTAGGCTCTAGGGTGAAACAGACATATATGCATAGACTGCTAAAATCATTACCCTTCCTTTTGGCTTCGTAGTCAGGAACACTGTACTTTTTCGAGACAAAAAAGTTGCCTATATTTTAATCAATGTCTTAAACTATGTATTACCATACCAAATTTCATCAAAATTCGTTCCGTTGTTTTTGCGTGAAAGAGTAATAAATATCCATCCCGCCTCTCAGTGGTTAGCGTGTTGGCCCTCCAGCCGGAGGACGCGGGTTCGAATCCCGCCAAAGGACCAAAAAGTTTTCAATGTTCCTGGGTCATGGTTGTGTATTGAATATGTTTATAATATATGAAAATCTTAAATTTATGTATAGTATAAAAGTATTAAATATACATCCCGTTGTCTGATCCCCGACCCCCGTTACACAAGTTCTTCGGATACTTACCACGGGGCCAGATTTACGTGTTGTAAAGCGTCCATAGATTTATTATTATTATTATCCATCCATCCATTCATCCATCCATCCTCACAAACTTTCACATTAATAATAGAGGATGAAAAGGGATGCTTTTTGTTGTGACTTGTGATTAGTAGGAATATTTTAAACTTCCCTTTGGCCTTAGAAAAAGATACCGAATAATGTTTTTATAAAAAAACATACAATCACAAAGTACGTTTGATGATGTGAAAATTTCTAGGTAATGATAAAATTCATTTTTTCATCATTATTTTATCATATATTTATTTTTAAGTTAAACATCGTTATAATAATATCGTTAAGTTAAACATTTAACAATTATGAAATCTCAAAGGCAGTACGACTAAAGAAATATTGTAAATCCTAAATCTTTATTAATTTACTGAGCCTACTAAAAGACTCATAAAGTTCTGAATGGGAACTTTGAATGACTGATCTAAACAAAGAAAACAAGATTAATTAGAAAAGAATCCTGTATACAGGAGACACTTGGTACGACTCCCTTTACTTTTAGTACGTAAATTAGTGTTTTCCCCCCTGATATTCTGTTGATTGTCACATATTCTTGTAGCAAGATAAATTTCACATTCCAAAGTGTACATTTTTAAAAATTATATGAAGGAAATTGGGATTAAAAAGCAAAAGGGGGGATCAAGTGTCCCCAGTTTCCCGTATGTTTAGTAAAATACACTCAAACACAAGGTATGACTAATGCCAGTTATCTATTTCACCTCCACGATATAAAATTACGGCAGAGCCTTAGCTCACAACAAGAAATAAAATGACGTCACACAGAATACAAATTATTACTATATAAGGGTTTTTATTTCAAATTTGTTTACTTGTATTTACTGTCGATTTTTTTAGAGAAAATACGTTTAGTCTAATCGACAAACTGATTTTCGTGTCAAATAGATATTATATTGGTCCTACAACTGTTTGATACCTCGTTGGGATCGGAATCACGTCTAGAAAATTGTGCTGGAAGTGCAAATTAGCACATAAATAATTGAAAAAGTTATAAGCAATTAAAGAGGCCAAAATAATTGTTTTTAGTTTATAAGCTATTAATATTTAAAAAAAAAACGATATATATACTGAATAAGAGAAGGATATTTCCAATACAAAAATCCGTACTACCGGAACTCTATCTCCATTATTTATAACATTAATTAAACTCTGGAAACAGCTGATCTCCGCGCATCATTTTTAAGTTTCGCGCGCGGCGGTATTAATGGGTAGGTACGTCGCATAAAATATATATTTTTAAAGCAGTAAATATAAATAATTTAAATAAATATAGCGTATTTTAAACACTTTAAAGAATTGATTCTCAATGGAAAATCATAAAAATTGTTTTTCAATATGTGAGACAATTTTTAAATAATAAAAAAATTCTGAACTTTCTGCTGTATGTAGACTGTAAAAATTTGTTGAAGAAATTGAAGTTTAAATTTTCCCTTCGTGGATCCCTTTTTATATACATAGGCACTTAACAAGATCAAACTGTAAAAATTAAAAAAAATGCTTAACCTTTTTTAAATAAATAATGACACAATTTCTTCGGATACTTACCACGGGGCCAAATTGACGTGGTGTCTTACGTCTATAGATATTATCATCTATAGATATTATTTAAAGCAGTGAAAAAAAAATCAGATATAGTGTTGTATTACTACAAAAAAGGTCCGTTGTACACATAAAAAGGGATTCTAAACCTTTTATTACTCATATCATACAAGTATAGAGATAAATCAAATCGAGCGAACCTAATTTTATCACTGCTGTACAGTAAAAAATACACAAAAGGACGTGTTATCTCAGCCATGACCTCCGCCAGTTATCGCAAAAGTTCAACAGAGTCCACGTTCTGCACTTCCGATAAAAAAAGGAAAAAAAAATCACGATTTACTTTAATCTATTTAAAAGCGAAGATAGCTTTTCATCCCCTCTAAAACGCGTAGTCATGTTTTGTTATCTACTGGAATACAGCATTCTTTTTGTAGGTTCATCCATCACTTTTGTAACTGGGATAAAAGTTCTTAAAAAGGTAACGCAAGATGGTTAAAAATCGGCCAGTAATTTTAGTAGGTACATATCCTGCTACTATTATAAATGTGAAAGTTTGTGTCGATGGATGGATGTTTGTGACTATTTCACGCATAAACTACTAAACGGGTTTTAATGAAATTTTGTATGGTAGTAGTTTAAGCTCTGGATTGACACAGGCTACTTTTATCCCGAAAAAGTAAAGTGTTCCCGTGGGATGGTGTATTTATTTGTAAATGCGCGAGTGGAGCCGCGGGCAAAAGCTAGTACCTAAATAACTTGGTAAGATAAATTATAATCTATCGGAACAAATTCAGGATTGCAAAAATCTAATGACAAATAGGATTTCAAGTTTATTGAAGTGAAAACAGTGAAATTAGTTTCCGAGCAACTCTTAACTGAGCTGAAACTTGAGTTTCGGACGTTCCACAGTCTACACAAAGTTTCGAAATCCAAGCTTAATCGTTATACAATAGACAGAAGACTGGAACTGGAACCTCCGCTGTCTCTTACACCAATTACAACAGCCATCTGGGTGACAATTACAGTGGTGTTATTGTTATCTAGAACTCCGTGGCCTAGCGGGTAGACCGTTTGATTCGCACTCGATAGAGTTCAGATTCGATTCCCAGGTTGTGACGTGTACCAATGCGACTTTTTGATGACGCTCTAACGGTTTTTATTGTTATCTGTAGTTACTGTTTAGAACCCTTCACTTAACCTATTCGTAAGTTATCGGTAGCCATAACTGCCGTGAATAAATGCTAATAAAAATTAAGGGCCTTCCTATTCATAGGCTGTCGCTATATTAGCTAGCCGAAATGACAAGGACAGCGTGTGACTTGAGCGTCACTTAATTTAACTATCGCTTCAGTGTTCGGCCGTCATTCACACCTATATTTATGTTTTCGATTCAGACTTAAAAGGCCGGATGAGAGATTTTGGTTGCAGGGATGCCTGTTTACCAAAGCTAAGAAAATAAATTTAATCTAGGAATTCATGACCTTTGCTTAGCTGAGCATAACAAATTACACAATTTAACAATGTTTATAACACAAAGTAATGAATTAAAAATACTTCTATAAAAACAGAGTTTCCCTTTTATACCGAGATTCAGAAGCGATTTAAGTTTCCACAATTTATAAATATATTTTTTACTTAGTAATGTTTCCGCAAATTAAAAATATATTAACAGTTTTTAAAAGTAATTTAAAACTTACAAACAAATTTATAGTTTTTAAATTACACGAAAAAAACTGTTTTGACGCAATCCATTCAAACGAAAGCAACCAACCAACCAACCAACCAACCAAACCACCAATAAATTTCGAGACAGTTTTCTACTAAAAAATAGTGCGTTCTTAATAATAGTTAATAAACATAATTCTTTCAAAGAGTTAAACATAATAATAATTATATATTATTATAATTTATAAAATAAAATTATACCAAATTTTTATGCTATCCGAGGTTTTGTATTAATTTATTTTATTAAACACCATTATAAACGTGGACTGTGTAAGAAACAGTATATTATAAAATACAATAATTATTATAAAATAGCATTAAAATTGGCTACATAACATTTCACTTACAAACTCATCAAATCCAGAGATCTCCAACCATTAGGTACGCGGTCTAAAAAGTTTTAAAAGGAACTCGGTACATCTCTAGCCACTCTGAAAGCCTCACTAATGGATAAACCCGCAGCTGGTCCAACTTAATACATTTATTAGTCGGACCTATCACAGATATTTATGGTTCAAAGTTTATATTTTATTCATAGCAGCTAATGAACTCCATTTATCTCAGCTCTAATGTAATTTTGTCATAAATAACCCAAACATTTTGTCGTTAACTAAACATAATATACCAAAGTGGCTAATAGGAATTTAATTTTCGCAAACATCAGTTGCACAATAGTTTGTTTGCTTTGTTTAATGTTATACTTATAGGACATCATTAAAGTAAACAATAACTGATTATCTGAGCCTTGGTCATGGTCTTCCATTTTGTTACCTAACCTTTTTAGTACCTAGTACCTACCCGTGTAGGTATACTACCGATTCAGTTGTCTTGTGGCGCTAACCTACTTCCTTAATATACTTTTACATAAATGATATCAGCATCCAATTCTATGCAAAAAAAGAAATCTTTCGAGTCTATAAATAAAATTAACATATGTTTTATTGCATTTTTGTGTCTGTTCATTCAAGACAAATTCAAATAATAGGAAGTCCAGACGTTCGGATATCACTGCCGTAATAATCTTTCGTATTGAATGATTGCGTTTCATATGTAAATGACTCGCTTTTAGAATTTAGGCGGTCCCTCGGGGTCAGAAATCGGGGTCGTCAGTCATCATAAGGAATATCAAAACTTGTATTGTAGTCGTATTTATTGCCAAACAACACATGTACCTACCTACACAAGTTATTTTCTCATAACGATAGAGAGTTTTTTATGAAGGAATCAAGACTAAATAGGTCCTATAGTTTATATAACTCCCACCTGATTTTGTTGTTTGTTTTTGTTTTTAAATTTACACATACATATATTATATTATGGTTTTTTTTTAACAACCTCCGTGGTCTAGTGGTTAGAGCTTGGCTCTCGACTCGGAGGTCGTGGGTTCGATTCCCGCATTGGAACAAAAAAATGTTGTTTCCAAGTTTGGTTAGGACAATTCAGGCTGATCACCTGATTGTCTGACAAGAAAGATGATCCATGCGTCGGATGGGCATGTAAAAAGTCGGACCTGCGCCTAATCTCTCGCCAGTCGTGTCGGTTATCCGTCCCACTGGGTTACGAGAGTAAAGGAGGACAGAGTGCTCTTGTGTACTGCGCACACACTTGGGCACTATAACATAACTCCTGCGTAGCTGGCCTGCTTTCAATGAAACAGGCCACCGTCACCGAAATCGGTGTGGGGAGCTATTACTATTATTATGGTTTTTAATTGTAAAGTTTATATGGGGGCTATGTTGGGGGAAACCCCCAAAAACAAAAGATAATATTATTAAATAATATTAATATAAATTAAATAATATTATTATTTTTATTATATTTATGAATAACATAATACCTATATTAGAAAACTTATTCTATTTAATTATATTTATAAATAATATATCTTAGAAAAAATGTTTACCATAGCTGCCTTAATTACTTCACCCGAGGCATGTGAGGAACATCTTGGGATCTCTTTATTTTGTTTGTCTTGAAACAACGCCTTTAACGTTTAATCTTGGACATTGGAAAAATAACTTAATAGTGTCGTTTTTGCTGTCGTAACTAAATTGAAGTGAAAAGTAAAGGTTTTACAGATTTACATTTTGTTCCAGGTACAACACTAAACTATGTTATGGTGCGGTGAATAGTGAGCGTTGAAAATGAGGTGTAATGTGCGTAAAGTGGGTGTGGGGGCGATAATGACGATACTGTTGAGCACATCCCTAGCTAGGGAGGAACCTCACAGGTTCACAATAGAGGAGCTGCTGTCGACGCACTACGAGAACAAGCACTCGAACGACGAAGGGATGGATCCGTGCAAAGCAGGTATCGATAAACATTTAAAAATTAATATTGTGTTCGGTGCGATAAATAAACAATACGACAAGAATTTAATAGGTTTTTAAAACCTCAGCTTTAAAAATACGTTAGTGACGATATTTTACTTTAGTTATTCACTATGTTATCAATAATAAGGAAACATAATATTATAATAATATACGTAACTAAACCTGAACATCAGTGCTACGTAATATCAAGTTATTATTTGATATTAATTACCTACTTTCCTGTATTCTACAATCAAACAAGAAAAAAAAGTAGTAAACCTACTAATATTATAAATGTAAAAGTTTAGGAGTATGAATGGATGCATGGATGTTTGTTACTATTTCACGCAAAAACAACTGAACAGATTTTAATGAAATTTGGTATGGTAAAGTAGGCTTTGGATTAAAACATAGGCTACTTTTTATCCTAGAAAAATACAGTATTCCCGCGGGATACCCGATAGTATATTTACGCAGGCGGTGCCGCGAGAAATAGCTAGTTAGTACATATTCTTTTTTTTTCTTGTAAAAAGTACAGTCAAAATTTAAAAACTAAAATAACCCGACTACGCAAATTACGAATATATTGACACCTCATTCATTAAAAACGGTTCAGTACTTTAGCAGCATCGATTGAAAAAAACATACATTAAATACAAGACTGTATTTAATGTATAATATAATGTAAAAAAAAATTTAACGACCTGTCTCGTACAGACTTGGCTCCAGTTCAAATAAGGCAGTTTCTAACTACTTAAGCAACACTATAACTCATTGAGCAAACAAATAGCTATCCTATAAGTAAGAAATATTATCCACCGCTAGTAAAATTAACAATTTTATGACATTTAATTTATTATGTATGAATCCCGTAGTAACAAAATATACATTTTCTTGTTCCTAACATAAAACAATATTATATTCTTGTTCTTGACATTTTACTTGACTGTGCGTCACATTCAATTCGGTATAAAACTCGTTAGTCAAAGAGCTACCATGCCATTGGTATTAGCTTTGTGTGCGTCGTGCTATTACTCGTTAGAGCTTTGGTTTGACTGAACAAACCTTGTCACCAACATTCAACAGATACAAAATTATATTATAACATTTTGGAACGTAGTTCCTTATGGCGCGTTGCAAATTGTATGGAGGCTAGACGGATTGATTAGGCACGACACTTTTTGCCACTCGAAATCACAATGTAATAACGACTATTAAGAATGATACAAAAAACGACCTTATCACCTTGACAATAATGTAGAATTTTGCAATTACACATTGTGACTGTTATGACTGTTACATATTGTGACTAGCTAGTCGGGCCTTAGGTATGCGAGCGGTGGGACAGAAGAGCGCTTGATGTTATTACTCAGTACGAAGCCGAACTTCGCGACAGATAAACAAAATTGAAGTGTCTGTTTGTAATTTCAAATTAACAGCTTTTATTTTTTTATTTTCACTTAATGCATTTAAAAGTATGATCGGTACTTACAATTATATATATATAATTATATATATATATATATATATATATATATATATATATACATATATATATATATATGTATATGTATATATATATATCGGGAATGGAATATTTCCACTGTCTCAGCCGGGGGTTATTGGAGACAGATGACTAGAGATGATGAGCAGGCAGCTGGAGGTTATTGGAGACAGATGAGTGGAGATGTTGAGCAGGCAGCCGGGAGAAGTTCGAGTCGGAAGTGGATGCAGCCGGGATAGCAGCGAGCAGAGCACAGACATGATTGATAAGAATAGTCGTTGGACGTCAGATTTTATTTTTTCTAGGCGTTACAAAAATGTTTATAATTTTCTAAATTATAATTAATATTATATTTTTTAAATTACAAATTATAATAACCTTCTTAAAATTTAAGATGTACCCAAAAAATTACACATACGCATATCAAACTGCCAATCGGAGTGACACATATTAGAATCGAAATTCTTGATAAATTTATATTGTTGCGCGGCGAAAGAAAAAACATATATACGAGGGCGGCACTGAAAATTTCGGGAATCAAGGAAGTGACACAACATTACTATTTAAAAATGTATTTATTGCTTTTCGAAGTATTCTCCGCGAAATTTGACACATTTTTCCATACGATGGAACCAATCATTGAAGCAACCATTCCATTCGGAAGTTGGGATCTCCAAAATCGCCGTTTTGTAGGAGTCCACAGCTTCTTCAGGTGATGAAAATCTCTGACTCTTTCTCTGATTTTTAAAACCAAGGAGTTTTAAATTAAAAAGATTTTAATATGGCAGGAACAGTGGAAATATTCCATTCCCGATACTTTTAGTGCAGCCTATGAACCATAAAATGCGCAGTTTTCCAGCTAGCTAGAATACGCTAGCTAAATTGATTTTCCTCCCTGCACAGTAAATTTCGTGAAAATACTTGAAGCGGTTTCCGAGATTCCGATTAAATTAGCTCGATTAAAGCATAAGATATAATATATAAACTACTAAGTATTTTAGTCGTTTACACAAATAAAACTTGAGAGGTGTCAAGGGATACCCGGATGGAACGAAGTTATAATATATTATATTATAATATAAATATATAGTTGATAATGAAGAATCGAAGCCTATTTCGGAAGAAATATATAATCTCTGTATATATATATACAGAGATTATATATTTCTTCCGAAATAGGATTTCACATTCATTCAACATTCAACATTCCGAATAGAATGCGTGGTCAGAGATTTTCATCACCTGAAGAAGCTGTGGACTCCTACAAAACGGCCATTTTGGAGACCCCAACTTCCGAATGGAATGGTTGCTTCAATGATTGGTTCCATCGTATGGAAAAATGTGTAAAATTTCGCGGAGAATACTTCGAAAAGCAATAAATACATTTTTAAATAGTAATGTTGTGTCACTTCCTTGATTCCCGAAATTTTCAGTGCCGCCCTCGTATATATGTTTTTTCTTTCGCCGCGCAACAATATAAATTTATCAAGAATTTCGATTCTAATATGTGTCACTCCGTTTGGTAGTTTGATATGCGTATGTGTAATTTTTTGGGTTTTTGGGTACATCTTAAATTTTAAGGTTATTATAATTTTTAATTTAAAAAATATAATATTAATTATAATTTAGAAAATTATAAACATTTTTGTAACGCCTAGAAAAAATAAAATCTGACGTCCAACGACTATTCTTATCAATCATGTCTGTGCTCTGCTCGCTGCTATCCCGGCTGCATCCACTTCCGACTTGAACTTCTCCCGGCTGCCTGCTCAACATCTCCACTCATCTGTCTCCAATAACCTCCAGCTGCCTGCTCATCATCTCTAGTCATCTGTCTCCAATAACCCCCGGCTGCCTGCTCATCATCTCCAGTCATCTGTCTCCAATAACCTCCGGCTGCCTGCTCATTATCTCCAGTCATCTGTCTTCAATAATCCCCGGCTGCCTGCTCATCTTCTCCAGTCATCTGTCTCCAATAACCTCCGGCTGCCTGCTCATTATCTCCAGTCATCTGTCTCCAATAATCCCCGGCTGCCTGCTCATCTTCTCCAGTCATCTGTCTCCAATAACCTCCGGCTGCCTGCTCATCATCTCCAATCATCTGTCTCCATACATGCCCGGCTGCCTGCTCATCATCTCCAGTCATCTGTATCCAATAACCCCCGGCTGCTTGCTCATCATCTCCAGTCATCTGTCACCAATAACCCCCGGCAGTCTGCTCCTCATCTTTACTCAAATATCTTCAAATTTATTGTCTTCTACTGATGACCAATATATTTTCGTTTTGTATTGTAATTTTTGTATCTATTTTTTTCTGTAAAAAAATATAGCGAAGTTATATAGTCACGCGTACACGTACTAACACATAATACGCATTCACACTTACACGCAATGATGCAATCATAGGCTGTTTTTCCACTTTCCGACCCGTCACCAATCCAGCGCCGGCACCGGCAACCGCCTAGCAGCCGGAGGAGCAAAAATGTATGAATATACTCCTGGTGATGACTTCCACATGACACCGGCCGCCCAGGTGCTGGGCCGTTGCCGGGCTGGTAAAATGGAGAAAAACTACCATATAGGTAGCCTTCCGATGCACGCGACGCGCGACGCGAGACCGCGTCCGAAATAGGGTCGCGGAGTCACTGCTTTTTATGAATTTATATTGAGAACTAAACAGTTCTCGAAACCCTCATCATGCGACCTGTGGCGTAATCAGAGAATCTGATTCGCTGGTTCCCGAGACGCAGTCTCGCGTTGCGGTCGCCTTTATTCGCAAACATGTATTCACATCAAAAAAAAAACTGAAACAAAAGAAACCGTGTCCTTAAAATCAAACCATTTTTTTGCCTAATAGTAGTCGTTTGTGCTCTCCATTCTCAGACGTTACATTAATTCAATTGATACGATTTCATTTCTCTAAATAACATTAAATAAAATAAAAATTATTTTAAACCATCCATTAAAATGAAGTCTGAAACGATTCCCAATTTTATGTGAACTTTGGGTGCAAATACAAATTTCAGCTTCACCTTAACACGTCCATTTTGTAACAAAATATTCAATTACAGCCTCAATTTGACGGGGCTTTATAAATTTATCATCTGGGTGTTAAAAACAAAATTGAAATCTCGCACTCTATAAGCCATAAAGTCAATAGAGGACCCTATTGAAGCGTAAAATAAACAACACCCGGATTTACACGGTCCCAAATAGAAGTGACCCTTTTTAACCATTCAAATACTATAAATGTATTGGTTTACACTTTGAAAATGTGTCGAGTCTTGACAAGCATCAATGAAATCCTATGACTCCCCGATAACTTATATTACTGTTACATTACTTTATACATAATAATATTATTATGTTATGCTAGGTGTTGTGATTTAGTGCGGGCAAAAGCAAATCCCGCAGGAACCGTACATCTTGTGGCGACAAAAAAAAGGATATGTCCTTCCAAGCGGTCTAATCTATATTTGTGCTTTTCAAATTATTTGTGCTGCAAACAAACAAACATACAAAGTAACTAATATTTCCACTTAATAATATTAGTATCCTACTAATATTATAAATGTGAATGTTTGTGAGGATGGTTGGATGAATGAATGGATGTTTGCTACTCTTTTACGCCAAAACTACTAAACGGATTTTGATGAAATTTGGTATGGTAGTAGTTTAGGCTCAGAATTAAAACATATGCCATATCCTTTTGTGCCAGAAAAGTACAGTATTCCCGCGGGATACCCGATAGTATATTTACGCGAGCGGAGCCGCGGGAAACAGCTAGCAGACAGTAAATGATAACAATATCACTTTAAAACGAATATATAAATGTAATTATTATAAGTGCCCGGGTAATCAAGCTTTGCTTGGAGTTATAGTAGATTTAAAAAATAATTAAAAATAATAACAAAAATACATTTGTTGTCCGGGATTCGAACGCGAGGCGCCAATTTGCCCACGACGAAAAAATTATTCATTCGCATACCAAACTGACATTAAAAGAGTCAGATATATTGATATAAAATTGTATTGTTTCACGACGAAAAAAAAACTTGTATAACTTAAAAATATTATTCTGTTTCCGAGGATTTTCCTTACCCAAAACCCCAGGCACACAAAATTTCATTGAAATTCTTGCAGACGTTGGTTTTTAAAATATTCAAATAATTGATAACGTCTTCCGATAACGACATGTAGCCAGTTACAGCGCTACGTCGTAGCTGTCTACGGTAAATGCGCGTAGCACATCGCAGCCGTAAGGTTCTACGCTTGGTAGTCAACGCTACAGAATTTTTTACAGAACTTTCTAAAAAAAATTCACAGTAACTGTGAATAATATAATAATAATAATAATAATATATAATAATTAATAATAATAACCCCGTGCTAAGTATCCAAAGAACTTGCGTTACTGGTACCAGACAACGGGAAGTATATTTAATTATTATTTATATACTATACATATATTTAAGATTTGTATAATATTATACACGTATTTAATACACATCCATGACCCAGGAACACAGAAAACTATTTTGTTCCTTCGGCGGGATTCGAACCCGCGACCCCCGGCTTGAGCACCAACGCGCAGAACCACTAAGCCACAGTATAATTTAATTGAATAACAAAATTACATTTTCACAAACAACACTTTTCAAAAGATAAAATATAAACCACGTCTTATTTTCCAAAACAAAAGTCTATTAAAGCATTTGTTTGTCATTCGCGTGGAATGGCGAAAAAGCTGGATTATGGTATTTAAGTGTTATAAAATAACATTTTCTAGGGAAACAATAAAAGCGGCTACAGATCACAAAAGATTATGGAGATTGAGAGACGTTAAGCTGCGAAAATAAAACGGAATTAACAAGAAGCGCGATTTCGCAATAGAAAATGCGACCAAGAATTTTTTGGATATACCCTATTATGGTAGGCTAAAGTGTTTTATAAGTTCTATTAATAGAGTTAGGTATTAATTAGAAATATCTATCACAATCTTACGTCAACTATAGTACGTACTTTTGTAAAAGCTGAATTTAGACTATTTTTACTATTTTCAACTATATTGTAATCAGCATTTAAATAAAATATTTTAAAAAAAACTATATTGTAATTACCAACGGACAAAAACATATCGCGAATTACGCTGATAACTAGCGAGATAGTGGACTTACTAAAAACTTACGTTTTGAAATTAGCCGTGAGTTGAATCAGATAGTGTGAGGTCAAAGCCGCCAGCGGCGACGATTTGATTCATTACTAAATTATTTTTCCAACTTTCATAATTTATTAGTTATATTTTTCATGCTTGGGAAAGGTCGCAGGATGCTCTAGGAGTTTTTTGCAATCTCTCTAAGGCATTTGATTGCGTGCAGCACACAAAATTGATCAGGAAACTATGCCACTATGGAGTAAGCGGACCAGCACTCGTCCTCTTAAAATCATATTTATCAAATAGGACTCAGAGGGTTGAGATAAATGGAAAAAGATCCACAGGTACCAAAATTGAGATGGGGGTCCCACAAGGATCCATTTTAGGACCCTTTCTTTTTCTGGTCTATATAAATGACCTACCATACCTTATTAATGGAAAAAACGGGATAGTCTTATTTGCCGATGACACGTCACTTACTTTTAATATTAATCGCCAAAACTCAGGCTATGACGAAGTAAATAATGCTCTCTCAAAAATAGTACACTGGTTTTGTGTTAATAAACTTTTGATAAATAGCAAAAAAACTAAATGTATAAAGTTCACGTTGCCAAATGTAAGGCAAACTGAAACCAATGTTCTATTGAATGGAAAAGGTATGGAACTAGTAGATACAGCTGTCTTTTTAGGTATAACTTTAGTCGCAAAACTACAGTGGGGCCCTCATATTGTTGGGTTGGCCGACAGACTCAGTTCAGCAGCATTTGCAGTGAGTAAAATAAGACAATTTTCAGACGAAAACACAGCAAGACTTGTATATTTTAGTTACTTCCACAGTATAATGTCCTATGGCATTCTACTGTGGGGAAATGCTGCCGATATAAATACTATATTTGTGCTTCAGAAGCGAGCTGTTCGGGCAGTCTACAAGCTGGCCCCCAACACTTCATTAAGAGAGAAGTATAAAGAAACTGGAATCTTAACTGTAGCTTCTCAGGATGTTCTATCAAATGTATTATATGTTAAAAAAAAATTAAACCTATTCAAAAAGAAAAGTGACAACCACAATAGAAATACCCGAAATAAGCATAAGCTTGATGTACCAGTGACTAGACTTACTAAATAAAGAACTCGTTTAAAGGCTAGTGTATACGCCTATACAATAAGATCCCAGAAAGCGTTCAATATTTTTCAATCAATAAATTTAAAAAAGTAGTTAAAGAACGTTTGTATGCTAAAGCCTATTATAAAGATAATGATTTTATGAATAATAGCACACCATGGGAATGAGGTGACCCCCTGCAAGGCTACTTCTAAATTACATATATTATTGTACTCTTGTTATGTAGTTTTAGTCATAACCTTGTTATATATGCCTTTTTTATATTTTAAAAGAACAATTTTCCATCTTTTTGATAAAAGATGGCCCGCGCGAGTTTCTTACGCCGGTTCTTCTCACCGGGCTAGTTCCCGAACCGGTGGTAGGCATCATGTAGATCGACGTTCAGAATGTGTATGAAAATACCTATTTTGAATAAAAATTTTTGACTTTGACTTTGACATTATCTGTCTAAACGTTTTCATATAAGCAGTAAATAATGTGTCCAGATAACATTTATTATTAATTTTACAAAACGTTACATTTAGGATAATGACAATTCTATCATTAACAAAGCCCATTTGCCTAAATAAGAGCTTAATAACAAGGAAAACGTTTTAAATTAACAAGAAAAGTTTTCTAATTGTTAAGATCTTTGTCCTGTTTTTAGAAGGCTTCGTACAAATTATGGCGTGGAATATGAGGGGCTGTGGATTAATAGATGGCTCATGTTAATCCTCGTTCCGATATTTTGGTGGTCAAGTGATGTACAAGCTAGAAATATATTTCGTCAAACAGGACTGAACTTGAGTATTCGTTCAGACGATGTTCAAACTTATAACACGGCTACGACTATATTCGTAGATACTATTTCAGAAAAAAATTTAATCTATTTTCGCTGTCTAGTTTTCCTTTTAAATATTTTAGTGTCCGATGCCGGTTAATAAATACATTGTCATGAAGTGGTAATCATTCAACGTGGATTCGTTGGATCAAGCAACAAAGGCTAGGTAGTAAATTATATAACAAATTGAAAGGTGTAGAAAATATACATTCTCACCAAAATGTTTCGCCCCTAATTCACCCCAACACAGTTCGCCCTAACAATGACAAATGCGCCACGTATTCATCGGGTTATTGCTAAAAAGGGTGAGTGCAAATATTTCTTAATTTGCATTAATTTGTCACAGATGTTGGCAGATTACGTTTGTAATTGCTGAATGTTATTTTGCGGTTAGGGCGAAATTAAGATGAGTGGCGACTTTGATCTACAATATCACCGCAGCGGCGCATCCTGATCTGTAAATAGTGCATTTTATAAAGTATCCTTGTGTTTTTTTATTTATTTTATGTGTGAAATATAGCCTTAACTGATTATTCAACAATAAAAACAACAATAAAATGACAATAAAAATGTATGTGAGAGGTTTTTATAACATTTTGCGTCAAAGGCGGGAAACGTTAATTCAACGTTAAAAATGTAACTGAAACGTCAACTGAATCTTTCGGTAGTTCTGACGTAAAACGACAGAAATACTCCGGTTACAAATTTGCACCTTTTCAAAGAAGTATGTATTGGTTTCTGGAAACAGGCAAAATATTGCCATCAAATTCTGTATCAGATGTTTTATTAAAAACTGGTTTATCGAAGTTTAACAAACATACACATCAAGTTCATTAAATGCATTTAATAATAAATATTAATTGTATTTCGTAAAATACATTATTATATTTTATTAATAGATTCTTATCAACATTTTAACAGCTTTAACGCTTTTATAGTTTAAAAAACATTTGAATTCCAAGAAAGATCGGCACGATATAAATAAATTTATATGACGTGAATAAAAACCACAGAAGATGAGATTTTATTATAAATTCTCTTGGGATATACGCAATTTAAGTTCTGTCGAAGAAACAGGCTGTTTTTTCTATTGTATATGAAACAAGATTAGGGATGACTTTGAAGCATTATTCAAATGACCATCGAGGTCTCGAAATGATACAATTATAGGTTAATTTATGGAATTGCTTACAAACAAAAAACATTTAAGGAAAATTGTATTGTTGTGAAAGTGGAGAGAGATTGAGAGAGATTGAGAGAGAGAGATATTGACTCTATTAAATATTTACCAATAATATTACAGGCCGGAGGACTAGGGTTCGATCCCCGCGTTGGAAAACAAAAAAGTTATCTTCCAGTCTTGTTCGGATACTGCAGGCTGATTATTTGGTTGTCTGACAAGAAAGATGATCCATGCGTCGAATGGGCATGTAAAAAGTCAGTACTGCGCCTGATCTCTCACCAGTCATGTCGGTCATCCATCCCACTGGGTAACGAGAGTAAAGGAAGAGTGAGTGTTCTTGTGTGTTGCGCACACACTCGGGCACTTTAAATAACTCTGGTTTTATTTAAATTTTATTTAAAAAAACAACCACCGTTACCGAAATCGGTGGGAAACTATTAATAATATTATTATAGTCAATCTAGGAGACACTAGTCACTAGTCAAAACAACGCGTGAGTACTACCTATCTAGTATATATGTCTATGTATATATCTACTAGGCATTATAAACAAAAAATTTGGTAAAATTCTTACTTAAGTTTTCTTAAAAAGAAACATTTTTTGTTCGTATAACTGTGCTTATTTTTTTTAACACCATCCACCTAGTCTATACCATTTACATTGGCGTATATTCCTACCCTACGCGTATGAAATGGTCATTCTGTAGTCTGTTGAGTGTAGACTCGAGTAGGACGTATTGAAACCAACGAGTAGACCCGAGTAGACAGCGCAAACACAACCCCCCTGATAGAGAGCTTCATACTGACAGCGACATGAGATGAATTCATTCATAAGGATTTTCCTTCAAGGGCTCACTCAAATTCCTTAATAAAACTGTCAAAATGACTTCTCCCGATAGATAGGGCTCTACGGTTTATTTGTTACGTAATGCCCGACATCGAGTGAATTTCCCATAGAGTAGTTACCTAATAATGAGGCTCGAGAAGAACCGAAACACGTTTGTGATTTTGTTTCGTTCACTTGTGACATATTTTAGAAAATTCAATAATTTAACCAATATTGACACTAGAAAATTGTATGTTATTGATTGTACTGTAGTTTCTTGGTGGAAAATCATGGTTTACAGTGATACACAGAACTTTTTGTACTTTTTCCACTAAAATAAGTATTTTATTGATATTAATTTTAATATATACTAGCTGTCCCGACAAACGTTGTTCTGTCGCATCTATAAATATAGTGTTAATATATTTATAGATGCCGCAATTTTTTCAATATTTCTCACTGTTTAAATTTCAAGGTCAAAATTAGCCAAATCGGTCCAGCCGGTCTTAAGTTTTAGCAAGACACTGGAATTGCAATCCATTTTTATTATAATACATAAATGGATTGCAATTCCTATGTCTTGCTAGATCTTGACACCGGCTGGAGCGATTTGGCTACTTATGGTCTTCAAATTTAAACGGTTAAAGAAAATACATAAGATTTTCCATTACTTTGTAATTTTCTATATCAAATCACACATTTTATTAATTTATGTCACGTGCCACGGGAACGGGATAAAAACGGAATCCTATATCCGTCTCCTGGTTCTAAGCTACCTCCCCACCAATTTTCACCCAAATCGGTTCAGCCGTTCTTGAGTTATAAATAGTGTAACTAACACGACTTCCTTTTATATATATAGATGACACTACCGGTTCCCACAAAGTCCTGATGATGACTCTGTCAAAACCGGTCATGTTATATATTAAAATTAATGTAAAATACTTATTAAAGTAGAAAAAGTGCAAGATGTCCTGTGTATTATTACTAGTACAATGAGAAATCAAATGTTGATCTGGCGAAATTGTTTCCCATCATTTTCTCTTACAAAAAGAATACAGTCACTGAGCAATAGTTGCAAAGCTATATTATGGTATGTCGTCTATTGTGTGTGAGCTCTTATGTCGTTCGTAATAAATAAACTGTATAAAATCGATTCATGGTCCGATATCATAGTTCGATACATCAAACACTGAACATGTCGCCGCAAAGTCCACCTCATTTACTCATATTGTACGGTAAAGGACGTCCGAGCAAATACAGTATGTGCTACACGTGCTAGTGTTGATACTGGTCGATACTTTTTAAACTGTAAAATACAAATATTTCCTTTTATTTTATGAGTTATATTTGCATACCTGACTTCCATGTTGTAACTTGTTATATATATGGTGTGTCTAAATGACCATGGAAATTGTGAATAAACGTAACCGTAGAAATATTTCTAACCTTCAATAGTAGATTGTTAGCCTAGGGTTGAAAAGAATCAATTCCCGAGGTTATAGTCCGAGTAGGAATTTAATCTTTTACCTGTGGCAAACACTCTACTTTTCATTTAGAATATGAGAAAAATAAAACTAGTTATTTATCTAAACTATTTATTGATAATAATATATTAGTAGTGCCTATTTAAAATTAATAGTCAAATTAGGAAAATTCGTGAAATTAAAAGTCACATTTTTGTTTGGAATATTTATAGTATAGAATATTTATAGCTTCAATATTTCGCTTGAACTCATTTTTAATATTCAATTCAAATCTTAGCACAAACGTCCGTCACAGATACATACATAACAGATTTTAGTATCCCGCCTATTTGTGTTGACTTTTTAAATTTTAAATATGGAACTTGCCGCTCGCCGCGTAATTGTCGCGGCACTCGCGGCTTATTCCGCTCAAAGTAGTTTGCGCTAAATTCACACTGGCTGTTTAGAAAGTCATGCCATTTTTTAATAGTTTTTTTTACATTAAACTCTTCACAGCTGACCGCAGTTTCTATTTTTGAAGTTTTTCTGGCCCTCGGGCCGGAATGAATTTGTATAAGTTTTTCCCTCCCTATGAACGGAAAGCAACATCTTCCACCCAATAATCAGATCAAAACAACACTACATTCCGAGTATGAGAAATGAAAATAATATTTCCTTTTATTTTAAGAGGTTTATATCCATATTGTAACTTGTTATATATATAATATATATATGGTGGTGTCTAAATGACCATGGACATTGTGAAAAAACGTAACAGTAGAAATATATCTAACCTTCAAAAGTACATTCCATATTGTCATACAACTTTTTTTTCCAAAAAATAGTTTATTCTGTAAAATATACTCGCCTGCAAAAGAAAGTATTACTTTAAACTAGACTTTAATGAAGCCACCTTATTACATCGATCGTACGTGTATGTAGTTATGTCTTTTTTATAGTCACTTTTTCGCTCATCGAGTTTAAAATCTCAACGAGGCTAAAAAATTAATTTAAAAAGCAACGATTAGCTTTAAGTGTTCATATTAACCAACATAGTTGTCAAATAATTTGTAGAAGTGATTAATCAATAATAAAGTTGAATGTCGATGTTTCGAGTATGTAGAAATCCCAGCGCAGCACTAGTCAACCGGAAGGGCGCGGCTCGTTTTAGCTCGTATTGCGACTGTCCAGCGAGTCCACTAATGTACACGCCTGTACTATTGATACCGGCTGCGCTGTCAGCTGCTGTTACAAAATATATTGTGTACTGCCGCGTACAGAATCGTTATGACCATTATTTTTTATTTATTTTGTGTATAGCCAATATTCTTATACATTCGTTAAACAACTAATCAAGTACTGCTTTTACCTCGTTTCGAGACAATGTAGAGAACAAAAATTAATTCGATTGTTTTAGCAAAAGTTATTAAAGGGTATACATACGAAAACTCATTGGATAGTATAGAATATTGCAGCTTCCGTATTTAGCTTTAGTTGATGACTGGCCAAAAAGGTTTTCTGGCTTGTCATGAAAGCGAGGGCTTCAGTTAAATCTTTTATCTGAATTTATGCAATAAATAAGCATGGAAAAATAATAAAAGCCGTATTCGATACTGACATTCTAACCCTAAAATTGATTTAAAAGCTTTGGACATTTCATAGCATTTAGCAACCTTGGTCAAAGAAAAACCTAATTAGGTATTTTTATGTTTTTATTTGTCAATATTAAAATTGTTCACATCACGGACTTTAGTGCGGTTATCATAAGTTGATGAAGGAAGAGGAGTTCCAAGAGGCAGGCTTAAATATTATAACATTGACCGGTTCGATTTCAGGAAAATTAGCATAATATAAAATTTTTGGTAATCCCCGGCATTGTCAAGCAGTAAGTGTGGCGATGAAATGAGTTATAGCTAAGAACTATCTTGATCATGACAAACACAGAAAACTGCATCAAAATCGGGTCTTCCGTTTAGAAGCTACGATGCCACGGACAGATACTCACACTTATACATAGACATCAAACATAAAACACTGGTCCTATGTTACTATTCTAAGACCATTAAAAAATCTCAAAGCACAAGACAAACTTAAGACTGCGAAACAGTAACTACATAAAAATAATATAATATTACAATATTCATTGAGACACTTGATTATCTGTACCTGTATCTACTATCGACACGAGTGTACCGTGAACTATAGTCGATGTGCCGGTTATTCATGGCAGCATTGATACTGGAATAGAACTAAGAACGTTAAAGGTGTATCATTATGAAATACAAAGGACCAGTCTCTATGGAATTCGGAATATTACCTTTTAAGATTTTTGAGAGCCAAGTCGAATAACATAGATCTTGCTGAATGGTAGATTATACGTTTTTAGAAGATACCGTTAAATCTCCTCTCTCTTCTCACGATTTATATCACCCAATATGGAAACAGCACCCTCTTATGCTTCTATTGGACACAGCTATTCTATAGCAATAGGTAATATATTTTAAAAGGACACGACACTAAACAATTATTGGAAGGTCCCAAATAAAATAGATAATAATGAATATGACATGACAAGCAGAAATTTAAAGGTCGGGATAAGTTCCCAAAGTGTAAAAGTTTATTAATTATCACACCGAAGACCTTAACGGAGGTGTCTGACAAAGGAGATCATTGTTCCTAGGTACAAGGCACGAGGAACGAGACGAGGGACGAGGGACGAGGTACCATATTGAGGCTGTTATGATAAAGGGATTAGCACATTGTTCGTTTTTGCGAGCTTATGGACGAGACAATACAGACTTACAGACATTATATTGTGTTTGTAACAAAACATATTTCACTAAAATTATTTTGAAACGTCTTCTGTCCTAATTGGATTATATTTTTAGGGTTCCGTAGTTCACGTCTCGGATCCCTTATAGTTTCGTCCGTCCGTCTTCTTCGGCTTACCGTCCTAACGGTTAATGCTAAAAAGATGAAATTTTGCATGGATAATGTGTAAAAAAAATGGAAAAAAAACAAAAAAAATCGAAAAAAAAAAATTCGACAAAATCTAGAAAAATATTTTTTTTGGGGTGCCTCGCGTAACACGTAAATTGGGAATGTATTATTTTTCACGTCTACCCCATAGTGTTAGGTATCATTAGATAGGTCTTTAAAACATTGATAGATTGTTAAGATATTTTTTTTGGATTAAATTTTAAACTGAAATATTAAATTTTAAAGCGCCTTTTTTTGGTGAAAAATGCACCCTTTCTACCTCTGAAATCTAAACGGCTAGGTGGAAAATTCTGAAAAAAACTATATTGGTAGTCCATGAGATAAACTTTGAGGGAAAACTATAAAGGCTTAGGTAGATAAATTTGTTAGTTCAGGAGTTACAGAGGCCTAACTTGCAAAATGCGGTTACTTGGAATACTTCGTACATAAATAACGAAATTAAAAGTTCACTAAGGAACCCTATTCTATGCGTGGCCTTATACATACTTGGCCGGGTTTTCTTATATTGTTTTAGAAACTTTTCTAGAAAAAAATCAAACACGAAGACAACCAAATCAAGGGCCGGAATCCAAAGTAAGAATTTTTTTTTTTTTACAAAATTCATAAAAATAATTCATAGTACGAAGAGAAATTAATGAGGATATTATGCAGGTATGAAAATTAAAATAGTCATGATTAAATACATATTTATAGTTAAGAAATATACGAGGATATGCAAGTTAAAATTAAAACAGTCGTGATTTAAATACATTTACAATTTAGCGGGGAGATAATTTGAATGTTGGCACTAAAACTCTCGAGCGCGCCCATAAAATAACTGCTTAGTTCGAGTGTGCGTATGCAGTTGGTGTCTTCTTTGTAGATAAGTTTGTACAAGTTTTCTGTTGACTGTTGCACGTTGTAATCGCTTTTACATACGCGCCGTGAATACGAATTTGTATGGATTTTTCTTTCACCGCTGGCACTGGGGCACAAACCACTTCCACGCGGAAACTGCTGCACGTGTGTAAGCGCTCTGACGCGTTACATTACCATGTAGGCCAATTTTCTGAATATTTCAAAACAAAAATATTTTCGATTACTGCACTTTATTCTGCGGTCATACTGCCTACAGTACGAGTATGTACGCACATTAACTAGGGCCCGGTGCGGCGAGATTACGGATAATGGCTGCTCCATACAATTTACTTTTTCTTTCTAAATCTCATTTAATTATTTTCATAATTAATAGCCCGGATAAACTTTGCGAGCCAAGGTTTTTTCGTAGCGTGAAGATTTTTTGATACGAATGTTTATTAAGGTTTGAGCCAAGTTTCGCCTACAAAAGGTAAACGGTAACGGCACGGTAAAGGTAATAGGGGGAAAAAGAGGAACGTTTGTTTTTGTTTGCGTTTTTAACGTAAGTTTTAGGTTTTAGGTGTTTATGACTTCTTTTGTAACAAATTTTTTGTAACTTGTATACCAACAACGTGTGTGTGATAAGAAAATGCACGTATACTCCAGTGTTTTTCATTAGGGTCAATTCACATCGAAACGAAACGATACGCGACATAGCGCTGCATTTTTAAGATAGCTATTCAAAACTCACTCACCTTCGGTTTGCTGACGATATAGTCATAATGGCAGAATCGCTGGAAGACCTTAGCGCCATGCTCGGTGACCTCGATAGAGCTTCCCAACGAGTGGGTCTAAAAATGAACATGGACAAGACGAAAATTATGCATAATGCCCATGTTGTACCCGCTCCAGTATTTGTTAGGAACTCTAAAATCGAAGTTATTGAGGAATACGTCTATCTGGGACAGACAGTCCGATTAGGCAAGTCCAACTTCGATAGTGAGGTCCAACGACGAATCCAACTCAGATGGGCAGCGTTCGGGAAACTACGCAGCGTCTTCGAGTCCGAAATACCTCAGTGCCTAAAGACAAAGCTCTTTGAACAGTGCGTATTGCCAGTGATGTCTTATGGATGTGAAACGTGGTCCCTCACTGTTGGCCTCTTAAATAAGCTCAAAGTCACTCAAAGAGCGGTGGAGAGACCTATGCTCGGGGTTTCTCTGCGTGACAGAATCCGCAATGAGGAGGTTCGCAGATGAACTGGAGTAACCGACATAGCTCGCAGAATCAGCAAGTTGAAGTGGCAATGGGCAGGCCACATCGCTCGTAGAACTGATAACCGCTGGGGAGTAAAGGTTCTAGAGTGGAGACCACGAACTGGAAAGCGCAGCGTAGGACGGCCTCCCTCTAGGTGGACCGATGACCTTATGAAGGTCGCGGGCCGCCGTTGGTTGCGGATGGCCCAGGACCGTTCGTTGTGTAAATCTTTGGGGGAGGCCTATGTCCACCAGTGGACGTCCTATGGCTGAAAAAAAAAAATTCAGAACTAAACTTCATTTATTACACAAAAAGATACAACGTTTCATTGTAAGAGTCCGAATATCAGGTTGCACCGCGCTGCACAGCACATGTGCAGTGTGTGGATGATGTCATATGACACGTGTACCTTTTCATGTATAGAATAAACTTCATATACGTTTGCATAGACGTTCTCGATCAATCGATTGAAAAAAAATAATTAAGAAACGTATATGGTTATATAGTATATACATAGAAAATTAACAACCAAAGTAGACAATATTTACAAGGTTGTTTTCAAGCACGGCAAAAAATAAATAAAAAATATTTAAAGTAAAATTTTATTCAACAGATAAAACAATTGCTTATATTTTCATAGGAACTTAAATATTGGTATTTGTCCTGAAATTTACCAATTTCCCGTGACTTATCTATAAATTCTTTCGTTTAACAATTTGGCAGGCTCCCAGGGGCCAGGGCAGACAATGCTCCTTCAACAATTAACGCCCAAGACAATAAGCAACGAAGCTTCTGAAAAATATTATACTTACAGTCTTTACCAATAAAGTACAAGTTTGTATTAACGCGTTAAAGTAAATAATTCAAATATTAAAAATCGTTGAAACAAACAGTTTATAAAGCTTGTATGCTATTAATCAAATCGTTATTGATATAATACAGACATATTTTCAGGATTTTGAATAAATTTTTTGTAAAAAATTCACTATTGGTTTCGTTAGCCGTAGTAAAGCCGTATAGCCGTGTATTTTTTTTTTGTAATGTACAAACGTCTATCTCTGTTACATTTTTAGTAACGCACATCCAGGGAGAATGAATGTTTATCAGTTTTTGATCGTCATCGTAATTTGTTCGGATTATAATGACGGGACTTGATGTCGAGAAAAATCGCAAAAAAATAATAAATTAATTATGTATTAAAATAAATTATAAGTTTGACGTGCCACTCTCTGTGTGTGACGTTGTGTGTGTGTGTGTATGTTTTTTTTTGTTTGAGAGCTCACATGACGGCCTATAGTGTTCTTAGCTATAATTCAACATGATTCTTTATACATGATAAATTGTTAATTTACTACTACTGGAGTTTATAGACTCCGTCTTCAGACCCCGAATACTAAGTACTCGTCTAGACCAAACGTCTAGATGGGATTTTCGCCGTTTTATTGCGGAGTTCCTATGGCGACCTTCCAGCTCTAGCATCAGGTGTATGTCATAATCGTTCATTGCGACGCGATTACGATATACATTTGCGTGCAATATTTCAGCTCAATCGGAAACCAGGAAGTCGGTCAAAATTACCTAGCAAGATTTAGTTACACACAGAGGGCAGGTGAAACTAAGTATAAGCTGGTAATTGTAATAAACTAATCCCACCAAAAACATATTCATGTTAAAATATTGCCAAGACGACTACATTTAGGTACTTGGGCGTAAGGTGAAAAAAACCCTTACTTTTTCTGTTATACTACTCTTGTAGGAACGAAACGGCCAAGCCAAATATCTTGACTAAGGTGTAGAGTTTGTGAAGTTAGTCTTGTAGAGTTAAGGCGTGTAGAGTCAGGTTGGTTTTACATGAGATCTGATAACTTTTTGACAGTGCGAGTCATATGGTATCTTCTCTTGCCGACTTGGCAATATTTTAACATGAATAAATTTTTTAGGCGCCAGAGCCTACATACGCGACTATGAGCTGAAGTAGGTAGTAGGTTGACAGCTGAGACTGACGTTTGTGCTGAGCAGCTCTCTGGATGAAGACGGGCGAAGGTTTCTTCTCACTACACTAAAAGTTTATGAGCGGATTATCGATAGATTAAGTACGATTCGCCGGCGAATTTGGTTTAGTATCGCTTTATCTGTCTGTCCCTATGTATGATTAGATTTCTAAAACTACGCAACGGATTTAGAGTGAATCAAGAGGAAGGCATTATGTAGAATATGCATAATATAGTAAAGAAACACTGATAATTTTAAAGGTTTCTAATGTCGTAAATAAACACATTTTTGCGCTTACATTTAAAACGCTGGCTGAACCTTACGAGATAGGTCAAAATAGTGTACTACAGTATTGTACACCTAAAAAGTCCGCGATGGTATATGTCTATCTCTTAGGATAACCCACAATAACCATTTTTATCCTTTACTTCTGTGTGTGTGTGTGTGTGTGTGCGTGCGCGGGGTGATGGAGTCAAACAGCGACTTTACAACAGAAGTGTATGTTGTCGTATAAGGTACAACTTTGAGCAGCGCTTACGCCCCTATAAAACTGCTTGAAACAGTTTGAAACGTGAGTAAGCAATCAGTATGCCAAATGTGTATAGGTGCGTATAGGTATGCAGCGTAGTTATATAGCGTAGGAGTGACCAGAGCTCATACAATTGGTCCAAACTATTTCTTTTTTCGAATGGGAGAAAAGCCGTTTTAGCTTCATCGGACTACTATAGTCTGACTGCCGGTTGATTATCAATAATCATGAGGGCTACATAAATGATCAGGGTTTGTGCTCCGATAGCGTGCTTCAGGATCCTTACAGCGCCATCTAGTGGTGGTTGGGGAAACTAAGATTATTATTCAATATAGGAGTGTGACACTATATGTTTTCCTAGATGGTGCTTTTTACCAGAATTCATTATGTATATTATTCACTGTAAATATTGATTTACAAAACTAAAAAGTTATGTTTATGGCCTAACATGTTTTATATTATTATTTAATTCAATTAATTAATAATAACTTTTTGATAATAAATCATAATCTTTTTTAGGTTTTGTTAAAAGCGTCATCTATCGCGTATATTATGAACTATGACAGTTATGTCGTCATTTGTCGCTTGGTTTGAAAACGAATTGACGTACTATTGAAATAATTAGTTCCCGAGTATTCTATCGTAATTTCAACGGAGAATTATACAAATAGGTAACATTAAAATTATTAAAAGGACGTTCGCACACTAATATTTCATATGAAGTACATTAAAATATGTCGATAAAGATTAAAAATACTTATTGTATTTTGTGTTGTTAATAAAAGGTTAGGTACATGGTAATTTAATTACATTTTATTGTTATTATTGATAATTACCCTACAACAAATTTCAGAACTCTAGGCTCTAGCGTCAAAATTTGCGGAAGTCTCATACAAAATTTCATCCCCTAGTTTAAGGGGTTGGAGGATAAAAGTTTCAATTTTGATAATTATTATGTTAGTTGTATACTAGTACAAGCTTACTTACCAAATTTCAGCTTTCTAGGACATCTGGAAGTACCATATAATTTTATTGATCATCAGTGAGTCACTGACGAAGGATAGGGGTATAGGGGTTTTTAGATATCAATAAAATCTAAAGTGAGACCTATGCAATCAAAACTACAAGTTTGATAAGTCCGCTATTGGGAACATATTATTATATTGAAAATTTCATTTATCTGGTATAATCCAAACCCAAGTTATGAGGGTTAAAAAAATCGACGAAACGATTCGAGTAAAGGTGGTCTGCTAGTGCCCTTGCGCTTCACTTGGCTCATCTTGGCGGGAGCACTACCGTGCCCCCAGACGAATTTAAAAGCATTTTCAAATCCGCTGTACCATCAAACAAGTTGCCGCTCGACCAGGCATACGATAAAAATCACTCAACAACGCCGTTGAATCTTGCGAACGCACACATACTCACGCGTAAATACGTAGTTCAACCACGTCTGCAGTCGTTGCGGTCAGTTAATTTGTGTTAATATATTTTGAAGCATCCTAGTGCAAAGGAAAATATTTAGGAACTGGTCGAGCAGGGACTTTGTCGGATGGTACATATACCATTTTCGCTATTCGTCTCTCATTACCCGGTGTCATAAGAAATCTGTGTCAATTAATATGTTTAAAAATGTGTAAAAGACTACTATCTCTATGAATTATATAGGTAGGTATGTGTTACTAAGGCGGGTCAATAAGTCCGTGACTTTTTGAATTTCTAACCTCCTTACTGAAAAAGCAACACTACTCCTGTCAACAGGCATCTGTGAGTTGACTCCTATCAAAATTTGAACTTGCTGCGTCAGTTAGTTTGTGTTTTACAGCTATCTTTATCAGACTATCCAGTAACTTAAGGAAACAATGGAAAAAAGTGAATTTCGTGTGCTTATTAAGCATTATTTTTTGCGAAAAAAAACCATTACCGAGACCAAGGCTAAGCTTGATAAATACTATGGGGACTCTGCACCATCGATTTCAATGGTAAAAAAGTGGTTTACTGAATTTCGTTGTGGCCTTACAAGCACTGAAGATGCCGAACGTCCTGGACGCCCAGTTGAGGTCTCTACACCCGAAACAATCGAAAAAATTCACGATATGGTGTTGGCCGACCGAAGATTGAAAGTGCAAGAGATTGTGGAAGCCATAGGCATCTCGCATGGCTCAGTGGTTTCAATTTTGAATGATCACTTGGGCATGAGAAAGCTTTCCGCAAGATGGGTGCCGCGTTTGCTCACAGTCGACCACAAACGCAATCGTGTAACAACTTCACAGGAAGGTTTGGCGTTGTTTAATCACAATATGGAGGAGTTTTTTAACCGTGGACGAAACATGGATCCATTACAATACACCAGAGACCAAATAACAGTCAAAACAGTGTGTTTCTAAGGGTGAATAGGCGCCAAAGAAGGCCAAGGTGGGTTTGTCAGCCAATAAAGTTATGGCGACTGTTTTTTGGGATGCACGTGGGATAATCCACATTGACTATCTTCAAAAGGGAAGAACAATTAATGGGGAATATTATGCCATCTTATTGAACCGCTTCAATGAGGATTTGAAAAAAAACCGACCTCATTTGGCCAAGAAAAAAGTTCTTTTTCACTAAGACAATGCAAGGGTGCACACATGTGCAGTTGCCATGGCAAAAATCCAAGAATTGGGCTATGAATTGCTCCCACATCCACCCTATTCTCAAGATTTGGCTCCGAGTGACTACTTCTTGTTCCCAAACCTGAAAAAATGGCTCGGTGGAAAAAGATTTGACTCCAATGATGAAGTCATCTCGCAAACGAAGGCCTATTTTGAGGACCTCGACAAATCATATTTTTTGGAAGGGATAAAAAAATTGGAGAAACGTTGGACAAAGTGTATAGAGCTCAAGGAGGACTACGTTGAAAAATAAAATGATTTATTTATCAAAAAATCTGTGTTTTATTCCAAAAGTCACGGACTTATTGACCCGCCCTCGTATAATAATTATTATATTTGTATACCTTTATATATGTGTCAATGTGTTTATATATGTGTCAATGTGTGTAGTTTATATTTTATTATCCCTATAATATATACATTAATAAAAATTAATTACCGAAATGTTTGTACGCGCATAACTTCCAACCGACTGCACCAAATTGAATAAATCTTTTTTTTTATGTGATCGTTATATTGTTGTCAGGAGAAGGTTTGTATGAAAAAAAAAATATGGCGGTACAAAGATCGCCGGGTCAGATACGAGGGCGGGTCAATAAGTCCGTGACTTTTGGAATAAAACACAGATTTTTTGATAAATAAATCATTTTATTTTTCAACGTAGTCCCCCTTGAGCTCTATACACTTTGTCCAACGCTTCTCCAATTTTTTTATCCCTTCCAAAAAATATGATTTGTCGAGGTCCTCAAAATAGGCCTTTGTTTGCGAGATGACTTCATCATTGGAGTCAAATCTTTTTCCACCGAGCCATTTTTTCAGGTTTGGGAACAAGAAGTAGTCACTCGGAGCCAAATCTTGAGAATAGGGTGTGTGTGGGAGCAATTCATAGCCCATTTCATGGATTTTTGCCATGGCAACTGCACATGTGTGCACCCTTGAATTGTCTTAGTGAAAAAGAACTTTTTTCTTGGCCAAATGAGGTCGGTTTTTTTTCAAATCCTCATTGAAGCGGTCCAATAAGTTGGCATAATATTCCCCATTAATTGTTCTTCCCTTTTGAAGATAGTCAATGTGGATTATCCCACGTGCATCCCAAAAAACAGTCGCCATAACTTTATTGGCTGACAAACCCACCTTGGCTTTCTTTGGCGCCGATTCACCCTTAGAAACACACTGTTTTGACTGTTGTTTGGTCTCTGGTGTATTGTGATGGATCCATGTTTCGTCCACAGTTAAAAAACTCCTCCATATTGTGATTAAACAACGCCAAACCTTCCTGTGAAGTTGTTACACGATTGCGTTTGTGGTCGACTGTGAGCAAACGCGGCACCCATCTTGCGGAAAGCTTTCTCATGCCCAAGTGATCATTCAAAATTGAAACCACTGAGCCATGCGAGATGCCTATGGCTTCCACAATCTCTTGCACTTTCAATCTTCGGTCGGCCAACACCATATCGTGAATTTTTTCGATTGTTTCGGGTGTAGAGACCTCAACTGGGCGTCCAGGACGTTCGGCATCTTCAGTGCTTGTAAGGCCACAACGAAATTCAGTAAACCACTTTTTTACCATTGAAATCGATGGTGCAGAGTCCCCATAGTATTTATCAAGCTTAGCCTTGGTCTCGGTAATGGTTTTTTTTCGCAAAAAATAATGCTTAATAAGCACACGAAATTCACTTTTTTCCATTGTTTCCTTAAGTTACTGGATAGTCTGATAAAGATAGCTGTAAAACACAAACTAACTGACGCAGCAAGTTCAAATTTTGATAGGAGTCAACTGACAGATGCCTGTTGACAGGAGTAGTGTTGCTTTTTCAGTACGGAGGTTAGAAATTCAAAAAGTCACGGACTTATTGACCCGCCTTAGTACTTTTACTTTTTCTGCAGCAATTTGGTTGTCTGGAAGAAACCGCTTTATGCGATAAGACCGCCATTTTGCACATTTTATTCATTTTTTTTATTTCTTGATTGTAGGTACAATTAAACTTAAGGTAGGTACTTGCTATATTTCCAAGCAGATACCAAGTCCCACGGCCCACACAAATCTCATTTTCCGAGATCTCAAGCTGACAATTATACAAGTGATATTTTATAAATCAAATTTCTTTCCAAGCTTCCCAATTAGTGAATTCTTTATTTTGCCATTTCCGATCCTGCCCCTGCGCTATATATGAAATATTAATGATTCTGCAACAGACTCGTTAGTCAGGGTCAGTTCACACCGAAATGCGACGATACGGGACGCGACGCTACATTTCAAAATTGAACTTCATTCATTACACAAGACAAGTACATGTTTCGTTGCAAGAGTTCGAATGTCAAGTTGCACTGCGCTTCACAGCGCATGTGCATTTTATGCAGTATGACTGATGTCATATGAAACACACACACGTCCTTGGTGTAGTGAATAAGGTTCCATTAGTTTATAAGATAATATAATCAATTAAATTGTTTTAAACGCCAATTATAATTGAAGTTTAATAAGTACAATTGAAGCCTCTATCGATTTGATTCGTTTTAATAGAAAAATTAAAAATCTCTGCGTCTGTCTGCTATATTTTATCATTTTAGGGTTCCGTACCCAAAGGGTAAAAACGGGATCCTATTACAAAGACTCCACTTTCCATCTGTCTGTTACCACGCTGCATCTCATGAACTGTGAAAGCTGGACAGTTGAAATTTCTACAGATTTCTGTTGCCGCTATAACAACAAATACTAAAAACATAATTTAATTACCGTTATATAAATACGTAAATATTAAAGAATTTGATAATAGTGCTAACGTTGTATAGATAACTAGCTTATTGCCCACGGCTCCGCCCGCGTAAATATAGTGTCCCACGGGAATACTGTACTTTTTGGGAATAAAGTTTAGCCTATGTGTTAATCCAGAGCTCAAACTACTACCATACCAAATTTCATCAAAATCCGTTTTTACGTGAAATCCATCCATCCATCCACACAAACTTTCACATTTATAATAGTAGTAGGCCGGTACGGACTCGCACTCAGTCAGTTGTTTATTTTCAAACACGGATTTTCCCAAAATGATTAGGACAATACTTTTAAATGTAAATTATAAAGGAAAAATCAAACGAATATTGAAATTGAAAGAGAGTTCACCTTTTAATAGAATTTTTTCAATCAAAACGTCACTCATTTAGTCCCGGTATTCTAAACGTTTTTTGTAAAAATTTTCGCTCTCTATTTTATGAAGATCCCTTTATAATAATAATAATTTGAATGGGAATACCAATGGTCAAATTATGATCAAAAAAGATTCGTGAAATGATTGTTATTTACAACATTTTTACACTCGTCACTATATCGTCAAGTCTAAAGTCTAGTCAAAGTCCAAATATATAGTCATTACAGTCTATGAGTCATGTCAGTCGATTCAGTAAGGTGGTAGAAGCTTTACTGAAAGTTCCTAGGGAGTTTTGGCGGGAAACACAAAATAGCACATTTTTAGAAGTTGTACCACTTGCCCACACTTGTGCACGATAACATATAACATTTAATAGTTAATATTCTACCAATATTACACATAAAAGACCGAAATAACACAAATTTATGAAGTTTCACAAATTCCATATCATCACTCATTGAACTCCCCGGCAAAACCCGCTTGACAATTCGGATACAAAAGTTTAATATAAAACTGTCAGTCTTATTCTTCTTCTTTAAATGCCTCTCCAATCACTGACGTTTGCCGGTCAAAACTGTCAGTCTACCGGTTCTAAACTTGAATTTTTTTAATTGATCAAAATGTGTGAAGGTCTTTTGAATAAAAATGATCTTAAGGTGCAATGACACTATTTTGATACACGGCTGCGCACTGACTATAAGTCCAGAAAGATGCAATGCTGCCATTGCTACTCTTGACCAGTTTCCAGCGATCTACAATAGTCCTATGCTTGTTCGTGATTAACTTTTTTTTTCGACGGTGAACGCCTGCTCATAAAATGGCAAAGGGCAACTGTCCCTTATAAATAAGAACAAAAATTAAAAGACCGTAACATTATAATAATCTGGCCATATGTTTAATTTTAAATAACCCCCGAACTAAGCAGTGCGCGAACTGATGATGATGACCATGTCGATCACGTCAGATTTCAAACAAACAAAAAACGCAATTAATTCGGACCTTTCGCTTAGGATCTACCATGCTACGGACAGACACACACTCAGACAGACAGACACGTCATGCTTATAACACCCCGCTTTTTGCGTCGGGGGTGACAAACAGTAGATATGGCATGATAACTAGCTACATAGTTTTCAGGCTAGTGAGATTGGTTTAGAAAAACTGGCATAACAAAAATATAATATGATACCAAACGTCATAGTATTTTTCAGCACGCGATAACACATCAAACTGCCAACCGCAGTTTCAGCCGTTTTGCGGTCCACTACACTTATTGCACGAATACGGACGAAATGGGGCTATTTACGGTGTAATACGTCGAAAAATATATTTCACGTTTATGTGATGTGAAATGATTTTAAGTTCTCGTTTTGTATGAGAACGTTATTGCCGGAAAGCTTGTATTTGAGCTACCAAATAATGTTTTGCCGCTTTAATTTTGCTGATTGTACGTATATACTAGCGAACAAGTTGCCACCCGACCAGGCTTAAGATGAAAATCGCTTAACAACGCCGTTGAATCGTGCGCACGCACACATACTCTTGTGTAAATACGGACTTCAACTTAAATACTTACTTTCTGTTTAAAATTTAAATATTTTGAGGCGTCACGCGTCCTAGTGCAAGGAAATGTTTAGACACTGGTCGAGCAGGACTGCCGATATTGTAATTAAGTAGGTAGGTACAGCTTACGTAGTAACTATTTATTAATCTGTGGTACAGCCGCAGAAATGTTAAGCAGTTTGATCGTTCTCATAATTTGTTTCTATAGTAACGCCATGTGAAATAATAATATGGCTTGCCTGACGGCAATGATCACCTGACACGATTGCAAGAAATCATACGACCAAATTCGGAAGTAGTGAGAAAAAATATATTTACTCAATTTGCTTTATTTTCTATGGTTTGTCCATAACACTATACTCTAATATTATGTACCCTATCTATCCCTATGTTATGTGTGATTGCCAGTGACAGGACTATCATGACATAGCGATAACCCGGGCTAGACCCTGCAGCTGTCATGTTGCGCATCAAGCGTGCAAGCCTCCGGATAATCGATTGCATCTGCGTGCTGTTTTATATTCAATTATACAAGACAATAGTTGTACAATTCATAAGCTGAAGCGTTACGAGGATAATAATATATTGATTTAATTTAATTGTCTTCTACATATATAATATTATATCTAGCAATATCCAGCGAAAAAATGTGTGAGTGCACGCACAAGCACGCGTAAAGCACCTCACTCCTCCCACACTGCTTACTTATACGTACGTTCAAAAACAAGATCACCACACAAGCAATAATGTCAGCAAGATCGTGGAAGGCGCCACGCCACCATACAGGTGGCAATATTAATTAAATTGTATGCGGAAATCCATATTCCGCAAAGTACCAGGCGGTAGTTTAATTCAATTAACTAATTAATAATAAGTATATTGATCGCAGAAATATATTATCGTTATGAAAAAGTAAGAGGGACTCGTTGAATGTATTCGGTATGTTGAATGTGATTGAATTTAATATTGGTATTTTCCTACACGTATTTTTTTTTTACTAAATTAATAAATAATTAGATATTACAACTAGATAAAATTAAAAAGAATTAGGATTATTTCGGCTAGGAGGATATAAAATAAAATTGTATTGGATGATAATGCCCTTATAATATAAGAACGTAGAACTTTTTTAGGTCGAATTCTTAAAATGCGGGAGTCTTCACTTTACGCCTTTAAATTGAACCCAAACCACTTAATCTGTGCGAGATTTCACAGGTTACTCGTAAACAATATTTACTCTAGATGTCTTGCATATAATTGCAATCAGATACTGTAACTGTGAAATAATTCGGGTACTTAGCTAATCGTAATCTTATTTTGCGCGTATTATATCGTTAACCTATAAGGGTGGGTGGGAAGGATATAACATGATGCGGAAATCGGCGGGCCCGGAAAAATTCAGAGCACTGAAAATAGAACTCTGAGCTAATATGAGTTGAAAATCGAAGTGTCGAGTATCGAGCTGTCATTTATGTATATAAAAGGCGAGGCTGATTGACTGATGTATCAACGCACAGCCTTAAGGATAGAAATTTGAAATTTTGCACACGAATTTCTCATAAGACGTAAGTATCCACTAAGGAAGGGTTTTTAAAATTCAACCCCCAGGGTAAAATAGGGGATAAAAGTTTATAAGAAACTTTTTATTCCTTGGACATATTTGCATGATATTTCGTATGAATTGGGTACGTGGTATGGTATTTAATAAAATATAAGATACGTATTTCAGAATTTTCTAATATTCAACACCTAAGAGGATATAATAGGGGATGAAAGTTTTAAATTAAATTAAAAATGGCGTTTAAAAACCAATTTCACGCAGGCGAAGCTGCTGCTGCTGAAATGCTAGTATTATTATATATGACTTTGACATTTGTTTCGACATTTGTGTGTTCGATTTTCAGCTCTATTGTGTTACCGCAGAGTTATATTTTCAATGTTCTGAATTTTCCCCGGCCTAACGGATTCCGGATCATATAGTCCCAACCTTATAGTAAGTACTAGTCGCTAGATTCTGTTCTGCCTATACGAGGCAACTGTTTATAAATACCACAAAATGCGGTATTTCAGTTTCTTACCCGGTACAAAAATACATAACTCATTTATGACAATTTTTTTTTTTTTTATATTTTTCTGAGGATGGAGCGTATTTTAATAATTTGAATTAAATTATGAGCGCACCCGAGCTCATAATATTTATCTGTATGGGATATGCGAACATTTTGTGCGTGAGTACTGAGTAGATACTTTTAAGTTTAAAACTACCTCGATCGCTCGCTTTACGGGACAGCGCTTGTCCCGCGGGCTGGACTTTTTAAATAATAAGCCCGCGAAATACCGGTCGTCTGGCATCCCTAGTCTCAATGCAAAACTTGCCAAAGTTAAATATTATGATATCATTATAATAATACAAACAAATTACGGGAATGGTAAACAGTTAGATTCCCTGAGAGCACAAGTATAAGAAAGTAGGTAGGTATATAAATTCGACATTTATGACACTTTGTTTAAAAAACTAAATCATATAGCCGAAAATTATATATTTTTAAGGCTTTTTAGTTCCGTCAATCCGTACCCAAAGAGTAAAAACGGGACCCTATAACTGATACTTAAAACGATTCGGACAGTGGTCCGTCCGTCTGTCCGTCGGTCCGTCTGTCTGTCACCAGGCTATATCTTACGAGAACCGTGATAACTAGACAGTTTGGAATTTTCAAACAAGCTGTATTTCTATTGCCGCTATAACAACAAATACTGAAAACAGAAAAAATAAATCGAAAACAGAAAAAAACGTGGGGCATACAGCAAACGTGTTTATTTTTTGCCGTTTTATACGAAACCCTTCTTGCGTGAGTGCGATTCGCACTTACTTTTTATGGATCCGTAATAAGGAACCCTTAAAGTTTCGCTCTGTCCGTCCGTCTGTCTATCTGTCTGTCTGTCTGTCCATTACCATTATATAAATTCGACATTTATGACACTTTGTTTAAAAAACTAAATCATATAGCCGAAAATTATATATTTTTAAGGCTTTTTAGTTCCGTCAATCCGTACCCAAAGAGTAAAAACGGGACCCTATAACTGATACTTAAAACGATTCGGACAGTGGTCCGTCCGTCTGTCCGTCGGTCCGTCTGTCTGTCACCAGGCTATATCTTACGAGAACCGTGATAACTAGACAGTTTGGAATTTTCAAACAAGCTGTATTTCTATTGCCGCTATAACAACAAATACTGAAAACAGAAAAAATAAATCGAAAACAGAAAAAAACGTGGGGCATACAGCAAACGTGTTTATTTTTTGCCGTTTTATACGAAACCCTTCTTGCGTGAGTGCGATTCGCACTTACTTTTTATGGATCCGTAATAAGGAACCCTTAAAGTTTCGCTCTGTCCGTCCGTCTGTCTATCTGTCTGTCTGTCTGTCTGTCTGTCCGCGCTTCTAGCTTCTTTAATCTATACATATATTAAATTTGTAACTGGTCACTGTCTGTACATGGAAGAAAAATAAGAAAAACTGTTACAGGGGGGATTTATGAACGGTATAGAACCCAAAACAATTAGGAATATTAATTTGATGAAATTTGGTACAGTTAAAGACATGTGTATAGATATCGGTCTTGGCATTATAAAATAATAATAATTTTACATTTTAGGGGTGGCTCTCCAATCTCCATACATGTGAAGTGGGGATGAAAATTCTTTTTTCATTCTACCCCATCGTGTGGGGTATCATTGAATAGGTTTTTTAAAATAAGGGTAAGGTTTAATACATGACTTTATTCACAAAGTCAATCATTTTCGTGTAATCGGCTTCCAAAGTGGTTTATTAGCTGGTTCCCTTATGGCATTTCTAAAATATGAGACTTAGAAACTTGAAATTTTCATACTGATAGATCATGCTAATTCCTCTTAAAAAAAAATATTTTGAACGAAATCGGACAGTAACTTTTGAAGTTATATTTTGCAAAAAAAAACCTATTACGCTTTTAATCTTACGGAACCTCAGACATGTCCTGACATGCTCTTGGTTAGTTTATTTTTAACATAATTGTACGTTGTATACCAGTCTTAACCATTTCAGTTCCAATTGCTTCGTCGTATTAGAAAAAGGTTGTGATTAGGGTAAAGAAGTAATTTTGGACAAATTGGCTTAGGATTCGTGACTGGGTTACTCATAGGATCAGCGGGTAACTGGATAGGGATACATAAGGTTCAATCAAATGTACACTGAATGCCAATCTTCAAAACGTTCTGGTGTTTTTAATCAATGGGCGATGATCGAAGGTGTAATTTTAAATTGAACCCGAAAACGAGCAGACGGATCGCCTGATAAGGACACCTAGAGGGGTTCCCGTTCTTTAACTCCCATTAACTTGGTCCTCCGGTACCCTCACTTGGGTAAGCGAGTGTTGTTTCACGTTATGAAGATGGAAAAATATTTTTAAATTTTTAATTAATTTCTGCTTAAACGTCATGACATATTAAGCAGTACAATGATCTACTATGAAATAATTACGATATGATGACGGTATTTTTTTTTGAGCAATCATAAATAGACAAGCTGTATTGGCGGCTAGTGGTGCAAATGTAATTTTTTAACCGGACATTGTTTTGTAATATATATGTTTTTGATAAACGAATAAAATGACCACAGCGATTTTCCCGATAAAATTAATTCGAGAAAATAGAGTACGGCCGCTCAATACTTGGCGATCTAAAGCCCGGCCGCGCTATCAAATACTTTTGGAGCTATGAACGTTTAAAGTTTCAAAAAATCGCAAATTATGGTACTTTCGATCCATGATAAATATAGTGTTTTTGACTAAGTACGAGTAGGTACTCATAATATTCTTATCTAATATAATATTCTATCTGTATTCAGTGATTATAACCTTTGCTTGTAGGTCGAGCGTGTATCGGTACGGAAGCCAATTACACCCAGCATAGTATACACCCAGATATAATTCATATCATAATTATATCAGATAAGCTGTATGTTGCCTGCAACTTCGTGCACGCTACAGAAAATCTCGCGGGAACCGTACATATTACCGCGATAAAAAGTAGCCTATGTCCTTCCTCGAGGTCTAATCTATATCTGCGCCAAATTTCATCAAAATCGGTCGGATAGTTTCGGAGTATAATGTAATATTGTAAAGCTTTCTTCTTCTACATTAGTATTAGTCTAGAGAAAGAGATTACGCCAGGAGAAGTATTGTGTATTTGTGACCTTTTTACGTGATAACTTCGGTCGTCATGTCAGCCTGGTATACATATCATACATACATTTCCAGTGCGACCGCTCGATCGCGGCCTGTATCCACCGACCGACCCTGCGACTAAAACATAATTTTATTTTATATCAAAGTTCGTTAAAAAAATGTGTTACAGCAACTATAATGACGTCGAACCCGAGACTATTTCATTACTGCCCGAACCTCTCGATCAGAGTATTCAAGATGCGATATTCAGAATTTACTCAACAATTCCAGTAGCCTCCTGTTACGATCGATAATTGTTTGGAATGTAGTACTTTAAAGGAGATAATCCTGTATATATACTCCCTTACTAATAAAAATATTTACACAATTGATAAGGAATACAATGTTTTGTCCTTGTCTGTCAAGCGACTTGTCACACGTATCAGATAAGGACAAAACATTGTATTGCTTATCCACTGCTTAAATATTTTTATTGGTAAGGCGGCTAATATGTAATCTTAATCACGAAAACGGCTGAAAGTATTTATATGAGTATACAGGGAGTTTTGGGCGAGAGAAATCGATCTCGCTAGGCGAAAACTATCCCTGGAAAACTAAGCATTTTTAAGTTATGTTTTTTCTTTTGCGATGCAACAATTAAACAATAATTTCGACTCTAAAAATGTCAGTACAATTGACAGTTTGGTAATTTTTTTGCGTTGTTCGAAAATTTAGAATGTGGTGGGTTCGAACCCCGGTAAAATATTTCTGTGATTCTTTTTTTTTCTACTAGAGCTGCGAGTAAACCTTGTGCTTACAATGAGGAATAAAAAAGGTTTTTAAACAAAACATAAATACATTATGAAAAGTGGAAAATACAAAAGAGTTACCCACCTATGAATTTATCAGTTTCAATTTATTCGTCAGTCAATGCGATATTTTGCAAAGTACATACGCGTTCAAAATCAATCTACAAATTATACGGACGTTGCCGCGTCACTATCGTAAACAAAACTGTCCAATACGGATGTTGTAGGCGTGTATGCAGAATTAATTAATTGGCAACAAGCAATGGGTCCCAGATGTTTGGAAACGATCATTAAATTTTATGGCGCAGCAGATGTATGCGTTGTTAATCGCCTGCGACAATGTATTACACTGCGAATATAAAATTTTGAATTAGTTTATTGGATGGTTATATAACATCTCCAAAAATCAATTACGGATATTCGTTCACATGATTTACTGCTTATGTCATACTCAAAAAAAAATTCTTTATATTTTACGAGCGAGCTTGCGTTTAGCAGATAGTCACCCTTAAAATGAGTTGATTTTTAGTTTGAGTATGACAATTTTTTTTTTCCTAAACGTCATGTGCCCGAAGTATCCGTTATTCATTTTTGGAGACGTTATATATACATTTTCAACCATTATTCAAACTTTTGTAGGCACTACGGCAGCTATTTAGGAATCAAAAGAGTTAACAATGTACATAATATTAATCAACGTCAGGAACTTAAATGTAATGTCCATATCATAATACCTTACTACCTACGGTCTTACTCGTAAGTTTTTACTTTCGTTATATTTTCTAACCTGAAAATACACAATTGGACATTACATAATTTATGTTTCTGGCACATTTCTCATATAACAATTAGAAGCAATAAAGATCTTCAAGATTGATGATATCACTTTCACAACCATTGTAATAACTAATTACTAAATAATGTCCTGGATTGAATTTAGTATTTACGCACATTTCAGTAGGGTACTAATGGGAACTAAATAGGTGCTATGTGCCTTTATGAGATTCTATGTGGTAGTTACGCGCTGTATTGTATTACCTGCGAATGCTCTCACGTGCCTTTCAAAAAACAGCCAGCTCAGCCAATCTGTAGTGCACACTAATTAATAAGAGAGCTTATAAAAGTCTGCAGTGTGGCATTTTTGCCAACGAAAAAACTTAAGTCTTCAGTTTCTTAAGTCGCCTAAGATAAAAACGTCTTTCAGTTTCGCACCTAACTTAATTACAATGTAATTACGTATATATGATTTTTTAAACTTAACAATTCAATTGTAATACACTTTTAATATTGCTTTATTTCAATAATTTAAAGATAATAGTTATTTACCTTTATCAGCTTTATCAGAGCTCCGTGACCTAGTGGGTACACCGTTTGATTCGCACTCGAGAGAGTGCAGGTTCGATTCCCAGGTTGTGGCGTCTACCAATGAGACTTTTTCAGATCTCAAGTACATTATACGGACGCGCTAACGGTGAGGGAAAACATCGTCAGGAAACCCGCAATGTGGTTGGCCCCAGACGTATTGACCAGTCATTCCTCTGGACTAGGCTGACTATGTTGTGACTTGTGAGAATGCCGTATGTGCTTGGGCAACCATACGACATTTAAAAACCAACTGTCCCAGGCACTACAGTATTTCAAGAGTGGTAACTTCGCTCGGAGAATACTGTATAAATCATTTAATAACGGATGAAATGGCCTAAGTTTATCAGCTATTGAATAAGAAGATTATTTTGTTCATGCGAAGAAAAAAAAACAACTTTTTCGGATTTTAATACCCGTGGATTGTTTTCATTTTATCTTCCTAACGTTTCGGATAGCTTACAGTAATCGTGGCCCAGCACAAATCGCCTTATAAATGTACCTTCAACATAGATATAGTTTGTAAAACCGGTGGGAGTGGGAATCACGCACGAAGGGTGCCGTAGAAAATAGCAAAAAAAGTCACGATTGTTATATGGGCGCCTCCCTGAAATTTTTTACACGGTTTTTAGTACCTATTTGTTTTTAAAGCGGCAACAAAAACAACGTCTGTAAAAATTTCAAATGTCTAGCTAGCGGTTAAGCAGATACAGCCTGGTGACAGACAGACGGACGTCCAGACGGACAGACAGTCAGCAAAGTCTCAGTAATAGGGTCGCGTTTTTACCCTTTCGGTAAGGAACCGTAAAAACGATAAAGCTAAGTATAAAGACGAGGTCAGTTACGCTTTAACACTGAGACAGCCGCATGCGGCACTCTGCGGGCACTTCTAGTGCGGAACATTGAAATGTTTCCGTTAAAGATATTTGTTATGACTAATGGCCTGTTTTTTATAGTTTTAACTCTGTATTCATTATTTACGTTTATCGTAGTGATTTATTGACGAAACCAAAGCGAGGAAAAGTTAAATGCATTTATCTATCAACACATCTTAGTTGCATTATAATATTATTGTTGAAAAATATTATTAATACTGTTCTTTATCTAGGTATTTAATTATGCCAATGTCAAAATTAAATCTTATAGATAGTACTACTATTATAAATGTGAAAGTTTGTGATGATGGATGATGGATATGTTTGTTACTCTTTCACGCAAAAACTACTAAACGGATTTTGATGAAATTTGGTATAGAAGTAGTTTGAGCTCTGGATTAACCTATAGGCTACCGCGGGATACTGTATTTACGCGGGCGAAGCCGCGGGCAAAAGTTAGTTTTTAATAATTTGTATATTTTTGATTACTTAAATTCTCATTAAGTTTATTTGTTTCAGAGAATTTCCAAGGTGATATCGCTATACCTAACGCCGATTATAACTATAAACCAGCTAATCCATCAACCTCTAAAATCAATAAATCTCTACAAGAAGAAGTTGAAAGACTGAAAAAAGAAGTACTATTAGAAGGATTACAAGTAGAAGAAGAAGGGATGCCTGATATTTTAAGAAAAAGAACAAAACAACCACTCCCATTATCACAAGAGAAACCAAAGAAATACAATGAAGCTTCATTGCTAACCAAAGTAAGAAACGTTTTTATTTTCTTAGTATCATCTAAGAATTTATGACTAAAAAGATCTATTTTTATTTAGGTACTGCCGGCGGGACTCGATAAGTCATTACTAATGAAAAACGGAAAACTACCTCCAGAAGAAATTATTGATAATGCAGACATGAACACTCAAGCAAAAACAAGTACACCAAATATTACTGATAATCTAACAGAAACAGAAAGCTTGGAACAAGATGGCGTTTTAGTCGTCAACATTTCAAGCGATAATATTTTAAATCTTGACGAATTTTATCCTAACATCCAACTTGCCAATTATTCAAACAAAATGGACGAAGTCACGAATAAAATACAAAGTAACAGTCGAGAAATAACCGGTGATAATAATAATAATATCAGATTCAAAAACATGCCAGACCATCCTACATTAGCACCTGCTCCTACGAATGGCGTTCTTCACACGGATGAAGAAGAAACCCTTGACAAAAATAGGAAAAATCTCATAAACAAATCTAAAGAAGATTTGAGAAAGGATTATGAGGCAAATGAATTGCCAAAACCTACTGAGAGCTTGCAGACTTTGATCGACAGTTCCGTAAGTCACAAGCGACGGAGAAGACGACGTCATGGTAACAGAAGAAGGTAAGAAAGTAATTATAATACATGACACTATAATGAGTGAGAGTACTAGTAGATCATGAGAGTGGAATAAATTACGTATTATGTGTACACGTATTATCATATTGGCAATTTTGTTATTACCCATACCTGCGTTACACATAATTTCGAGTTTTGCTGATTGATATTTTAACGTAACGTGTTTTGTACACTAACCAATAACCCCCTTAGTAACGAAAATATTTACACAATGGATAAGCAATACAATATTTTGTCCTTGTCTGTCTAGCGACTTTTCCCACGTATCAGATTAGGACAAATCATTCTATTGCTTATCCACTGTTTAAATATTTTTATTAGTAAGGCGGTATTTGTTAAACTTGTAAATATTTGCAAAAGTTCGTTATAAACCTCGTTCACTTACAGTAGATTATATGTTTATCGCCTTAAGCTAATATTTATACTTACATTTTTTACCTAATTTATGTTATTTGACAGTCAAATTTGAAATTAATTATTTTTAAAATTGAAACACAGTTCGAATTAATTTTATCGCAGGCTAGACTGAGATTTAAAAAAAAAATTGCTTTGCAGATTAAGAAACATTCAGTCTATTGAAATAAATGGACACAATAATTACCTAGAGGAAGACGAGACCCTGCTACGACCAAAGAAAAAATTTTTTCGTCACCAAAAGAAAGTTGTGAATACTTATAGAAAATATGAAATACCCGTACACGAATTTGAGGAAAGGTTTGAGCCAAAGCCTCCAGTGAAGAAAGACATATCAACCGAATTCCAACAGTTCAAAGATTGGTCTGTACGTGATACTGATGATGATTTAGTGGCTGAGGAAAGTCAAATGTTTAACCACACAGAGGTAAGTACTAAGTTAATTAACACTTAGAAAACTACACAATACGTTTTTAATCGTAGATCGGACATGTTATAAAAATTTTCGTTGAAATATTCTAATAAATTACTTTAAAATTCAATTACCTCCAGATAAAACATAGACACCGCACCGCGCGCGCTGCGACCAACCGCAAGGAGAGGATTTGGGAGAACGGAGTAATTCCGTACGAGATTGATGGCAATTTCAGTGGCGCCCACAAATCACTGTTCAAACAAGCCATGAGGCATTGGGAGAATTTCACTTGCGTCAAGTTCGTGGAGCGAGACGCCGATCTGCATAAAGACTACATTGTGTTCACAGAGAGGCCTTGCGGGTAAGAAATTAAATTCAGGAATTTTGATGCCCTTCAAAGTTTCAGTAAATTAGACTATTAGTCTTCGGAGGGAACTTACCTACTTTATTTGATAACGTTCTAAAGGGATGTTAAAAAAAAAAAAAAAAAAAGGTAATGTAAAGACTCTAGTGGTCTTTAAAATTGAAGAACTATTAATATGGTGAGAATTGAAGAGTTCTTTAATTTTCACCCTATTATCCATGAAACTTTTAGGATTGTTAACGAGAAATTTTGACAATCTTCATTATCTTCATTTACATTTTATTAGCAATTGTTAAGTAGAATGAAGCTAGTTCGAATTTAAATAAAAGACAGAATTATTTTCATCGTAAGTATATTTTCTTGATATCTTCGAAGTAACCTGATATGTATGCATTGATACCAAGTCATGAAAATTGGAATATGCGCTAATTCAAGCAATTGAATCTGTCGTTATACTTAAAGCAAATTGTCAAGGAATTAACAAATTGTACCCTTGCATGTCAGAATTTAGTACCGAAATTACTGCAAGTTTAACCTAAATTATGACAACTGAATAAGTGATTTAATATCACTTTAACTGCGAGTTATTCAGTAGAGACCCATTAAGATCATGATAACAGTATTAGGAATTAAAGCTTAGACACTAAATTTAGAAATTTTTATCTCAATTCATGACAGTACTAAAAAAGGGATTTCCTGACAATGAGGGTTTTTGATATTTTTTCTGCCGTTAGGGGGCAGACCCAAGTCGCACAAAGCGTCATCTGGTGGCGTCAGTAGTATCAAAAACGATCAATAAGAATTTTCGATTATTTTTCTGTCACCAGGCAACGCTTGGTAGCCCGACGGTCCTTGTCGTGTCAAAAAGCTGTCAGATGTCACGAACTTAAAAACCCTCATTGTAGCTATTGTGACGTACTAGATCTTCAGCTGAAATGCAGGCTTACTACAAAGTAAGCACGTGTTCAAGTATTATAGAGCAGTTAGTAAATTCACATCCACTCGACATATGAATAGATGGATTTGAAAGCATATCTCTAACGCTTACGCTAAAATGAACTTTAAAGCTGAATTCAAATACTAGGTTTTTCATAGATTTCTGTCAGAATTTTTGCATAGTATTAAAAATAATTCAAATGCCAAAAACGTTAAATGTTATGTACAGAATCCTAAAGGTTACCCAAATGATTGATACATGTAAAATATTATATATACTTTTACTGGGAATTGTAAAATTTATTCATATAATAAATTTATTGCCTATTGATTTAAAATCATACAGTTTACCAATATATTTATACGTGAAGCAAAAACTTTTTACTCTATTTTACAAAAACGCTAACGGAGGGGTATGAAATTTGGCACAGTTAACGTTTATATTTAGGAGGAATAAATATATTTTATATGCACTAATATTTTTTATAAAATGCATTAAAAAAAAACTAATTTATAAAAATATCGTTACACCTCGATTACCATGCGTATGATTCAACATAGATTTTTAGCATTTCATATAATATTTTGTCAAACGTTGACGTTTGTCTTTCACATTCAATATACAACATATTTTATAAATTTTATTTCGTAATTAAGAGGTAAAAGAACCCTTATAAAGTTAAAACTTAAAAATTTAATGAATTAGGTCCGAATTTCGGCCCCTAGGCGTCCAATATTTTGGTAAATACGTAGAAAATCCCATTAACAGTATCTAAAATAAAAACTTTAATATTTCCTACTCGATTAGAATATGTTAACCCCGTTCAACGAGTATTTAAATCGCGATATCTGTGTAAAATCCGAGATTAACATAGTGAGCGTCACTTTGCGCCATTTCAATGCCTCTTTTATATCAGAAAGTTCTCGATAAGTCTGTAGATTTTGATCACAATTGACATGATTCAAGGCTTTGGAGTGAATAGACTTCTATTGTCTTTGTTCGATGCCGCCCTCGATCCATGTATTAAGATGAGCGATGGATGAAACCGTGTAAATTATTTTTAATATTTCTTCAGAATCTAAGAAGGTGTCATGGTAATTGAGTCTATGACTCAAGGTCTTTCTTGTAAAGATTATGTATTCCCGTAGATATTTTGCCAATGGAATGACGATTAAATTTTGAATGTTAAAATAAAATACTTTTCCATGTCTACAGCTAGAGTTAGATAAATACGAGAGAGATAGTACCTAGTTCACAAATTATGTAAGCTTCTTTGTTGATTTTTTTTTTGCCTATGTTACCATTATAAGGACAATGAATTTATCTTGTATCTGCGCAGTCATTTGCACCTAATTCTGATCCGCCATTTTGAAAATTATTTTCACCAGATGCTGTTCCTTCGTTGGCAAGCGCGGGGGTGGAGCCCAAGCCATTTCCATTGGCAAGAACTGCGACAAATTTGGAATTGTGGTCCACGAACTAGGCCACGTTGTCGGTTTCTGGCACGAACACACGCGCCCTGACCGAGACAAACACGTGCAGATCATACGGGACAATATTATGTCAGGTAAGATTCTTCATAGAATAATACCGGCATACGAGCTGACGGATCGAATGGCGATAACTGCCACCATGGACACCAGTGACTAGTGGCAACATAGAAATCACAAACACAGACTAAAGAAAGAGGAACAGATAAACAGCTACATAGTTAGCTTTCGATTTAATTGCACTACTAAAAGCATTCGATGTGTCCTGTGATTGGGTGGGAAAATTGTAGGCCGTGAAGGTGATGTCAAAATGTTTAAATTTGGGTCATTCTATGAAAGCTGTTTCTTTGTACGTTTTTCTACTACTGTTGTATTTTCCACTGTATGTTATTACACTTGTAATTGTTGACGATCTTTATCCAATTGCGGTAATTCGTTAAGGTTTTATTATAGGGTGTTGGGTATCGTAGTTAGTGCGTGAAATGGAGGGGGGTGAAGAGATATCATTTGAACCTTGGAATGACCGATATTGGACCTTTAAAACACTGAAAATAATTCCAATCGTCAATGTTTTTTGTATAACAGAATAACAAAAGAATAATTTATACAAATACAATTTTAACGTGAAAAATATTTATTGACCTTTTACATTTTAGCGATTTACGTACAATACAACAATATCACCTTAATAATTGCACTTTGAAGTTAACGCGAACATAGGATGGAAAATATACCTAATAATAACTACAAAAAATTTAACTTTGCTTAAATACCCTACTGCTACTTTTAATTTACTACGTTCTATCAAACACTGTGTAATATTCTCAATCATCAAATCAAAGTTATTTTTCAAAAAGTAAGCGCTGTTTAATATTTATGGGAAATATAACATGAAAACCTTAAACGCACGTTTGGTGATAACACTAAAATGTTGCTCCTATAAAGCCAAAAATGCCATAAGTATTATGAGAAAATTGGGTTACATCCTCTAAAGGGAAGGTAAAGGTTAGAATGATGCTGCCATCATTATATTTTATACGACTTTATTGACAACGAAAACCTTTGTTATCGAGTAAAGTGGATATCTCCAAAGGAAGAAGCAATTAAATGTTAGCGTTTCAGAATAATTTTCTCGTAATTGCCATGATGGAGTCCGTTTACTTAAAACGCAGTCACTTATAAAGATTTCCTAACCTCAAAGTATGGAAGGCGGAAAAAAAATGAATGAAATAAAATATTTTTCTAAGCTTTTGTGGGGTATAAGCCGGGGTAAGTGCGTGGCTTGTTCCCTTCAACGTGGTACTTGACCTCAATCCATGTGCGTCTTATGTACCCCGCCTTACACCGAACACAACCTTTTCATTGCAAAAACTCTTACCCTAATAGGGCCTTAAAGATTTTAGGCACTTAAGACTGGCCTTCAATTGTCCATACTAACTTAGAGATAAACTTTTATTATTTTCAACCACTATAATAACGACCTCTGTGTCTCAGTAGTTACTGCGTTGGCACTCAAGCCGGATGTCGCGGGTTCGAATTGCGCCGGTGGAACATAAATGTTCAATGTTCCTGGGCCATGGAAGTGTTTTAAATATATTGTGTATATTATATATATATATATATATATTATATAATAAAAATCTTAAATACCTATATTTAACATTTGTAGTACACAAGTATATTATATATATATATATATATATATATATATATATATATATATATATATATATATATATATATATATATATATATATATATATATATATATATATATATATATATATATATATATATATATATATATATAATATACTTACACATATACTTTCCCTTGTCAGAGGGTCCATTCTGCTAAATAAAACCTGCATTATCACATATTGATGTACCTAATTAAAGTTCTATTTTGCGAAAATCTCCACGATATTCTGACGGCGGCCTCATTGGAATATTTGATATTTTGAGGAAGGTAGATACTGGGAGGCTCCTACTACTGTCATAAATGTGATAGTTTGTGAGGATGGATGTATGGATGGATAGATGGTTGGATGGATGGATGTTTGTTACCCCTTCAGGTAAAAAGTACTGAACAGATTTATGTCGAAATTTGGTATGGTATTTTAGGTTTTTGATTTACGGGATAAAATGTAGCCTATGTTTATTAAAACAGGCTACCTTTTATCCGGAAAAAGTACAGTGTTCCCGTGTGATACTTTATTTACGCGAGCGTAGCTGCGGGCAAAAGCTAGTTTTAAATAAGGTCTAACTTCTGTATGAATCAAAAAAATACTGCACTAAACAGAGGAAGGCTGTGTAGATCTCCGCCTGTAGTTATTTGTCATTTATCGGGAACATTTTCCCAGCTAAATACCTCAAACTAACATGAGCTGACGCAAGTGACTTAACCGTTTGTCCCCTACACCGATTTATCATCGGTTTGACCCAGTCACGCCGCTCCATCAGAAGTAATCAAAGTTGCTGCAAGTACGGAACCAAACGTAAGGGAATTGCGGACTGCCATCCGCTAAATTGACGGCCTCTGTGGCTCAGTGGTTATGCGTCGGCACTCAAGTCGGAGGTCACGGGTTCGAATCTCGCCGAGGGAATAAAAAGTTTTCAATGTTCTGGGTGATGACTGAATGAATGACTCATGGATGTGTAATAAGGCCCCCACAGACGAGAGGCTGATCGTTTCAGTTAGAACAGACGTCACTTCGGCGTGAACGGATTCGAGCACATACACGGAAAAAATCGCATCCGACCCAACTGACGTCATATCGGCTTGAACGGATAATAGCACACACACGGAAAAATCGCATCAGTTCGTTCTAGTTTGCCGCGAGCTACTACGGTCGCGTCGTGTTTATTAATTGTAAACTCTACGCTTGTACACGATACACGCCCGCACGGCCGCGGCTCTGGCGAGAACTGAACCGATTTGTCACACATGGTCCGTTCAGTCCATCCGTTCAGTCCAGAATTAATGTTGCCAACTTAGTTATTTTACAAAGTCTTACTACTAAATTAAGTATTTTACCTTTCCCCTTCTCAGTAGGAATTCAGTTCTTAGTAGTGTTTTACTAAGGCGGGTCAATAAGTCCGTGACTTTTTGAATTTCTAACCTCCTTACTGAAAAAGCAACACTACTCCTGTCAACAGGCATCTGTCAGTTGACTCCTATCAAAATTTGAACTTGCTGCGTCAGTTAGTTTGTGTTTTACAGCTATCTTTATCAGACTATCCAGTAACTTAAGGAAACAATGGAAAAAAGTGAATTTCGTGTGCTTATTAAGCATTATTTTTTGCGAAAAAAAACCATTACCGAGACCAAGGCTAAGCTTGATAAATACTATGGGGACTCTGCACCATCGATTTCAATGGTAAAAAAGTGGTTACTGAATTTCGTTGTGGCCGTACAAGCACTGAAGATGCCGAACGTCCTGGACGCCCAGTTGAGGTCTCTACACCCGAAACAATCGAAAAAATTCACGATATGGTGTTGGCCGACCGAAGATTAAAAGTGCAAGAGATTGTGGAAGCCATAGGCATCTCGCATGGCTCAGTGGTTTCAATTTTAGATGATCACTTGGGCATGAGAAAGCTTTCCGCAAGATGGGTGCCGCGTTTTCTCACAGTCGACCACAAACGCAATCGTGTAACAACTTCACAGGAAGGTTTGGCGTTGTTTAATCACAATATGGAGGAGTTTTTTAACCGTGGACGAAACATGGATCCATCACAACACACCAGAGACCAAATAACAGTCAAAACAGTGTGTTTCTAAGGGTGAATCGGCGCCAAAGTAGGCCAAGGTGGGTTTGTCAGCCAATAAAGTTATGGCGACTGTTTTTTGGGATGCACGTGGGATAATCCACATTGACTATCTTCAAAAAGGAAGAACAATTAATGGGGAATATTATGCCAACTTATTGGACCGCTTCAATGAGGATTTGAAAACAAAACCGACCTCATTTGGCCAAGAAAAAAGTTCTTTTTCACCAAGACAATGCAAGGGTGCACACATGTGCAGTTGCCATGGCAAAAATCCATGAATTGGGCTATGAATTGCTCCCACATCCACCCTATTCTCAAGATTTGGCTCCGAGTGACTACTTCTTGTTCCCAAACCTGAAAAAATGGCTCGGTGGAAAAAGATTTGACTCCAATGATGAAGTCATCTCGCAAACAAAGGCCTATTTTGAGGACCTCGACAAATCATATTTTTTGGAAGGGATAAAAAAATTGGAGAAGCGTTGGACAAAGTGTATAGAGCTCAAGGGGGACTACGTTAAAAAATAAAATGATTTATTTATCAAAAAATCTGTGTTTTATTCCAAAAGTCACGGACATATTGACCCGCCCTCGTAGTAGGAAAGAGCCAGACAGTAATATATGTAAAATGGCTTAGGTTAGGTACAAAAAAAATTGTACACCTTATCATAATAATACATCGTAGCATTCGTCTGTAATTTTCTTAAAACTACCAGTTTAATTACTACATACGTAATGTTTCCTAGTATAATTTTAATTTAACGAAACAACTTATAATATAATGCAGTAAATAACAAAAATTGAATATAATAAAAACCTAAAATTCAGTGCTTTTGGGGGCTTTAGGGATTAAGTTGAGTAGCTTTTTTGCTAGTTTTCAGTAGTTTTTCAAAAACTACTGTACGGGTTTTGATGCAATTCGGTATGGTAGTAGTTTAAACTCTGGATTAAAACATAGGCTACTTTTATCCCAAAAAAGTACAGTGTTCCCGTGGGATACTGTATTTACGTGGGCGGAGCCACTGGTAAAAGCTAGTAGTTTAATAAAAATCTTAAATATATGTATAGTTACATACAAGACGTACTTGGACAGCATTTATAAATTGCAATTGAAAATACTCAAAACAATCGTCCCGCCTAAAATTAAACAACAGTTTAATGACGATGAAAATGGGCTATTTAACTTCTGTCATATTCTGCCAGTATACAACCTAGTGCAATACGTCATGCTTCTCAAAGACAATTATTTTAATGAGTCTCTAAAGAGCAAAATAGATCACCCTGTACATACACGAGCTATTTCTCAGAACCGGTTGTGTACGATGGGTGCGAATAATGTGTACGGCAAGCGAACGACGCAGTACCTCGTCCCCCGGCTTATCAACAACTTATCTCTTGAGCTGCGAAGTTCTTTAAAGCCCAATAATATTAAAAATAAATTAAAAAAACACTTTTCTAGCACACGATGTAATGCATAGCTCCTATTCTTCATTATGCCTAAATGCCATTATGCTTATCATAAACTAATATTACTTTATAATATTTACTTTACACTTAATTACCTATAACTTGGTGCAACTTGTAATACGTATCACCTATACAAACCTCTGTGGTTTCTTGATGATATTGTAATACCAATGTCTTACATGTATTTTTGTTTTAACGGTAAATAAATTAAAAAAAAAAAAAGTTAAGTATTATAATATATACTTCCCGTTGCCTGGTCCCCGTAACACATGGTTTTAGGACAATTACCAAGAGGATGATGCGGCGGTTGCAGTTCTCTTTACGGAATTCAGAAACGACCTGTGGCAAACAAATGTTAGCATACCATTCTGCATTAACCGTTCTTTGTCCCTCAAGAGGAATAGTCGCAACATGGCCGGTTTTGGAGACAAACGTGGCCACCATTTTTTTTGCAACACTCCGTGAACGAACAATTTTTGTTGGCTTTAACTCATTTTCGAACACCCAAACTCGTGACTGGTTTTTTGTTTCGGGTTCGTACGCGTATATCCAGGATTTGTCACCTGATACGATGTTGTATACAGCATTTGAGGATCCTGCGTGGAATCTTTCGAGAGTTCTGACGCACCAAGTAACGCGAGCCACTTTTTGCTCTTCACAGAGCAAATGCGGTATCCATCGGGAAAACAACTTTTTTACACCTAATTGTTCATGCAAGATTATTTGTATTTGACTCATGCCAATGTCTAAAGTTGCTTGAATTTCGCGGTATGTCACATGTCGATCTTCCTCAATCAGCTTACGCACAGCATCAACGTTTTCTTGGGTGACTGCAGTTTTTGGACGACCTTGACGGGGATCATCACTGAGCTTGACACGTCCACGTTGAAATTCAGCAAACCAGCGATAGATGGTTCTGGATGGGGCTTCATCACCAAATGCAGAAATCATCCGGTCAACACACTGTTTTTGTGTTAAACCACTTCGAAAGTCATAATAAATCATCGCTCTAGAATTTTCTCGAGTCAATTCCATTTTCTCAACGACTAAACAAGTTTGACAAGACCTTGTGACAAGACCGAGAATCTTTTTTTAAATAAATAAACGGTATTCGATTCTTAAAACCAAGGAGATTTAAATTAAAAAGATTTTAATATGACAGGAACAGTGGAAATATTCCATTCCCGATACTTTTAGTGCAGCCCTCGTAATAGATGGCCGAATACTGAAACGATAGTTAAATCAAGTGACATGCTGTCCTTGTCATTTCGGTAAGCAGAGACAGCGACAGCCTTTGAATAGAAAGGCTCATAATTTTGATTAGCGTTTCTAAATAAATTTTATTTTACGAATTTAATATTTTTTTCAATACCTAACTAATTGTAAACATAGTTGAGCTCAGAGATCATCGCTGATGTATCGGTCTTATTATCTTGGCCGTCAAATAGCTCGTGTTGTTTATGATGCTAATTCTCAATGATAAATAATTGAGGCCTTTTGTTGTTAGATGGAAGTTAATCTTCTAAATCTAAAGAATATATGTATAATAATCTAAAGAATATAGGATCGTAAGATCAGTGTGCTGTGTGCGAGTTTTGTCACTAGTCACCGTGAGGAAGTAAACTACAATTTTTATAGTATCGAAACAGCGCCCCTAGTGGCAAACAATGGTAACTAATTCGATGCCATACAAATTGTAGTTAACATCTTCACAGTGAGTAGTGACAAAAACTCGCACTCTGCATACAAAATCAAATAGATCTAGGAATACCGTGAAATATAAACCTTATTTATGTATTACATAATATTTATTTCACCATGATGAAATTAATAATTTCATTATATTTTTCTACCACACAAAAAACAGTTTCCACAAAAAGCGAGTTGAATCAAACTCGTGAAAGCGGCAAGCGCTTAACTTTTTTTGCATACTTTGATAATCAACTTCCTGACAAAATGTCATATTGCAGAACTTTTTTCAAATTGTTCAAAACGTTACAAACAACGCTTTACAGTAACGCAATGACAGAGTTTTTAAATTTTAAATAGTTGTTTTTTATAAGCGTTACAGCATGGATATACAGTTTTAGTAGTTAATTTATAAAAATGCTAAATACATGAAGGTCCCATAAGATTCTGTTTAATCCATACTAAAATTATAAATGTGAATGTGAATTTGTTTGTTTGGTTGTTACACTTTCACGATAAAACTATTTAACCGATCATCATGAAATTTGGGAGAAATATAAAGTACGGGGAAGGACATAGGCTACTTTTTATCGCGGGAAAATATACGGTTCCCGCAGGATACTGTAATTACTAAAAAGCTAGTACAAAATATTCTGGTAAAATATTTTCCATCTGGGAAAAAAATATTGGAGACTTTTACGTAGTTCTCCTCAAATTGCACCTACTTATATCAAATATTGATTTACAATGGTCACATAAAAATATTCCTCTAGCGATTATCAGTTTATTGAGGATGGTGAAATATTATATTATATTACGAACACAGATTCGTCTACTCTTATTACGCAAGTTTTGAAAGTTTAATATAAATGAAGGCCAACCTTTGACATACTTTTCGGATCGTCCGCGCCGTATCACCAAGCTGCAGGTAACACCATAATCCACTTGCCAACTCCAAACCATTCAAACGAGATTAATGGAAATTAATTTCAAAGTTTATACATCAGCTGAGAATCCGTCGTTTTATCTTTAAGTATTTGAGCAAGAATTTTCAAATTAAATTCGGCGTCAAGGAGATAAAAAGTGCGGCAAAAACGAATGATTCAGATATATTATAGATATCTATATCAGAGATAGATTATACTACCTGACGCCCGCGACTTCGTTCGCGTAGAAGTAACGGAAACGGAACCCTCAAACAAAACTAGCCTAAATTAAACCTTATAACATCAGCTGTCTGCCAGTGAAAGTCCCATGAAAATTGGTCTAGCCGTTTCAGAGATTAGTCGGAACAAACAGACAGACGGTCAAATAAAAAATAAAAAATTAAGTACCGTAGATAGCTGTTAATTTAAAATTACAAACAGACACTTTTTTTGATTAGATTACTGTATCTGAAACTTAAGACAGAAAATATAAAAGAAGAATTATCCAATTTTGGATAATTTCAAAAAATCCAAATTTCTAGCTTTTTAACATCTATGTTGTAATAATATATGATATTTATTTATTGTTTACCTGTAGATAATATCATTAGAAAATCATAATTCATATCACTGTTGTATTAAGTAATTTTACAATACCACTTTTATGAGCAAATGAACTAATGCATCGTACTGAATTCAAAACTTATTTAATAGATTACCAAAAACAATTTAATACCTTGTTTAGGCTTTGCTAAAAAATAACATAGGTTGAAACATAATAATATAATATTGATAAGTTGAATGCTAAAACACGTGATATGATTAGATACAACGACAACAATATGTGACAACAAACAAAACATACATCCAATTCCGAGGACTCGCAGCACACTGCACACATTTTTAAAATCGCCTACTCAACCTTCAGGTTGCGTAGGCGATTTTAAAAATGTCGTGGTAACAGCAACCTATGTTCTATTCCATTTGTCGCCAATCGCCTGTCGCTAGAAATAAAACAGTGCGCCATTAAATATCGTCACGACTAACTTTCCGAACGCGTATTCTTAAAGACTGAGGAGTTATGTTCAGTGCTTTAGTTGACATAGTGGCATATGCTTTCAGTTCTTTCAAACATGTATATATAATATACTATATATCTATCATATACTTTTAGTTCAGTTCAGTACTTTTGGATCCAGGGTATATCTTGGTGCAAAATCTTTATTTTTGGTAGAATACGCCTGGACTCAAGTAGTTAAGAAAAAGTCAAAATCACTATAATAAGTGTCTATATAAATTTTGAGGAGTTTCCTCGATTCCACGTGGATTCCATCATCAAGTCACCACTTTGATGTCAAAAAGACCAATAAGGGATTACACCCTTTACAGCAAAAATATATATATTTGAAATTTGGTCCACAAAAAATATATAAACAGCAAATATATGTACCGCCTCCTTTTTTGGAAGTCAGTTAATTTTAAGTGGAGTGGAGTAACCAAAACGCATTGGTGAAAACCGCATTCAAATCGGTTAAGCAGTTGTCTTCGTACGCGCAAAAACAAATATCGCTACTACCATACCAAATTTCATTAAAACCCGTTCAATGGATTCTGAGATTAGCGCGTAACTACAAACGTACAGACAAACAGATAAACAGACACAAATTCTAAAAATCATTGTTTTGGGTTCTATGTCGATCATAAAGTTAGTAAGTAGACCCCCGTAATAGTTTTTCTTATATATCTTCCATGTACAGACCAGCGACCAGTTACGAATTTATTATATTATGTATAGATGATGCAGCCATCCAGTTATATTCGCCAGATATTGCAACACCTAGGTCATTCATCATATTATGGCGGCATCCAATGAAATTGATGAATTAAAACTAGGCAATCCATAGAGCCCAACGTTTAACCAAATGGCTAAAGTGTAGTCATTTAGTTAAATTGAATATTGATAATTTTACGATGTTTGGTTAAGGTTAGAGTGACTATAAGCTCACAAATTAATGTGTACGAATTAATGTGTACGACTACTTTTTGCTGTATTAGTAAAAATAAGTCCTACATAATTTGTACTATCAAGTAACAGCAATAATGAAATATTTACAAATAAATAAATAAGTATTAATGAGATGTGTGAAAGTACCCACAATAAAAATATAAACATGAATATAAGGTTTTTATCACTGAGTCTTGGTCTGCTATTTCCAACAGTGAACAGTAGTAGTTTAATATATTAGTACATTAATATTGAGTTCTGTTTTATTTAAGCATCATACAATCTTAATGAACCTTTTACAAGGGCAATTTGATCATCAACCTGGATGGTGAATAGGTGATGTAATTCGAAGACTATAGCCCACGTAAGTGATTAGAACTAATCATTATGATATCATCAGATATCTCTGGACAAGAAATATGACTATCATTTACAAATGTCTCTTCACTTTACATATTCTATGAGACTTTACAATCGTAATATTGTAAGGACTTAAAAATTAACACGTAGGCTATGTCTTTGATAATAATAATGGTTCAAAATATAAAAATTAAGGTCTGCCTAATTATTTGTTAAAGATAAGTAACAACTAAAAATATTATAATGTCTAAATATTGCCGGGTAATGAAATGAATTTATTAGGTGACAGCGTCGCTAACAGCTTTACACCTGGATCAAATGAGTAATCGGTCTATCAGTTGGTTGAAATGGATAAAATTTATTTCAGTCCCTCATAAACCATAATGATCTTATCTTTCATATGTGTATCCTATCGTGAGAAAGGGTTTATTTTGAAAGAAAAAAGTAAAACTTCGACTTTTTTTATCTTATCTTATACTTTAAACGAGGCGATCTTGTATAGGTAGGTAGCTAGGTATATATAATCGGTATCTCGACAACGGCTACACATACGAAGGCTGCACTGAAAATTTCGGGAATCAAGGAAGTGACACAACATTACTATTTAAAAATGTATTTATTGCTTTTCGAAGTATTCTCCGCGAAATTTGACACATTTTTCCATACGATGGAACCAATCATTGAAGCAACCATTCCATTCGGAAGTTGGGGTCTCCAAAATGCCCGTTTTGTAGGCGTCCACAGCTTCTTCAGGTGATGAAAATCTCTGACCACGCAATTTATTCTTTATTTTAGGGAAAGTATAGAAATCATTAGGGCTTAGGTCGGGGCTGTACGGCGGATGGTCTAATGATTCTATGATTTCTTGCTCTAAAAACCTTTTTTTTTTCTGTGCACGGTGTGAGAACTCGCATTGTCGTGATGGAGGATGATGCGGCGGTTGCAGTTCTCTTTACGGAGTTCAGAAACGACCTGTGGCAAACAAATGTTAGCATACCATTCTGCATTAACCGTTCTTTGTCCCTCAAGAGGAATAGTCGCAACATGGCCGGTTTTGGAGACAAACGTGGCCACCATTTTTTTTGCAACACTCCGTGAACGAACAATTTTTGTTGGCTTTAACTCATTTTCGAACACCCAAACTCATGACTGGTTTTTTGTTTCGGGTTCGTACGCGTATATCCAGGATTCGTCACCTAATACGATGTTGTGTACAGCATTTGAGGATCCTGCGTGGAATCTTTCGAGAGTTCTGACGCACCAAGTAACGCGAGCCACTTTTTGCTCTTCACAGAGCAAATGCGGTATCCATCGGGAAAACAACTTTTTTACACCTAATTGTTCATGCAAGATTATTTGTATTTGACTCATGCCAATGTATAAAGTTGCCTGAATTTCGCGGTATGTCACATGTCGATCTTCCTCAATCAGCTTACGCACAGCATCAACGTTTTCTTGGGTGACTGCAGTTTTTGGACGACCTTGACGGGGATCATCACTGAGCTTGACACGTCTACGTTGAAATTCAGCAAACCAGCGATAAATTGTAGTTTTGGATGGGGCTTCATCACCAAATGCAGAAATCATCCGATCAACACACTGTTTTTGTGTTAAACCACTTCGAAAGTCATAATAAATCATCGCTCTAGAATTTTCTCGAGTCAATTCCATTTTCTCAACGACTAAACAAGTTTGACAAGACCTTGTGACAAGACCGAGAATCTTTTTTTAAATAAATAAACGGTATTCGATTTTTAAAACCAAGGAGTTTTAAATTAAAAAGATTTTAATATGACAGGAACAGTGGAAATATTCCATTCCCGATGCTTTTAGTGCAGCCTATGTATTACCATGATAATTAGTATACAGGGAGTTTTGGGACAGAAAAATCGATATACATAGGTCTTTTTCCTTAGAAACTGTGAATTTATAAGCCATATATTTATTTTAGTTCATCGTGCAACAATACTAAGGCGGGTCAATAAGTCCGTGACTTTTTGAATTTCTAACCTCCTTACTGAAAAAGCAACACTACTCCTGTCAACAGGCATCTGTCAGTTGACTCCTATCAAAATTTGAACTTGCTGCGTCAGTTAGTTTGTGTTTTACAGCTATCTTTATCAGACTATCCAGTAACTTAAGGAAACAATGGAAAAAAGTGAATTTCGTGTGCTTATTAAGCATTATTTTTTGCGAAAAAAAACCATTACCGAGACCAAGGCTAAGCTTGATAAATACTATGGGGACTCTGCACCATCGATTTCAATGGTAAAAAAGTGGTTTACTGAATTTCGTTGTGGCCGTACAAGCACTGAAGATGCCGAACGTCCTGGACGCCCAGTTGAGGTCTCTACACCCGAAACAATCGAAAAAATTCACGATATGGTGTTGGCCGACCGAAGATTGAAAGTGCAAGAGATTGTGGAAGCCATAGGCATCTTGCATGGCTCAGTGGTTTCAATTTTGAATGATCACTTGGGCATGAGAAAGCTTTCCGCAAGATGGGTGCCGCGTTTGCTCACAGTCGACCACAAACGCAATCGTGTAACAACTTCACAGGAAGGTTTGGCGTTGTTTAATCACAATATGGAGGAGTTTTCTAACCGTGGACGAAACATGGATCCATCACAATACACCAGAGACCAAACAACAGTCAAAACAGTGTGTTTCTAAGGGTGAATCGGCGCCAAAGAAGGCCAAGGTGGGTTTGTCAGCCAATAAAGTTATAGCGACTGTTTTTTGGGATGCACGTGGGATAATCCACATTGACTATCTTCAAAAGGGAAGAACTATTAATGGGGAATATTATGCCAACTTATTGGACCGCTTCAATGAGGATTTGAAAAAAAACCGACCTCATTTGGCCAAGAAAAAAGTTCTTTTTCACTAAGACAATGCAGGGGTGCACACATGTGCAGTTGCCATGGCAAAAATCCATGAATTGGGCTATGAATTGCTCCCACATGCACCCTATTCTCAAGATTTGGCTTCAAGTGACTACTTCTTGTTCCCAAACCTGAAAAAATGGCTCGGTGGAAAAAGATTTGACTCCAATGATGAAGTCATCTCGCAAACAAAGGCCTATTTTGAGGACCTCGACAAATCATATTTTTTGGAAGGTATAAAAAAATTGAAGAAGCGTTGGACAAAGTGTATAGAGCTCAAGGGGGACTACGTTGAAAAATAAAATGATTTATTTATCAAAAAATCTGTGTTTTATTCCAAAAGTCACGGACTTATTGACCCGCCCGAGGGCGGGTCAATAAGTCCGTGTAAATATATCAATAATTTCGAATCTCTTACGTCAGTCTGATTCGATACGTATAACTTTTGCATTGTATGGAAATTCGGAACGTGTTTCGAATCCCAATAGATAAATATTTTTGTGATTCTTATTATTAATTATTTTTCTTTTTTAATTGTCTTATTTATTTTTAATCATTTTATCGTTCTATTATAGTAATGTATTATAGTACCTACGTAGCTGGATATTTTGACGACCTCTGGGGCTCAGTGGTTAGCGCGTCGGCGCTTAAGCCGGAGCCGGAAGGGACAATCAGTTTATCCGTGTTCCTGGGTATAGTATAATAAAAGTCTTAATTAAATGTATAGTCTAACTGCATTTAAAATATATTTTCGTTGTCTGGTACCTGTGGTACAAGTTCTTCGGATACTTAGTACAGGACCAGATTGACGTGGTGTGGAAGCATCCATAAATAAAAAGAGTAGGCAAAATTCAAAGACGTTAGCGGTATGGGAAGTCTTCAGTCCAGTGCACGATAGGTACAGCGAGGCAAACTTTTCAGTATGTATCCTTAGAACATACATCGTTGTGAAACTGATGACAATATGAATATAAGCTAACAAATGGGATAGAGTTTTCAAGAGCGCCTTAAAAAGTTTTAGTTATCTAGCCCAGCTTCTGAAATTTCAACTAGCCTAACAATCACCTTAGTTGCACAATAGGCAATTTGAGACATGTTCAAGAAAGAAATTGGCACTGTAAAGTAATCAGTCATCAAAAATGTTTTCATAGATTTTGTAAATTTCAAGTAGGTAATGCGACAAATGCTTCCCAAAATTACCTGCCATTAAATTTCATAGAAATACTTGCACCGTTTCCGAGATTCCGATTATTAATAAACCAGATTAGCTCGTTTAAAGTATAAGAGTACCTGGATAAACGAGCTTCACTCGGAGCATAAAATAAAACAAATATTTTACCGGGGTCCGAACCCACCACATTCCGAATTTCCGAACAACGCAAAAATTAACCTAACTGCCAATCGGACTGACATATTTATTAGATTCGAAATTAGTGATATATTGTTGCACGACGAAAGAAAAAACATATATAACTTAAAAATGAACAGTTTCCCAGGGATAAAATCTACGTAGATCGATTTTTCTCCCCCAAAACTCCCTGCATGTAGTAATTTCATGTAAATACTTGTAGCCGTTTCCGAGATTACTATTCTACTAAATATAATATGTACATTGTACAAGATCGTCTCGTTTAAAGTATTAGATAGATAGATGTGTGTCATATCTATCCGTTTTACAGAATTGTAAAATAATATACTATATTATACTTTTTGTGTGCAGTAAAAATAATTATTTTTCTATTGTTTTGATTTTATACATGAAAACTGATTTTAGGGCAAGAATACAACTTCAACAAGCTGACAGACGAAGAAGTGAACTCTCTCGGCCAGACGTATGACTACGACTCTATAATGCACTACGCCAGGAACACCTTCAGTAAGGGGACTTACCTGGACACCATCCTCCCTCTAGAAGTTCACGGGAAGAAGAGACCGGAGATCGGACAGAGAGTGAGATTGAGCGTCAGCGATATCGCTCAAACGAATCTACTGTATAAGTGTGCGAGTGAGTAGTTTTGATACTCGTTACAAATTCCTTACATTTTTTCCAATTCTTATAAGACAGGTCTTATAAGAAGCGTTAATTATCGTAAGCGGGCTACACACTACCATAACAGGTTTTCCTCATACATTTTGATTTGTTACACGGCGCTGCTACGCGCTTGTAAGGCATTGACATGGGTCGATTTTCGCCGTGCGGCGAGTTGCTCGACGAATCGCCTCGTCATTTTTGTTGGTTAAATTGCCTTGCGTCATTTGCACGGTCGATTTTCACCGTGCGGCCGAAGTCGGACAGCGAAGGAGGAGAAAGAGGAATTGAAATTGTAAAACGTTTGGCTTTAATTAAGTTGACCCTACGTTAAATTGGTTTAACTTAATTCGGCCTGTACATAGGTACGCGGTAAGACGCATCTTTGTTCTTTTCAGCTAAATATATTGCTTTTTCTCCTCTATTAAAGCAGACCTTTCTTTTAACCAACAGAATGCGGTAAGACGTTCCTGGGCAACTCCGGCTGGTTCAGCTCGCCGGGCTGGGGCGCGGAGGTGCAGCCCACCACACCGGACAGGTGCGAGTGGCGCATCGTCGCCACACACGGGGAGCGTGTCATGCTCAATATTACCGGTAAGGGGATAATATTCCTAACTTGTTTAATATTATATTATTGTGTAGTAGACGAATTTCGACGACAATTAGTATTATAGGGTGGGATATAAAACGGGACAAAAGTGCGAAAGAACCTTGTGGGTTATTGGTTATTATATTTATAACATTAATTTTAATTTTACTGTGTATGTCGGGGGAGTCTATAACATTTTTAATAATTTTGTTCAAGTAGACCAAAACTGAGATGATACGACGGCGCGCGCTCTAAGGGAAGGAAATGAAATTTCTTACATCTAGTTTCATAAGTAATTAAATTATCACCACATACGTACTGTAGATATATATAAAACCTTTTCTGAATTAACTCAATCCTATTTACCTAAACATCGTAGGCAGGGTTCCAGACTTCAGGACAGTACCCAAGTACACTTCGTACGTAAGAGCAGTAAAGCACTTTTATAGGTTTGAGCGTTCTGAAGTCTTTTCCAACCTGATAATAAACCCCAGCGCCCTAGAGGCTTTTTCACTACATAATAAATATTGTGTTCACCGAACAATAATTAGTGATCTACAATTACATCCACGTCTTTGATTTTATTTTTATGTAGTAGGGCCTGATTGTTAAGGGTGTAATTATACTTAATTCATGGAGTTTACGAGTATTATTCACTACGAAGCATTTTGATATATTAAGATCCAGTTTATGGTCAAAGCAATATTGACTAAACCTTTTTTACGAGGGGAAATGCGTTATGCATACCACACGATCCCGGGGGAGGGTCCGTAGGGTTATGTTGGACTCCGCAGTGCTTTGCGCCGGTTTACCAACTAAAATCCCCCGATGTCCTTCTTCACGCTTTAGGCATGGGAACTAACAATAGTTAGACTAACACAACCCCGCTGACGTTTTGCCTCATCGGGCATCATCTTATTATAGATGATGGCGATGCTGCCAGGTTCCTTCGCTAAGGGTTCCCCGGACATAAGTTGACCCTACATCTCCTGATCCTTCAGTAGGCGACAACCCCCCAGATGTCGTCAACGGATCAATTTTATGGAGGTAATCTATTTAGCGCGCTAAACGCCGCCGACCATGTCGTCTACGACGCATCTCTGCCGAGGCCTCACGCTCTCGCTCCGCCGCTTCTTTTTGCACCATGACTACGGCAATATTCACTAAACCTATTAAAGTCATCTTGCAGTAGTTGACTATCATCACTGGAAGTAATAAGTTTTATTATTTTAGTGTCATCGGCATATAATAAGAAACGATTAGTGATCAGCATACACATTATTAATATAGTGAAGTAAAAACTTTCAATACAGTTTTACGAGAATTGTGCAAACGTCGGAGTATGATATTTGGCACAGTTGATGTTTATGTGGCGAAAGGTGTGCAGTAAGCTCATATTCTATTAAATAATGCTTCTTTCTCAATACATCAAATGAATATAAATAACAACAACACACTGCCTCAGATTAATAACACACACTACCGTGCGTTTATATATACAATTTTGTTACACGTTGACAATTTTGTTTGTCAATCTGTCACAACTTTTTTTTTTTATTTCAGAATACAAAGAACCCTTATAAAGTTCAAACTTACAAAATATTATATGATACTATATCCATGGGCGAACTTCGACCACAGGGACACACACCATAGTTTAATATTAGTAAAGGCTTAATATTTTAGGAAATCGCTTTCAATTTTACATTCAATCGTTAGTTACTTAAGCAAAGGTCTATAGGATGTTCAATATGAAATTAAAAAAAGAGCAGTGTAAGCGCACTGAAGTGTTTGCTCGGGGTACGAGATACTCAAAATGGAAAGGACACTTGATCCCAAATCTGGACCTTAATTTCGCTGATACGCATAAAGCTCTTGTTTGACGATCATAAAGTATGGAGACTGTGCAAGAGCGCTATCGTAAAATGGTCATTAGAAACCTACGGTTAGAATCTTATAAAATGGTACATCGTTTTATTTATAATGAAATATTTTATTTTATGAATTTTAGATATCGTCTTATGAAATTGTAGACCGGTCTATAGTCTCTTGATAGTATGGCACATTGTAGAATCCACGACTAGACAATGTTAGGTATAAATTTATTTTATTATTTCTTCGTCTGTAGTGCTACCTATCTGAATTTAGTATAATAGTACCTGGGTAGTCACTAACCGAGCTAGTTAGCTCGGAGTTCTGATAAATAAATAAAAATCATAAAAATATTTATCTGGCCGGGATTCGAACCCACCACATTCCTAAGATTCGAACAAAGCAAAAAATATATATCACTAGCTGACTCGGCAAACATTATTTTACCCTAATATGTTTTTTATTTTTTTATTTAACCTTCAGATAATTGGAAATGTAATAAATCTGAAAATATTCCTTTTATGTGTTCAATAACACATAAAAGGAATATTTTTCCAATTTGGTGCCATCGTTTTGAAGTTATGCGCGTACAAACATTTCGGTAATTCATTTTTATTTATATAGATACGCATACCAAACCGCCAATCGGATGACATAAATGAGTCGAAATTATTGGTATAGCGCAGCAAGATGAAAGAAAGAACTTATATAGCTTAAAAATGTGCAGTTTCCCGGAGATAAGACCTAGCTAGATGGATTTTTCTACCCCAAAACTCCCTGCATACTAAATTTTATGGTTATACTTGCAGGTGTTTTCGAGAAACCGATTATATACACAAAATTGTGTCGTTTAAAGTATAAGATTATGTGGGGAATGTGCAATTCTTGTAAAACCCCCGAAAAACGTGGGTTAACCGGTGCCCTAAAATGTAGGGGCTGGAAGAGATGAGAGTAAATTAATTAATTCCACTGAATACACAGCTAATCCATTAAGCTAGTTGTTTCACCCCACAAAATGCATACATTTTCAATCTACATTTATTACTTTTAAGTGATTCAGGCAACCTTTTCAAGCCAACTGATTATGGAAATATACCAATATAATAGCGCGAAATACGTAGTAGGAAGTTTTAGACAATATAACATTTCCTCAGAACACTATTATAACGCTAATGTCTTGTTTGTGACAAGGAAACAAAGTTTTCGTAGTACCTACCTTTATTATGGCAAGTTAGTTAACAGTAATTAGGTGTTCATGTATGAGAAAAAAAAAAGTAGTTAATCTTATCTTCTCTTTCTTTCTCTTTTATATAAACGTGGATTGCAATTCCAATGTCTCGACAAAACTCGAAAACGACTGGACTGATTCGGCCACTTTTGGTCTTGAATTAATTGTGGGAGCTAAGGGAATGTTTAAACGATGAAAAATATTGAAAAAATTGCGTGGACAATACAAAAAACGACGACGAATTTTCCCACGCCAACTGTCCACGGTGTTCAATTTGTCACTTGCTTGTCAAATATTTATATACCGATTACATAAATCTGCTGGCCAGAGGAGGTTGCTAGGTGTAGATGCAGGTGTAGGTGTACGTATAGGTGTATTTGCAGGTGTAGACGTGGGTGTAGATGTAGGTGTAGGTGTGGATGTGGGTGTGTAGGTGTAGGCTGTTGGTGTAGTTATTTATTTTTTCCAATGTATAGACAGAACAACGTGTGTACCTTTTAATACCTAAAATAATATTATTATTCATTTTACATAATATTTATGTATACGTAAGCGAAACACGCATCATTACCCCGCTCTGTTTGCGGCGAGGCGTCAAGTTACATACGTTTAATTAAAAACAGTGCTAATTTGAACAGACCGCAGTCGACGCATTAGCGTTTTGTTCGATTCCATGCAGCACCTTTAATATGTGACTAGTATAATGTAATATCTTGTAGTGTAGGTCCTCATTTGTCAAATAAACGTTTTTATTTATTTATTTAGTAGGTGGACTTATAATATTATAATCGTAGTCAAGGTATAGACTATAATATTATTATTGAGTTGAGTAAGAATCAACTCATTTTAAGTAAGGTGACAACTCAGCTTTAGCACAAAATGGCATACACGGTTATGACTACAAACAGTCGTAAGGCAAACTGTTAAAAGGAGCAATAAACGGAAACATCAAAGAAATCCTGGATTACAACCTAAAGATGGCCATGAAGAATCGAGATCATCTTTTATCCTACTCTTTGGCCCGTCATGGTGACTATAGAGAAGATGACGGGCGAAAGGCTAAGATAAAAGCCGTGTCAATGGCAAACACGGCACAACATCCCAGGCAGAATTAAGAAAGAGGAAATACACTAGAGGAAAGAAATGAAAACAAATGGAAAATATTTGGTACGACGACTTAATTTTTTTACGAACATAATAAAGGAAAATAACAAACTTAAAAAAAAGGATATGACTAATCTGATCGCGTAATGACCGTCCGACGCGAATGGTTTAAAATCCTTATCCTTCAATTAATATCATAAAATATTTTATCAATATTATTATTTAAAACCGACCAAAACTCTATACATAATACTAAAAATTTCAAATACCAAAAGTATAATTATTAAGACTCACAGTTATTGTAACTAAGTTTTTATTTTATAAGTATCAAGATTCCTCAGTCTCTAATAAACTGTGCCCTTTAGCACTGGTTTCCCTCGAGATACAAATACTGAAATAGCTAAAATTCGATAGCATTCTATTTTTTCTAAACATCAAAGAGCCTAATATTGGCTAGGTTTTCGGCATTTACAAGGCGGTATCACTCAAAGCTTTTAAAAGGATTTTCATATTTAAGTACTGGAAATAATTAACGATTGCTATTGGAATAGGCTATTGAGGCCGATTCATCGAAACGGAAATAAATATTCATGGAATAATTAGAGTACAATTATTAATACCTAGTATGGTAGAGGCGAGATACTTCAAATTTTCATAACATACCTAATGAATCTTTTTAATTTTGATAATATCTTATTGCTTTAGGTAGCTAATAAATAAAAAAAGCTAATCAATTTAATTAAAAAACGGGAAACAAAAGAATTCAAATATCCTCGGCTTAATGTTCCGCGTTTTACTTAAACAGTTGAAGTCATGCTAATAGCGCTCTTTCTTTAACCCTTAGCTTGCCGTTTACAAAGGTACATTATTGTAAAGGCTGTACTGTAGGTACACGTTTAAAGTCCTAATTTAAACGAGTCTTGTAAGGGGATCTTTAGCATCTCGTAAAATCCTGAGTCGCATTTAATTAAATCTTGTCTCGAGGAGGACGGTTTCTTGTAATGTGTGTAAAACATTTACGTTAAACTCGAGTGCCATACTCGACGTGACATAGGCTTGATTTATTGTACTCGTATTAATTCGCTATATTATGTCGCTGAGAATGTCCAAATTACCGGCAAATGTTTATTTACTAATTCCCACAACATCAAGAACATAGAGATAAGCCCTTGCTTTGTGCTGGTGTAACTTCAACTATCCCTCATATACATAATATGGTGAGGGAGGTTAAATATTGATTTGGATTTTGCACATTAAAATACTTTTGAAAATGTATTTTTAACCCCCGATAAAAACCGACGGGCGTTATAAGTTTGACGTGTCTGTCAATGTGTCTGTCCGTGGCATCGTAACGCTCAAACGGATGAACCTAGATTTTGATTTAGTTCCTTTTCTTTGAAAGCTAACATAGTCGAGAGAGTTCTTAGCTATAATAATTCATCATTCATTAACATCAATGTTTATTATTGTTATACGTTGTTACGTATTTTTTTTAATTATTTAATTATTTTGGGTAATTCTGATATTATTATTTTAGGCCAATTTCCTAAGTGGCTAGGTGTAAAGTTTAATTCTGCCTGCAACTCTGTGTTGTCCTTATTACTTTATCAGTAATTGCCACGGAACTAGGCACTAGATAGAGATTGTCTTCCATAATTAATTAATTAATATTACCAAGCTAATTTAATTAAACGTATTTATGTGATGTGAGGAGACATTTCATTACTTGCATCCCTCGCGTCAATGTTGTCTTTGCATGGGTTGGGGTTGATAAATAAGGGTTTATTTACACTGTCCCTTCTGAAACTTAGTCAATAAGTGGTATCTAATACTTTGATAAATTAGGGATGTGTATTTTGTGCTGCTATTTATAAACCAAGTACAAGAGCTGTCAAAACACGCGTAGCACTGTAGCACGTGCGTAGCCAGCTACGAATATTTACTTTGTCATTGAAACTTCCAGCGTAGCTTTTTGCATAATATGTATTGACAATGATCTTTTATTCTTTTGTCCTGTTTTAATTGTCAGCATTAAAAAAAAAACAAGTTGACCGTAAGCTAGTTTTACATGTTTTTTGCGTTTGTGTAAAATCTAAGAGTTTGTCCAGTGGCTTTTTACTATCAGTTAGCTCATATTATTACATCGTTCTTATAATTATAGTTAATTTCACATAAAACTTGTTTAACTTGTGTAAATGTTTTGTCCCCGAAAAAATTATCACCTACAATATTTATAAATTTTGTGCAAATATTTCCCTCACAGAAATCGACATCCATAAATCAGACGGCTGTCACTCGGAATGGGTGGAGGTCCTCGACGGATACATGCCCAACGCCCCACTGCTGGGCCGCGTGTGCGGCTCCGGGACGGGGCCCATCATGCGCTCCACGGGCTCGCGGCTCACCGTGGTCTACCAGCCGGGCTCGCGAGCCAAACTGCATAAGGGATTCAAAGCACATTACGAAGGTTAGTGAACACACTTATGCCTGGCTTAAGTTACTTTACTACACTCAAGCTAACAAGCTTACATCTGGTTTCAAAGGTGAATTTAACATTAGATATCTATTCAACAACACTGGGACTATATTTTGCGGAATCAAGAAGGCCGGAGAAAATTCAGAGCATTGAAGCATAATAGATTAGCTAATATTAATCTTAATTTCACGGATGCTTGTTCAATATACAGATGATCATTTTGTAAATTCAGGCTAAGCTACAGAATTCATAAAACCCAGATGTGACAATAAGATTTATCTATAGTTTAACCAAAATGAAAAAAAAGGTATTATAAATCTTGATTATAGATTAGACATTGTTCATTATAGCGGTGTGCGGGGGTGATATCCAAGTGAACAGCAGCGGCCATTTGGAGTCACCAAACTATCCGGACGACTACCAACCTAACAAAATCTGTCTTTGGAGGCTATCAGTTCCACCAGTAAGTACCAACCTACCACTTTTCCTTAAACTATTTCTCAATCAATACTACGAGGGCGGGTCAATAAGTCCGTGACTTTTGGAATAAAACACAGATTTTTTGATAAATAAATCATTTTATTTTTCAACGTGGACTACATTGAAAAAGCTCTTGAGCTCTTGCCCTTGAGCTCTATACACTTTGTCCAACGCTTCTCCAATTTTTTTATCCCTTCCAAAAAATATGATTTGTCGAGGTCCTCAAAATAGGCCTTTGTTTGCGAGATGACTTCATCATTGGATTCAAATCTTTTTCCACTGAGCCATTTTTTCAGGTTTGGGAACAAGAAGTAGTCACTCGGAGCCAAATCTGGAGAATAGGGTGGATGTGGGAGCAATTCATAGCCCAATTCATGGATTTTTGCCATGGCAACTGCACATGTTTGCACCCTTGCATTGTCTTGGTGAAAAGAACTTTTTTCTTGGCCAAATGAGGTCGGTTTTTTTTTCAAATCCTCATTGAAACGGTCCAATAAGTTGGCATAATATTCCCCATTAATAGTTCTTCCCTTTTGAAGATAGTCAATGTGGATTATCCCACGTGCATCCCAAAAAACAGTCGCCATAACTTTATTGGCTGACAAACCCACCTTGGCCTTCTTTGGCGCCGATTCACCCTTAGAAACCCACTGTTTTGACTGTTGTTTGGTCTCTGGTGTGTTGTGATGGATCCATGTTTCGTCCACGGTTACAAAACGGCACAAAAACTCCTCCATATTGTGATTAAACAACGCCAAACCTTCCTGTGAAGTTGTTACACGATTGCGTTTGTGGTCGACTGTGAGCAAACGCGGCACCCATCTTGCGGAAAGCTTTCTCATGCCCAAGTGATCATTCAAAATTGAAACCACTGAACCATGCGAGATGCCTATAGCTTCCACAATCTCTTGCACTTTCAATCTTCGGTCGGCCAACACTATATCGTGAATTTTTTCGATTGTTTCGGGTGTAGAGACCTCAACTGGGCGTTCAGGACGTTCGGCATCTTCAGTGCTTGTACGGCCACAACGAAATTCAGTAAACCACTTTTTTACCATTGAAATCGATGGTGCAGAGTCTCCATAGTATTTATCAAGCTTAGCCTTGGTCTCGGTAATGGTATTTTTCGCAAAAAATAATGCTTAATAAGCACACGAAATTAACTTTTTTCCATTGTTTCCTTAAGTTACTGGATAGTCTGATAAAGATAGCTGTAAAACACAAACTAACTGACGCAGCAACTTCAAATTTTGATAGGAGTCAACTGACAGATGCCTGTTGACAGGAGTAGTGTTGCTTTTTCAGTAAGGAGGTTAGAAATTCAAAAAGTCACGGACTTATTGACCCGCCTTAGTATAATAACCTAATTTTTTATACTTTGTACTATTAACACGATTACGATTGTGTGTTACTTCCTTAGTTATATTTCCCGGGAGGACAGGTGCATCTGGTGATCAGGTGATCTGTAACACGGGTAAACTCTAGCACAGACACCAGTCCCTCATCACATGTTGCTTATGAAGTCTGTATGATTTGTTTAAGATGTATTGTTGTATTTGAGAGAGAAATAAATAAATTTGAATTTGAATTTCTACCTTTATGTGGTATAAGCTACACTGGCATCACTTTATGCACTGAGTTTTATAAGTCTTTTCCATCCTTATCAAATAATAGAATACATATAACATTATTTTAATTGTTTCTTATATAATCATAAAGTCCAAACAACTTCCGAGATATTGATGATACTATATAGTAATAGGCTTTATCAAGGGTCAATTAACACCGAACGAAACGATGCGCGACGTGGTGCTGTATTTTTAAGATAGCTATTCAAAATTTAACTTTGTTCATCATACAAGAAGATACACGTTTCATTGTAAGAGTTAGAACGTCAAATTTTACCATGCAAGTTGCAAGTGTGCTGTGTATGACCGATGTCATATGATACGTGTATTTTTTTGTGTAAAGAATAAAGTCCAATTTTGAATAGCTATCTTAAAAATGCAGCGCCGCGTAGACTATCATCTCGTTCAGTGTGAACTTACCCTTAGTAAAGCTATCTGAAGTAGATTTTTACCACAGTGGGTATTTGTTTTCTTCAAAATGAATAACATTTTTTAAATTTTTATAAATTGCCCGTCCCTAATGGCTCAATACAATATTTCGACGGATATATGTTGCTGGACCATTAATAAAAAAAAAGAAAGTTGTCTGTAAAGTCGGTTTACTGACGATAGTTGAACGTGACAACGTCATAACAATAAATGGAACGCCTCAGAGCGAGGTAACGCCGCATGAGTCATGTTTTTTCGTGCGTGCAGCCGGCTCCATCGAATTATAAGACGTCACGTCAAAACTCATAAAATAAAATCTTTAGGTGGTGCTGCAATTTAAGAGATGTTCATAGACCTGTGAACCCGTAAGACCTTACACCATTGAGGTACCGAACGATGTTGCGGCAACATTTAGCTACTTTTACAGGACTACCAAGTAGCGCTCCGGTTCCACTCGTTCGAGGTGGAGAACCACGACAACTGCAACTACGACAAGGTGATCGTGCGCGACGGAGACAGCATGGACAGCCCGTTCATTGGCATGTTCTGCGGCTACAAGATACCGCCTGATATCAGGTACCGACTCTATATTCATGCTTATACTAGGCGAATTTTTATTCCATCTCATTTTAAAAATGGCAGGCCACGTACCTACTACCTATATACAAAACATTTGTGTTAAAGCTGTAGTATTTGAAGGTTGGAAAGTATTAAAAAGTCATGAATGTAGATCAACTTACTGCGCGGGCGACGAGGCGCCGCATTAGGCGCCGCACGCCGTTGAACGCTTCAATCCATCGCTAGGTCATATAGGTCAAATGTAGTGATCAGTAGGGTGATAATTATTTGGAATTTCAATATTTTTATTATATTTACTTAAATACTTTTGTAAACTTAAAAATTAAAAAATAATCATATTAAGTTAGTAGTGCTATGTTTAAATTTTGACCAAGTTGGAATAAAGAAAAAAAATTTGTAAACCACGTGTGCCATTATAGTACTCTATTTCATGTACCTATAATTATACTGTATTTTACTCTGACGGAATAAAAAGTCATCCAGTATACAGAAAATAACGTAGTTTGAACATCCATTTTCAGTCATTTTCTTTGGGAAATAGTAGCATGAACAAGTTTAAAAGGCTACACAATTCCTTCTCTAGATGAAAAATCATTGCATCCACTACAAATTATGTCAACAAAAGGACCAGTAGTTTAATTTAAATGGCATTCAATTGTATTGTAATGTATTGTAATTGTAAATGTAATGAGAAGCCAAATTTACATATTTATGTTGTAAACTACGACGTCTTGGTTTTTACAGATCCTTCTTACGCTTGAGTGGTGATTATAATAATACAGCAACAATTGTTATGTTCTCCTTTATTGGTGCTTACACAGATACGTATTACATATGAGAGATGCTTAACACAGATACATATACACTATAAACTATAGCCTTATGGCTAACTAAAATAAACTAACTAGAGGCTGTGCTTGTGACATCTGTCAATATGACATTGATAGTTCTACTTCATAATACTGTTATATTATGCAACAATTTATTTCCTCTCAATTCGCAGTATGGTTTCAGTATCAGTGTATGTTGTCGCACTCGCATACGCATGAAATCGGGTGTGCACGAGAACAATAGCATGCTCTAATACTGGAGTCCAATTTCTACATTTTGTCATCGTCAATTCTATTGTTTTTCAGATCAACCTCCAACAAGCTTCTGGTGATATTTGAGTCGGACAGTTCCGTCCAGAAGGCGGGTTTCTCAGCAACTTTCATGAAGGAGTTTGATGAGTGTGCCTCTATTGACCACGGCTGCAGCCACTCCTGTGTCAACACTCTGGGCGGCTATGAGTGCGCCTGCGATATCGGCTACGAGCTGCATTCGGATGGAAAGAAATGTGAAAGCAAGTAGAACTTTTTGTTGAAATGTATTAAGCATGTTTTCTTTAATGGCTTTCCCAGATTATCCCTAATTCTGATCATATTACTATAGTAATTTATATTTATAGAAATTTAGAAACGCAGCAAATGAGGGTTTTTGATATTTTTCTGCCGTTAGGGGGAGCCAACTCATACAAAGCGTCATCTGGTGGCGTAAGTGGTATCAAAAACGGTAAATAATAATTTTCGATTATTTTTCTGTCACCAGGCGGCGCTTGGTAGCCGGACGGTCATTTTCGTGTCAAAAAGCTGTCAGATGTCACGAATTTAAAAACCCTCATTAACGATAGAAGGACTATCCCGCCCTCTGCGCACATAGATTCATAATACTACCTGAGCGTTACTAAATATTTTGATTCTTTAGATTCACCATCTCTATGGACGGCGCCTGATCACAGGCAATCCCTTCTCCCTGCATCTTTCCCTTTCTAACCAAAAAAATAATGACACATTACAGATGCTTGTGGCGGTCTGCTTTTGACGCCAAACGGGACGATAACCTCGCCGTCCTTCCCCGACATCTATCCGCCGTCGAAGAACTGTCTGTGGGAGATAGTCGCCCCTCCACAACACCGGATCACGCTCAACTTCACACACTTCAACCTGGAAGGCAGCAACACTATGTATCATCAAGTGAGTCCCTTTATTTTAGGTGTAGTGATGTGGTAAACTAACACTAGTACTAAAAACTTGTGTCAGGTTAGTAGACCCATGTAAGGATCTTTGGTGCTTCTAAAGTCAAAGTCATTTTTTTTTTTATTGTTGGTATTTTTATACACTTTCTGAACGTCGGTCTCCATAATGCCTACCACCGATACGAAAACTAGCCCGGTAAGAAGAACCGGCGGCGGCGTAAAAAACTCGCGCGGGGCTATCGTTTATCAGGAGGTCACCTCATTACCAAGGTATGCTATCATTCATGAAATAATTAAGCTTTAGCTCGTTGTCCAAATGCTCGTTGTCCAAATGCTCGTTGACAACGTTTTTTTTAATTCTAAGCAAGCATACATTATTGTAAGTAGATTAATAAGCCTTTATAAACTGTGCAAAGGAAATCCACAAAGAAAATATTCTAAGCTCTAGTCGTCTCAACAAAGGTTATTTAAATATAGAACATCTATTGACGGTCAATTCTTATCAAAAGATTACATAAAGTGCATACGGAACGTTTCTACTTGACCGTGGCCTTACTAATCTATGGCCTCCCGCTAGTGGGCCGAGGCCTTGTCGAGTAATAGTAGGAAATGGTTCGTTGTACGTCATTGCATCACTCAGAAGTCGATTACCCGCAATTGTGCGTTCCTGACCCAAATGTCTGATGTTTTAGGAAAATATTGTCAATAATGTGTATTACAAATTACCTAATGGTGTAGGTATGTGCGGCATCAAATAGTATTTCGTGCGACGAAAATCGACCCGTGTAAATCCCACATATTTGTTTTGGTGGTAAAATAACTTTTAAACGACTTTCGGGAAAGGCAACATTTTTTTTATTTTACAAAAAATCTCTATAGTTATTAGGTAAGAAACGATGTAATGCATATTTTTTTAAAGTATCGTTTATTTTTTTTTCAACATTGCGAAAAATTTCCAAGATGATTGACCTTTTACATAAGTATATTTTAGCCGTCCTTGTATTACAACTATCTTTTCAACCTTAAGGCTTCTGAGGGATAGTAAAGGTCGATATCGAGCTCCTTCAGAAGAGGGAAATTGCTTACTCAAATATGATATTTCCTTAGTAAACGAGGAGCATAAAAGTTCACTTTATGTATGTTTGATCATTTCTGGTAAATATCAATATTATGTAGTTGCTATGGTAAGGTATCATGAAAAAATATTTATCTATTCAATAGCGCGTTAACGCGTTTGCGTCATCCAATCGAAAGCAATTGAATATATAAACTACCGAAAGAAAACTTCAGAAATAGGACATGAAACTCTACATTTAACTTTTTCAAAAAGTGTGTCTCTATCCTTTTCTCTTCTCCTATTGTTACAGGAGTGCGAGTACGACAGCGTGACGGTGCACTCGAAGCTCGGCGCTGACGTGCTGCGGCGACACGGCGCGTTCTGCGGCACCGCGCTGCCTCCGCCTGTCACGTCCGACGCTTCGGTTTTGAGGGTTCAAGTAAAGTATTCAGACCATAGCATATATATTATAGATGAGGCATGTCGAGGCATAAACAGTCCCCACTTAAATGGCCCCACTTTTCGGGTTGTTTGGGGCCATTTTGATATTTGAAGTATGGTGAAATCAAGATGGCTGACATATTTTGAAGTTTGGTGAAATAAAGATATCGCCTATCTATAGTTTTGAAATCTTTGTATCAGACTATAATTTTTATATAATATACGCTTGAAAAGATGGATTGGAAAACCTTGAGGTATAAAGTATAACAAACAAATAACGAGCCCCAGCCTTCCGGAAGGCCGGGGAAAATTCATATAATTGAAAATACTCGAACTGAAAATCGATCATACAAGTGTCATTTATGACAACTCGACACTCGACACTTCTACTTAGTCTGGCCATAAATACTGTTACAATTAAAAATAAACAAAATATTGCATTTGAACTTGGATTCTGTCATTTTTATATGATTCTTCATTGTGTTTTCTCACTTTGGCGCCAATACATTGTAAAATATTTTGAGATATTAAAATGGCGTGGGGTGATAAAGAGAACCGAATCGCTCTGATTGCATTACACAAAGTAGGTATGGAGCCAGATGCAATTTTTAAAACTCTCCATACGCTTGGTATTAGTAAAATGTTTGTGTACCGGGTTATTAATAGGTACAATGAGACCTCCTATGTTTGTGACAGAAAAAGGTCTGGCCGTCCACGTAGTCTTCGTACGAAAAAGGTGGTCAAAGCAGTAAGGGAAAGAATTCGAAGAAATCCTGTCCGAAAGCAAAAGATTTTATCTCGGGAGATGAAGATAGTACCTAGAACCATGTCGCGTATTTTAATGACTTAGGACTTTCAGCCTATAACAGACGTACTGGTCATTTCTTAACTGATAATTTAAAAAAGAATAGGGAAATAAAATCGAAACAACTACTAAGCGGTACGCAAAGGGATGTCACAGAAATATTTTGTTTACGGATTAGAAAGTTTTTACAATTGAGCAACATTTTAACAAACGAAATAACCATATTTATGCTCAAAGCTCTAAGGAGGCTTCCCAATTAGTCGACAGAGTGCAACGTGGGCACTATCCGACTTCAGTGATGGTTTGGTGGGGTATTAGCTATGAAGGAGTGACGGAGCCATACTTTTGTGAAAATGGTATCAAAACATCGGCACAAGTGTATCCAGATACCATTTTTGAAAAGGCAGTGAGGCCCCTTAACATCACCATGTTCAATAACCAAGGGTGGTCCTTCCAGCAAGACTCGGCGCCGGGTCATAAAGCTCGGTCTACGTAGTCTTGGTTGGAAACGAACGTTTCGGACTTCATCAGAGCTGAAAACTGGCCGTCGTCTAGTCCCGATCTTAATCCGCTGGATTATTATTTATAGTCAGTTTTAGAGAGTACGGCTTGCTCTAAACGCCATGATAATATGGAGTCCCTCCCTATGGAGACCACTTCGAATAAGCTTTTTATATTTTAAATTGTTTTATATTTATCTATTAAACTAACACACTGTAAAATTAATAAATGTTATTTGCAATCGAAATTTTTTTTTCTTTATTTCAGTATTTATGTCAAGCTTTGGTATTTTCAAGACTATTGTATTATAGCAGAGTTCTATTTTCAGTGCTCTAAATTTTTCCGGATCCGCCGGATTCAGGGTCATAATATATTCCCAACCTTACTCATTGCAATGTTTCCAATCCAGTTCACATCAGACACGTCTGTCCACCACTCCGGTTTCGCGGCAACCTACTACTTTGACGTGGATGAGTGCGCCGACAACAACGGCGGCTGCCAGCACGAATGCCACAACACGCTCGGCAGCTTCGAGTGCGCATGCCACAGCGGCTTTACGCTGCACCCCAACAAGCGGGACTGCAAAGAGGGCGGCTGCAAATACGATATCACCCACCCTCACGGCACCATCAATAGGTAACAAATCCTTCCATTAAGAGACAAATAGTTTTCAACATATTCACCGCAACTAAAGGTGTGCCCTGTGGTTTCAACTTCTTAGGGTTCTTTAAGATACGCAATAAAAATATGTAGGTAAATGTTGTCTTAGATAAGTATGTGAAAGAAAGATTGACAATTCTTTAAAACTTACTGGTAGTGTGTTTAACCTTATTTTTAATAATTTTATGTAATTCTAAGCATTAATTAAAATATACCTTTCTGCACACCTTTCTTCACATAAAATTTAACTGTGACAAATTTCATACTCCGCCGTTCTCTCAATACTCGTAAAACTGTACTCAAAGTTTTTGCTTCACGCAATTAACCGCAATTATAAGATGCAGCAGATGTGCATTAACGTTCTTTGAAAATAATAATTATTGTGTTCCATTATTTAGAACGCGTTTCTGCTGTTTTCAGTCCAAACTATCCTGAAGCGTATCCGGCCAGAAAAGACTGCGTGTGGCAATTCTCCACAACCCCTGGGCATCGAATAAAACTTATCTTCAACGTATTCGAATTGGAACCACATCAGGTAATTATTATCTTTCATTAAGGGCAGTACCATGGAGCAAATTTGCTGCATGGGCAGTACGCTTTTAATGTATTGAGAATAATCCTATCGATGTGTCGACTCCATACAAAGAGAAAATAGGAACGTGTGGCTAAAATTGTTCTCTGTTTTCTCAAGAAATCATTAATTATAATCAGTTATACCTATTATTGTCCGCTTGTTCAGTCCGTTCTTTCGGGATAGTCAAACATAAGTAGTAAAGTTTGAGAGTACATTTCATATCTACTGCCTCTGCTTTTAAGGTATTTCTTGTTTTTTGTTTCATAAGGAATGCACATACGACCACGTCACAATTTACGATGGATCGTCTGCGGATGAGAAGACATTGGGTCGTTTCTGTGGAAGCAAACTACCGCATCCAGTGGTCGCATCACAGAACCAAATGTATGTGGTCTTCAAATCCGATGCCTCGGTGCAGAGGAAAGGATTCTTGGCTACTTATTCTACAGGTGAGATTTAATCGCTTCGTGATTCTTACAGATCATATAAGTATCTATTTACGAATTACACTTGTGGTTGTTTAATTTAAAAGAAGGAAATAACGTACTTTACGATCTTAGTGTAGGCACTTAATGTATCTATCAAGCAACTAACCTTAGCGATAAGATTTAGTAATCTGTGGTTAAGATACCTACTATACTTTTTAGTTGTTGATGGGCTTACGCCTAACTCAGGTTCGATAACAGTAAGTTCGCTTAGTTTTTGCCTAAATAATATTAGCTCCCAGTCGCCTCCTACACTGATTTCGGTGGTGGTGGCTGGTTCATTGAAACCAATTGGGCTACGCAGGAGAAACTGAGTACTGCGCACAATAATACAATTATATTATAGTGTGCAGTACAGAAGAGCGCACTCTCTTTTTTTACTCTCATATTACTTAGTGGGATGGATGACCGACACGACTGATAAGAGATCAGGCGCGGGACCGACTTTTATTTTTTATTTTAATTGACAATAAATTAGTAATCAGCCTGCATTGTCCTAACCAGACTTGAAAACAATATTTTTTGTTGTTCCAATGCGGGAATCGAACCAACGAGCTCCGTAGTCGACAGCCAAGCTTCAAAAGACGTTGCCTAAATTATTATTAGGGCTTCGGCATTTCTCATTCCTAGTTCTTCTGAAAGAAAAAGGATTAACAAGTTGTGGTCTTTTATACCTAATTTTCTTTTGATTTCAGCATGCGGCGGCTACCTGGCTGCGTCCGAAGTGGTAAAGCACGTGTACTCCCATCCTCGCTACGGTCATGAACCCTACGAATCACGAGCCAATTGCGACTGGAGTATCGTCGCGCCAGCCGGACAATTTGTACGACTGACATTCCTCACGTTTGAGCTGGAGCCAGAGAACACCTGTGGTTATGACTATGTCCAAGTCTTCGGCGGGTTGGAAGGCAGCGCTGGGGATTATGGCAGCTTCTGTGGGACCAAGGTAAATGTCAAAGTTTCTAGATATATTTTTATTCAGCTAAATGCTGTGGGCTGCTACGCTAAATACATGACATGCTAAATGGCCTACAATTGGCGCACGAACAATCGTGCACCTACTAAATTATGCTACTGGCTACAGCATTTTCACCTAATCTGCCATCTGGTATTTTGCCCATATTAAGATATTTACACAATCATTTTTAGATGCCACCCGAAATTGTCTCGACAACTGAAGCTCTCCTCATAAAGTTCCGTACGGACGACACCATAGTATTCAAAGGGTTCTCGGCATCCTACCAAGCGGTGAGACCCGAGATATGGAGCGGCGAGGACAGCGAAGGGGGCGAAGACGAAGATGAGGAGGAGGATGAAAAATGGCCGATCATAGTGGTGGGGAGACGTCAGCATGTGCCGAAATTCGTCCACCGACCCACGTGACGGTGGCCTATTGCCCGCCATCCGCGCCGCCGGCCGCACAGACCGCATAGAATTAAGGCTGAAAACGGGCACTTTTAAAAAAGGAACGCGAGAATGTTTTGCCATTTCTTGCTGTTGCCAGTGCCATAAATCTTTCTGAACACGGTTAGGTAATACGTTAGGTATAAATACGGTTTTTTTATTTAGAGTTGGATCCGAGTTTTTGCTCGGTGTTACTAATGCATTTAAAATCTTTTCATAACAGGCACTTTTAAATAAATAAAGACGAATTGTTTTATTCGACTTTAAAGTAATTCTGGTAATGATTCAGAATCACTTCATGTCCTTTGAATGTCTTATTATGTCCTATTTTGGTTTAGATTTGAAAAAATGCAATTTTTTTTGTTACTGAATGTAATTAAATCGCTAATCAATTCTTAGAATTTAACACTATAGTTACCACAAAAATCTTTGATTTTACATACTTGCCTACTTAATTACTAAGCCTAATGTACAATACGAATTATTCGACAAATTTTTTTGAATTTCAAAAAAAGTAATTTAAATTTTATTCCATTTTTTAAATATTTTTTAAATGTTTAAGTGTGAACTACTGCGTACCCACTTTTTATTATAATAAATCACATACTAAAACCAAAGCTATTTCATGCGCCATTCACATACAATTTACATTAATTACCTAAGTAGGTACCTATAACGACTTTTAAGTTATTTATGACTTACTCCTTTTTGTGATTAGGAGTAGAATTATTAAAATATGCTGTAGGTATTTTAGCTCTCGGCATTTTTAGTTTTTGGAATGCTGCTACGCCTTCTTAGGTAGATCCTATTTTAAATTTATTCATTTCAATAATAAGTGACGAAAGCACAACTTTGGTGGAACTATTGAGACAATACATTTCTAATTTTAAGGTGTAATGTAATGTATTTAATTAGGATAGTAGAATCTCATATCAATTTCTCATTACCTAGTTACTAGATGTAAGTTGTTAAATGTTCATACGATAATGTAGCGTTATTGGTGCGCCAAAGTTGGGTATAAGTGTAACTAATATTAATTTGTAATAATTATGAGCGGTGTGTCATAAGATTTAACTGTGAATAATTTCATGAAACCAAATATCTGTATGTTTGACTGCGCAACAAGGAAAGAATTCTACCTAGTTTATGTATTGATAACAATCGAATAACTTATACTTACATCTTTTGTTTTGTAAATTACGATTGGTGTAAGATCCGCTCACGGCTCACGGCCGCCGATGACCGCTACGGTCGCTAGCTGCCATCAGCGGCCGTGATTGGCGGCGGTTGTATCAAGCGAAACTGTGTTTTATACTAATAAAGATAAAGTTTAAAATTAAGTATATATGGCAGTTATGCTGCTCGCCGCTCCACTGACATTTCGGTGAATCGGCCCTTAGGGCGCAATTTAACTAGGCAACCTGTACTGTAAATACAGTGTCAATGTGAATTTTTTCTATAATTTATTTCTTATCACTAATAAATAACAGATGAGGGTATATATTTCTTATACCGGATCTTGTACTAGAATAATAATTATGTTATCGGTAAAGTCAGGCTCTCACGCTTCGGTTTACTGTACGGTAGAAATTAATCGATAGGCTCCGATTAACTAACGCAGTTAGATCTTACGATAGGTACCTTAGCGTGTATAGCTAGCTTAACTTTTATCTACATTGTGCTACCTACCTATACTCTATCCCCCTTACCATTAAAAATATTTACACAATGGATAAGCTATGCAATGTTTTTCAAGAGACTTTTTCAACGTATCAGACAAGGACAAAACATTGTGTAGGTTATCCATTGTGGTAGCTATTGTGTAAATATTTTTATTAGTAAGGGGGTATAATATAAGAGGAAAGATTTGTTTGCATTGAATAGGCTGCGAAACTTCTGGCCGGATTTTAATGGAATTTGGCACCGATATAGAGAAGACAGCGGGGAAGGACATAGGCTACTTTTTATCCTACAATAATTCGGTGCTCCTGTGGGATTGTATACATATTTACGCATGCCAAGCCGCGGGCTTAACATCTAGTTATTAATCAAAATCAATCAAAATCAAAAAGTTTTATTTCCATGTAGGGTAATAATATCACATAAGGAATAGGCTACTTGACCTTGTTTTTATTTATGTCCTAAACGCTTCATAATTGTTCCCTTAAACAAAAAAAAACATTATTTAGAATCCTAAAAACTTACAAAAAAAATATTTAAAAAATACACTTTTTAAAAACCGCCGAATACACTATTCACCATGTTGGTTGATAGATTATCTGCGCTGTGACGTCATTCTAGTACTATTTGTAATCTGTGCTATAGTCCGCTCAGACAAAATGGTGGTGTGAAATTCCGTTTGACGTTTTGACATAAATAACTTTCTAAGATGTTAGGAACTATTTAATTACATAAACACGTTCCGTTAAGCTACTACATATAACGTGTTTAGTGTGTTTGTGACGTCACATCCTTGTGAGAAGTTACTTTTTACTAGGTGTTTTCATCAGTAGAAATTAAAGAACAAAAATACATATTTTTAAATCAACTTGATTTATCAATCTTAAGTTTCTTATTTATGATATCGCTAGAATACCTTTTTTCAAGCCAAGTACTAAAAGAAATACTCCTTCAATGTATGAAATTAAATATGAGTCAAGTAGCCTGATGTTTCTACGTGACGCCTACCGGTTCGGGAACTAACCCGGCGAGAAAAACCGGCGTAAGAAACTCGCACGGGGCCATCTTTTAGCATAAAGATGGAAAATATAATAAATTATAAATTATAATAACTTAATGAATTATGGTCATAATAAAGGAAAATAATGTAGGTATTTTGTTAAACATTCAGAAATAATTAGGTAGCATCACCTACAAACCTGATAAAAGTAAAAATAATTAAGATTTTATGTGTAGTTTCGTAATAAAGAACAATTTCAGATTTATAAAAAAAATGAATATTTTTACAGCTTTATTTTAAAATCCTACATAAGTAAGTAGGTAACTAGTTTACTTACATCAAATACAAAAATATTTACCTACTGTGGTGCGCGAACTTCGGAGATATCAGAAACTTTGTGCATACTATTATGACCATACATTTCGTAGCAACTTACATGCGTCTCACGTCACCTGCCGGTACTCACAAAAGTGCTTCATACAATCCGAAATTTCTTTGAAAGTATTGATTTTTAGTATAGTTACCTATTCCTTTTGTAAACTTTCTTTTTTTTGAGAGCACCATTCATATAAGTTATAAAAAAACATACCGGTTGTCTGTAAAGTCGGTTAACTGACGATAGTTGAACGTGACAACGTCAACAACAACAACAACAACAACAACAACAACAACAATAATAATAATAATAATGAGGTAAAGGCAATGCGAGCTAACGCTGGTACTTGGTAACGGTACTTGGTAACGATAACGGGTAACAGGTAACGCATGAGTCATGTTTTTTCGTGCGTGCAGCCGGCTCCATCGATTTATAAGACGTTATCACGTCAAAACTTACAGGCAAATACCGATTCTATTATAATACTAACAAATAGTAATAATAACATTCACCTATCTAACGGCACTACTTATTTATTCTGTTGGAGTGCTGCTTACAAGATTAATTATTATTGATTTAAGCCATTTATTGAACGTAGATAGAGTTGTACCACGATTTTTTGTCATAATAATAATATTATATTCTATGGATGATAATAATATTATTATTATGTTCTTGTTGAGGTGAGGCATTACGAATTTTATTCTAGTCTTGGTTTATAAACTTGTGTCAGTGTCGCAATATTAGATATTGTAAGGTATTTTGGTTTTATTGAGGTGCCAAAATTTACTTAATCTGTATAATGTTTAAATAGAGTAAGCTAGTGTTTTGTAACCCAACGTGAAATTACTTAATGTGTAGGGAAGTTACGATATTTTTAATAAAACTATTATTTAAATGCATAGTTATTTTATTACTCTGTCATTGAAGTTAAATCATGTTGGTAGCTCAGATTATTATTTATACTTTAAATTTCACATTTATAATTATAGTAGTAGAATGGTATGGTTAACAATTAATAAAAAGTTAATTATATTATTATTCTTATGGGCTTCTTCTTTAGAAAAATAAAGTTATTAGGAATGAGGCAAGGTAATTCTTTAAAGTAGTTGTTAAGGTGGATTATTGACTCATTTTTCTTTTTCGATATTAAATTAGGTCCTTACATAATATGAATTTGGCGTTTTGTCGTACTGGCCACTTTGATCTCAAATAAGTATATCTTCTCTGGTTAAGAATACTAATTTCAAATTTATACCGCTATTTACTCATGCATTTGTGTTTCAAAAACCGTAATTCATTTGTTTTTTCCTCTTTTGGTTTTTTCTTTGCGTCACTCTGTTTACAAAATGGAAAACTTTAAATATCGTATTATTTTCGAGTACGAGTTCCACCGTGGCACCAGTGCTGCAGAAGCGGCTCGAAGGATTAATGTGTATGGCGGCGGTATCGCAAAAGAAAACACAGTGCGTTTTTGGTTCCAGCGTTTTCGTTCTGGAAATTTCGACCTGCAGAACAAGCCCCGTGGACGGCCGGAGACCAAAGTTGATAATGAAGAATTGAAGGCTATTGTGGAAGCGGATCCATCGCAAACCACGTCCGAGTTAGCTGCAGGCTGCGGTGTTAATGATAAAACCGTTTTAATCCACTTGAAGTAAATTGGGAAGGTGAAAAAGCTTGAAAGGTGGGTACCTCATGAATTGAGTGCAGTGTTGCTAGTAGTTCTCTTCTGTTTCTGAGAATAGTGATAGAGCACATTCAATTTAAATGCGTTTTTTGATCTCCCGTCAGTCGTCAGTGTCACCTCTCTCGCCGACAAAAGCGCGCGGATTTTGGAATTTCGTGAGCGGGATGCCTTAAGCAGTTGCATAATATGCTTATAGGCTAATCCGGCACTGCATAAGTTATATGTTAATAAAGCTAGGAATATTTTGTACTTGGTGCCTTTTTAACTAATGTGTAGGTACTACTTAACTTCCTACAAACATTTATTTTATTACAGAATCTATAGTAACAAATTACTGTTACAGTTACAGCTGTAGGTTTTAAAGTGTTGAAGTATGATCTTAATTTAATAAGTTTATACTCCCAAATTGTAATATTCAGTACAAATATTAAGAATAGTGAAAAGGGATATAAAACTTAAACTTCAGGTAACTTTAATGTTTCCAAAACTTTTTGAAAGCCTCATTATAGGCATCAATTGCAAAATAATTCACTTTGTCAGTGTTACTGTTTATGTAAGCGCAGCTGTAGGGTTTGTGATGATATAGTAGTGACCTGTCACTATTTCTGTACCTAGATATTATATGATAATATTCATATTGCTTAGTAGTGACCTGTAACCTTAGCCAACAGTGTTGAGCGATAGTCGACACTGATCTGATAAAAAGTAGTGATCTTTTCATTTCAGTAATATAATCTACCTTATTATTCTTAGAATATATTCTAATATTATATTTAGAAATTGTGTTTATGCTCGTAACGTATATTTTCATAACAAACAAAATAGCAATGTAAATAATATCAGTATCTGCGGATGCATATTACATTATGTTTTGGAAAAAAAAGCAAGACGTAGGTAAAGTATGATGTTAGGTACAACTGAACTAAAATGAATATTATCAAGAAACAATGTTACATGATGAGCGTAGGTAGGTACTTATTTTCCTCTATTCCCACCTGTTCTGTTGAGTAGTTCTGTCGGCAGAACTAATGGAATTTTTTTTACCATTAGTTCTGTTCACGTCTCCATGCAGTTTGCTATCAATTATCAAGTACTGGCCACTTGAGGTAAGTATCTATTCTTTATTTGTTTCCTGATGACAACGTCATGAAATTCATGTTTCAAGGGTTTCAAGAGGGCAATAATATTAATCTTATAATGCAACTGGTTGTTGTTGTTTGTTCAATGATGGAGTTTAACATAATAAGACGCGGCCGCGGGCGCGTGATGCTCGAAAATGGCTTCGAATATTACCGGCTCTCTAAATATCAAAATTTACAAACATTATAGAGATGTGCCATGTATAAGAAAACCAAATGCAGTGGAACAGTTACCACTTCCGAAGTAATTACTTTTTAAATATGTTGTGGTATGGGCCTAAGTTCACACACAAGGTTTTGTTTTATATTTACTGTATTTTTATTTTGTATTCAAGGATGAAAAGAAAATAGTTAAACATGTCGACCATGACACTACCTGCATTCCTGACACAAACAAAGAAGCCATGTCCGTTATATTCCACAAAAGTGTTGATGAAATGATGATAGGCAGTGAAACCGTACCGGGAGTGTACAAGAAAACAGTGGCTGCTTTAAAAGACACGGGAATAGATCTCATTAAAGAGATACCCAGCTTCAACCAAATTAAGTCGTCGATTTACAGAAGGAGAAATAAATTAAATGGAGTTCAGAAAATGACACTGTAAATGTAGAAATACCTATGCCGTTTTCTAAATTCTTGTTGGCAGATTACAACGACGAGGGCGAGGGCGTTCGTATTATAATTTTTGGCACTAAGGAAGCAAGGACTCTCTTACGCGAAAAAAAAATTTTCTTAGCAGACGGCACTTTCAAAATTACCGGTACCTTTCAAAGAGGTTTATACTATTCATGCAGATCTCGAAAGCTCTGAAGATACTATCAATGTGATGCCTCTAATATATGCACTTCTTAGTCACAAAACCAAAAAAGCCTATACCACACTTTCTCTACTACTTACAGTCTAATAAAAACACAGATTCCAGATTGTAAACCTTCTACTTTCATTACTGATTTCGAGGAAGCCGCTATTCAAGCCATTGCTGATGTTTTCCCAAATGCCGATCATTAGGGATGTTACTATCATTTCTCAAATAAACTGTGGAGAAAATCAAAGCAATTGGGCATTAAAGACAAACGCAAGAGAAGAATCGTAAGTTTGTGCAGCGTTCTTCCATTATTGCCCGAAGAACGTGTTATTGAAGGATGGGAATATGTAAAATCCCAAGTTCTGGATTTTAATGAGAGGCGCGTCTTGGATAAGTTTATGAAATATATGAGTTTCTGGATGAAACCTAGGCGCATCAAGTCATGGACTGCCTTTGGTCGGCGCCATCGCACAACTAATGTTGTTGAGGGCTGGCATCGTGCCATGAACGGCACGTTCAAAACCAGGCCAGCGACTGTTTATCAGATCCTGAAAAACATAGAAGAAGATGCATCGTTTTTTTCATATATACATATAATAAATTGGCGCGTCATTCCTGATGCGTCATGCAGTGACCATCGTTTGATTGTCTTTGAATTTATTCGCGCACCCTCGAGTTGTCCCGTGATTGAGTAGAAAGATTATAAATATAAAATTAAAAATGGTAATTGGAATTTATTCCGGTCCCTTATGTTCGCTCATTCCAGAGATTTCACTCGTCCAGACTTGAACTCAAATGATAGTGCGGAAATAATGACCAACACCTTTGTCTACTGTGCCGACACCGCCCTGGGCCGAAGGCCGCTTAAAATAGTTAAGTGTAAATGGTGGCACGATAATTTATATAACTTGCGTCGGGAGTTTAGAAGAGCCAGACGGAAAATTAATTATGCAAGTAGACAGGGACTCGGTCTATTGGACGATAATTACGTATCGTACCTAGCTGACCTTAGGGCTTCAAGGTCGCGTTATCGCGCCGCCGTCACCTTAGTGAAAAATGAAATAATATGTTGAGAAACACTGCCGTTAGACTGGATAAGGAGAGACCATGGTGTTCTTTATACCATGAACTCAAACCAAATAATACCACTGCTCCACAGTATTTTTCAAATATCAAGATTAATAATTCGTATACTCATAGTTTAAGAGACACAGCGAAGGCGTACCTCGACGTACTAATTCCAGACGACAAGCCGGACTTGGACAATGATCTTCACCGCGAGATAAGATTCAGAATGTTAGACCCCATCAATACGCCGGTTTCTGACTTACCTGCACTTGATGAGTTCACTTCAACAGTTAATTTGTTACCTACGAAAAAGTTAGCAGGCGAGGATAAAATATCTAATATTATGATTAAGCAGGCGTGTCTAGCGGTAGGCTCATCTATATTACAGGTTTTTAATAAATGTATTGCAGAAGGCACTTTTCCGAAAATCTGGCGAATCGGCACAATAAAATTAATTCCAAAATCCGGTGATAAACCACCAGACGATCCGAAATCCTACCGCCCTATAACGCTATTATCATGCTTAGGTAAATTATTAGAACGTCTTATTGTTCCCCGCTTGCTACCCGGTGGCCCGAAATTTAATAATCAGCAATTTGGATTTACCGCCGGGAAGTCAACAGTGGATGCAGCAATCGAGGTAAGAAAAACAGTAAATCTATCGGAGTGTAAATATGTAGTAGGTATATCTCTGAATATCGCGGGTGCCTCCGATAATGCCTGGTGGCCCATGCTACTACTGAAGTTAAGAATCAGAGGCTGCTATCGTAATATTTATTATTTAATTTACTCGTATTTTTGCAACGGCGTAACAAAATTCCAACTCGGCAATTACACACATTTCAAAAACTTAACGCGCGGCTGCCCCCCTCAAGGGTCAGTACTATTGCCGCACTTGTGGAATATAAGTTTTGATGATTTATTATGTGTTCCCTTGCCTCCTCTGTGCTCTCTGATAGGTTATGCTGACGATGGTTTTCTTATTATTCAAGCCAATTCGCGATCTGAAATTGAAAACAAGGCCAACAAGTGCCTCAACGTAATATCGAGTTGGGGCCACAGAAATCGATTAGAATTTGCAGCACATAAAACCTTTCAAGTACTTTTAAAATTTTAATTTTATTTAATTTAATTTAATTATATTTTAATTTAAAACTTTTTAATTAATATCAACTCCTTGCATTAAACTTCAAACATCCTTCAAACAATCTTCAAACATCCTCGCATTAAACTTGCATTAAACATCAATGTGAAACGTAAACAGTCACTTTGTTACCTAGGACTTATTTTAGAAAATAAATTTACATTCCTGGAACATATAATACAGACCGGTGAGAAAGCTAAAAGGAATTTCTATTGTTTCACAAAAATATTATCGTCGACATGGGGCCTTTCATTTAAAACATTAAAAATAATTTATAATGCGACGTACCTCGGCAGCATATGCTATGGCGCACCGGCTTGGGCAGCTAGGGCTACAATAGGAGCGGCCCGTCGTAAACTTTTGCAAAGCCAACGTCTCGCCTTAATATTATTATGTAAGGCATACCGTACCGTAAGTACTGAAGCACTCCCAGTCTTAGCCGGAGCCCTACCAGTAGATTTAGAGATACAGCGTCGTGCAGCACTACATTATAAAAATAAAAAATGACTAACCCTGAGTTTCTAAGCGCGAAAGAGAGTAATAAGATAACTAGATTATTCGAGCCATTAGATATTTCTATACAGAACCTAATTTCTGAGTGGCAGGAACGGTTGGACAACACTACCAAAGGGCGTCGTCACCTATACATATAATTTCTTCCCTTCGGTACGTGATCGACTCTATAAGCAATGGATCGAAATAGACCACTACGTCACACCACTACGAGCACAACATCTTTGATTGGACTTCCCAAGCCTGCACATTGCATGGCGACCCTGCCAGTGCTGCCCCGTGGCAGCGCTGCGCAGATGGTACAGGGACAACAATAATAAAAATCAGACTTTAAAATGTGAAGTGTGAACTTCATGCGGTGATTGAAAAATGTGGACATTAAAGTGTAAAAAAAAGAACTATAAAATTATATTTAACGGCCGTTAGTTAGGAAATAAATAATGTAGGTTTAAATTTATTAATTAAATAGTGTAGAAACATAAATACAAATCTATAAGTGCTAATAATAATCATATATAAAAATATTTAATGAAAAAAAAACTGACTTAATGGAAAAAAAATAATAAAAAAACGTGTAACAATATTATGTGAACTGAGAAATTAAAACCAAAAAGTTGCAAGAAGAATATTATAATCATAGATTTCTAGATTACTTGCTTCTAGAAATTCGAGTACAGAGTTAAATATTGGCCATCAGATGAAGACAATAAATTTGAAGATATTTGAGTGAAGATGATGAGCACGCAGCCGGAAGTTGATGGAGTCAGATGATTGGAGATGTAGAGCAGGCAGCCGGGAGTTGTTGGAGTCAGATGAGTGGAAATGGTGAGCAGGGAGCTGGGAGAAGTTCGAGTCGGAAGTGGATGCAGCTGGGAGATCAGTGAGCAGAGCACACAGATAAGAATAATTGGACGTCAGATTTTTTTTTCTAGGCTTATTATGTAACATTTTCATAATTTAAGAATTTTAGATATTTTAGAATTTAAAATTTATCAAGCTATTTTACAAATTTAAAATGAACCTATATACTTGTAATTAGCAATGGTAATTATTTTTAAAAATTAACGTGCTTTAATGTATTAAAAAATTTATGTTTTAATCTATAATAAAATGTAGTAATATGGAATAATACTAAGGTTACAAAGTTATTAAAAGTAGTAAAAGGAAAAGCATTTTAAGGAACTATTGGGAATAAACAAAATTTTAATTGTAATAAATAATATGTACCTACATATATGACGGTAATATTTTGAATTTGAATAAATTTATAATTTAAATGGAGAAATATTAAATTTAAGTGTCCGATTGGTTTGTGAAGTATAGTTAAAATAAAATCTCAGAAGCATATTGTGCAAGAAGGTAATATTGATGTTTATTTAATTGTGTGTGCGTTAATTTGTTTGTTAAGTTATTGGAGTATTCTGATAAATATCATTTTTTTAGTAAATTTTTAGATATATGAAAAATTTATTGATTTGCTTTTTGTAATTTCATGAGTTTCAAGTAACTTTAAAAACTTTAAGTTAATTTATAATGTTATTATCTTGCAACTTGAGCCGCTCCTCGTAGGTATATTTGGTACCTAGTAGAAGTTACAGTATTTAAAAAAGAATTTTCGGCTGAAGTAAAGATTATTATAATATTTTATGGATTTATAATCATAATCATAATATGAAAGTAAACTTTGTAATAAAATTAATAAATGGGTGTTGACGATACATAAGGATATTTTTTTGCAAATAAAAATAATAATATTAGTTCTGTGAGATAGATATCTTTAAAGAAAATATGAGTTCAAATAATAATTTGTCTCAGTTCTAGATAACATTAAAATTATCTATATCATAAATAATATTAATATTACATATTTGGAAAAGGGAATACATAGTAACTCATTACTAACGAAATGTTTTACGCAGTTGGTTAACGCAGGTAACCCACACACACCCACAGTTAACAACGCCTTTGCTGGGAAAGCGTCAAATATCCGCGGTGCCAGCACAGCATTCGCGCAACGAAATGTAAGTAGATACACTTTGTTAATCAAAGCTAGGGTTGTACAAAATAGTGTATAAATATAACAAGTAACAAGTCGTATAAATCATGTCATTTATTGGCAATATTAGTTATTTAAAAAAAAATACCAGAGAAAATGTTTCATGCATTATGTTTTTAATTCATTCTCCTAAATTATTTTGAATTGGAATAACGGTTCTTTCCGGTAACGAAAAGCGTGTTTTAAACTGTTACGTATGTGTTACATATTGGTATTTTTCGTCATTTAGTTAAAATAGTTAAAAGTTCAGAATATTTGAGTTATTAAATTTTGGGTAAATTTTAATATTATATTGTGGCACTAGCTACATATTGACTTCTTGTCGGGAAAATTTAAAGTATTTTTAGTAACAGAATTGAATTAATTATTAATAGTAGATAATATTGGGTGGTCCATGTTATAAGATTCTCAACAATAATTGGTATCGTATAACATATCATCTCAACTTTACATGCACCATTTATGGCACAAAGTAAACAAAGTTAGCTATACGATGTATGAGAATAAGCAACATGCATCTATAATTATTGTCAAGTAAATGCCATATTTAGGTTGGAAAGATTCTATGAATTTAAACGTGCAAAAGATTGTGTTGCACCTTACAAAAATATTTTTTTTTCCATAAGGAAAATTAATTTTAGTAAATTAAAATAAGATAAATGTTTTAATATTGAGTAACAGAATCAATTGAACTTTTTTGTTTTATATTAAAAAAAAGAAAAAATATTTTTACCAGAATACCTACATAGGTAGGAACGTTATATATATATATTTTTTTGTAATAAGGTTAACTTTATTTCCGGCTTAGGAATAAAAAAAAATAGGAACAATAAAATATAATTGATAAATAAAGTAAACGTCTTAACTTACTTCGAATTGGTGATATTAATTTAATTTATTATGTAATAGTAACTTTAACTTTTGGTAAGTAAAAACAGAGTAAAAAGGTTTTAATAAAAATTAAAAATAATTAGTTGCATATACAGCTATAAACAAAAAGATGTTATGTTGCTGTATTCCAATCCAATACAATTAGGGTTAGAACATAGAAATTAATACTTAAATAAAATTAAATTTAAAAAAAAGAAAGTTTTTATTTCATGGTTACTTTTAAAGTTGTAAATGTAATACAATTTTATTGGAAAAAGTAAAGTAAAACAGGAATAGGTAAAAAAAAATGCTTAAGTATGTAAAAATCTCAAAACGAGACAAATATTTCTTAGAAATGTATTAAAATATTCTTTTTAACTACTTTGTAAGTTGATTAGCTAGGTACATTTTCCGAGAATTTATACTGGATATGACTTACATGGATTTACTTAAAAAATATTTACGTTCATACGATATATGACGTAATATTATGTGAAGAGGATTAGGAATGTGATATTTAGTTTGTAACATAGCTACTTTAAGCTTAATGTAGGGAAGCAAAGAAAATGTTATTTTGAAGTAAGAATATGGGTTTTAGTATTATACGAAGGTATTCGATTGAAATAGGACTGTTATTAGGTAGTTAGACAGGATGTGTCAATGTTTGGAATTTTTAGTAACTGTTGGACTGATCATCCAAAGGTTGATGGATATTTTTTTAAATATTGAATGTATCAAATTAAGGAATGTATTATTTTGTTAGGAATCTGGATAGCTTATGGTGAAAAATGCCATAGTGCATTAATTAAATACTAGCTAAAATGCTATGTATGTGTAATAAATAAAATGATAAAAAGCATTAATAATAAAATACGCAAGGGGATCCTTCATTCGATCATGGTGTAAACGAGATTTCTCTGTGAGAATAGTTAGGGGTCAAGAAGCCTTAAAACAAACCCTTGGTATTAAAATATGGTACAATTATGGTACAAAAAATAAAATAAATGGTACTTAGAGCATGCTCGGCGGGAACAATCCTCCACTTAGTAAAAATGGTTGGAGATATAATATTATGTGTTGGTTAGTCTTAAAATAGGTCCCGTTATATATTGTACCAAATAAAGTGCGCATATGAAGTATAAAAACAAATAACGTAAAGTACCATTATAATAAATAATTAAAAATGTCGACTATAAATAAAATTATGACATGATGAATGAGTAAATATTAAACTGAATAATAAAGATTCATTGAACCATGATTATGAAAAAGCATGCATAATATATTTAAAAAGAGAAGATAAATAATAATAAGGGACCTGATGATGTAAAATGTAAGTGACTGGCCAGTCCACTAATCAAGTGTATTAGTAAAATAAATGTTATAATATAAGTGAAATGAAATGATTAAGAAAATGAATATGAAAATGAATTGACCATAAAGTAAAATCGAATTTATATTTTTCTTAAATGAGAGTATATAATTAATAAAATAATAATAATATTGAGGCGGTAAGGATTTTTTTTTTGTTGGGAAATATTAAAATTAAATATATAATAATACAAATAAAATTTATTTAAAACAGTTAGGTATGTAACCATGTAAAAAAAATCTTAAGTTGAAATTGAGTCATATATCGTCAACATCCCATGACCCATCACAAATGTAATTAAAATCATGTTTTACAAATAAAATAAAAATAGCACAGATTTGTATTTATTATTACTTAGTATAAAGTAGTACTTAGAATAAGATGGTATTAGTAAGAATAACAAAAAAATAACAAAAAAAGTAATTAAGATTTTAGTATTAAGTTTATTATATTAAAAAAATATATATATGTATACCAATTTTTTTTTCAAAAATACGGGGGAGGTGTAGTGTGTGTATCACCTCCCTATATAAGTATAATGTAAGTGAATTAAAGGAGCAGTTAATAAACGTTATTCGCGAGCACAACATCTTTGATTGGACTTCCCAAGCCTGCATTGCAAAACATTTAATTACATTCTGTCTTGTAGTCATAAAAAAAACATGTTATTCCCGTGGTGCTTCCCCTTCAATTCTGACTTTTGTCATCACAATTTTTGCTGTCTCCCACTTTGCTTGGGGAGGGAAACTGGAATACTTCCTACTCCTCCTACAATCTTCTGATTAATTTCGTTGCTGGTTCCAAGACAGATTTAGCATTTACCCCGGGCACCCCTGAGATCATATCAAAGGGTTTTTGTGGTTGGTTACCACTGTCGATCCTGGCTACACAGGAGTTGCAGTGGTGGGTAAGTGTGGTGGGCCAATTGCCCGATAAGAAAAATATATTTATGAGGACTATAATGTATCTATGATGTTATATAAACACTCGTAAAAGGCAGTCGTTGCATCTTCTAATGAACCCTCGCTGAGACACTCATTCCAATTTATTTTGTTTAGTTCCATATTAATTTTAGCATAGTTACCTAAAGTATATGTATACTTCTTCCGCGGATTAATTTCGAGATTTTTTAGATTTTTCAAAGTTAAGGTAATATCTAAGGATTTGCATGATGGGCATCTTCAGGTACTAATGGACTCAGGTACTAAAGACTGAACATTGAGTATTAGATAGTACCAAATCCAAGATTCGTTAATATTTTTGCAAAAATTAAATTGACAAAGGTTACACTCGATTAAACTATCTAAAAAAATTGTTTGAGTTTCACCTTTAGCACTAGAATATTGTAGTATACGAGGGCGGGTCAATAAGTCCGTGACTTTTGGAATAAAACACAGATTTTTTGATAAATATATCATTTTATTTTTCAACGTAGTCCCCCTTGAGCTCTATACACTTTGTCCAACGCTTCTCCAATTTTTTATCCCTTCCAAAAATAGGCCTTTGTTTGCGAGATGACTTCATCATTGGAGTCAAATCTTTTTCCACCGAGCCATTTTTTCAGGTTTGAGAACAAGAAGTAGTCACTCGGAGCCAAATCTGGAGAATAGGGTGGATGTGGGAGCAATTCATAGCCCAATTCATGGATTTTTGCCATGGCAACTGCACATGTGTGCACCCTTGCATTGTCTTGGTGAAAAAGAACTTTTTTCTTGGCCAAATGAGGTCGGTTTTTTTTCAAATCCTCATTGAAGCGGTCCAATAAGTTGGCATAATATTCCCCATTAATTTTTCTTCCCTTTTGAAGATAGTCAATGTGGATTATCCCACGTGCATCCCAAAAAACAGTCGCCATAACTTTATTGGCTGACAAACCCACCTTGGCCTTCTTTGGCGCCGATTCACCCTTAGAAACCCACTGTTTTGACTGTTGTTTGGTCTCTGGTGTATTGTGATGGATCCATGTTTCGTCCACGGTTACAAAACGGCGCAAAAACTCCTCCATATTGTGATTAAACAACGCCAAACCTTCCTGTGAAGTTGTTACACGATTCCGTTTGTGGTCGACTGCGAGCAAACGCGGCACCCATCTTGCGGAAAGCTTTCTCATGCCCAAGTGATCATTCAAAATTGAAACCACTGAGCCATGCGAGATGCCTATGGCTTCCACAATCTCTTGCACTTTCAATCTTCGGTCGGCCAACACCATATCGTGAATTTTTTCGATTGTTTCGGGTGTAGAGACCTCAACTGGGCGTCCAGGACGTTCGGCATCTTCAGTGCTTGTACGGCCACAACGAAATTCAGTAAACCACTTTTTTACCATTGAAATCGATGGTGCAGAGTCCCCATAGTATTTATCAAGCTTAGCCTTGGTCTCGGTAATGGTTTTTTTTCGCAAAAAATAATGCTTAATAAGCACACGAAATTCACTTTTTTCCATTGTTTCCTTAAGTTACTGGATAGTCTGATAAAGATAGCTGTAAAACACAAACTAACTGACGCAGCAAGTTCAAATTTTGATAGGAGTCAACTGACAGATGCCTGTTGACAGGAGTAGTGTTGCTTTTTCAGTAAGGAGGTTAGAAATTCAAAAAGTACTTATTGGCTATATAAAAGGACTTATTGACCCGCCTTAGTAGTAAAACACAAATAACACAAGTAAATATTTATTTAATGAAGCACAAAACTAGCACATTTATATGATTTATATACTTAAAAGGAACAATTATTCGATAGTTAACGTTACCAGTGATGCGACCGTTACCGCCTATACTGCGACCGTCTCGAACGAAACAAAAGAGGCTGGACAAAGAGTTGATCGCCTTTTTATCGTACTCCCGACAGCCCTACTCCAGTCAAATGGTTGCGGGGGGTAAATGTCAAATACGGGTTGCCAACGTGATGGCAGCTTCTGTCAGCTTACACGGCCTCTCCTGACTTCCTGGCGTCCACATCAGGTCCAGCTTGGCCCACTTCTTCAGGGAAACCGTCTGGTACAGGGCTTTCGTTAGTCTGCTCACCAGAACATTCAGACTCGTTTTCACCTGAAAAATAAAAATAACCAAAGTTAATCTCAAATAAAGATTAAAAGCGTTAGTTAGAAATAGTAATCTTCCCAGGCAAGAACGAAAGCCTGTTTATAAGCATTTCTGATTATAAACAGACATTCATTATCAAACAATCTAATATTTTCGCTCAATATATAGATCAAGGTCTAATAAAGTTTAAAACGTTAGACATAACACAAGGTCTACAAGATTAGACATAACACAAGGTCTACAAGAGTAGACATAACACAAGGTCTACAAAAGTAGACATAACACAAGGTCTACAAAAGTAGACATAACACAAGGTCTACAAGAGTAGACATAACATTGTTACTCACAAGTAAAGAAAGCGGCACACTCCTCGGGAGTCCACTCGCCCTTCCAAGGCACCATGTACTGGGCAGCGGAATATGTCACCTTGCCATAAGGTCCAGCCAGCAGTTTCAGCTCGTAGCGGTCGTTCTGTAAAACTTGGTTGACCTTATAGGGACCCCGCATGCCAGAATCCAGCTTCTCCTTGGATTGTGAATACTTAATAACAAAAACAAGATCGTTTTTCTTGAATTTACGGGCTGGATAACGACTTTTGTTAACATAATCATCTTGTTTTTTCTGATTTTCTTTAAGCCGCTCGGTTGTCCTTTGACGATCAAGTTCTCGTAAAGATTGACGATTACAGTTTGATGAATCGACAGTTACGTCACGGACTATGGCATTAATTACCGGGGTTGTACCTTCAACTCCTATCAGTAAATTTAGTGGTGATGCTTGAGTGGACTTTTGTTTTGTAATATTTAACACGAGTTGCAAGCGCCACAACTCATCGGACCACTTACTCTTTTTATAATTTGTTTCTATTCGCAACATGTTAAGAAGAGTACGCACGTATCTCTCTACTTGTCCGTTGGCTTGATGCATTTCGGGAGTAATGTAATAGATAGCACTACCCAAGCTATTAACCCATTTTACCAAATGCATTGATTCAAACATTCGACCCCTGTCGGTTATTATGAGTTTAGGAGTGCCAAATAAAGAGATAACGTTTTGAAACGATCGTATAAGTTCATCATGATCTTGCTTACGAAGTGCGTACATTAAACAATATTTAGAAAAGGTATCAATTACTAATAGGACGTGCTTATAACCTTTAGACTCAGGCAAAGGGCCCAAAACGTCAACGTGAATTTTATTAAAAACCGTATCTGGCTTTGTCCAGGAAGTAATAGGTTGCAAAGAAGATCGAGGAGCTCTTTTATTTGCTATGCATGTCAAACAATGGCTTAGGTATTTTTTAACAAAAGCACGCAAACCAGGAAACCAAAAATGATTAAGTATCAATCCAATAGTCTTATCTGCTCCTACGTGACAATTTTCATCGTGGAAAATTCTTAAAAGACTTAGTCGATAGCCCTTCGGCACAAAACAAAGTAACCGAGCCTGTTCTCCCACGGGAGAATATCGATAGAAAAGAATATCGCTATTTTTTACAAATTGATTACTATCCAACTGCTCGTTCTCTAACTGGCGAATTAATTTCTGAGTTTCCTCGTCACCTGTTTGAGCTATTTGTGCCCAGTTTCGCGGTTTGACAATGTTATGTACATGCCTAATTAGATTGCGGCTAAGATAGTCTGCGTGTGGTAATAAAACGCCCTTTCGATAAACGATTGTAAAATTAAAATCTTGTAAATAAACCCACCACCTAGCCATACGAGGAAGTAGATCTTTTTTATTTTGAGTAGATTTCAAAGCATTGCAATCCGTAATAACCTTAAACTCTATTCCTATTAAATAGTGCCTAAAATGACGTAGCGCTTTAACGACAGCTAGAGTTTCTAGCTCATACGAATGATATCGTATCTCTGGCTCCGTGCGTTACTTGACTATAGTAGGCTACAACTGATCTCCGACCATCACTAGCGATCTGTAGTAATACTGCACCGTAGCCGCGACTACTGGGGTTAGTATGTACCTCAGTAGATAAATCTGGGTTAAAAATCGCAAGAATAGGCTCACTAGTCAAGCATTTAATTAATTCTTTACGTGCCATTTCTTGTTCTTCTCCCCATTTAAAATCAGTATCCTTCTTAATTAAGTTAGCAATACAAGAGGTTTTAAGAGCATAATTTTTAATGTACTTTCGAAAATATCCGGACAATCCTAAAAATTGCCGAACTTGACGTATATTTTCTGGTATAGGAGAATTAATTAATGCTGCTATTTTAGATTTAGAGGGACGGACCTGTCCGTTTTTAATAATACGACCTAAATATTCAATTTCATTACACAAAAATGAACATTTTTTCATATTTAGCGAGAAACCAGCACCGGTCAAAGTGCTAAGTACATCGTGTAAAGTCCGTAAACCGTCCTCAATGGTTTCATTTACTAACAAAACGTCATCGATATAGACCACGACCGTTCCCCGATTGATAAATTCACGCAAAGTATTAGTAATTATTCGTTGAAAAACGACCGGGGCATTTGTAAGTCCGAAGGGCTTTTTTAAATATTCATAATGCCCTTCAGGCGTTACAAATCCAGTAAGAGGTATGGACGTATCATCAAGACGGATCTGGTGAAACCCAGATGCCATATCGAGGGTAGTAAAATAATTTCCTTTACTCAACCTATCTATGTGATCGTCTATCAATGGCAACGGGTATCTATCCTTAACAGTTATCTTATTTAGGGCACGAAAGTCTACGCACATGCGATCGGACCCGTCTCTTTTCTTTATTAGAAGAATAGGACTAGCGTATGCGGATTCAGATTCGCGTATAATTTGTTTTGATAGAAGATCATTAATTATTTCGCGAACCTTTAATTTTTCATTAAAGGACAATTTGTACGGCCTATAATAAACGGGCGCATCACTGTTTAATCGAATGTGCTCCCAGTTTTCACAGTCGATGTAGCCGTCCCAGTTATCATAAATTTTGAACTAACTTAAAACTTCTATCAATCGGTTATAAAAGTTTTCAGCAAGCGATGTTTTGATAGCATGCACATCCGGTTTTATAGCAGAGACGTTCGCAATTAAATTACTGCGAGTTAAACGTTGATTATCCCTAGTACGTATATACGTTATACCCTCACGATTTAATACATCGGACCCTATAATAACAGGTGCATTTATGCTTTTACTTGGCACAACTAATAGATCGACTTCTAATAAAATTTCTTCTAATTCAACAGTAAGAGTAACAAAGGAAAACACCCGATCAATAGAATGTCCAACGCTTTTAAACTCTCTGTAAATAGGCTTCAAATTACAAGATAAATGTTTTATTATAGAGTCCGAGATTAAAGAAACTTCCAAAGCGTTGTTTCAACAAACAATCATTAATGTGATGACCTATTTTTTTACAATACGCGCAATTGATTTTAGTATTAGGCTTTATGTTGCCATTACTGGTCGATGGTTTTTGCTTGTTGGTACAGCTATTCTGTTTATGACCAGTCTGACCACATAGAAAACACCTAATTGGTAAATTTGGATAAAAACGCCCCGTATGAGTAGGTTTCAAAGAATCTTTTCTTAGTATATGGTCCCGTTGACAACATTTACCCTGTTTAACGTCGGCTGTTTTGATAAAAGTCGACAAATAATTAACTAACTCGCTCGGTTTAAGGTTTTCATTTGTTGCTGCCGCTTTGACATGAGGGTCTTTTATGCCGCGTATAACTATAGCACTCGTCAACTCATCACTCAATCCTTTTACGATACGCAAGCGCAACAACGAACGACGTGCATATTCCGCATAAGTACTATATAAATCCGAACTTTTATTCATGACATCGTACAATATTGGCTACGTCTATTTTCTTTACACACAGCGATTTAAAATCTTTCTTAAAATTACTCCATGACCGATCCGTCGTAACCCAGTCGTCTATCCACGATTTCGCATCCTCTTTTAAACAATGACCTACTCGGGATAAACATTCTATATCATTCCATTTATTAATAATTTGCGCTCTGTCTACCTCCGCAAACCAAGTATCATGGATGTTAGGATCAAAACTAGACACGTAAAAATTAGATGAATTATTTGATTTTAACGATTGAATAGCTTCTACGATTGTGTCGGTTGAATTACTTATCGAATTAATGTAGCAATCGAAATGTCACTTATTGACGGTACCTGCAGTGGAATATTATTTTCTGTGGGTACTGTAGCTGAAATATTAGGCACTGAAGATACTTCTACATTTGATATGCTAGTTACCGAAGACCTATCTTCTAACGCATTTAAGCGTAATATTATGGTTTGCAATGATTCGTGCAAATCGGACATGTCTTTAGATTGCGAACCCCGAATAGATGGACCACAGACTACTAAGGGGATACTATGAGATGGACTTCTGCCACGACGCTTAGGGTTGCCGCCATATTTAGAATTTGAGCGACTACGCTACCGATTTCGTTTGCCCATATTTACACGACACAACACAATAAATCACGCACGCGGCACGACTGTTCAAATAAAAAATCAGTAATCACTCAATGTGCTAGTTTTGATTTAAGTTGGGCTAGGGGATCCAACTTCTGATATAGTAAAACACAAATAACACAAGTAAACATTTATTTAATGAAGCACAAAACTAGCACATTTAAGTATATGATTTATATACTTAAAAGGAACAATTATTCGATAGTTAACGTTACCAGTGATGCGACCGTTACCGCCTACACTGCGACCGTCTCGAACGAAAGAAAAGAGGCTGGACTAAGAGTTGATCGCCTTTTTATCGTACTCCCGACAGCCCTACTTCAGTCCAATGGTTGCGGGAGGTAAATGTCAAACACGGGTCGCCAACATGATGGCAGCTTCTGTCAGCTTACAGTAGATTATTTTGGTATTCTGAGTTCCAGATAATCTTGCTTTACAATTGATGTCCGTAGTTAATTTACTTGCTTTTAGTGTAGGAATATGGTATAGCGGGCGAATGATAGTTATTAGGCATCGTAACAGCTTGGCCACGGGACATTCGTCAATGCGAATATTCGCGCGGCGCGAACGGCGCAGCGTCTAGCGACTGAAATAAACGCATAGCAATGTACTTATCAAGCCACACGCAACGGCGACCGGCGAAGCGGCCGGCGAAATGATCCGAGCGAATCGCGCGGGAGGTTTAAGGCGCGGCGGGCGAGTAAAACAAAAGCATGAATCAGTACGGCGCGAGCCACGGAGTTCAGTGACAGTCGCGGCGAAAATTGCAGTGATCAAACGAGTTTAGTTGTTTTCGCCGCGAAAATGAACACCGAGACTTTTATTCATAAGAATATAATCAAAGGTTTCAATACTCATTCTGGTATACACAAAAAAAAATTCTGGATGGTATTCTGTATTTCTCGTACTTCTTGTGGAATTCTCCATCTATACCGCGATTCTTATTCAAATCATGTACTCCAAAATCTCTTCCAAATATTAGGTCTTGAAGCAAAAAACTATTACTTTCTGAGCAATATCGAGATAATTTCGATACAGATATTGCGCTGCCGGACTTCCTTACTGGTCACGGCGACGAACGCGACTTGCCCGTGGCCTGCAAACGGTGCCGCAACGAATGCTCGCCTCGCCCTCCGCTTCGCCGTTCGCACCGCCGATCCCCGTGGCCAGGCCGTAAATAAGAAACAAAAAATAAAAAATACCTTATGTCTATAAATAATAATCGTAAAAAACTCATTATGAATTCATTGAACTTTATAATAAAATGAATAAACGGAAACATTTAATGCAGGTATTTGAGGTAAAAATATTATACTTAACACCAATTTCTGTGAAGTGCGGTAGTATGGTAAGGTGCAAGGCAGTTCGGACGCAGGACAGTGTTAGTACAAGCAAGTAATAAAAGCCGTATAATAAGCCGTAAATAAGAAACAAAAAATAAAAAATACCTTATATTCTATAAATAATAATCGTAAAAAACTCATTATGAATTCATTGAACTTTATAATAAAATGAATAAACGGAAACATTTAATGCAGGTATTTGAGGTAAAAATATTATACTTAACACCAATTTCTGTGAAGTGCGGTAGTATGGTAAGGTGCAAGGCAGTTCGGACGCAGGACAGTGTTAGTACAAGCAATTGTAGGCGTTAAAGCAATACGTATTCTAGGCGGCCCGTACGAGATTTCTACAATAATAAGCTAACTTACGTGCGAGATTTCAGTAACTGCTACAGTACAAGTGATATAAAAGCCAGTGTTTCTCAAACTGTTAGGTTCCATAATATTAAATAAGTTTATAAGAGTTTTTTGTATATAGTTTTTCAAAATATTTTTGATATGTCTTTTTTGCTTCTTATAAAAAATACAGGTGAGTTGTCCGATTTTCTTGCCAGGATTTTACAGTGTTTAACCCAGATGTACTTGAAATTATTTTCTTTGGCTGCAGATTTTGCTTTGCTTAGCAGTTTTTTGTTGCGTTGGGTCAGGTGATCGTTGATGAAGATCTTTTCGGATGAATTATATCCTAGATTGGCCAAATTCAGTTGCTCTGTTATTCGCGACAGTGCCACCAATTCTTCCTTTTTGTAACGACAGTGAAAAGCAACAATTACTGACTTTTCTTTATTGGGATGGCGTGTGGGTATCCGTGCTATGTAGTTAATTTCTTCTTTTAGTAATGGAAGGTGACATAATATGTTCGAGATTTTTAGCACAATATCGAATAGATTTTCGTTGTTTTTCTGTGGTACTCCCCTGATTTCGATATTGTTCGCTCTGGACCACTGATCTCGAGTTTCGAGCTCTTGGTGAAGTTTGGCTATATCTCCTTCCAGAATAGAAACCTGTTTAGCTACCTTCTCTACAGAGATAACTCTAGATTTCAGTGTGTGCACCTTTTGCGATAGTGACGATAGAAGATGTTGTGTCATTTACTGGGTATCCTTTAGGGCGCTGAGCTCAGTCTTTATGAATTTGACGTCTTCTAATAGCGATGCAAGAGGCTTTAACTGCAATGCAATTCCATTAAGTTGCTCATGTAATTTATCTAGCTGCTTCGGCTGGGGAGAGGTTGCAGCTCCCGAGGGTAACAGGCAGGTTTTGCATCTAGAGCAGCGCCAATTGTACCTCCTTTCAACCAGCTTACAGTAGCCGGCTTCCGTTATTCCAGAGCAAAAGAAATCGTACTGCTGTTTGCAGATACTGCATGATGGACTATCCGTATGGTCTTTGCCGCAACTTACACAAGTAAACATGTTGAGTAAAGTTTGGAAAACTCTGGGAAAACTGGTTAAGCAGGCGAACGTGTATGGGCTTTTTCCGGAGACACGGTAGTGTCCCGCGCCAAGTACACATTTAATAGGCCTATTACTTAGTACTGGTACTTGGCGCGAGACACTACCGTGTCTCCGGAAAAAGTCCGTACACGTTCGTCTGCTTAACCAGTTTTCCCAGAGTTTTCCAAACTTTACTCAACATGTTTACTTGTGTAAGTTGCGGCAAAGACCAGACGGATAGTCCATCATGCAGTATCGGCCAAGTACACATTTAATGGGCCTATTAAATGTGTACTTGGCGCGAGACACTACCGTGTCTCCGGGAAAAGCCCGTACACGTTCGTCTGCTTAACCAGTTTTCCAGCCAGCCAACCAACCAGCCAACCAGCCACTGTTGTTGATGTAAATCGAAATTTTTTGATTTTTGAAATTTCTTGTTAAAAAACGGTCGAGATCTACAAAATCGGGCATCTTTACATTACTTGTGATGGCGAATTCAAATAATGTATCTGAAAAAAGAAACTTATCTTAGTTGGTTTTGGTCCATTACAACATTACCTACCATATTACTGTTCAAGCTGATAATATTACGTTGTTATGTATTTTATTTAGCTAGCAGAAGTTGTGGTAGTAAAGTCATACCCGTAATATGTTTCAATGATATAATTTGATTAAAGAATAAATACTTTAAAAACACAATATGTCTATATTTTTAAATAAAAATACATAAATCAATAATTTGATCACGAGTCAATCGATTTAATCGTATTTAAATTCAATATTAAACTAAAATTGTATATTATTAAATACATTTATCTTGTAGTTTTGCATCTTTTATAACTTCGCCTATATACACCCAGCCTTAGAATTCCTTTTCGTCACGAAAAAAGTTCCGCTTGTACGTCACGTGACGAATGGATGTGACGATTCTTCTACTACACTTATCAAAATATAATTTGTAGCTATTGTACAACAAATAATTTACCACAACAACTTCTGATAGATTGTATATTAATTAAATATGAAATTTCTTATATCAAAGTAATACATTAAATTGTTTTTACCTTATAAAACGCCGACACTATTTGGAACACAACCAACCGACACCGTGACACTTGCAAACTATTTTCGTCGTATTTGATTGGTCGGTTGAATCAACGAGCAAAATGGCGACGGCCATTAAATACAAATGTTGCTATGATAAAAAATAATCATTATTTTGATCATTTGTAGGTTTGGTCCCTGCGCCTAACTACAAGGTACCTGGTAACCTGGTGCTACTAAAAGTCCATCAACTTAGTAATGCTAGCAAGGGAATAACCCGCAAATTCATGCCAAAACGTGACGGCCCTTATCGTGTTAAAGAAGTAATTACTCCTACCACGTTCAATATAGCTGACACTACTCGGACGTTATTATTGGTAAATACCATAGCACCGATTTGACCCCGTTTCTTGAGTCGGGTGACTCTCATCCGTTAATGCCAGTGAGGACTATGGGAGACCGCGTCAAAAGGGTTCCAAGCCGGACTCGAGACGTGTTCCCAGCTTGGAGGGGGAGTTTATAACGAGTGCACCGGAGACCGTGCCTTCTCGCTCGCACCACAGTGCAAACTTGCCGCTGGTCAGCAACGCGTCAGGACAAGCTTCCGGCGGGTCGCGTCCGATGCGCTCTCGCCAGACTCCTGCGCGCTACCGATCTGACTAGATGATATATTCACTGTGTACTATTTTCCGCGTTTTCGCCTTTGTGAATTATTGTATACTTTTAATTTCGGCCTTTAAGTTAGTAATATTATTTTTGTAATAAGTGAAACCATTGTTAAAAACACTATATTGTGAAATTGTGTTCTGTTCAATAAACATTTTTGAGACATTTTCGGTTTTCATTTATTGAAATTGTTAATATTCTACCAATATTACACATTATCTGTTTTGTATCAATATCCGGAATCCATCTTGAGTCAAGCACCTGTCTTTTCGCCCACAAGCCCGCGCTTTTGGTTGCCTCCCCGCCAGAGCCCCCTCTACTCACCTCTTACCACTACCTCCTATGATCTCACTTTGGAGGGGACTTAGTGTTGGTTCATCATTATAGCGTCGTTTGTCACGCCGTTCATAAGTCTTACTTGTTTTTATGTTTAATTTTTTTTTTTTTTCATTTTAATAATTTAAAGTAAAAATTTAGTTTAGTTTTTCAATAATTAAACTTAAAATTTAAAGTTGCCTCTCCTTTAAAATCATGGAAGATCAAGAATTACGTAATAATACTCGTAATTGTGAAATGGCGAGCGGTGCTAATGAAGTTGATAATTCTCGAAAGCGCGTTCGCTTTGTTTCTCCGGATGTAGTTTGTGATCAAAGTGAATCGTCTAATAGTGAAAGTGATTCTTCAAGCCATAGCTCAGCTAAAAGAGCAAGAAGACAACCGGATACTGTGAGTACTGCACATTTCGAATTTTTATCGCAACAAGTTGCATATTTAACGGATCTTATTGCAAAAAATAGCGAAGTTACTAATAATTCGAACGCTATTAATGCATGCATCGAAAAACCCACTACTTCAAATGATTTATTGTTACGACACCCGGAAGGCGTTAAAAATAACCAGCTTAGAATACTTTCTGAAATAAGTACAACTGTTAAAGATCCAATTTACCAAAAAGCAGACGATTCATTCTTGGAAAAATTAAATCAATTACAACGCTTTAAATGTAACGATTGGTATGCAATTCGTTTTATTGATACACAAAAGAAATATTTAGCTACCCCCGTTTTTATCGAACTTAGCGTAAATGATGAATTGAAGCAATTTTAATCAAATATGTTAAAAGACGATTCACGTTCATATTTATTTGAGCGTTCATTTGCTGGATTAACGAATGCTATCCTTCAGCAAAAACAAGCATTGCAAAATACTTTACAAGATTTAGTCGATTGGGCTAGTGACTCAAAAAATTCATTAACACCTAATTCGTTGTTTAATAAAATAGAAGCATCTTTTTCTAAAGAGTTTACGTATAGTAAAATATCAGATGACATTTTGCAAATAGTATGTGGTAGGCGAGCCGATTTTATAAATTTGCGCCGGGATAGCTTGCTCCGCCATATACCCGAGGAATATCATCGCGACGTTTTACATAAGATTCCCCCTAGCTCAGAATACTTATTTAATGAAGAGTCCGTTCAAAATTACCTTAAAAAAATAGGGAGGGCGGAGAAATTAATTATATCCTCTAGGCCAACTGCGTTACCCAATACTAAAGAAAATTTTTACCGAAATCAACGGCCGTCTACTAGCAAGCAAAACGATGAAACATTTTTTGTCGAAATGCTTCCGAAAAAAGGGCAAAACGTGCACCCCATCCGTCAAACAAACCTAGAAGAAATAGACAAAGTAATGCTCACGAAAAGCAAAAAGGTAAGAAAAGTCAGTCTAAATCTTCATTCAGAAATAAACATCACCAATGTCTTGCGGACATTTCGAGGCGGCTGTCTGAAGCATTTTCAAAGTACTTGGAGCAATTTGGGTGCACCAAAGAAAATATGTCAACTTCTGAACGGTGTCCGAATTCTATTTATTATAAAGCCGTCTCTAATTTTCCCGAGTACATTGGTAATGCAGTGTTACCGAACCAAAACATCAGTAAATATGACAGCGCAAATACAAGATATGTTAGAGTCAGGGGTCCTGGAACAAGCAGAGCAAAACCCCAGTTACCTTTCGAAGTTCTTTTTGGTCCCGAAACCGGATGGAACTTCCCGTCCAATCTTCAACCTAAAACGACTGAACCAATTCATAGACATAAAACCGTTCCAACTCTTCAACCACTTCCGGGAGCCAACATTTTTACAGCATCTAGATTGGATGGTCAAATTAGACCTAAGTCAGGCTTATTTTCACGTTCCTATATTGAAAACACACCACCGCTTTTTACGGATGAACTATCATCCAGATTCTCATCAGCATCAGCTGTTGGAAATGACCTGCTTACCTTTCGGCCTTTCCTCGGCACCCAGAACATTCGCTTCGATTACCAATTGGGTAGCCGAATTTTTAAGGACCCACGGTATACGTTGTGTAGTGTATCTCGACGACTTCCTTTTCGCTCACCAATCGAAATCCCAACTCCAAAAGGACATTGCATTCGCAATAAAGATAATGCAAATTTTGGGCTGGACAATCAATTTCAGAAAATCCGTTCTAGCTCCAACGCAATGTTTAGAGTTTCTCGGCATAACATGGGACACAAAACGCAACGCAAACTCCTTGTCCGAGATGAAGTGCCTATCGCTACGCAGGGTACTTCAAAACAGCTTGGAACAGGCAAATGGTCCCTCAAACAGTATCAATCGCTAATGGGGAGACTCAATTTTGCAACTTTCGTAACCCAAAGGGGTCTGCTTCATTGTCGAACGATACAATATTTCAGTCGGCAACTTTCCAAGCATCACCCATATCGCCTAGTAAGTATTCCACAGCCCGTTCGTGTAGAAATGCTTTGGTGGACAAAAGCAGTGGGAGGTTCTATGCCGATACATATGAGCGCAACGACGCACCTACTGACCACAGACGCATCCGACATCGGTTGGGGAGCGCAGACGGACGACACGATAATAACAGGCTCGTGGACGAAACAACAGCAATCGTGGCATGTGAACCAAAAAGAAATGTTTGAGGTTTACGGAACAATCGTACACGAACAGCTTCGTCTTCGAAATGCCCAGATACTGCTTCAAACAGACAATCGGACAGTGGTGTCTTACATAAACAAAGAGGGAGGAACAAAATCCAAGAGGCTCCTGAAACAGACCCAACAACTTCTATCACTCCTAGACAAACTGAATGTGCATTTAGTAGCTCAATATTTTCCCGGAAGATTCAATTGCGAAGTGGACGATCTATCTCGTCAGAAGGTTTGTCCCGAATGGCATCTGACAGCTACAGCAACCACAGCGATATTTCAAATGTGGGGCACCCCGGAGATAGATCTTTTTGCGTCCAAAACAGTGCTGTTTGTCGTACAGAGGTATGTATCAATAGACATATTAGACGAAAAAGCATATCTACACAACGCATTTTGTCACCAGTGGCAGTACGGATTAGCATGGCTCTTCCCTCCACCGAGCCTGATCCCCAGGGTACTACAACACTTGAACCAGGCGCAGGACATTACATATTGATAGCCTCCAAGTGGAACAAAGTGTTTTGGCAGGCCGATGTTCACCACCGTGCTCTTCGGCCTCCGTACACGATTCCAGACTTGCCACGTGTTCTCCTGGATACGAGAACAGGAACTCACCCTCCACAAGTTCAAGACCTACAGCTGGAGGCTTGGCTAATTTTGGGTGGCAAGAAGTGTTGACAGACTGGACAGAAGATGAACAAAAGTTGCTAATGTCGAGTAGGCGATCTTCAACAATAAAGACATACAGACCTGCGTGGGACAGATGGAAGAAATGGTGTGAGTCTCGTTCTATAAAAAATTATCCTAATGCTGATCAAGTTGCACGTTATCTTGCTTATCTACATTGTGACATAGGTCTCTCATATAAAACTATTTTAGTTCACAAATCGGTAATATCCACTTTTACGCATTTAACATCTAACATTGATTTATCTTCAAATTTCTTTATTAAGCACATTCTTAAAGCTATATCAGTAGCTCGCGAAACACCATCTAAACCACCTATATGGAATCCTAAACAATTGTTAATTCATTTAGGTGTATACAATTTAGATGAAAATAATTTATATCAAGTGTCACGACATACAGCTACACTTTTACTCCTAGCTTCTGGCTGCAGGGTTCACGACCTCACTTTGTTACGCGTAAATAATCAAAGCTTAATTGATGAAGGTAGTACAATCATATTGTGGCCCGCATTTGGATCGAAAACTGATAGTTGCAATTATAGACAGTCGGGATGGAGGCTAAAAGAACATCCTATTAAGAGGTTAAATGTAATTTTCTGGATAAGGCGTTTGATAGAGTTAGGTGCGGATCGTAGACAAAATACAAATCATTTATTTATTACTGCTAGGGGTGATGTCAAACCTGCCTCTCGGACTGTTATAGGGAATTGGGTTAAATCTCTTTTAAGTGAAGCTGGAATCGAGGCTACTCCCGGGTCCGTACGGTCAGCAGTAGCTTCCCTCAATTTTGTTGAAAATTTCCCTATAGATCAAATTCTTAAAACGGGTAATTGGAGATCTGTTCACACTCTTAGAAATTATTACCAAAAAGAATTAGTTAATTGTAATAATGTAAATCAGTCATTGTCATTATCTAATTATTTTAATCCTGTAAATTGATTTTGTTTTATACTTTTAAGTACTTATAATAATATTAATAAAAAGAAAATCATACTTGATACTTTGGCGTTTCTCTATTTTAACACATTATAGCGTCTTTAGCTTTACAACACCAGGTGATAACAAACAAATCACTCAAGATGGATTCCGGATATTGATACAAAACAGATAATAGAGAGTTTTACCTAAAAATAAAACTTACCTATTATCTTTTCATCAATATCCGGAATCCAGGTAATGGCTACCTGATGCATCATGAGTTCTATAATGATGAACCAACACTCAGTCCCCTCCAAAGTGAGATCATAGGAGGTAGTGGTAAGAGGTGAGTAGAGGGGGCTCTGGCGGGGAGGCAACCAAAAGCGCGGGCTTGTGGGCGAAAAGACAGGTGCTTGACTCAAGATGGATTCCGGATATTGGTGAAAAGATAATAGGTAAGTTTTATTTTTAGGTAAAACTCTCTATTAAGAACAGAAATAACACAAATATATGAAAAAATACAAAATCCCACAACGTCACCCATTGAACTCCCCGGCAAAACTCCCAACGTCATTTTTTTTATATATATTATATGGCGTCGGCTTATCTTAAAACCATTTGTCAGTGTCAAGTAAAAAAGGCGGGAAATAGAACTTTCGTTTCAATTTTTCAACACTGTATTCTTGTTTATATATATTGTCAAGTAAAGTCTCGTCAAAGTCCAAATAAATAGTCAGGATAGTCCATGAGTCATGTCAGTCGATTCAGTAAAGTGGTAGAAGCTTTACTGAAAGTTCCTAGGGAGTTTTGGCGGGAAACACAAAATAGCACGTTTTTAGAAGTTGTCCAGACTTGTGCGCGTTAACGAATATTTAATGTTTAATATTCTATCAATATTACAAATTAAGAACCAAGATAACACAAATTTATGAAATATTACAAATTCCACAACGTCACCCATTGTACTCCCCGGCAAAACTCCCTCCCAACGTCATTAGTTGAATTTTGACATTTTTATTTATTTATATATGGCATCGGCTTATAACCATTTGCCAGTGTCAAAGGCGGGAAATAGAACTTTCGTTACAATTTTCGACACCGTATTCCTATATCGTCAAGTCTTAAGTTTAGTCAAAGTCTAAATAAATAGTCAGTACAGTCCATGAGTCATGTCAGTCGATTCAGTAAAGTGGTAGAAGCTTTACTGATAGTTCCTAGGGAGTTTTGGCGGAACACAAATGAGCACGTTTTTAGAAGTTGTACCACTTGCCCACACTTGTGCACGTTAACGAATATTTACTGGTTAATATTCGACCAATATTACACATTAAGAACCGCAATAACACAAATTTATATAGATATAAAGCGGGTACATGAATTTTCGTTTATGTATTTAAAGTTTTACTACTTTTCTGAAGGCGAAATAAAACTCCAATATTCGGTTTAGGAATGTGAAGATAGAATAGAATAGAATATTTAATTTTTGTTTGAGAAGGAGACTCTTCTCGGCTCGACGCCGGGCCCCTGAAAAGGGCCTTACGGCGGGCTAACCAATACCAGGGGCATATGCCCCTCTAATTGGGGTGGGAAGACGCGCCCAGCACTAGTGCTGGGCGCATGAGTCTCAATGTCTTAAGGGAAGACACCCCGCGGCAGAACGCGGGGTAAGCCCGTGGGGGTGGGCAACCGACAATGTTCGAGGGAGTGACGATTGACCAATCCAGGCCCGACCAAGACCGGCGGTCGGCTCCAAGCGGCGCGTGGGGGTCCCGACCCGGGGGCCGAGAAGACGTGTATGGGACCACTCCCTCACACGCCGCGTTTTGCCGGACCGCGGACACAAGCGACCTGGGGGGAAAAGGGGAGGGGGTAAGACTTCCGGGCCCCGACTTTTTATATCGGGGGAAGGAAACGCCCCGGGGACGACGGGGTGGCAATAGGGCTGCCACTCGTCAGGCCCCGGACGCGGTTAAGACAAGTTTCGCCGGCATCCGATTTGCCGGCGAAAAGGTAGGGGGGGGGGGGGGGAAACAATCCCGCATGTGGTGGTGGCGCATTTGCGCCGGAGCGCATCAGTGCGCCTGGGCTCCTCCTCTTCGGGGGTGGCGGGGCGGGCTGCTTGGCTCCGCTGGGTCCTCTGGGGGGACGGCGTCTCTTGGCAGGCGGTGGCGGTCGGGCGGGCGGGCGTGCCACGGCGCCAGGTCGGACAACTCGACCAGGCGTGAGGCATCCGCGCGCGCGAACAGTTGCGCGGAGAGCTGGGCCGCAAAGGCCTCCACGCTCTCCACCCTGAGGTCCCTCGCTATGGTGGTATTACGGACGTACCACGGTGCGTCCGCGATGCGGCGCAGCACCCGGTTCTGGGCTCTCTGCAACAACCCTTTCTGGGGTGCAGAGAGCAAGTGGTGCCACGCGGGAGCCGCGTACGTGAGGCGGGACCGTACGTACGTCTTGTAGAGGGCTATGCGCATCCTCAGGGGGATCTGCGGGGACGCGTAGGCCGGACGCAGCTGGGCTACTGCCGAGTTCGCCTTCTTCACCACCGCTGAGCACTGAGGGGCCATAGATAATCGGCGGTCGATGATGACCCCGAGGTATTTCGCCGTCTTACCCCATGGGATTGCGGCGTCACCGATCTTCAGAGGAGCCGGAAAACCTGTTCTCGTAGAGATGGCGAGCGCCTGGGACTTGCCTGCGTTTACAGATAGTCGCCATTTGCTCAGCCAATCCGGGAGAAGGTCCAGCGTCCTCTGAAGTTTGACGGCGGCGTGTTCTTTGGTTAGGGAGCTGGCGATGTACGCCGTATCATCGGCGTAGAGCGCCGCGATGGTGCCGGGGTGTGTGGGCACGTCGCTAGCGTACAGGTTGTACAGCGCCGGGGAAAGCACGCTGCCTTGGGGCACGCCAGCGGTGATGGGGCGCTCGGCGGAGAAAACTCCGTCCACGCGCACCTGGAACGACCTGCCGGAAAGAAATGAGGCAACAAGCCTTACCATCGGGGGAGGTACATTGGCTCGGATGAGCTTGCAGAGCAGGCCCTCATGCCAGACACTATCGAACGCCTTTTCCATGTCCAGGAAAACGGCGACCGAAGCTTCCTTCTTGTTTGCCGCAACGGAGAGATGGTGGATCACGCGTACCAGCTGGAGGGTGGTACTCAGCTGGGACCTAAAACCAAATTGTTCCTCCCGAGGAGGGAGGTGGGGGGAAAGGTGTTTGAGGAACAGGATCTCAAAGACCTTGGATAGGGTGGATAGGAGGGTGATAGGCCGGTAGCCCGCGGCCAGCCTCAGGTTTTTGTGGGGTTTGGGGATGGTTATAATAAGTCCCCTCTTCCAAGTGGAGGGGAAGTGGCCGGTCCTAACAATGCCGTTGTATAGGCGAGTGAGGGCGGCTACCGTCCTGAAGGGTAGGTGTCGGAGGGCGGAGTTTGGGATTCCGTCAGCACCGGGGGCCTTTCTGGGTTTCAGCCGAGAGAGGGTCCTTTGGACCTCCCTCGGTGAAAAGGAGAAATTTGGGGGGGAGGGGGGGGAAAGTAGGAAAGCCTTTACCTCCTCGGTTACCATTTGGGCGTGTTCCGTTGCGGTCGTGGGCAGCGGCGAGAATTGGCGTTCTAAGTGTTCGGCATGAAGGTCTGCTCTGTCCTCTGCGCGGTACCTGTGGTTGCCGTCCGGGTGGAGCAGGGGGTGGACGGGGGCGGTGGCACGGGTGAGGGTGCGGCAAAAACGGTGAAGAGAAGGCCAGTCCTCTCCGGCCTCCAGTATCCGGCGGGTCCATTGCATGGCGTGCTGGTCCTCGAGCGCGGCTTTTACCTGCGCAGTAAGGCGATTGAGCTGTGCCTTCTGCGTGGGGCAGCGGGAGCGTTGCCATCTCCGGCGCAGGCGCTGCTTCTCCAGCAGGAGGTCGGCGATGTGGCGAGGGAGTGGGGGCCGCTTGAATTGGCGGAGGGTGGGCGGCTGGGTTGCCGCGTTCATTGCAGCTGTTATCGCCTCGGTGATCTGCAGCGTCAAAGACTCGACGGTCTCTGCAGAATCAACCGGAAAGTTAGGCGTGGACTCGTGCAGCTGCAATGAAAAAGCGTCCCAGTCGCGGACTGGGTAGGGGGGAAGGGGGGGAACGCTAGCGGGAGTAGCGCGTATAATGGCTAAGACCGGGAGATGGTCGGAGCCATGGGCCACATCGAGGACCTCCTGGTGGAGATCACCCGGGAGTTGGTGGGTGATTGCGATGTCCAGGACATCGGGTGTATACCGGGGGTTTTCAGGATAGTGGGTAGGGGAGTATGTACCCACCACCGAGTACCCGACTCGCTCTGAGTCGGCGAGCAGCCGGTTTCCGTCCGGGTTCGGAGCACGAGATCCCCATCCGGGGTGCTTGCAGTTCAGATCTCCGGCAATCACAGTCGGCTCTTCTGATAGGAGCCTGTGGATGTCGGAGATATCTAAACGCGACCCCGGAGGTTTGTAGCAGGCATAAATATGCGTGCGGCGCGACCCGAGGAGTACCTCCACTCCGAGGGCATACAGTGATGAGACTGAGGGGGGGGGTAGGAGTTGGTGCAGAAGTTTCCTGCCGACCAGAACGGCTAGGCCTCTGCTGGCTCGCTCACCCCCCAGGAAGTCCTGGCGGTATACAAAGTAGCCGGGGGCACTGAAGCGGTCCTGAGGGGACAGGAGGGTCTCACTCAGCAAGGCGACATCCACCTCGTACTCCCGAAGGAGGAGGCGAATCGGAGCTACCTTGCCGCGGGCCCCCCGGACGTTCCAGTGGACGACCTTTAATGAAACTGGGGCGTGGGGAAGCATTTGGATATCAGGTTGGCAAAGAGGGTGGCCCCCTCAGGGAGGGCCTTAAGGAGGGTCTGTAGAATATCATCCCCGGCCAGGATTTTGTTAAACACCTCTAGGGCCAGGGAGAGCAAGGCTTGTAAAAGCTGGGCCGTGGTCCTGGGGGACTCACGGCGACGAGAAGAAGGAGGGACACGAGGGGGCAAAATGGCGGTAGTAATCGCCGGGTTTGCAGGCTCAGTGGCGAGCTCGGTCACCTCAGGTTTGGTGACCGGCTGGACAGCACGTTTGGTGCGCGAAGGGCGCGGGGGGCGCGGGGTACGCTGCGGTAGAGGGGGGGCCGATAGGATGGCCTCGACCACCGGTGGTGCTGCTACAGCAGGGGGGAGGGGGAGGGCGAGGGGCTCGTACTCCGAGTCCGTGGCGGCAGTTGAGGTCGCACCGGATTTGGCCCTCTTCTTGGCCCTAGTCCTAGTCCGTTTCCGCTGCTTCCGGGCCGAGGGGGGGGCGGCGGATGCGGCGGGACGGGGGGTGGGGTCATTTGCCTCGGCCATTAGAGAAGTGGCGGAGGGTGGCGGGGGGGGGGGAACCTCTCTCTCAGAGATGGTGGGGGCGTCACTTACCCGATTTGCTCGTACCCGGTTTGTGGTCCGGGTAGTGCGGGCGATAGGGCCCGCGTGGCGGTTCCTGGCCTCCCTACGGAAGACCGGGCAGTTACGACTGTTTGCGGGGTGGGGCCCCTTGCAGTTAGTGCAAGTGGGCTGGTCGGTCTTTGGTCGGGGGCAGTCGGAGGCGGCGTGCTCCTCGCCGCATCTGACGCACGCCAGCTTGCGGTGGCAGTTCGTGCTCGAATGCCGAAACTGCTGGCATCGGTGGCATTGGGCGGGGCCACTCTTTCCACGCCAGGCCTCCACCTTGATGTCCGGCATGTTTAAAATCTCCGTTACCTGATATATTCCCGGAACCAGGTTCGGGGTGCGTCGCAGCAGGACGAAGTAGGAGCACCCGGGGTGATCCTTTCTGGCTAGGATCCGGGACACGTGCTCAACTACGAAGCCCTTGGTGGTGAGATCCGCCGCGATCTCCTCGGTGGGTGTATTAAAAGGGAGGCCGTGTATGCCTACCTTTAATCCTCGGTCCTGGGGTAGCGCGTAAGAGTACCAACTGACCTGAGTGGACTTGCTCAGGTCAGACAGGTACCGCTGCACGCACCTATTTTCGGTCTCACTACGTGGGGAGAACTTTACCCCCTGTCCTAGCGGCTTCGCGTTGGGGGGGTGCCCCAGGAGGTCCCTGAGGCGGCGGAAGTGGCCGATCCAGTCCTCCAGCTTCTCCACTATGAGTGGGGGGCACCTGGGGGCTGCTTTCGGCGGCTGTGGGGTCGCATCCGTTAAGGGAGCGGTGGTATATACCTCCATCGGCGAGGCGGCCCTCGATGTGGAGGCCACGGGAGATCCGGAGGGTGCGGGGGCGGTGGTCGCTGCGGCGTAGGTGGCCGGGCGGTCAGCACGCTTGGCAGGCGGCGAGATGTCGGAGGACACCTCCTGCCGCTGCCTTTTGGTTACCTGCGCGGGAGGGGGAGGGGGGGGTGGCATGCTGCTCGACGAGGGAGCCGACACGGGGGCCCTCGGAACAGGAGCACTTACCCCTCTTCGATCCTCTTCCGGAGGCGAGGCCGGCGAGGACGGGGGAGCGAGCTGTGGGCTCGCTTGCGGTGGTGTGGGCGGTGGGCGCGGGGCGCTCACCTCCGCAGTGCGGCGCATGAGGCGCGGCGGAGAGGCCGAACCCTTATCGGCTGAGCGGGGCTGGGGCCCAGACTCGCGGCGGGTCGCCGTCGGAAGGCATTGGGGCGGGGGGGTGTCAGTACACCCCCGCGAGAATGCCGAGGACGGCCCGGGGCGAGCGGTGTCCGTACCGCTCATGCTAGGCTCGGTGGCGGAGAGGTAGGCGCGCTCGGACGTGCGCGAGCTAGACCTCGATGAGGGTCCGCTGCGCGACGCAACCGAGCTGGCGCGTGGTTGGCTGGGGCGGTCGCGGCTAGGTGGCCGCGAACCACGGTCGGCCATGGTGGGAGTACAGTACGTACTAATGTACTATACGTACGTGGACATAACAATAACACAATGTCACATAATAATAATACACGTGAAGAACAAGAACAACCACATGTATAACGGGGACGAACGTTTAAAAGGTACGCACACAACACAGGTAGAACACTAACACAAACACGTATCAAGTGTCAAAGTAGTCACGAAAGTGTACGTACTTGCACGGTAATTAAAATTGGGAGGAGGCTGGCTCCCCGTGACCCAACGCTGGAACAACCCAGCGGGAGGCCAAGGGCAGGGCAACTCCTCAGCAAGGCGACAATCCACTCGTTATTCTTACGAATAAGGAGTGAATTGACGAACGCTAAGCGGAGTTTATCGGCACTGCACTAGGATGGGTCGGCACGGGCGTGGAGTGAATGCGGCTACTCGACACGTTTGGGGCGGGGCGACACTACCGCGGAGTGAGCGAGACACTACGACGCGGGCAGAGCGAGACGGCACGAAACGCGGAGTAAGCGGGAAAGCACTAACACGCACGGGAGACAGGACGATCAGTCGAATATTTAATCAGAATAGTGAGCTTATAATATATTATATTAGGGGGTATTGATTCACGCTGGCGTATGTCATATTCTTCTGACCAATGACAAGGTGTGCGCCGATGTAGGAGTGAGATGGACGACACCGCGTCTCTGTCTCTGGTGACGTGGATCGTGCGAGTGAGACGGATAATACATCTCAGTGCGTCTCACTCTGTAGCGTGGATCGTAAGCGGTGGTATCTGGATACGCAGGACCAATAGGCAGCTACAGGACTCCCCTTCAAGTAAAACGTACCGGAGCTCTGATGATTCGCCCGGTTCGCGATTGTTTCACGTCGTCTCGTTGTTGTCCCTCTTTGTCTTCGTTTATGGTGTAGGCAGGCTTCAAGCGGTCAATTGATACGACGGCTTCTCGTCCGGCTCGGAGTATCGTATAGAACTTGCTATTTCGTTTAAGTATACGAAACGGTCCTTCGTACGGCGGCTGAAGCGGTTTTCTCACAGCGTCGATTCGTACGAAAACATGTTCACATTTTTCTAGGTCTGGATGTAAAAATGTGACGCGGCTGTTGCTGTGGTGCTTTTCTGGCTGTGGCTTGAGGCTGTTGATGGTGCGGCGAAGGTTGGAGACGAAGTCGTAGTCCATTGTTGTTTTGGCTGCTGGTTCGATGAAAAAGTCGCTAGGTAGTCGCAGACTTTGGCCATATGTGAGTTCAGCGGCGCTAACTCGCGTGTCCGTGCGGAGTGCGGCACGCAGTCCTAACATGATGGTAGGTAGTTCGATCCAGTTCTTGTTTGGCGTGAGGCGGGCTTTCAGTGCTGTTTTCATACAACGATGCCATCGTTCCACTAGGCCGTTACTCTGAGGGTGGTAGGCTGTAGTTCTTGTTTTTTCAGCGCCTAGTATTTGTGTGAGAGCAACGAAAAGTTGACTTTCAAATTGCCTTCCTTGATCCGAAGTAATCTTGGCTGGGCATCCAAAACGGGATATCCAATTTTCGTAAAGTGTCTTCGCTGTAGTTTCTGCTGATATTTCTTCTACTGGCGTTGCTTCGGGCCATCTGGTAGCTCGGTCTACCATGGTAATGAGATAGCGCTTCCCGTCGGGTGAAGTGGGAAGAGGTCCGACGATATCGATGTGCAAGTGAGAGAAACGATCTGTTGAAGGCGGGAAAGTAGATACAGTACTTGAAGTGTGTCGCTGTATCTTCGCTTTTTGACATTCTGTGCATGCTTTCGCCCATTTTCCGACATCTATGTTCATTGCAGGCCAAAAGAAACGGTCTTGTATTAATTTGCGTGTCGTTCGTATACCAGGATGACTGAGTTCGTGGACGGCGTTGAATGCTTTTCTACGAAGTTCTTCTGGTACGTATGGACGAATGCGTGAAGTCGAACATTCGCAGTATATTTGCTTCTGCGATGTCGGCAGGCTAATTTTCTTTATGTGGAGATGTTGTTGTTTCATCAGGTCTTGTATAGCGCTGTCCTTTTCTTGCGCGGTGGCGAGTTCATCGTAGTCGACCGAAGTGGGAAATGATATCGCATCGACTCGTGATAGTGCGTCGGCTACGATGTTGTCGGCTCCACTGATGTGTCGAATGTCCGTCGTGAATTCGGCGATGAATAATATTTGTCGCGTTCTTCGCGCTACTTCGTTGTTGCTATTGATCTTCGTGAAGGCGTATGTGAGAGGTTTGTGGTCCGTATATATGATGAGATGTCTTCCTTCGAATATTTTCCGGAACTGTTTCACAGCCATGTAGATTGCGGTGAGCTCGCGGTCAAATGCGCTGTACTTGGTTTGAGCGTCGGAAAATTTCTTCGAAAAATATCCAAGGGCTTGCCATTGATTGTTTATGTGTTGTTGTAGGACAGCTCCTGCGCATGTATCAGATGCGTCACACATGAGTGCGAGTGAGGCAGAATGATGCGGGTGCGCGAGTATGGCGGCTTCTTGAATGCTTTGTTTGCATTTCATGAAAGCTTGATTTGCCTCTTCGCTCCACTGAATTATTGTCTTGTCCTTTTTCTTGCAGTTGTGCAGAAATGAGTTGAGCGGGGCTTGAATGGCTGCAGCTTTTGGTATGTTTTCTCGATAATAATTGAGCATACCGAGAAAACGTCGGAGTTCTTCTATGGTGGAAGGTCGATTATGGCTTGAATTTTGTCTTCCGGTGGCTTGATACCTTCTTGGGAAACTGTATATCCAAGAAACTTGACTTGTGGCTGACCAAAAACACATTTAGACGGGTTTATGGTAATGCCGTATTCTTCGAATCGCTGTAGTACTTCGCGTAGCTGTTGGCGATGTTGATGTTCGTTTTCGGAGGCTAATATGACGTCATCGATGAATGGAAATGCGTAGTCGAGTCCTCGGAGTACTTCATGAATAAACCTTTGAAAGGTTTGACCGGCGTTTCTGAGTCCGGGACACATTCGAGGAAATTCGAAGAGTCCGAACGGCGTTGTGATGGCTGTTTTCTCGATGTCCTTTTCTGAGATGGGTATTTGCTGGTACGCGCGGTTGAGGTCAATTGTAGAGAAAATAACCTTTGAAGACAGCTGGTTGGTGAAGTCACGTAGTCGTGGAATGGGGTATCGGTCGGCTATAGTGACTGAATTTAGTCGACGGTAGTCGCCACAGATGCGAAGATCGCCATTTTTCTTTGGTACAACGTGCAGTGGGCTGGCCCAAGGACTTTTGCTTGGCCGGCATAATCCTTGTTGCATCATGTTGATGAATTCGTTTCTCACGTCGTTGTATCTGTGTGGCGGTAGTGGTCTTGTACGGCAATATATAGGTTGTCCAGTCGTTTCTATGACATGTTCTACGTTGTGCTTGTTGTTGAGCTTCATGGCAGACAGACGAGTTGTACCAGGGTAGTCGGCCAGGATGTCGTGGTAAGACTGATGCTGGTCGATGCTTCTTATGGTAGGTATCTTCGAGTTTGTCGCTGGAGCTGGCACGGTGAGGTTAGTGATGTTGTCTATCAGTCGACGGTTTTTTAAATCGACTATTAGATTGTGAAAATTGAGAAAATCTGCGCCAAGGATTGGTTTTGTGACGTCTGCTACGACGAATTTCCACTTGTACGGTCTTCGTAAGTTGAGGTCGAGTTCGAGCGTTTTTTCTCCGTATGTTGCTATTGTTGTGTTGTTAGCAGCGTATAGCTTGAATGGCAGAGATTGCACTGTAGATCCTTTTGTTCTCGGTATGACACTAATATTAGCGCCAGTATCAACCAAAAATTGAAGCGTTGTTCTCTTGTCAGTGATAAAAAGGCGGTAGGATTTGCTTGATACGTTAGGTTCCGCCGCTGCTAACGTTCTCTTTAGTTTTCCGACTTGTTTTCTTCATTAAATGTGCACGGAGTTGTACATTTTCTTGCGTTGATTCCGAAGCGACGATGATAGTAGCAGTACGGCGACGGAGTGCTAAACCGTTCGCGAGAGCGAGAGGGCAGACGTTGTGGTTTTCCGTCTCTACCGCGTGAGTCCAGGCGATAAGAACGGCTCGATCTGTACGGCGAGCGCCCCCTGTAGTGATTTTGCGATGACTTGAGCTCGGCGATTTCATTTGTTAATTGTTTTATGACTTCTAGAAGTTCTGGATCTCGGCTCGTAGGTGCGGATGACGATGAACACGGTGTTGACGCGACGGCGGAGATTTCTTGATTTTGTTCAAGCATTTTGTCAGCGAGAAGTGCTAGTTCGTCGAGTGCGGCGGTCTTGCTGATAGTGTCGCTTACTACAAGTACGGAGCGGACGTGTGCGGGGAGATGATTCATCCACATGAGGCGTAATGTTGAGTCGGGAACTTTGTCTCGCGCGAGATTTCGCATGCGACGAAGTAATTGAGTGGGCCTTTGGTCTCCTAGTTCCATTTCTTGTAATAGTTTTTGAAACTGACGTCCTTCGCTTTCTTCGTAGACGGAGATTAGGCGTTCTTTGAGGATTTTGTACTGGTTCTGGGCTGGCGGACTGTAGAGAAGGTCGGCTATCTGTTCGACGTCTTGTTTGTCAAGCTGGGCGATTACCATCTGGGAAAGTTGGGCTTGGCTCTTCTTCAGGTCGTGTGTTGCGGCTTCGAAGCTGATGAACCATAATCTGGGACGATCGCGCCAGAATGGTGGTACACGCAGGCTTAGGGCGATGGAACCGAGTTCGTGGGTTTCTTGCGGAGGATCGGTGCAGCCGGGGGTAATCTTCTCGTGGGCTTGAGTGGTTTCGCTTCCCTCTGACATGGTTCTTGCTTCCTGATTCCTATGTTTCTTGCTCGGGGTCACCAATGTAGCGGCGTTATTTACTACTTTTCTGAAGGCGAAATAAAACTCCAATATTCGGTATAGAAATGTGAAGATAGAATAGAATAGAATATTTAATTTTTGTTTGAGAAGGAGACTCTTCTCGGCTCGACGCCGGGCCCCTGAAAGGGGCCTTACGGCGGGCTAACCAATACCAGGGGCATATGCCCCTCTAATTGGGGTGGGAAGACGCGCCCAGCACTAGTGCTGGGCGCATGAGTGAATATTTAATCAGTTTTTTTTTTTTTTTTTTTTTTCGAAAGGGTCTATGCTAAGGGTCGGGTTAAGACCGCTGTAGCTAAATCGGACTATAACTAGCCTGGTGGCTAGTTTATTTGGTTAGAGTCGATGGGAGGGTTTGACCCTCCCTAACATCACCCGGGTGATGTTCAGACCGGATATTGGGGACAGCTACGGATGTGAGCTATTATTATGACAGGGGAGACGCGGGTCTCTCCTGCTAAGGGGTCCGACCCCTTCCTCACTCGCTGATGAGTGAGGTTGCTCGCGCGCGGTAGCATAAGCTAGCGGCGTGCGAGTTGTCGCGATAGAGGAGCTCTCGTTTTTATCGCTATCGGTACTGAGAGGGCCGTCCCTCTCCCCTTCCGCGTACGGTCGGGATGACTCGCGCGCGTAAGTCCTAATATCGATGAGGTTCGCGGTATTGATAGAGCTCTCTATAACAATATCGCGGTCGCGGGCACTATTTTGGAGTGAACCTAGTCTACTGGGATGCGAACTCGAACTCGGGTTCGGGTCCGGTCCCGTGTTAGGGTCGGTCTGTACGTCTGTACGTGTTGTCGTGTCGGATGTGGGACCTCGGGGTAGGCGCCGGCGTCGACCCCGGTGTGATGATAGTCGCGCGGGTGCGTGTGATTTGTGTTTACGTAACTGTACACAGTACGTTACGTATTTTGTGATCGGGTCTACGGGATCGGCTAAGATATGCTTAGGCCGTTTGTACGGGTGTCGGAAGGTCTGTGCGTCGTGTTCATAGTCCAGTGCCTTTTTGATAAGGGGGTTGGGGTGGTTTTTGCCTTTATCAAAGAATCTCTCTACGAGTTCCTTGATGTAGGCTTTAATAGTGACGATTTCGCAGTCCCTATGCAAGTCGATGTTACGCATGTACCAGGGGGCGCCTGTTGCCATGCGTAGAAACCGGTTTTGGACTCTTTGCAAACGGTCCAGTTGAGACTCGCTTATCTGTGCGAAAGAGACGCACGCATAAGTGAGTATCGTTCTAATGCAAACTTTATACAGTGTAAGCTTATGTCTTAGGGACATTTTGCTTCGCGAATTAAGTAGCGGATATAATTTGTAGAGTACAAATTTCGCTTTACGTAACGTGTTACTAATATGACTCGAAAACGACATCGACTTGTTTAGTACTACGCCTATATATTTCACCTGAGTGACCTGTGGGATTTTGTTGCCGTGCAGGCTTATAGGGCTCATAAGTTTACGGGGGCAAGTACGCCTCATTGCACTTTTAATATCAAATTGGATGGCGTGACTTTTGTCGGGATTGACTTCTATTCTCCATTTGGAGAACCAGTTACCGAGAGCGGTAACTGACTCCTGGAGGGCTTTTGACGCGGTACAGGCACGTATGTGGGAGTAATAAAGGGCTGTATCGTCCGCGAACATAGCTAATTGCACCTTAGCGTGTTTGGGGATGTCACTAGTATACAGGTTATATAGGGAGGGCGAGAGGACCGAGCCCTGCGGCACTCCCGCCTCCATATATCTTGGCGACGACAGTGCGCCTTCAACGCGGAAATGAAATTTACGGTTTTTTAAAAAGTTACTAATCAGTAGAACAAGATAATCGGGTATTTCCATTTGATAGAGTTTGTATAACAGTCCGTTATGCCAAATTTTATCAAAAGCTTTTGCAATGTCAAAGAATACGGCGCATGTCGTCTTCCTGTCGTTTTTGCTAGATATTATGTACTCCGTTAAGCGGTGTACTTGAGCGGGACAACTGTGCATTTCGCGGAAGGCGAACTGCTCGTCTGGAAGGAGTTTTTTGTCGGATATGACGTCATTGAGGCGCCTTTTGATAACTCTTTCGTAGACTTTACCGAGGGAGCTAATGAGACTTATTGGACGGTAACTACCAGGCACCTTCCGGGGTTTCCCCGGTTTGTGGATACCTATGACAATAGCTACTTTCCAAATGTCTGGGAATGAACATCCTACTAAGAGGGCGTTAAAGATGTTCACTAGGAGTTGAATAAGCTCGGACGGTAGCATTTTAAGTGTTTTGTTTGAAATACCGTCGAGGCCTGGGGCCTTTTTGGCTTTCATACACTTAATAATGTCACTGACCTCCTCCGAGTCCACCATCCTCACCCTATCTACATCAGGTGGCCTCGAGAGTCGGCTGTCGACCTCGCTATTCACTAAGCTAAGGTGCACGGGATCAATCGGGAGAGTACTCGGCCGGCACTGTTGTTCGAAGTTATCAGCTAGGCACTCGGCCTTGTCTATGTCTTCGAATGCAGGAGGACGGTTTGGTCTGTCTAACGGAGGCATATCGCACTCCGTGTCGTTTTTGAGGGCCCTCGCGAGTGGCCAGTATGCCACGTGAGACGGTTCTAGGTCACTAAGAAGTCGATCCCAACTCTCGGCTTTGTGTTGTTTGATCTTAAACTTAACTTCCCTCTCGTAGTGACGGAGGGCTTTCCTCCACTCTTCCGACGGGTAGCGGTCATATGTGCGCTTAGCCGCATTTCGGAGTCTGATGGACTCCCTTATGTCCTCAGGGAGGGGCCAACGGCCCTTGGGGGTCGTTGGCACCTCCCTAGATGATCTCTCTATGGTCGCTACCAGGTGATCGGTCAAGTGGGAGGCGGCCTCTATGGCTATCTCTTTACTATCTATAATATCGGGGATTTTATCTAAGTGACTAGATTGGAGGACTTTGATGTTCTCCGCAAGTGATTTATAATCTACTATCTTCCTAGTACTGCAATTATTGGGGTTAAGACTACCAAGTGTAATCATAACCGGTCTGTGGTCAGAGTTAAGCTCGTGGAGGGTCTCGATATAGATATTTAGGGACACATTTTTAACTAGAGCTATATCTATAGTACTAGGATTGCGTATGACGCCGTTGATGTTTTCATTGGTGTCATAGCGAGTGGGGTCCGTGGGAGCTAAAAGAGCAAAATTTAATGTGTCGGTTAAGCTACAAAGGATTGAGCCGTTCTTATTGTTATTTATATTGCCCCACTCAGTGTGTTTACAATTTAAGTCGCCGGCAATGATGACAGCGTTGCCTAAATTGAATAGCGCCTGCAGGTCGCTGGAATGTAGTTCATTGTTACATGCCAGGTACGCGCTAACTATAACAATGGGTCCGTGACCGGACATGCTAATGTGACAAACAGATGTTTCTAAACTTAACAATGGCGGTGGCTCTAAGGGAATACAATGTAATGATTTTTTATAGTAGATAAGAGTGCCTCCAAGTCGGGATCGAGTTCTATCATTTCTGATTATTTTGTAGTTAGCTATTTTTGGGCTCCTAATACTAGGTTTTAAAAACATCTCCTGCACTAGAAGAATATCGACATTTTGGCTGCTTACAAAATCGCGAATTTCGCTTATGTTATTCCTAATGCCGTTCGTATTGAACGACACTACGCGTAACGAGTGCGGCTTTGTCCTTCCCGAGGGCTCCATTAGATACCGTTTGTGGAGAGAGCCTTGATCTGACGGATCAAGACCTGATGGTCTGACAAAGCTTGGATGCGGTCTGTGGCCGATCCTTTTAGCTTTGTCGCTAAAATGGAAAGCTCCATCGGGTCAATAGGCCCGACGTTGCTTAGGAACTGCTGGACGAACGAGAGGTCTGCAGTGAAGCTGGGAGTCGGAAGGGGGGTGGCCTTAGGCGCTTTGGGCGCGGAGGGCATGGCCTTGCTGGGGAGAGCGGGGAAAGCCGCTGGCTCCAACCTACTGTTCTGCGCGGGCTTGAACCATGCAGATTGGGAGGGTAGGGGGGCAGGGACGAATCTGTTTGGGGGGGGGCACCTTTCGTCTGTGGTGCAACGCGTTTTTTAACTTTGGGTGCTTTTTTGCACCCTCTGTAGTTGGCGGGGTGTCCTTGGGACTTGCAGAGAACACAGCTAGGGGGTTCGGACTCCTCAGCTGGGCTCTTGCGGGGGCAGTCAGAGGTGCCGTGGTCTCCGAGGCACTTGACGCAACGCGGCCGGGCTTGGCAATTCCGTGCCGAGTGCCCGTAGAGTTGGCATCGGTGGCACTGGCCGGGGATGCCCCTTTTACGGGGGGGCTCAACACGGATGCCCGTAATGTGACAGATGGCTCGGATATTGAAGATATCCTTGCTCTCTGGTGTAAGGGGGAGGGTTACGAGTACCATATTGTACTCGTGTTTTTTAATCGGGTGGTACATACGATGTACCTCTAGTGCGGGATAACCCTGGGACTTGATGTCCGCAAGTACCTCTTGTGTAGAGAGGCACTTGTCGACTCCGGTAATGACGACGCGCAGAAGGCGCTCGTCTTCAAGGGCATAAGTATGATATCCTATGCCTTTATTACGTAGGAATGCGGTGAGGAGGCGGTGGTCCTCCGAGGTCTTAACCTGTACCTTGATGCCAATTGGGGTCGTGTGTGCGGACGAGTAACGCAGCTTTTGCTCGTTTATCGCCGCTGAGATGAGTTTCCATTTTGCCTTCTCCTGTATGATTACAGGAGGAGGCATTTTAGAACGGACGGCCTGAGGGGCCTGAGAGGCCTGAGGGGCCTGGGAGGCCTGAGGGGCCTGGGGTGCCGGAAGGGCCTGGGGGGCCGGAGGGGCCTGCGAGGTTCGGGGGGCCTGGGAGGCCAGAGGGGCCTGGGAAGCCAGACGGGCCTTGGAGGCCAGAGGGGCCGATGAGGTAGTAGGGGCCGCGGAGCCATGAGCCTGCACGGTTTTCCTATTCTTTGTGACCGACTTGGTCGGGGAGCTTAAGACTGGAGAGGAGGTGCCCTCTGGACGCTTCCTCTTCTTCGTCTTTTTATGATGGACCGTAGTGAACTCCCCTTCGCTACGGTCGTCTTCTTGCTCTGAGCAAGACATCTCTGAAGGAGATTATGGGGATTCAATGTCGGCCGGAATTAACGCGACGTCGCTATCGGGCGACGCCGGTGAGTCAGCTTCGTGCATGCGCACGAAGCGTTCCCATTTGGACGCTACGTCGGGGGATTCTAATTTCAAAAACTCCAGGAACTTTCTGATCATGGCGTCAGTCATGATCGGGAAGTTTATCCCGGGAGTGGGATTCTGCTCTCTTAAATTTTTTTGGGGATACAGCCCCTCCCGGCGACCGGGAGGGAAGGTGTGTAGGGAGGAGAAACTCCTTGTGTAGTGTGCCTAAACGTGTCACGGTACTTACAATTGTTCCTCGGGCGGGCTGGAACTCACTCACTAACGTTACACTAGACACTAGGGCGCTAGTGTTCGCGAACGAGACGCGGCGGAGCGCGAGCAGAAGGCTCGCGCTAAAACCGAGACAGACGATGCGACCGGTCGCACGCTCGTCCTTACGCGGCGATAACTACGCGGCGGGGTGTGCGAGCAGAAGGCTCGCACAAAAGAGCGAGACGGACGATGCGAGCGGTCGCACGAATTGTCCGGTAGGCGGCGGTCGCGGCGCGGCGCGAGACACGGTACGGCACGGGTCGGGCGGCAAAGGCGGTTGGGTGGCGCCTTGTACTCTTCTTTCTTGCTGTCTTGACTCTTGAGGCTTGACTCTTGCTGTCTTCTTTCTTCGGGCTTCTTTCTTCAGTGGTACACACACACGCGAGAGCGCAATAATGCGGAAACGACGGAACGATCGGAGCGAGCGGAGCTGTTCATCGGACGGTGTCCGAGAACAGAATGTGATTTAATCAGAATAGTGAGCTTATAATATATTATATTAGGGGGTATTGATTCACGCTGGTGTATGTCATATTCTTCTGACCAATGACAAGGTGTGCGCCGATGTAGGAGTGAGATGGACGACACCGCGTCTCACTCTGTAGCGTGGATCGTAAGCGGTGGTATCTGGATACGCAGGACCAATAGGCAGCTACAATACCATTGTCAAGTAAAAAGTCTAGCTGAAGTCAAAATAAATCAAGAAAGTCGATTCAGTAAGTGGTCGCAGTAGCGGTGTTGGGAGTGGTGACCGCCCGGGGCACCGGATAAAAAGGGGCGCCGCAGGCATACTTTTGTATCCCTCACTCACTGAGTGAGACCTACCTACATCCGCTTTCAAATCTCGAAGTGTACACGGGCTTTTTTCAAAAAGTTTGTCGTCTAGTAAATCATACTGTCCGGGGGAATAATTGTGTCATGTAATAAAACAGGAGTTTATTTTTAATTAATTGTCTGGGGATATTTTATAAAAACTAATCTTATATTATGTAGCTGTTGTAAAATTATTATAAAAATCGGTGTAATTTTTTTAAATAAACCCGACTTAAGCAGCACTGGTGATACAAATTTCGGGTGTCCAACCTCATTTTGTCGAATTCAAAACTAAATTACTTACGTTTACTTTTCATGGAGATATTCAAAAGTTATGTTTTTAAAAAGATTTTAATACAAAAAATTTAGTTTAAAACGCTAATTATAATTTAAGGCATAAAAAACAATAAATCTTTTAATTTTAGTTTGTCCGCAAAAATAACATGATCTGGAAATTCCTACATAGTCACGACGATTTTAATATGAATCAAACCTAAAAATGATCAAAATAATGATTATATTTTATCATAGCAACATTTCTATTTAATAGCCGTCGCCATTTTGCTCGTTGATTCAACCGACCAATCAAATACGACGAAAATAGTTTGCAAGTGTCACGGTGTCGGTTGGTTGTGTTCTTGGTTGTGTTCCAAATAGTGTCGGCGTTTTATAAGGTGAAAACAATTTAATGTATTACTTTGATATAAGAAATTTCATATTTAATTAATATACAATCAATCAGAAGTTGTTGTGGTAAATTATTTGTTGTACAATATCTAGAAATTATATTTTGATATGTAGCGTCCTTGATTGACTCTACACACTTTATTTGATAGAGATGAAATGATACTAGAGTTACGAATAATAAAAATAAACTGATTTATTGATCCTTGATATGATCAAATGAACCGGTGTGCGAGCACGCGCGCTCGCCTTGATAGATCTGAACGTACTGAATTATATTTAATAATTAATTAATTATGCGCGTGTCACAAACCGCTGACGGCTTAAACTTAAAAATGCTTGATGTACGATTTGCATCGTACATGCTCCCACACCGAAAAGAGTAGAAAGGTTAATAGTGATGAGATGATATAAGGTGATAACATTTTATTCTTAACCTACACTTGTTAGTAAGTAACTACAAATTGATGATCTAAACAGAATTAAACTTAACACTATCGTCACCGACTACGTATACAGAGCGAAAGTTCGGTGACGTGCCTTTGTTTTGCTTAGCTACGCTAGAATACGATACACGCTTAACGTCTTACACGGAACACTATAACTATCGAGGTTGGATAACTCGTATACCGAGGAACTTATCACTTGCGCTAGTTGCACTACACACACACTGATTATCACTAACCGCCGTGGAGGAGGAGGGCGGCTGCCGCCTCGCCACCACCGGGGAGGCTGGCGCCGCCCGCGCAGCGCGCTCCGCCGCCTGCCCCGTCGCCGCCCGCGCCGACCGCTTGCGCCGGATCCTGCTCGCTCCCCAAACAGCTGTCCCAACAATACCCACGACAACGATAATGTACGTTGCAGTATAATGATGAATGTCGTGGCTACTGACGCTGTCGTACAGCGGAACATTCTACTTCATCTCCTCTATTTTCTTCTGCAGATGAATCAGCTGCTTTGAATGCTCGCTGACGTCATCCTCCTCACCTGCGCTAGTAGCGCCGAGGATTGGTACCGATATATTAAAAAGGTAGTTTATCGGAGATAACATTGGAACAATTAGGTTTGCTTTTATGTGCAAATTACTCATTTCTTGTTTATGAGTATATACAGTAAAGTCCTTGAACTTCAGTAGACAACCTTGATTTGTTGTCAATAAATCGGAGTGCAATAACTGCAACGATGAAACTTGATCATCGCATAGTATTTTTACGTTTTGTTGCTGACAATAAAAATAAAAGTATGTATTGACTTGATTTAACTCATGCCATTGTGACCGGCACGGTTCTTGAAAAATTCTCCATCTTCCGGTGGGTGCATCCTTTTCACAGAGACTCTCGTCGTCCTTCAAGGCGTACACCGGAGACCTGCTCCTACATAAAAGAGTGCCTGATTCTTGCTGCAGACACGATTTTAAATCACTTTCAGTCATGGGCAACAGAGCGTCTTTCTTAAGGTTAATCGCTAGGTAACTAGATACGGGTTTGATATTAATCATCATGTTATTTACTAAACGTGGTACGGCAATGATTTTATGAATTTCATGGGTATCTCGGTGAATTAGAGGTATTTTAGTTTCAAATAATAAATATTCAGTTGATATTCTAGCCTTAACTTTTAGTAAATGATAAATATTAGGTAAACTGATATTCTAAAAAGGTAGTGATAGATCTTTTGATATTTTCCCTGAAATAGTATTTAGCTCTTGGCGTAGTTGATCAGGTGTCAAGAGGTGTAAACTGAGTTGGCCGTTGTAGATGTTAGTCATAGTGTCTTATAGGGTACTCTGCATGCCCTTGAGATGAGCTAATATATTGTTGGCTACTATTGCGGAGAGAATAAAATCGTTATTTTCAAAGCTTTCCTTCTTTGCGGCGTTTAATTGTTGTTCTACCTGATTTAATCGTAGATTGATAAGCTTATGCTGCTTGTTCATGACGTTCTCCGTACGTTTCAAAATATTAAATTCGGCTTCGACGATGGAGGTCTGGTTCTTCCAGAGTGCGGCGAGATGATCTTGATTATGCTTGATGAGTTGTATGTCTTGTTCATATTTTTCAGCGAAATTACTATCCAGAATTCCGAATAAAGAATTTGCTATATTGCCGACTCCGTTTATCAGTCCTCGTCGCGTGCGCGAAGTTTGCTTGTTCATCATAACATTATTATAATAACTTAATTGTTCGTAGCCGTGGTGTAGTTGTAACATGATCGCTGCACATTGTGAATGGTCTTGTTTACTATCACACATGTTTTGTAAATAATCTAAGTACTTGCTAACTGTTAATGAGCCCTCCCAGTAGGGACTCATGTCGTAGTAGACGACTAGGCGCCACTCGTCTTTAATGAGCGCCATATTTCTCACCTTGTCGAAGTACAAACTTTGATTTTGAAGCGGTGTAATATTAAATAAGCCTTCCGAGCTCGATATAAAGGTCATTATAAAAAGTAAAATTGTAAATACCAATGAAAAGGAAAAGGAAAGGAATAGGTATTTTTCTTGATAGGTTGAGTAATGTGATATACTTGCTTTATATCATCATTCTGTTTTACATTTGATTCTTGATTATTGACTGGTAGTATTGACAGTTTAACTACCGGTCGTTTCATGATACCGCCTTTTGTTTTTAGCGTAACGACTCTTACGAAACCGTCGCTTCCCGGGTGTAGCTGCAGGACGCGGCCGAGTGGCCACCTTCCGGCCGGCAAATTAGTGTCGCGAATGAGAGCTATGTCGTTAACCTTGATGTTCTCTTGTGGTTGCCTCCACCTGCTGCGTACTGATAATTGCGTAAGATATTCTAAGCGCCATTTTTTCCAGATATCATCGAACAATCTTTGTGTTTGGTGCCAACGAGTACGTAAGTCCTAAGACTACCATAGAATCGACCCAGCAGTAATAATTAATTTGATAACTCTCGAGACAACTTTTGATTTTAGATAATAGTTTTGTGAGTAATAGAGCCCCGCATAACTCCAATTTAGGCAAGGTAAGTTTATTATTTACAGGTACTAATCTTGATTTTTCTGCTATCATTGTTACAGACGTCTGTTCATGTGTTATAACCTTGCAATAAACAACACAAGCGTAACATTTTGTTGATGCGTCTGAAAACCCATGGAGTTCAATGACATTATTTTCTGTTATTCCTAACCACCTAGGCATATAAAAATGATTTATATTGTCTAAATCAGTCTTCATGCTTTCCCACTTTTTATGTACATTTTCCGGTAAAGGTTCGTCCCATTTTAATTGCAAATGCCATACTTGTTGAAATAAGTTTTATTTTAGTTGAAATTGGAGAAAGCCAGCCTAGTGGGTCAAACAATTTTAAAATATTGGAAAGCAAAATACGTTTTGTAGGATTTTTACTCGTAAAGTCTAATTTTGATGTAAATGTAAATTGATCTTGCTGTGGGTTCCAACTAAGTCCCAATGTTTTTGATGACTCCGTGTTTTTAACGTCATAATTAATTTGTTCTGTATTACTATTATTAGTTGGAATTATATATTGATTATTTGCCTTCCATTTACGTAAATTAAAGCCGCCGGACTTTAAAATAGAAATAATATCCTGTATCAAATGCTTTGCTGATTCGGCAGAATGACTTCCGTAAACTAAATCATCCATGTAGAATGCTGACTCAATCACTTTTGACGCAGAACTGTCTTGATAATTCTGTCTCTCATCTTGAGCTAAACGTCGAAGAGTCATCATCGCCAGGAACGGCGCGGCCTTGGTGCCGTACGTAACTGTCGTTAATTGAAAAATGTTTATTTTGTCGAAGGGAGCTTCCCTCCATATGATCTTTTGATATTTTTGGTCATCTGGATGTAACCAAACGACCCTGAACATTTTCTCAACATCGGATGTAAAACCGTATCTAAATTGTATCCTCTTGATGAGAAGACTCTGCAGATCTTGCTGCAAATTAAGACCTCTTTCCATTAAATCATTCAGGCTCAAACCAGTACTAGAAAGCGTAGAGGCATTAAAACCCACTCGCAATTAAGTTGTAGTTGATTCATTTCGAATAACACAATGATGCGGTAAGTAATAATCTGATGAGTCGAAGTTATTCGATTGTATCATATGTCCTAACTGTTTGTATTCATTAATAAATAATTTATAGTCTCGTGCTATATTTATATTTCTATCAACTTTTCTTTCCAACTGCTTAAACTGCGAAATAGCTTTTGATTTTGATTGGCCTAACTTATATTCTATTTCTTTTTTAAGGGGTAGGCGCACTTGATACTTGCCATCCGCCTGACGTAATTTAGTTTTGTTGTAAAAATCTACGACCTGTTGGTCGGCTAATGACATAGAAGATGTCTCTGAAATATCTTCTGACTCCCAAAATTGACAGATGTCGTTGATATCATGCACAGCCTTCCAGCCTTATAAATTCCATCTAACAGTAAGTTGCTAAAAACATCCACTCCAAGTAAAATATCAACCGGTCTTCTCACATTGAAGAAAGGATCTGCTAAAGGCAAATTTTCTAATGCGGGCCACTCTGGTTTAGGAAAACTGTAGGAGGGCTGATTCTTGATTAAAGTTTGCATGATATAAACATCTGTTTCGAAGAAGAAGTCTTCTTGATTCGACTTACACTTGATTTTAATGATTCCCTTACAATTACTCTCCTTTTCACCTATTCCAGTTATAGTCCCCTTGCAATGTCTGCGCGGTAAGGCTAAAATGTGAGCTACTCTCTCTGATATGAGTGTAGTTTCGGACCCCTGATCTAATAATACCCTAATGTTATGGTAAGTACCATCCCGAGCCTGTACCTGCACCATGGCTGTTGCCAACAGGACTTCGGGGTCCTTGCCCTCTACGGAAACATGTGTATTTCCAACCTCCGATTTCGAAATCTTCAACTCTGCATTTTTTGACGTAAATGAATTATTACAAAATGCATCGTGCAATATTGAATTATGGTTGCCGTTGCATTCTTTACAACGTGATTCAGAATATCAACCTTTACCTTCATGAGCATAAGGACAATTTTTACATAAATTTTTGTCTATTATTAATTTTCGCTTCAAATGATTAGGTAGTTCTAGAAATTTCGCGCAATAATATAAGCCGTGCCCCTGGTTTGAACAATAATAACACGATGTTTTTACCGGATATGCAGGTTTATTGACTCGGTTACTTGATACCTTTGATTGCGAAAAATATGTTGGTTTCTTGTAATTGAATCGATTTTCTGCAGTTGAATTATTACTAAAATTATATGTATTTTTAAAACTTGACTTTGCAATCGGATTTTCTTGCTTTTTCCGTGAAGTCTCAAAAGCTGTAAATTTTGTTTCAAGGAAATTTAAGAAATCTTTTAAAGTAGATAATTCCCTCGGTTGTTTTAATGATGATACGTACTCGTTGTATGTGTCGGTGTCTAGTTTTTGGCTTAGAATATGAACGAGTAAAGGATCCCATGAACTTATGTCTACACCTAGGTTTTTCACAGCATTTAATGATTCCAATGATGTATCGTGGATTCTCTTGATGTGTCCGAACGATGCTTGCTGCGACACTGGAATATTCATCAAAGTATTGATGTGCGTCGTAAAAATAAGTTTTCTATTGTTGTATCTATTATTGAGTATCTCCCAGCAGGTGATGTAATTGTCTGAGTTTATTTGTAGGTGTTGAACTAAACGCTCAGCTTCACCTCGGAGCTTACCCTTTAAAAACTGCATCTTCTAAGCGCCTGATAGAGATACGTTAGTGTAGATAGTTTCAGTGAATAAGTCCTTGAATGACGTCCACTGCTGGAAACTTCCGCTAAAAGTAGGCAAACTCCATCTGCGGCGTTTACTTCTCCCTATGGCAATTAGACCTCATTTTTTTGTTAATAGCCCTTTTTATATCCTCATACATTTGCTCATAATGATAAAAAGCCGCATCTTATTCTTGATTTTTACCCTCTAGTTCACTATCTATTTCAAGATGTAAAGCATCAATCACCGACCAACGAGATTGTAACATTTTTAGTAGATCGTCAAACTCCCATTTTTCTAACTCCGTATCTAAGTTAACACTAGTTACCTTTCTCTGAAGAGCCCTGAAGTTGCTCGCTTGCTTTTTAAGCAACTCGTCTGTCCTGCTGTTGACGCCCTGAGCCCTGAAAGTCACCTGATTTGTTTCTCCCTCGTGCGCGCCGTCTGCCCTTGCTGCCGGAGACGAAGTGCGTGCGGGAGGCTGCGGGGTCGCTGCACCACCGAGCGGAGTCGCCGGCCGCAGCAGCGACGTACTCGGCTTAGCGTCCCGTGCTTGATAGTTCACGATGACCGACCTGACGTGCCCATAGCGCTCCTTGGTTGTCTCGAACTGGTCGGTCACAAAATAATCATGCGACCTGTCACTATAACCACATAGCTTGAAGTGGTTGTTTTGAAACTCCTGCCAATATTGGTTCAGTGTTTCCAGTCTCCTCCTGATGTAGTCACCGGTCTTGCGTTCCGGCCCATCTTTCTTGAAATTGGAGTAGAGCTGCTCAATAGCTCCAACCAATTGCTGCTGAATTGATAGAAGATCTTCCATCTTTAACAACTACTTGTATAAATTACTTGATAAAAATGCACTGCAATCCAATGTCCACTGATCACTTCACGAAATGTCACACTATTGTGTTATTTACTCGCGAAGCCCTTATTATTTATCGAAGGACCATAAAGTATGTAGCGTCCTTGATTGACTCTACACACTTTTACTTGATAGAGATGAAATGATACTAGAGTTACGAATAATAAAAATAAACTGATTTATTGATCCTTGATATGATCAAATGACCCGGTGTGTGAGCACGCGCGATCGCCTTGATAGATCTGAACGTACTGAATTATATTTAATAATTAATTAATTATGCGCGTGTCACAAACCGTTGACGGCTTAAACTTGAAAATGCTTGATATACGATTTGCATCGTACATGATAAGTGTAGTAGAAGAATCGTCACATCCATTCGTCACGTGACGTACAAGCGGAACTTTTTTCTTGACGAAAAGGAATTCTAAGGCTGGGTGTATATAGGCGAAGTTATAAAAGATGCAAAACTACAAGATTAATGTATTTAATAATATACAATTTTCGTTTAATATTAAATTTAAATACGATTAAATCGATTGACTCATGATCAAATTATTGATTTATGTATTTTTATTTCAAAATATAAACATATTGTGTTTTTAAAGTATTTATTCTTTAATCAAATTATATCATTGAAACATATTACGGGTATGACTTTACTACCACAACTTCTGCTAGCTAAATAAAATACATAACAATGTAATATTATCAGCTTGAACAGTAATATGGTAGGTAATGTTGTAATGGACCAAAACCAACTAAGATAAGTTTCTTTTTTCAGATACATTATTTGAATTCGCCATCACAAGTCATGTAAAGATGCCCGATTTTGTAGATCTCGACCGTTTTTTAACAAGAAACGATTTCGATTTACATCAACAACAGTGGCCGTGGATAACCATTTTGTGCTCTCAAGAAGTTGTATTAATTGTTATTACACACCAAATTTAACCTGCCCATTCCACTTTAAAATATATAATTGGAATATACCTGCTTTGTTACATGTGAATTACTTCTGGTGTCAAGACTGTTTCCAATATACTGTATATGACCACTATTCCGACAAAGAATGTCCGTATTGTTATTTTAATTGTTAAGTTAATTTGATTTTTGAAGTTAATAACTATATACAGTGTAAATTTTATTACCATGACTCATACGGCTGCAGAACGCGCAAAAAGATATAGAGAAAAGTTAAAAGAAAATCCAGAAAAATATGAAGTACAAAGACAAAAGCAACTGAAAAGACTGAAAAGAAAAGGGTAAAATAATAAAAGAGAAAGAAAGAAACGATAAAAGATAAAAGAAAAGGAAAAGAGAAAAGAAGGAAAGAAAGAAAAGAGACAGAAAAGAGTAACAGAACTCTCCGAAGAAGAAAAACTGAAGCAACGAAAAATATGGAGAGAGCAAAAACGTAAGCAAAAAGAAAATAAGAAAACAAAACCAAAGACTACGCCCAAAGAAGTGCCAAAAAATAAACATACAAAGGAACACTCATTAAAAATCAGACACACGAAGGTGTGTAAGAGTTACAAGAAAGCTTTAAATAATATAAAGATGTTGAAACTAAGACTAGATAGTTTAAGAAAAAGATTTTATCGAGTTTAGAAGAAGCACGATAATGACATTGAAATGTTAAAAAACGAATATGATAAAGTCAAAGTCCGCAACAAATGTATGGAAATTTCGCTACGTGACACATACAACAACTGCAACAAATACTCTGAAAAGAGATTAGTAAAACAAGTTGTAATGAATCAACGCTCAGACGCTAATAGAAAAGTTTTAGGTCTAAAAGGTGTAATAAAAATAAGAGTAACTGTAAAGAGAAGATGTAAGCAGATGCACCTCGGGAAAACGAGAATTCAGGACAAAAGAAAAAACGAGATGCCAAATTAGATACACAGTAGACACGCTGTTTAATTTATACACAGTATATAGAAATGAAGGAGGAAAATACAGTTTCACCACTTTTTTCAGATATAAGCCATTTTATATAATATCGCCCTCAGCCAATAGTAGGGATACATGCACGCGTATGAAGCATAGTAACATGAACTTTCTGTTTCTTGCTTTGAAATTAAAAAATGTTATTTCACAAAAGAACTTGGATGAAGTAATAAAGACGATTGCTTGTGATATAAAGTCAAATGAGTGCATGTTTAACAAATGTGATAAGTTCAAAATTGCTGCTATTGAATATGATCAAGATAAAATAGATTGTGAGATATCATGGTTTAAATGGATTAGAGTTAACAAGGAGTATGAAGTCTGGCAAAAAAATATATTACAAAGAAAACAACAAAGCAACAAACCAGTGGAACTGTACAGCAATTAATAATTGAATTTAAAGACGCACTTAGGTTGTTTAAAAAACCCATGTTTTCATATGGAAACATCAGCAACAACAATATCATACATGCATCAATACAATTAGACATGACGAAATCGTTATATTATGCGACTTTTCCGAAAATTACGGATGTAAATTTGCAGAAGAGGTCCAGGCTGTTCACTTTGGGGCATCTAAAAATTCAATAACCCTACATACCGGAGTCATTTACTTTAAAGATAAAGCTCAATCATTTGTTACAATATCTGATAATAACTGTCATTAACCTCACGCCATCTGGGCACATTTAATGCATGTCATAAAATTTTGTAAAGAGCTAACAGATCCAATAGTGACGATTAGGATCATTCATGCTGTATTACTTTTGAATTATAATAAATATTTTGCATTACGTTTAGTCTTTTCATAGTTTATTTTAATTTAAAATCTTCACAAAAAAACCTTTGTTTTTAATAATATTTTTTATATTTGTTTAATTGCATTACGTATAAAAGTGAAAAAAACAACCCAAGTACTAAAAACGTTTCAGACTCGGAAAAAAATTTACCGTTTTGATTTCCTTATTTTTTGTAAAAATCGGTTTTTTTTTGTATATAACAATAGTTAAATGTGTACTTGGCGCGATATTTTACAGTGAAACTGTTTTTGTATGATTCAAGAAGTTTGTCCGTGACGACATAGGAGTTCCTATTTATTATATACTTTTTATTTTACCTAATTATAGTTAATATCATAGGAAATTTATACTAAATATATATATGTATTATGTTAAAAACATATATTTAATGTTTTAAATATTATGATAATCATGATAATCTTAAGTTTTTGAGTAATACTAGAGAGTGGATCGCTCCAATTCGTCACTTTTATACGTAATGCAATAAAACAAATATAAAAAGTATTATAGTTATATTTATATATTATAATTATATTCTGAAGGTCGATGTCAAAAACGCTTTCAACTCAGTTGACCGAGGCGCCATGTTGGCCCAAATTAAATCTAAAGCACCTGCCATTTTACCATTTATGCTCCAGTGTTACAACGACCCCACCAAACTCATTTACAAAGACCACCTCATCTCATCCGAAGTGGGCTGCCAACAGGGCGACCCTCTAGGTCCAGCAATCTTCAGCCTTGCTATACACCCGGTCATCGAGCTTCTAAATTCAAAATTTAATGTTTGGTATTTGGATAATGGGACCCTTGGAAGCGATGCACCCACTGTACTATCCGACTTTCGCACTCTGATCCGCGAGTTCCAAAAAATAGGTCTGCAGCTGAACCTTGGTAAGTGCGAACTTTTTGTGCCAGACAGTTGCGGAGATAGAAACGCGATTATATCCAGCTTTAAAGAAATAGCTCCACAACTGTCTGTCATTGACAAGGATTCGCTCTTCCTTTTGGGCTCACCTATTTTAGACGAATCTCTCCCGGACTTCATAGATAACAAATTACAAAATTTTAATGAAACTTTAGACCGCCTCCTCCAAATTAACTGTCACATGGCCTTTACCCTAATCCGTTTTTGCATTTTAGTACCTAAATTGACTTATGTCTTACGGTGTTGTCAACTGTGGAAGTTCCCTCAACTTCTCAAACAGTTGGATGATACCATAAGACAAACGCTCTCCACTATTTTGAATACAAATTTCGATGACCGCGCATGGACTCAGGCAACGCTTCCAGTTCCAGGTTCGGTGGCCTGGGTGTTCGAAAGCCCTCTGATATATCGCTTCTGGCCTTCTTGTCCTCAGTCCACGCGAACCATAGTCTTATCTCCAAAATACTACATCACCCATCCTACTCCAATACAGTTCCCTTTCTGGACGAGGCCAAGGATGCCTGGAGCGCAACTAGTGCTTGTAGCGAAATGCCTGACAATACTTTTTCCCAAAGGCTCTGGGACGAGCCACTCTGCAGACTGGTACGGAATAATCTTCTTAATACGTCCTCCAGTCCTGTGGAGGGCTCGCCTCTTGGCTACGGAAAAGTGGGAGTCGGGCCTTTGGCTACAAGCATTACCGTCAACCAATACGGGCACATTGCTGGATCGAACAGCTCTCCGGTTAGCCACTTCCCTGCGTCTTGGCACCCCTCACGTCGTCCCCCATCGCTGTGTTTGTGGTGCAAACGTGGACAGCCTCGGACACCACGGGCTGTCCTGTCAACGAAGCGCCGGCCGCATCTCCCGACATCACTGCCTGAACGATCTCATCCGTCGGGCTCTTGTCACCGCCGGAGTGCCAGCTGTCCCTCTGGTTTGGTGCGCGACGATGGCAAGAGACCAGACGGTATGACCCTGGTCCCTTGGAGAGTGGGACGGGCTCTTGTATGGGACGCTACTTGCGTCGATACACTTGCTCCGTCCCATATCCAGAGCACCTCGAGTTCTGCAGGTTCGGCCGCCAATCAGGCGGAAAACCTCAAGTGGCGCAAATATGAGAACCTTAGTGGGGATCTCATATTTGAACCGTTTGGGGTTGAAACCCTGGGTACATGGGGTCTGGGTGCGCACAAACTTTTCAGAGAAATCTCCAAAAAACTCATTGAGGCCACCCGAGACCCCAGAGCCGGCACCTACCTGGCCCAGAGAATAAGTATCGCAATCCAGCGAGGAAACTCTTTGAGTCTTCTAGGTACTCTGCCTGGTGGGGAAGACCTGGGAGATTTCTTTGTTTTGTAGCATTTTAAGTTTTGGAGTTGTTATTATGTTTTTTTTTAGTACTTACCTACTTTTATAGTTTGTAAATATTTTAAATAGATGTGAGTTAATTTTATTATGTAAATAAAGTCAAGTCTAAAGTATAATCAAAGTCCAAATAAATAGTCAGTACAGTCAAAAGTATTATTCAAAACAAAGGTTTTTTTGTGAAGATTTTAAATTAAAATAAACTATGAAAAGACTAAACGTAATGCAAAATATTTATTATAATTCAAAAGTAATACAGCATGAATGATCCTAATCGTCACTATTGGACCATCATATATTATCAACATCTGTTATTGTATCCAAAACAAAAAAAAATTAACAACATCTACTATTACGATAATATCACATATTACAAAGGGGAATCTGGTGCATCATAAAGACATTCTTTACCGTTTGTTTCTCCATCGTCTTCACATTCGTCCTCTTCCATTTCATTTTCGCTGTTATCTATAATTACTTCTCTATCGTGGCACAATATCACTTTTTCTATTGGCCCCATTTTTTGTTTTATTCTGATCGTTCAATAAAGTGTGATTTTTAGGAGAATAACAGCTGCACAAGCCTCTAAATTCGCCACAAATACAACTTATTTGCCTATATTGTATTTGTTTTTGCTGCTGAGATATAATTTAATGTAGTTGTAGTGTCCCAGGAACTGGTAAAACTTTATCTGGGATTAGTTTGATCATGTTTTCAATATCATTGTTAGTTACATAAAAACTTTTCACCGATTTCATACTTTTTTGAATAATAGTATGCGCATCTAGCCCGTTTGTAACATCTAACCCAAAAGCAACTTCTTTATCTAATTGCCTTATTACTGCGCCTTCTGTGCCATCCGCAACGCTTTTTCCGTGCTTGGATTTGGAAAATTACCAAGTTGTGTAAAATAGATCTTTTTTTTGTGTGAAGAGATTAAGCAAAAAAATTTCTTTTTTTGGCGGTATTGGCTGCTAGCTCCATCGGAAAAAAAGTGAATAATACGAAAATCTGTTAGCTCTTTACAAAATTTTATGACATGCATTAAATGTGCCCAGATGGCGTGAGGTTAATGACAGTTATTATCAGATATTGTAACAAATGATTGAGCTTTATCTTTAAAGTAAATGACTCCGGTATGTAGGGTTATTGAATTTTTAGATGCCCCAAAGTGAACAGCCTGGACCTCTTCTGCAAATTTACATCCGTAATTTTGCGGAAAAGTCGCATAATATAACGATTTCGTCATGTTTAATTGTATTGATGCATGTATGATATTGTTGTTGCTGATGTTTCCATATGAAAACATGGGTTTTTTAAACAACCTAAGTGCGTCTTTAAATTCAATTATTAATTGCTGTACAGTTCCACTGGTTTGTTGCTTTGTTGTTTTCTTTGACATATTTTTTTTTGCCAGACTTTATACTCCTTGTTAACTCTGATCCATTTAAACCATGATATCTCACAATCTATTTTATCTTGATCATATTCAATAGCAGCAATTTTGAACGTATCACATTTGTTAAACATGCACTCATTTGACTTTATATCACAAGCAATCGTCTTTATTACTTCATACCGTACCGACTAAAAAGGACTTATATCTAGCTGGAGTTCAGAGTGCTGATAGGCATTAGACGGGGATTTATTTGTTTGAGACGATCTATCTACAACAAATGGACGCAGCGGTGATCCCTTACCACCACCTTGACACCAAGAGGCTAGACCAGACCGTACGGCCTTCTACCCACGCCCCTATTTTTTTTAAATATATATATTGTCACGGAGATCTTCTTTTATTTTAATTTTTAATTTCACCAGTAACAATTGGCGCCCATAAACGTGGTTTTGTCTGGTCTGGCATCTGGTGTCTCTTCTTGGGTCTGTGTGTCCAGTATTTGGTGTTTGTCTTGTGCCGTCTTTCATATCCAACTCTCTCAGTACTTTTACCCGTCTGGGCCCGGGGTAGAATTGGTTCAGGTTACGTAACGGACACGTGTAAGAGGCAGGTAACGTTACAGCACTCACCCACTGTTTTTTTTAGGGTTCCGTGATATGTATCACGGAACCCTAAAAAAAACAGTGGGTGAGAAAAAAAACACAGGAACCCTGTGTTTTTTTTCTCAGTGGACACAAAATTAAATTTATAAAAAACTCTTAAATATATTCTTTGTTATTAAATATATTTATTATTATTTTATTTTTGGTCCTGTCTTTTTGGCAGGATATTAGTAATATTTTGTTTTATATTGTAAATTATTTATTTTAATATACATATTTATTTCACACATACCCACACGATACATGCACACACATCAACATCATCTTAAATGATGTTTATGTGATCTTTTGGCCTTAACTTTATTTTAATTAAACTTTTTACTTCAACATAAATATTTACATATAACCTTAAATTCGTATTCTAAATTATTTTGCTACTAACTTATCACTTTAAACTTTAATTTAACTTTAATTTATTCTTAACTTACTATGAGCGTTGGATATACTTAGTGTAGTAACTAGTAACCTTATTGTTGTTGTGTAAAGTTTAAAATTGTTAATAAACTTTATACTGTTTGTTTTTTCATTTTACTGTATAATATGGTCTGTACCATATAGTCTGCAGAAGTTGTTGTTTCTGTAGTTAGTTATATAGTACTGATTACAAATTATATTTTTTTGTGTATTTTTAGAGCATACATCTGATTATTTTTGTATTTTCTCAACACAGATATACTCACCGTTAGGATTGTGAATATTTTTTCTCGAATTTACTTGGTAACTTAACTTTTAAAATTGAATTTAACTTCTGATAAATTTATTAATTGATTTATTTTTGAAAAACTTGATTTCTTTTTAAACTTTTGAATTTACTTAGTTACTTATCTTCTTAATAAATTTTACTTTTGACAACTTACTTAACTTTGGAAAAATCTTTAATTTTTTTCTCAATGTCTGGAAAAATAAAATTTGTTTTGCTTAAAATGACTGAATTTGAGTATGGAGTTTTGATTAGGAATATTATACCAGCTCCCACTGTTGAGGAGTTGTATAGGTGTATACTTTAGTTAGGCAGCACTTTATCCATCTCGGGATATTTTTTTTTTGATTCTTTCTATTATAAAGGGTCTTTCTTTTGCTGTCAATACTATTATGTTACTTTAGATTGGCTGCGCTCTATCCACCTAGGATATTTTTTTGGATTCTTTTCTTTAATAAGGGGTCTTTCTTATGCAGTCAATACTATTAAAGTGGTATGTTACTTTGTTGGAAGGCTAGCAGTTTCGCGTTTTTTTGCTGTTCGTTATCTCTTTAGTAACGTTTTAGCTTCGACTTGTGTTGTTCTACCTCTGTTACGGAGAACAATACTCGTGTGTTAGGGCGTCTCGAGTCACACTGATTATGACCAGATGCAATATGAAAGTTGAAGTATGTATGTGATGTGCAATTTGTATGTATGATGACGTATGAATATAGGTGAATGTGGTATGGTATGAAAAGGTTGTCGGTTTTATGCGTGTAAACACTAGACTAGCACTATCTTCCAGTTCTAATTTTTTTTTATTTTCCTAATTCTTCATTTTGATAATTTGGTGAATTTTATTTTTCCAAATACCTAAAGTATTATGTTTATATAGCTTAATAGTTATTTCAGGATTTTTCCTTAGAGCACTCAAAATCCTTCGGTAACAGGGGGGGATATGTAACGTAGTTACATTTTCTCTGTTCATTCAGAGGCTTTAGCGCCATCTATCGGCGCACGTCCTTAGTAAAACGGCGTTAGCCTTCTTTAATATTCGATGCATAGATCGATTTTACTTTCGTCTTAAATCTTAGAAAAATAATAATTTAGTTTTTTAATAATGAAAAAACAGTAAATTCGTAATATTATATTACATAAATATTTATTAGTGATATAATATCTTTTTATTTTGATTTCTGGATTTCTTATCTTTACCCTTTAGTTTATAGTTGTCAAAAGTTTAAATAAGAGGAAGGAAGGGTATATATGGCACTTCTTTGAATGACATTTCCTTTTTGAATAAAATTTTCGATATACTCAAGATGTAATCGTTATAATAATTATATTTTTAACCCCGTGTTCCACGGAACTTGGTTTCGGGCAAAAAAAAACTCCGCCAACTACAGCATTCGAGGTACCGACTAAAAAGGACTTATATCTAGCTGGAGTTCAGAGTGCTGATAGGCATTGGACGGGGATTTATTTTTTTGAGACGATCTATCTACAACGAACGGACGCAGCGGTGACGGAGAAGCTTCCAGAAGTTAGAGCCCTATCCCGCATCCGCCACGTGCTAGACACCTGGATTCTAGGCTAAGTTCCCACGTGGTTTAAATTCCCTTACCACCAACTTGACACAAAGAGGCTAGACCAGACCGTACGGCCTTCTGCCCACGACCCCTATTTTTTTAAAATATATATATTATTGTCACGGAGATCTTCTTTTATTTTAATTTTTAATTTCACCCGTAACATGGGTTTTAATGCCTCTGCGCCTTCTAGTACTGGTTTGAGCCTGAATGATTTAATGGAAAGAGGTCCTAATTTGCAGCAAGATCTGCAGAGTCTTCTCATCAAGAGGATACAATTTAGATACGGTTTTACATCCGATGTTGAGAAAATGTTCAGGGTCGTTTGGTTACAACTAGATGACCAAAAATATCAAAAGATCATATGGAGAGAATCTCCCTTCGACAAAATAAACATTTTTCAATTAACGACAGTTACGTACGGCACCAAGGCCGCGCCGTTCCTGGCGATGATGACTCTTCGACGTTTAGCTCAAGAAGAGAGACAGAATTATCAAGACAGTTCTGCGTCAAAAGTGATTGAGTCAGCATTCTACATGGATGATTTAGTTTACGGAAGTCATTCTGCCGAATCAGCAAAGCATTTGATACAGGATATTATTTCTATTTTAAAGTCCGGCGGCTTTAATTTACGTAAATGGAAGGCAAATAATCAATATATAATTCCAACTAATAATAGTAATACAGAACAAATTAATTATGACGTTAAAAACACGGAGTCATCAAAAACATTGGGACTTAGTTGGAACCCACAGCAAGATCAATTCACATTTACATCAAAATTAGACTTTACGAGTAAAAATCCTACAAAACGTATTTTGCTTTCCAATATTTTAAAATTGTTTGACCCACTAGGCTGGCTTTCTCCAATTTCAACTAAAATAAAACTTATTTCAACAAGTATGGCATTTGCAATTAAAATGGGACGAACCTTTACCGGAAAATGTACATAAAAAGTGGGAAAGCATAAAGACCGATTTAGACAATATAAATCATTTTTATATGCCTAGGTGGTTAGGAATAACAGAAAATAATGTCATTGAACTCCATGGGTTTTCAGACGCATCAACAAAATGTTACGCTTGTGTTGTTTATTGCAAGGTTATAACACATGAACAGACGTCTGTAACAATGATAGCAGAAAAATCAAGATTAGTACCTGTAAATAATAAACTTACCTTGCCTAAATTGGAGTTATGCGGGGCTCTATTACTCACAAAACTATTATCTAAAATCAAAAGTTGTCTCGAGAGTTATCAAATTAATTATTACTGCTGGGTCGATTCTATGGTAGTCTTAGGACTTACGTACTCGTTGGCACCAAACACAAAGATTGTTCGATGGTATCTGGAAAAAATGGCGCTTAGAATATCTTACGCAATTATCAGTACGCAGCAGGTGGAGGCAACCACAAGAGAACATCAAGGTTAACGACATAGCTCTCATTCGCGACACTAATTTGCCGGCCGGAAGGTGGCCACTCGGCCGCGTCCTGCAGCTACACCCGGGAAGCGACGGTTTCGTAAGAGTCGTTACGCTAAAAACAAAAGGCGGTATCATGAAACGACCGGTAGTTAAACTGTCAATACTACCAGTCAATAATCAAGAATCAAATGTAAAACAGAATGATGATATAAAGCAAGTATATCACATTACTCAACCTATCAAGAAAAATACCTATTCCTTTCCTTTTCCTTTTCATTGGTATTTACAATTTTACTTTTTATAATGACCTTTATATCGAGCTCGGAAGGCTTATTTAATATTACACCGCTTCAAAATCAAAGTTTGTACTTCGACAAGGTGAGAAATATGGCGCTCATTAAAGACGAGTGGCGCCTAGTCGTCTACTACGACATGAGTCCCTACTGGGAGGGCTCATTAACAGTTAGCAAGTACTTAGATTATTTACAAAACATGTGTGATAGTAAACAAGACCATTCACAATGTGCAGCGATCATGTTACAACTACACCACGGCTACGAACAATTAAGTTATTATAATAATGTTATGATGAACAAGCAAACTTCGCGCACGCGACGAGGACTGATAAACGGAGTCGGCAATATAGAAAATTCTTTATTCGGAATTCTGGATAGTAATTTCGCTGAAAAATATGAACAAGACATACAACTCATCAAGCATAATCAAGATCATCTCGCCGCACTCTGGAAGAACCAGACCTCCATCGTCGAAGCCGAATTTAATATTTTGAAACGTACGGAGAACGTCATGAACAAGCAGCATAAGCTTATCAATCTACGATTAAATCAGGTAGAACAACAATTAAACGCCGCAAAGAAGGAAAGCTTTGAAAATAACGATTTTATTCTCTCCGCAATAGTAGCCAACAATATATTAGCTCATCTCAAGGGCATGCAGAGTACCCTATAAGACACTATGACTAACATCTACAACGGCCAACTCAGTTTACACCTCTTGACACCTGATCAACTACGCCAAGAGCTAAATACTATTTCAGGGAAAATATCAAAAGATCTATCACTACCTTTTTAGAATATCAGTTTACCTAATATTTATCATTTACTAAAAGTTAAGGCTAGAATATCAACTGAATATTTATTATTTGAAACTAAAATACCTCTAATTCACCGAGATACCCATGAAATTCATAAAATCATTGCCGTACCACGTTTAGTAAATAACATGATGATTAATATCAAACCCGTATCTAGTTACCTAGCGATTAACCTTAAGAAAGACGCTCTGTTGCCCATGACTGAAAGTGATTTAAAATCGTGTCTGCAGCAAGAATCAGGCACTCTTTTATGTAGGAGCAGGTCTCCGGTGTACGCCTTGAAGGACGACGAGAGTCTCTGTGAAAAGGATGCGCCCACCGGAAGATGGAGAATTTTTCAAGAACCGTGCCGGTCACAATGGCATGAGTTAAATCAAGTCAATACATACTTTTATTTTTATTGTCAGCAACAAAACGTAAAAATACTATGCGATGATCAAGTTTCATCGTTGCAGTTATTGCACTCCGGCTTATTGACAACAAATCAAGGTTGTCTACTGAAGTTCAAGGACTTTACTGTATATACTCATAAACAAGAAATGAGTAATTTGCACATAAAAGCAAACCTAATTGTTCCAATGTTATCTCCGATAAACTACCTTTTTAATATATCGGTACCAATCCTCGGCGCTACTAGCGCAGGTGAGGAGGATGACGTCAGCGAGCATTCAAAGCAGCTGATTCATCTGCAGAAGAAAATAGAGGAGATGAAGCAGAATGTTCCGCTGTACGACAGCGTCAGTAGCCACGACATTCATCATTATACTGCAACGTACATTATCGTTGTCGTGGGTATTGTTGGGACAGCTGTTTGGGGAGCAAGCAGGATCCGGCGCAAGCGGTCGGCGCGGGCGGCGACGGGGCAGGCGGCGAAGCGCGCTGCGCGGGCGGCGCCAGCCTCCCCGGTGATGGCGAGGCGGCAGCCGCCCTCCTCCACGGCGGTTAGTGATAATCAGTGTGTGTGTAGTGCAACTAGCGCAAGTGATAAGTTCCTCGGTTTTTCGAGTTATACAAACCTCGATAGTTATAGTATTCCGTGTAAGACGTTAAGCGTGTATCGTATTCTAGCGTAGCTAAGCAAAACAAAGGCACGTCACCGAACTTTCGCTCTGTATACGTAGTCGGTGACGATAGTGTTAAGTTTAATTCTGTTTAGATCATCAATTTGTATTTACTTACTAACAAGTGTAGGTTAAGAATAAAATGTTATCACCTTATATCATCTCATCACTATTAACCTTTCTACTCTTTTCGGTGTGGGAGCATGTACGATGCAAATCGTACATCAAGCATTTTTAAGTTTAAGCCGTCAGCGGTTTGTGACACGCGCATAATTAATTAATTATTAAATATAATTCAGTACGTTCAGATCTATCAAGGCGAGCGCGCGTGCTCGCACACCGGTTCATTTGATCATATCAAGGATCAATAAATCAGTTTATTTTTATTATTCGTAACTCTAGTATCATTTCATCTCTATCAAATAAAGTGTGTAGAGTCAATCAAGGACGCTACATATCAAAATATAATTTCTAGATATTGTACAACAAATAATTTACCACAACAACTTCTGATTGATTGTATATTAATTAAATATGAAATTTCTTATATCAAAGTAATACATTAAATTGTTTTTACCTTATAAAACGCCGACACTATTTGGAACACAACCAACCGACACCGTGACACTTGCAAACTATTTTCGTCGTATTTGATTGGTCGGTTGAATCAACGAGCAAAATGGCGACGGCCATTAAATACAAATGTTGCTATGATAAAATATAATCATTATTTTGATCATTTTTAGGTTTGGTTCATATTAAAATCGTCGTGACTATGTAGGAATTTCCAGATCATGTTATTTTTGCGGACAAACTAAAATTAAAAGATTTATTGTTTTTTATGCCTTAAATAATTAGCGTTTTAAACTAAATTTTATGTATTAAAATCTTTTTTAAAACATAACTTTTGAATATCTCCATGAAAAGTAAACGTAAGTAATTTAGTTTTGAAGTCGACAAAATGAGGTTGGACACCCGAAATTTGTATCACCAGTGCTGCACTGCACCAGTCATGTTTATTTAAAAAAATTACACCGATTTTTATAATAATTTTACAACAGCTACATAATATAAGATTAGTTTTTATAAAATATCCCCAGACAATTAATTAAAAATAAACTCCTGTTTTATTACATGACACAATTATTCCCCCGGACAGTATGATTTACTAGACGACAAACTTTTTGAAAAAATCCCGTGTACACTTCGAGATTTGAAAGCGGATGTAGGTAGGTCTCACTCAGTGAGTGAGGGATACAAAAGTATGCCTGCGGCGCCCCTTTTTATCCGGTGCCCCGGGCGGTCACCACTCCCAACACCGCTACTGCGACCACTTACTGAATCGACTTTCTTGATTTATTTTGACTTCAGCTAGACTTTGTACTTGACATGGTATTAAAATTTTAAATACATAAACGAAAATTCATTTGCCCGCTTTTTTAACTTGACACTGGCAATATTTAGTACTATACCGCCCTAAAAAAACTGGAGTTTTGCCGAGGAGTTCAATGGGTGACGTTGTGGATTTTGTATATCTATATAAATTTGTGTTATTTCGGTTCTTAATGTGTAATATTGGTAGAATATTAACCAGTAAATATTCGTTAACGTGCACAATTGTGGGCAAGTGGTACAACTTCTAAAAACGTGCTCATTTGTGTTCCGCCAAAACTCCCTAGGAACTATCAGTAAAGCTTCTACCACTTTACTGAATCGTTTGACATGACTCATGGACTGTACTGACTATTTATTTAGACTTTGACTAAACTTAAGACTTGACGATATAGGAATACGGTGTTGAAAATTGTAACGAGAGTTCTATTTCCCGCCTTTGACACTGGCAAATGGTTATAAGCCGATGCCATATATAAATAAATAAAAATGTCAAAATTCAACTAATGACGTTGGGAGGGAGTTTTGCCGGGGTGTACAATGGGTGACGTTGTGGAATTTGTAATATTTCATAAATTTGTGTTATCTTGGTTCTTAATTTGTAATATTGATAGAATATTAACCATTAAATATTCGTTAACGCGCACAAGTCTGGACAACTTCTAAAAACGTGCTATTTTGTGTTTCCCGCCAAAACTCCCTAGGAACTTTCAGTAAAGCTTCTACCACTTTACTGAATCGACTGACATGACTCATGGACTATCCTGACTATTTATTTGGACTTTGACGAGACTTTACTTGACAATATATATAAACAAGAATACAGTGTTGAAAAATTGAAACGAAAGTTCTATTTCCCGCATTTTCTACTTGACACTGACAAATGGTTTTAAGATAAGCCGACGCCATATAATATATATTAAAAAAATGACGTTGGGAGTTTTGCCGGGGAGTTCAATGGGTGACGTTGTGGGATTTTGTATTTTTTCATAAATTTGTGCTGTTTCTGTTCTTAATGTGTAATATTGGTAGAATATTAACCATTTCAATAAATGAAAACCGAAAATGTCTCAAAAATGTTTATTAAACGGAACACAATTTCACAATATAGTGTTTTTAACAATGGTTTCACTTATTACAAAAATAATATTACTAATTAAAGGCCGAAATTAAAAGTATAAAATAATTCACAAAGGCGAAAACGCGGAAAATAGTACACAGTGAATATATCATCTAGTCAGATCGGTAGCGCGCAGGAGTCTGGCGAGAGCGCATCGGACGCGACCCGCCGGAAGCTTGTCCTGACGCGTTGCTGACCAGCGGCAAGTTTGCACTGTGGTGCGAGCGAGAAGGCACGGTCTCCGGTGCACTCGTTATAAACTCCCCCTCCAAGCTGGGAACACGTCTCGAGTCCGGCATTAACGGATGAGAGTCACCCGACTCAAGAAACGAGGTCAAATCGATGCTATGGTATTTACCAATAATAACGTCCGAGTAGTGTCAGCTATATTGAACGTGATAGGAGTAATTACTTCTTTAACACGATAAGGGCCGTCACGTTTTGGCATGAATTTGCGGGTTATTCCCTTGCTAGCATTACTAAGTTGATGGACTTTTAGTAGCACCAGGTTACCAGGTACCTTGTAGTTAGGCGCAGGGACCAAACCTACAAATGATCAAAATAATGATTATTTTTTATCATAGCAACATTTGTATTTAATGGCCGTCGCCATTTTGCTCGTTGATTCAACCGACCAATCAAATACGACGAAAATAGTTTGCAAGTGTCACGGTGTCGGTTGGTTGTGTTCTTGGTTGTGTTCCAAATAGTGTCGGCGTTTTATAAGGTGAAAACAATTTAATGTATTACTTTGATATAAGAAATTTCATATTTAATTAATATACAATCAATCAGAAGTTGTTGTGGTAAATTATTTGTTGTACAATAGCTAGAAATTATATTTTGATAAGTGTAGTAGAAGAATCGTCACATCCATTCGTCACGTGACGTACAAGCGGAACTTTTTTCGTGACGAAAAGGAATTCTAAGGCTGGGTGTATATAGGCGAAGTTATAAAAGATGCAAAACTACAAGATTAATGTATTTAATAATATACAATTTTAGTTTAATATTGAATTTAAATACGATTAAATCGATTGACTCATGATCAAATTATTGATTTATGTATTTTTATTTAAAAATATAAACATATTGTGTTTTTAAAGTATTTATTCTTTAATCAAATTATATCATTGAAACATATTACGGGTATGACTTTACTACCACAACTTCTGCTAGCTAAATAAAATACATAACAATGTAATATTATCAGCTTGAACAGTAATATGGTAGGTAATGTTGTAATGGACCAAAACCAACTAAGATAAGTTTCTTTTTTCAGATACATTATTTGAATTCGCCATCACAAGTCATGTAAAGATGCCCGATTTTGTAGATCTCGACCGTTTTTTAACAAGAAACGATTTCGATTTACATCAACAACAGTGGCCGTGGATAACCATTTTGTGCTCTCAAGAAGTTTTATTAATTGTGATTACACACCTGCCCATTCCACTTCAAAATATATAATTGGAATATACCTGCTTTGTTACATGTGAATTACTTCTGGTGTCAAGACTGTTTCCAATATACGGTATATGACCACTATCCCGACAAAGAATGTCCGTATTGTTATTTTAATTGCTAAGTTAATTTAATTTTTGAAGTTAATATCTATATACAGTGTAAATTTTATTACCATGGCTCTTACGGCTGCAGAACGCGCAAGCAACTGAAAAGACTGAAAATAAAAGGGAAAAATAATAAAAGAGAAAAAAAGAAAAGATAAAAGAAAAGGAAAAAAGAAAAGAAGGAAAGAAAGAAAAGAGAAAACAGAAAGAAAAGAGTAATAGAACTCTCCGAAGAAGAAAACTGAAGCAAAGAAAATATGGAGAGAGCAAAAACGTAAGCAAAAAGAAAATAAGAAAACAAAACCAAAGACTACGCCCAAAGAAGTGCCAAAAAATAAACATACAAAGGAGCACTCATTAAAAATCAGACACACGAAGGTGTGTAAGAGTTACAAGAAAGCTTTAAATAATATAAAGATGTTGAAACTAAGACTAGATAGTTTAAGAAAAAGATTTTATCGAGTTTAGAAGAAGCACGATAATGACATTGAAATGTTAAAAAACGAATATGATAAAGTCAAAGTCCGCAACAAATGTATGGAAATTTCCGATCTAATTCCGAATAATCGAGCGTTGTTATGAATGTTCTTGGACAAATTTGCCTGAACGGTTGTAGGGGTGGCGCCGAGCGTGTGCCGGGGCGCCGGCCCAGCGCGTGCGGCGAACTCGGAGCGCGCCGAGGGCGAAACCCGAGCAGCGCGGGCGCATCTGTGCGCACCGTCGCCGAATTCGTTGTCCGCGAAGCCGAAGCTGCTTCCTCCATCGCGTCCTCTAATTATTTGGCGTATCTTCTCGAAAAGCGCCTCCGTTGTCGCAAACTCTTCGCGGCGAAGGCGCTGTCTCGTCCGCGTATGGAGCAGGCCGTACAACATATCCAATTTAATCTTTTCGCTAAGGTCATTTTGTGGAAGGCGAGCGAGAAGGGCTCGAGCCTTCGAAATGTACAACTCCGTATTTTCACCTTTCAGCTGCGGGTTCGCAAAAAGTTCTCTATAAATGCGGCGAGGGGGGTGCCGGTTACCGAAATCACCACGTAAGAACCGCAGCGCGTCGTCCCACGACGTGACGGTGGTTTTTACCCCTTGCCACCACGTAGCTGCGTCGTGGGTCAGCAGCATGGATAAACCGCGCACTGCATTATCATCACTGGTATTCGTACAGTCTTTGTAGGACTCGACCGCGTCTACGAAAGCGTCTAGCGACTCTTGCGGCGCACCGCTGTAGCGTGCCGTGCAGGCAGCAAAGTTCCCTGCAGGAATAGCGGGTGTCGGCGAAGGTGAAGCGGTGTGGCGTTGCGTCTCGGAGACCGTTGCGGGGGACGCTCTAATATTTTCGTAAATATCTCGAACGTGGCGGCTTGGCTCTGCTGCATAGCCAACAGCGTCGCTGTGAGGCTCTGAGCGTCGATGGGTGACGATGCCGCGGCCGCTCCGGCGTCGGTACACGGCGCGGGCGGCGGGGGCGAAGGCGTCGGACGCGTGGCAGCAGGCATGGGCGAGCCGCTATCCTCCGGACTGTCGGGTTCCAATTGACGGCGACGCGAAATTCGTTTTGATCGCGTCATAATACTGAGTTCAATAATAACGATTCACTAATCACTGAGTACGTAAAAACTTTTCACAGTTCGGCCCCGAGTTGGGTAGCCATTTTAATAAATGAAAACCGAAAATGTCTCAAAAATGTTTATTGAACGGAACACAATTTCATAATATAGTGTTATTAACATTGGTTTCACTTATTACAAATAATATTACTAACTTAAAGGCCGAAATTAAAAGTATAAAACAATTCTTTACAAAGACGAAAACGCGGAAAACAGTACACAGTGAATATATTATCATCTAGATTCTAGTCGAATGTCGATCGGTAGCGCGCGAGAGTCTGGCGAGAGCGCGTCGGACGCGACCCGCCGAAAGCTTGTCCTGATGCGTTGCTGACCAGCGGCGCGTTTGCACTGTGGTGCGAGCGAGAAGGCACGGTCTCCGGTGCACTCGTTATACCATTAAATATTAATTATCGTGCAGAAGTGTGGGCAAGTGCAACTTCTAAAAACGTGCTATTTTGTGTTTCCCGCCAAAACTCCCTAACTTTCAGTAAAGCTTCTACCACTTTACTGAATCGCCTGACATGACTCATGGACGGTACTGACTATTTATTGTATTATAGACTTGACGATATAGGAATACGGTGTTGAAAATTGAAACGAAAGTTTTATTTCCCGCCTTTTTTGACAATGGCAAATGGTTTTAAGATAAGCCGACGCCATATATATATATATATAAAAAAAAAATCTAATGACGTTTGTGATTTGTCATAACTTATTGTCATTTGACAAATATTTTCGTCTCATGCAAGAAGTAAAGACGCCTACGTAACGAAATTTAATAAATAAATAAATTATTCAATTCAATATTTTCGTGCGTCCTACGTGATCCAGTTCAGTCAAAACTATATAAAACAATATATCACAATGACTGCGCTTGCTTTTAGAGTCAAAAGTAAAAACGGTCAACAAACACTAAAAGACTTGACCTCTGATAGTACTGTGGGTGAATTAAAAATGTTCCTTTCAAGTATATCGGATATAAGTTTAGACAGGATTTGTATATTGTGTGGGTATCCGCCTAAGCCATTAGATATTAGCAACGACGATAAAACAATTACTGAGATAGGATTAAAGACAGGCGAAACTTTGATTGTGGAAGAGAAAGCAGCACCAACAATAATTGCTAGTGTTACGAAACCAGAGCAGACAAAGCCTGTCGAAAATGGCGTTGTTCCTCAGAATACGACGGTGCCCTGTAGACCTGGTATTTTAATGAAGAAAGTAGTTCCTTCTGACAACTCCTGCCTCTTTACCAGTATAGGTAATTACTTGATAACACCATCATTCTAAGTTCAAGAGTGAGCCAACATTGCTTAGTTTCATCAGTCCTAAACATAACTATTGTTGTCTCTAATTTTAATATTGTAATGGTTAGTGTTATTTTCTTTGACGAGGCAATGTCCTTTAATATTGTGTACATGTATTTTTAATTTATTAAAAATTACAAATTTATTTTCAGGTTTTGTATTAAAAGGTGCGATTGATATAACGGCACATACCCTAATGCGTCAAATTATTGCAATGGAAGTGGCAAGTGATAAAGATACCTACAGTGAAGGCTTCTTAGGTAAATCAAATGTAGAATATTGTGATTGGATACAGCAGCCTACTTCATGGGGTGGTGCTATAGAGGTAAATGGCATATTTAGTATTTTATAAGATCATGGTAACAAATAAATATTTTGACCTGTTAGGGTTCCGTAGTTCATGTCTCGGAAACCCTATAGTTTCCAAGGTTAGTGCTAGAAAGATGGAACTGCAAGTGCTAAAATAGAATCACGAAAAATATATTTTTTATTTGTTTTTTCCTTGGGGTCCAGAATAGGCTTAAAATATGCCAATAAAATGTGCAATGCTTTTTTAAAATGAATATAATATTTTTGTGTGTAAATGCATCAGATTTTTTGGGTTATTAAATATGTTAGCGTAATTTTTTGTAATTTTATAATTTCAGGTGGCCATTCTCTCCCGTTTTTATGGTGTTGAGATGGATGTAGTTGACACACTAAATGCAATTATCAATCGCTTTGGAGAGGACAAAAACTATGGACAGAGAGTGTTTTTACTATTTGATGGAGTACACTATGATCCTTTATATTTAGAACAATCCGATGTGAGTATAATTATTAAGGGTACATTCCTTTTCTCACCAGTATAACTGGCCAGTGCGATTTGACACCACATCAGTCAGGAGTCTTCTTCTTTTGGCATATCCTCTGGGCCTCCTGTAATAATAGGAGTTGCCAATGTCAGTGTTCGTGCGAATGTTTATGAAAGGCCAGTGGTTTTGGAATGTGACAATGGTATGACAGCAAGATGTCTCGAAGAAGAGATCGCACTTGCCAGTAATACTGGCATAGAAAAAGAACTGAATAGTTTTTTTTGTTACCAATACTATAATATTATGCAAACAATTTCCTTTGCTGGTTGAGTTTCTTTAAAATAAAATTATTGATGTTTTACATTTAAAATCAATTAGGTGTACAACATAGACGTACGTATATGATAAAGACGAGGCATGTTGAGGCAAAAAGTGTCTCCAGTTGAATGACCCCACTTTTCGAGATTTTTTGAGGCCATTTTGACATTTGAATTATGTTGAAAACAAGACGGCTGACATTTGAAGCATGGTGAGAACCAAGATGGCGTAACTTTTTCTTGTATGAAGATTTGTTCTGCCAAATGTACGTCATAGCCTATCTTGAGCTTTGAAATCTTTGGTGTACAATGCAAATTCAAGTGATTTTTTTTCGTTTAACTCAAAATTTTCTAATTTCAGGGTGGCATCCAAACTATTTTCCCATTAGAAGACATGGATATATACAGAGAAGCTGAACAGTTGGCACAAGAAGCAAAATCCTCAAGACAGTTCACTGACCTCAATAAGTTTACCCTGAAGTGTATGGTTTGTGACACCTTGCTCACTGGTCAAAAGGAGGCTCAGATACACGCTAAGGAGACCAAGCACACAAACTTTGGAGAGGTGTAGTGTACATTTACTGTTCATTATCATGAACATTTTGTTTTGAGTTCCAGTAAGGTCACCTATTGAAATCGACTAAAGAAAATGAGAAATAGTCATTTTAATTACATATTATTAAAAAGTTTTCTCACTATGCTAAATAATTGTTATCTTATTATTTAGGCTTCTTATTAATAAATTTTTTATCGCTAACTGTACATATTTCTTAATTTTATTATTTTATAAGCACCAGAAAAAATATATGCAATAATTTTACTCTTTAGTCTTCCAATATTTTCACGATCACCAAAGCTCTCTAGTTTTTTTCCTATAATAATTTTGGCTTTGTACTATTTTGAGTAAGGAATAATATTACCTTACCTAAGTTGTATAATAATATTGAAAACCCATTAATATTACATTTTTTATGTAATAGTTGAAAACATTCAAAATATATTTTTAAAATAATTTTAAATAGCAGAAACTTGTAAAAATATATTGCTCAAAGATTTATATAACCTCCTAGTTACACTTAGTCTGTGCTAACATATAATTAAATTCATTAGTTGGTAAATGTTATGAGAGGCATTTCTTGACTAAAAATAAAGGATTTCTTTTATATATAACGATAAAAGAACCGTACCTACCATAACCGTACTGTACAAAACAGGAAATATTTATTGTAACGAAAATAAGGCAAACATTTCATACTCTGTTAAATATTTTAAGTACATACAGGTAGTTTTCCAATTGCAGCACGAAAGCGCATTATGCGGCATAATGCTCAACGTTGAATGTTTCAACTAAAGCAATGCTTCGCACAATCGAGCACTCTCCAAAGTACTGCTTTCGCATGATGCGTGCAATCGATACCAACTCAGTGGCAGAAAATTAACAAGTGTTTTTTCTTTTAGTTGGCAGCGATCAAAATTCTATTTACATATTATCGTTAGTAATATTGTTCATTGTTGAAAAAAAATTAAAGCTTTCGTCTCGTCGGTAGTTTTTTTGGAAAGAATAAAAGTTAATTCAGACTGTGTTAGAATGAAAGAAAAAATTTAAGTATGGATGAAGGTACAAACATTAACTATTTTTTTTATATTCCACCATTGATAACTAATAATACATCTACGTATTCCACATTTTTTTTTTCAACACTGAACTTAGCGCACTCTGCTGGTGCATGTGAAAACTAATTCACGTTTCAAATAATAAGCATCAGCACAATTCAGCATTGTGCGCCACTGAGTCGCATTATGCTTTATAATTGGAAAACTACCAAGATATATTTTTAACAGCTGTAATATTTGTTGAACGCACGTTTTTTCAAATTTTAAGATATTTAATGTGGTCATTAAAAAAAGGACTGAAGGAAGGAAGGAAAGGAAAGAAGGCAATAACATACAAATACAAAATTAACCTTTAAATGAAAAAGTAAGTAATATTTAACACTATAAATTAAAGTATTAAAGTTTATGTTAGTGTTAAATTAAATTAAATTGTTAGTGTTAACCATAGTAGGTTAACACTAACAATTTAATTTAATATGGATTTTGTAATGAAGCAAAAGCAAATTTTTCTCGATCTTTTATCAAGACAAATTAATTCATTGTGATACATAGATTCCCCTGAAATATATAGTTAAGACGACGGTGTGTGTGTGCGCATTTCTGATTTCAACTAATGAAAACTTATTCTATGATTTAACTGTTTTAGTAAAATTATTATTTTATTTATCGTACATAATAATATGTAAATAAAATAAGTTTGTTTACAAAGCTAGTGTTATTTTGTCATAGAAATTACTGAGATGTATAAAATTGATGAGACTGTAGTTTTGTAAACATTTGTTTTGTTTTATAAATAAAGATTTAAAAAACACTTGCGGACTTATGTTGTTAGCCCTTTTCAAGTTTACATAAATGATATACACAAAATATATTTATAAGTATTTTTATTTAACACAAAAATGTACAATATCAATAAATATAGAACCTAATCACATCGGCTTTCACTTTTAATAACTATTCACTTTATACAAAGGTTGTTACACAACATTTACGCTAATATAATAAAAAATACGATTCTGACTGTAATTGTGCAATACGGACAATCCATAGCATTTCATTCTTAAAATTTTAGTGTACCTGCATCTTAACGAATGCGGTAGTGTGCACACAATATGTTAATAACTTAAAAGCACACTGCTGCATTCACAAGTTAAATTAATTTAAGAACTATTAGGTTTTAAAAACCTAAATTTTAATAATATAATTTTTATATCTATATGATTTTAATTATAGATTCGAGTCAAATATTTAATTAAACGCAAAATATAAAGGAAGCAGCCTGATATTAAAATAAAGGTTTTGACGTCAGTGCTAGATTATATTATTATCGCTTATAGTTTAACTTTTATAACTTATTACTGCAATACTAATGGAAATGTCCAAGATTTATAACTGTCACAATGAAAACTTCTGAAATATTATCAATTCCTTACATACTATATAGAAGACACAACATGTATAATCTTATAATCTCGTTTGTATACTGTTTATATTTCAACGTTTTTAACTTTGTACAGTGTAAATTCACAGTTGAAAACTTTAACACTAGACGAAAGAGTCGCTTAGATGCTAACAGATTCAAGCATTTTTAATAAAACTCTGTAAATGCTCAATTTAAGCAAGAAACTTCGAGAATTTCAATAAAAGGTTTGAATATCGTGTGCTTATAAAAAGGTTCGTACTTTAAAATTTCGTGTTGTGTCGAGTGGAAGCAAAAGCTCAAATCTGTTTTCATCTTTGCAGGAATAATTTAAAAGCTTATATAAGCAAGTACTTGAAACAATCGTTAGACAAGTTGTTATTTTCACATTTGTACGCAAACACTTAACACTTTAGGCCTTCCGAGGAAAAGATTAACTTTTTGAATACACACAACAGTCTCACAGTTCAAAGTGAAAAAACCTATAGAAATTAATAAAATATAAGCTTGTATAAATGTTCAGATAAAAGCTTGAAATAAAATATGAAATGCTGCGAGGTGCAATGGACTATACGGGTGAAGCAGATTATTTAAATTTTTTATTATTTCTATCTATTTCTTATTTAAATATTATATCAATCTTGTCCAGAAAAAGTTACTCTGCCATCTAATTCGAATATCACAAGATGCAATTTTTAAGAATATTTGAACAGCATACAAATTATTATATTTAGTTGAAATGCAAGTTAGTGACAAATCCCATCTTTCTTAACAAGATCCAAGTTATCAAAAATACCTCGAGCCTAACATCACATTGTAAACGACCTATATTTTTAACAAAACTAAAACAACTTTATACGAGTTTTGTTTTCATAAACGTTAATTTTGATAACTTTTATTTTTAGTATTATTTGATACGTTTCTGGTGACTTGTCTTGATTAACTATACTTTTATCAATTTATTTATCTAAAATATTTCAAGTGAAAACTTAAAAACATATTCATAGAATACGCGAGTTTAGCAAAAGTAGTTTTTTTTTTTTTTACTTAAAATTAAATAATTGCTAGTTCCAAAAAAGAAATAATTCTCATTATATAGACGAGGAATGATTGGTTAATCAAATTTAGAAAAACAAATAAAAAACTATAAAATAGAAACAAAAAAAATAGTGTAATATCCAATATCCATTGATAAAAGTATAGGCGTGTAAAATATTATTGCACTCTCGCCAAGGCAGTGATTTGTCTAATATAGAAAATAATTTATCAGACATCGCTTGATTTACCATTCATTCTCTTTTAATCTTCGCACAAGATCTTATTCCCGTCTATTACCCGAGCTAGTGAATCATTATTTACAGTTTCATTAACTATTAAAACAATATTTTTTCTTAGTTGTTTTTTTTTGCATTGCTTTTTAAAATTGTAGTGGCATTTTTCATCACAATAAAATGCCGCATTTAACAAATTAAATTAGAATTTAACAAAATCAAGCGTGAGACGATCCATCTATTATGTGCGGTAGAATCTCAATGTCTATCTAAAATATATTTTTTCGAAAATGTTCTCATCGATATTTGTGTAATCGACATATTTCGATATATGCGTAGTTATCGATACGTAACTTGTAAGGTACAACACCTAATGTCGGTGCGTCACAAGTTAAATTATATTATCGACTATCGTGTGATGAATGCGGAAAATCGATGTCGTCGAGTATGTTATTTATGATTACTAATAACGATATTACGCATTGTTAACTGCTGGATATAATTTTCAGTTAAGTATCGAAAACTACGCACAACAGACTATTATCGATGTAGCGAACATCGCTAACTACATATCGATCGACATCTACTGCTGGAGGTAGGAGAAGCGCGGCAGGGATATGCCGAATTTGGTCTCGAGGCCGGTGAGCACGGGCGTCGCGACCTGGTACCCGCCGATGTGGTGCGGCCGGCACGCTGACTCCTCCACTGCGGACGATACGTGCTGCTCCGAACCCGCTGGCCGGCTGGAAAATAAGGTTTTTATTTTATTGAATACAGTAACAGGCTACAACATTTCTACAATTAATAACAATTTCAACAATATACGTTACATTAAATCTCCAGTCCGATTATAACGGTGCATAGCATTTATTGAACAATTGTTTGCCTATTTACGACGGTTAATCTTATAGATTAGACTTTAGCTAATAAAAGAGAGGAGAAACGATAATTTAGTTGAGTTCACAGTACATACAGGAGCAAACGTCTCAAAAATACTTACGATCCTCCAAAATCGACGAAGAAGAGACGCTGCAATATCTCGTACGTGACGAGCGTGACGGCGAACTGCGGCGACGAGCGGAACACGCGCGCTGAAACATTACTAGTTGCGTTAGCGACGCCAGCTTTTACGTTGTTACCTATGTTTAGAATTTGAAGAAAGTGGGGATAGAGGTTTAGAGCATGCGGCTACTCAAAGGCTTCATAATCTGTTCAGGGCCCCAATAGGCTATTTGACTCATATTTAATTTCATACATTGAAGGAGTATTTCCTTCAGTACTTGGCTTAGGAAGACATATTCTAGCGATATGATAAATTAAAAACTTAAGATTGATAAGAAAGTTGATTTAAAAATATGTATTTTTGTGTTTTAATTTCCACTGATGAAAACACCTCGAAGTAACTTCCGGCAAGAATATGACGACACAAGCACACTAAACACATATGTAGTAGTGAAACGTAACATTTCTGAAAATAAATAGGTCATGACATCTCAAAAAGTTATTTATGTCAAAACGTCAAACGGAACGTAACACCGCCATTTTACTACTACGGACTATAGTCCGTAGCACGTGCTATAGCACGAATTACAAATAGTACTAGTATGACGTCACAGCACAGATAATCTATCAACCAACATGGCGAATAGTGTCTTCGGCGGTTTTTTGTAATATTTTTTTGTAGGTTTAGGTAGGTAGGTTTTTAGGTTTCAAAATAATGTCATGTAATTTTTTTGTGTGTAATGAAACAATTATGAAGCGTTTAGGACATAAATAAAAACAAGGTCAAGTAGCCTATTCTAGTACGAGGGCGGGTCAATAAGTCCGTGACTTTTGGAATAAAACACAGATTTTTTGATAAATAAATCATTTTATTTTTCAACGTAGTCCCCCTTGAGCTTCTCCAATTTTTTTATCCCTTCCAAAAAATATGATTTGTCGAGGTCCTCAAAATAGGCCTTTGTTTGTGTTACATATATCAACAGTAAGATGTAACTGTCAATGTCATTATTGACATTGACAGATGTCATAAGTAAAGCCTATCGAGTTTATTTAGTTGGCCAAAAGGCTATACATAGTGTAGACGTATATATTGTGTTAAGCATATCTCATTACATATTGTAATACGTATTCGTGGTAAGCACCAATAAAGGAGAGTATAAGAATTGCTGCTGTATTATTATCGTCACCACACGAGCGCACGAAGGACTTACAATCAAGAGGTCATAGACCAACACAGTTTGCGAGATGACTTCATCATTGGAGTCAAATCTTTTTCCACCGAGCCATTTTTTCAGGTTTGGGAACAAGAAGTAGTCACTCGGAGCCAAATCTGGAGAATAGGGTGGATGTGGGAGCAATTCATAGCCCAATTCATGGATTTTTGCCATGGCAACTGCACATGTGTGCACCCTTGCATTGTCTTGGTGAAAAATAACTTTTTTCTTGGCCAAATGAGGTCGGTTTTTTTTCAAATCCTCATTGAAGCGGTCCAATAAGTTGGCATAATATTCCCCATTAATTTTTCTTCCCTTTTGAAGATAGGCAATGTGGATTATCCCACGTGCATCCCAAAAAACAGTCGCCATAACTTTATCGGCTGACAAACCCACCTTGGCCTTCTTTGGCGCCGATTCACCCTTAGAAACCCACTGTTTTGACTGTTGTTTGGTCTCTGGTGTGTTGTGATGGATCCATGTTTCGTCCACGGTTACAAAACGGCGCAAAAACTCCTCCATATTGTGATTAAACAACGCCAAACCTTCCTGTGAAGTTGTTACACGATTGCGTTTGTGATCGACTTGCGGAAAGCTTTCTCATGCCCAAGTGATCATTTAAAATTGAAACCACTGAGCCATGCGAGATGCCTATGGCTTCCACAATCTCTTGCACTTTCAATCTTCGGTCGGCCAACACCATATCGTGAATTTTTTCGATTGTTTCGGGTGTAGAGACCTCAACTGGGCGTCCAGGACGTTCGGCATCTTCAGTGCTTGTACGGCCACAACGAAATTCAGTAAACCACTTTTTTACCATTGAAATCGATGGTGCAGAGTCTCCATAGTATTTATCAAGCTTAGCCTTGGTCTCGGTAATGGTTTTTTTTCGCAAAAAATAATGCTTAATGAGCACACGAAATTCACTTTTTTCCATTGTTTCCTTAAGTTACTGGATAGTCTGATAAAGATAGCTGTAAAACACAAACTAACTGACGCAGCAACTTCAAATTTTGATAGGAGTCAACTGACAGATGCCTGTTGACAGGAGTAGTGTTGCTTTTTCAGTAAGGAGGTTAGAAATTGAAAAAGTCACGGACTTATTGACCCGCCTTAGTACCTCGAATCTCGGTTCGGTTTGGGGCCTATGCGAATGAGTCGACGCGTCAACCGAACTGCGATTAGAGGTGCAAGAATTGGGGCCCAGATCCAAATAAATCTAAACGTAAGCAAACACATGAAATTCGACAAAATGAATGTGTCATTCTATAGGCATGTTGCCTAGTATGGAATATGATATTTTTATTAATTAAATTTTAAAGTTGTTGATTAAAGGTACATAAATGTAAAAGAAATAGGTATTTAGATTGACGCGATTAAAAATTATAAACAAATAAAAAATATTGCCCATCCGTTTGTAGCAAAACGATTTGTTACGTCTAGTTACGACCGCCATACATTTTGTAATGACAAATGTATGGCAGGTGCAACTCGTGACGTCACAGGCCGATATATCGCTCTCTTTCATATTGTAAATTTAAATTGTTTGTATCTCCGTTACTTTTTAAGATATACGAAAATGGGTTCTAGATTGTTTATTAACATGTTGCTAACATCGAATACACGAAAAAAAATTTTAGTGCAGCTTTGTATCACAGTAATTAAGTGACGTTTAAATGAGGGTTATTGAGATATTTCCTGCCGTTAGGGGGTAGACCCAACTCACACAAAGCGTCATCTGATGGCGTAAGTGGTATCAAAAACGGTCAATAAGAATTTTCGATTCTTTTTCTGTCACCAAGCGGCGCTTGGTAGCCCGACGGTTTTTGTCGTGTCAAAAAGCTGTCAGAAGTCACGATTTAAAAACCCTCATTGATAGCAGCGCGCTATTGTTTTGTTTTCATAGGTCTAAAGGGCCCCCGAGACGATCAAACGGTTTGACTCAAACCTTACATGTTTGAAGCAACCGTTTGACGTCGGTTTGATTGGTTTGTCAAACGGCACTGTTCAGTTTCACTGTCACTTCACTGTCAAACAAAACAAAAATATGTAATTCCATCAAACGAGCTTCAAACCCGTAAATGTTTGACAAAATGTTCAAACGAGCTTTGTAGACGATCAAATTGGTTGGACAAAAATTTACGTGTTTGAGTCAAATCGTTTGATCGTCTCAGGGGCTCTTAAATTCAAGCGATAAATTGATGAGTCCACCGTTTAAGTATAACCATCATCATAATATACGTGAAGGAAAAACTTTCAGTACAATGTGCCAGCAGAGGAGTATGATATTTGGCACAGTTAAAGTTTATGCGAAGGAAGGTGTGTAGAAATACATTTTTTTAAATAATGCTTAGAAATACATAAAATTATAACTACACACACTACCGAGTGTTTGATAGATACAATTTTGTTAGTAGGTAACGTTGACGTTAGTCAATCTGTCACAACATTAGGGAATATGCACACCAAAACGGATAAAATATTTTCATGTGTAATTTTTGTCGCTAAAAAACATACCTGTACAAATATTTTTAAAATGTATCGTGAATTAATAGTGAAATTTAATCATCAAAAAGTGGCTTCTTTGAAAATCCCGCGCAAATTACAAAAACGCATACGAGGGCTGCACTAAAAGTATCGGGAATGGAATATTTCCACTGTTCCTGTCATTTTAAAATCTTTTTAATTTAAAACTCCTTGGTTTTAAAAATCGAATACCGTTTATTTATTTAAAAAAAGATTCTCGGTCTTGTCACAAGGTCTTGTCAAACTTGTTTAGTCGTTGAGAAAATGGAATTGACTCGAGAAAATTCTAGAGCGATGATTTATTATGACTTTCGAAGTGGTTTAACACAAAAACAGTGTGTTGACCGGATGATTTCTGCATTTGGTGATGAAGCCCCATCCAAAACCACAATTTATCGCTGGTTTGCTGAATTTCAACGTGGACGTGTCAAGCTCAGTGATGATCCCCGTCAAGGTCGTCCAAAAACTGCAGTCACCCAAGAAAGAAAACGTTGATGCTGTGCGTAAGCTGATTGACGAAGATCGACATGTGACATACCGCGAAATTCAGGCAACTTTAGACATTGGCATGAGTCAAATACAAATAATCTTGCATGAACAATTAGGTGTAAAAAAGTTGTTTTCCCCATGGATACCGCATTTGCTCTGTGAAGAGCAAAAAGAGCCGCTTTTTGCTCTTCACAGAGCAAATGGGCGGGAGAGCGTTACTTGGTGCGTCAGAATTCTCGAAAGATTCCACGCAGGATCCTCAAATGCTGTATATAACATCGTATCAGGTGACGAATCCTGGATATACGCGTACGAACCCGAAACAAAAAACCAGTCACGAGTTTGGGTGTTCGAAAATGAGTTAAAGCCAACAAAAATTGTTCGTTCACGGAGTGTTGCAAAAAAAAATGGTGGCCACGTTTGTCTCCAAAACCGGCCATGTTGCGACTATTCCTCTTGAGGGACAAAGAAAGGTTAATGCAGAATGGTATGCTTACATTTGTTTGCCACAGGTCGTTTCTGAACTCCGTAAAGAGAACTGCAACCGCCGCATCATCCTCCATCACGACAATGCGAGTTCTCACACCGCGCACAGAACAAAAGAGTTTTTAGAGCAAGAAATCATAGAATTATTAGACCATCCGCCTCACAGCCCCGACCTAAGCCCTAATGATTTCTATACTTTCCCTAAAATAAAGAATAAATTGCGTGGTCAGAGATTTTCATCACCCAAAGAAGCTGTGGACGCCTACAAAACGGCCATTTTGGAGACCCCAACTTCCGAATGGAATGGTTGCTTCAATGATTGGTTCCATCGTATGGAAAAATGTGTCAAATTTCGCGGAGAATACTTCGAAAAGCAATAAATACATTTTTAAATAGTAATGTTGTGTCACTTCCTTGATTCCCGAAACTTTCATTGCCGCCTTCGTATGTACTGGCGGAACAAAACGTGACGTCATCGTACACGAACGTGTATCAATTTTCAACTCTTTTTTTTTATATTTAAGGCGTAAGGTATTAAACCATAGCCAGTGTCAATTTTCATTGTGTCAAGGTGTCAAGTGAAACAGATTTTCGTATAATGCTTGGGCTATATTATGATTTATGATCCGGAATCCGGAAGTCCGAAAAAAATTCTGAGCATTGAAAATAGAACTCTGCGCTAGTACAATACCGTTGAAAATCGAACACATTCATTCAATCACTCATTGACACTCGTATCTTCCATTTTCAACTCTATTGTATTAGCTCACAGTTCTATTTTCAGTGCACTGAATATTCCAGGGCCAGGCGGATTCCGGGTGAAATAGTCCCTGCGTAATAAATCTAAAGGGCCATACTGACCATCCAGCCTGCAAGCCCAAGGCCGCGGACTTGTTGGCAAATTTTTTAAATGATTGACACTAATGACAATTTGATATATTTGGTAATGTTATAACAAGTTAGAAACGTTTAAAAAAATACATATATACATATTCCCTTTTACATATTTTATCCTTTATAAAGTTCAAATTAAAAATATATATATTATGAGCGAATTTCGACCACATTGCGACCTTTAGTAAAATAAAATATACAAGTTATTTGTGTCGGGTGCAACAGTCGCCGACAGATCAAGTGCACTACTTTTGCACATTATTCCCATGTAGTAAAATCGAAAAGTAGTGTAGTAGTAGCTGTAGTAATCCGAAATCAGTTTATCAGCCGTCCCACGATGGCTCATTTTGAATTTCAGTATGAAGTATTTTACCTATAGCTCCCTTCCAGAAAGCTCTAGCGCCTTCTTCCGCGTATATTTTTCTTGTTGCGTCAATGACTCCATGGTATGTGGTCTGTCCAGATCTAGCTACCACCTGGGAAATAAAACTAGGTTATTAAAACGTCTTCTAAAGCATGGACACATGGATAATTCAATTAACTATTTTTGTAGCAAGCACGTCACCATGGTGTTATTTAAAAGCAGCAAGGACATATATTTGTTTATGGATGTCGTACTTTATTATTGGCCTATTCGGTTACTACCTTGTATGTTACAATTAACACCTGTACTTAAACGGTACACCAGCTTGTCGTATCCGTACATTAACGTTAAAGGTATATCCGTATACACCGCTCAGAACCAATTCAATCTAAATATTAATAGAGACAATAGCACGCTATAATGCTACCGATTTAAATGAAGTATCATTTACCGTACAAAGAAATACAATGACACATTCATTTCGTCGAATTAAATATTTGATTATATTTAGATGAAATTGGATTTGAACAGAATGTTATATAGCAATAACGTTAGTTGGACTATGGCAATGACGTAATAACCTGTAGGCGCGTTTTGATGACGTCAGCGGGTGTGACGAGCGACGCGGCGGGCACGCCAGCGATGGCACCGGCAGCGAGTAGCGTCAGAGGACTGTTGTAGCCGTTCTCGTCGGCGAACTTAGCCTGGAATTATATTAAAGAACCAAGTAAGCATTATGATCAATATTAAAAACGTCAGTGTTGTCATGCACGCGCGTACGAGCCCGCGCGCGCGCGAGTTTTCACGGAAACTAGAGTGACAGTTATCAGAGGGTCAATTCTGCTAAGTAAAACCTGTAATAATACAATTACAATCAAGTCCCGAAACGCTAAAACTGTCAAACCGGTATTTTCTTAAACGTTGCGCTGCGTTAGCGTCTATCGCCTCCTGATTGGTTCAAACATCATAAAATCAGTTTATGATAACAAATTGCTTCACATTTAATACAATCAAAATAAAACGAAAGTCTACTTTAAATACGAGAATTTAGGTACAGCTTACTAGCTTTTTCAATAGTATAATATTTTTTTTTAAACTCTATAGGTACAGACTGCTGGCCTGGCCTTGTGTAGTTTTTATAATAATACAATATGCAGATAATAAACAATCAATGAAACCTATCTATATCTCACCTTAGTATGCGCGTACACGGGGAAGTATATGGCGCTGAACGGCACGTCTCTGAGCAGGCAGGCCTTCGCCCCCTTGTACAGGCCGAAGAGCCCTAAATCTTTGACGACGGTCCACGCGCGAACCTTGCTCCCGCCTGCGATCTCGCCCGCCACTTGTAGACGGATTTTGACTATTTCGAGAGGGTTCGTGAACACTACTTGTGAAGCGCCGGCCTGAAAGATTGTGTTTATTAACTGACTGACTGAGAAGATACTGTGTTCATTAACTATGTTTTTGCCATACTGTGATGCGAGTGTTGTTTGGCCCGACTAAAGTTGATAAATACAAAGATAGGACTTTTACCTTAGATTAAGTATTTTTTTATGAAAAAAAAAAATATACGGAACCTACCTAGTACTTAGTAGGTATCAGAAATAGACAGTAGATGATGTGAGTATTATGAGTTACGACGTCGTAGCAGCTATCAATTTTGTCATTGATAAATCAAATCGTAAATACTTACACAACCACCAGCTAGTACTTCAGCGTATAAGCTTATATTTCCTTTCTTGTCCATAAACTTGTCGCGAACAAAGTCGTTCATCTGAAAACATTGGAAAATATTACTTTAATATCGTATTCAGACCAAATGAAAAAGTGAATCCGGTCGAAACTGCGCCTCGCTGTTACACAGCGTCACGCACACACATGTAACGAAACTCCTTAAAACTTACCGTTAGTTTAATAGCCTTTTCTGGCGCTACTCCAATCAGTTGAGGCACTAAACCTCTGTAGAGACCGAAGATGCCTTCATGTCGTATGACCTTCTTGAAACAATCCCATGAGTTTCTATATGCTACTTCTCCAATGAAGGATCCCGTTCTCTGATTTTGCATTCTGGTCTTCACCAAATCTATTGGGTAGACCGCAGATGCACCGACGGCTAAAAAAAGAAGATTTTTATAACAAAAATAACATACACACATTCTCAGGCTGATGATTTTTAGAGAACTTTACGTCATTAGCGGTTTACATTCTTATATGCGCCCTATATCTTACCGCCAGCAATCGATCCCAAAGTGAATCTGTAGGTGCTCTCCAATATTTGTATGAGTACACTTCTCTCCTCGGGACTCTGCAACAAAAAACCTTATTCATAGATATTCCACCTAAAACTCAAACCAATAGTGCGCCGTGGTTCAAGCATGTCGAGCGTTGAGCATGACGTGAGCATGTGAGCATGATTTATTGTGTTATTGAGGATTACAAAATAAAATGTACACGCACAGGCGAGGCGTGCATACAAGCCAGCTTCCCTTATGAATATTACTTTAAATCTATTAAATAATATATATTAATTTTTAAAATACGGAATTGGTTCGCCACATAGTGTTAGCGCAATTTTTTGGGTGCATTGGGCGCAACATATTGTTTTGGTTTAGTACCGTATCTAAAAAAATAATATATTAAATATAATATACTTATGGGAAGCCGGCTTGTATGCACGCCTCGTACAGTGTACAGAGCGGTACGCAAGATAAAGTCCGTACGAGCGAGTGAGAAAGATGTATTTCGACTTGCGAACAGTTCCATGTTCTATTTTATTTCATGTATCAATAAATTGCAAATTGTTAAAACTTTATAGTGTGTTTAAGTAAGTACATTATAAAAAAATCCCGTTCTTTTACTGTGATAATGATATAAAACAGTCCTTTGTTTACAAAACATACATAATAGAATATTTCTATTAAAATGTGACAATATAATTTATTATAAAAATTTGTATGATGTAAATTCTCTTAAGATTCTCTTGTAAGATTGTTGGATGGTTTAAGCTACTAAAAACTAGTCGTTACTTAGAGAAAAGTTTATGCTAAAGTCAAGAATGTAAAATAAATCCAAAATATTGTTTGTTTATTTTGAAATGGTTGTGAACGGAAGGATGTAGTCTAGTGAACAAAGTAATGTAGCAATACCTACATGATTTTTTAAATATTTTTAGTATAAAACTAAATTAGAAATTATTTTCACTGTGTAAACAATAGGTTATAAATAATCACATTTTTAATGCCAATTACATTCAATGTGTGTATAAGGAATAGTTGGTAAGCTAAACAAGCTGAGTTTTTATAATGACGAGAAAAATATCAGTAATTAATAATAATAATTATTATTATTAAAATAAATTATACCTCCTTTAATAAAGTTTTTATTATAGGAACATCAAATAACATTGGCGATTAACGATGAGGTTCTGTAGTTTTGAGGTTACAAGACGTACGCAAAAGTGTTCGTATGTACTTTTAAGCGTTTTCCAGAGGAGTTTTTCTCAAATTTTTATATCATTCTTCGTTTCCAAACTATCGAGCGCCAAAATCAAAAATTCGGAAAAATTATAGTTTATTTTCACTATTTCGGCTTAACTTTTTTAGTTTTTAACTTTCTAGAATAATTATTTTGCACCTTACAGCTCTGTAAGTGCAGTGAATACGAGTCTTTTGGCCTTTTTTTGAATATCACAGCTTCACAAATCTCCGATATAAGAGGATCGCACTTTTTCGTGAAATAGGAGCCTACACTGGACCGAACATTAACACAACTGATTAGCTATTCAATGTTGCTATTTTTAGTTATCAAGTTAGAAAAAGTCACTTGACAGGCAAAGACAGTAACATGGAATAGCTAATTAATTGTGCAATTTTTTATGATTATTGTAAAATATAAGACAGATGAGTGTTGTTTGCGTTTTATCTGTAGAAAATAAATTTGATAGGACCGTTTACAGCCTATTACATATATTTTTTTTATTTAAAACTTTTATTAATTTCTTCATCTTTTAGTTACATGGTTTAAATAAACGATTTAAGACGGAAGTGGGAAATGGCGGATATTTGTCAGATAAAGAAGTAAAAATAAGTAATATAGTTATGTGATGTTAAAAAGTATGTTGTATTACAAATAAACCTGGTTGAGTAAATTGAGCAAAGAATATCTTTGCTCAATTTACAATAACCTGAAATATCCAAAATTTCGCTTCAAAAAAAAAAGAAACATAGAAACATCATAAACTCTCAATGTCCGTGTACTCACCAGCAAGCCTCCCAAAAAGTCTAATCGAGAAGGCTCATTAACCATATTTACCTCCTCCTTTTGTGCATTGAAAGAAAGAGAAAAATACATAGCAGTAAGTTAGTGATGTTTCCAAATACAACTCTTATACATAACGACATTGAGACTATTATTGATTAAAACATACATTAATTGCGTGTGCTCGCACGGCTCCTGTAAGAAGTATTCTATGATGTTAGGATGAAACGGATGTATGTACAGTGTGGGTGTGAAATAGAGGCTGATGCTTACCGAGACAGCCTTGATTTCGGCGACGCGTCGCGTTACATGCTTGAAGTATTGTTCGGGGGTAATCGCATTGAAATCGTTGTACACTATCCGGCTGAAAAGAAGTATAATATATTTTATTAGTGTGCTAATTATTATTATAGTACTAAAAATAAATAAATTTTATAGTACTATCTCACTCATTTTGGTATGAACCAGCCTTATATTAGATCCTTACATATGAAATTGGCGTTTTGTCACACTGGTCACTTTGATCTCAAATATATTTTCTTTGGTTAGGAATTCCAATTTCAAATTTATACCGCTATTTACTCATGCATTTGTGTTTTGAAAACCGTAATTCATTTGTTTTTTCCACTTTTGGTTTCTTATTTGCGTCACTCTGTTTACAAAATGGAAAACTTGAAATATCGTATTATTTTCGAGTACGAGTTCCACCGTGGCACCAGTGCTGCAGAAACGGCTCTAAGGATTAGTGATGTGTATGGGGGCGGTGTTGTAAAAGAAAACACTGCGTTTTTGGTTCCATCGTTTTCGTTCTGGAAATTTCGACCTGTAGAACAAGGCCCGTGGACGGCCGGAGATCAAAGTTGATAATGAAGAATTGAAGGCTATTGTCGAAGTGGATCCATCGCAAACCACATACATATAAAACTGTTTTAACTACTACTTGTCTGTCTACTTGAAGCAAATTGGGAAGGTGAAAAAGCTTGAAAGGTTAGGGAAGGTGAAAAAGCTTCATGAGGTACCCCCTCATGAATTGAGTACAGCAAACCGACAATCACGCGTCGACTGCTGCGTTACATTACTCAACCGGCACAATAATGAAGGGATTTTAAATCGAATCATTACCTGTGATGAAAATTGGATCCTGTACGATAATCGGAAACGCTCACCGCAATGGCTGAACCCTGACGAACCAGCCAAAGCCTGCCCCAAGCGAAAATTGACTCAAAGAAAGTTACTTGTGAGCGTTTGGTGGACTAGTGCCGGTATCGTTCACTACAGCTTTCTTAAATTTGGCCAGATGATTACGGCAGATGCCTTTTGCTAGCAACTACAAATCATGATGGAAAAGCTAGCTGCTAAACAACCGAGGTTGGTCATTCGCTCTAGGCCACTGCTGCTTCAGGACAGTGCTAGACCACACACTGCACAACAGGCGGCTACCAAATTAGAGCTTCAATTGGAATGTCTAAGACATCCACCGTTCTGCCCGGACCTTGCTCCGACAGATTACCATTTTTTTCGAAATTTGGATAACTTCTGTGAAAAAATTCAACTCCCATGGGGCAGTCCAAAGCGCCTTCAAAGATTTTATTGATTCCTGTCCGAATCGTTTTCAACAGGAATCAATGAAGTACTACCTAATACATAAATACAAACAACATAAATAATGACCTAATATTCACAGCCAGGGTTCAACTTATGAATAACGAGCTTTTTGAAGTAAAACTACTTTAGCAGCGTTAAGACCGAAATTTCAACGCCGACCGAAATTTCAAGATCGCGCACGTCACACGATTTTGAATATAATACTTAGATTTTTGATATAACGCCATCCGTCGGAAGCTACTCATACTTCTTACATAACACTTAACTTTTTAAAGTACGGCTCAATACACAGATGGCACTAGGTGTACAAATTTATAATTTTTTTATTGTTCTTTCTTTAGCCACGATGAGAATATTTTTCGATTTTAAACGATGAATGAAGCTTCACTTCTGTCACATATACTCTGTACACTTCTTGTTTTTAAATTCTACAGATATTTAAAAAATGCTGACTAAATGGCTCAACTTGCTCAGTCATCTTGTTATCATATTATTAAAAACGAAACTAACTATGAAAATATAAGGCAGCAATCAGTATTCAAACTTTATAATTATTTTAGCTTTAGGTTTCTATTGCAAATTCTGTGTTAACCATCAAACGCTTCTCGTCTTTATTATGTTTTATTCATGGTTTGTTTGGCTCTATGTTCAAAAGCGAAAATATAAAATTCTTTCAGACAGCTACTGCACCCAAAATGTGAAGAGCCTTCCAACACTATACGAAGGCTATTTTAAACCTTTTAGACTAATTGTATATAATTTACGGAGTAATTCAACATTTGAAATCAATAACAGTTATTTTGCCACTAAGGGCTAGTTCACACCGCAACGATACGTGACGCGGCGCTGCATTTATAAGATAGCTATTGACGACCTCTGTGGCTCAGTGGTTCAGCACGTTGGTGCTGAAGCCGGGGGTCGCGGGTTCGAATCCCGCCGAAGGAACTAAAAGTTTTTCTGTGTTCCTGGGTCATGGATGTGTATTAAATATGTGTATAATATATTAAAAATCTTATATATATGTATAGTATAAAAGTATAAAATATACTTCCCGTTTTCTGGTACCTGTAACACAAGTTCTTCGGATACTTAGCACGGGGCCAGATTGACGTGGTGTGAAGCGTCAAAAAAAAAAAAAAAACTATTCAAAATTGAACTTTCTTCACTACACAAAAATATACACGTTTCATATGACATCAGTAATACACTGCACATGCACATGCAGCGCGGTGCAACTTGACATTAAATTTTCAAACTCTTACAATGCAACTTGTATCTTCTTGGGTAATGAATAAAGTTCAATTTTGTATAGCTATCGTAATAATGCAGCTCCGCGTCGCATATCTTTACGTTACGTTAAGTGTAGTAAAGGCTAGAGTTAATATTCAAAGCTGTCTTGACATTTAATCTAGATAATGTTGCCAATTTACAGTTAATAACATGCAATAGTGTTTATAATCCAATAATAACTTAAGATTAATCAAAACTTCCCGGCTTGTAAAATCGTGTGATATATAAAATATTTGATAGTATTAGATTAGATTAGGCTTCAATGGAATGTTTTCGCGGGCAAGGATGTGAAAGATTATTTATTATTTCGATTAAATTAAGTGGGCACAATTTTTTATCAACAGTGTTATCTCAAATACTACATACTAACTAAATAGCCAACGCCGCCCACGATTGGTTTAGAGTTTAGAGTGACGTCCTATTTTACAAGACTGAATATTGAATAGGCTACTTGATCTTATGTTTATTTATGTCCTAAACGCTTCATAATTGTTTCAATAAACAAAAAAAAAATACATTATTTTGAAACCTAAAAACAATTTTTTTTTTTTAATACGCTTTTAATAACCGCCGAATACAATATTCGCCATGTTGGTTGATAGATTATCTGTGCTGTGACGTCATACTAGTACTATAGTCCGTAGTAGTAAAAACGCACTAAACACATAATATGTTTCACTACTACATATTATGTGTTTAGTGCGTTTGTGTCGCACATCCTTGGCGGAAGTTACGTTAAGCCGGAAGTACTTCGAGGTGTTTTCATCAGTAGGAATTTAAAAAAAAACATATTTTTAAATCAACTTTATTTATCAATCTTAAGTTTTTAATTTATGATATCGCTAGAATACGTTTTCTTAAGCCTAAAGGAAATACTTCTTCAATGTATGAAATTAAATATGAGTCAATAACCCATTATATTCGATTTTAAAAGGAAAGGATAGCTTTTCTTTTAAAATCTAATATCTCTGTTTTCTAAGCAAATCTATAAGTATTGCAACTCTATAAAATTTTAAGTGTTCCAACCGGTCATAAAATAACATGAGTTTTCCTACGAAGTAAATTAATTAAAGTGATGATAGAAGCTGTTTTGACGGAGCTGTTATCAGCTCCGGCAAATTGATAAGAGCCACATTGGTAAAGTACGATAAACTTTAGACGCTTTTACACGAGGTTTTGATAGCAGAAAAAAACTTGGCCATTTATAATATAATTTGTTACTTCCTATACTATGCTTGCATATTCAATAAAGATTAATCTAACTTCGAACAATAAACTGTTTTTTTTTATTTCATGTATTTCCTACAAACACATTCTACTTGTTGGTTGCTAAAATAGCTCAGAAAGTTATATCCCAGCCATGTGTATTAATTGCATAATAATTTGGTCAACACTTGAGCTCCCGCTTAGCTTATGTAAAATTCTTCTGCCTTGGTAGTGGCCTTGCCAAGATAACACCATCTTGTGCCATGGTAGTATTGTACTACCATGGTAGCCCCGCCAATACGAATATCACTCATCCCTAGTCGTAAAAAGCGTTACTTATTACTTACCCATTAGTCTGATTTATCATATCACATAGCGTGAACAGTATATCGACTTCCAGCGGTGTGATCTGACTCATCATCTGCGCAGAGTGCAGGAACTCCTCCTTTGTAACTTCATGAGTTCGGTGACCATTGGTGGCGTTAAGATATACCCGCTTGATCAGCTCCATGTTGTTGAGCAGTGAGTTGAAAGCCATGTAGTACGGGAAACTTATCTTCCTCTCCCCTTGTGGGAAAACGGACGACTGAAAACAGAAAAAAGTTTATTTTAAACAAATTAAAAAAATGTCTAACAGTAGCTTTCACAATATCAGTAAACGGAAATTTTCGTATTTTTATGTTGCTGTGACTGTTAGCAAAGTAGATTTTCGTAAATATCTACCCCAAAATTATTGTTTTGTATTGGTATTTTGTAACATGTAACATTTAATGAAATTTTAAGAATATATACCGTTAGAAGCCATTTTATTACACAACAAGACAATGTATAAGATATTATGTAGGTATTTTAAGGCATTATTTCAGCTAAATACAAATAACAATACTAACTAAAAATTATTTCACTTACATTAATAACTTTACTCTTGAGTTCCTTAGTGAGAAGATGGTTCTTCACCGTGATCATGATATCTCTGAAGTCACTAACAGTGATGAAACCTGATCCATTCTTGTCACATTTCTTGAATGCTTCCACTCCATACTCCTCGTGGAAGTCATGAAGAAACTGGCTGAACTCTGGGTATGTCACTAGCCGTTTCTTATCCTGGAAGTTTGAATTTGAAATTATAGATTTGGGAAATACGATTTAATATGTTACTTGTTTTACACCAGAAGTCAACAGCATAAGATTCTAGCTAAAAGTATTGACCACATAAAGTTTTATTTGCATATTGAATATTAGTAAGTATGGTCGCCGCCAGATCCTGTGTACTACTTTTCGATCTTATTACTATGGCAATAGGTTCAACAATAGGTTCAACAAGATAAAATTATCATTTACTTACTATCCATTTTTATGGATTTAAAAAACTGACCTTGCCGAAGTATAGCCGTATAAATGTGCTTTCCATGTTAAAAGGCAACTTTTTGTATAGCGCCGTCTTCTGCATGACCTCCGCAAACTCATCTGTAAAATGTCAGTTAATAAAATTATAAGATGTAATTGTAGGTATTAGTAATCACTACCTAAGTAGTAAGTACCAAAAGAGGTAAGTAAGTAAGCAATTAGTTCTGTAGTAGCATGCATAAGAAACATTTTTCAAATAGGTTTGACAAATTTTAATATTAAATTGTATTGTACTTAATAAATTTTTCATTTAGATTAACATATTCAACTTAGAAAAAATGTACTTATTCCTAAAACTTATCCTTAGAATATATTATTTTATTGATAATTTTTTTTTCTATACACTATAGACCCTCTATACACCCTTTTGTCATATTATGCAAATATGACAAAAGGGTAAGTATAGTATGTGCCTTTCCTATCCTTGCTAATACGAGGAATCCCCTCTGGACGCAATTATTATATCATACAATTACTCGCAGTAAAATACCTCTAGTTTTATCACATTTAACTATAATAATATAATTAAGGCCATTAAAACCAAGGTAGCGGTAATGCCACTTATCATCATCAACCACTATGTCCCCACTCAAATGCTAAACCAAAACCTTATTTATGGGGAAGACCCATATTGTCTTCACCGGAGGGTTTGGCTAAAGTGAAAGTCCACCACTCACCAGGTTAGCTTGCTATGGAGTTGTTTGGCATTTTTTAAATCTTCAAAATAACTATCAATCCTTAATTAGAGTAAAAAAAAATCTACTTAACATGTCAGATAATTGAACTATATATATTATAAAATTATAACAAGTTTACTAGGTTAGTTGCTTCACATTTTATCACAATTTATATTTTCTGTAGCATTTCCAGAACATACCAAAGGCGACAAGTCCATTCCCGTTGGTATCGAACAGCTGGAAGGCAGTTTTATACAGCGCGTCCGGGACGCATAGTAGCCCCTCAAATGCCTGGAACTCGGAGAATGAGATATATCCGTCCTTGTCCATGTCCACGATGCCCGCAATGAGCTGCACTGACTCTTTGTTGTAGTCATCTGAAAGAGATAGAAAATAGTTGCAGTCATGGAAAAGGAGATATAAACAGTTGCATGCAAACTTATGTATTTGATATGCATAAAAAATTTGCTTATATTTAAACTACAATGTTCAATATGAAATTTCTTCAGTGTTCTTATTGTGTGATATTGAAGGTTCGTTCTTGAAATAAAAGATAAATAGGTACACAATACAAATAACACAACAAAGGGCAAACCAGTAATTTTAAAATAAGTGAAAAGAAAATAAAATGCTAAATGAAATGTAATACATTATACAAATTATTAAATACATGCTACTTAATAAATTTTAGTTACTATTGTAACTAATGTATATACTTATGTCTAAGGAGTTGGGGTTGGGTATTATCCGTATCAACCATGCTCTAGCTGCCCACAAGTTCTTAATTTAGAATTTTAATTACCTATTCAGTGACAAATTACTTCAAGAGAATAAAACGTTGGAACCATTACTAAATGATTATAATACTAAACAATTTTATGAAATCTCACAACTCATGCTTCAAAATAATAATATTCTTACAAATAATTTACCTTCATTGCTTCTCAAAATAATTCACATGTAATTATGTAATAATAAGTTACATTTCATATAATACTGCTTACTTCAAGAATAATTTTGCTCAATATTATTATGTATATATTCAATAGACACACACTACATTAATTTTTCAAATTCATCAAACATTACCTTCATCAAACAGTCCAAGGAATTTCCGTACAAAATCTTCACTAGTGATATATTTTTCACCATTTTTTTCTACTGATGCATATTTTAAAAATATTTCAAGCAGGCGATCTGTGTCGGCCCGTTTCAAATAACCAGCCCCCTGAAACAATTAAATATTAAAGGATTTACATAATAAATATTTTTTAGAGAAATAAGCTTAGATTATGTGTAAATGAAATAAGACAATAGGGATGTTGCCTAGTGTCAAATATCACATTTTTATAAATTAAAATTTAAAATTGTTGATTACAGATACATAAATAAAAAATAATAGGCATTTAGATTAGCGCAATTAAAAATTAAGTAAGTACAAGGAAATAAAAAATATTGCCCAACTCTAACAAACAAAACTTTGCTACCTCCATACATTTTGTAATGACAAATGAATGGCGGGTGCATCTCGTGACGTCACAGGCCGATATATCTCTCTCTTTCATATTGTACATTATTTTGTTTGTATCTTTGTTATTTTTTAAGATATACGAAAATGGGTTCTAGATTGCTGTCTAACATCGAATAGATGAAAAAAAAAATTCAGGCAACATGCCTAAAGTAACATCTCTTGATTCAACAAATAGTAACCTATGAAGAGACATTTTCACATAATCTTACAACATAGCGTCATGACCATTATGATAAGAATGTAGGTATAATATAAACATATTTTTAATAATTTAATATTTTTCCATTGATCTGGTATTACTGTAGGTAGCTGTTACATAATGAAAATATGAAACTTCTAGAATCATTTTATTACAAGTAAAATTGAAAAAAGGAGACACAAAATTAGATTTATTTACGGAATAAAACTGTAAAACAAGCACATGGACTACCTTATTAACATTCTAAAAAAAATTGAGATGACTTACTCAAAATTTTGTTTTAGTTATGATTCATTTAATGATGATGAAGGTATGCAATGTCCAAATTATTAATGTATTACTAAATATAAAAGTTATGCAGTATTATGAATGTCAGCATTAATCACATACATTATTCATTAGATATTTTACCAACTTAATGTAATTGAAGAGGTTATCTTAAAGAAAATCACTAAGCTTGGGATAAATGTGGACAATATTATTTCCATATTTGCAGCAAATTATTGTCTTCAATTGAAGATTTAAATATCAATTATGTAGTTACTAAAACATGTCAAGTAGGAATATTCATTCTCTATCTTAATCACATGTTTTTAATCATCACTGGAATATGGAACACCAGTAAAATATTAAAGACCTGATACTGCATACCACTCAAATTAAAATAAAATAAACAAATTACCCGATGTAAGGTCATAGTGTAGCGAAGGATAGAATCAAACTAAATTAATGCATATTACAGTTGACGCAACTGATAAGGTTATTATCATATGTGTACTTAAGCAATACATACTATAATATCTTAAATACCACCGCTCAATCATTTGGAATGGACAAGATGAAAACCCAATGGTGAAAAAATTTCCACTGATCAACTCCTAAAACTTAAGCCGTAAGTTAATTTAGTATTTTATTATCGAATATATCGTATTATAGTCCTACATGTTTTTTGGTTAAGGTCAAAGAGGTTAGGTCCTATGATTATTATCTAACAAGCTGCATCGATATTTGTAATTTCCGTAACACTTATTGTTTGTTACGACCGCGATACCTTATCAGCGTTATGCATTTGTTATTTGAAATAGATTTGATATTGAAAATTTGACGTTTCTTACATTTCAAGGATAGTGTCTCAAGGGCGAGCAATGTGAAAATACCGCATAGCATCATTCCGTGCTTCGTATGTTAATGTAATTTATTATCATAATCTTTGATAATCTTATTCAAAGACTTACCCACCTCTTGACAACTGGCTCGAGTGATCAGAAAATTGGACAGGAATTTAAACATTACAGTGTTTTTTGTCACTACACAAACGTTTCGTGCGAATGCTGTAATGTTTTGCTTAGCAGTTGTGTAAAGTTACTTTGCGTTGATATTACGTCACAATTTAACAAATTATTACTTGATCTATTTTAGTTATCCACGCACGATGCTCATGATCCACCACTGAGTTACGTTCCATTCGCAACTCATAGATGTAGGTATTACTACCATAGATTATACAGATTTAATAAACTAGTAAGTAGTAATTACTACTGAGATCGCAACTGAAAAATTGAAACACATACCTACTTGATAATTTGGAATTTGGATTTTGGCATTATGGTTGTCAACACTCATATTAGGTAATTGTCACTTCGCACAACACCAGCTGCTGTCAAGATTTATCTGAATTCTGAGCGAAGGAATCATACACCACCGAATGGCGCAGAAATAATTAAGTATTAATCGTATTATTATAGTATTATGTGCTAAAATTGTGATTGTTTGACGTCCTCTCTTGTAATTTGAACTCTTGCTTGTCTGGAAGCCTCGAGAAATAGAAATGTTGGCCCTCTCTCTTTCTTGCTCTCACGCAGACTAACATTCTTACTACCTAAGGTCTACGACTAGGTACTTACTTACAAGACTTCTCGGCTTGAGTCAGGAATCTGGATGCTGAGCTCTGAAGCAGTTCCGTAGTTTAAACTTTAAGCAATCTTGTGAGATGAGCTGCTAATAAAATTAAAAATAGTAAATATAAGCTTTGTCTGGTGGTTTCCATGACATGAAAGCCGTAGGTCTGGCGACAACCCTATTGATATGTCAGTCTGCTGTCACTATCCTTTTCCAGGTGATTATTTTATAGAGTAGCACCTTCATAATTTTAAAACTCGCCGCGACTCACGACTCTAAAACTACAAATTTAAACAACATAAACGACAAGTACAAGTCGCGTCGGATTCGTGCCTTCAGGTAAAACAGTAATATTCTATAAAATAGCTCAAAGAATCTTTATGATATTATACTTCACTATCCGTGAAATATTACCTCAGTGATAGTAGGTAATAAAATACTCAATCTTGATTTATTTGTAGTAATTAAAATTAAGTCCGTTCAGTGGGAACTGGGAGTGATCCATAAGTCGTTGGCATAATGCATACCTAATAGTATGTATAGGTCCTGTCAGCGGAGGTTAAATTACTTTGATGTATTGTATGTTATGTTACATGATGCGGTCGGTGGTAATGATAGGAGATAAGAACTACGGGTATTCATGAATAAAACGCTTGGAAAGTACCCTCTGTTCGCATACTCTTTATTTCGTTTATTATGTACCTGTACCATAAACCGTATCAAAAAAAATTAAAGCGCCTAAAATGAAAATATCAAAATGTGTACTTCATGTTACTAAAATTCGATAATATAATTTTAATAATATTAGAAATATTTTTTTCTAAATATTTGTTTCAATCAAAATTTGCAGATTATAAAAGTGTCATCTATTGTCGACTAGCGAATTTATAATCTTTCTAAACCTTCTTTTAAATTTAATTTGTGTTATTTCGGTTCTTATTTTGTAATATTGGTAGAATATTTACACTTAAATATTTGTTAACGTGCACAAGTGTGGGCAAGTGGTACAACTTCTAAAAACGTGCTATTTTGTGTTTCCCGCCAAAACTCCCTAGGAACTTTCAGTAAAGCGGTAGTGGTAGACCACTTTACTGAATCGATTGACAGGACTCATGGACTGTACTGACTATATTATATTTGGACTTTGACTAGACTTTAGACTTGACGATATAGGAATAAGGCGTTGAAAATTGAAACGAAAGTTCTATTTTCCGCCTTTTTAACTTGACACTGGCAATGGTTATAAGCCGATGCCATTTAAAAAAACAAATCTATAATAAAGTTTATTTCATATAACTATAGATGTCGCTATTAATGTATACCTAAAAAAATATATTATTTTACTTCCAGTAAAACGCAAACCAAATTACGTTAGGGTGAGGCCACAATCTGCAATGCAAAAAACACATAATATTTTGTACTTGGTTGTACGGACGACGGTCGATTTTTGCGTTGCAACGAAGACGCCGCAACGCAGTATTGTGGACTGTGGTCTCGCCCTACATAAAAATTGTAAACTTGTCATCTTGCGCCGATTAGCAAAACTGTATTGTGCATCTTGCTATACTTAATTAACATACTTTACTTATGTATGTTAATTAAGTAAAGCAATAAAAATGTAATTTACGGTAAAATCTAATGTTATTTACAGTAGTTTGTAGTCTTAAGCAATGAAAATCGTTAATAATAATAATAAATTAATATCTCGACGGCGCCTACGTACATTATTGTATCTGAAAAATGCTACTTTTCAGGAGAGCGATTTAAAGTTTATTTTTCGTACAACTTTATCCTGAATGGTTAGTTCCTTAAGAAAATTTGCATAAACAGTATTGTTAGGATAACAAATTTTATTGTATATTGTATCAAAAAACCAAAATGTTGAATAGTTTTCGCGAAAATTGAGTTACGATAGTATACCACGTAAATGAGCTTGATCTCTTCATTGTAACTGGCACTTTCAATTATTTTCTAGGAACTGCATATTTTGTATCTGATTTGCCGATTCCGATTATCTACGTTGGTATTGATCAGGAATATTTTATTGTGTCACATTCGATTATGTACTTCGTATATTGCTTGTACTTACGATACATTTTAATGGAATAACAAAAATAAAATTTACATAAAATATCTTTACAATCGTGGTTATTCGTTGGATAGCGCACTTATTTGTTGTTCTTTATTTATAAACCACTGTATTACAGTAACAGACAAAATTCATATTATACGGGAAATACGTATTTTGTGTATAATTTGGTACAGGGATAACAAACAAATTTATAAATTTTCGTTTGTGGCACGTGTTGCGATAAAAGAAACCTATATCCTAGGTTCCGACTTACCCCGAATTTTGTCAAATCAATTCAGTAGTTTGTACATGATTGCGTTACAGACTGACTTCTATTTGTGAAGCGAAAAATTAAAAAATCAATAAAATAGAATGTTAAAATAATAATGTTGTTGGTTTTATTAGATCTAAAGAACAAATATCTCAATCATAGCTTCTTGAACTGATGAAATATATATTTTAATGTAAGATAGATGTTCTTTCTTCATCGATATTTTCATTATCGTTGTCACATAAGAGAGCTAATAACGTCTTAACAAGATTTAGGTACCCATGACTTTTTTCATAGCAGAAATTGGCAATACATAAGAGGCACAAACAAAAGTCTAAGTCAAAAATATTTATTCAAAATAGGTATTTTTATACACTTTCTGAATGTTGATCTACATGTTGCCTACCACCGGTTCGGGAAGTAGCCCGGCGAGAAGAACCGGCGTAAGAAATTCGCACGGGGCCGTCTTTTATCAAAAAGATGGAAAATTGTTCTTTTAAAAAATATATAAAAAGGCATATATAACAATGTTATAACTAAAACTACATAACAAGAGTACAATAATATATGTAATTTAGAAGTAGCCTTGCAGAGGGTCACCTCATTCCTAAGGTGTGCTATCATTCATAAAATCATTAACTTTATAAAAGGCTTTATTAGCTTTATAATAGCACACAAACGTTCTTTAACTACTTTTTTAAATTTATTGATTGAAAAATTTTAAACGCTTTCTGGGATCTTATTGTATAGGCGTTTACCAGTGTATACGTCTATAGAATAAGATATACAATAGTAAAGTAAAGAATTCGTTTAAAGGCCAGTGCCTTTAAACGAATTCTTTACTTTACTAAGTCTAGTCACTGGCCCGAAAGAACTGGCCCAGAAATACCCGAAATAAGCATAAGCATGATGTACATGCTTATGCTTATTTCGGGTATTTCTATTGTGGCTGTCACTTTTCTTTTTGAATAGGTTTAATTTTTTTTTATATCGATAGGAAAGAGTCAAATTTATTCCTAGTGTGACAAACTTTATAACCTTTTACTACATAAAACACAAGTCAAGATGTGTATATAAATCTGTAAATCTCTGTAAAGGCTAACAGAATGTTTGTTACAATTACGGCATCAAGTGCGGAAGAGGAAATCTACAAATGGTTAATTGAGACCAAATCAGGATTATTTTACTTCAATTTATTTTATTCCATTATTCAAACCTTAATAGTCTTAACTTAACGTAACACTTGAAAAAATAAAAGGAAATATCCTGAAATTTTAACTTGACAGCTAAGTAGTAACTTAGCTAGAATTTCTAAGCTGATATTCCGAAATAACCTGGAAAAAGGCAAAATTATGATAAAAACCTATTTGAATGGGTGAAAAATAACAATAATTATTATAATATAGTTTCTAAATTAGGATAGCCTTGTGTAGGAGTCATCTCAAACAGCTATGATAATTATCTTCTTCCATTATTTTCTCTAGTCTCTAAGAAATAACCATTAATTTTTTTTTACTAATTTTGAACTGAGCTAAAAGAGCGTATTCGGCTTTCATTAACACCATGAAAACTCGGAATTAATACAAATTACACCTCATACTTCATGGCAAAAGCTTTTATGTGAAGCCATACACCATACTGCCTATCGTGTATCGTCCAATCAGCGCTACCGATCAGATCAGATGGATCAGTTAGAACTGACCATGTGTAGACGTAGATTGCCATGACTGTTGACACTGTTTTATTTCAATATAGAACTGATCCAATCGATAGCATTAAGTCGATCGGATAATAGATAGTATGGTGTATACTAGGGTAGATAATATGGTGTATTACTATACTGTAAGAATATTAATGATACTATTCTGATGTCATCTTCGATATAACCACTTTTAAAATTACTTGCATAATGACTGACATAAGCTTCCAACTTCCTCATTCATAAAATACTTTAAATGTGAGCTGACATAGTCATTTTCTGTCAAGTCATCGTATAAAGTGTCTGGCAAAGATTGGTTAGCTAATTCAGTGCATAATATTTTCAAAAAATCAGGGCTCGGGCTTTTATATAACATGTGATCGAGCTTTCTGCCTGAAATTTTTTAAAAATTGCTCATGAAATTTTTAAGCTGTGAAAACATCTTGTGCTAAACTTCTATCCAACCTCCATCACCCACCAACTCCTTCAAATTATTCCAATAAGCAGGTAAATTAAATAAATATGTAATTAAATGTTGTTTTCATACAGAAAATCAATTTTGTCCCTACAATTAAACATAAAACTTATTTTTTTACATAAGTACTTATATCGAATCTGTATAAAAACTGTAAAAAATCCTCCAAAATAATCGCAAGTGGCACTTTCGATATATATCAGAATTTCAAATACCACATAAAGTATCGTAATTGTCACGAATTCGATACAAATACGTTAAAGAAAAGCCATGTAAATTGCCGTTACTGCTACTAACGTTATTTTTAGAATATAAAAATCCATCTTATGCAATCGGTTCTACCCGATTCAATACTTTATTCAGTAACATTTTCAATTCAAGAAAAACAATATGAATGCTAATTGGCAAACATCTTTGAGAGTTCACACTCACACTTAAAAATAAAAAGTAAATGACGCGCGTGTATGGCGGCGAAGACTCACGTTGGTGGAAGTTACGGCCTTGTCGCACACTCAGGTGCGCAACGTTAACTCGAGTAAGTTAACATAAGTTGGTATTGGTCCGACAGACTCATAATTATGTTAAATATAATAATTATGATAAACACGACTAACAATGGGTTTTTAAAATTTTTGAAAATGTGATACTAAATAATTATATAATAAAGACTTCAAAATAGTATGTAACAAAAAATATAAATTGCCATTTTGTTATTTTGTTGCCAGTTACAATAATGTACGTACTACGTAGGCGCCGTCGATCTATCTGCAAGCGGCTAGACAAATTATATTAACCTATTAATAAACGTAGCGTAAATCAAGAGTCGGTAACAGTTATTAAAATACCTGTTATTAGTGATGGTCGACTCGCTTTAAGTCGAGTTGGGCTTAACTCGAACCAACGCGGGTTGAATTCTTCTCCGACTCGAGTTCGAAAACCGAATTTTTCGTTTTGCTTTTCGTATCATTTTCCTTTATAGGAACAATTAAGTGCAACATAATTAAGACTATTATCAACATATAATTTAACTACTGCAAAAATATTCTTTGTGATACTAATTAGCAAATGTTTTTTATGATAATAAAACAATTATGAGCATATAAGTTTACCTATGTACATATCTCATCATAATGTTGGTCTGATGTTTTGTAATTTTACTTGATACTGGCAGAGTGGTACCTACCTTGATCTAGGCAGATCGGGTACAGTTTACCAAACTCCTGTCTATCACAAAAGGGTTGTAGTCCCCGATGTACTTAGTATTTTAATACTGTTTAACATTATTAATATAATTTATCATTATAAAATGAAGGTCTCTGTTGCTCAGTGTTTAGCGCATTGGCACTCAAGCCGGAAGTCGCGGGGATCAATCCCCACCGTAGGTAGCGCAAAAGTTTTTTGTGATCTTGGGTCAAGGATGTCAACATATTATATAATATTATGCCCCTTACTAATAAAAAGATTTACACAACAGATAACTTAAGCAACGTTGCTGTCTTTGTCTGTCAAGTGACTTTTCCAACGTATCAGACAGAGACGGCAACATTGCTTAAGTTGTCCGTTGTGTAAATCTTTTTATTAGTAAGGGGGTATGTGTTTAATGTATTAAAAATCCATACTAATATTTTAAATGTGAATGTAAGTTGAATTGTTGCGCTTTCACGTGAAAACTACTGAACGGATTTTGATGAAATTTGGTATGGTAGGAGTTTAGACTCTGGATTAAAACATAGGCTACTTTCATCCCGGAAAAGTACAGTGTTCCCGCGGGATACTCGATAGTATATTTACGCGGGCGGTGCCGCGGGAAACAGCTAGTCTCAAATAAGTATGTCATGTAAAAGTATTTAATAATATACCTACTTACTTTTCGTGGTACAGGTACCAGACCTGTATTCACAAGTTGTTTGGCTACTCAGACTGGGGCTTGATGGACGTGGTGTGAAAGGGTTCCTTATATTATATAATATTATTATTAAAGTTATAATAATACCCACTTATTACGATGATATTTTCTTTTGGCACTTTTGGCTTTTTAAAGAGCCAAATTATTGGGCATAGCTAAGTTATGCTAATATGAGATGCTGATGCTAATAAAATAACGGCATTTATTATTATTATTATTATACTTAATGATCCTTTTCGATGCTTCAATAAATAATGTAGGTATTTCTTACCTTTTATATAATCTTAAACTTTCTAAGCTTCTACGTCCTGAATGCCTCCTTTAATAACCTGCCCATTTCGAGAGCTTAAGAACTTAATATGATACTGAACTCTGAAGGAATAAATTTAAACTTTGTCCGGTTTTGTTTGCTTAGGACATCTCGTCACTCTTGGGCCCTTCTAAGAGAGTTAGCTTTATGTGGGTTGGACTTAACTATTATAATTCCAAGAAAGTGGCAGGCAGTGTAGGTAAGCTCTGGCTTTAATGCATTCTACGTCACGCGTAAAAAAAAAAACACTAAGCTGTAGTGGTCAAGCACGGAAGGTTACATTTGCTTCACATTTGAAAATAAACTCGAATATTTCACTTTTCTGCAATCCTATTCGTTTATTTAAAGGCGATGATACCAAATTGACTCAGAGTCGACAGCAATGAAATGAATATACTATGTATCAGTTTTCTATGAAAATGACAGACGTGAGACGATGTATAAAAAACGACGATTCCCCAAAGACATTAAAATTGTGGTTGTAATGTATTACATAATATGTTGGTTGGGGTAAGTAGGAGGTGTATTACGTGAAGTTTTTGATGTTGAAATTGTTGGTATACCTACTCGTACATACACGGGTACAATTTAAATGTACGGAGGTATGATTTCGGATGTAAGATTTCTTGCGGCGGAAACGAAGCTCCGTTACAACTTTTATCTATGACCTAATCCCAAGTACACCTACCCACCTACAATAGCAACCTAACTACATACTCGACTTACAATTCCTACACCAACAAATACTTCTATATCTACATCTCCACCTGGCACCCACTATGATTTTGGATATTATTCTACACTCGGCGTATTTTCGGAACGCCCCTTTGGTAGCATCGAATATGATTTAAATTTTAAAGTGGATCCATTGGCAAATATTTAATTACTATCGACTGTAGATTTTTTTAGTATGAATTTTGGACCATGTCCTTTGTAATAGTAGGTTTAAATTTCGAGCTAAAATTTGCAAATACCACGGAGCAACGGTAAATTTAATGAATTTCCGTTCGCAAGAAAATGCGCATACATTTTTGAGTTTACATAAATAACATCGGTGTCCGAGGCTTTGAGGATTGGCATTCGTACGGCGAATAATAAGTTCGTTAGCGATTTCGCGATGTTCCGGTCGAAGGCAAACAAATGCGTGTCACAATTCCGCCGCGAGCGAGCGGAATACGGCAAAATGTTGCCAGCTGCGCGCCAATGCACTTTGCACTTTAAATATTTGATTCTAAAGATCAAAGTGACGTGTAATCTATTTAGCCAATTTATTTCTGTTTATCGGTCTAGCTGCCGGGCATGCCAGCTACATTGTAAATCGCAACGGATACGTTCCTACTGAATTTTTACTTGGCTTACCCAGTTTAGACGCCTGTGGAAACTGGATTCGCGGCTACTCTGAGGTTATACGAAATTGATTAATACTATATACCTATTATAGTTGCTATTTCGATCTGAGATTATTTATCGTAATATCTAAGTACGTAGTTAGAAAAAATTCGATAGGCTAAAATAAAATTGGTGGAAAGGCATTGAACAGACATGTGAAAATTTTTAATCTATAAAATAAGTAAAAAAAAACATAAAAATCAACTTCATAAAACTAAAAAGAATATCTTGAATTATAAACAAAAAAAAATTTAACTCCCGTCATTGTGAAGCAGTAAGCTGGCAGTGACGAATTATACCTAAGAAAACTCTCGATCACGTCAGCTTTCAAACGAAAAAAAAGTTCAAAATCGTTTCATTCGTACGGGAGGTACGATGCCACGGACAGACACGCACACACACAGATAGACATACTCGTGATACTTTTAACACCCCTCTGTTTTCGCCAGGGCTTAAAAAGTTTGTAAATTCAAGCAAATACTTTCTGTAAGCAAAAATTATTGAAATTTTCCCGCTTCTTCCTTTGTATAATTTTTAGGGAGAAAATCATGAAGCATTTAGGGAGAAAACATGTTTTTGCTTTTGAGCCAAGTAATAAGAGTAAGCCTATCCGTCTTCGAAATTGTTTGTGTCAAATGACTGGCTTTTTTTGGGAGCGGCCACAAACTTGTCTGACGCTACCCGACGCAATGTGACTTCATATTTTGAGAAAAATATTAGGTTAGGTTAGGTAGACTAACCCGGTGTACCGCTTTTGAACCTTATCACCATTGTAATAAGATCGAAATGTGGTAAGCCGTGTTTGTCGGTGATCGGTGATGATAATAATATTTATTATCCTAGGTACCTTACCTTATAAGTACAGTTTTAAGTATACTATGTAAGCTCAGATAGTAAAACAATAGGTATGTAAGTATGTGTAGCCTAATAAAAAAAAATACCATCTGCGAGTCGGACTCGCGCATGGAGGGTCCTTACCAATCTGCAAAATAATCACGTTTGTTGAATGGTACCCACTTAAACTCCCTCACTTAAATATTTATTTAATTCTGTTTTTAGTAGGTCTATTTTGTTGTTATAGCGGCATCATATTAAAAAATGTTAGCTGTCTAGATTTCGATCTTCAAGATTATGAAGATTGTTTAGAGAAATAGTTAAAATTTTAGCCAAATTTAAAAGGGGAATTATTTAGAAAATAAGTTTTATTTCATACTTTTTGTGCATTTTTACTTTGGAAGTAGGTTTAATTTTTTGTTTAAAAATAATAATTTAACCCTTTTTAGTGATATTTGTTATTATTGTTATTATTATAAGCCTAAGCTGTCCCACTGCTGGGCAAAGGCCTCCCCCAAATACTTCCATCTGTCTCTCTCCTGCGCCACCGCTGGCCAGCCTGGCTGATATGCCTCCAGCTCATCACGCTTTCATCTTTTCTCATCTTTTTCTAGGCCGGCCTCGGCGGCGGCGTCCGTCTTCAGGTGCCCACTCTGTTGAGATCTTTGCCCAGCGGTCGGAATGCATACGGCCAACGTGACCCGCCCAATCCCACTTCAGCTTGGCAGCCTTGACACCTACATCCTTGATACCTGTTTTGGAGCGCAGTGTGCTGTTCCTTATTTTGTCCAGAAGTTTTACTCCTAACATACTGCGCTCCATTGCTCTTTGGCAAACCCCGAGTTGGGACTTTTGTGAAACGGTCAATGACCAAGTTTGTGCACCATAGGTTAGGACAGGCAGAATGCACATGTCGACGAGTCTGCGCTTCAGGGAGATCGGTAAATTTCCCTTCATCAGCGTCTTTATGGACCAGTAGCTCTTCCAGGCGTTTTCGATTCGGCGATCGACTTCCTTCCCTTGTCTATTTTCAAAAGAAACTAACTGGCCCAAGTAGATGTACTCGTCGACATATTGCATTTCTTGCTCGTCTACCTCGACCCTACGCTTCGTGCCATTGGTCATTATTTTGGTTTTGGACATATTCATTGTTAGTCCCACATCGAGGCTTGCAGTGCTCAGGTCTTGGAGCATTGTTTGTAACTTAGAGGCTGTGGGAGCGAACAGGACAATGTTATTTTTTTTTTGTATTATCTGCGTATAATAAAAATTTTGAGTGTTTAAAACAAAACGCTATAATGATGCTACGATATGATATTATTATTAAGGAAGATAGTAAATAAAAGAGGTACTAGCAGGGGAACCCTGGGGGACTTCTGTAGGTACAGAAGTCCAATAAGAGACAAAATCATTTATAGCAACGGCTTGCGAGCGATTATCTATGTAAGACGAAAACCACCGGAGCAGATTTCCGTGTATTCCTGCAAAGTATAATTTCTGAAGTAGAATAGAATGATCGATCGACTAAGTTTAACGGATTTAAGTGTCTTATGGATCTCATAAGCATTAATGTTAATATTTCCGATATTAATATTATTTATATGAACTGGGTGATAATAAGAAGTATTTTGATCAGAAGCCGAATGATGAAAGTTACCCTTGAAATATGTACTAAACAAATTACATACTTCCTCGCCATCAGATGCAGAAATACCATCATAGTACACGGTAGATGGAAAAGCGTTACTTTCTTGTTAGCTTTGATAAATGTCCAAAAAGACTTAAGATTATTTGTTATATTTTTTTCAGTATTGTGAATATAAGATTCATAGCATAATTGTTCAAAGATTTTGAATCGTTTTCTAAGTAATGAAAAAGTAAAACTGTCATCAAGTCAGTTTATATTTACGATGGTACTTAAATTTTTCTTTTAATATTTTTTTAATTGAAGAGTCGTACCAGGGAGGAAATATGTTAGTTGACATGAGCTTATGAGGAACGTAAGTATTTTGAAGATCATGGATGGTGTCATAGAAGTATTTTACTGCGTCTTTAAGTGTATTATTATTTAAACGATCTTTCCAGATAATAGTATCGAGCGCAGTACATATCGATTGATAATTACCGGAATTATGAAAATATTTAAGGCTCTCATTAACTTCTAACAGTCTTTGTACCGACATAGCTATATGAATACATAATGATCTATGATGAGGAAAATCATGTGGGGCCAAAGAATCGTCACAAGCAGTAACTTGTACCTCAAAATTAAACAAAACTAGGTCTAACAGTCTGTCATTGTAATTTTGAACCTGACTACACTGTACTAAATTGCATTGGGCGAGAGTAACGATGAAGTCAGTATGAGTTCGATTGAGGGAAGTTTGTGAGTTCACCAGATATTCACCATATACATTCCAATCAATAAAAGGCAGATTAAAGTCCTCTGTAATAATAAATCGGTTAAATAATATTTTTTTAACATTATTAATGCCGAATTAAATAATAATTCGACATTAATAATGTCAAATAATTTGTTCGATTTTTTTTCTCATTGAATGTTAAAGTCGTTCCCGTCTACTCTGCAAAGATAAACTGTACAAATGTGCATCTTGAAAGTTATCTTGCCACGATTGGTCGTATACGAAATGGTCACCCAGATGTCTTCGGCGGACGAGCGCCAGTCTACACGCTCCACTGCCGCCAGGTCCCGGCGGACCGCGAGTAGCACTCCTCCATCCATAGACTGCCTAGTCAACCCTATCGCGATGCCAGACTACGTATCTGTCATCAAATATCTCTTGATCGCTAATACCTTCTAACAACCACGTCTCAGATATCGATATTACATCGTAGCAATTGTTGTAAACATTATTACTCGATCAATTATTGATATTACAATATTTTGTCAATAATATGGTTTCCTGCTTATTTGCCGATCTTATTAGTTATTCTACAAAAGTATTACGATATTTGTAACTAAGTGTCGCAAAACTATGAAGTACAAAGCCAAGTGAAGTAGGTACAAGTATAAAGCCAATTCACCAATCCAATATAACTAATAACTTGGCTGGCATCCACAGATAAAACTTTGACATAGAGTCAAACTTTCAAGAAATAGCGAACTGTAACTTAGCAATTCTATGAGATAAATTCTTGATTTCTTCATTGAAACATTTAAAAATACATATTTTTAATTAATGGCTGGTGTTGTTTTTTATTATAATCATTTCATACCCAGGAGACATATGAAGTCTTCTTCTTCTTCTTCTTATAGTTAGCTCTGTAGTGAGTCCATAATATGAAGTCTACGTAAGTAATTAGTCCATATTAAGTTACGTAATACGTTATGTCACCAGCTGCCCTACTCGTATTAAAAACTTCAACTGACAAGTGGTAATGAGCTTTATTTTGAGTTTTGAAGTTTAAAAATAAAACAATTTAAGAAATTAAAATGTCAAAATTTTAATAAAAATTTGAAAAGTGATGATGTTAAAATGCCACATAAAGTTCATAATAGATATATTACATAGAACAGGGCGCCAATTCTCGTACCTCGAATCTCGGTTCGAATAACGCGCTGATTAATTTGCATAGACGTCAAATCCTGCGCGCGCGAGCGGGACAGACTGACAACCGAGCCGAGTTTCGAGATACGAGAATTGGGGCCCTATATTAGGTCCTATGAAATTGCCGTTTTGTATGAAAAAATTTAAACGAATTTTTTTCATGTATTTTTTATTTGTATTAATCGAAGTAATCACCCATGCAATCAATACATCTTTGCCAACGCAGTGGCAGTTTATTGATGCCCTTCTTAAAGAAATCAGCTGGACGGGAGGCAACAAATTCTTCAAAGGCATTTTGTACTGCCTCTCGGGTATTGAATTTTTTTCCCGCCAAGAGGTTATCCCAATTCTGGAAAAAGTAGTAGTCTGTAGGCGCAAGGTCTGGTGAGTAGGGCGGGTGACAGACAGCTTCCAACCCTAGTTCTTGAAACTTGGAGACCGTCTGCTGTGCAGTATGAGGTCGCGCAGGAGCAGCGGAGACGAGCGATTGACCAATGCTGGTTGGAGATGTGCCAGCTTCTCCATCATTGTGTTCAGTTCTTCACAATACACATCTGCAGTAATGCTCACCCCGTTTGGTAAGAAGCTATGATGAATCACACCGGCGCTAGACCACCAAACAGTGACCATCACTTTTCTAGGGGTAAGTTTTCGTTTAGGGCATTGTTTAGGTGCGGAACCAGGATCCAACCAACTTGCTGAGCGCTTGATGTTATCAAACAGAATCCATTTTTCATCGCAGGTAGCAATGCGGTTCAAAATTCCTTCATTTGTGTGTCTGTTGAGCAGTGCAAGGCACAAGGCACGCGTACTTCGCGCTGGCGATCATTGATTTCGTGGGGCACCCATTTGTCAAGCTTTTTTACCTTGCCAATTTGACGCAAATGGACCAATATTGTTTTGACGCTAACGTCGAAAGCTGCTGCTAATTCAGCCGTAGATTGTGTATCATCTGCTTCTACAATCGCTTTTAATTCGTCATTGTCGACCAAAGTCTTCGGACTTTTCATTTTTCGAGGTTCATTTTTCAGGTCGAAATTTCCAGAATAGAAGCGAGCAAACCAATAACAGGTGGTGCGTTGGTTTGTAGTGTTAGCTCCGTTAACGTCGTTGATGTTGCGTGCCGCTTGTGCCGCGTTGCTGCCACGATGGTACTCATATTCCATAATTACTCGAATTTTTAACATATCCATGATGACGAAAAAGATTGAAATGCGATGAAAATGTAACACTAATCAATAAACAAATGACTACTTTTGGAAAAAGAATTCCATGTTTTTAAAATAAAATTAATTTGAAATTAGAATTCTTAGCCAAACAAAAATTATTTTGATTTGAAATGGCCAATACTGCAGAACGGCAATTTCAAAGGTAAAGACCTATTATTATGTAGACTTAATTTTTTTCAGTCCCTTTTTTATGTAAAGCTAGACATACACGTTGTTAGTAACATAAGTTGACAGGTAAAACGGAGCGTGTCTGTTGCACAACTGTGCGGGAATCCATACTACTTAGCTCAAGCTTACCTGACAAGTGTAGGTAACTGTGCAGGCAAACCTGTCAGGTACACTACAATGGCAAATAATCGCATTAGAACGGAAATACGGAATACCTAATTAATCGTCGTTTGTGTTCGTCTTCATATCAATGACACTTTTACGTGTCGTGTGCACTTGTTTGCAAAAATTACAAGATTTCCCTGGCGTCTGTAGTCCAACATTCCACAACGCTAGCCAAACAGCAGCAGTACTTAGTAAACTAGCGTGGTCGACTACATCCTAAAACTCGTCATATTGATGAGAGAACCATATTATGTAGTACAATTCTATAAGTATTATTTAATACCTATACCTATGGGAAAAAAAATGAGTTTGAGTTTATAACCCAGCAGTGGGGACGTAAGTGGTCGGTACTGTGGGCTTAGCGCGAACAATTGATTACAACATATTCGTAAAGTAAACGAATGAAAATTGTATAGCCACTGCCATGGTTTTCATACAATTTTCATTCGATAAAGTGACGAATATGTTGTTGTTAATTGTTCGCGCTAAGCCCACTTGCATCTCTATTATATCCTTACTCAGCCATGCCGAATGCCGAAGCATAGCTAAAACACATAGAATAATACATCTATTCTCTATTGGAACAATAAAATCGTTGTTCATTTTAATGGTCGTCGAGATAGTCCACGGAGGCCGTTCTCACGTAAACTCGTTTCTATGAATACCAAATGTTACGTTGTAAAATCGAATGTAAATAATACTACCTCCATCTGTTTTATTCCATCTTGAATAATGAAACAGTCGTTTGCAATTATATTGGATTTATATATAGAATTCGTGTGTGAACTGTGATGAACATCTGTTTAAACAAAGTCAAGTTATTTTTTAAATTAAATATTATGATTATTGTTTCAATTTGATGCAAGTAGATTTGTTTAATCTAAAGGATTTCATGTATATACCGTAGAAAATTTACAACGAATTGTTATCTAACTATCATTCACAAAAAGAAGTTTTAGTTGTAAATAGGAGTTTTCAATTTTTCTACTTACATAATAGGTACTTCTATTCAAGATAATAAACTCAGAATAGAACATCGTGTATCATCGATTTCGTCCTATCCCATCGTTACTTAAGACCTATAAACCTTTCAATGCATAGAAAAACCTTCATTTTCAATATCGTTCGGCACCCAATATGTCCCTATTTGGGTATTCTAAAACATATTTAGGACTTTTTCCTAACAAAAGTCGGATGACTTATATTAGGGACCGTAAATACTTTTATTTACGTACTAGTTTAGAAGATATAGCGATTTCTTCCTTAATAGCAGTAACTTAGGACTTAAAAAAAATACTTTTTCTGTTTTCAGGAAAATAACAAATTAAACATGGAAACAAGTAACATGGCTCCAAGAGGAATGGTGGTAACACCGCATCATCTTGCAACCCAAAGTGCTGTTAAAGTCCTCAGGGACGGCGGCACAGCAATGGAAGCTATGGTTTCTGCTGCTGCAACGATTGCTGTAGTATACCCTCACATGAACAGCATTGGAGGAGATGGGTTTTGGCTTATCATACCACCTCATGGAGATCCAGTGGGGATTGAAGCGTGCGGTGCAGCTGGAAGTTTGGCTACTCCCGAATTTTATGCAGGCCTAGACAAAATACCAGCCAAAGGGCCCAAGTCTGCTATCACCGTAGCCGGTACAGTAGGAGGCTGGGAAGAAGCTTTGAAATACTCCCAAGATTGTGGATACCCGAGGCATTCTATATCAAAGTTATTAGCTGATGCTATATTTTATGCTGAGAACGGATTTCCAGTGACCAAATCTCAAATTGACAAACTCGCTTTACACCTAGAATTTCAAGGAAACGCAGAATTCAACGAATTATTTTTATGCAACAGTACTTTACCTATTGTAGGGCAAAGATTTAGCCAGAAGAATTTGGCGCAAAGTTTACGTGTATTGGCAGATAATGGCTTAAATAGTTTTTATAGGGGACCGTTAGCTGAACTGATTGCAGCGGACATTGCCTTACTTGGTATGCCAATCACAAAATCAGACCTCGCAAATTATACACCCGTCAGAAAGTCTCCCATGAGAATTAATCATGAGCATGGTGAAATATTCAACCTTCCTCCACCCACACAAGGCATACTTTCGCTATTAATTTTAGCAACATTGGAGAAACTTAATATTGATGGGCAGAATGAAGGCGAATTTATTCACGCCATAGTTGAAGCTACAAAACAATCATTTGCGTTAAGAGACAAACACATAACCGACCCTCGTTATATGAAAGTAGACCCTAACTCACTGTTAGCAAGTAAAGCAATTAGCGAAACGGCGGGTCGTATGAGTCTTAATCAAGCATCGAAGGTCGGGAGAGGTACGGGCCATGGAGATACTGTTTGGATGGGTGTTATGGACAGCAAAGGGTTTTGTGTGTCGTTCATACAAAGTGTTTATCATAATTTTGGCAGTGGTGTAGTATTGCCAAGAACGGGTATTCTATGGCAGAATCGTGGTGTTTCATTTAATTTGAAACAAGATCACATTAGGGCTTTAAAACCAGGTAAAAAGCCATTTCATACGCTTAACCCAGCAGCTGCCAGATTGAATAATGGTCGTGTTATGATTTATGGCACAATGGGTGGTGACGGTCAGCCACAAACACAAGCAGCTATTTTTCATCGGTACGTCGTTCAAAGTATGAATTTGCAATCAAGTGTATCTGCACCTAGATGGGTTTATGGATCTATTGTTAGTGATTGTACCTGTGATTTGAAAATTGAAGACAGATTTAGTAAGGAAACGATCGATTATTTAAAAGGGCTAGGCCATGATGTCGTCATGTTACCTAAATTCTCTGATGCAGTAGGCCATGCTGGTGCTTTAGTTAGACATCCAACTGGTATCCTAGAAGGAGCTTCCGATCCAAGAAGTGATGGAAGTGCTGCGGGGTATTAATTTTGGATAACATTTTTAACAATGACAGAAGGTGATAAAATATAATTATATTATAGTGAATTTTATCACCTTCTGTCATTTAGAGAATGTATAGGATATTCCAATTATGGTGCTTTTATGAAATTATACAAATCATTTAGATAAATTAATAAGAATAATACGTTAGGTACGTAACGATAAAAAAGACAAGTAAAGACAAAATGTAAGACAAAAGTAATGTCAATCTTTAGTAAAACAAAAAGCTTAGGTTAAATAGCATTTTAAATTTTTTTATTGTTTAAGTATCCAATTAATTTTGATAAGATTTAAAAATTATATTTTCTTTACTAATTTTTATTCCAACTCAGTTATTTGTACAATGTAACTTCATCAAACAAGTTTAATAAGACCTTGATAATTTGGATGCAAAAATGATGTAAACAGTAAATTCAATATTATTATATCTCACTGTAAATACGAAAGAATAAATGCCAAAGAATAAATACGATTATAATTTTGTGGGTTATTTGTATGGATTTTTTTAACTAGCAAACACTGTGATAAATACCGTCGTATGTTAGTTGAAGTTACGCATTTGTTTTGTACTAAAAATAAATGACTTTTAAGCATAAAATCCAGGAAATACCTCAGCAATCACCGAAGTTATTAAAGTGTATCCGAAACCCGAACTGTCTAACAATCTCTACGAACGCCATCCAATGAACCCAAAACTTCGTACGACTTAATGTGTATCTAATAAACTAAGTTGAATCCTAAGGTCTCCTCAAATGAAGACGAATGCGTCCACTTCATTATACTGAGTTTAATTTGGCTTGCTGGAGGACCATTCGTTCGCATTAGCGCCAACCGGTGACAAATTAAAGGATTTATTGTCTTTTTATTATATGCTACTAAAGTTCTTAGTCTCCATTACATTGTTTTAAGATTATTTGAGCACTTGAAGCTGAGAGACCTAATAGTGCAGCATGATAATCATTGAACATAAGGGTCAGTTAACACCGCGACGATACGTGCCCCCTGCATTTTTAAGATAGCTATTCAAAATTGAACTTTATCCACTACACACAAAAGATACACGTTTCATGTGACATCAAATGCGCTGTGCAGCGCGGCGCAACCTGATATTCGATGTCTTACAATGAAACGTGTAACTTCTTGTGTAATCTTTATTCCATTTTGAATAGCTATCTTCAAAATGTCGCGTATCGTTTCGGTTTGGCTGTGAATTGACCCTTAAACACATAAAATAGTGAGGGAGTTATTAATATCGCTCTATGCGTTGCACATTAATTTGAGCAGAAGGGAAACTGAATTTTGGGTCTTCCGTTATCCGTATAAATTTAAAACCATCATTTATAAACATAAATTATATTAAAATCGAATTCGATCATAAATTCATTAGTCACTTCATTTACTGAACATTAAACGTATATCTATAGGATTTTAAAATAACTGTTGATGATTTATTGTCTATAGGCGTTCATTGTTCAGTTACCTTATCGTCCAATAAATGTGACTTATGACTCACCACTATTTAAATTAAGGTTCAGTAATTCAGTGAACTATGAGGCACTATCAGAACTGATTCTTTATTAGAACTCCAGGTTGCCCTGTGCTCGAAATTCAACCATAATAATTCATATTATTATAATTTTAAGTTTGATTTTTATAATCTGTGTATTTACTAATGTTGTTGTTGTTTTTATTAATTTTATGTATTTCTAAGCATTATTTATAAAAATATTAGTTTAATTCACACGTTTCTTCACATAAACCTTAACTGTACCAAATATCATATTCTAGTAAAAAAATATTGGAAGTTTTTTCCTTAGGCATTAATTTATAATATTATTATAATGATGATGATTTTATATTTTGAAAAAAAAACATCACCTGGTCTGCTAATACTACTGACCCATTCTAATAATCTTTAGATTCGTTCCTTGATATATCGATGCTTGATATTCTTGGACAACTTTATTCAGCACTTACTACTTTTTTATTAAAAATCCATAAAGTTTCTGAAGAAAATTGGTTACTTTGTAACTTAAAACTTTTCCATCGTAAAAAACTTTTATGAGTTGTAAGTACAAAATAAACATCTTAAGCCTCGTCTCTAAATTAAAACTGGAATATTCCTTAATATCGCAACAGTTAATTTACCAAAGAAAAACGTAAAGGTTTCCAACAAAATGTCGGATGATAAAGAATTTAAAAGGGTGTCAAAAGTTCTCAAAGTTTTCGATTGTGGCTATGACAGTACCGATAACTTTCGACTGCTAGATTGGAAATAGATGAACATTTCTGTAAAGCGTACCGTTCCATATAAACCGCTTAAAACTTTCGCCGAAAGCGATGAATTTTTAAATTATTTCACCAACTTTGGTGGACTTGGTTTTTGTTGTTGTGCAATTATGTCTCGATTGAGACGGGCAAAGGGAGCAGTCCAAAGTTAAGCAAACTCTAATTTCAATATTTAGCTCTAATTCCTTCACGTTCTGCTAAATTTCAGTTGAATAATAATACTTTTAGTTTCAGTGATTTGTTTGAAAATTTTTAATTAATAGTCAACGACTGTGTATAGTGTATTAGTCATACAAGACAAACCTACTTTAGGTTCGTCTTGTATGACCAATACAGTAGAAAAAATATACCAATTCCTATTGTTTTAATGCTTTTAATGGAGTCATGGCAATGAATTTGGCTATCTTTTTTATTTAAGCAGTTTCTTCAAGCCTTAAGTTTGAAAGTTATTTTAGTTTAAATAAACTTTTTACAACGGAATTCTCATGATCGCTAAATCTTACTGGCCAGTTTCCTGTCAGAGCTTAGGAACACAAGCATAGTTACACACAAAGGTACAGGTGAAACTAAATAAAAGTTTGTACTTAAATAATAATAATTACCTTAGTAATATTAATTAGGTAGGTATAGGTTATAATAGAAGCATTATCAAAGATATCCGACAGCCGACTGGTTTAATTTTAATGATAATTATTTTAATTATGTCTTTAAATTAGGCCAAATCCTTGGGCCATTGCTACTTTTAATATATGTGAACAACATCTCTCAATTAAACTTACACGGTCAACTCACCTTGTACGCAGACGACACTTGCTTGTTTTATTATGGACTCAATCTAGAAGAAATTATACTACTAGCTCAAAAAGATTTAGATACTCTGTACAGATGGTTCCAATATAATCTTCTAACAATTAATACTTCCAAGACTTCGTATATAATATTTACTGCTAAAAACAAAAGGATTCCCAACTACATTAACCTAAACATAAATTGACAAAATCTACGAACCAATCAAGAAAAAATACCTTGGATTGACACTAGACAAAAACCTGACATGGAACGCACACATACAATACATAGAAAGCAAACTCTCATCTCTTATAGGATCACTTCACAATATGGCAAGTTGTATTCCACAAAAAGCTCGGCTTCTAATTTATAACTCTTTACTAAAACCTCACTTGTTATAGCTCATAGAAATATGGGGTTGTGCAGTTAAAACTAATTTAAAACCTATCCAAATACTAAAAAAAAATTAAAATACTTCACCACTACGACTATTTGACACCATCTAAAACTATATACAAGGAAACCAGTCTAATGAACATTCAACAACTTTATACATATAACACATGAATACTCATATATAAAATAATACACAAACTTACTCATTCACACATTACCTTCACAATGCAAAATAACTAGACATACATCTCGCCGCGCGGACCACCCTGTTCTACCATGTATAACAACAAATTACGGGAAAAATATAATAACATTTAAGGGAGCACAGCTATACAACGCACTTCCAAAAGTAGTCAAAGAGGCGACCTCGCTCAACATTTTTAAGAAAAAACTCGCAGATCATATTCATTGTAATTTGTAGTTAAAAACGCTTATTACTTGGACCACCGGCTAATATTGATAATATTATGCAGCGATCGCACCTTGGACACGTCTTGATATACTTTTTTTTTCATTCTACCTACATAATCGGGTCAACAATAATTAATAGTTTTAACTTTTTAATGTTAATGTGTTCTCATGTAAGTTACAATGTCTTTTTGAGAATAAAGATCTTTAAACCGAAATTTGGACAACTGTGGCATGGCAGTCGTGGCCGAGCGGTTAAGGCGTCTGACTAGAAATCAGATTCCCTCTGGGAGCGTAGGTTCGAATCCTACCGACTGCGGACTTCTTTTGAGTCTCGTTTTAGTGAACTGTATGAATAGATATTGCTCGTAACACCATAGGTACATTTTTCAGCGAGCCTGCAAAAATCCGTTCAGTGGTTTGGGCGTGTGCGTGTGATTTGGGAGTGATTTAAAAATTTTAAGTAAGGACTACATTTAATTGTATATTTATAATATATTTTTAAGCGGCTGGCTTGAAAGTATTAAAAACATTTTAATGGTTTCTACTTTTCTCATACACAGAGATTAAAGATGCAAGTAAGACTTCTCTTTCTAAATTAAAACCTTCTATCACATGCCCACAAGATAGCTATCATGCCAGAGTTCACTCAGCATATTGACATTAGAACTCATCAGTAGCCTGATATCATAGAAAAAAATAGTATAATATTATAGAAACATTATACTCCTTACTTTATTTCAGTACAAAATATTATAAGGGTCAATTCACACCGCGACGATACGCGACGATACGCGACGTGACGCGACACTGCATTTTAAAGGTAGCTATTAAAAATTGAACTTTATTCACTACAAAAAAGATACACGTTTTATTGCAAGAGCGGCGCCTTCGACGTTGACTTTGATTTACTCATTGACATCCGAACTCTTGCAATGAGACGTGTATCTTCTTTGTAGTGAATAAAGTTTAAATAATAGCTATATTAAAAATACAGTGCGACATTGCGTCGCGTCTAGTGTCGGTGTGAACTGTCAACTGACCCTAAAAGTAGCCTTAGGTCGCGGAGCCTCTACTTAATATGAATTTATATGAAGCACTAAGCAATCCGGAGAAACCCGTGTCGCGCGACTGGTGAGTGTGGCCAAAGAACCTGATAGTGCAAGATCCGATATAACAAATATATACCTACATCTGTTATTTATTACTGATAATAAATAAATGATACATAATATTCACATTGACACATTGCAAATAGGTTGCCTAGTTAAATTGCGCCCTAAGGCCGCTCACGGCCGCTAGCGACCGTCGCGGCCATTGCATCGGCTTGCGATGTGTCAATGTGAATATTATCTACCATTTATTTATTATCATTAATAAATAACAGATGAGGGTATATAATATTTCTTACACAGGATCTTAGACCATGATTCGCCGATTCGCTGGTCGCGGTCGCGTGTCGCGGTCGCGTGTCACGGTCGCGTGTCGCGGATCGCAGATAGGAAGGCAACCTTACCAAGCTTTACCAAAACAGAGCTAATACGGCGTGCTTAGTCACATTCGCCACTTACTAGTCCCATCTAATTTCGCTCAAGACGCTTAACGTAGGTGCTTGTGTTGTCGCTTTTAATTTGAGTTAGCGAATCATTTTACAGTGTTTGAGCACAAAGCGGCGGGCTAAGTGAGAACGGATTGCAGTTCGTGTGTACTTTAATGTATATCTAAGGGGACCGTACACTAGGCCCGGCCCGCATGAAATTTAGGCCGTTAAATATTTTTTGTCCACTAATGTTCGACTATGGACTTTTAAACCTTTTAGGATTTTACAATAGCACTCTGTAAGTGGCAGTCTGACCTTAAAATATATTCCAGTTCTTGTGGTGCTTATTATATTCTTTTTTTAAATTATTTCGTATTCTTTTTGTAATTATATATATATATATAATATATATATATATATATATATATATATATATATATATATATATATATATATATATATATATATATATATATATATATATATATATATATATATATATAATTACAATTTAATATATTAACAATTTATATAACTAAGATAAAAAAATGTAAAAGTTGTGACAGATTAACAAATGTCAACGCGTAACAAATTTGAATCTATCAAAGGCACGGAGTGTGTGCTAATAATAATCGGAGGTAGTGTGTGTTGTTGTTATTTTTATTAATTTTATGTATTTTTAAGCATCATTTAAAATAATTTAAGCATTTTGCACACCTTCCTCCACATAAACTTTTACTGTGCCAAATATCATACTCCTCGTTACGTATCGTTCGCACAATTCTCGTAAGACTGTACTGAAAGTTTTTGCTTCAAGTATTAATATTTATTATGACTAACAAAATATATCATTATTACTCAAGATAGATCAATCGCCTAAAATTGAGCCGATAAGGCAAGGGACGGCTTAAAGTGCGCCGCTGTCGAAGCCTTGATAGTCAGATGCTTTAATATGCACCGACCAGTCACTAGATGTATTGGTTAGTTTTTTACTAGAAATTAGAATAACTTCACAATTAAAATAATAATTAAAGTACAATTTTACAGTAACTCTAAGTCTTTAAACTTATCTACTTTACATTCATAAAAATATATTAAATGTATTAAAATATCATAGTGCTACATAAAACACACTATATGTTTAATTAAAAATAAAAAACATATTAATATTTAGTTTTCCAAAGTCCAAGTCGAAGATATTAATTTATTTTAAGTTGTTCTAAAACGTAAATTTAAATTAAATTTAGGCAGCCAGTGTGCGCTGTACTTTACGAATATATTTGGGAAGTTTCCTACCGGGTTCAGAACTAAGTATGTGTAAATTATTTTGTAAGGAGTAGGAATTTAACGTTATTTTCAACGCTGTTGAATTTTACAGTATAAAAAAATTAGATAAACAACATTTTGGAAAACAAATGTACAAAATATAACTCTTTCATATCAAATCGACAATCGTATAGAATTTTTGGAACGAAATTCCTTATGGGGCGATGCGGAGGGGTACCCTAGCCGGGGAAAAACGTCCGTAACGTAAGATTTTTATGTATAGTCTTTATTATTTTCTTTATAGAATGGAATAGAATTTAAAATTAATATTTTTATAAGAAGGTACTTCGGTCCTATCCGGTATACCACGACACCTTTTTTATAACTTATCGCTTGATCGAAGACTTGATGTCTTTTGTGGGAAAGTTTCAAATAGCCAGCCGAGATTATGTAAAGTTGTATGAAATAGAGATATGAATCTTTATATTCCAAGATATTTGTACCTACTTTATTACAATAATATTTACGTAGAACGAAACTCTACTTGGAGTTGGGTAGCAATTGTTCACAATTTTGGTAATTACGCATTATTGTCTTGATTATGGTTTTTAAAAACTTTGTAGTTACTAATTTGTGACACTTTAGACTTATTACGACGCGTTAGATATAGCGCAGATAATTGACTACACGATGGTATGTAGTTTAAAGATCGGGATAATTATTCCTGCCTTTTAAATTTTAATATTTATTATAATTGTGAAAGGACTTTGTCAAAAATCCACACAAAAAAACCCAAGCAATGAAATGTTTGCGCATTCACTTTAAATAATAGTGGAATTATTGGATATCACAAAAAGGGCTATCCCAAAATACGCCGGATATAGAAGTTAAGAGCAAGAATTAATTAAAAAATATAGTTGGATTATAATATAATTAGGTTGCTGTTCGTATTTTAGGGATTGCCCTTTTTGTGACATTAAATATTATGAATTATACTAAAAACTGTTCATTATAAACTTTATAGACATATTTTCACTGTTAACAAGGACAACTTTTGACCATCACCTTTAAATACCTAAAATAAATAAATGAAAACGACATTCGTTGTAACACAAGCTTCAGGATGAGTTATGGGCGCGTTAGCACTAGCTGTTTTTCGGTAGGTACATTTGCGAACAAATGAAAAGAAAACCTATAAAGTATAAAACTAACAACTGTCACAAATAGAGTACTTCTTTATCTATTTTTTTTTAATATTGTAAAAAATATGATCTTTATAACTATAACTATGGACGCTTCACGCCACGTCAATCAGGTTCCGTCGTAAGTTCTCGAAGAACTTGTGTTACGGGTACCAGACAACGGAAATATATTTAAAATTTTTATATTATTCATGTTTAAGATGATGTTAATATTATACACATATTTAATACACATCCATGACCCAGGCAACCGGGAAAACTTTTTGTCCCTTCGGCGGGATTCAAACCCGCGACCCCCGGCTTCAGCACCAACACGCTCACAGAGCACCACCACTACCACCACTGAGCCACCGAGGTCGTCATTCCATTCTTTAGAATACTAAGGCGGGTCAATAAGTCCGTGACTTTTTGAATTTCTAACCTCTTTACTGAAAAAGCAACACTACTCCTGTCAACAGGCATCTGTCAGTTGACTCCTATCAAAATTTGAACTTGCTGCGTCAGTTAGTTTGTGTTTTACAGCTATCTTTATTAGACTATCCAGTAACTTAAGGAAACAATGGAAAAAAGGGGAATTTCGTGTGCTTATTAGGCATTATTTTTTGCGAAAAAAAACCATTACCGAGACCAAGGCTAAGCTTGATAAATACTATGGGGACTCTGCACCATCGATTTCAATGGTAAAAAAGTGGTTTACTGAATTTCGTTGTGGCCGTACAAGCACTGAAGATGCCGAACGTCCTGGACGCCCAGTTGAGGTCTCTACACCCGAAACAATCGAAAAAATTCATGATATGGTGTTGGCCGACCGAAGATTGAAAGTGCAAGAGATTGTGGAAGCCATAGGCATCTCGCATGGCTCAGTGGTTTCAATTTTGAATGATCACTTGGGCATGAGAAAGCTTTCCGCAAGTCGACCACAAACGCAATCGTGTAACAACTTCACAGGAAGGTTTGGCGTTGTTTAATCACAATATGGAGGAGTTTTTGCGCCGTTTTGTAACCGTGGACGAAACATGGATCCATCACAAAACACCAGAGACCAAACAACAGTCAAAACAGTGGGTTTCTAAGGGTGAATCGGCGCCAAAGAAGGCCAAGGTGGGTTTGTCAGCCAATAAAGTTATGGCGACTGTTTTTTGGGATGCACGTGGGATAATCTACATTGACTATCTTCAAAAGGGAAGAAGAATTAATGGGGAATATTATGCCAACTTATTGGACTGCTTTAATGAGGATTTGAAAAAAAACCGACCTCATTTGGCCAAGAAAAAAGTTCTTTTTCACCAAGACAATGCAAGGGTGCACACATGTGCAGTTGCCATGGCAAAAATCCATGAATTGGGCTATGAATTGCTCCCACATCCACCCTATTCTCCAGATTTGGTTCCGAGTGACTACTTCTTGTTCCCAAACCTGAAAAAATGGCTCGGTGGAAAAAGATTTGACTCCAATGATGAAGTCATCTCGCAAACAAAGGCCTATTTTGAGGACCTCGACAAATCATATTTTTTGGAAAGGATAAAAAAATTGGAGAAGCGTTGGACAAAGTGTATAGAGCTCAAGGGGGACTACGTTGAAAAATAAAATGATTTATTTATAAAAAAATATGTGTTTTATTCCAAAAGTCACGGACTTATTGACCCGCCCTCGTAGAATAAAAATTTTCCATCGCCTCTTTATCCAATCCAAAATTTACAAAAAGAGGTCGTGTTTAGGATATTTTTTCTGCTCTTATTAGCTTTTTTTTTGTTTATACCCAAAGATAGCTGATATAATCACGATTAAAGTGGTTAAAAATAATCCAAAAATATTAAAAATGTATTTGGAAAAAGCATAAAAAGTCTCCTCAAAACTTTCACGGGTTTTGCTATTATGCATGAATCTTAATGCGTGTCAATAAATGATTTGATTTGGTCGCTGCCTGGATTTATTGCACAAAACTTTTCTTCAAAATATCGGTTGTCTGTAAAGTCGGTTTACTGACGATAGTTGAACGTGACAACGTCAACAACAATATAATTTTCATATCAACTTGACCTATTGGTGAAAAAAAATTTAGAACTACTCACAATTTGGCGACAAAATCCGCCATTTTTTATTTTTTCTTTGAACCAGCTATCTAAGAATACTTGGGTTATTGAGACAAATCTAACAATACTTTAACTGTCAAAATCCATCCAGCTGTTTGGAAGATACGTAAAGGAATTTACAAACATACATATATACAAGATATGCGCGAAATACATAACCCAGTCGGGAAAAAAGGTCTTTGTAAACGCGTCCTTATCACAACACGTCATCAATTTACCCTGACTCTAGGTACAAAAGCTGCATTGTTAGTTCCTTTAGTTCTACAACTAAGAGTCAGCTCACACCGAGACGATACGCGACGCTACACGGCGCTGCATTTTTAAAATACGTATTTTAAAATTGAAAACATATAAATATACATTTTTCATATGACATAAGAATTTCAATAAGAATTTTCGATTCTTTTTCTGTCACCAGGCGGCGCTTGGTGTGCTACCAATGGTCCTTTTCGTGTCAAAGTGCTGTCGGATGTCACGGATATAAAATCCCTCATTAACTAACTCCAGTAGCAAGTTTGTAAAGTTTGCGTCGGCAATCAGTAATTATACCATTTGACTAATGACACGTGAAATACACTTCTAATAAATCATTTATAATCGCGACGTAGGTACTCACCTGTTTTTGCGGTTGCAGTTCCGACTAACTAACCAAATGCAATTTTCAGTCGATCACTTCCTTAAGACAACTGCATTAGGTTCAATGTTGGGATCCCAATAAAAATCAAATAAAGATTGCATTCCCTTTACAACATCCCCCTAGTATTATAGTTCACGAACTAATTTCCTAATAGCCGAAGACTATGTACCGTTGATATTTTTGACGAGCTTATTTGAAGCCCCTCTTTGTAAGGACGACTTTGGGCCCTTTCCGAGATATTCGCCATTTTGTATTTATTTCAGAGGTGGGTGACCTGACCTGTTTGGGTTATAATAAAACACTAATTCGTGAAAAAATAATCAACAACCCGACTGCGTAAAAACTAACAAGAAAAATAAACAAGCAAGTCCAGTAATCGAGACTTTTGTGATCTATATATTATTGAATAGCTATTAACTACTCGTATAAACTACCTTTGAAATAGTTTCATGGTCGATACATTAAAAATGACAAAATTCTATAAGGAAACATAACGACAATCGGGACCCCATTATTATGGAAGCCGGACTTTTGGTGTGTCCCGATAGTTAAAATCGTAATGGTCCTTAATATAATGTTTTCTTTTTACAGAGAGGAAAGTTTTGATTGTATGTTTGTTTGTTTGAATAAAATATGCTCTGAAACTACTGGACCAATTTCGATATAATTTGGCACAGATCTAGAGTAGACCACGGGGAAGGACATAGGCAACTTTTTATTACAGCAAAATGTAGGTATGGCTCCCCCGGGAATCACATTGCACGCACGAAGTCACGGCCAACTTCTAGTTAGTATACGATCATAGATTCATAGATGATGAATATTTAATTACAGCTCTTTTTAAACTTTTACCGACACCTCAGTGAATTGAATCAATTTGAGCTCAAATCTGTTCAGAAATAATTCGCCTATTTTGCTGTGCCTTTACAGAAATGGTAACTTTTAGTTGAATACTTTTGAAATAAACGAGATTTTTTGATCTCTTGTGTCGGCCTCGTTATATTTCGTCGGTGTTCACTCATTTTTACTCTTTAAAATCTCCAACGCTATAACCCGTCATATTCTTTCCATATTTTGACTTTTAAATTTAGAATATGCTAATGTTTTAATAATTTCTTCCCTTTAGGAATTGTACCAAAAAATATTGCAATGAAAGCACCTTAATTTAAAAACAATAAAAAATAGTCAAATATTCAAAGACTTTATTAGCGACCAAGTAGTGTACATGAGATAATACAACTTGAGGCCTTGTGCAGGCGATTGCTTAAATTAAAACTTATGACTTCAGCAATAAGTTGCAAAAAGTCATGTGTTGTAAATTTTTCAAGAACTATATTCATCATCATTAACAGCCATAGGACGTCCACTGCTGGACATAGGCCTCCCCCAAAGATTTCCACAACGAACAGTCCCGGGGGCCACCCGCAACCAACGGCGGCCCGCGACCTTCATAAGGTCATCGGTCCACCTAGAGGGAGGCCGTCCTACGCTGCGCTTTCCAGTTCGTGGTCTCCACTCTAGAACCTTTACTCCCCAGCGGTTATCAGTTTTACGAGCGATGTGGCCTGCCCATTGCCACTTCAACTTGCTGATTCTGCGAGCTATGTCGGTTACTCCAGTTCGTCTGTGAACCTCCTCATTGCGGATTCTGTCACGCAGAGAAACGGAGCATAGCTCTCTCCATCGCTCTTTGAGTGACTTTGAGCTTATTTAAGAGGCCAACAGTGAGGGACCACGTTTCACATCCATAAGACATCACTGGCAATACCTACGCACTGTTCAAAGACCTTTGTCTTTAGGCACTGAGGTATTTAACTAAATAAAACTAAAATAAAGACCTATATAGTTAGAATATTATATTATACCCTAGTGTTTCCACTTATGACGACTTTCATAATATTATATACGACACAATATTCACTATGATACAATGTAATAAGGTCGGTTAGGCTGCGACTATATGATCCAGATCCGGAAGGCCGGAAAAAATTCAGAGCACTGATAATAGAGCTCTGCGCTAATACAATAGATCTGAAATTCGAACACACAAGTGTCGAGTCTAATGTCATGTATGATAGCTAGATTACGATTACTACATTTCGATTTTCACCTCTATTAGTAGCGCTCTGAATTTTCCGGGCCTGCCGGATTCCGGATCATATAGTCGCAGCCTAACCGACCAACATAATATCTTTCGACTCTCTACATCTTTATATCCTTTTACAGGTACACACCTACTTATAATATTAACAAGAAAAAAAAACAAATATACACCTTCAAAGAGTTGACATTCAATTTAAACTTTCGAGTTGAATTAATTCTAGAAAACTTCACGGTGATTTATGGAGAACTATTTCACATCACAGATCGCACTTAAGTTCGCGAAATAAAATACGGATGGAAATGAGTTCGGGGAGCTAGGGGTTTCCGGCGATACCTCACTTGAGTCGCTGGATTACATCATATCGTACTTTTAACTGTTATTAAAATACGAACGTCTTAGGTTGGTAGTAAATTATTTCCATATTGGTGACCAGATTCATATATTCATAAGGTTATGTCTGTAATATGTAAAAAAATAGTGATTGCTTTATGGCTAGAGTAATATGCTATCGAAAGTAACAATAGTTTGGTCAGCCTATTTTTTAACTGACTTCCAAAAAAAGGAGGCAGTTATAATAATACTAACTATAATAAGTGCCGACTTCAAAATTATGAAGATTAGATAGAGAAATAGTTTTTTTTTTTTTAATTTAAAGGGGAATTATTAAGAAAAAGTCTGGATTAATTTTTTGTTTATAGATAATAATTTTTGTTGTTGTGAAAGGCAAAAAAGTAGTTGCTTGGTTTCAAAACGTCACATTTTTTAACTGTCTACATACTCTACATAATATAATTAACTTTTCTGATAGGAAACTCATCTTTGTAGTGAAATCAAACTATGTTATCTTCCTAATAAGGAACATTCTTGCCTGTATTTTACAGCCAAGATCATAAGGTAAGGTAGAGTAATAAACCTTATATCTGGCAACTCATTGTCAGATAAGTCTTTCCTGTCTTTCCTGCCCGACAATTGTATTTAAATCAGGCTATCTTACCCAGGACCAATAAATATTAATTATTATATGTCCTATTCTAAGTACCCAATGCCTAGACGAAGCTAATTTAAGTAAATGGATCCCGTCTCCATGAGTAAACTCATAACAATCTGATAATGTTCATTCTTATTGATTTTCATGGACACTTTAGATCTGCAGTCCAATAAACCGAATATAAACCCGCGATCTATATAAAAACATGAAAACCTCATACAGACAACGATCTCTATAACATTGATATCTGATTCTGTCGCATTAACGGAATGACACTTTTCAAAACAATCCGCTTTTTGTTATTATTGTGGTCACTTTAGCTTCGATCTTTTTCAGCTCCACAGAATAAGGGAAGCTCTATGAAACTGATCGAATGAATAAAGTATGTCCAATCTTTGAGGACGTGTGTATTTAGGCTGTGGCGGGAATTTAATTCTAGGCGAAAACCACTGTCTACTTTGTTTTTACGGCTGGCCATTGGCTGCTGGATATTGTTATTACAATCGTTTCGAAATAGCCCCTCTGTGCTTACTCGGTGCACTTATTATGATACAGACTTGGATAGTTTGCACACCATTTCGAATAAATTGTTGGATCGATGTTATATTTGTCCCGCTTATTGTTACTGTTCACTGTTTTCATGATTTTACTACTAATTCATTAATCGATACAAGCTGTAAGTAGTAGGTACATCATAATATCTTCCTCGTTTAACTTTACCACTCTACTTCTAATACAGGTATAAAAAATAGCTCCCCACAATTTCGGTGACGGTGGCCGGTTTCATTGAAATCAGACCAGCTATGTAGAAGTTACTGTTTAGTGCCCAAGTGTGTTTGCAATGCACAAGATCACTCTTTTAATTTACTCTTGTCACCCAGTGGGACAGATAACGGACACAACTGACGAGAGATCAGGCAATGGACCGACTTTTTACATGCCCATCTGCCGCATGGATAATTGTTCTTGCCAGACATCAAGACTTGCAAACAAAAGTTTTTGCCATTCCCACGCGCCACGCGGGGTCGGACCCACGACCTCCGGAGTCGAGAGCTAAGCTCTAAACTTAAAGAGGCGAACACTGGTATATATTGACAGATTAAAATATTCGAAATTAGATCTTAGCGTTTCTAACCTGGAAGGTATACAATATACACGTTTATTTCAATCCTCGTCACTCCAAGCTCACAGTAAATAAAATTAAATCCCGGACCCGTAGGTACTCACAAGTTTTTAATCTGTCCTTTTTTACGTCCCCTACGGGTGTAATCAACGCTTTTAGCTCCGTGTGCAGCGCACTATTTTTTGCAACAGAATAAACAAATTTCAGACGAAACGCCGCTGGATATTCCATAAAACTTGGGCAACAAAGTAAAAATTCATAAACCACCAAATGGCATGGACAGTTGAATAAATTAATTATAACATACATATAGGGTTGTGTGTTCTTAATTTTATTACATTTTATGTAACAAAAGTGTAACACAAAAACTAAGACAGTCTTAAAAATGGAAGTCAAGTATTCTACCTATACGATTTCATACCACATTTGATAATTGACAACCTCTTTTATAATATGATACATCTATTCTTTGCACTCTTTATAATGAAACGGTCTTAAGCAGTTTAATACACCTAACGTATTCTCACTACACAAATAGGTAGGTACACCCAATCTTTGCATAATATTATGTGGCCCTATTTAACATGGCATGGGTGTGTCAAGTCTCCTGCTGCAAAGGATTAAATTCAAAGGCCTCATACGCGAAAAGATATTTTAAAGTAAAAAGTTCTTTCTGAATATAAAGTACTTTTGACAGAAATCTAACGGACAAAATACACAGTGTCAAGAAACGTATACTTTTCAGTTGAATTTTGCTGTAACGACCGGTTTGAAACCTGAGCGTACAGACGTCTTTGCTGTCGCATTTCGTTTGGCCTGCAAGCTCACAAAGGTCAAAGGCTGAATATTTGTGTTATGTTGATAGGAGTGCTGTAACTGAGACAGTTTACATCTTATATTGTGTACTGTTGAATGTTATTGAAGAAAAAAATTTGGTTTTGAATTATGTCAAATATTTTTCGATTTATATTTTTTAGCAACCCTAACATAAATGGATAGCGATGATGAAGTGGAATATACTCCGAATTCCTGTGTGGTAAAAATGCATAACTTATTCACTTTATATATAACAATTTGCCTACATTAATTATGTTTTTATTTCTGCGACACTCACCAGAGGGCGATATGGATAATGTCATAATGTTTCGTTAATTATATGCTTTTTTTTGTAATCCTTTTGCTGTGACTAGAAGTCGCCATTTGGTCAAAACTCACCCATAATAAATCATACTATATTTTTAAAGTTTGAACTTTATAAGTATTCTTTCGTCTCTAAGAGACGAAATAAAACATGTAAATGTTGTAACAGATTGATAAAATTGTAAAACTAGAATATCTATCACACGCATGGTAGTGTGCCCTAATTATGATTTAAGGCCTACCTCACTAGTGTGTTGTTGTCATTTTTATTAATTTAATGTATTTCTAAGCATTCCTCCGCATAAACTATATTTACCAACTAAATGTCATACTCTGCTATACATATATAAAACTAGCTTTCTATAATTTTCATTACTTAATTTTTATGCTAATGCTTTTTTTTATTTTTTTATATTGCTTGTGTATTATTATTGTATTCTGTGTTTTTGACTAACATTCTATGATTGTCCCTACCGGAACCATGACATAATAATAATTTGTCTATATAATAATTAATAACTTAACTTACATTTTTACTCACCTGAATTTAATAGATTTTTAATTTTGTTTTAATATTATTGTAATCTAACTTAAGTTTGTACCTATATCTTTATTTAACTTTGTAAATTTTACTAAAATATTTTGTATTGTGTTTTATAAAACAATGTTGTGCATGTCTTTTATATGAACATTGATAATGATAAGTATGTAAGCTTGTGTTTATATTGTTGATATGTCCAATAAATAAATAAAAAATAAATACTCTGTACGCAAAATTCTTGTAAAACTGTACTTAAAGTTTTTGCTTTACGTATTAATATAAGTTACCTGGGTAACCGAGCTTTGCTCGGAGCTCTAGTATATTTAAAAAATAGAAAAAGTATCACAAAAATATTTTACCGGGGTTCGAACCCACCACACTTCGAGTTTCCGAACAACGCAAAAATTAACCAAAGTGCCAATAGGAATGAGATTATAGACTCGAAATTATTGATATATTGTTGCACGACGAAAGAAAAAACATATATAGCTTAAAAATGCGCAGTTTCCAGGGATAAATCCTAGCTAGACCAATTTTTCTCCCCCAATTCTCCCTGCATGCTAAATTTAATGTAAATACCTGCAGCCGTTGCCGAGTTTACGATTATAGATATACAAGATTGTCTCGTTTAAAGTATAAGATAAAAATATGTTGTAAACATAATGCTATCACTTTTTTATAACTATAATAATAAACATCGATTCATTGCTATTTCGAAGCAAGTCTCTTTTCCAATGTATACCTATTACGACCAAATGTGACGTACATACAAGGAAAAGTCTAGAACATCTAAGAGCTAGGTCTCAAATTAGAAGCATCAGGAATGCATCGCATTCGGCAGCGAGGTAAATTGGATGGCAGTAGGGCGCGGGGGAGCGCTCCGTGCATTCTGATGGTAACCATTAATTCTGTACGACTGTTCATGTTGCAGTGTAGGTGGACTACTGCAAAATGTTGGAAAACTAACGCTAATGTTCAATATTCTTAAGGGCCTGAAATAAGTCCAGTAAAAAACTAAGGTTTAGTTAAAAACAAATGAAGGGTGCTAAACAAAATCATACACGTGAAACAAAAACTATAAGAAGTACAGTTTTACGAAAATCGTGCAAAAGGTGGAGTATGAAATTTGCCACAGTCAAAGTTTATATTGAGAAAGGTGTTCAGAAAGCTAACATTTTTAAACAATGCTTAGAATTACATTAAATTAATAAAAGGAACACACAGTATCACTCACTCTATCATGCGTTTGTAGTAATAACCGTAGGTAGTATGGCACAATTGTCAATCTTTCGTTCACATTCCATAGACAAAATTTACTTATTATTTTTATTGCGTATCTAAAAGGCAAAAGAAAAAAAAGTTAAATCATAAAAATTATAATATCAATTAATACCTCTAGTTTAGCATAAAACCACCTGTCTACAATCTTTTAACCGTCACGCGCCCTGTGTTTAATAACTATCGATAGTTTATTGGGTTTCTTTAAGGTCACATATCAACTAATATTTTAGCGACATAATATACAGTAGGTACATTATGTTTTGATAGTATGTCTTTTTTTGAAATATAAAATTAGGGGACAAACGAGCAAACGGATCACCTGATGGTCTGATGGAAAACGATTACCATCGCCCCTGGACACCCGCAACATAAGAGGAGATGCTAGTGCGTTGCCGGCCTTTTAGGAGAGAATACGCTAATACCGCTGGCGACAGTTCATTCCGGAGTTTTACTGTGCGCGGTAGAAAGCTTCGGGTAAAGCGCACGTTAGAGGACTGCCACTCATCAAGGTGATGAGGATGATAAATATTTTGTCGCTTTGAACGGTGGCGAAAAGTTGAAGCAGGTATAAGTCCGAAGAATTCCTCGGAGCACTCCCCGTAATATAACTGATAGGGGATGGAGAGCGAAGTTACGAAGTTATCTCTACGTAGCTCTAAGGAGTCAAGCCTGTTTGAAACACTATGGCAGTCGACAATTCGAGCGGCCCTTCGTTGGATACGACCCAGGGGGAGAAGATGGTACTTTGGCGCCCCTGCCCAGAGATGAGAACAGTATTGGAGGCTAACTTGGCCTTACCCTCCAAATGATATCGGAACTGGACCTCGCTCGATATGTTAACACCAAGTATTCCAATGTTGGAGGAGACAGTTATGCGGGTGCTTTCAAAACGAGGACATACAACCAGCGGTAACAACGGTTTTTAGCGGTGAACGCGCAAACTTGTGTCTTAGAGGCGTTGAGTTGGACTAAGTTAAGTCTACCCCGTTCAGAGACTTTCTCCAGCGCAATCTCTGTTCAACTTTGGGTTGCAACATATAGATATGCAGTATGAACATAATATGTCTATTGTCAACATTACGAGGAACTATTTCATCATAAGCATTTCCTATAGAGTACATACATATACCAGTTAGAACTTTAAAACAAAAGCTCTACCTTAGTTAGCTCCTGCCTCCTAGTTTCTGTTTGTTTTGCTGTTCATTTGTAAGCAATTTCGCTGTAAATATGTAACAATAGTTATGTAGTCCTTCCTACTCAAATACAAGTGTTTACACTGAGTTAAAGTTATATGTTTTCTTGTTAATACAACGTGGTTGTCTTAATAATTTGTGTCCATGTAAATAGGCACAGGTAAACAAGTAATTTCTAATACTTAGTTGTGATTTCATAAAGGCTTCTAAGATATCTATTACCTACGTATATATTATGTTTTTATATCATTTTTGTTACTATTAGGTCATTAAATATGAAATTGGCGTTTTGTAAAGGAGAAACATAAAGTCGATTTTTTTAAACATAACATATTTATTTAATGAAAGTATATACCATTGCTATGTATGCACTTTTGCCATCTTATAGGTAGTTATTTGATTCATTTACTAAAAAACCATTCGGAAAGGAATCAATAAAATCTTTGAAGGCGCTTTGGTCTGCCCCATCGGAGTTGAATTTTTTTCCTTGCTAGAAGTTATCCTAATTTCGAAAAAAAATGGTAATCTGTTGGAGCAAAGTCCCGGGAGTACGGTGGATGTCTTAGAGTGTTAGACATTCCAATTGAAGCTCCTCTAATTTGGTAGCTGTCTGTTGTGCAATGTGTGGTCTAGCGTTGTCCTGAAGCAGCAGTGGCCTAGAGCAAATTACCAACCTCGTTTGCTTAGCAGCTAGCTTTTCCATTATGATTTGCAGTTGCTGGCAATAGAGATCTGCCGTAATCGTCTGGCCAGATTTAAGAAAGCTGTAGTGAACGACATCGGCAATAGTCTACCAAATGCTCACAAGTAACTTTTTTGGGTCAATTTTCGCATGGGGCAGGCTTTGGCTGGTTCGCCAGGGCTCAGCCATTGCGGTGAGCGTTTCCGATTGTCGTACAGGATCCACTTATCATCACAGGTTAGGTTATAATGATTCGATTTAAAATCCCTTCATTATTGTGCCGGTTGAGTAATGTAACGCACGCAGTCGACGCGCGTTTGTCGGTTTGCTGCACTCAATACATGAGATCCACCTTCCTTCAGGATCCACCTTTCAAGCTTTTTCACCTTCCCAATTTGCTTCAAGTTGATTAAAACAGTTTTATCACTACTTTCACAACAACTTTGGTGTCCGGCCGTCCACGGGGTTTGTTCTGCAGGTCTGCGGGTCTTAGGGCATTAGGGGGCCTAATCTTACTGTTCAGCCCAGTGCTGATTTAAGCCATTTAAATTAAAATCTATTTAAATTTTTTTCTTATTTTACTGGTTTAAAACCAGTGCGAAGCTTTCGCTACTGCGAAGAACTGTGCTCGGTTTGAACTCCTCATGTGTAAGAGTGTGTAAGGCTGTGAATGATACTAGTGACCTAGTAGACATTTAGCCGGAACCACTTAATAAGGTCAAAAAAACAGTGCTTGACCATATGACTAAGTCGTACGCAAGCTAACACCAAACACTTTCGCACACTTGCACACACATCGTATATCAGTCATCATACAAACGCCCTACGCACACTTAACAACTCAAACCACACAAAAACAATAAAATAAAATATAAAATTCATGACGCTTTTTTCCTTGTAATTATTTTCAATCTTAATATGTTGCTGTAATATGTTGCTGTAAGTCTATTGATTATAAGTAGAACTAACTTGTTATTTTTAAGAAACATATGAGCAGCAGATGATTGTGACATTTTTGTTGTTTGGTTAGTGCATGCTGTATTTACCTTTTAGTAATTGTAATACGTTCAACATCAATGTAATAGAATTTATATAAAACTAGTGTTAGAAATCGTTGGTAAATCTTATAAATAAAAAATAAAAAAAGACTCCCATAAAGAACGTAATGTAATTTCAATTTTTACTATTTTGTATTTCTTTTTCTTTACTTATGCAATACCTAGATCAAATGACTAAAATGTCCGTAACTGATTTTACCAAACCTTATTTGTATACACGATTATGGAAAGTTTTAATTTTCTATTGTTCACGATCTATGACTTCGAGAAATATCTTTAAGTTGAGAATTAATTCTTATGTTTTCACAATAGTAAGAAAAATCTTGTGGCGTGTACTTTTGGATTTTCCTTACTTTTTTTTTATTAATTCGCTCTTACGCGCGAGGCCTTCTTGGAGGCTTTCTTGTGGCTTGGACTGCTGGCTGTGGGCGGACACCCACACCGCCTATGCCTTGCACCGCCTCTGCTAATATGGAACGTTAAAAAGCTAGTAAGATACTTTTTTTTTGTTTTCAGTTCTATTGGGTTAATTAACAATAGAGCTGAAAATGTTACTTACAAGCGTCAAATTTTTTAATTGCTGTCGTGTATTCGATTTTCAGCATTATTGTATTAGGCATTTGCGCGGAGTTCTACTTTCAGCGCTGTTATATATATACTATCTATGAAAATATTTTTTTACGCTCCCGCGGTCGATGCGGCCGGACAGACGTTGGAGCGCGTAGCCCTTGCAGCCTCCGCCTGTACGCTTAATCCGGTACTGGTCCGGTACTATTTGCAGAAATGGATAGGCGTGGCTCAAATAGCAAACTAGAACACATTGGCCGTACTAACAGTTTGAATTTTAATATTTTTTGTACCGTCACTATTCTGATGCATAAATAACGCCACTGTGCTAACTGCTACGTTTTTGCAAAAACAAATAAAACCGTAAAATAAAAATGCAATTTAACTGTAACTTATTTAACCTAGATAGAGTTAACTTTGTATTATTATCGGGTTTATCAGCAACACGTATTGATGTGAGATCATTCCCAGTTTATGAGTTAAGTTTATATCCTTTGAGAGCACAAGTTGATTAGTGCTAGTCCGTTTACCCTTCCTACCTACTACTACCTACCTACCTACCTAGTACCTACATAGTCGCATTTCATTTATATTATTAGTAGTACATATTTGAAAGTTGTAGTAGGTTATGAAAAACAGTTTAATGTTTTATAAGAAATGTTTACTTTGTAGAAAACTTACATATTAAATACATTTCTAATACAAGTTGCTATGGAGTACTCAATGTTATTATTATGTACTAGATATAGCCCTTGACTTCGTGAGCGCAAAAGGAAATACCACGGAAAACGACCATTTACCCGCGATAAAAAGTAGCCTATGTCCTTTCCCGTGGACTAGTCTATATCTGTGTCAAATTTCATCAAAATCAATCCGGTAGTTTCGGAGTCTATTCAATGCAAACAAACAAATAAACAAATCTCCTTATATTCCTCTTTATAATATTAGTATAGATTACCCTTTACCAATAGTTTTTAATTAGATACTTCAAATAAAAGTTATCAATATAATATAAGTAAGTCATCAACATAATAATTATTATAAGCCCGTAGGGATTATTGCGATGACTTCTGCGAAGCTGTTGAAATGTGAATTTTAGATAAATAAATAAAAAAAATATATAAAGTCTTTGAATACTTGATCGTCTATTCGCTGTAGTCTCCCATCAGGATAGATTATTGAATTTTATTTGAAAAGAAGTAACATCAATCATTCATTACCATCCAAAGCAATTAATATCCTTTGAATTATATTACTAGAGCGAATTTAACTCGGTAGAGAAGGCAATCTTGTTCTATTCAGGTTGACTTTCGAGACTCCGTTTACTTAACACTCTTCCTTTTGATTGTCGTAATGTAATCAATTTGATTTTTATTTTAAACTATTTCAGCTCAAAAGGACTTAAATGGGGATTTGATGTTCGAATATATTTTTATAATGTTTAATATAAAGGCATTTTTCATTTACAGGGAGGGGAGGCTACTTTTATTATAACTGAATTGAGCAAAATTCATGCATAGCTAATTGGCTGAGCGAAACAAATGGGGCTCTGAGCCCACCCTTAAACGAATATTTCACTTAAAACTATGCTAGTATTTTAGTATTTTTTAATGAATGGTTCAGTTTCAGGTGCTTTTCTTTTTTTATTTGTGCTATGTATCTATTATTAATTACGCTGATTAAGCAAATTTAATCACAAACCATTAATAAAAGTATTTATACCACGGATACGCCAATCCATGCTGCTGTCTTTGTCTGATACGTTGGAAAAGACAGACAAATTTTTGACAGACATGGACTAGCGAAAAAAAAAAACCCTGGTGTAAAAATTTTAATTTATGAGGGGGAAAGTGTGCCAAATGTAATTGAAGCACTGATAGACTAGATGGTGCCTGTGACTTCGCGCAAAAGGGAATCACGTAGACACCGTATACTTTTCTGTAATAAAAAGTAACTTATGTCCTTCCTCGTGGTCTACTCTATATTTGTAATAAATTTCATAAAAATCAGTTCAGTTTCGGAGCCATGCAAACAAACAAACAAATATTTCCCCTTTATAATATTAGTATAGATAAAACTGTTTGAAGCTATGCAGCCAGATTTATTATCTTGTAAAAAATCCTAATTACTTTTTTACCCTGCCAATTTATTCAATTCTATTTAAAAAAATCCCAAAGATGATAAAACACTGACATATTATGAGACTTATTGGTACTTCATGGTAGTTCATCTTACATGGTAATACACAATGGCTTCTATTAAATCTCAAGCACTTTAATAATGAAAGAAAACAAAAAAAAGAGGAAAATCAATCAGGAGAAAAACGATTTTCACAAAGCTTTGGTATTCCCGAACTAATGAGGGAAATAATGGGGGTCTTTACCGAGGCAGTATCGCCGGCGCTATCTGAAACATGTTCGTTAGTATTTTATTGAGACGATGAGCGAATTATCCGGCTAAAACACGAGATTATTGCAAATGCCACATCTGAGGGTAGTGTTTGATTACTATTATCATGAATAAGACGATAATATAAGGCAGTTAAACTTATTGACAGCGCGTCCATGCGCGGAGTATATGTAGAGCAGAGTAGACAAAAAAATGTCTTTACAAACTGACGAAGATGGAAATAGAGGTGAAGTACCTTTGTATTTTGAAGTTAAACTGCTTTAGCGGCGTTGAGAGTGACATTTTAAGGTCACGTCACGTCACGATATAACGCAATCTATCGGAAACTACTTATACTTCTTACATAACAGCTTAACTTAAAGCTCTAAAGTGTGCCTCAATACACAGATGGCTCCAGATGTATAAAATTTAATTTTTACATTATTTTTTTAACTGTGTATGTATGTACTTTAAGCACGATGAGAGTTTTTTTAAAAAATTTAAATGATGAATGAAGTTTTTTAAGTACAAAGATTATAAATCAAGGCATGATTTCAGTTCAGTCAACCCGAGTGGTACCTACTAATAGAGAGTGAAAGCAATAAAATATACTTTTTAATGATAGCATAGTCAAAGCTTTTTTTATACACTCTGTTTTGTTATTGGTAGCAACGAACATAATATTTATTTGTACATAAAAATTAATAAATCTTTTAATAAATTTAAAAAAATATTGCTATAATAACAACAATGAAAGGAATAACGGAACACAAGGTAGAAGTTACATGCATTTGCATTCAGGTCTCACCTAGACGGACGCCGATAAGCGAAAGGAAATAATGAAACGAATCGTTACTCGTAATCAACGCTGTTGCAAAATATACAATTCAGCTGTTCAGCGCAAATGAACCACGCGCGATCGCGACCGGTGGCCGGTGACTGTTGACGTGCATCTGCATGTAGCGCTGCAGGTTCGCCTCACCCGTTATTGTGAGCGGTACCGAGCGACAGTCGCCCGTTTCCGCGGACCCTTACAATCGACCGTCGAGCTGTTAATTTAAATTGTTTTAATGAATATCAATTGACCGTGTGAAGACGCCTTTGGGCAGTAATGTTAACAATTTCGTTAATTTTATCGCCACGGGTATACAATTTGGCGCGTTTTTATTTCCGCGATGCAGATGTTAATATTAATAAAATTTAATTTGGCATTCATGATAATTGAGCCTTTTGTATGGGTTTTTTAAGGTTTTTGTTGTTACATATTTGTATGTAATACCAATAAATTAATTAGTTTTTTTTTATTAAATACTAGCAGCTGTCCCGACACACGTAATTGTTCTGTAGAACCTATTAATATAGTGTTAATATTTTCCCCGCAATTTTCCCAATATTTCTCTCCGTTTAAATTTCCAGACAGAACAAAATTATCGAACGGCTGTCCAGCCAAATCGGCTGGACAGCCGTTCTCAAGTTTTAACGTGACATTGGAATTGCAATCCATTTTTATTATATTTACTTTTAATTACAAGATTTTCCATCATTTTGTCACGTCCCATGGGAACGGAAACGATGTCCGTCTCCTGATTGTAAGCTACCTCCCCACCAATTTTCAGCCAAATCGGTTCAGATGTTCTTGAGTTATAAATCGTGTAACTAACACGACTTTCTTTTATAAATATTTAAAGATGTCGTTATTTTTCTTAGCACATTCAAATTCTTTTGATCGTATGATGGTTATATTATCAACTTAAATTAGTTATTATTAATAAGGAAACAAGTTTTAGGAGTGTTCAATTATTATAATTGACATACTTACGTTTTACGTATTATTATATAATATAGGTGTTACATTTTCATCGCATTTCAATCTTTTTCGTCACCATGGATACGTTAAAAATTCGAGTAATTATGGAATATCAGTACTGTCGTGGCAGCAACGCGGCACAAGCATCATCAACGACGTTAACGGAGCTAACACTACAAACCAACGCACCACCACAAACGCAAAGGGCATCAATAAACTGCCACTGCGTTGGCAAAGATGCATTGATTACATGGGTGACTACTTCGATTAATACAAATAAAAAATACATGAAAAAAATTCGTTTAAATTTTTTCATACAAAACGGCAATTTCATAGGTAAAGACCTAATATTACCACAAATTAAAGAGAAGAAACAGATAAACAGTAATTACATAGTAAGCTTTCGATTTGATTGCACTACTGCAAGCATACGGTGAATTATATATGCGTGTGCACGAAACTCCTATCCCGTAAGTGGCAAAAATCCGGTAAATATCAGAAGTCCCGTCGAAAGGAATATTCACATTTTGTTTTTGAGTTTTTATGTCATGTCACACGTGAGATTGAGTACTGTGATGCGTGCTGCTGATTAGTGTTGGTTGTCCTGACGACAAATATTTTTTAAAAATATTAGATATATTCGTATATAATGAAAATTGTAACTATAATATTAAATACGAATAATTTTATACAAAAAAAATGGTTATGTATTGTACTGTGTGATTAAAAATAATATAATAAATAAAACTATCTCTTATTTTACTTATCATAAGGATAATAAAAGGTGAGTAAATATTTAATTTTCTAGTATGTGTGTAGCTTCAGTATAAGAGCGTCCCTGACCTAGTGAAGTCACATACGTCATGGTGCAGGTTCGATGCCGGGTTGTGGTGTGTACCAATTAGACTTTCACAATAACTGTATACTGACGCTAGACTTAGTTTAGTTTACCCCCATCTTCTGTGACAACCCTAATTTTGGACATTTCTATGAAAGCTGTTCCTTTGTACGTAAGTACTTTACGTAGTTTTTACTCCGTGCCATTTAAAAATATATAATAAATCAGGAACAGCTTTTCTAGTTACTAAAGGCATGTTATGTCTATAAGTAAACCAAAGAAATGGCACAAAAATAAACAAAATGATAAATAGTGGCCACAAAATAAACATTTCTTGTACGGATATAAATATAGTATTCCCGTCACGATCCTCCGGGCGCCATTTTTCTTGTTCGCGATTACGGGACATTATAATTTCAACGTTGTATCAACTAGAGTTATCTTAAATTACATTCGTGATTGATATGAATAATTCACAAGGCTACTTACAGTGACTTTGCCACCTTTTGATGATGAAATTTAAACATATCTTTTACCTAACACCTCAGTCTTTCGAGACTATGGTAACTTCCGTTAGAAATCATGATGAAGGATTTTTCGCATTTCTTCAATGAGGGTTTTAGATATATAGTCTCGAATTTAAAAACCCTCATTAAAAACAAAATTGATTTTTTCAGCTTTATACCTACATAGACAAAGACATATTTTATCCTGAAAAATAACTTTATTGGAACGGCTTTTCTCGGAGTAGCCCAGGGCAGTTCTAAACGTAAAAGGAAAAATATGCATGATTCAAAACTGCAATAGATGTTCCCTTTTTAAAAACTCTATCGGATAGTCCGCCGCATAGTCTTGTTTACTTTTACACGTAGCATCTGTTCTTCGATAGTTATTGTTCGAAATTCGGGTCCAAAAATAAGCAATCAACCTGGTTAAATTTTGTAAAAAGTTAGTTACTAAATCTTAACATACTAATATTATAAATGTGAAAGTTTGTGAGGATAGATGGATTTATGGAGGGATGGATGGATGTTTGCTACTCTTTCCCTCAAAAACTACTGAACGGATTGCGATGAAATTTAGTATGGTAGTAGTTTAGGCTCTGGATTAAAACATAAGCTACTTTTTATCCCGACAAAGTACAGTGTTCCTTTGGGATACTGTACTTACACGGGCGGAGCCGAGGGCAACAGCTAGTACTTATGTAACGAGCAAATCTTGTGCTTATTTAATCGGAATCTTGGAAAAGGCTACAAGTATTTAGATGAAATTTTGTATTCAGGGAGTTTTAGGGGAGAGAAATAGGTCGTAGGGTAATCGAATCGTAAAAACCTAGTATAAAAATAATAAAAATATCGTTATAATAATATAATTTTTTAAAATTTATTAAATTTAATTTAATTAATTAACTAATTAATTAATTAATAAACTAATTTAATTAACAAAATTAAATTAAAAAAATTAAAAATTATCTGAGAAACTGCGCATTTTTAATTTATATAATATGAATTATCTTTAGTTGCGTAATAAGATATGAGTGATTTCATGACCTTTAGCGTAGCTGTCAAATTGGTCACTCGGGTTCGAATCCCGGTCAGATTAATAATTTTCTTAATTCTTTTTATCTCTTTCTCTTTTCCATTTTTTTTCAATTTTAACTATGTAATCTTTGTTCTAAAACTTTGAGTAAAGCTCGGTCTCCCAGGTACTAGTAATAATTACTTAATTATTAAAGAAGCAAAAATTCAATAGGTATAAAAAACTTTGGCATTTTCATCCGTTATTGGATGATTTATACAGTACTCTCCGAGTGAAGTAACCACTCTTGAAATACTGTAGTGCCTGGGACAGTTGGTTTTCAAATGTGCTAGACACGGAAGGGTAAAGCACTTAAGTCAAATCTTTATACAAATAAAAATTTTACACGGCAAGGTTTTAATTATTTGGTGTAAAAAAAATATACTAGGGATTTTGTTTTTATTATTATTTAGTGTATAATTAGGAAGTGCACAGATATTACAGTAATTATTTTTAGCCTATTATTATTATTACTATAATTATCGGACTTAAGTTATATCGAACACAATGAAAATGCTACATAAGTGGTTTTTACCGCGTAATATGTGCATGCCTTTTATTACTTTATAGCTTACATTTATTTTTCTAATTATAAAACAAAAACACAAATTATGTAGATGAAACCTAATATTAGATAGTTACTTATTTAACACTCACTCACTCTCTTCGGAATCTTGTAAATCTGGATCAATGTCTAATGTATCAGCTGTAGTGATCAAATTTTGGTAAAAATTGTGAAAACATTCCGGTATTAAAGGTAATAGCGATAATATGTCGCGTTTTTTTTCGACACTTATCGGTACAGGCATTGTGGTAATAGGTATTAAGGTGAAGCTTTTTTCTTGCCTCGTAACTCGTTTAAAGTTTATCGTTTTAAAATCCTCATCTCTCGAAAGCGATGTTTTGTATGTTATAACACCGTAGTCGGCGTCATAACATAGCCACTTCACATCATGCCATTTAAAATTATTGCTCTCAGTATCTTTTTTTCGAGAAATCAGTGGGCCTTTCAAGAGACTCGCAAAATCAAAAAAATCAGTCTGACCCATTTCTTTTACAGTAAATTTTTTGATGCTTGAGGGTACTAATTGCAGCCAATCATGTGGGTGATAAATTTGTAATTCTGTCTTTTTCTTATTTTTTTCTATAATAGCATGGTCTAAATCTACCTCCATGTGTGTATGACCTGGTACCATAAACTTGTGATGTATACATTTTATTGACGGCTTTAATTTCAATAAGTAAGTAAACATTGCAGCCACGTGGGAGTTCTTATTCTGTCCGCCACAAGTATCCGAGTACAAAGTAATATCGGTAGTGTGCTCAGGTAGAGTTTGTAAATATGCAAATAAACAAGATGCGATTTGATTAGCACCTCGGCCTGAAATGGCCTCATGCCACATGTGGTGCGTTGAGTTCCCAGTTGCATTGTCGTGTGCAGTTAAGTTAAATGTCCATAGCTGTCTTTTGTAAAAAGCTACAGACGATTGTAATGCCGGGGTTGTTGTAGGTCAAAAGACAGACACTTAACTCTATCGTTTGCAGATGCATTTTGTTTATCGACTTGTTTCTCTTTATACGCCATATCAGCAGCCAAGAGATGTGAGTCGCATTCTGTTTGAATTTTTAATTTAGTTGCTTCGTCAGTGGCAATGTTGAGCTTCATTTTAAAAACGTCGCAGTTGTGACACGTGTCAACTTTCGGTTTTTTAAAACTTAAATTCAATAGATGGAATTCTCGGCGGTATATTTTATCACTAACAGGGTTTTGATGAGACGCTGAATACAGTGAATACATTTTCGAAATGGTCAAATGCGATGGTAAATATTTTCGGTTGCTTTTGCGTCTTGTTAATGGCTTTCATACAATGGAAAAGAGTTGATATGATTAACAACCTCTTGAATTTTTTCTTCAGAATGTTTGTTTGAAGGTGTAGCCTTTCCACGTTCATCAGTTTTCACAATGCCACTCACGCTGTTACGTTTTTTTAAACCAATTAATTTTATAAAATTATCACTTACTGATAGGGTTTTTGTGAAGCAACCTTGACATACGGATATCTTTACATTATTTACATTAAAATGATATATGTATACTGTCTAGATTTTTGCTTTTCTACATCTTCAGTTCGACGTCGCTCAGTTTTTTTTTCTTGTATGGTCATCAATGATGAAATAAATGCAGCTCTTAAATTATACGAACCGAGATCCCAAACCTCTTTATGAATAATTGCACGCTGTTCGTCACTTATTTTGTCTCGAAACTTATTTCGACAGGCAGGTAATTCTTGAATTTGGCGCTTTTCAATTTTTTTCCCTGAAACTGTGACATAAGCTTGACCAAGATTTCTTTTTTGTTTATTTTCTTGCTTTCTTTTTCTGCTGTGCACTGATTGAACTTGTTGTTGCACTGGGGCATCTACGATATTTTCAATTGAAATATTTTGTGCCGATAACGGTATATCTATTGATGTCTCAAGAACAGCGTCACCTAGCTGTGTGAGTAAGCTCGGACTGCCTGGAGAGTAGGTGGGATCAGTAACAGAATCGTCGCTAGAAAAGTCACCTACAGTTTCATCAATGGCCGGTTTTTGAGTGCCAGATGTACTTGGCTGTGGATTATTAAATGGATTTTCATCACCTGAAAAAACCATCACCTTAGTAATTAAAATGTTATAGTATCGTTAATTATACAGAAATATAACATAGAACGAGAGAATATACCTTCATTTTCAGTATTTAGGGCTAGATTCACTAATTTCCTCCCTCTGGTATTCATTTCGCCAAACTTAAATATAACACAACCGTCACACAAAATTACAAATCACGACTAATGAAGAAATTTCTTTAACTGCCCCTCGAAATGTTCGTTGTCGCCTAAAAAAAAAAAATATAAAAAGAGGGTACTTTATTTAACAAAATGTCACTCACAATAAAAATAGGTACTTATCAACTAACCACTTATGTCCGATTTACGAGCTAAGCCGCTGAAAAAGAAATCATAATGCAACGATAACAACCACTTAAGTCAAGTTAAGTTCTTATTATCGCCGCTCGCTGTCGCTTAAACATAAGTTATATGGTGCAGGCATTTTTTATATTTGAATTAAGCTTCGTTGACTTACGTGCTTATTCCAGCCGGTGTATCGAACAAAAACATGATGCCTGTGACTTTTGCAGATTTTGACCAAAAATTGACTTAAGTTTTTTTGGCCGCCGTGTCTAGTAAATAAATGACTGGTCAATACGTCTGGGGCCAACCACGTGCTTGTTTTTCTCACGATGATTTTCCTTCACCGTTAGAGCGTCCGTATAATGTACTTGAGATCTGAAAAAGTCTCATTGGTACACGCCACAACCTGGGAATCGAACCTGCACTCTCTCGAGCGCTAATCAAACGGTCTACCCACTAGGCCACGGAGCTCATAATAGGTATAAGAGACTCTTATACAACTATCTGTAAAGGCTTTTGTACATCAGTATTCTTATCAACTCTCATTTTTGTAATTGAAAAAGAAACTCATCCGGTCTTCCGATGTGGATCGAGTACTGTTTTTAATTAAAGATTTGTAGAAGTAAAAGAGTAAAATTGCAAAGGAACAGAGACAAAGACACATCACTGATGAAACAAAAGTGTTGAAGGATTACTGTAAATTAACCACAGATATAAAACATAGATGTTTCAAATTATTTTACAATTAACAAATTCAACTATTCCCAAGTTGGATTCTATGAAATTGTATTATATCAACCAATATATTATTATGTATGTAATCAACGTTTAGTTGATTTGATATTTTGAAGCGTTACTACGCTGGTAGCTGTATGTATGTGTATGCAATTAAGGCATTAGTTTGGAGTCTTGTAGGTCATACAAGTCAACATACATTTTTACATATTTTATTTAAGTAGTGTTTGTCCACGACTTCGTGCGCGAAAAACCGTAAGTTTTGCCGCGATAAAAAGTAGCCTAAGTTCTTCCTCGTGGTCCACTCTACATTTGTGTTAAATTTGATCAAAATCGGTACTGTAGTTTTGGTGGTTATTCAATGTAAAGAATCAAACATTAAAAAAATATTTTCTCTTTATAATATTAGTATAGATATAACATAAGGAGATAAGTGTAAAGAATCTATTGGTCTAAATATATCAATGTCACTAACGAAAAAAGGGGCAAAGTTATTTCGATACAGAGAGGTGTTGATTAAGCCCAGCTTTGAGTCGTGCTCATTATTTTTCTCATTAGCACAGGCCTGTCTCTCGCGATTACAGATGACGAGGGTCGATAAAGGTCTGTGTGCAGATTGGATAGCTGAAAGTGATTTGTGAGGGCCTCCCCTGTATGCATTTATGTTGCTAATCGATGATGAAATTGTTTCGTCATTTTTGAAAGTGTTTGGATAATCACCCCAAAAAGTTTTATGTGGATGTCGAATTTCTAAACTACTAGAAGGTCGGCTAGTATTCGAAATTCGACCACAACTCTATATAATATTTTAACTTTTAAATTTCAACTTTTTTAGCGTTCTTTTGCTTCTTGTTTAAAAAAAGAATTATAAATGTTATCTATTTAATGTGAAAGAATGATTGACATTAGTGCCCAACTAACACATACGTACTATTCTTATACAAACGGGCGGTAGTGTGAGTGAGGTGGTGTGTTTAACTTTATTTTTATCAATATTATGACGTGTTGTTGAGCATTATTAAAAAAATATGAGCTTTATGCACACCTTCGTCCACATCATATATTATAATAATACGTATTAACGTGAAGCTAAAATTTTCAGTACAGTTTTACGAGGAGTGTGATTTGGCACAGTTAAAGTTTGTGATGCGTGTGATGTTTAGGAATATGATAATTCATATTATTGATAAGGCAAATATTGCATGAACTGTAAAAAATATAAATATTTGTAACTATAGCTATTTTACTAAATAAACGATCTTAAAGTTAATTGGCAAAATAATTAATTTATACTACAAAATTTGAATATCGCAGGCAAATACTTCGTACAAACCTAGCTGATGAGGTGTATGTCAATATTCTATAGAGTATAGACATTTGTATAGCCCGAGGGCTGCCAGCTTCATGTCTGAATAGAGTAGGCATAAAATAAGCGAACTTGAATTTTTAATTTTTTTCTTTATGCGCTTGTTTTGTAAACCGCCAATCTGTCCGGCTGTCTTTTGTTGTATCTAGGCCGCATGCTCCTCTACAAAATGACGAAAATATAAAACCTAGGCTGCAGAAAAAATGTAAAACACGTCTTGTATGCAAATACTAACGGCCGAATAATTAAACGCTAATCAAAACTCTAAAAGTCCTCCTAGTCACAAGCTTTGCTAGCCGAAACGACAAGGACAGCATGAGTTGAGCGTTACTTAATTTAACTATCGTTCCAGTTTTTGGCCTTTAGTCTGCTATGCAATACAAATTTTAAAATACATGAATTTATAAGATATTTATATATAGTATAAGTTTGCCGCGGAATTGTTAAGGTATCCCGGCTATTCTTCAATTTCCAGTTAATAGAATGCACTATGAATTATAACTTCGAGGTTCAATCTTGTGTTTACATTCCAAAAAATTGCGGCTTTACAGTTGAATCGCCTGACAACTCAAATTTTCCGTCTCATAACAAAGAGCTAGCTATTCGGAACTTTTTAATCCCCAGTTTAATAAAATTCTTATTTAACCGAATCAGAATTCTCTTTAGAAGATTCTCAAAAATGCTATAAAGGCATCTTTTCTAGGAATTGTACTGCTACTTGTATAGGAAGCAATTTTCAATTATTATACATTTTATCATTTTAGCGGTTATTTTGGGATGCGGAGTAATGAAAATTTATGGGTTAATCCTGCAGTATAAATCTTTATCGGTCATCGTTATGCCGCGCTACGTAACCAGATCAAACGCGAGAGTTGCCTAGGACCATAATAGCTTACAGTTTATTCACATAGGCATAGTAATAAATTTATTAACGAATTTCTAATTTTCTTAATAAAAAAAGCTTCTTGTAGTCTCAGCATGTGTAAAAAATGTATTATGTTTGAATATTACAGTTTAGTTTTTACATACACACACACACACATACACACAATTTTAAATCATCATATTTTAAAGTTGATCGCTACGACGCTCTACGGCGTAGACAGCAGTCTACGTATCCTACGAAGATTATACATAATTAGTCACCGTAAAAAGACATTTTTACCCGATTACGGCGAAGCCAAAAGGAAGGGTAATGATTTTGGCAATCTATATATGCATGCTACGATGGACCAAACATACACCTATGCTTCTGCTGATCCTATTTTATTGGATAAGGTGTAGATCCGTAATAATGACCTGGGTAATTTAGGATATAATATTGAAGTTTGCGTAGTCGGGTTACAGTTTTTAACTTTTGATAAATGTATTTGTAATGTATTATTGTTCAATATATTTTTCTAATGAATTTAACTTATTGTTTAGTGATTTACTTTGTAATTTGCAGCGTTGAAAAAAAATTAACTTATGTCAAAAAGATAAATTAATTAATAGAAGATATTATCAATTTGGTTGCCGAATCACTGTTGGACAGTCCAGTCTAAATTCTGATTAACTAAGATGCATTCTTTACCACAAACAAATATCACTGCGCTCGAGTGAATTTACTCGAATATTTACTTAAATTTTCGACTTTTGTTGGTAACAAAATAAATCTCTTTAATCTTTGCGTCGACTTTCTTGTCTTGGAATAAAAAACGGCCTGCACCTTTGTTCTGGCCCGAGGCTCTGACCCAGTCTTTGTGGTACAAATCGTAACATAACAATGTCAGCGTGTGCTTAAAATTGTTATGTTTTGTGTTTCAACGTTTACTCGTCTCTGTTGTTGTGCGTGTATTGTAAACAACAGGATGTTGGTCGGATTGGATTTTTGTCTGTAATGATAGTTGTATGTATTAAATTAAATAAACAAATAATTGTTGCCCGAGACTTCGTGCGCCCAAAAAGAAATCTCGCGGGAACCGTGATTTCGTAACAAATTTGCAAACAAACAAACAAATCTTTCTCCTTTATTATATTTGTGTAGCCTACTAATTTTGTATTTCGAATGTAGTTAGTATTTTTAACCGACTTCCAAAAAAGTAGGAGGTTATACGTTCGGCTATATACTATAATATATATTTTTTTGTTTTCAGTTTACTGTTGATGTTTCTAACAGCATTTGGAATTACAATATTCAATTGAGAAAACGGAATGAAATCTTATTGGGAAAAAAAAGAGAAATGCTAGTTTATACTTGGGTAAATTATTTATTTCTCAAGTTCCTTGACTTTACGTCCAAATCGCCTCCCTTTTTGCTCCTCATGACGATGAATGTGTGAAATACTCATAAAAACCCTAAAATTACAAGCATTATCACAAAGAATACGTTCCTTGAAGGGATCTTCTCACAAATCAAACAAAAAAGATTTATTCCTTATATCCATAAACGCGACTGAATGGAAGTAAAATTGCAAATCTAAATCGCCTTTACTCAAGAATTGAATCAAGCGAAAACGTACGGCCGATACGATACAAAAGTCGAATCTCGTCAGTAAATCTCATGAAACGGATTTGCTTCTTGTATTCGTTTCAATTGACCGCCACAAACCGTTCTGTCGGTTTTACCTTTGCATATTTTAACCGCGCGGTTATTTGGTACGCAACCAATAAGCGCTTCTCGTTTAATCCTACTAATATTATAAATGTGAATGTTTGTGAGGATGGATGGATGGATTAGAGGAGGAGATTTGGCGCACTGATGCGCCACACCCAAGCGCAATGATGCGCCCAGGCGCTGCAGCTGCCTCACCCACCGCGGGATCGTATCCCCCCCACCCTTCCTTACACCGGCAAACCAGATGCCGGTGTAATCTCGTCTTGACTCGCCCGGAGTATGACTACACGCTTCCTGGTCCCCGGACCAAGACCCCACGCGTCGCCGGTGTCGACCGCAGGTCTCGGCCGTCCGCGGCCCTCTCGCCACCATCGTCATCCCATCGACACCTCGGGTTTCCCCTGCGTTCTGCCGCGGGGGGTCTTCCGTTAAAACTAATGGCAAAATGCGTCCAGTATTAGTACTGGGCGCGTCATCCCACCCCAAGTAGAGGGGCTCTGCCCCTGGTTTTGCTTCCCCGCCCAAGGCCCGTATCAGGGGCCCGGCGCGAGAAGACGTCTCCGGATGGATGGATGTATGGATGGATGTTTTGGATGTTTGTTACTCTTTCACGCAAAAACAACTGAACGGATTTTGATGATATTCGGCATGGTAGTAGTTTAGGCTCTGGATTAAAACATAGGGTACTTGTTAAGGACAGCGGCCTCGTAACGTAATAATATTAGTGAGTTGAAATGTGAACGATAAGCAAGTGATTTAAAACAGTACATAAACTATAACGGTGAACATTCAGTGACAATATATGTATAGATTTCTATAGCAGCAGTAATTGGGAAAAACAATAAAGAGATTCACACAACGCGTTTTACTTTACCTGGCTCATGGAAAAAAGGGAAAATTATGGAAAATAGCCGTATAGAGAGGCAAAAGTGAGACGGCAAATCGGCCCGAAAGAGGCGTACGGGCGGACTCTCTATACGGCATTGTCATGAGCCAGGTAAGAAAGACAAAAATTGTGAAAATCGTTCTCCTCAAATAAGTGTTTTATTATCGCCCCGGCTCTGCCCAAATCGGTGTAACCTTGCTATCTTCGAGTCTAATTTGAGCCGGCGGTTGAAACCCTGTGGAATAATACAGTCCCCTACAGTACTGTTTATCCCGAAAAATAAACAGTGTTCCTTTGGGAGCGGAGCCGCGGGCAACAGCTAGTATTATAATATCATAATATTGTAGTATCAATGAACGCAAGCATGCCTCCAAGTTTGTACCGTTGGCCAATCTTCAGACACAAGGCGCTAAAGTTGCGGAAAATTGTACTTTACTTACATTCTGATGAAATTATCAATCTTACTTTTTGGTTTTAAAATAATGTAAGGAACAAAACTTATTTAAGTCATTTTTATGTAAACTCAGTATGAACAGAGTTATAAAGGTGAGATGTTGATTGATTTTTATTCTTATTATTTTTATTTTCAATGGAAACCACTACATAAAAATAAGCGATCGGTGTAAATTTCACTTTAGAATATTAAACAGTAATTTTTCTTCTATAACCTTTGTACGAATCATTTCAAAGGCTGTAAGGAAACTTAGTATTTTTGTACCTTTGGTGCCCTGTATCTGAGAAGTGGCCCGCCGCGCAAACTAGCAGGTAAGTATCTGAGAATTGGCCCACCGCGCAAACTAGCAGGTAAGCATACATTATTTGTACACACTAATACTACACATACGATATACATTTTATCAATAAGCGGATAGAAAACTAAACATTAACCCCCTTAGTAATAAAAATATTTACACAAGTGATAAGCTATACAATGTTTTGTCCTTGTCTGTCCAGCGACTTTTCCAACGTATCAGACAAGGACTAAACATTGTATAGCTTATCGATGTGCTAATATATTTATTAGTAAAGAGGATAATGTACATAGTAACATACCTTAGTACTAACGTTACTTATTTTAATTGCATGACATGATTAACGCATTCCACAAATATATTTTTTTACATGCGGCATAACTTGAGCCGTGACACTAATTGGCCAACTTGATTGGCAATCAAAGTGTCGCATCGCTTTTTATCATAGTAGGTTATGGGTACGTACGTCGGCACTGATGTGCTTTTACTATTTTGGTTTATTTGTTTTTGCAAGCTTATTTGAACTAAGGTTTATAGGTGAAACACAAGTGAATAATTGTTTATCGGCTATGAAGCCGTTTGACATATTTATTTTTATATGCATGTAAAGGTCATGGTGAAAGGTGGTGAAACACTACAACTAGTCCAGGTGTATTTTTTTGTTGCTAGAACACATCATGTATTTTAACAGTCTTTGAGTATTATGAAGTGAAACTCCTTTAGTGACGTTGAGACAGAAATTTCAAGGTTACAAGTACAATTTTGCATATAACGCCATCTGTCAGAAGCTACTTTACTTATTATATTACAACTTGAAACTTGAAAGTATTACAATCTTTCTAAAGCGCGGTTCAATATATAGATTCTATTATTTTTAAAGTCACCAAAGCACGATGAGAGTATTTTTGGATTTTTAATGATAAAAAAAGTTTCATTTCTGCTACGTGTACATGTTTTTTTCCTTTTATTTCAAGATCACTTCGTTGGTAAAAAATAAAAAAAAAACCGGAAGACTTGAAACTATGTAGATCAATAGCATGAAGTATTGAAAAATAATTACTTTAACATTGGAAATGAAAACCTTTCAACTTTTGCTACTTTTCAATTTCTCAATGCGAACATAAAGGAATATAAGAATTGAATTTGTAGACTTGTATTGTATCGTCGACGTGCAGTCATAGCAAAGATTTGTGAAACTGTCTATTCACCAAAAGAATTTCTAAAACAGAAACTATGCAGTTCCATACAAACACTATTAAGAGGGCATCTTGACTACGGCGACTGGCAAATGTAAAATGTTGTGCGACAGCTTGCTTTACATGCGAGTTGCATGATAAGACTGCTAGTTGTCAGTGGCTACCGCTGGTTCTCCTTCATAGGGGAGCCCTAGCCTGTATAATAGGTAGCGATTTGGATGAGAGTCTTCAAAAGATATGTGATAAGTGAAGCCGATAGGAATAAGGTTATCGTCCCCACGTCACTGCTAGTTATTACAGCGACTTTTTGAAACTAAATTATTCTTATATTGAAAATTAATTCTGGGTGTACTTTTTAGTATTCCGTATTTTTGGGTACGGAATATTAAAAAGTACACAGAACGGGTGAACGGGAACCGAAAAACGGGACCCTATCACTGAGTCCTCGCTGTCTGTCTTTTCAGCTCTTTCTAAAATTCAGCCCCTAGGTGGGTAAAATAGAGAATGACAGTTTAAAACCTAATTTCACGCGTGTAAAGCCGCGGGCAATTAATGCTAGTTTAAATATAACATTATATTGATAACTCGTTGTGTAAATGCACATAGAATAAAGTACATTTTCTTTACATAATATCTCTGTGATAATTCATACATATACTATGTAGGATAGCCCTAAAAGGATCATATTGTAGGAAATTATTTCAAAACGTCACGTTTACCGGTTCCATTACGCGGCTATTTACTTAGACAGCCGGCCGAGTCGCAGTCAGCCAGTAATGGATTTCTGACGTTAGTAAATGATGGATTACCAACCAATGCATTACCTGTGGACAATATTATAGTGAAATTGTGGCTTTTACACGTTTTTGCTCATATGGAATTATTGTACTCGTTGACAGTTTGATTTGGGTCGACGTATTATTTTTCATATTGAAAAAGTAGGGATTTTCCAGGATGTAGGATCACTTTTATGTGCGGCTTCGGACCCTCGGAAGTCACTTTATTTGAAAGCGATATTGAATATATTGGACGTAATATTACAACTTTAAAAAAATATTAATAACCTCTATTATGTTAAATGTTTAGATTTATCTATATATTGCTATGTTATTTATTCAGTTTCGTTTTAAGAAAGTGATAAGGTACCTTAATAAACTATGTATTTTTTCATCAAATACCTACTCATCAAATAATTCGATTGTAATTTTTAATTTTCAATTATAAAATAAATTAACCTATAGCTATTGAAGCTAATTTATGAGCTATACTCAATAGCTAATATATGAGCTATACTCAATAGCTAATTTTATGAGCTATACTCAAACATTTTGTGTTACAAAAACCTCAAGGTCACATGGCACAAAATCAATGTTCTGAATAAATGTATTAGAAAACCTAGCTATTGTTTCCATCTTACAAGACCACTATTGAATTTTTAATAAAAACAAATTCCCCTGAGAATGGAATTCTTCGTTTCGGCGGGAAAAGAATATCCTTCCACATTGAACTGATTGTTTCAGTGATCAGAGCCCAAGGGACTTGCGGGCTCTGGAATATTTGTTAAAGAAATTTTACTTAATCTTTTTGTTGTTTCTTTTGTTTCTTTAGTCAAATTACTTTTTGAATGATTAATTATTAATTTTCAAATTATTTGTAGATATCGTAGATTAGCCCCCGGTTTCTGAAAGGCTAATCAACACTAAAATCAACTAATCAGCGGTCAAATCTCATGTGCAGTGTAAATTGAGTTGCAAAACAGCTTGATTAGTCGTTTGATTTGATCAACGTGTTAGTTAACAAAACTAATGTCAACGAATGGTCAAACAACATGTCAAGCGCTGATTTCGGTTTCTGGAAAGCTATTTAGGGCTTGTATGTGCTTGTATGTATCATGTCAATTTGATCAATGATTAGTAAATTTTTCACTAATCAGCGTTTCAGAAACGGAAATTGATGTAACAAGCCTGTTAACTCAACAACGTGTTAGTTCATCAACTATTTGATTAGCCTTTCAGAAACCGGGTGTAGGTATTTGATATTAAGTGAAATATTAAGTATTTTTCATGATCACTTTTTAATAAAACAAATATTTAATACTTCACGTTATGACAAAGAAACTTAGGTGTAATACGTACGATTTGGATTCTAATAAATACCTCCAGATAACAGTTATGCTTTCAGTAATTATGATATCTTCGAAATATTTACAATATTATAAAAAAGCGTATTTACACTTGTCGTGTTCATTTGTTGATGCCGAATACGAGAATCAGGTATTTAATAAATTAATAACCTGACAATACGAATATAATATTATTATGTAACTGCATCAAAAAATCGGTTATCTGTAAAGTCGGTTTACTGACGATAGTTGAACGTGACAACGTCAAAAGAAATGAGTCATGTTTAATGGCGGTAACGCATGAGTCATGTTTTTTCGTGCGTACAGCCGGCTCCATCGAATTATAAGACGTCATCACGTCAAAAATATGCAAACGCTATTAACTTAAAATTTTCAGAGAAAGAAATTTAAGCGGTCGAAATACTATGGAGGACCGCCGTGTGTTGCACAAGATTATCTTCGCTTTCAAACCTAGAGCTAGGCAGGAATTTGTCAGGTAACCGTGCTCGCTTAATGAGGTAGCTAAGATGTTAGAAAAATTAGAGACGGTATTTTAAGAGGCATTTTTTGGGCATGACAGAATTTTGTGTGCTTAGTTGGTTACTTAAGAGTAGATCAGATATGACAACTTTTTTAAAATTCTAAAATATAAATAAACTCCACTTTTATAACTATTAGGTAGTCATGCTGTGCCGAATCTAACTTAATATTAATCTACGGCAAGTGATATACTAACTACAAATTTGACAGATACAGTGTTATAAGATTATTCCTATTGATTATTGAACCTTACATTATTAAACTAATGGAAAATATCAAATGTACTGTAGACAGTTTGTATCAATCCAAGAATCTAAATTGAACTCGAAGGTTATCAAGTTAATACTAAAATTCGCATTGAAATGCTGCTGCTATGTTCAGTGCGAGCCAATACAATATTAATTTCATTTTAACATTGTCTTGGCTCGCACTTTATAAGTTTGTGTGTAAGTCTGTCCATGGCATCGTAGATCCTAAACGAAATGTCCGATTAAGATGCGGTTTTTTTGTTTGAAAGCTGACGTGATCGAGGTGGTTTTTAGTTATAATTCATCATAATCAGCTCGCTCACTGTTTGACAATTCGGGGGTAACTTAACTTTTGACGTGATAACGTCTTATAATTCGATGAAGCCGGCTGCACGCACGAAAAAACATGACTCATGCGTTACCAAGTACTGTTACCAAGTACCGTTACCTGTTACCGTTACCAAGTACCAGCGTTACCTCGCATTTTATTATTATTATTATTGTTGTTGTTGTTGTTGTTGTTGTTGACGTTGTCACGTTCGACTATCGTCAGTAAACCGACTTTACAGACAACCGATATTTTTTTATTTTGTTTATTGCACAATAAAGTTTTGTGTGATCATTTTCTCTTACATTATTCATTTCTCATTTTAAGGGCCTGTTTTGCAATCTACTGATCGTATCGTGTCAGATATCTTATAATGAAATAAAATAAAACTCAGCTTTTTTAACCAGAGATACTTTCACAATATTTTTAATAATTCTGCATTAATTAATTCTTCCATCGACTTCCACTACTTTTGCAAGCACATCCAAAATATTTATTTCGTATATGAAAGTTCTTTTAAAGCAAAGAATTCATTACTTGCCCATTAGGATAATTTTTCAGAGTCTGTATAATATGAAAATTCACTTTACGTGTGTTTGTGACGGCAGAATTCTTTAGCAATCAAGTTCATTACAGTTCCAGTTTAGTCCTTTTTTTGTATATATTAGTACTATGTGATTCCTATTACTCACTTTATACTAAGCTAAAGGATGATGTGAAATATGATTTAAAACAAGTAATACGTATAATTATAGCTCCCTAGATCGATTTCTGATGACAGTGGCCGGTTTCATTGAGACCAGAGCCTTTAGTCAAGATGCATTCGATAATTTCGACGGCGAAGTTCGAAATCAAAAATGTATGGGAATTGACACAAGTCATCGCTAAGTGACATGTCGCTTGCGATGCCTTATGTCAAATTCCATACATTTTGTTGGCCCAAAGGGCCAACATAATGTATGGCCCCCAGGCCATCTACGCAGGAGTTATAGCAGCCTAGTGTTTGCGCAGTACACAAGAGCACTCTCTCTTTCTTTACTCTAGAAATCTAGTGGGACGGATAACCGACATGACTGGCGAGAGATCCGGCGCAGGACTGATTTTTTTCACATGTCCATCAGACGCATGGATCATCTTTCTTGTCAGACAATCAGGTGATCCTAACCAAACTTGGAAACAACTATTTTTGTTGTTTTAACGCAGGAATCGAACCCACGACCACCATGTCGAGAGCCAAGCTCTAAACCACTGGACCACAGAATTGATTACGTACATATTGAGTTCTATCGAGTTAAGTAGATAAGTGATAATGTTTGCTCTGTAATTTTTATATAATATACTAAGTACAGAGCATGTATTTTACAAATATTAGGTGCAAGAACTAATACAAAAGATTTGATACTTTAATAAAAACTCTAGGAAAAAACTAATAAAATACGCGATCAAATAAAAGCAAGACATCCACCCCCGGCAATATCGCTGTGCCGTGATTAAGATACGTACTGGAAATATTTGTGTATAAAAATCTTTTATTGAATTCACAAATTTAATATCTTTTTGTATATCGGCCGAAAGAAATGTTGTCTGATATTTGACGTTTTCCAGGGGCACGAGTCCTGCGTAGAATTAATTACGCGATACCAAAGACTTTTATTTTGTAGATGCGCTACTATGAGATATTTTAGAGAAGTCCTACATTTCCAAGTTAAGTCTTATTCCTATTTATTCTATGTGTATATTGTAAAGTAACTTTTTAAATTAAAACGTGCCAATGATTTTTAACCTAAATTCAGTGCTTTTGCTGGTATGTTTCAACACTTTCTGCTACCATTATTTACATTGTTTATCATAATATAAATAGGGTTTTTAGGGTTTCGTAATACTCAAGGAAACCTTATAGTTTCGCTCTATGTGTCCATCTGTCAGTCTGTCTGTCTGTCCCCACTTCTAGCTTCCATAATTATGGATATAAATGGATGAAATTTGCTATAGTTAAAGAATGTGTGTTTCGGCATCATAATTGGCATCGTCACCGGTTTTGGCATCAAAAAATAATACATGTGAAGTGGGGATGAAAAATATTTTTTCATTCTACTTCATCTTATGGGGTATCGTCGAATTGATCTTATTAAATAAAGGTAAGGTTTGATACATGACTTTTTTTTACAAAGTTATAAGTTGGTCCTTCACCTGGCATTTCTAAACTATAAGAGATAGAAACGTGTAAGTTTCCATGTCGATAGATCCTGCTAAAAACTCTTTAGGAAAATTATTTTGAGCAAAATCCGACAACTTTTGAAGGAAATCAAAGAAAACCTATTGCGCGTTGATAGTTACAGAATCCTTCTCATATAATAATCTTGGTTAGGTTATATAAATCGCATTTCTCACAATTCAGACAATTTCTCAAATAATAATACACCATAAACATCTTTTATAGTGTATAATTTATTCGATAGTTATACTATATAATTATTATGACGACCTCTGTGGCTCAGTGATTGAGCGTGTTGGTGCTCAAGCCGGGAGTCGCGGGTTTGAACCCGCCGAAAGAACAAAAAGTTTTTCTGTATTCCTGGGTCATAGATGTGTATTAAATATGTGTATAATATAATAAAAATATATGTATAGTATAAAAAGTATTAAATATACGTATTTCCGTTGTCTGGTACCCGTAACACAAGTTCTTCGAGAACTTACCACGGGACCAGATTGAGGTGGTGTGAAGCGCCCATAGATATTATTATTATTATCTAATTGTTATTATAATTCTCTGATCCATTACAGTTACATAGTATGAAACAATCTAAATAATATTTAAACTTAATAGGAATTGACTACATTGAAACATTGTATAATATTCTGAAAATCTACAAACAGATTCTAGTAAATCTGACTAACATAGATACTGAATTCTACAATTTTATACTTTGTGTTAAAAAAGGTTTATGCAGAACTGATCTACATTAATTTTACTCGGATGATCATTGACAAAATTACATACAAGGCTGTAGCGATGAATGGAATATTACTCACAGACGCTATTTCACTTCAAAATATTATTTCCTCGAATATCATTTAATTAATTTAATTAATTGTTGTAATATTATTGTTTTTATCGTATTTGAATCTCATTGGTTTTTTTTAATCTCAAACATTCTTCGTTCATAGCTCGCAAAAGCCAAATGTTCGAGATGTGAACGGCGAAACGTCAAAATAAAGGTTTAATATTTTACTATACTTCTACGGGAATATTTTTAATTATTTCGATCATGGTTTATAGAGCTACACGCTAGTGTTATTTTTAGTATTTTTATTTAAATAAAGGATTTTACACAAAAGTATATGACATCCACATCGTAACTTATCGTAGTCCTCTTAGCCTTGAAGTTCGAGTGTTATTATAGGCTCAAACTTAGACCGCTTGCATTAGGCCCTGTTATTCTGTCCCCTGAAATATACAACCGTATATTTAACATTAGAAAAAAAAATGAAAATCAACTAAAACTTAAGATTTTTAAATAAAGAAAAATTTTCCGAGTAATATTATAAAGGCAAAAGGATAGGATGCAAAGGATATAGGGATATTATTACTCTACATTATACGCTCCATCAAAATATCTTAACTATTAAATTTGCTGGATTAAATTTTATCCTAAAATATTTGTTTTAGGTATATTAAAATTAAAGCTTCAGTAAATAAATATTTTTACTTATTTAAAACTGGATATATCTAAATTCCACCGCTGAGAGATATTGCCTACTCGCTTTTATATTGATAATAAATGTTTAGCGTTTGATCGTGTATAAAATATCACACATTACACATTCAATAAAAACCTTTTACGACGATCAAACCCATTTGGGGATCAATTTGAAGATCACATTTCTAAACGCGTATTTTATTGCCATTAAATTATTATTGTGCAATTTCGCGACGTAGCAATTAGAGAAATGGATTTAAATTTTTGAAAGTGATAAACGATTGTCCTGAAATCTGTGTACATAGAAATGGACCGTAATATCAAATAAGTTAAGGTTCATTTTCCAATATGTGATCTATTCTAAGTTATATAGTAATGGTAATCAAGTGTTGCATAGTTTATATAGTTAATTAAATAGTTGAAAATAATTGCAGGAGCGCGAACAGAGGCAGGGCGGGCGAGAGCTATTAGTGCAATTGGAAAATGACCGAACTTATAATTGTGTTTGGGTACAGTCGACAGCAATATCATTTATATTAGAGACTCCGCGGACCTGTGGAATAAAGTAAATAACACCAACTACAGCGCTTAGATTAAACTTTTAATGTGTAATAAATAAATTTATTTTCATATGAACTAAGGTATGAATTTATATTGGGCAGTCCATTGGATTTGAACTTTCGCGTGTTATTCTAAAACCACCATGTGGAGTATTATGTTCCAAAGGACGTTGTGATAATTAATAAAAGTAAAAACTAAAATAAGCACTTGATTTGCGGCTTATTACTATTATAGTTCGGTGAAACTGAATAAAAAAAAAACTAATTTTTATTCATCTTTTAAAATCCAAAAATACTCTCATCGTGCCTAAAGTGTGTAAATAGGCAAATTTTTTTTATTTTAATTACTCATGAATTTTAAATGTTTGCCTATTATTATAAAATTGACAAGAAAATAAAACTTAGTAACAGTCAGAAAAACAGTCTGTTGGCCGGATGATTTCTGCATTTGGTGATGAAGCCCCATCCAATACCACAATTTATCGCTGGTTTGCTGAATTTCAACGTGGACGTGTCAAGCTCAGTGATGATCCCCGTCAAGGTCGTCCAAAAACTGCAGTCGCCCAAGAAAACGTTGATGCTGTGCGTAAGCTGATTGAGGAAGATCATGGTACATACCTCGAAATTCAGGAAACTTTAGACATTGGCATGAGTCAAATACAAATAATCTTGCATGAACAATTAGGTGTAAAAAAGTTGTTTTCCCGATGGATACCGCATTTGCTCTGTGAAGAGCAAAAAGCGGCTCGCGTTACTTGGTGCGTCAGAACTCTCGAAATATTCCACGCAGGATCCTCAAATGCTGTATACAACATCGTATCAGGTGACGAATCCTGGATATACGCGTACGAACCCAAAACAAAAAACCAGTCACGAGTTTGGGTGTTCGAAAATGAGTTAAAGCCAACAAAAATTGTTCGTTCACGGAGTGTTGCAAAAAAAATTGTGGCCACGTTTGTCTCCAAAACCGGCCATGTTGCGACTATTCCTCTTGAGGGACAAAGAACGGTTAATGCAGAATGGTATGCTAACATTTGTTTGCCACAGGTCGTTTCTGAACTCCATAAAGAGAACTGCAACCGCCGCATCATCCTCCATCACGACAATGCGAGTTCTCACACCGCGAACAGAACAAAAGAGTTTTTAGAGCAAGAAATCATAGAATTATTCGACCATCCGCCGTACAGCCCCGACCTAAGCCCTAATGATTTCTATACTTTCCCTAAAATAAAGAATAAATTGCGTGGTCAGAGATTTTCATCACCTGAAGAAGCTGTGGACGCCTACAAAACGGCCATTTTGGAGACCCCAACTTCCGAATGGAATGGTTGCTTCAATGATTGGTTACATCGTATGGAAAAATGTGTCAAATTTCGCGGAGAGTACTTCGAAAAGCTATAAATACATTTATAAATAGTAATGTTGTGTTACTTCCTTGATTCCCGAAATTTTCAGTGCCGCCCTCGTACAAATACTTACATAAAAAATATTACAATATGCTAATATGTATATACAATAGTTTATAATAGTATAATAAAAACATGATATTATATTAATAGCGTATATTAAGGGTTTGGTATCTAAATCAGGTTAAGCTGAGATAGTGCTCACGCGGTCTTCCCTTGAAGAGTCCAAGTGTCGTACACTCCCATGTCTGAGCTGGCAAGGAGTTCCATATAATGTCAAAGAAATGGTTAGGTACAAGTACAATGATTATTATCAATGAAATAAGCTACATTATGTTTATAATTCAGTATTTTTGTAATCGAAGAATTCATTACTTGAATAATACATTTTGTTGAGGAGCCAGGTGGTTAGTTCACTTTTATATCTTTGTGTTGTTAGTCTTTTGTATTAGTTAGGTAGTTTGTTATAGATACGAACTGCCCTACAGTACGCATTTCTGCTGCAAATGTTAGGTCTTTGGTAAGGAGTAACAAGTTTATATTTATCTCTGCTGCTTTTAATAGCTAAGCTAAACTTTTTAATAAAGAAGCCATCTATATCTTGATGTATAAAAACACACATTTCAAAAATATACTGACAAGGCAATGGTGGTATTTTATGATTTTAAAACGGTGATTTACACGTTTTAAATAGTTTGCGCTCGATAGACTCACATTTCTTTTGTATTTTGAAGACTGTAGGCATATCAACATACCCATGATATACATTAGGGCTGCCGAGATAGATACTGTAATTTTCAAGTTATTTGATACAAACATGTACTTTTCCAGTTTCACGCAGATCCTATCTACGTGTTCCTTCCATGTACATACGAGTAGATAGTCAACAGCTGTTAACTCTAGAAATTCTGAAGATATTCAGATAGAATTCTGTAGATACTGTCTCTTGTATTTCAACGTTATCATAGTCAACCTATATACAGTTTGTATTTTTTTACGTGTTGGAGGTGAGCTACTTTTTGTTTTAGTTAAATGCATTTGTTAGTTGTTTTGTTTTAACCAGTTCGTTGTTGCGCAGCTCAATGTATTATTGATTTCGGTTTTTGTATCATTTGTGTTAGTTCCCTTGATAAGAATAGGAGTGTCATTGGCGAATAAGATAGTTTCATGTTCAATTGAATATCTTAAAATTATATTTTAAATCAATTTAAATCGCAGAGACGACGTGAAACACTACACTAGCTCATTTTTCGGTAGTCCAGCTTTGAAATTTCGATTTCCGAACTTTACACTAACAAGCTGATTTCCCTAAGTCTGACTTCCACGGAACATGTTGGCCCGCATGGGTCTTACCTCTACGATTCTAAACTTGGTACTTCAGTGTGTGTCATATTGTTATGACGTTATCTAATGCCTTTTTGGGTGAGTGCGTGTTGGATTTCAAGTTGTTTTGTTGAATTTATAACAATAGTTGTGTGATTTTTGATTTCCCATGGCTCCGAGATTTATTCTATAGCTTAATATAATACAAAATGTCTAATAATAATATTTTTAGTAAAAGTTCTAATCAATATCAGTAGAATGATTCAGAATAATAGTAGAAAGTTTGGTAGAAGCCATGATTATGCAGAAACATTAGCTTAGACAAGAGGGCACAACCATAGAATAGAGACTAGAATAACCAAGTTTACAAGCATATTAAGCTAAGACTTAAACTACGCAAGTGTCGAATTCTAATAATTACTAGAATTTGATTAGAATTATTGTGTGTAAAGCAAGTTTTACACATATGAGAGAATTCTCTCTTGTGTGTAAAACTTGCTGTATAGGCCAAATACTTTTTTAAACTTTTGGTCATAACATGCCGGAGCCGAATAATCCAATGCATACAAATACAAAAGCATACTCGATTTCCGCGGTACAGTATTTGCTTAATAATTACAATAACAAAAACATTAAACAGTTTACCGCGTTTAATTAGCTGTGCAAACGTTAACATACAATACAAATATATAATAGCTCTGTTTGTTCGTTATTAATCTAGGCCCGAATTAGTTTGTGTTGTGCACATGTGGGGTCACCACTTTTCAGACTTTGAATCAAAAGACCTGGCCGGATCAGTGGGGCATTTGAGTAAAAATCCAAGCAACATAAGTTTAGATTGGTAGAGCGTAAAACAGCACATAAGTAATGTAAATATTTAGCACTTGCTGTCCCGACGCACGTTATTCTGTCGCACCTATAAATATAGTGTTAATATTTTCCCCGATATTTTCCAAAATTTCTCACCATTTAAGCCTTCCCTGAACTGATACGATTATTTTTCAATTTTTAGCGAGACATTCAAATTGCAATCAATTTTATACATAAATAAGAATATTATACATGTGATACATGGTCAACCTTAAATTCTTATTATTTCGCTCGTTTTAATCTATATCATTATGTAATCCCTTTTACTGACGCTTCGCTTAATTGAGTTTTATAATACACAATAATTATGAAGACTTTCTCTGCAAAAAGTAAGTCTAACCAACAACAAAGGACATAATATACATACTTTATTTTTTGCTGGACATACTTACCACAATCATAAGAAACTAGGTAATTGACAATTTGGTGCCAACTGTATTAGTAGTCAATGCCAGTCGATTGCATTAGTTTAGACTTTAGATTATAGTCTGAGTATGTCCGGCTTTGTGAATACGTGTGGTAGCCCTACGCCCATGAGCCGTCTGCGGTGACACGCCGCGCGACATTACATTGAGCTTTTAAATTATCGTACATATTGATGATACTCAAATGGCTAACGAGATGGGTTTCATTGGATTACTCCGTTAATTAGATAGCTAATGGTAGTAGGAGACAATAAATTGTGCAATTGCAAATAAATGAGGCCGGTTTTGATACAGCAATATTTATTTTGCTTTGTTGATTACTTCCGTATTGATAAATGTTCGAATTCTCTCGTAACTCAAATCATATATCCGATCTTGAATCGTCATAAACCCAATCCATGATAAAAATTCTACAATTTTTTTATTCAATTTTAGAAGTAAAAATCCAATTATCGCAAAAGTTTTATTAATATAAAAATCTTTTTCGCCGACTTGTAACAAATGAAATTTTTACATTTAGATCGCAATATAATTTTATTATGATTAATATTAGCACTATAAAAGATAGAGTGTCGAAATTCTGTTTGATGAAAGCGAAAAATTTAGTAAAACAATGAATCCAATATTTGAATTTTATATAAAATAATTTCTTCAAAATTCCGTCGATAACTGTACCTTTGCCTATAAATTTCGTTAACGTAGTCAATCCTTATAATTCTGTTGGCTCCTTCAATAAGATGAAACGTTTCGGCAAGGAATTTTTATTAAAGTATTCGAAAACCGTCGATATTAGGACCGAGTTCGATGATATCACATCTGTGGCTTTGATATACCACGGGCTCTTCGGTCAACAGGTCCTTGACCCTCAGTGGACATGGAAGAAGTACTTCGTCCACCAATTACTTAATCTATTTCTCTTTGTTTACGTATTCTTCGGCACTCTAGAGTGTCTGAACACTACTACCGATATGGAGCTCGTCGCGGAGGCTTTTTACACGCTGATATTAATAGTATTTTTTCCTATAAAAATGTTACTCTTCATCAACAACAGATTCGTCTTTAGAAAGCTGTATACGACAGCTAAACTTAAGCTCCTAGATTATATAAAAGCAGATCCTAATTCCGACGTCAGCGATGTGCTCAAAACTGTCAGGAAGATAGTTTACTTTATGTTTTCGATAACTCTGATGCCGTGTTTCATATACGAGTTGACGACTCTTTGGAATTATATCGGTGGCCATCGAACTCTTTTGTCTAGATCAACGGAGACGTTGATGCCCATGACGTCACCGTACTACGAGGTATCGTGGTTCCTCCACACGATATTCCTCTTCGAAATATCATCCACGATAATATTGGACCTATGGTTTATTTTGCTCATATTCGTGTTCTGCAAATCTGTTACCGCCCTCGTGAATACTCTGACGGATCAGAAACAAGAGGAAATCTACCGTGAAAGATTGGGGGAGACATTGAAAAAGTTTTATGCTGTACATATGCGTCAAGTCGAGTATGTATTACCAATTATTTCGTATCAATACGATAGGTAGTATGAAACGTTTCAGCTACGGGTAAGTTGACACATAGTAAACTTTTTGACAGGTGAGTTACAGGTTATCCTACAGATACGGGAGCTTAAAAAGTTGAATTGAATTAATTTAAAACGTACACAAACTATTACGTAATATAACTTTCCGTTTGTTGTAACCTTACTTATACAAGTACGTTTAGACTTTAGGTATATTGAAAAAAAAAGTCGTGATGACATGTATAATATTGCTACTTTTAATTTTAAAATTTACCAGCTTAGTCCATCCTTGTGTTAGGCAACAAATTTCTTTATGTTTTAACATTTATCATGAGCAAACGTTACAAAATTATATATTCACGTATTTATTCTGTAATGTAATGTTCTGTAATGTTTACGTAAACAATAATTGATACAGAAAATAAGCGATAGTTTATTTAGATGGGCTGAAGTAATGTTTGACACTGATGAGCAGCGTCGGGCCGCGAGCGTAATCCGTTTACCGGACCGAGCCTATGACGCAGGCAATGTTTCAATTATGCCTAGACTCCCTTAATTATTATAAACTCATAGGTCAAGCCATAATCAATATCGAGCCATAATGTTACTACTGAGGATTGGATCGAAATATCTTGGACTTTTTGAAAATCTTGTAGGTAATATTGTCACTGAGGAAAAGGTTCGGGTCTCTTTTCGATATGTTTGTCATTTTATAATAATATTTCGCACGGCAGAAAGTAATCGGATGGCTACACTACGTGGGTACAGTAGATTTACTGATGCACCCTAAAATAATTGAATAGACTTGGTGACTGATTTTTTTTATTGCATAAACGAATAGCACTTAAAATAACTACAATTTTGATAATAAAAACTATAACCCGATTACGTAAATTATTAAACCTATGTCACCCGGGCTATTATAACGAATCTATTCACACTTCATTTACTTAGATCGGACCAGTAGTTTAGGCGCTACGGTGGAACATACACACATAAATACATATATACATACATAGACTGCCAAAGAACTACCTACCCTTCCATTTGGCTTCGCCGTAGTCGGGTAAAAAATAGTAAGTACTCAGAAGAAACACTATATTAAAATCAATATTTTTAAAGGTTCAGCGAAAATGTTAAGTAAAGTATCAATCTTATTTTTCGGATTCAGAATAACGCAAGGAACATAACTTATAAAAGTCATTTTTCTCTAAACTTACTATGAACATAGATATAAAGATTAGAAATTTAATGATTTTTAATTTCTACGTAGATGATTTTCCATTTTTTTAATTTTCATGAAAACTACAACATAAAAATAAGCAATCCACGTAAATTTCACTTTTTAATATTCAAATGTCATTATTCTACTATAATATACGTAAGAATCATTTCAAAGGATGTAAGAAAAATTAGTACAATTTTTTGTACTATTGGCGCCCTGTACCTGAGAATTGGCCCATCGCATTTTTTGAATTTTTTTCATGTATTTTTTATTTGTATTAATCGAAGTAATCACCATGCAATCAATGCATCTTTGCCAACGCAGTGGCAGTTTATTGATGCCCTTCTTAAAGAAATCAGCTGGACGGGAGGCAACAAATTCTTCAAAGGCATTTTGTACTGCCTCTCGGGTATTTAATTTTTTTCCCGCCAAGAAGTTATCCAAATTCTAGAAAAAGTAGTAGTCTGTAGGCACAAGGTCTGGTGAGTAGGGCGGATGACGGAGAGCTTCCAACCGGAACTTGGAGACCGTCTGCTGTGCAGTATGAGGTCGCGCGTTGTCGTGCAAGAGCAGTGGAGACGAGTTATTGACCAATGCGGGTTGGAGATGTGCCAGCTTCTCCGTCATTGTGTTCAGTTCTTCACAGTACATATCTGCAGTAATGCTCACCCCGTTTGGTAAGAAGCTGTGATGAATCACACTGGCGCTAGACCACCAAACAATGACCATCACTTTTCTAGGGGTAAGTTTTCGTTTAGGGCATTGTTTAGGAGCTGAACCAGGATCCAACCAACTTGCTGAGCACTTGCGGTTATCAAACAGAATCCATTTTTCATCGCAGGTAACAATGCGGTTCAAAATTCCTTCATTTGTGTGTCTGTTAAGCAGTGCAAGGCACGTCTCAACGCGTACTTCGCGCTGATCATTGAGTTCGTGGGGCACCCATTTGTCAAGTTTTTACCTTGCCAATTTGACGCAAATGGACCAAAATTGTTTTGACGCTAACGTCGAAAGCAGCTGCTAATTCAGCCGTAGATTGTGTATCATCAGTTTCCACAATCGCCTTTAATTCGTCATTGTCGACCAAAGTCTTCGGACGACCGCGAGTTTTATTTTTCAGGTCGAAATTTTCAGAGCGGAAGCGAGCAAACCAATAACAGGTGGTGCGTTGGTTTGTAGTGTTAGCTCCGTAAACGTCGTTGATGTTGCGTGCCGCTTGTGCCGCGTTGCTGCCACTACGGTACTCATATTCCATAATTACTCGAATTTTTAACGTATCCATGATGACGAAAAAGATTGAAATGCGATGAAAATGTAACACTAATCAATAAACAAATGACTACTTTTGGAAAAAAGAATTCCATGTTTTTAAAATAAAATTAATTTGAAATTAGAATTCTTAGCCAAACAAAAATTATTTTGATTTGAAATGGCCAGTACTGCAGAACGGCAATTTCATAGGTAAAGACCTATTATATATGCACCTATTAGGTAAATCTTAGTATAGTCCAGGCAAACGTATAAATCATATCATATTTATAAATTAAAATATTGATTCAAGTTTTGATATACAAAAATATACAAAGAAAATTCAATGATAACCTTGTTTGTAAATTGTAATCCAATAATATGTTTCATTGTAAAATCCTTCAACTTGTGTCTCGTTTTTTAAAGATACATGAACACACTGAGCAGTATGTACAAGTGGCTGGCGTTCGTGCCGCTATGTAACGCCGCCATGGGCATGTGTCTCATATTGCTTCTGATGAGCAACGTAAGTCATTTAATTTATTATATATTTTTTAAATTCCTTATAAAGTATTGGAAAATATTTTTTTAAAGTAACGAATAAGGCTTGCAAATAAAACTCATTTCGCAAGAATGAAGAAATGTAAAAGTTTTTATTTTTTTGAGAATTAAAAGAACTGACTGGATTTGTCTTAGCTTTTAGCTCAGCTCCAACTGGGCTGGGATTAGCTTAACATTCATGAACTTTAAAAAATTTATTGTAGTCAAATACCCTATAAACTTTTGAATCATTTGATGATGCTTCCGACCGATTTCGGCCATGGCGACCACTTCGACTCCTATCTGGCATTTTGGCGCTCATGCGCGCGAAGGTGGCTATTATAACCTGTTTTCGCGGCAAAACTCCGTGCACATTGAGGACACATAAGTACGCCGTCTACATAGTGGTATGTAATGGCGGCAGGCGGATGAGCCTTAAGCTGGTCGCGCTTGGTATCAAGGTGAGGTGTTGGGTGCAAATAAGTAACACGACCGTCTTGGTTGAACTTATGATTTATTCTGACTAACTAAGTTACAAGTATAATACGAGTACAATATAACATAGATACTATACCACTACACCTCCGGGGCAAAATAAAGAAAAAAAAATAATAATATAATTACAAACTATTATTTTTTTTCTAATTATAATATTAATTATCAATAAGTAACTGAAATTTTCTTAAAGTAAACATTAATTATCCTTAACAAAAGGTTTCGTTCTATTTTTGTGAACAACATCAATTTTCCCATTTTTCATAATTTTTACATTTGGTTCCTGTTCTTCTATTACAATATATGGTCCATTAAACAAAATTTCTAATTTATTTCCTGTCTCATTTTTCACTCTTCTCATCATACTTTAGTTCATACTTTAGTTTTCGTTTTTCTTTACACTTTAACAAATTTTCTCGTGCGTCTCTATTAGCTACTTGCAACCTGTATTTTAACTCTAAACTATAGTTATCTGGATTATACAATGGTTCTATATGAGAAGAAATTCTACTCGGAATTTCGCATGGTTTGCCAAAAACTAATTCATATGGGGCATATTTTGTACTTGAATGAACAGTATTATTGTACGAGAAACACCAAAATGGTAGCCAGTGGCTCCATGTTTCAGGATGACTATCGCATTGTATACGTAAAAATGAACCTAGATGTTTATGCGTATTTTCAAGTGAACCAATAGTTTGGTGATGGTATGCTGTAGAGCTTAGTTTTTCTATGTTAAGTAATTTACATACCTCTTCCATCGTCTCCGAAATGAACTCTGTTCCACGATCTGTAGTGATGACTTTGGGAATGCCAAACCTTAAAATGAAATTGTTCACAAAACTCCTAGCTACACTTACCGTATCTTTATTTCTAAGAGGATAAGCCTCGACAAATTTGCTTAACTCGCACTGAATTGTTAAGATATACTTATTATGTTCTAAATCTAAATCTAAGGGGCCCACTATATCTAAAAATACTTTTTCAAAAGCAAAACTTGCCGTGGTTGTTATAACCATAGGTTCTCTTATACCTAGAGTGTTTCATTTTTTGACACTTTTCACATTTATGAACAAAATTCTTGACGTCATTTTCAATTCCTGGCCAGTAAAATTTACGTTTTATATTATTAATCATTCTGCGTACCCCAGCATGTCCGCTTGTTGGCAGCAGATGAAAGTCATTTAAAATAAATTGTTTTTCTTCGTCATTATCTATTCTTTTTATTCCTCTTAAAATACAAATGCGTGGTCCGGACCACTTTTCAATACTCTTTATTTCTTCTATCATATTTTTAATGAATAACGCGTTATTTCACTTTTTATTATACAAATCTCTTTTATTTCTAACTTTTCACATAATTTTCTCAATTTTTCCACAAAAACGTCTCGCGTGTATTGTGCTTTAAAATCGAGATTTACATATAATACATTTTTATAAGCAATAAATGCGAAGCATTCAGAATCTACATCTATGCTTTTATTCTTTCTCATTTTCTTTAATAATTCTCCCTCAATCAAACATAACTCAACCGATCCGTTCGGTATTCTAAGTATCTCCACAACTTTTGGTTGATCAGGCCAATCGTTAGGGTTGATACTTGGTATACCGCTTTTTTCACTATCATTACCATTTTCATTCTTATTTTTATTCATCTCTTTCATTTTTCTAGCTTGAGCTCTTGTTGTTACTGCTACTATTTTATCATTCATGTCCTTTAAATCTTGTGACGTTATAACTATTCGTGACAAAGCATCTGCTAGTACATTTTCTTTGCCTTTAACATCAGATATTTTAAAATTATACTCTTCTAATGCTAACCGAAATTTCAAAAGTCTACTTGATGGATCCTTCATTCCAAATAGATAAATAAGTGGCTTATGGTCAGTTACTATGGTAAAACTACGTCCGTATAGATATGGTCGAAAATATTTAACACTCCAGACAATAGTAAGAAGTTCTTTCTGAATAGTAGGGTAATTTAACTCTGCCTTATTCAAAGGTCTACTAGCATAAGCTACTGGTTTCATATTAATATAACAAAGTACTGAACCTATCGCTGTTCCAGAAACATCTGTTTGTAATACGAATTCGTTAGAAAAATCTGGATATTGTAGAATGGGTGGTGAAATAAGAGCATTTTTCAATATTTTAAATGAATTTTCGCACTGTTCTGTCCAATCAAATTTAGTATTTTTTCTACATAATTTATTTAAACAATTAGTTATATCTGCAAAATTTTCTATGAACTTTCTGTAATAATTACACATAGCGACAAAACGTCTGACTTCATCAATATTCGACGGCCTAGGATAATTTTGAATACACTTGATTTTTTCTTTGTCAGGTCGAATCCCATTAGACGATATAGTATGACCTAAATATAATAATTCAGTTTTTAAAAATGACATTTATTTGGATTTAGTTTAAGATTAACTTTACGTAAACGTTCAAAAATTTCGATAAAATTTTTGTTATGGGACTCTAAATTTCTACCAAAGCAAATAAGGTCATCTAAATAGATAAAACAATTTATAAAGTTAAGTCCAGACATAGCTATAGACATGACTCTAGAGAAAGCACTGGGACTCGTCTTCAATCCCATTGGTAGGCGTTTCATTTGATATTGTCCTGTACTGGTAGTAAACGCTGTAATTGGTCTCGAATCTGGTTTTAATGAACATTGATAATATGATTGACTGAGATCTAAATGTGAATAATAAATAGCACCAGACAACGAATCTAAAATTTCTGTAATGTTTGGTAGTGGAAATTTGTCATCTTGTATTATCTCGTTTAATTTTCTGTAATCAATCACTAAACGCCAATTTTTATTATTTGTAGTATCTGATTTTTTAGGCACCAATAAAATCGGACTGGACCATTCACTTTGAGATGGTTCAATTATGTCATCATCTAACATTTGTTTAATTTGTTTCTCTATTTCTGGTTTTAAACTATGTGGTAATCTATATGGTTTAACATATACCGGATTAACATTTTGTTTCAATTGAATTGTTTGTTCACCTGTTCGTGGTAGTTAGTTTATCGCCGGGCAAATGAAATATGTCAGCATACTTTGAACAAATGCTTTCTATGCTATGCCGTTCACTTGTACCTAAGTGATCAAGTTTCAAAGATTGCTACAATGTTTTTGCACGTGTAGAATTAGAAGTACACTTGTCAAATGTACATATATTATAATAATTTAAAGACACTAATTCGGGCTCAAATACAGAAATGACTATTTCCTTGTCACTAGTATTCATTAATCTAATAGGGATTATGTTATTTTTAGGTTTTACTATTAATCCAGCTAAAAATAAATTTTCTTGCAACTCTTTTGGTATAATCACACAATCTTCTTTCACATCTGAATTTAATTTTATGTAATGAATAGATTCACATCTGGCTGGTATTGATATATAATCGGTACATAGTTTAGGTGAAGTATATAAAGGCAAGAAACTTTGTTTTTCACTATTTAAGATTAAAATATTTTTTTCTAAGTCGATAGTAGAATTAAAATTATTTAGAAAATCTAACCCAATTATTCCGTCTGATTTACAAGGTAAACTGTCAAATAAATAAAATTTATGTTCAAAAATAGTTCCATCGGATGCTTGTAAAGTTAAATAAACATAACCTTCTGAATAAGTCTTACCGCCTATATACCATTTATAACTATAGGGTCTCGATGTATTGGTATCCGTCCCGATAAAGAGTTACTACGAATCGCTGATAATGAAGCGCCCGTGTCTAATAACCATGAACATTTTTGGGTAGGTATATTTAAGTATATATATTTGACATTATTGTCACAAGTTAAAATATTATATTGTTTAGGTCCGAAAAAACTGATTCCGTTCATGGGATTCTATTTCTTGGGGATTTTCGACTTGTACTGAACAAATATTTCGATTATTATTACTATTACCCCTACCAGTATTAAATCGACTACGATTCGAAGTCACAAAATTATTATGGTAATTATTAAATCTCCAATTATAATTATTATTGTTTACAAACCTGCCTCTCGTATTATAGGTGTTATAATTTCGTCCTCGATTCGAATAAAAATTACCTCTAGTCATTTGACTTGAATTTTATATGTTAAAATTTGCTTATATGCTAGTTCTATACGGTCTATTAATATTTCAAAGACATATTCTGTAAGATCTAAACTACTTTCCTTAATTTTAAAAATATTAATTATATTGTTATACGCTAAATATAATTCATTAGCTTCTAAAATTTTTCCCTTAACATTACATGCATATTTTTCCCTTCTAGTAGGACCTAACTTTCTTAAATTATTACGAATGTCATTCAACTTACTCAGAATTAATTCCAAATTATGTTCCATAAACTATGTCACTTAAAGTCACTTAAATAATATTGTTCATTTTCTTTTCTTGAAACTAAACTTGAAACTGAAGAGCGACGCTCCAAGATTGTACGTAATATGCGAAAAGAGAGAAAGAGGAGGGTTTTCACAGGGGCAAGAGGGCAAAATTACGTTAAAATAATTTGGACGAAAGAAAAATTAATTAAAATAATTTGGGGAAGGGGCCGCGCACCTTTATTTTAGCTTCTATCATCAGGCTGGGTCAGCTCCCTCGTCTGCTCCGCCAAATCTTCCAGACAGCCGTTGCCGCATCCGTGAGAAAAACTGCTGCTACATTTTCCTCTGCATCCACTTTCTTTCACTTCGCCTCCACTTGGTTAGCAAAAAGTAGATCACGGCAGCAATAACCATGAATAAAATCACAGCCAATAGGATATTATTTGTTAAGACCTGGTGCTGGACATCATTTTCTTCAAAAATTTGTGCTCTGTTGGAGCCTGCCGCATTTTGGTTGATCTGAATTTCCTTATCTTCAATTTTGGAGTAGGATTTTCCCATTATTAATTGTTCAAGCGCTTTTACAGTCTTTTTACACACGTTTGTAACCACGAGGTTCCAGAGTTTTTTGTAACGCACTAAAAGTTTTTATAACACCAACTTTTAAACTCGGCTAACTATGAGCACCGAGGCACACAGGAATCCGCCGTGTCGGCGAATTTCGCCGGGTCGCCGGTCACCCGACACTCGCCCACGCCACGGCATGGCAGGGTCGCCATGAGGTGTGGGGTGCTGGTGCAAATAAGTAACACGACCGTCTTGGTTGAACTTATGATTTATTCTGACTAAGTTACAAGTATAATACGAGTACAATATAACATAGATACTATACACTACTCACACTAGACACTACAAGGTCAGCTTTTCGTTGCTCCTCGAAATCGCGGACGTGGCAATGTACCATCCTGCGCCATTCTGGTCGCTGTGCTGCCAAATGCTCTATATTGAGAGGGCTCTATATTGCATCTCTTCATATGCCGCTTTTGGACATCTTTGAACCGGAGGAGTTGTCCGCCATACTTCCGCTTGCCTTCCTCCAGTTCAGAGTAAAAGATGCGCTTCGCCAATCTTTCCTCGGGCATGCTCAATACGTGACCGCACCACCGAAGCTGCCGACGCATTAAATAGGCCTCAATAACATTGGCTCGCCGCAGAACTTCGGTATTACGCACTCTGTCAGACCATCTGATATTCATGATGGAACGGATGCATTTAAGGTGGAAGCGATCTAAAATGCGTATGTGGCGACGATACACGCACCACATCTCAGAGGAATATAGGAGATTTGGCAGCACAATTGCCATATAGACAGATATCTTGGTGGCCAACTTAAGGTCATGCGAGCAGAAAACCTTGGAACTTAGCTTGCCAAATGCTGCACCTGCAGCGCTGACTCTGCTATTGATCTCAGCATCAAGGTTACAGTTGGATGTTACAGTGCTCCCCAGATAACGAAATTTATTGACCTGCTTCAGCATATCCTCACCAAGCATTATGGCTAGTGACTCGTGACCGTGATTATCTAGGGACATCACTTCCGTCTTATTGACAGTTATCTTCAGGCCAAATTTGCGGCATGCAAGGTGGAAAGCCGATACTAGCTGCTGCAGGCCGTCTGGGGATTCTGCTATAAAGCAAAGATCGTCAGCATACATAATCTCAGAAATTAATGCATGCGACACTTTGGTGCGGGCTTTAAGTCTAGCCAGGTTGAAAAGGCCGCCGTCAGTACGGAAGCGGATGCGGACTCCTTGGGAAATCGTTTGTAAGACTTCTCTAACTACCACCGCAAAGTATAAGGCGAACAGAGTAGGTGCTAAAACACAACCTTGCTTCACTCCACAGGTTACGGAGAAGAGGTCTGTCTGATCACCGTCTATAGAGGACGCAGCATTGCATGTTGTCATGTAGGAGTCTAATAAGTCTCACAAACTTTTCCGTGCATCCTAGCTTTCCTAACACCAACCAAAGGGCTTCACGAGGCACACTGTCGAAAGCCTTCTCCAGATCAACGAAGCAGAGGTACAACTGACAACCCTGTTCTCTGCTCTTTTCTTGAAATTGTCGCACGGAGAAAATCGCTTCGCATGTGCCTCGGTTAGATCGGAAGCCAAATTGGGTTTCCGGCAGGATCCTTTCCGATAGTTTAATTAGGCGGTTCATAAGAACTCTGGCAAACACCTTCCCAGGGGCCGACAAGAGGGAAATACCGCGGTAAGAGTTGCAGTCAGAACGGTCACCTTTATTCTTATAGAAGGCACTTATGCGCGATACTTTAAAAATATCTAGAACGCTTTCTTCCTCGCACATACAAGCAAACAGTTCCCACAACGACGTATGCAGCTCCTTTCCGCCGTACTTAATCAGCTCTCCCGGTATAAGATCAATGCCAGGCGCCCGATTGTTTTGTTGCTGTCTGATGGCAGTAACTACCTCGTCTCGCGAGAGAGGCTCGTCCAGTTCAGTGGTGAGGGGGGGTTGGGGCATTAAACTGATACTTAGTAGATCTGCTAATCGATCTACATTAAGCAGGGTATTGAAATGTTCTGCCCAGCGCTTAAGTACATCCTCCTTGCTTGTCAACAGATTCCTACCGTCTAATGACCTTAAAGGAACCTTTGCATGGTAGGATGTACCAATCAGTGTACGAACTTCGCCGTAGAACTCCCCGATCTGGTTCGTATCACTAAGCCACTACATATGACTAGCTTTGTTCTGCCACCACCTGTATTTTATGTGACGAGACAGCTTGCGCAGTTCTTGGTCACTAGTTTTGACCACCGCTACGCTTCCTTTCCGCCTACTATGCTGTTTCAGGAGGTCTCGGTGTTTGTCGTGCGCTGCTCGCAGAATCTCGTCATTCTCATCAAACCAGTCCTCATTGCGACGGCATTTTTTTCCAAGTGCAGTTGAGGCCGTCTCTAAGATATGAGATGACAAAGTTCCCCAAGCAGCGTCAACGTCACCTTCCTTATCAGCTGGAAACAGCTTTTCAGACAAGGCATCAGCGTATTTCTTCCTCACTTCAGGATCTTTTAGCTTATCTACGTTCAGAAACGCAAGCTTTTTAATTGAAGATCTAGTCGGGTGATGAAGGCGGAGTCGCAACTTAGTGACAATAAGCCGGTGGTCAGACCAACAGTGAGCACCACGCATGAAGCGGGTAACTTGCACTTGGCTGACATCACTCTGCCTAACAATAGCATAGTCAATCAGATGCCAGTGCTTGGATCTTGGGTGCATCTATGTTGTCTTGTACTTGGCTGGAAGTCTAAACATAGTGTTTGTAATCGACAGCCTGTATTGAGCACAAAGACTGAGCAGTAACTGACCATTACTGTTCATGTTACCCACTCCATGTCCACCCAGAACTCCAGGCCAGGCCTCATAGTCCCGACCAACCCTGGCATTGAAATCGTCCAGCAATAAGACCTGCTCTTTGACGTTAATGCTATCCAGGCAGAGAGTTAATTCGTCGTAGAATTTGTCCTTGATGTCATCAGACTTGTCTAGCGTTGGAGCATAGACACTGATGACATTAAGGTAGTTGTCTTTGTCCAGATGAAGGCGCAGTGTGGTAACGCGGTCCGAGATATGCACAGGTACTCCTCTAGTCGCTTTAGTAACTGATTTTTGATTGCAAAGCCCACGCCTGATCGTCGAGTTTCGGAAGAAGCAGTACCCTTCCAAAGGAAAGTGTATACGCCACCTACTTCCACCAGCTCCCCTTCATCGGCAAGATGTGTTTCGCTGAGAGCAGCTACATCCACGTTATAGCGATGAAGTTTCCGGGCTACTATAGCGGTCTTACGTTCAGGGCAGGCGTTGCAATCTCGGTCAAGAAGCGTCCTCACGTTCCACGCACCGAAAGTCATGATAGGTGTTTTCAAGAGTCTATTTACTTTATTGTTTCGACCACGATTTTAAGTGATGCGATGGCAGCCGCGGTTACTACTATCTACCAAACAGGGACGAACATCTTTTTGGGGCACCTTTTCTAGCCCCCTACCCGCCTGAGCAGGGAGAGTAGTGCCTCCCTAAAAAGGGCTGCTCTGTCATCTCAGGTGCTGCCGAGCCTGCGCTGTCATCCCAAACTTGCAACGCAGAGACGACCACGGCGTGTACTCACACCCCCGGGACCGCCTGTGTGCAGGCATCAGACAAAGCCCAACTTGCATCGAGCTGGACCTCTCTACTTTTACCCATCGCCACAGGACTTAAGTGCCCCCTGCCAGCAATAATAGCTCCCCACACCGATTTCGGTGACGGTGGCCTGTTTCATTGAAACCAGGCCAGCTACGCAGGAGTTATGTTATAGTGCCCAAGTGTGTGCGCAGTACACAAGAGCACTCTCTCCTTCTTTACTCTCGTAACCCAGTGGGACAGATAACCGACACGACTGGCGAGAGATTAGGCGCAGGTCCGACTTTTTACATGCCCATCCGACGCATGGATTATCTTTCTTGTCAGATAATCAGGTGATCAGCCTGAATTGTCCTAACCAAACTTGGAAACAACATTTTTTTGTTCCAATGTGGGAATCGAACCCACGACCTCCGAGTCGAGAGCCAAGCTCTAACCACTAGACCACGGAGGCTGAATCATTTATTCTAATATCAAAATTAGCTTATATTTATTACCAACTGGTGCAACTTCGTTTGCGTAGAACTAACAAAAACGGAATCCTATTTTTAAACGGAACCCTAAGATAAAAATAGACTAAGTTACTCCATAAAACATCAGCTATCAGCCACTGAAAGTCCCGTGCAAATCGATGAAAATCGGCCCAGCCGTTACAGAGATAAGCCGAAACAAACAGACAGACAGATAGTCAGACGGACAGACGTAAAAAAAGTTTTTTTTATTGAAGGTAAGTACCGTATTTTTTCATATGCATTTATAGAGAAGCTATTAATTTAAAATTACAAACCGAGACCTTTGTTTATTATGTTTATTTGTATAGATAATAATAATAATAATATATTTTTGATAAAATAAAATATACAAACGATATATATGCATGCATCAATAGAGTTAAAGTAAGACACCGGCAGCTGCAAAAGTGAAAATCTGCAGCGCAGCTACCAATGCCTTTCACAATACTATGCTATTGTACATCATTAAATAATAATAAGATAATGTACAAGTTTGTTGAATGTCTTTGAATTGAATGTTGATGATACACACATAGACAAGGAAATTTGACTTGTAAACTTTCAAATGAACTCCAAGTGCAGAAAGGCCTCAAAAGGCCAGCACAAAGCCTCTATTTGGCAGTGGTCTTCAGTTAGCTCACTAACTAGTTACCAACTATACGGTCTAATCACCTATGATGTTCACTTTGAGAACCTTATGTACAAAAGTCAAGTATCACGCGGATGAAGTGTAAATAATAAAATCAGTACCCCAATTCTCGTAATTATATTACACTTTCATTTTACTTTTGTGAATTTTAAATTAATCCTTTATATTCTAAACTGATTTTTGGATTTTGGACCAATGAAAACGTGTTTGACGTTGGTTTAACATTTATGAGAATACCATTTTGCAGTTTTAACATATCGGTTTTCGGGACTGGATTGTAACTGTATTATTGCAGGGTTTAATGAGCAGAATCGACCTTTAGAATAAGGTGGCAAATTTTGTTCTAACGCGACTCCATTCGCTTCGCCGCCTATGTTTCCAAATGATGCCTTTGCCACAATATGATTTACTAATTATTATGTAAGTATTAATCTCAATTCGAAACGTTCGGGTAGAAAAATAAATTTCATACTCGAAAAAAATATAATATTATATACAAACAAATAACATTGAAGTGTCTGGTTGTAATTTTAAATTAACAGCTTTGCATTAGATGCGCGTATGATAGATAGTACTTTGCACTAGATAGTATATACGGTACCCACATCAAAAACTCATATTTTAAAATGTTTGTCTATCTGTTCGTCTGTCTGTTTATTCCGGTTTATCTCTGTAGCGGCCGAACCAATTTTGACCGGACTTTTACTGGCATATAGGTGATGTTATAAGGAGTAACTTAGGCTACATTTATCTTAGGGTTCCGTTTAAAAAATAGGTTTCCGTTTCCATTAGTTCCACGCAAATGAAGTTGCGGACGCTAGCTTGTCTTCCATTAAATTTCACTAAATGAAGACTTATATACTACGCTATAATATATACTGCGAGAACCGCACACTTGGTTTAAATCTAAAGAAATCTTGGATACAACCTATCTAGCTGTGCTTTTCCATTGTAATCCGTGAGAAAGCACACATTAAAATTATCAAAATAATAATGTTATTTTGAAATCCCCTCATATTGTCTTAGTTAATATAAATGTTGTCGGTTATAACATTTTGTATAAGTTTCCCAACACGAGATAAATGTTTATTTTCATCCACCGATCCGCAAAGGAAGACAGAATTGTGGAAAATAATACGCCCTATTTGTGAAATAGCAAATCAGCTGGAAAGATATGTTAGAAATAATATTATTTGCTTCTCTTTTATTTGAGCGTAGCTCAGGCGAAGGGTGAAAATGTTTTGAATGCTTTCTCTTATTTGTATCCAGGTATTATATTATCATCATCACCACCGACACTTTCGTTGGGTGTGGGGCACGGGTTACTCTACAATCTTAATCTTTTATGGGTTAGGAAATTTGAATATTTTTAAATTCTTTAACACACGCAAATTCTGCCACGATATTTACGACATAAAAGTAATGCCATTTATACATGCCTGAAATTAAACCTGTACTCTTCCTTGTTGAATTGAGATTTAGAATTTCAAGAAACAAAGAGGAAAAATTCAAGATCGAAGAAAAAAATTAATTTCAAGATTAAAAAAAAACGAAGACCTTGTCGTGGTGATCTAAGAGTCCCGAGGCCGAAGTTTAGAGAGAAATCAGTGTTCTTGTTCGATTCGATGGACCCGGCAAAAAGAGACGGGGCAGAGATCTCTTCAGGATCTCCAAACACACTACCTTAATATTGTACACGGGCTGAGCAGTGAGAGAGCAGTGAGAAGTCAAAGTAGTTTCTGCTGCAATCTTAGACTTTTTGCAAAATAAAGGATGCCAATAATTAATATTTCAAATAATGATGTCGATTACTTAAAATCCGCACCGACCATAAATTAGATTATACCGCTGTCAATAAGGGATTTCCCCAGAAGGAGCATTCATCTGTAGGTCTCTATGACAGGAATTGATGATTGTAACACGAAATTAATGACTTTGAGTCATCCTCCCCGTCCTGATTTATTAAATTTTCAAGGTGTCTATTTATTAAACTAAAAATTGTTGTGAAAATGTACTAAAATATTGGTTGATTTATTTTGGTGTTGGTAAAATCAACGGTATTTTTTCAATATCAAAAGCTAATATCATTACTACTTCAAATGTCTTAGTAACTTTTTCACTTACTGGCGCTAGCGGTGAGTAGTAGCAGCAGCTAGTGGGTTTAAAAATGGCCGCAAACTACACAAAGAAGCTAAGCATAATTTAACAAATAATATTTGCACTTTTCCAGGAATTAAATTGGAAATTCGCTCCGCACATGCTGCCGATGTTCGCAGAAATATTTGCGTACAATTGGTTCGGCGAGCAGATTAAAACGAAGGTTCGTTACGCGTACTTTATGTGCGGTCTGCGTACAGTGTACACGCTGAATTAAAACATTTAAAACTGCGCAAGTAATAAGCCTTCACTAGTTTACTTACGAGCAGTTGTTTTCAGAGCGGCATATTATGTAGGATAAGAATGGAAAACCAGGAAACAAAAGTGGTGAACACTTACCATAAACATACCCAAAACTCTAGTCACAACTCACAAGTGCAAATAGTCGTATTCCAAATCTCAAACCACCTCTAGCTTTAAACAGATATTCTTTTGAAGCCGCGATGTCCTTCTACTGTTAGAAAGATAACGTTATTTTATCTTACTGAAAAGATAGACATGCGCCTGAGAGGCGCTCGATTTTAAAAACTGATTTTATTACAAATTAAATTATTTATTCCTTTTTTTATTACATACTCTAATAAAATGATCCACTATCGACGAGTAAATAAAACAAAAATATATGTTATTATTGTTAGAGTTTTAATATAATTTAAAAAAAAATGGAGTTTTACAAACCCTTAGAAAAACTTAAAGAAACATTAGAGTTATTTGTATTAGGACCTAAATTTAGATAGCAATGTAAACTACATAACTGTAGTTCTACATAACGGTTACATCTAGCAGAAAAAATGTTTTATCTATGTTACAGGCGCATAAGCTTCAAGACAGCTTAATAAACTTTGACTGGATCAGCTTGAAGGACGAACATCGTCGGTCGTACTACATCATGTTGACTTACATGAACAAGGAGTTTGGTATACGAACCGTCATTGGGAATCTGTCGCTAGTGACTATGACAGCGGTAAGTATTATGAGCCATACTCACGGCCGTCATTAGTGTCAGTCATTTTTTATTTTTGGCCTACAAGTCTGCTTCAAGGCCGCGGCCTTGAATTCGAAGGCTGGACCGTGAGTATGGCCCTGTAACTAGTGCAATCTATTCATTCTATTAATTCATATAAACAACTAAACACACCGCCATATTTAGCGGAACACAAAAAGAAGGTCCATAATTAAAAAAAATATGGTTTTATTTTAAAATCTACTTACTACATTTGTTTTGTTATTTAAAGTTTCATTTGTTTTACTTAAAATGAGATCACATTAAGAACAGATTTTGCGAGTAAAGGCTATTTGTGAAAAATGTTACATGTTTGGACTTTTCATGTAACCGGGAAAAGTGAAAATTAATATTAAAATAACAATTAATTTAATTAGAAAAATTTAAAAAAAAAATAAACCTCCACGTACTCTTATTAAAGTTTCTACCCGTCTAGGCATACTGAGAATGACGTTATCGATGGTCTCCTGGGATAGTCTCCGCCATTCCTCAACTACGGCGATTCGCAGTTCACCCACGTTGGCAGGAGCTGGAATTCTGGACGTAACTTTTCTTTTCAGCAAGTCCCAAACGTAGAGCACGTTTGTTTGGGTTCATATCCAGTGATCTCGCCGGCCACTCCATAACAGTGATATTCATATCATTAAGATAAGCTTGAGTTACCCGAGCGGTATGCGGTCGAGCATATATCCTGCATAAAAACAAAATCGTCGCCGATATATGGGGCAAACGGTATGAAATTTTCTTCTAAAACTTCTCTGATATAGCGGTCTGCAGTCAGACTCCCTCTGTCAATCACTACCAAGTCTGTGCGAGCTCCCAAACAAATGCCCGCCCAAACCATTATTGATCCACCACCGTAAGCAACTGTAGTTTCAAAATTTGTCTGAATGTATCGTACTCCTTTGCGTCTGTATATTCTTTGCCTGCCGTAAATTTGATTTAAGATAATTCTGCACTCATCACTAAACAATACCTCACTCCATTGGTCCGCGTTCCAAAGTCGATGTTCCTGAGCAAAAGTTAACCTGTTTCTACGATGATTTACCTCGAACCTTGGAACCTTGGCGGGAACAAATGAACCCAAACCAGCTTCTTCGAACCTTCTTCGTACCGTAGAATCACTTACGGTTACACCCCGCACTGCTTCTAACTCATGTCGGGCTTGGTCGGCCGTCAAACGGGGGTTCCTACGTACACGAAGCCGAATGAAACGATCATCCCTACTCGAAGTGCGTCTTTTTCTGTCTTGTCCTGCTGTTCTCACATAAGTACCGGTCTCCCTGAACCGTTGGATACTGCGATGGATCGTTGAAACTGGTCGACGAAGATCTCTGGATGTTTGATGCGGTTTCTTCGCATTTCGAGTGCCCTGGCAATCTCCGTTGGGGCTAAGTCAGGCATAATTCAGTCCTCAACTCCAAAATGATACGCGATTAAAAAAAAAAACTAACAAAAAACAGTATTTCAATCAAATTTTAAATCAAACTCAGAAGGAAGAAATACTCGAAGTTCGCTCCAGATAAGGTGTATTTGAATAAAATTAAAACAATTGCATAAAATGTGACGTTCAGTTATTTTCTTAATTTGAAAATATTTCTGTTTAAATTAAATGACGTATAAACCAGCCAGCAACCTTATATGATACTGATATCAAACCTTTATTTTATGTTCCGCTAAATATGAAGGTGTGTGACTCTTTTTACCTAGAAAAAGAAATATCAATCTACATTCAAAGTTACAAAAAAAAAGTGTGTGTCAGCTCCGACGCACGACTGGAGTTTACTCTAAAAAGTAAAACACGTCCCTCAGAAGGAACAAAAACTTTAGCGATCGATTTGAGTTCAAAAATTCGCGCCATGTGAAAAAAAGAGACAGGTACGCAGAATAGGTTGCGCACGAAAACGTAACGAGGTCATTCGTTCAGTAGATTTACACTTCATATTTTTTTCATACCGGGGGCCTTAAATGAAAATCGATTCTTAAGGAGTAAACTCCAAAAAAAACAATCGATCAAAATAATCCATTCAGACTTGTAGTCATAGAATAAATTAATTCGTAGGTATCTAGACCGAATGGGATTAAATGGCCACTAAACGCCGGCTTACGTAACGCTTACGCAGCTAGCATCTTTATTACGATATTAACCAATAACGAATATAGGAAAACTTGGTTCTAAAATTGTCGCAAAGATATTTTTAGGATAAAGATTTATGAGAATTGTTTGAGGCGTACTCATAATATTCGTAGACGCCAGACAATTGTGCTATTTTAAGTGAGTTATTTAAGTTATTTTAAGCTTATACTTGACATAATATTATCTTACTCTAGAAATATTAGTTACTTTCTGATATCAACTTTACGAGTACTTACTATAGACACACATTCAACTATTAAATAAATGGAAATTGTTCTCTAAACACATTTGTTTCCCTCTAATTTCATAAAACAGTGTGAGTTTTCATGACTGTATATTTAAAACCATGAGACGGAAAAGGAGACTGAACGTCGTGGGCCCAAATGTAGATAGGTATGGTTTAAAAAACGCATCATTTTCGTTGTCCTAAAATATAAAAAATCAGCTCTATTCTCATAGAGCTGGGAGCCGAGAAAAATAAGAAAGATGTTTAGGTTTCGTGATATCGTCCATTGACTGAATCGATTTCAGTATTATAGTAAAAACTTTTTAAAGTCATTTTTAATTGTCAATTTTGTCCTAGGCCGTTGACGTTTTGACTTTTGACTCACTTGTTCACGTTCCGCCTAATTGTTGCGTTCCGCCTAAGCCGCGCTTGCAAGCGAGATCGCGGTACAAGCGATAGACAGGCACAATCAGCCTCACTTAGGCTGATTCGGCTTGTAATGACGTTATCACGTAAAATTATCGTCCGTAAACTGACTTAACATACAACCATTTTTATATTCAATACACTGTTCCAATATGTCTTTTTCATTATTATTTACACGTGTTATGTATCAACTGATAGCATTGTACAATAAATTAATAATATGACAATATACGAGTAGGTAATATTCGGTAAAATTTATCTTTATTAAAAAAAAAATCTATGGTTTTGCATTATAGTTTTTAAATGGAAAAATAATTTAATTATGTATATTTAATAAAGCGCTATACTCACGGCCCATCCAGCAAATCCAGCACCGGCAAATGCCGTCATTAGCGTCACTAGTGTCAATTATTTATAACTTTTGCCTACAAGTCCGCGGCCTTGGGCTTACAGACTGGATGGTCAGTATTATAAAATTAGGTTTATTATAATATTATGTTAGTTAAATTCCTTCGGACAATTTTTTTTCTTTTAATATTTCAGGTTCTGAAGTTAAGTTACCACACATTTACAGTTCTACGCACCTACAATAGTTAGACAAGCTGACATAAGGAAATAGAAACGATACGCATTTTATGTACTAATATTCTTTCCCATATTGTAAAAAAATAAATAAATTAGAATAACCTGTCTTTAATTTATAATTATAGTGGCTTTTTAATTAAGCTTGGCTGAAAGTATATAATATCATATTTAAATAATTGAAAATTCCATTTCAATAAGTTGTTAACCCTAGAATAGAGTAGAATACTTTAAGCCCTTAGATGGTGTGTTCTATCACAATTTTCAATTTAAGTACCGAGATTATTTTTCTAAGATTTATGAGAATTTTTGAGCTTCAAAACCGATTTATAAAGAAACAAAATCCGGCTGCAATCAAACAACTGCTTTTGATATTTCAAAACGAGAAACGTCTATAGATCATGAAATGCTGCAGTGGAAATGGCAATTTCAGGGTAACAAAATCGGTACGATCCGGTTTGAACCGGCTCACAGTGAACCAGTTCGAACCGGATCTCACTGGATCAGCCTGTGCCGTGAAATACTTTACGATCATTGCCACCCGACGCGTTTACGGCAAGTTAAAAATTCTCGTACCAATGTTATTTCACTGAAATTTACTGCTACTACAGGTTTTGTTGTCTAATTGTTGTCTAATAATAGAAATCTGTTCAACATCTCGCTGCCGTTCAACAAACGGCTGGATCGATTTGGCTAATTTTTGTCTTGAAATAATTGTAGAAGTTCAGGGAAGGTTTAAACGGCGAGAAATATTGGAAAAATTGTAGCGAAAATACTTAAAAACGTCGATTGAATTTTCCCATAATAATGTTTACTGTGTTTAATTAATCACTTGACTGTCAAATAGTTAAGGGTTCGTTCTTCAGTTGGTGTAGGTATTTACGTATTCCACAAGATAAAACAACGTGTGTCGGGACATCTAGTATACATATAATATAAATTAATAAGAAAATCTAAAAAAATCGGACTGCCGGCAGAAAAATTCCGTGTAGTGCACGACCTACATTTAACTCCTAACTCTTTCATTTTATGTTAAACAACACGCTTAGTGTTCTAGGTTACTGCAAAAATAAATATCTTGAAGCTTATGCAAACTTAAATATATTGAAGCTAGCCATCAATTAAGTTAAAGCAAAAATAATATTTCTGAATGAACATTGCTACACTACTGATAGTCTTGGGTGAAGTAGCAAGTAGCGTTTGAATATGGAACTCTCTGTCTCACAAAACGTGGATGGAATTAGACATTTTATATTCTTTACAATTCCCCACGATTTAAGGTCAGGTTAGGTACAATTTTTTAGTACTTTTGACGACCTGTTGGGCTATATGTAGCTAATTGTAGAAACTAATTATATTACAATATGATATATTTATTTTATAGGTTATAATGTAAGAGACAAGTGTAGTCACGCAGGCCTATGATCTCGGTCCATGTTAATTCCAATTTGATCGTAACTATCGATCGTATGTGACGTACGATAAACAAACTAAAATAATAATAATAACTAAAAGAAACTATAAAATTAATCGTGATATCTTGTGTTATCCAATTAGATATAATATTCGTCATTTACTAAAATGTAATTATATTGGAGTTTACTCCTTAAGAATCGATTTTCATATAAGGTATGAAAAAAATATGAGATGTAAAATCTTCTGAACGAATGACCTCGTTACGTTTTCGTGCGCAACCTATTCTGCGCACCTATCACTTTTTTCACATGGCGCGAGTTTTTGAACTCAATCGATCGCTAAAGTTTTTGTTCCTTCTGAGGGACATGTTTTGTTTTTTAGAGTAAACTCCAGTCGTGCGTCGGAGCTGACACACACTTTTTTTTAAAAACAATGAAAAATAATAAATATTTGCCAATCCTCAGCTACATTAACTTACAAGTAAATTTTTTTTCAATCTAGTTGTATTCGTGTCGAGTTACATTGGTAGGGGCCTGTAATAATCCTCTCGAGATATGAGCGGTAATTCAACTCTTTTCGTATTGCTCGCTAGAGGCATCCACCCACACAAGTGTGATGATTAAACAGGCTAACGTGACTCGTGCCGTTCGGAATACTTGTGATCAAAAAATGTCTGAATGTCAGTACGGTAGTAACGTTACGGAGATTATTTGTGTTTACTGTATACTAGCTGTTGCCCGCGAGTCCGCCGCGGGTACAGTATCCCACGGGAATACTGTACTTTCTCGGGATAAAAAAGCCTAGCCTAGTAGTAATGCCTAGTTTTAATCCAGAGCCTAAACTACTACCATACCAAATTTCATCGAAATCCGTTCAGTAGTTTTTGCGTGTAAAGAGTAACAGACATCCATCCATCCTTCCATACATACATATATCCACTCATCCATCCTCACAAACTGGAGGACAAGTGTGATGACACTTATAATATTAGTAGGATTAGCTTTTTTTTCTAAAAATTAATACTTACTTTAATACCATTTTCTAAATGTAGTCTCAATAATAATATTTTCCTTTAGATGCTATTTATAAGATCTACTCCTACGTCCTTTAGATGCTAACATCTACTCCTACGTCCTTTAGATGCTAACATCTACTCCTACGTCCTTTAGATGCTAACATCTACTCCTACGTCTTTTAGATGCTGTTAATCTACTCCTACGTCCTTTAGATGCTAACATCTACCCTACGTCCTTTAGATGCTAACATCTACTCCTACGTCCTTTACATGCTAACATCTACTCCTACGTCTTTTAGATGCTAACATCTACTCCTACGTCCTTTAGATGCTAATATAACTAATTATGTTTGTACCTATTGAGTTACGTAATTGATAATGTCAAGAAATTTAGATTTAGACTCAAACAAAATCTTAGTTGTTTGCTTGGTCCGAGAATTTCCAGTTTCCTATTAGATATAAAGAAAATGGTACCAGATAGTACAAAAACCATTAAATTCGGCGTCATCGCTCGTGTGAATGAATTCATGGTAAAGGCTTATTTAAAATTTCAGGAAAATGTCCGTTCAAAGAATTTAAAAATTAATACAGTTTTTTATTAAATATAATAATAATATTATAAAGAGCAAAAGTTTGTTTGTTTGTTTGCATTGAATAGGCTCCGAAACTACTGGCCCGATTTTAATGAAATTTGGCAGAGATATAGAATAGACCACGTGGAAGGACAAAGGCTACTTTTTATTGCGGAAAAATGTACGGTTTCCGCGATATTTACTTTTGCACGCACGAAGTCGCGGGCAAAATCTAGTAAAATATATAAAAAAATGAATTTCTCACTGTAAAAAGTTGTTGCGTATAAATTTTCAAATTATACATAACTACAAATATTTATTTCACTACACGTTAGTAACATATACACAGGTTAAAACAAGTTAAAATATAAAACATAGGAGTTCCTATTACATTCGCATTAAAGTGTAGAAGTTCCTTTTGACTATGCGTCCGTTCCGCATTTTTATTTGTTTTGTTCGTTTTGGCCGTAAGTCTCGCTTTGTAGCGACATTTTCTCGTGACTGTACTCAATAACGTTGTACATTTTTTGATACCTTTTGAAGTGCTGGCCGTCTAAAGTCACATGAAGTTTTATGTGTCTATAAACTGGTCGTTTTGTTTGACGATCAAAAAGTTGTTTCTCTAGTTGAGAAAGTTTTGTAGGAATAAATAATTAATTCCTTTAAATTAGTCAAAATGCAAGCTAAAGTGATATAGTTTGAGAACTAAGACAGTAAATCTAATTAAACAAATTAATAGGGTTTAATTTACACTTAGGTATTGTTTCACTCAGTCCAACGGTCTGTCTGTCTGTCCGCCTAAATTAATACATAATATATTTCTTAGCATGTTACAATTTACAGAGTGTGTATAGATCTTGGTTTTGGCATCATAAAATAATGGTAATTTTATATTTTAGCTCCATACATATGAAGTGGGGATGAAAAATATTACCCATCGTGTGGGTTATCGAATAGGTTTTTTTTTAAATGAAGACACGACCCACTTACGAAACACTGAAAGTGGTTTAAAAGATAGTCCCCCCTGGAAATTCCAAACTATAAGGGATAGAATCGTTAAGAATTATTTGGGAAAATTATTTTATGCGAAGTTTATGCGGAGTCGGAATTTTAGAAGTTATTTAAAGAAAACTTTTTGCGTGTTGATAGAACTTACGGATACGAGTACATTTATGCCAATTTCATTTTTAATTTATCCAAAAACTTATAAACTACACAAGATGCCACTAAGCATTAATATAATATTATTGATTTTACTTATTATTACTTTTGACTGTTCAGTGTTCACATTAAAAATATATGTTTTTTATATTTGTTTTTGTGTATATTCTAAGCTCCATACTTATCGTTTACGTTCACAGAGCTCGCTTTGCTAACTCATTCGTACTTCATCCTTTTTTATCTCTCCCGAAGTTTTGATCTTCACATCAAATTCCATATTATGTTATTGTTCACAAATTAGTGTCAAGCTTTTTCTGGATATTGTTAATGGTAGAAAAAACTTATCCTTACTAATATTATACTATAGACGAAATATTTGTTTGTTTGCATGGAATAGGATCCGAAGCATATCTGGGCATTATCTCGTTAACCGTTAATCGTTAATTAACGAAGTTAACATTTTGATTAACGGATTAACTTTTAAGTTATCTTTTAAAAATGTTAACGGACACGTTAACTTCCGTTAATATGCAGAAGTCCGTTAATCGTTAATCCAATGCCTACTAGTTACCGCACGGCACCGACAAGTGCCGACCGGCGCGTGGCAGCGAGTGAAACAAAAACAAAACTAGATATATTATGCCGGCGCGTGCGAGTGAGAAAGAAAACTGCGAAGAGATTTATTTCGTTTGATCATTTCATTACTTAGCGCCGGTGCTTAGAGTGACGAGTGTTTTGTTTGTTTGTTTGTTGTTTTTATTACTGTCAGTGATCATTTGCGTGTTGATAATTGATGAATGAATTGAGAACCTAAACCAACAGGTTTTATAAGTTCACTAACGCAACGATATAAAGATGCAATTTTACACATATTAACGGATTAACGATTAACGTTAACTTGCGTTAATTCTTCCGAAATGTAACGCTTTAACGTTTAACGAAGGTAACTTTTTGTAGCGGATTAACGATTAACGAAGTTAACTATTTGATTAACGGTGCCCGGCTATGATCCGAAGCTACTGGCACATTAATATACACATGAATTTGGCACAGAGAATAGGCCTCAGCGAAGGATGCAGGCTACTTTTTATCGTGGAAAAATGTTCGATTCCCGCGGGATTTACTTTTGCGCGTACGAAGTCGCGGGAAACATCAAGTCTTCCGTAACATAATTCCAAATGGTTGATTCTGCTAATCAAATCCTGCAACAATACAGTTACGATCCAGTCCCGATATGTTAAACTGCAAAATTGTATTCTCATATACGTCAAATCCGTTTTGATTGGTTCAAAACTACAAACTCCAGAAATCAGTTAATGATATAAAGACGATTCATTTATAATTCAATAAAAGAACATACTTTTTACGAGAATTGGGGTTCTGTATACACCCAAACATTTCGTACATTTACTTAGTGTTAAGTTTTATAAAGGCATTGTGGTATTAAGTAATATTGGAGCTTAGAACATTGTAGTAGAATAAGCTGCAATCTCTATGGCTTTAACTTAATCCCTAAACTTTAGCTCCCTTCAACACATTTACACTTTCTGAGGCTTTTACACTAAGGCATGTCTACGGCAGCAAGAATATTTTTTAATTTATAACCGTAACTGTGCACAATTATAGGTAATACATTTTATCTGTTTTGAAATAAAAAGAAACTGATAAAGATTACAAATATATAAACGACCGTAAAACATTTTTCCGAACTTACAAAAGAATTGATTAATTCTATGAGGTTAAAATGTTTTGATTATAGGAAAATATGAACTACTAAACTACTCGTAAGTACTATACCATACCAAAGAACATAATATTCCTACTTATTACTAATGAATCAGTACCGTAGTTGTCAAAATTCTACACTCTATATTATAATAATATTTTTGTTATTTGCCTACCAAAAATTCCTTCCGTGATCCCCCAGGGGTCTCACCTTGGTCCTCTGCTTTACGTCATATTTATCAATGACTTATTGATCGTCTGTCTGGTCCCGCGCTTTTGTACGCCGACGATCTAAAAATCTGCTCGGAGGTAACTAATGAGAATCAATTCACTGCATTGAAAAATGATCTAAATGTCATCTCGGACTGGTGCGCGTCTAACAACATGAGGCTTAACGTTGACAAGTGTTGTGTGATATCTTTCACACGAAAGGAGAACATGCACAGCCGTTCTTTTTATGTGCAGGGAAAACACTTGTCTAGAAAGCAGATCGTCAAAGACCTCGGAGTTATATTTAATGAACAACTATCTTTTCATCCACACTATGAGCACATTCTAAAAAAAGTAACAAACTATTAGATTTTGTTATACGTTCCACAAAGGACTTTAGGAAATCACATGTACTAGCACTATTTTTCAGTTTAGTTATGTTACTGGAGTATTGCTGTCCCATTTGGTCCCCTTTTTACAAAGTCCATATCGATAATATTGTAAATGTTCACAAACTGTGTTAGCGACACCTCGTACGGTAAAGGACTACGCCACCCAACTGTCTAAATTTAGTATGGTACCTATAAGTGCTCGTCGTGAGAGATACGATCTGCTTTACCTGCATAAAGTTGTCCACTCCTCTATTGATGCTCCAAATCTTCTACCTCAAGTATCAATGAACACTTTGTACAGAACGCGTAGCCCGAAAATGTTTTATATTCGTGAATTCAAAAACAATTCGTCTTGTGTCGTACCTATAACGAGTTAGCAATTTCAAATTCAAACAATCACGGAAATAATGAAAGCCTAGTATTAACTACCTCCCGTGTCCGATAATTAAAAAAAAATCTAGGTACTTGTCTGCCGATTTAGATTATAAGTTTATTTTATTTTATTTATGATATTTATTTTATTTTTATTTTATTTTATTTATTATATTTCATTTTTTAGTAGATAGTTGCAATAAGCTGTAAATATGCCCTTTTACTATTAATGTAAGTAGCTATCTTTTTAATACTTTATTTTTATTTGGATCAACAACAGAAAAGAAATAAATAAATAAAATATAAATTATTGGTCTCATTGGCGCTCGACCGCCAATCTATGATTATGATTGATTGATCTAATGATTTATCTATATTGCCTACATAGAATATAAAATGTGGAAAAAAGGTTATATTCAGATATTGTTTTATATGCTATATAAAACAAAACGTTCTGTTTGAGACTGCGTTTCCTGATATAAAGTGAAAACCGCCGACTCAAATTTTAGGTATAATATATATATATATATATATATATATATATATATATATATATATATATATATATATATATATATATATATATATATATATATATATATATATATATATATATATATATATTATATATATATATATATATTTGATTCACTGTGTTTTACCGAACGCTGTTTATTGTAATGAATTTCACATGTACATTGGATTTCCCGAAGTGCTCCTTCTGAGTGCTTTGTCTCCTTCCGAGTGTTTTTGAACTTTTAATCCGATTGTATGGCTGTTAATGTTTCTTATTATTTAGTAAATACATTTGTTTTTTTCTGTTTAAATTATTTTCATAAATTACATAAAAATCTAACAAAAAATTGTGGATTTGAGCGCGGTGCCGAAGTAACAGTATTTAGTAATAGTAGATATTACATACTATTTAAGAGTAAGTTAACAAAAATCTGAGTAAATAATCAAACGACATCATTACTTTTGCATAAAAATCGATTGAAAATAGATTAGAGAGCGGTGGTGTAGTTCAAAATAATTGTATGGCCAATTAAAGCATTTTATTTTATTGATCTGACGACCGGTGTACTTTATGTATATAATCTTGTCAGCGACATCTGCTCCCGTTATACTTTATCGTATTAACTGTTTTCGCGAACGGCAAAATTCCATTTTATGTTGAAATTTTTATTTTAAAAGATTTTTCCACATCAATACTATAATGATTACAGTACTGATGTGGAAAAAATCTTTTTTACCAGATAATTTTTTAGTTTGAAAGAAGAAAATTGAAAAAAGTTTTTACCAGATATTCAATATTTGAAAGTAACTTACGTAAAACAAAAAGATATGATGCTGTTTTGAATGCATCCACATTGTTTTCTAGCCATTACATTCCATCAAATAATATTTTTTCCTATGGCACCTTAAATGCGTCGTTGTTTTTAGATGTATTAAAATATTTAAAAAATTAAAATATTCAGGTAAAGGAATACAGAGATTTTTTTTCTCTAAACAATTGCAAGTTTAAGTATTTAATCTTGGGCATAAAGCACACGTGACGTGAACGTAGCTCATAAGACACTGGGTGGCGTGACGTCGCGTCGCGTCGCGTCGGTCGCTACAATGGCGCATGTTAATTGCCGTCGTTTGCACAGACACTGATAAATGTCGACACTTGACAGCACATGATTCGGTTGGATGTGGAGGAATTTGTGGAGCTCCTCGAATGTTATGTACAACTGGTACATAATATTTAGGAGACTCTCATAATAACCCGACCCTGTCGTTTCTGTTATACTTTGTGGAGACGCAAATTTTGTAATTGTTTTCAAGATTCTCATTTTGTATAGTATAGAAAAAACGTGTAGTCCCTGCTACAGACTGTAAAACACGCCCCATTCGACTGTTATTTCATAACATTCTACCCCCTGCGCGGTGCGGTGTTTTTCGCCGTAAGCTGAAGGGTCAATTCACACCGAAACAAAACGGTACGTGACAAGGCGCTGCACTTTTAAGATAGCTATTTAAAATTGAACTTTATTAATTACACAAGAAGATAAACGTTTCATTGTAAGAGTTCGAAAGTCATGTTGCAAAGTGTATGACTGTATGAAATGTGTATCTTTTTATGTAGTGAATTAAGTTCAATTTTAAGATATCTTCAAAATGTACTTTGCCCAATGTTGGGCAAGTACAAACCAATGTACTATTAAATGATGAGAAAATGAACTCAGTGGACACGACTGTGTTTCTAGGTATAACACTAGATAGTAAATTACAGTGGGGACCACATATTGCTAATCTTGCAGATAGGCCTGCAGATAGTCCTGCAGCATATGCAGTCAGAAAAATGAGAGAAATTTCTGACGAAGACACGGCGCGACTAGTTTATTTTAGTTACTTTCATAGTAGAATGACCTACGGCATCCTTTTTATGGGGAAATGCCGCCGACATTAATACAATATTTGTGCTGCAGAAGCTAGCAATACGTTCAATTTCCCTAATGTCCCCTTTTGAATCTCTGAGAGAAATGTTTAATGAAATAGGTATTCTGACCGTCGCTTTTCAATATATTTTGGATAATGTATTATATTATGTTAGAAAGAATATTAGTAATTTGAAAACTAAAAGCGACAATCACTGTAGAAACACTAGAAATAAGCACAAGCTAGATATACCGGTGATCAGACTAAGTAAGGTAAGCAAATCCTTTAAAGGTCAATGTACATACATACATATATATATAATATAATAAAAATACATACAATAGAATCCCAGAACATGTTCAAAATCTTTTCATTAACAAATTAAAAAAAGTAGTTAAGGAACGTTTGTGTGCTAAAGCTTATTATAGGGTCAATGATTTTATTGACGATCGCACATAATGGGCACAGGATGGCCACCTGCACGGCTGCTTCTATGTACTATATATGTATCTTAGTTTTGTTTATATTATATATACTAAGTCTATAATATAATATTAGGTCCTTACATATAAAATTGGGGTTTTGTCGTACTGGCCACTTTGATCTCAAATACCGCTATTTACTCATGCATTAGTGTTTCGAAAACCATAATTCATTTATTTTTTTCCTTTTTTGGTTTTTTCTTTGCGTCACTCTGTTTACAAAATGGAAAACTTGAAATATTGTATTATTTTCGAGTACGAGTTCCACCGTGGTGGTCTGCAGAAACGGCTCCAAGGATTAATGATGTGTATGGCGGCGGTGTCGCAAAAGAAAACACAGTGCGTTTTTGGTTCCAATGTTTTCGTTCTGGAAATTTCGACCTGCAGAACAAGCCCCGTGGACGGCGGGAGACCAAAGTTGATAATGAAGAATTGAAGGCTATCGTGGAAGCGGATCCATCGCAAACAACGTCCGAGTTAGCTGCAGGCTGCGGTGATTAGCGGTGGTTAGTGATAAAACTGTTTTAATCCACTTCTAACAAATTGGGAAGGTGACAAAGCTTGAAAGGTATATATTAAGGATACCTCATGAAATGAGTCCAGCAAACCGACAAACGCGCGTTGACTGCTGCGTTACATAACTCAACCAGCACAATAATGAAGGGATTTTAAATCGAATCACTACATGTAATGAAAAGTAGATCCTGTACGATAATCGGAAACGCTCATCGCAATGGCTGGACCCTGGCGAACCAGCCAAAGCCTGCCTCAAGCGAAAATTGACTCATAAAAAGTTACTTGTGAGCGATTGGCGGACTAGTGCCGGTGTCGTTCACTACAGCTTTCTTAAATCTGGCCAGACGATTACGGCAGATGTATTTTGCCAGCAACTGCAAATCATGATGGAAAAGCTAGCTGCTAAACAACCGAGGTTGGTCATTCGCTCTAGGCCACTGCTGCTTCAGGACAACGCTAGACCATACACTGCACAACAGACAGGTATTACCTAATCATTAATGTATATTAATACCAGGAGTAATGAGTGAGAAGTTCTAGGTCATGTTAAGCATCGCCGGTTATAGATTCAACTAGGATGGGTGACCACAATCCCAAATATTTTAGAGATTAAAGTCTATACACCTAATACCTACTAACGTTGTCCTATTCAAAAATTTTTCGAAATCATTAAAAGACGACGACGAACATATCCTTACTTATTATATACGCGAAAGTTTTATGTCTGGATGTATGAATGTTCGTTACTCTTTCACGTAATAACAGCTTAACGGATTTTAATGAAACTTGATATGGTAGTAGTTTAGTCTCTGGATTAACATATAGGCTACTTTTTACCACAAGAAAAGTACGGTTCTCCTAATATTTATTTTTCGCGTATAACTAGAACGGCTAACATCTGAACTACACTAATATTATAAATAGGTAAAGCTAATATTATAAAGAGGTAGAGTTTGTTTCTTTGTGAGTTTGTGACTTACCGAGATTATAAGGGGTAATCTTTGGATCTAATTCAACCTGTTTTCAAAATTCTTTTACCAATAGAAAGCTACATTATTTGTGAGTGTTTATAGGCTTTGTATTAACCCGAATTAAAAATAATAGGTCTTTTCCGTGGTAGTCGGATTTGAACGACGAGTGATGTCAGACGAGTGATGAACTCAACAGAGTTCTAGAGAAAAGTTTTAGAATTTGATAGTGCCTGCAAAAATATAAAAAGCATTTGCCCGCGGCTTCTCCCGCGTTTTTGAAATTGGGTTTTAAACGATATCTTTATAATATTTTAAAACTTTCAACCCCTATTTTACTTTCTTAGGGGTTGAATATTGAAAATCGCAAAAATACGTAAGTCATTATTTTTCCGTACACAATTCATTCGAAATTTTATGCGAATATGTCCAAGGAATAAAAAAAATCATATAAACTTTTCCCCTCTCCTATTAAGGAGTTGAATTTTGAAAAATCCTTCCTTAGTGGATGCTTTCGTCAATTAATGAGAAAGAGGGTAAAATATGAAATATGGCACACTTTTTTAAAAGGTTAAAGGCTGGGACTATATGATCCGGAATCCGGATGGCTGGAGAAAATTCAGAACGCTAAAAATAGAACTCTGCGTTAATACAATAGAGCATTAGACATTAGACATTTGACTCCACACTTGTGTGTTCGATTTCCAAATCGAACACACAAGTGTGGAGTCAAATGTCAATGTCATATATTATGACAGTTTGACACTCGACACTTTGATTTTCAGCTTATTGGCGCAGAGTTCTATTTCAATGCTCTGAATTTACGCCGGCCTACCTGATTCCGGACAATATAGTCTCAGCTTAGTCGTGTTAGTGTGAGCGACTCAATACGCACACTTTCCACTTTTCTCTAAAATTTATTATGAATTTTAGTCTCCCGCTGAGTCTGTCTGTCTGTATGTTTGCGATAATCTCAAAAACTACTGAAAGGATTTTCATGCAATTTACATTAATCAAGCCGTCTGGGAGCTTTTATCTAAAACGCTGCCCAACCTCACCCGTTGGGATAATTTGTAACAAAACAATGTATGGTGGGATTGTTTCTCTTCTAAAGGTCTACAAAAAAGTTCGCGACGGCATATAATATTATGTCTATCTTATAAGGATAGGTTACTATACCCATTCTAAGTTTTAAAAAAGTCACAAATAATGTGGTATTTTTAAAGCTATTTAAACGGATACAATAATATAATTTTATATATTAATGCTTGTCTAGGGATATAAATAGTAACATATTTACCATATTTCAGTATGTATACTTATTTATTATACAAGTTTTTTACCACGAACACTTTCCCACGCGGGCGAAGGTGCGGGCTAAAGCTAGTGGTAAATATTTATGCGGCAAAGTGAAAAACTTAATATTTCATGGGCGACATATTGTATTTTTATTTAACCTAATAAACAATTTTGGTCGCGCAAAATAATGATTTACGGGTGGCAATATTATAAAAGCCGGCCGCGGTGGGTGCCTAATGGAGTTCCCTTGTTTCGGTTTTCGCGTTTTGGTCCACAGTAACCCCTTGAGCTTATAAAATATTTATATATGAAGATGGGACGTTTATTTCTTCACACTTCCATGGGCACTTGAGTTACAACTTTATAGTTTTTATTATAAAGTAAAAGCCTACATAAATACACCTAGCCTACATAAATACACATAGCTAACCAAACCTCACGTGAAAAGTTGTTTTCAAATTTAATAAATACCAGATGTTTCCCGCGACGATATCACGATAAAGACATCACGCTGGAACCCGTACATTTGTCGTAATTAAAATTAGCCCATGTGTTAATCTTCATACAATTCACTACCATATCAAATTTATTCAAAAAACGTTCATCAGTGTCTGAGATTAGCGGGAACAAACGTACGGACAAAAAATTTAAAATCATTGTTTTCGGGTTCTATTCAGTTCATAGTTTTTCTTATATATCTTCCATGTACAGACAGCGGCCAGTTACGATTTTATTATACAGAATTGATTTATTGATGATGTTTCTGTTTATTAATTTATATGTCGACTTATATCTATTGATGTTAGATAATATAACTTAGCTTCTGAGAGTGAGTTATTTTATGGTTGGTCGTTTCTCTTTGCTTTTTGATAAAAGTTCGTTTTCTCATTTTTGATAATGAATGTCGTCCGCTTCGTTTTTTTCCATTTATTGACGACGCACACTCATTAGTTACTAAGATAACTATATTGATTTCGAACATACTCTTCTGTTGGTTACATTTTTTTGAAAAAAAATGGTTGTCTGTTAAGTCGGTTTACTTACGATAATTTTACGCGATAACGTCATCACAAGCCAACCGCTTAGGCCGATAGTGCCTCTCTATCGCTTGTTCCGCGTTCTCGTTCGCACGCTCGGCTCTGGCGGAACGTGACAATCAGCCGGAACGTTATAATCAGCCGGAAAGTGTCAATTTTTCGTGCGTGCAGCCGGCGTTTTTTAAGACCCAGTTTTTCTTTATTTCATTAAAACAGTGTTCATATCAATATTTTACTGATCTAAATTCCAATTTTCTACGAGTGAGTTTTTTTTTACAAAATTCTTATCAAAAGTTGATTGTGATTTCACATTCGAATAATAAATTCACATCTCCAAGTCTAATGTTTAATTTTTGAATAAAATCGATATGAAAGTGAGGAAACGCTTCAGCGCTCTGGGTAAAGAGGTAAAAGCTCTGCCCGTAGGTAAAAGTCCCTCATGTGTGGCTTTCGTAAATAATCACATGATACAGATCGCACGTTCTTTATTTATCGCACTTTGTGACACTATTCGAAATGCCCTTTTTATCTATGCTAATGTTTTTAACTCTTTCCTTGGCGATACGCCAACGCTTGTTCTTTATTGCCTAGTCTACAATTTTAAAGTTTGTTCGAACGTTTTATACTTGTTGGTACTATGACTGATCTTACAATTTTACAGGATTAGGTACATAAGGTATCGCCTAATGATAAGTGTATACGACGCCCATCCATAACAGCTAAGGAGTTACAAATTGACAGATTTAACACCCATTTATTATGACGGCGTGCAGTCAAAATACAATTGTCAATGACATGTCAGTTGATATCATAATTAATAACATAATATACGAACAAATTATGACAACAATCGACATGCTTATAAATTAGATTCCTTCATAGTACACCACAATAATTTACAAAGAAACCTTAAAATGAGAATACAATTTAGTATTATATTTAAAGGTGCTACTTATTCCAAATTCGAATTTCTTCCATATGACCTGATACATTAAAAATTTAAATAAACAAAGTAACAATATGCATACATACATACAACTCTATAGTTGTATGTATGTATGCATATTGTTACTTTGTTTATTTAAATTTACCTATCCTATGTAAGTACCTATGTACTATGACGAGTCTGTGCATTGATTCTTATACATTGGCAAAATAATAACATATTGCTCCTTGTTTGAGCAAACCCAATACGCTCCCCAACCTCACAGGAAATGGAAAATAGATTTAGTTCACCGTCGGAGTTGATAGGAAGTTTTTGTTGGAAAACTCGTGGCTGTTTTTTGTGATAGCCGCACGCCGCGACATCAGGATCGTTAACAATGTTTTTTGTGTCTCTTTGTTTCCTACATACCATTTTCTTGTTAAATCTAGTTTCGAATTTTCGTCTATTTTATTACGAATCAGCGTACGGGTTTAACGGGATTTTTGGAATATCAGATGTTTCAGACATAGTTATGTAACAAACGAAATGTGTGTGTTTTGAGTATTCATATATATTTAATAAAAATACGTGTGGCACTCGGGGACTGCCGCGGTAAAGCTATTGCATAGTAAGTCTACACGCATATGTCTAGTCGCACGCACACAAACGCCGTGCCGAAGTCTGCCGAACTGAAACGACGTTAGACGATGCACGGCTTTCAACGCCGCACCGCTGTGCCGGTCGGAGTGGGGGGTGTTAGATTTATTTTCGTTACGGAATTTCTTGATTCGGTCGCCGCGCTCAAAGCCCGCGATAAAAGCTATGCAATAGCTTAAAAATAAGCTGATCTGTGGAGTTTATGGTGTCATAAATGGTGTAAATAATTTGCTGAAACTTACTTCTGTTTCAGTGGAAATTCCTATTCATGTGGTTATTAAAGTATTTTCTTGTGGATTATTATTATAACTTACATGCTAATTTAATTAAGGCTTCGTGCCTTGGAACGGTTGTGCGGGTGAGAATCCCTGGCTCAACGCTTTATTTTGCCAGCTTCTGCAAGCTCTGATTGAAATTCTGAATATAAAGATTCTGTTATGTACTCATAGCAAAGATCTTAAATACGAGGGCGGGTCAATAAGTCCGTGACTTTTGGAATAAAACACAGATTTTTTGATAAATAAATCATTTTATTTTTCAACGTAGTCCCCCTTGAGCTCTATACACTTTGTCCAACGCTTCTCCAATTTTTTTATCCCTTCCAAAAAATATGATTTGTCGAGGTCCTCAAAATAGGCCTTTGTTTGCGAGATGACTTCATCATTGGAGTCAAATATTTTTCCACCGAGCCATTTTTTCAGGTTTGGGAACAAGAAGTCGTCACTCGGAGCCAAATCTGGAGAATAGGGTGGATGTGGGAGCAATTCATAGCCCAATTCATGGATTTTTGCCATGGCAACTGCACATGTGTGCACCCTTGCATTGTCTTGGTGAAAAAGAACTTTTTTCTTGGCCAAATGAGGTCGGTTTTTTTTCAAATCCTCATTGAAGCGGTCCAATAAGTTGGCATAATATTCCCCATTAATTGTTCTTCCCTTTTGAAGATAGTCAATGTGGATTATCCCACGTGCATCCCAATAAACAGTCGCCATAACTTTATTGGCTGACAAACCCACCTTGGCCTTCTTTGGCGCCGATTCACCCTTAGAAACCCACTGTTTTGACTGTTGTTTGGTCTCTGGTGTGTTGTGATGGATCCATGTTTCGTCCACGGTTACAAAACGGCGCAGAAACTCCTCCATATTGTGATTAAACAACGCCAAACCTTCCTGTGAAGTTGTTACACGATTGCGTTTGTGGTCCACTGTGAGCAAACGCGGCACCCATCTTGCGGAAAGCTTTCTCATGCCCAAGTGATCATTCAAAATTGAAACCACTGAGCCATGCGAGATGCCTATGGCTTCCACAATTTCTTGCACTTTCAATCTTCGGTCGGCCAACACCATATCGTGAATTTTTTCGATTGTTTCGGGTGTAGAGACCTCAACTGGGCGTCCAGGACGTTCGGCATCTTCAGTGCTTGTACGGCCACAACGAAATTCAGTAAACCACTTTTTTACCATTGAAATCGATGGTGCAGAGTCCCCATAGTATTTATCAAGCTTAGCCTTGGTCTCGGTAATGGTTTTTTTTCGCAAAAAATAATGCTTAATAAGCACACGAAATTCACTTTTTTCCATTGTTTCCTTAAGTTACTGGATAGTCTGATAAAGATAGCTGTAAAACACAAACTAACTGACGCAGCAAGTTCAAATTTTGATAGGAGTCAACTGACAGATGCCTGTTGACAGGAGTAGTATTGCTTTTTCAGTAAGGAGGTTAGAAATTCAAAAAGTGCAGTTGCCATGGCAAAAATCCATGAATTGGGCTATGAATTGCTCCCACATCCACCCTATTCTCCAGATTTGGCTCCGAGTGACTACTTCTTGTTCCCAAACCTGAAAAAATGGCTCGGTGGAAAAAGATTTGACTCCAATGATGAAGTCATCTCGCAAACAAAGGCCTATTTTGAGGACCTCGACAAATCATATTTTTTGGAAGGGATAAAAAAATTGGAGAAGCGTTGGACAAAGTGTATAGAGCTCAAGGGGGACTACGTTGAAAAATAAAATGATTTATTTATCAAAAAATCTGTGTTTTATTCCAAAAGTCACGGACTTATTGACCCGCCCTCGTATATATATTAGGTCATTACATATGGAATTGGCGTTTTGTAAAGGAGGAACATAAAGTCGATTTTTTTAAACATAATATATTTATTTCATCAAAGTATAATATACCATTGCTATCTATGCACTATTGATATCTCATAGGTAGTTCATTGATTCCTTTACTAAAAAATCCTTTCGGACAGGAATCAATAAAATCTTTGAAGGCACTTTGGACTCGGAGTCAATGACATTTGGAGTTGAATTTTTTCCCTTGGAAGAAGTTATCCAAATTTCTAAAAAAATGGTAATCTGTTGGAACAAAGTCTGGGGAGTACGGTGGATATCTAAGAAATTCTAATCTAAGCTCCTCTAATTTGGTAGCCGTCTGTTGTGCAGTGTGTGGTCTAGCGTTGTCCTGAAGCAGCAGTGGCCTAGAGCGAATGACCAACCTCGGTTGTTTAGCATCTAGATTTTCATGATTTTTATTTCAACATGATTTGCAGTTGCTGGCAATAGAAATCTGCCGTAATCGTCTGGCCAGATTTTAGAAAGCTATAGTGAACGACACCGGCACTAGTCCACCAATCTATCGCAGGTAATGATTCGATTTATAATCCCTTAATTATTGTGCCGGTTGAGTAATGTAACGCAGCAGTCGACGCGGGTTTGTCGGTATGCTGCACTTAATTCATAAGGTATATTTTATACCTTTCAAGCTTTTTCACCTTCCCAATTTGCTTTAAGTGGATTAAAACAGTTTTATCTCTAACACCGCAGCCTGTAGCTAACTCGGACGTGGTTTGCGAAGAATCCACTTCCACAATAGCCTTCAATTCTTCATTATCAACTTTCCTCTCCGGGCGTCCACGGGGCTTGTACAGCAGGTTGAAATTTCCAGAACGAAAACGTTGGAACCAAAAACGCACTGTGTTTTCTTTTGCGACACCACCGCCACACACATCATTAATAGTTTCTACAGCACTGGTGCCACGGTGGAACTCGAACTCGATAATAATATGACATTTCAAGTTTTCAATTTTCTAAACAGAGTGACGCAAAGAAAAAATCAAAAGAGGAAAAAACAAATGAATTACGGTTTTCTAAATACAAATGCATCTGTAAATAGCGGTATAAATTTGAAATTGGAATTCGTAACTAAAGAAGATATATATGAGATCAAAGTGGCCAGTTCGACAAAACGCTAATTTCATTTGCAAGGATCTAATAATAGGTCTTTATCTATGAAATTGCCGTTCTGCAGTACCGGCCATTTCAAATCAAAATATTTTTTGGTTTGGCTAAGAATTATAATTTTAAATTAATTTTATTTTAAAAACATGGAATTCTTTTTTCAAAAGTAGTCATTTGTTTATTGATTAGTGTTACATTTTCATCGCATTTCAATCTTTTTCGTCATCATGGATACGTTAAAAATTCGAGTAATTATGGAATATGAGTACCGTCGTGGCAGCAACGCGGCACAAGCGGCACGCAACATCAACGAGCTAACACTACAAACCATCGCACCGCCTGTTATTGGTTTGCTCGCTTCCGTTCTGGAAATTTCGACCTGAAAAATGAACCTCGCGGTCGTCCGAAGACTTTGGTCGACAAAGACGAATTAAAGGCGATTGTGGAAGTTGATGATACACAATCTACGGCTGAATTAGCAACAGCTTTTGACGTTAGCGTCAAAACAATCAATATTGTTGACCAATGTCCATTTGCGTTAAATTGGCAAGGCAAAAAAGCTTGACAAATGGGTGCCGCACGAAATCAATGATCGCCAGCGCGAAGTACGCGTCGACACGTGCCTTGCTCTGCTCAACAGACATACAAATGAAGGAATTTTGAACCGAATTGTTACCTGCGATGAAAAATGGATTCTGTTTGATAACCGCAAGCGCTCAGCAAGTTGGTTGGATCCTGCTTCGGCACCTAAACAATGCCCTAAACGAAAACTTACCCCTAGAAAAGCGATGGTCACTGTTTTGTGGTCTAGCGCCGGTGTGATTCTTCACAGCTTCTTACCAAAAGGAAAAAGAGCATTACTGCAGATGTGTACTGTGAAGAACTGAACACAATGATGGAGAAGCTGGCACATCTCCAACCAGCATTGGTCAATCGCTCGTCTCCGCTGCTCCTGCACAACAACGCGCGACCTCATACTGCACAGCACACGGTCTCCAAGTTGCAAGAACTGGGGTTGGAAGCTCTCCGTCATCCGCCCTACTCACCGCCGCCATCATCTCATGCTCATCCGCCCTACAGACCTTGCGCCTACAGACTACTTTTCCAGAATTTGGATACCTTCTTGGCGGGAAAAAAATTCAATACCCGAGAGGCAGTACAAAATGCCTATGAAGAATTTGTTGCCTCCCGTCCAGCTGATTTCTTTAAAAAGGGCATCAATAAACTGCCACTGCGTTGGTAAAGATGCATTGATTGCATGGGTGATTACTTCGATTAATACAAATAAAAAATACATGAAGAAAATTCGTTTAAATTTTTTCGTAAAATGTTATAAAGTTTGTCACACTCGGAATAAATTTGACGCTTTCTTCTTCATTGGTACCTCTTATGTATTGCCAATTTCTGTTATGAAAACAGTCATGGGTGCCTAAATCTTGTAAAGATGTTATTAGCTCTCTCATCTGACAACGATAATAAAAATATCAATGCTAAAAGAAAACACCAACCTTACATTAAATCTATTTTATCAGTTCAAAAATCAGTTCTGTGGTTAAGATATTTGCTATTTATACCTAATTAAACCAAAAAATAAAATTATATTTTATTGATTTTTTAATTTTTCGCTTTTTTAATAATATAGAATCCTTACTATTACTATTATCTATGCAAAAGCAAGTCAGTCTGTAACGGAATCATCCACAAAATACTGAACTGATTTGACAAAATTTTGCGTAAGTCAGTACTTACAGAAGGATATAGGTTACTTTTATCGCTACAAGTGCCACAAACGAAGATTCTTAAATTTATTTGCTATCCCAGTAACAAACTATACCCAAAATACGTATTTACCGAAGTTTTTACTGTTTCTGTAATACAGTGGCTTATAAATAAAGAACAACAAATAAGTGTGCCAAGCTAAGTACTATGAATAACCATGATAGTAAAGATATTTTATGTAAATTTTGTTGTTGTTATTCCATTAAGATTAATCGTAAGTACAACCAATCTACGAAGTACATAATCGAATGTGACACTTACAATAAAATATTCCTGATAAATACCAACGTAGATTATTGGAATCGGCAAATCCGATACATTTTTGTTTATGCAGGAAAATAATTACAAGTGCCAGTTACGATTACGAGAGCAAGCTCATTTACGTGGTATACTATCGAAACTCAAGTTTCGCGAAAAATATTCTTCATTTTGGATTTTTGTTACAATGTACTAATTTGTTATCCTAACAATACTCTTTACGCAAATTTTCATAAGGATCTAACCATTATGGACAAAGTGATACGAAAAATAAACTTTAAATCGCTCTCCTGAAAAGTAGCATTTTTTACATACAATAATGTACGTAGGCGCCGTCGATATATTGATTCATAGTATCTCGTATTAGGTTTTACACACGATCAACTTCACGGGAAGAAAAGGGACAGTTGCGTCCTAAGTGGGACGCCCACCTTTTGCGATATTCACGTTAAATGACATTTCGATCAAGTTTTCAGACACGCATTAAGATATTAAATGTAGTATACTTAAATACTTACGGATAATATAAGACATTCCATGCTTTTTAGAATGGTTAAAGTATTTTTTGATACTTTTTTACCATGTTGTCAGTCGGGTAGCTCGGGCGCGACTGCAATCTCAGGGGCGCTTACTCGCATCTTAAGCACACATCGTCATAGATACATATCGAGCACTCGTGCCAAATCTATGGTTTTCTAATATCTTTGACTCGTAGCTTCTAGACCAGAGACTATACTAGAAAATAACCTGGTATTATTCCTGTCCCTTATTTTTATCCTATTCTTCTTCTCCTATTCCTATTTATTTTGTTACATTTGAATAAAATCTATTTTGCTATCCGGTACTACACAACAAGAGAAGAAGGAATTTTATCTAAGCTTTCTGTTTCTTACAATGATACATGATATTTGTTTAAGCCTAGCCTTTTTATATTTATAAAAATTAGTATGTGACACTTTAGAAAATTGATGATGTCAAATTAATTAGAAAAATATTCTACGAGAATAAAAATAATTTTGTAGTTTTCTCTCTATTTATAATACAATATTTTGGTATAAGCTATGAATCTCTCGTTAAAACAGGTTGACCGCAATAACCTCTGGGGGGTTATTGTGAAGTTAACGTCAAATAGTTAGAGCGCTGTCTAAGCCGATGGCGCCGTCGGGTTAACAAGCTGAACTTCGTTAGTTAGTTGGAACAAAGCGAGGCGCTCGCGACACTTAATGATATCTATTTCTCAATTCCCGTGTTGTATAGGAGTTCAAAATAATTACATGTAAGAAGTCACGAGCCGCGATTAGTGGTAGGTTGATGGAAAGCGTGCTTCCACACGAATGAGCCAGTCGAAGAGAGCTCATAGTTTGAAAACCGTTCTTTTAAGCTGAATGAGTGGATGGAAGTTAGGTCAGAGGAGACCGGCAACGCACTTAAAACTCCTCTTCCTTGCCGTGTCCGTGTCCGTGAGCGGCAGTAATAGCATATAGCCAATATGCCAACTCGTTTTTGGGCCATATTCCATAATTATAAAAATTATAAACCGACTACGTAAATTACGAATCTATTGACACCTAATTTATTAGAATCGGATCACATACAGTATATTTTTATATTCTCGTGCTTCAAATTATTTTTAATACGTCTAAACGAGAAAAAAAAATGTGTTGATTTATAAAATATATCAAAATGAATATTATAATATTATTATTTAAAAGCAATGCTCATGAGTTTTTTAAGGTTCGGTAGCTACAAGGAACCCTTATAAGATACTGCCAAAATTATACTCTGCCTATTGGCTTCGCTGTAGTCGGGTAAAATTAAGGTACGCGCCAAATAAAACAATAGTATAGTTTGTCAACACAACCCAAAGTCAAATGGCATGGCAGAATTACTATCCTACTAATCTATAATGTCTACACTAATATTATAAGTAAGTTTGTTTGATACGCTTTCACGCAAAAACTACTGAACGGATTATGATTAAATTTAGTATGGTAGTAGTTTAGACTGAATTAAAACATAGGCTACTTTTTATCTCGGAAAAGTACAGTGTTCCCGCGGGATACTCGATAGTATATATATGCGGGCGGAGCCGCGGGAAACAGCTAGTAATATTATAAATGTGAAAGTTTGTGAGGATGGATGGATGGATGGATGTTTGTTATCCTTTTACGCAAAAATTACTGAACGGATTTTGATGAAATTTGGTATGATAGTAGTTTAGACTCTGGATTAAAACATAGGCTACATTTTATCCCAAAAAAGGACAGAGTTGGGATAATTTATTTACGCGGGTGGAGCCGCGGGAAAAAGCTTGTAGCTTATTATAGGGTTTAGGACAGATCGTGTTGTCCAGCCTTAACCCGTTAATCATTATTATTAAATTACAGCTCCAGTGCCTTGTCTCGGATTGTTATGACGCTCATGTCATGACATGCTAATTAATTCCATTAGGATGGAATGGACTGACACCTTAGTTCCGTTACGTATTCCGGTCGCCTAAACAATGGTTAAACCATGTTTAAAGTTAAATGGAGGTTAACTCAAAAAAATAGATCATTTAATACACTTCATTTTAAAAATCTTAACATATTAACCAAAAGGGTTCGGTACCATCATTATTTTTCAAACCTATTTAAATACCTCTGAACCGCCTAAATTAGGGCAAAGTTAATGAAATTTCAGGAGATATATTATTTAAATACAATTCCTAAAGAAAAACATTAACTGACAATGAAATAACAATAAAGCTGGCTACATGTTCCAGCTACGAGTATAGAATTAATATACTTCTGAAGAAAACTCCAAGTTTTAATTCACTCAAGAAGTTGTGTTTTATGACTTTTTCCTTTACGAGGAAATAGCAGTAATAAAAAAGTGACAGTATATTTTTATATTCTCGTGTTTCAAATTATTTTTAATACGTCTAAACGAGAAAAAAAAATGTGTTGATTTATAAAATATATCAAAATGAATATTATAACATTATTATTTAGAAGCAATGCTCATGAGTTTTTTAAGGTTCGGTAGCTACAAGGAACCCTTATAGTTTCTCTCTGCATGTCAGCCATTACTGTAACTTCTTGAGTTACGAATGTAAACAGATGAAATTTGATAATAGTTATAGATTGTATATAGATCTCGGTTTTGGGAACATGAAATAATAATAATGTTATATTTAAGGGGGGCTCTCCTTCCATGTTAAGTGGGGATGAGAAATATTTGTCATTCCACCCCATCGTGTGGGATATTGACGAATAAGTCTTTTCAAACAAAGTCAAGATTTCATACACGACTTTTTTATGAAGTCAACCGTTTTCGAGTGATCAGCCTCCAAAATGGTTTGCTCCTCCCCTGGTATTCGTAAACTATAGACATAGAAACCTATTAGTTTACATGATAGATTACAATAAAAACTTTTTAGGAAAATTATTATTTTGAATGAAATCGGACAATAAATTTTGAAGTAATTTTAAGAAAACCTATTACGCGTTTTCAGTTACCGAACCTTCCTTAGACATGTGGTGAAATGCTCTTGGTTAGAAAAATTTTCAGAGTGTCACAACTAGCAGAAGCCAGAAAGTGAAATGAATGAAAAGAGACTATTTCCACTTAGTATTAATACGTTGTTAAAATATGGAAAACATAATATAATTGTAGGCATGCATTTCACAACCAACAGTATACAAGTAATATTTTCCAAGCTTTGGCCTAACCGTTTATTCTCTTTTTACATCATAAGGTCCAGTTTTTAAAATAAACTCGGATAGCTAAAAGTATTAAACACAAATTACTAAAATGTGCTTTAGCGCCACATTTTACCTTTATTTGTTTGACCCGTGCTGGAATGTTTGCACAATATATTTACATAAATATTTCACTTAAATGTGACGTATAGTACCCTTAGCGTGGTATTAAACTGTAAACTAAATTTACACTCGAAAACCGACCTTGTGTTCTGAAGTATAGAATTGATAATAATTTACCATAATTTTTGTGTATCTCTATGAGGAGGTGAGGGTATATTCTGTCAGTTTTCCAAACGCTTAAAGGCGTTATGAGACCTACATATGTTATAGTTCAGAATAAGCCTACCTGGAAGATGAAATTTTAAATACTGTACCCATGTAAGCCGAGGGTATTAATTAATTTGTTGAATTTTCAATACTATCTTACACACTTTAATGCTACTTAATGGACTTAGGTGCTAAAATTGCTACTTGGCTTTAGAATGATTCGGTGTTGTTACCACTTTCAATGCAGCTATTCTCTTTCAGGTTTGAAAAGACACAGCCGGTGACTTTTATCACTGCACGTTCGACTTCTTCGATCTTTTTTAGGGTTCCATACTTAAAAGAAATAAAAGGATCCGAATGAAGTCCGTCGTCCGTCCGTCCGTTTAACTATATATATAGTATCGAAATGTGCATTTTCTGGCGAATATTGTTCATTGTTTTAAACACTTATGGATTGTGTCGCGGTGCACTTTCCTTTTTCCCGACGTTCCGACAACGTTAGTATGTTTTGCGTGGATCGGAACACATAATTATAATAATTAAAAAATCTTCGGGTAGTTTGAACAACTTCAACAAATAGGGCAATTGACACCTCAGTCCTCCCGTGACCACGGCTGCTGGAAAGTAGTGGAAACGTCGGGAAAAGAAAAGTGCACCGCGACTCAATCCGTAAGTGTTTAAAACAATGAACAATTTTCGCGTAAACATAAGAAATCAAAACTGAAAATTGCACATAATATATCATAAAATCCCAGAGCAATGTATGGAATATCACACTTACTGTGGCTTGACAACGCTGACAATGGACACAAAAGTGTTATGGAATCTGGACTCACCGGCATAAGCGGTTATGGTCGAGGCCGGGTCGGTCGCTCTGTACCACGTGGGCGCCCATGTCACCGCTCGCTCCGGGCTGAAATACATTTTATATTGCATAGGGCCGGCAAACGTGCAGATGAATCACATGTTTTTATGCAATGAGACCGGAAAACGAGCAGACGGATTGGTGATACGCATATGTATCATCATTTTCCGGAATTTAATTATACCATTGGAGAGCTAAATAATCAAAGAAACCATTACGATAAGGAGGCCGAGGGGGTCGAAATTTCAAGTTGAGGTTACTACTTCAAATAGGGTATGAAAATAATGAAAAAGCTTGGTGTGAGCGTTCCAAAACTAAAATTTTATATGATTTACGATATAATTTTTATTTTTAACAAAAAAATTACCAAAATAATAGTTACTTCTTACAAACTTGAATCGCCCATTTTTAGGCTCGACAAAAACTGCGAGACTCGATTCCTGAACTATTTATGATGTTCCTATTTTACACGGAACCCTCGTTGGGCGAGTCCAAGTCCAAGTCTTGTCCGGATTTTTTCTATCTTTTACTCGGTAACGGCAATTATTAAACCAGTCTGCGGCGTTTGGAGCTGAGGTTACCGCATTCGACAGGAGTACACAGTTGGTATGCAAACTAAGATAAGTTAGACGCAGTGTCGGTCTAACAGACCCCCACCTATGAACGAAAGTACCTCACATAAATTTCACTGTTGTAAGTTTAAGCGAGGGAACAGAGTTACAAGCTACTGGATATGCTAATTAATTAGTGAAAAAATATTTCATACTTTTTCCGATTTATTATCAGAAAATTTATATCGATTTCACTTGTATTGTGATTTTTTTAAAAGTTGCCTTTATGATAGCTAATAAGAAGTTTAATATTTATATATATTTGCATATTTTTGCGAAAATTGTACTTATATGGACAGTAGTGATTAGTCATATTTTTAATTAAAAATAATAATATATAGTTTCGTAACGAGGAGGATCTCAATATATTTTAGTTTTCAATTGAGTTACATTCCAAAGAATGATTTTTTTGTTAAATTCTAAATAATTTGTTAACCAATAAACTTTTGGAGCTATTATAATTACGTAGTCAAAAAAAACCTTAAATAAATAATATTTTTATTTTTTTTTATTAATTAATTATTGTATAAAACTAAATGTCAATAATAATAATATTATCAATAGCACTTTGAATTTTGGGTATGTCATATTCCACCTCATACTTGTTGCAACATTTTTTCACCTTCCGCCGGGTCTAAAAGCATAATCAAAATAAAATAAAATAAATAAGAAACAAAACCTTCCCTGTGTGCAGTTCATATACGACACAAGTGTTGAAGATTACACTTTAATTTTTCCTTCAAGTTCTTAATCTATGTTATAATATCATATAAAAATATGTCCTCACTGACCGACCGACTGACATATACATAGACGCCTGCACAGCAGTAATTGCTAATTTTAGAAATGTGAAATTTTAATTTACTATTCAGACGCACACTACGAAGAAATTTTGAAATATTCCTCCTCTAAAGGGGTGAAATAGGGGTTGAAAGTTTGTATGGAAGATCTTTAAAATCTGCACTAATTTCTATAAAATTAAATATTAGAAGTAATAAATAATAAATACAAATTATTGAGTACGTTTTTTATAGTGCTTACCAGGGAGTCCAAAGTTTGTATAGTGAAATATTTGAAAGTTACGACGACGCAGAAATCCGTTAAAAAGGATTTTTCGAAATACATACCCACGGGAGTGCAGTGGGGATCCACGCGAACGAATTCGCGCGCAAATGCTAGTCAACATATATTATTAAATATTGATATTTAATATTAAATATAATATTAAATATCGATTTTCTGATACAAAGTTCCTAATTCCTCCTTGTGTCAATAGTTGTTTCTGTTTTATCAAATCCAAATTAACTAGTTAACTAAAACTCTTTAGTTACGATGTGATATGGATTTGATATTTAAGTTGTAACTTTTACAAAATTGGCTTGGTATAAGAAAACTTCGTAGCGTCGTAGCGTGGCTAATGCATACGTCGTAGGCCGTAGCACTTTGATTATATTTTAGAACTATCGCTCTGTATCTTTACGGGACGACGGCGAAACCAAAAGGAAAGGTAATGATTTCAAAAGTCTATCCCTCTTACTAATAAAACTATTTACAGAACGGATAACTTAAACAACGTTGCTGTCTTTGTCTGATACGATGGAAATGTCACTTGATAAAAAAAAACAGCAACGTTGTTTAAGTTATCCGTTGTGTAAATATTTTTATTAGTATGTTTGTTCTACCGTAGCGCCTAAACGTATGATCCGATTTTAATAAAATATTTTTTGTCAGTAGATTTGTAGTAATAAAATAAAAAGTAAGTAATTAAATAATAATGTAGAATACACGCTATATGTATTAAATGTGTTAATCCAGAGCTTAAAATACTGCCATACCAAGTTTCATCAAAATTCGTTCAGTAGTTATTGCGTGAAGTAACAAATTTCTATCCATCCCTCCATCCATCCATCCACACAAAGTTTTATATTTCTAGTAGTAGTAGGATAATATAATAGTTATTTACATTTTTATAAGGCCTTTCCAGTAATTATACATCATTGTATGCAACTTTTCCCCGAAGGCGTATATTTCTCTATACACTGGCGTCGGTGTCTAATAAAGTGGTCACAGTCGAAGCAAGATTAACAACCTTAGTTTATTGCTAGTGAGAGGCCGTCGGGGGAGGCTTTATTCATATTTACTAGGATTCGGTAACAAAATATTGTCTGCTTGGGCCAACAAATTTGACCTGCCCATATGAGTTGACATACCTACCAAATGGGCTTTCTAATTTATGATTATGCATGAAAGCTCTGCTTTGTCGCGAAAGTGCTCGATTGAATGAATACTATGGTTTCCAAGAAAACCGGATGGAAGCAAGGAATTTTTTATCAAAAACAGATTGTAACACACGAAGGAATTCATCTACTTCGCAGACAACAGCGATGATGCGCTGGGCGCATTAATAAAAGAAGCAATAAAAGTGTCCCCAAAAACCGTCATGGAATACAACATGCAAATGGCTATCAAGAACAGAGACCAAGCCACCACCAGCAAAATATTCTCAGCCATTATTCCATGAGGGTTCAATAAATAAATAAAGACGAAACCATCCCGGATAATACACCAACCACAAACCGGCGGACCCCAAAAAGAGTGTCACCCAGACCATCATGAAAGTCAACATCCAAAAGGCTACCAAAAACAGAGACCAAACGTCTCGGCCATAAATCCATGATGGTCCAAGAAAGAAGAAGATGACACCACCCCGAAAGATCAAGCCTGATGACATCCCAGGCAAAAAGATGACATCCTTAAAAGACGACATCAGCCACCACCCGGTGGCAAAGAAAATTTACACCTCTTCAAGATACAGGCCCCTTCGGGGTAAACTCAAAAAACAATATTGTTAGAAATTGACGCAAATTTATGTTATAACTAAAATAAAAAAACATGTAAGATAAACAAGGGCACGGACCACTTCGGTCTGTGAAAAAAAAAAAACTTTACCTGTGTTTATTTTGAATGAACTATGCCTATAATACCTAATAGTAGGTAATTCTAGCGAAGAATTGATTATTTCCTAATAATAAAATACAATGTTCATAAAGTAAGTAAATAGCAAATATGTATTGCTAGGTATAAAAGCTACATTACTTAACAGTTAATATAAATTTTTGCACAAAATTAAAATTCCTGTTCCTGAAATGAGAAAAAGTGGCACTGAAAATAAAGACAATACATAAAATATATTTTTCGTACGTGCTCTTGTAAGAAGGCATCTTATTTAATTCAATGGGACATTTGTTAGAAATTTCAATTATGTACGCGTTATAATGCGTCGACTTCACATTCAAACGTATCTCAGGGGACCTCTAGCTGCCTGTTGAAATTGATGGTTCTTATTTTTATTACTTCTATCGTAATGTAAGGAGTTTAAAATGCGATATGCTACGTCTCAGTATTTACGTTTTTAGATACAGTTAAAATTTAATACACAATACACATAAACATACCAATTGAATAAGATTAAGTTTTCATAAATTAAGTTTCATTGTCGTTCTATCGCATCATACTAATTAATTAATGACTATCCAAAAAATTTCAAAGTAGGGCTGATGAAACCTAAGAACCCGTTCTTAGCGTCCGTTAGCGCTCTAACTACCTATCATAAAATACCTCTACTTAAAATATTACTCAGATAAAAAGTTAAATAAAAGTGAATGTTAAGAATTAATTTCTTTTTGAAAGCAAAAAATTTCACGACAAGTTAATAACTCAAAGGAAAGTTTCTCCGAAGAAAATTCACAAAAAAAAATCTTCGCAAGCGGACATTTAAGCTGCGCTTCTATTTTTTAATTTTGTGTTATTTAATACAGCTCATTGGTGTTGAAGAATAACTTTGCGGAGTCGTAAACACGAAGAGGGTTTTAAATTTGGGGGAATAACTTCTAATTAACAAAATTGTTTTTTAATGTCACTTTTATAAATTCACGCAAATAACTTATTCAAAATCATAATTCCATAAAATAAATGGTGGTAAAAGGTTACCGTCGCTCTTGTGCACCCGCAACATCAGAACAGTCACCAGCAGATGAGCATAAAACTATATCTTTTGACGTGATAACGTCTTATAATTTGATGAAGCCGGTTGAAAAAATATGACTCATGCGTTACCTGTTACCAGCGTTACCTCGCTAAATATGACGCATTGCCGTTACCTCAGCTAGCCGCGGCTTAGGTATGTGAGCGGTGGGACGGAGAGGCGGGGGCGATTGATGTTATTACTCAGTTCGGCGCCGGACTTCGCGGCGGCAACCCGCCTACCTAAGGCGCGACCAATTACGTGCGCGTCCGCGCGCACTATAAACATGACGTTGCCACGTTCAACTATCGTCAGTAAACCGACTTTACAGACAACCGATTTTTTTTAACTAACTCTTACCTCAATGCTTAAATTAAACATTGAATTTATTCTTCTTGACCCAATTTTGAGTCTTAAACTTTTAGCTTCACACTCTAAATGTTAAGTACATATATTTTACTTATCTTAATGTCAGCGCTGGTGTTAGTAAGAATTAAGTGGCCACATATACTGAAGATGTTGGCTTTGCTCACAAGATTGCAGAAGAATATTGCTAGAGAATCACACAAAAAGTCACATTAAGCTTTTGGCCGTTACAGCTATTATCTCTTGCATCTTGTGCAACACTTGAGTGTTACAAAAATATTTATCTTCGAAACCGCTTTCTCTTAATAACTGTTTTATATTGTGTACTCGACTGTTTAATGTTGCTAATTTCATACTAACAACACGCCAAACGCGGGGGCGCATATTTATACATTTCATCCAAGTTTCGATTTGTATGAGTTAGAGCTACCAAATTAGAGGAGCTTCAATTGGAATGTCTCAGATATCCACCGTAGTCCCCGGACCTTACTCTAAGAGATTACCATTTTTTTGAAATTCGTATAACTTCTTGCAAGGGATAAAATTAAACTCCGATAGCGCAGTCCAAAGTGCCTTCAGAGATTTTATTGATTCCTGTCCGAATGGTTTTTTTAGTAAAGGAATCAATGAACTACCTATGAGATGGCAAAAGTGCATAGATAGCAATATCTTTGATCAAATAAATATATTATGTTTTAAAAAAATCGACTCTATGTTTTTCCTTTACAAAACGCCAATTTCATATGTAATGACCTAATATTACAATTGACTCTTGTCTGCCATGTCACTAAAAGTGTGCACTCCTTATATAATGATTGGCGTTCGATGCTAGTAACACTTCGGCTTATGTTCATCTTTCTGCGTTTTACATGAAAAAGGAACGACCCTTTAAGGGAGAAAGCAATATCGTGTTAGTGCCGCAGAATTATTTTGCTGTAAGTCATAAGCTGACAGTAATAGTATTACTTTTACAACAAAAACCAGGAATAAAAGTTTAAGAATTTAAATTTATTGTTCCTTCATAATAAAATTTTGCCCGCGACTCCGCCCGTGTGGACTAGTGCACTGCAGTCAAACACACACTCACACATAAATACAGTATCCCACGAGAACCTTGTATTTTTCGGAATGAAAAGTAGCCTATGTGTTAATCCAGAGCCTAAACTTCAACCATTCCAAACTTTATTAAAGTCTGCTTTTACGTGAAACAGTCGCAAACGTCCATCCATCCATTAATCCAGCTTCACAAACTTTAACATTTACATAAGTGTTGTTAGGGTTTCTAGTTTCATTGGGGTTAATTAGATAAAAAGCTGATTAACTTCTTTTAATAAAAAAACTTATGAACTCTTCGGCGTGTAGTTTTTAGTGTAGAGACTTCGCTGTCCGTCCGTCTGTCGTCTGTCAGCAGGCTGTTATCTCCCTAATCGTGATAGCTAGACAATTTTATTTTTTACAGATTATGTATTTCTGCTGATGCTATAGCAACAAATGCTTAAAACAGAATAAACTAAGTATTCAAGGGGCACGCCCAATGCCCCTACAACAAACACGTTTTTTTGCCGTTTTGTACGGGACCCTTCTTGTGCCGACTCACACTGTGCCGGTTTTACCCGACTACGGCGAAGCCAGAAGGAAGGGTAATGATTTTGGCAGGCTATGTACACATATTGTATGTATGTGTGTATGTTTGTTCCAGTGCATAAGCTACTGGTCCGATTTTAAAAAACTAGGTGTCAAAAGATTCGAAATAATATCCCGGCTAACATAGGCTAATCATAAACCTCTATCTGCTCGTACCCTACATCGTGTACTTATGATAAAACAGCAGTATGATCTGAAGGGTCACTGAAGACCCACTCATCACAGATACATTTCGCACTTCACTTTGAGGCTGACTTTTATAAATAGAAAGGGTTGAGTATGTTCATTTTTCATATTCTATTCAAATGCGTTGAAAAGGATTTCTGATGTTTATATTACAGATTTAATATATTTTTCAAATTTTAGTTTGTAGTAGGTCTACATACAACCAGAGGAGTTGGATGTGCGGTCCAGAGGAGTGTGATGTGCGGTCCAGAGGAGTGTGATGTGCGGTCCAGAGGAGTGTGATGTGCGGTCCCGATCATTACAACCACCAACCTGGGCCTCCGGTATTTTTTCTGGGTCTGCTAGAAATATTCTTTGAGTTATGATGAATATATTATGTATCTTTAAATACTTGACGTAGTATTCATAGTTAAAGTTACGTGCTATTACGTGCATACGTCAAGTATTTAAACATACATAATATATTCATCATAACTCAAAGAATATTTCTACCAGACCCAGAAAAAATACCGGAGGCCCAGGTTGGAGGTTGTAAAGATCGGGACCGCACATCCAACTCCTCTGGTGTTGCGGATGACTCAATTAATTTGTGGAATAGATCTAGGAACGAGCAAACCGATCGCCTGATGATAAGCAATTGGATATCCGCTACATAAGAGGAGTAATCAAGTGCGTTCACGATCTTTAAAGCCCCAAACTTTTCCTTGGTCAAAGAAATAGTGCTTGTTGTCATTAAGTAATTGTTATAACTGTAAAAAATTATTTAGTAATTGTGTTCCATTGCTTGAGGAGAGTGGCTCAAGGGGAGGTGGGTTATGGAATAGATCTGGAAGCTGTATGGACAGGATATTATATGGACCTTTCCGCCGCCATCACGGCAGCGTCGCCACGGGAGCTGCGGCGTTTCACCGCCGACGCTGCGGCAATAATGCATTAATCCATACAAATCGTAGTACAGAGGCGCCGCTGCGGCACGTGTGTGAACGCTCAGAATGTCGCATCTGTCACTGCCGATTTTCGAAAATAATTTCAGAGTAATTGATGATCGAAATCTAAATGTGAGGTCGATTTCAAATATCTGAATAAAATGGTGAGCTGTAATTTGAAACTGCGGGTGCCCCGCCGCGGAACCGCAATCAGCATTCATCTGTAAATGCAGAACCACAAAAATTGAACTACCGGATGTTGCACTCCGCTGCACACGCAATGCTATTTAGATAAATAGCGTTTATTTATGGATCATTTTGTGGTAGTAAACCGTTTTATCAATGCATCTACAGTAAGTGTTTGTAGCTTGCTAGCTAGCTTGCTTGCTAAATTATTTCTCTACCTTTCTCTATTATGACTACTGACTAGATATGCCCTTTTGTCAACCCCAGCGAAGCATTTTTAGGGTTCCGTACCCAAAGGGTAGAAACGGGACCCTATTACTGAGACTTCGCTGTCTCTCTGTCTGTCTCTCCGTTCCAAGTCTGTATTTTTTTAACTATGATAGCTAGACAGACAGATTTTCTCTGATGATATATTTCTGTTGCCGCTATAACGACAAATACTAAAAACAGAATAAATAATTATAATGGCTTCCATACAACAAACGTGATTTTTTTGCCGTTTTGTACAGAAGCCCTCGTGCGCGAGTCCGACTCGCACTTGGACAGTTTTTTCCTCCTCTTGCTCAATTTTCAATCCTCTACAAAAACACGTCGACACACTTCTTACTTCCTTAGTAAGAGAAAAGCAGGAAAATAAATGTGTAAAGCGCTACGGATGAATGTTATATTGTTGTCCCTTGTATCATATCAAAATGGTCAAACCCTACTAAAACTTGTAAATGTAACCCAAATTAAACATGTCCCGAATAATTATAGGAATTGGCAAATACCCGAGCCCCGCGATCAGTATACAGGGAATTATACCCGGAGCAACTTTACTCATTATATCGTGAAGGCAGAAGACAGTCTTAATGAATTTCACGCTGACCCCGAAACTGTCCTGGAACTTAGGGTTGATTAAAAGTATGAACTCCAAAGACTTTGAGAGGTGCAGATTTTTTCGCCAGTTGTCTCTTACTCATAAATAGACGACGTTGACCGACCGGCGAGGTAGTAAAAGATTTTTTGAATACGACAGATATATTATAGACTGAGGTTCTGTTTGAATGCTCATTGGTGTACATTTGTTTATCCATTGCTACCCTGAAATAAAGTATCTTAACACGTAACAAAGTGCATTTAACAAAAAAATATGAATAAGAAATGTTTGCAAAGTTTTCGTACCTTTTGAGTAAGTTAGCAACATAACTAAATTACGTACGCGAGTGAGTATTAAATGAAACCTTAATTAATAAATAATTGTAAACAATAATATGTTACCTGCAGTAAAACCGCCTTTTGAGATTACAGATTATGGCATACTAATTTTGAGGAAATAGTCATAGTCAAATATAGTTTTGTGTTGTAAATCTCTTGCTAATCTCAAGCGAATCCGCACCGCAAACCATGAACTGGGTCCACCCGGAGCCTGTGAGTTTATCCTGGGGGAAGTGGAGGCGATATCGAGGAGACAGGGGTTAACCAGTTCTGTGCGAATGAAAGACGCGCATTTGTCAGTGTCTAGTGTCAAATAGCAGCTATTAAGATCCTCCGACGAGTGACGATTGTGGTCCGACATACGGCGAATAAAAATGTACAACATTTTTATTGAGCCTATATTTTGTGTGTTTTATTGCTGTAGTCTAGTTATCAAATGAGTATATTGACGATTTAAACTAACTTGTATTTATTCACTAGGTTTTTAACGCATCTTCCCGCCCGCGTAAATACAGTATGCCATAGGAACACTGTACTTTTTCGGTATAAAAAGTAGCCTTAGTGGTAATTTAGAGATTAAGCTACTACCAAATTTCATCAAAATCCGTAGTTTTGCAGTCAAAAGTTTTGCAAAGAGTAACAAACATCCATCCATCTATCCTCACAAACTTTCAAGTTTATAATAGTAGTAGGATTTAGGCCCGTATTAATAAACCGTTCTCAAACTCCTTCTCAAGACCTTTCTTGGCTGAGACGGTCTCAAGTAACGATTAGCTTCTCAAGATGGTCTTTAATTCATAGTATGATCTCAAGACCGTCTCAGTTGATAACGTTATTGAGATCACTTACTCAACTTTTAAGCGTCATCTACACGACAAAGAACGAATAAAATAACGTTTCGTATACACTTCTACAAGGAACGGATTTATTGATTATACATTCCTTCCATATTTCTTTTTAAAAATATTATATGTATTTATAAATAATTTTTAAAAATAATTTTTAATTTATAATTTTTAAAAATATTATATTATATTATATATTTAATAATATAAATACCAAAAAAGTTTAGTCTGTATTTTTTATATTGAAAAAACTGATTTTCATTAATTTTTACGTAGATATTAATATTTATTATTGTCTCATAATAACATATAATATCCATATTTTTTTAACAACTACGTAAAACGAAATGCGGATCATTGCCATTAGAAAAAAGTTCTTCTTCTTCTTATTCTTTAAAGTGGCTCCTTAGTGATTCGCCAGTGTTGTGTTGACGAAAACTCTACCTTATGAGTGGGTTTTATGAATAAACAAGGGCACGGTGTACAGGAGGAAGTCTGTTGAATAATTTAAAACCTAGACCAGACAAATTTAGGTCCAGTACCACAGTATGTACATAAAGTTTCAGTAAAAGGAGTATATTTTACAAAACACAGAACAGATTTAAGGTTGATAGGGCGAGGAATTGTAGGAGGGAAGGATCATATAATAGGATTGTTTTTTGGGCAGCGAAAAAAAGTTCTGCTGTCAAGTGGCAAATCAGGTCAATTAATATAAATCAAATAGGTAATTCGTTTAATATAAATAAATAAATATATTTTATTTAATTTTTAATTATAAATAAAATCGAAAATATTTCTACAAATACTCGATACTGGCAGAATGGTGCAAAACCTTTGCAACCCCGATTACCAAAAAAAAGAATATCAATCATATATCAATATAGCATCTTTTTTTATAACTTTATTTTGTGTTGAGTATGTAGTGTGAATTCTGAGTTCGTTGAATCATAAATATTTAGATTTTAATTTACATAATTGTAACACACCCAAAAACACCACAAATAATAATGTACTGTATCCCAATACCCAAGCAAGCCGTTCTCAAGTCAAGGTTTGACTGTACTCACGAAACCGCGTCTCAAGTAACAGTTTGACAGCAATGACAGCGTACTTGAGTAACGAGTCTCGTTTATTAATACGCTCGAACTCACTTGATACGCCGTACTTACAGCTGTACTTAAGTATGGTCTATTAATTTAAACAAAATCTTAAGTACTTTCTTGAGAATTGTTTTAGAGTTAAGAACGCTTTTATAATACGGGCCTTAGTCTCGTTTAAATTGAGACAATTCATGATGACATTATCGGGTAAGAAAACATGCAAACCACACAATTTGTCAGTTTATCTTCGAATTAAAATATAACCTCATTTTTGCGACAAAATCATCCCTGTAATCGAAAAGGCTTCCAACGAATGTTGTTCACGGCGACGCGACAGTGTGAAATAAATCTGACGTTTACCGACTTTATCACCCGTATGTCAGATGTGTTCATAATGTGCGTAATACGACGTTATTCTGCTGTGATCCCGTCGAAATGATTGCGTTCTTATATAAAATTATCTGTTTGTTTGACAATGTGATTTACAACATTTTTACTGTAGCGTATGCTATGAAGGGTCCCAGCTCCCCTTGGCCCTATGTGACTCCCATTTGTAATCTTTTTGTTTAGCTTTATAGGCGGAGGAGGATATTTAAGGAGGCGAAATTATTTTCTCTAAAAGAACCTATCCTTTGTCATGTTCCTTTCAACTATTCCCTTATCCCTTTATGTAAATTCTTTTTTTTTAGATAATAATGTTTTACCCAAACATATTATAACAAGTTTCTGCTCACGCCTCTACTCCATCTGTGTAGTTTATTTTATATAATATTACACATTATATAAAAAATCCAATTATGAAACCTCACTTTCATTTAAAAACACCTATTCGACGCTTTAGTTAAAAAAATCCACACTGCATGTATGGAGAGCCACCACTAAAATATGAAATTATTATTATTTTATGATTCCAAACTTGAAATCTATACACAATATATAAACTACTTACACCAAATTTCATCAATTTGAATTCATAATTACAGAAGTAAACTTAACAATTTTGTAATAATACCCATAAATACATAATGTAATAATTCCCAGTGTAATTGGATGCAGTTTTTAGTTTCTTCAATGACAAAGTTGCGCCGCGGTGGCCTGAACTTTAAGTTATTAATGAGACAAGTTTTAATTGTGTAGCCGGAGTCAAGTTTATTTTCAGTATTTGGGAACTGTAGGAGCGTGTGTGTACTAATTAATTATAGTAAGTTGTAACATAGTCCGAGCCAACAATATGACACTCTTAATTACCTCTTTACTTTTGTTAGGGCTTACGCAGCGAAATAACCACGTAATCCTACTAATATTATAAATGTGAAAGTTTGTAAGGATGGATGGATATTTGTTACTCTTTCACGCAAAAACTACTGAACGGATTTTGGTATAGTAGTAGTATATAGGCTCTGGTTTAAAACATAGGCTACTTTTATCCCGGAAAGGTACAGTATTCCCGCGGGATACCCGATTGTATATTTACGCGGGCGGAGTCGCGGGCAACAGCTAGTATAATAATAAATGAATAATCATTAAAATAAAATATTGTACAAGTTACGAGTACAAGTTACGATTATTGTACAAGATATTAAGCTTCCCACACCAATTTTGGTGATGGTGGCCGGTTTCATTGAATCCAGACCAGCTGGAGTTATTTTTATAGTGCCTAAGTGTGTGCGCAGTACACAAGAGCACTCACTCTTCCTTTACTCTCGTAACCCAGTGGGACGGATTGTCCGACACGACTGACGATAGATCATGCGCAGGACCGACTTTTTACATGCTCATCCGACGCATGGATCATCTTTCTTATCAGATAATCATGTGATCAGCCTGCATTGTCATACCAGAACCTCAATTCTCGTATTTGAAGTAGACTTTAATTTTACTTGGATTGTATTATAAGTCAAGCTATTTGTTATCATAAACTGATTTTGGGACGTTAAGACCAATCAGGAGGCGTTTCACGCAGCTTTGGCGTTTACGAGTATACCGGTTTGACAGTTGTAGCATGTGGGGACTTGATTGTAATTGTAGTATTGCAGGTTTTATTCAGCAGAATTGACTCTCAGACTTGAAAACACAATTTTTGTTGTTCTGACGCGGGTGTCGAACCTACGACCTTTGGAGTCAAGAGCCAAGCTCTAAACCACTGGACGTGGTCCAGTGATTTGAAGTTTGAAGAGCTCCTCCGTGAGGAGGCGTCAATATAGGAACAAAAGTGGTGTATGCCGCGTCGCCACATCGACATACCTACTAAAAGTGGTGTATGCCGCGTCGCCACACCGACATACCGACTAAAAGTGGCGTATGCCGCGTCGCCACACCGACATACCGACTAAAAGTGGCGTATGCCGCGTCGCCACACCGACATACCTACTAAAAGTGGTGTATGCCGCGTCGCCACACCGACATACCTACTAAAAGTGGTGTATGCCGCGTCGCCACACCGACATATCTACTAAAAGTGGTGTATGCCGCGTCGCTACACCGACATACCGACTAAAAGTGGTGTATACCGCGTCGCCACACCGACATACCGACTAAAAATGGTGTATGCCGCGTCGCCACACCGTCATACCTACTAAAAGTGGTGTATACCGCGTCGCCACACCGACATACCGACTAAAAGTGGTGTATGCCGCGTCGCCACACCGACATACCGACTAAAAATGGTGTATGCCGGGTCGCCACACCGACATACCTACTAAAAGTGGTGTATGCCGCGTCGCCACACCGACATACCGACTAAAAGTGGTGTATGCCGCGTCGCCACACCGATATACCTACTAAAAGACCACTTTTAGTAGGTATATCGGTGTGGCGGCGTTTGGTGTATGCCGCGTCGCCACACCGACATACCGAATAAAAGTGGTATCCTACAAAGCGTAAACGTCGTGCGACGGTCCATATTATTGTCTTCTTGTTTGTCACGTGTTCTGTATAACATAAGTTAGCAAAACGTCATTAAATATTATCAGGTATGTTATTAAATTTAGATGAAAATAACGCAAAATAGTTTACAATCAAATAATCTTCAATTTTGAATACTAAATTGAGCTGGACCGGTCTGGGAGTCATTGTTAATAATACTTATTCCCATTTTCTTGTAAATGTAGGTTTTTTGAATAAGAATATTTCAGGATTATTAAATATACACAAAGCCTATGAGCCATTCAGAGTTGGGCTCTATGTTCGCTTTTGTATGAGTTTTATTATTCTAATGCGTTTTCAGTATCGAGGTAGTTTTATTCCATTTTTCCATCCATTTAGATACTCGCATTCATTATATGAATTTTAATAATTTAAAAGGTTGGATTTATATTTCAAGAACATACAAAACATAGAGTTCGCGTTTTACTTCTTAGGCTTTTAATTTTTCAGGGATACATAACTAAAATGAAAAACCCGTTAAGACTGCCTTTTCTATTTTAGCTCACGCGAATCATTTAGCTCACACGAATTACTTGACGAGTTATTGTTTTCTGTTCAATTTTAATGCAACGGCAATGTTGGAAGTTGCGACAGTATTTTCAGCGCTAGATGGTTTAAGGTTATAACGATGAAATTTACGGGGTACTACAGTAGCCCGTGTGCACCGAGCTTAAGATGGTGTACAGAAGCTGCAAATCTCATACATCATAATTCATTAGTCAATAGTGAGTTATAAGCACGTGTGCTGCAAGGATAAGCTTATATCTTGTTAATAGTCCATTAGGTTGCCGCGGCACGCGACGACATGTTTCGAATCGGGTCGCTATTTATTGGTGGGTTGAGATGATGGAGCCAGAGAAAGCGCGATCTTCGTAATATGGGAACGCGATTAAAGTGCGAATTTCGCAATTCAATATGTGGCAAATGTGGCAGACGACCTCTGTGGCTCAGTGGTTAGCACGTTGGCGCTCAAGCTGGAGCTCGCGGGTTCGAATCCCGTCAGGGAACAAAAAAGTTTTGTGTGTTTCTGGGTAATAGATGTGCATTAAATATGTGTATTATATAGTAAATACTTAATAATTATATAATAAATATATGTATAGTATAATAGTATTAAATATATTTCTGTTGCCTGGGACCCGTAACACAAGTCTTCGAGATATTACCACAGGACCAGATTGACGTGGTGAAAAAGCGTCCATAGATATTATTATTAATATAGTTGCCAAACGCGTGTGTAGAAATAATAATGGAGACACCATTATTATTTCTACACACGCGTTTGGCAACTTGAGGCGGACGCATATCGTGGCATCGTAAATTTCAGTTTACCTTCGTGGTTTTCTATTATTTTGAATGTAATATTTTTGTACTTTTGCACGGCGATTTTTTCATAAGTTGTGCCCACACTTATGAAAAAATCCTCAAATCCGTGTGGAAACCGTTGCGTATTTACGCATGGTACGGTCTCAACAGACGAACCGCCTTTACATTTCAGACAAATAGATGAAAGTTTTCAATGTAACGCACAAAAACTGAAAACATATTATAGTTACGAAATACCGAGTGTCATAAAACGCTTTGCTGGTGGCCACAGAGCCAAGATTTACACCAAATCGGGACATGAAGCATGTTGACCCAACGATCGTGTAACGTCGCACGTATTGCGTCCTGTGAATAAATGGAACAATAGTATTATGGGCATTGTTTAGGTATTGTGAACTACCGATCCGTCAAGCTCGCTTAGTTTCCTTTGCTATTGTTACCTTTCCAAAATGTTCACTTGGCTGCACCGTAAATGGAATCCATTCAACGTGCAGGCTGTCGGTGGATTTGTTCATATGTTTTGGATTAGAATGGGGTAGTTTTTTTTTAAATATTTTTTGATGACCTCTGTGGCTCAGCGGTAAGCGCGTTGGCGTTCAAGCCGGAGATCGCGGATTCGAATCCCGCTAGGGGACAAAAAGTTTTCTGTGTTCCTGGGTCATGGATGTGTATTAATTATGTGTATTATCTAATAAAAATATTAAATATGTGTATACTATATAGTATAACAGTATGAAATATATTTCCGTTGTCTGATACCAGATTGACGTGGTGTGAAAGATTCCATAGATAATTTTATTATTGTATTGAACGAGATGGTGACCGCGACTTCGTACGCACAAAAGAAAATCCCACGGGAACCTTGCCTTTTAACGCGATAATAAGAATTCTTCTTCTTGGTCTACTCCATATCTATGCCAAATTTGATCAAAATCAGTCCAGTAGTTTCGTAGACAAACAAACAAACAATTTCTGTTTATTAATTATATATTAGTATAGAAATATACATACACGAGCATCACCTGTGCTGACGGAAAGTGATAAACATTTAACTGTTAGGTTTGATTTATAAATCTAAGTAATTTATTGTAAGTAAATTATCTGCTACGAAATCATAAATTTTATAGAACAAACAAAATAAAACAATGTATATTATCATATTACCCATTTTTTTTTTTTTTTTTTTTTTAGTTTGAGATAAATAAATGAAATATAATTTCTATAAGAAACATACTTTAGACGTACAAGTCATCCAGGACAGCTATGAATTTGGGATTCCCACCAAGACGTTTCACCTGAAAGAATAGTGTCATTAAAATATAAAAATTTAAACGGAAACCTAAGGTAATAAAAATATCATAATATTTATAACACCTACAAAAAGATAGTTAAACTTGTGTTCGTTGTAAATGAGGTTGGTAATAATATTTTCTCTGTATTAAAAATGTGTATTATATAGTAAAAATCTTAAATATATGTATAGTATAAAAGCATTAAATATATTTCCGTTGCCTGGTACCCGTAACACAAGTTCTTCGAGAACTTACCACAGGACCAGAACTTACGAGTAAATTTATTACCAACGGTAATAAATTAGTTAATAAGTAGATACTAGATTATTAGTGGAGACATTCACAGACACATTATCATTTGAAGATAGCTGTTATCGGGACACATAGCTAAATAAATTACGAAACAGAAAACATAATTTTTAGTTGCATATTCATATTGACATACTAGGATGTGGTAGGATTAGGATTAAATAAATAATAGGATTATATTATAACTTGTATGGGAACGTACCTATACCACGTATATATACGTATACCACGTGACCATTTTTTACCCATTTTTACCCCCTCCTCCCACACGGTAACCATCCGTACTATATGCCCCGCCATAGTTTTCACGTAGTACTAACGGCCGTCGCGAGAGATTTTTCTAGATGTTGACTACGAGACAAAAACCTAAGCCCCCTCCGCCATCCGTGTGACCGAGCGTAGTGCCACAATACAAATAATGTACAGTAGACCATCTTCATACTAGACTGCCCGAATCGACGCATGCACACATACGCGTAATTTACACGGCCACTAACGAAACCTCAAATAACAGAAGCATGGAGTGTCACGCAGCGCAATGCGCTGCCAAGATTTTGTCGCTGCATTGAACGACTAACAAGTTTTAGTTAGTTGTGCCGGGACGCTTGCGCAGTATCAACCCCTTAGACGTACCAGCCCTAGCGCTCCGCTCGGCCACGCTGAATCGTAGGTAAAATTTCAAGGACACGGCTGAGAATTATTTATATTGTGGTAGTACTTCGAATAGCCCCCTCCCCCTGCCCCCTAAACAGGTCACGTAGTATGGGTATGTTCCCTAGCGTACCTCTTCCCGCATTTCTTTGTCCATAGCGCGTATTACTTTCAAGGTGTAGTCCAAGCTTCCGAGCTTCTTCAATAAGTTCAAACAATATTTCTTTTGTTCATAGTTTGTGGTCCGTTGCTTGAGTGCATCTTAATAATAGAGTGATGGTTGTAATTTTTTTTGTTGTTCCTACACAGTACACATTAAACAGTACCTATTGTAATTAATCTACATTTATATATTATTTAGTTATACATGTAGATTATTAAAATAGGTAATATACATATATATATATATATATATATATATATATATATATATATATATATATATATATATATATATATATATATATATATATATATATATATATATATAGTTTAATTATATTCAGAAATATTAACAGAAATAGGTATCACTACTTGATAAACGTATTAAAATATATTTTTTAAATGTAGTTTAGTGTAGTACCAATTAGATACATCTAAAAATACAAACAGTTAAAAAAACCCTAAATAGAGATATTTACAAATATTATTTTCCAGCATTTTATATTTCATACACTTTTACCTAACCGTGACGTCCGACTTAGGTACAAATTTTGTATGGAGCGTTTTAATGAGACGCGAAATTTTGTAAACAAATTGCTGTACTTAAGAAAAGATTGATATTTAGTTTACTGTTTCTTCTGAATTAGTCATATTTATTAAGAGTTCATTATGAGTATTCATTTATGCAATAAAAAAAATTTAGTCGCCCAGCCTCTTGTTCTTCTAATATATTCTTTATCTACTTTTTTACTCTGTCTATGGAGCTGGTTTCTATTTTCTTTTTTTTTACTTTGTCAATGTAGGGACGTCCGAAAAAATCCCTTGCTATACTCAGGCGGATCCGCAGGGGTGTAGCTGTGGCCCAGAAGCTTGCCGAGACAGTACACAAAACCGTAAGCGAAAACTCGAGGCAGGTCTGGGAATATCTATTTACATTTCCCTACCGCATCCTGCACATTACCAGGGATCCTCACAATAATGCCATCCTTACGTTTCTTGTAAAAAATAATTGTGTTTCCGATTTTGATTTCAACCCAAATTTTTCTATACCTTCATCGGTCAAAAATACCATTAAAAAAATGACGAAAATAAAAGAAGTGATGGAGACATTAAAGGCGCCGCGCGGATCAAGTCTTTTCTTCCGGGCTCAGCGGGCGGTCTCGACGGTCTCTCAGTATCTGAAGGATCTCATCAGCAGTTGCTGTGGGGAAGATGGAGAGAAGCTCCTGCAGGAAATCACAAATTTGTGCAACCTAATGCTTTGTGGAGAGGTTGCATTGGATGTCGTTGACATTTTGTATGGAGCAAACCTCTGCGCCATGAGGAAGAGAGATGGAGGTATCCGGCCGATCACTGTCGGCACGACATACCGGCGTCTCACAGCCAAATTAGCCTGCAGGTCCATTAATGCACTACCTTCTTGCTTCCAACCGAAGCAGCTTGGTTTTGCCTGCAAAGGTGGTAATGAGTCGTTCACTCTTTTGGCACATTTATTAAAAACCAAAATGACGGTGTATTTTTTAAGGTGGACGTTAAAAACGCATTCAATTCAGTTAACAGGGTCGCCATGTTGGCTTGAATAAAAGCCAAAGCACCTGCCATTTTGCCGGAGCCCACCAAACTTATTTATAAAAATCATCTCATCTCATCAGAAGATGGCTGCCAACAGTCGCATTGAGGCACAATATGAGGTATATTGTGCCTCAGTGCGACTGAGGGAACCGTTTGGGGTGAAAACCCAGTTTGAGGTCCGGGCGCACATAAGCTTTTTATAGAAATATCAAAAAAGCTTACTGAAGCCACCCGAGACCCCAAAGTCGGGAACTATCCTTTTGCCATCCAAGGAGGCAATGCTATCAGTTATCTAGGTACTCTGCCAGATGGCGACGATCTGGGGAAGTTTCTCTAATTATAGATATTTTTAGGGATAAAGACTATCTTGACTATCTATATTTGTATATAAGTCTTCTTTTTTAGTATTAATTTTTGGAACGAAGTTCCTTATGGTGCGTTGCGAATTGGAGGCTAGGCGGATTAAATTGGCACGACACTTTTTGCCACTCGAAATCACAATGTAATAACCACTATTAAGAATGATACAAAAAACGACCTTATCGCATTGACAATAATGTAGAATTTTGCAATTACACATTGTAACTGTTATGACTGTTATATATTGTGACTAAGCGGAAGAGCGCTTGATGTTATTACTCAGTACGGAGCCGGACTTCACGGCGGTAACACTGCGAGCAGCAAGCAACCCGCCCCCTCACCCCTGTCCCTACCTAAGGCGCGGCCAACTAGTTGAACTGGACATAGCGAACCAGGAAATATGTAATCTTAATTCAGAAATTACGTCATTAAATAAAACAATACTTGGAAAGGATAAAAAAATGGAATTATTATTGAAGATAGCCGGAGACCAAAAATAATATACGCTCACACCATCAAGAAGAATAACAAAAACACCACAAAAATTACTACCTAAAATATCAAAGAAATATATTAAAACTCCTGTAATGAAAGTTGAAGATAAAAAAAGATTGACAGCGGGAAAAACTAGCAAAAAATTATCATCAAAATCAATAAAGGGCGATACAAGTACAGAAAAAAGGTTAGAACACAAAATTATGAGAAAAAATAATATATTTATCTTTGGGGATCAACAGCTACGCAATCTATCTGTACATATGTACCAAACTGGACTAAATAAGTGGAATGACACATATAAAGTAAATGGTAACATTAAATCGTTCGCTTTGCCACATGACATACTTGACAATTGTAACAGGGAATGCAAAAATATATTAGAGGATGACATTATAGTTATTGGTACTGGATCTAATGTTAGAAATCCATATCAATTATATATTGATCTATGCAATACCTTGAACATATTTAGAACAACTTGAACATAGACCATAAGATATTTTTTGTTAGTGTATGTCACAATCCGTATCTTAATACAAATTTGTTAAACTATAAAATAAAAACTCTCACAAAAAATTATCAAACTAGTACAATATAATATATTATATCTATACAGATAAACAAAATTGAAGTGTCTGTTTGTAATTTCAAATTAACAGCTTTTATTTTCACTTAATGCATTTAAAAGTATGATCGGTACTTACAATAAAATATAAATTGTTAACATTTTTCTGTACGTCTGTCAGTCTGTATATATATATATATATATATATATATATATATATATATATATATATATATAAAATAACTTCGTTCCATCCGGGTGTCCCTTGACACCTCTCAAGTTAGTTTATTATTTCGCTCTATATTGTATTTTAATCTCTATCTACTAGGATCTAAGTACTTATTAATAACTATAGATAAAGGATACAAATAATAGGCGAGGCTTCGTGGCTGGTCCTCAGCGCGTGGCTGACGGGGAAGCTGTATTTGCCGTCCGTAAAATCATTACAGAACGAGTCGATAGAATCCTGTAAAATATTATTATATACTTTTAATGCACAAAAATATATACAAACGGTTGAATGAATCCATTTGTAAGCTAGATAATGTAGGTGAAGGAAAACTGTTGAAAAGGTGTTATAAAGACGTTTTAATAAAGTCCAAATTAGCACATATAATTGAGTACATGGGTAACCGAGCTTTGCTCTGAGTTCTGATAAGAAATAAAAAAGTTGACAAAAAATTATATTATAATATATCTGAACATAAATAATACCGACCGGGATTCGAAACCCATTCCGAATTTTCGATTAAAGCAAAAATTATACACACGCATACCAAACTACCAATTGAACTGACATGATACAGTAGAAATTATTGATATATAGTTACACGTCGAGTGAGAAAACATATTATATATACCTAGCTCGATCGATTTTTCTTCCCCACGACTCCATACATACTAAGTCTAAGAGATATAATTTTTAAGTTAGAAATTTTTTGCCTCTTAGACAGAAAAAAAAATGGAAATGTTTGTTACAAAATTGTTTCGCACTCACACATCAAACGCACGGTATTGTGTAACGTAGTTACGTTCCCTTTCCATAAAATCAATTATTTTGGCATTACTCGCGTCATCTATGATTTGTATAATTAATTATTTAGTCAGTTTTAGAGGCTTAAAGCGCCATCTATCGGCGAACCTCCTTACTAAAACGGCGTCAGCCTTGCTATAATACTTAAATTCGTAGATCGATTTTTCCGTCTTAAATTTAAAAAAAATATTAATTTAATTTTGAATAATAATAAAAATACAGTAAATTTGTAATATTATATTACATAATATATTGATTATTGATATGATATCTTTTTATTTTGATTTCTGGATTTCTTGTCTTTACGCTTTAGTTTATAGTTGTCAAAAGTTTAAAAAAGAGGAAGGAAAGGTATATATATGGCACTTCTTCGAATGACATTTCCTTTTCGAATTAAAATTTCGCTAAGACTTAAGATGTAGTCGTTATAATTATTATATTTTAATCCCGTGTTCCACGGTGAGTAATTTAGTGTATCTGTGTTGTGAATGTTTGGGAAAATCATGCTTGTATTAAAATGCATTATTCTTACATGTAAACTATCATCCTTTTAAATTAGTTGTCAATTATTTGATTAGCCATACCACGTGCTCAATTTGTAGTTTCATCTTTCCAACCTAGCACTGTTAAAATATTAGGATATTTGTATCAATGCCTTAATTATTCTGTATATCATCTTTTTTATATTTGTAATGGTCACACAGCCCGTGATTTTGATCGTTGGGGTTAAGATCACACAGGCTGTAGGACCGGACTCCTACCGACACGTTATCGTGAATATTTCAGGGAACTTGGTTACGGGCACGAACACCGCCAACTACAGCATTCGAGGCACCAATTAAAAGGACTTATATCTAGCTGGAGTTCAGAGTGCTGATAGACATTGGACGGGGATTTCTTTTTTTGAGACGATCTATCTACAACGAACGGACGCAGCGGTGACGGAGAAGCTTCCAGAAGTTGGAGCCCTATCCCGCATCCGCCACGTGCTAGACACCTGGATCCTCAGCTAAGTTCCCACGTGGATTAAAGCCCCTTAGATACCCTTCAGACACCAAGAGGCTAGATCAGACCATACGGCCTTCTGCCCACGACCCCCTTTTTTTGTTAATATATATATATTGTCACGGAGAATCTTTTATTTCTCTCTTTTAATTTCACCCGTAACAATTGTGTTTTAATAATCTGAGGTAGTTTGTGTTGTTGTTATTTTTATTAATTTTATGTATTTCTAAGAATAATAATATTTATAATTATTCTGCTGTAATGTTATAAAAAAAATAAAATTTAAATAATTAAAAATTATTAGCTTCCTGCACATTAATTTCACATTAAATTTTTTATTTGGACCAAATTTCATACTCCTCCGGTTGCACAATTCTCGTATTACTGTACTGGAAGTTTTTGCTTCACGTATTATAATTCTAGAAATTTAAGAAAGTTCTGTCCTTATGTCTTTTTTATTGACTTTTTTGTGGGTATTTAAACTTAAGCTCAATTTTAACATCCTACACTTTTAAAATATGCTCTCTTGGTTATTATTACTCTTTTATACAATTGATTAGGTATAATCAAAAGAATGTTCCTATTTAATAATTTAAAAGTGATAAAAAACCTGTACTAAACCTACAGCCTATGTAGCTACAAGCTATTTATAAGTTATTCACAGCTACAATTTTAGTTTTCGATTATCCCTTGATCATGATCGATTGAGGTCATTTAAATTTGTTTCAAAGATTGGGTGTCCCAAGCAGTCCTAAGTAGCAGCACTAGATTGATGCAGTTGGTTTCAGTTAGGAAACAGATGTTTACTCACTTCGTATTTATCAGCATTGCATTTTCCGTCTACTTCCTGAAATAAAATAACTATTTAAATTATTTTAAAAAAACTCCGACTGCGTCAAATAATTTTTACTTTTATGTCGTCTTTGTCGTGAAAGTGATAATGGTACCACAAAGACGATTCTAACCTCTCAAGCGAACAAGCCGTTTAGGCTCTAGGGCGTGCTAAAGAAATATACATACATTCGAAAAACATAACCTGGCGTAAACATAACCATAACATAAAAACATAACATAACATAAACCATAATACTTGCGCAGTCGAGTTAAAATAAACTCTTAGTAATCTTCTTAAAATTATTTAAACACTAATTATTAGAAAAAATATTATTTTAAACAAAAAATTAAATCGACTTCCAAAGTAAAAATAATATAATAATAATAATAATAATATAATACTTAATAATAATAATAATAATAATAATGATAATAATAATAATAATTATAATAAAAATAATAATATAATGATAATAATATCTATGGACGCTCATACCACGTCAATCTGGCCCCGTGCTAAGTATCCGGAGAATTTGTGTTACAGGTACCAGAAAACGGGAAGTATATTTAATACTTTTAAACTGTACATATATTAAATATTTTCATCATACTATACACATATATTTTAATACACAAAAAAGTATGAAATAAATATTATTTTCGAAATAATTCCCCTTTTAAATTCGGCTAAAATTTTAATTATTTGCGAAACGTTCAGTGGGGCCGGATGGCATACGTTCTTTTATATTTAAAGACTGTGGGAGAACATTAGTTGATCCTTTGCTGCATCTGTTTAACGCGCAGAAATTTCCTGACAGTTGGAAGCTGACGCGAGTGGTACCGGTACCTAAAGGTAAAGTATGTAAGAAAACCAGTGATTATAGACCGGTGGCTTTACTTTCAACACCTGCAAAGGTATTCGAGGCGGCTATCCACAGCAACCTGTACCCCCAGGTGAGTTGTCACTTGTCTGATGCACAGCATGGGTTCCGGCCGGGAAGAGGTACGACAGGTAACCTACTTAATCAGATGATAACCTTGATTCCAGCAGTTGACACTGTTACATAATGACAAAAGCAAGTGTCAATGTAATTTTTGACATTGACAGATGTCATGAAGTAAAGCCTATTTAGATAGGTTTATTTCAGTTGTGTAAAAGGCTATTATCAGTGTAGACTGTTGACGTGTTGTGTTAGACATACTTATATCATTTGTAATACGTATCTGTGATAAGCACCAATAAAGGAATAACACACAGGACTTCAAGAAAATGAAAATTATGAACGCAAAAGAGGGTACATCAAAAACTCCGGAAGCTTCGAGACAATCTGAGTGCGGGAACTTAACAATGGCAGGAAACGGAGTGCAAAAGCTTGAAATATCTACAGAAATTATCAAAAATAATGCTGAAAATTTCAATAAATGGACGCAGTCATTCGAGATATTCCTACTGGCGTCGGGCATGGAGAAAACGGAAGACAAAAGAAAAATTGCAATCATGCTGCGTTCCATGGGAGATAAGGGCCTAAATATCTACAATCCCTTCAATTTGGACCTAAGCACTGCTACATTCCAAGAAGTCAAGGCAAAATTCGTCAAGTATTTTGAACCCAAAAATAATTTGACCGTGGCGCGGCACAAATTCTTTACGTTGAAACAAAGTGTGAACGAATCCTTGGAAAATTTTCTAATAGAATTAGAAAACGCAAGTCATGCCTGTGAGTTTGGTTCGCTACGCGATTCCCTTGTAAAGGGCATTCTCATTGCTAATATGGCCACAAACTTCTCGCAATTTCGTCAAAAGCTCCTACAAGAGCAAGATCTATCGCTAGAGAGAGCCAAACTCCTCTGTAGAACACTCACGATGCCGCAGAAAAGTGAAGAATCAATCAATGCATCAGATGTAAGAGAAGAAGCCACAATATGCAAGCTACACAAAAGTCGTCGGGCCAGTTCTCCCCCATACCAGAAAAGAAAAAACGCAAGATTCCCATCACGCCAAGGTCACCCAAGGCTAGCTACACCTGGATCCAGAACAACGTCGTGTGTAAAGTGCATCGCATGGTCGCCGCAACTGTCCAGCATGGAAACAGAGATGCAGGTCATGTTTTAAATATGGACATTTTACTCATTTATGTTTTAAGAGAAATAGTGTCAGGACTGTCGTTTCTGGGGTAGGTATCATAAATCTCGATGATGAATCAAGCCCCAAGAGTGCTGAGGTTGAGATATTTACAATAGGGGCATTGTTCAACATCAAAAACATAAAGTCACAATATGCTAGTACAAAGATTAACACAGACAATTCCTGGCATTATTCTCTTAAAATAAACAACAAAAATGTAGATTGCCTAATTGACACTGGAGCAGACATAAATGTAATGTTTTATCAAGTCTTCAAAATAATTGAATCTTAAATTTGATGAACAGAGTCAAGAAATGTGTAAAATATAAAATATCTTCGCATATAGTGGGCACAAAATTTCGATAATATCAGTGTCAAACATCTGTTGTTTAGTTGAAAACAAAACAAAACCGGAAAACATTACATTTGTTGTAACAAAATTAAATTGTCCAACTGTGATTGTTTTACCCACTTGTATAAAGCTAAATTTAATAACAAAAAACTTTCCTTTAAGAAATGAAAACAACAAAAATGTTGAGAAAAATGTATATAATATGCATCAAAACACTTGTGACAAAATTGTGACCAGATATAATGATGTGTTTCAGGGTCTGGGCTGTCTCCCATACGAACACAGCATCGTGCTAAAGAAGGATGCTATTTCGTTCATTGATCCCCCTAGAAAGGTACCTTTCGCGTTGGTCGAACCGTTAAGGAAAGAGCTTCAACTCATGGAAAACATGGGAGTCATACGGAAGGTGAACAATCCTACTCTCTGGGTAAGTAGTTTAGTTATAGCCATGAAAAAGAATGGTGGATTGAGAATTTACTTAGATCCTAGAAATTTAAATAAAAATTTATTGAGACGTCATTATCCAATCAAAAACATAGATGAAGTCAGGTCTAAATTGTCCAAAGCCTCTTATTTTTCACATTTGGATGCATTTTCTGGATTTTTATAATATAAAATTAACTAAAGAAAGTAGTGATCTGTGTACATTTCAAACTCCCTTTGGCAGATACAAATTTTTAAGATTACCTTTTGGAATAAACACGGCAACAGAAATTTTCTATAAAACCATGATAGGATCTTTTCGTAAACATTGAAGGTATAATAATTTGGTGTGATGACATTTTAATATACGGTGAAATAATTGAAATACACAATAAAAGGTTAGAAATGTTTTTGGAAAGGGCTAGGCAAGTTAATTTAAAATTAAATAAAGCCAAGTGCAAGTTTCTTCTAGAAGAAATGGCATTTTTGGGCTATATTTTTAGTAAAGAAGGTGTAAAAATTGATCCAGAGAAAGTTAAAGCCATAAAAGATATGCCCATACCTAAAAATATTAAAGATCTGCAGAGATTTCTAGGCACGATTAATTTTTTAGCACCATTTATAGAAAATCTAGCAGAGAATACTAATACCTTAAGAAATTTGTTAAAAAAAGATATATGTATTATGGTTATGGGATGAAAATTGTCAAACGTGCTTTAATTTGTTAAAAGAAGTCGTATCTACATCACCTGTGTTAACTAATTATAATTGCAACTTACCTGTGATTTTGTCGGTAGATTCATCAAAGAATGAACTGGGAGTGGTCTTGATGCAAAACAAATGACCCATTGCATATAGTTCCAAAACACTTACCTCCTTTCAACAAAACTATGCTCAGATTGAAAAGAAATTGTTTGCCATACAGTTTGGATTTAATTAATTTCACCGATATATTTATGGCAGTAAAACAACTGTTCATACTGATCACAAACCTTTAATTTACCTTTTTAAAAAACCTCTTCATGAAGTACCTGCTAGACTACAAAGAATGATGTTATCGGTGCAGGGATACGACCTAGAAGTGGTTTATTTACCTGGTAAATATATGTACCTATATAGCAGATACTTTATCAAGAGCCTCACTTAGTGATACATATATACCTCAGTATGAACAAGATTTACAATATCATGTTAATTCAATCTTTTCTAATCTCTCAGTGAGTAAGCCATATTTAAAATTTATATTATTAGAAAGTAAAAATGATGAATCTTTAAATCTGCTCAAGTCATATATTCAGAATGGTTGGCCAAAAAGCAAAAACAAAGTAAACTGTCTAGTGAAACCATATTGGAACATTCAATATGAAATACATATAATGAATGACTTAATATTTCAAGATAATAGGTAAGCCTATTATCTTGAAATATTGTTCCAAAGTCCTTATAAAGATAGATTTTAGATAAATTACACTGTGGTCATTTAGGTATTAATAAGACACATCGCTAGAGAAACAGTTTATTGGCCAAATATAAACGCGGATATTAAGAACTTAATTGATCAATGTTCGGTGTATGCCAAATTCAGGTCAAACGCACCCAATGAACCGTTGAAATGCCATGAGATATCTTATCTTCCGTGGGAGAAGGTAGGTATATAGTAGTAGTTGAGGTAAAAGCGCTGTGAGGGGGCATCCAGGATACCTGTGGTGTCCAACCCACGCCGCACCCGAGCAGTCCTCAGAATATTGTCACGCACTATTCGCATATTGTACGCACCAGGCGGACGATGACGGGTCTGGGCCTCTGCCGATCACCATCTGAAGCTGTGGCACGTCTGCCGCCCTACACATGACATAGATAATTTTGCCATCGTCCACATTGATGCCAATTTTCTTTGTTACCAAGCCCACCAAATGAGCGACATTTTCTCCCTTACTTTCTCAGTAACCACCGGGTCTGACGCACTAATAGACGCGTGCGCGTTCAGACGTTCCTCCACCGCGGATACGTGAAGTTCCACGTCGTCCACTTTAGTTTTAACTTCGACCATATTTTTGCTAACATTAGCCATCTCCTGTCTAATAGCTTTCATCTCCGCGCGAATATCGGTTATTACCTCCCTGAGGAGCCTAATTTTCTCAGCTAGGAGGTAGGGAGACGAACAGCCAGGATTCGCGTCTCGAAACGTATCAGGAGGAGGAGTTCTGTTCAGTGCTTTAGGATCCAGAGTATACCTTGATGCAAAATCTTATTTTTGGTAGCATATGCTTGGATAACTTCAGTTGAAGTCAAAATGCCTAGAAGTGTCCATATTCCTCGTCGATTCCTCATGGATCCCATCATCAAGTTTCCAGTTTAGTGACTAAAGGACCAATTTCGAATTATACCCTTTATAACAATAAAATAATTTTGCAAATACGTCTATAATTAGCAGAGTAATGTTCAAAGATACCTTTCATATCAGCATAATATTGTGATGATGTATGCTATGATGATGGTGGTGATAATGATGATTAATCTAATTGACAAAGTGGCATATGATTGCAGTTCTTTAAACAACGCCAAAATCCCCAAACTATAAGGAGTCAGGAGATTTTTTTTTTTTTTATTTCTATAGAAAAACTTACAGCTAAACATAACTTTGTAGTAACAAAATTGAAACAGATAGCCATTGACAAGTTTTTACAGATATGTAACAAAAATATTAAGGTGAGTGCTAGCTTTATACAAAAGAAAAAGGGGAATGAAATAATCAACGAAAAAACTAACAAAAACATTCGAGAAAATTCAATCAAACCTCTGGATCACTGAACTGATCACACATACCTAATTGATTATAATTAACAGAAATATTCTGCAGTTAAAAGTCGTTTAATAGAAGAAGATTCAATTAAGAAAGCATCTGCATTAGAGTGATCGCGTAGGAAATCGTTAAATAGTGTGGTAGACCTACAGATAAACGAATTGCGACGGTAATTAGTATTATAGGGTGGGATGTAAAGTGGGACAAAAGTGCGGAAGAATCTAGAGGGTACATTTATTTTAATTTTATTGTGTAAATCGGGGGAGTCTATGACATTTTTAATAATTTTATTCAAGTAGATCAAATCTGAGATGATACGACGGTACTCTAAGGGAAGGAAATGATATTTTTTACATCTTGTTTCATAACTAATTAGATTATCACCACATTTGTATTGTAAGTATCTAAGAAACCTTTTCTGTATTGATTCAATCCTATTTTTGCAAACATCGTAGGCAGGGTTCCAGACTTCAGAACAGTACTCAAGTACACTACGTACAACAGTAAAGTAGAACGTAGAACAGTACACCGTAACAACAGTAGTACGTAGAACAGTAAAGCACTTTTATAGGTTTGAGCGTTCTAAAGTCTTTGCAGGACCTGATTACAAACCCCAGGGCCCTAGAGGCCTTTTTCACTACATAATCAAGGTGCTCATCGAATAATAATTTGTGATCAACAAATACACCCAGGTCTTTGATTTTATTTTTATGTAGCAGGGCATGATTGTTAAGGGTGTAATTGTACTTAATAACATGGAGTTTACGCGTAAAATTCACTACAAAGCATTTTGAGACATTAAGATCTAGTTTATTTTTACGGCAATATTCACTAAACCTATTAAGGTCATCTTGCAGTAGTTGACTATCATCACTTGAAGTGATACGTTTTATTATTTTAGTGTCATCGGCATATAATAAGAAACGAGCATGATGAAAACAAGATGACACATCGTTCAAAAATATGGCAAATAGAAGAGGCTCGAGAAGCGAGCCTTGAGGAACTCCTGAGGGGGCTGACATCCAGGATGATACGTATCCGCTTAATGCTACTGCCTGAGATCGGTTATTTATATAGGAGGAGAACCACCGAAACAGGTTTCCGTGAACTCCTGCTTGTTGGAGCTTCTCAAGCAGAATGCAGTGATCGATACGATCAAAAGCTTTACAGAAATCAGTATAAATAATGTCAACCTGGTTGCCTGAGTCCATAGAAGAGCTAACAAAGTCATACGCAAGGAGAAGATTCGAAGTGGTTGAACGTCCCTTCAAGAAACCATGCAGCTCTGGGATGAACCAAGACTGTATTGTAGCATAGACCTGCTTATATACAATTCTTTCAAAAATTTTGGCGAAAATACTAAGTTTAGAGATAGGCCTATAGTTTTTAATATTAGTTTCATCGCCATTTTTATGCATTGGAGTTATGAAAGCAGCTTTCCAAGTGTTTGGTACGTAACCTTCATCCAATGAGCGTTTAAAAAGTATACTTAGTGGCGTGGCAAGGCTTTTGGCACATTTTTGAATGAATATTGGTGGAACGTTATCAGGGCCGGCGCCTTTGTTCAAGTTAACAGATTCTAATAGTTTAAGGAGCTCGTCAGTATTAATATCAATATCTCCTATATTAAAATTATTTATTTTATTTAAAACGGGATAGGTGAGGTTGGAACTAGGGCTGGGTATAAATAAGGGGAATAAAGTTGGCATGGAAATAAGAAGCGAATAGATCGCAAATTTTGTCTCCAGTTGACGCCGTTTCATTCTCAAGAGTCATGGAGGAAGGAAAGGCGGAGGACGTCTTTTTATTGCTCTTAATGTATGACCAAAAGGCTCTAGGGTTACTTGTAATAGAATCCTGCATCTTTTTTATATAGGATTCATAACAAAACTTTCATGAGATTTCGCCCTTTTTCTGAGTAGTGAGAAAGTTGTATGATCACTTTGGTTCCCATAAAGTTTATATTTGCGGAAAATTTTGTATTTTTCTTTTAATAACTTAATGAGGGCTGAACTGTACCATGGTGGATAAGAATTAGGGTTAATTAATTTATTAGGTACAAAGGAACTACGAAGAACATATAATGTGTCATAAAAATATTTTAGTGCTTCATCTAGCGATTTATTTTTATTTTTAAGCAATTCGATCCAATTAATTTCATTAAGAGATTTATTAATCGAATTAAAGTCACCGGAGCTATAAAAATATTTCAGTCTGTTTTTATTTTGTAGGGCGTTTTTTTGATGATATGACAAGGTTATACTTATTGACCTGTGGTGGGGAACGTCATCAGGCACCAGAGGGTCGTCACAGGCACTGATATCAAGTTCACTGTTTGAGAAAACCAGGCCTAGAAACCTATTGTTGTCATTTCGAACCTGATTACGCTGAGTGAGGCCGCATTGAAAAAGGGTGTCAATAAAATTTATTTGAGCTCCACTGAGTGGTAATCCACTGGCTGTAGCATAACTTCCTTGTAGGTCCCAGTCAATATGAGGTAAATTAAAATCTCCCATAACAATAAACTCATCATCCGGACAGGAGTTGATAATGTCAAACAGTTTGTGTGTGAAGTTTTCTAATTGAACGGCGGAAGTATTGCCCATGTGCTGCCTACAAAGGTAAATAGTACAAAGATGAATTTTGGAGGGAAATTTACACATATTATTAGGGATAATAGACACCCAAAGGTCCTCAGAAGTAGAAGACCACTCCGGACGCCCTACCGTCGCAAATTCACGCCGAATACCTAAGAGGACACCTCCGCCTAAAGATTGATTTGTTAAAGAATAGTCCCGATCTCGACGCCACACCATATAGCGATCGTCAAATAGTTCCTCGTTGTGTATTCCCTCTAGAAGCCATGTTTCGGTTATTGAAATTATATCAAAGTTATTTAGTAAAATGTTTCTCTTAAAACAAGATGTCTTAGTGCGTAAACCCCGTGCATTCTGATAGTAAATATTTATTTTAGATTCCATTATTTAAAAGGACTCAATAATAAGCAAGTTAACAACAGAATTACAATAATAAATAAGTATTCAGTAGTAATACAGTAGGTTAGAATGCAAGAGGAGAAGGCATCAAACAATTTATTTAAAATTACTATAAGATAATGCTTTAATTTAAAAATAAAAGTGTTAAAAAGAGTCGTTGTACGATTAGTATGTAAATAATAAATTATTTTAAATAAATATATAATATAATGGTTACCATTAAGTGCTATTATAAATTTATTATAGTGTAAACGGATGGCCGCTAGATTTGTCTTAGACAAGTAATTATAATGCGACAAAAATATGTAGGTGTATAGTTGCAAATGGTATAGCAGTAATTATAAAATATAATACGTAATATTATTATAGGTATAATGTAATTTAGCTTCCGATTAGGTAAAAAGCACTGTATAAATACAAAACATTTGCTTGTTTTTATTGTTAGTGAGATGACATAACATTTTTTAACATATATTTTATGAGTGGTAGGGCTCGTCATTCTTGAATATGGAGTTATCCTATAGCTGAAATACTTAAGTATACTGAGACATATCAATTCATATCCAGTACCCACTCCGAATATAATAATGCTGCGCTTTTTACGCGATATGGAGACAACACTATGTACTTCAAAACTCGAAACACTTCTTACAGCATGCGTAAGGAATATTTTCTGCATCGAATTTAACTATACTCGACATAACCACTTCACTTAAAATTTTAAAGTAAAACATCGTTAAGGTTCTTATAATAACTAATATCACTAATTTAAAACTTAAGTAACATTTTACACTAAATAAAATTGAATTTAAAATATTTAAAATGTTGTACGGATAGGATTGGTCATAATAACAAAATTTATAAAACGTAATGAATTTAAATCGTCTACACGGCGCAAAGTGTCGACCAGAGCAATAGCGCGCATGTGATATTACCGTCTCGAGCGGCAAGCAAGTAATAAGCTCGGTTGGAGTGAGTGCAGCGCTGCTGTTAGCCCGTCGAGTTAAAGGAGCGCATGCGATACTAGTTTGCGATGACGAATGAATGCAGTGATCGAGGTGCGATAATTGCATACGAAATGATTTACTAACAGGTGTAAATTGAATGACAGTTCTTCTACCATACGTTAAGGTATGGAATCGATAAAAAACCAGTTCAGTGCCAGTGGTTCTTAACCTATTTTTCAATGCAATAACATAAGAAATAAAGTTAAATATAAAACTAAGATAAACTAATGTAAATAGAATTCTGGGACAACAATTTTTGATTATTGTGATATTCTTGTAAGGTCCTTCTCGTTTTTTATAAAAAACACCGGCGATGAGTCATTTTTCCGGGCCATAATTTTCGCGTGTTTTACCCATACATATTTAAATCCTACTTCCTTGGCACGAGATTTCGCTTTGGCGAGTAAGCTTTTATTGTGACGAGTTAAATGGTCGTTAATATAAAACGTTGAGGATGTTGAATAGCCGATGTCAGATGTGTTTAAATTACGTTTCCTTGCGACAGCCACCAAGTCTTCTTTGAGGTAGCGATTGTTGAAACTCATAATAATGGGTTTGGCAGAGTTAGGTAGTCGAGTTGGTACGCGAGCGATGTAATTTATGTAGAGGACATAATCTCATCATGTTATTCTATATCTAATCATGTTCTTAATCGGGAAATTTATATAGTTACCAATTTTTTCCACCAAACTGTATAGATTTTCGTCTTTAGTTTGAGGGATCCCCTTTATTTCAACGTTGTTTGCCCTGGCCCATTGATCTCTTTCTTCCAGCTCGGCGTTCAACCTGGTTATTTCCTTTTGCAGGGTTGGTATGTCGGAGGCAATCTTCTCAACATCTTTAACTCTAACTTCAAGAGTTTGGATTGTGTCAAGGACTGTATCCAAACGCTGATGAGCCATCTCAACCGAGTTTTTTAAGTCCGAGATATCGTTTTTTATTATTTTTAGATCCTGGCACAAGGTAGAAAGTGGGGCAAGCTGGTTCAATATATCATTTAGCTGCTCTTGCATCCTGTCCAGCTGGCTTGGGTATGAAATAGAAGGTACTAGTGGTACTGGTGAAGGAACTGGCGAAGGAACCGGCGAAACCGAGGGGCTTGCTTTACATTTTGGGCAGCGCCAGAAGTTCTTTCTATCGCCTAGGCGCCTAAATCCAGTTTCGGTGATTCCGAAACAGCCAAAACCATATTGGTTTTTGCAAATTGAGCAAATCGGTCCGTCGGTGTGGGATTCGTTACAGATACTGCAAGTAAACATTTTTGGGAACCACTGACTTTTACGTAGGTGGGAGCCAAGTACACTCACTATACACAAGCGATGCCGAGCGATGCTAGGCGATGACTTTTGTACTTTGATATCTTTTGTTCAGTACTTTTGGATCCAGGGTATAACCTTGGAGCAAAATCTTACTTTTTGGGTAGCATAGTCTTGAACTACTTCAGAAAAAGTTAAAATCATCATATGTGTCGATATAAATTTTGAGAAGTTCCCTCGATTCTTCATGGTCACCACTTTAATGTCAAAAGTACCAATTTGGGATTATACCCTAAACATAAAAATAATAATAATTGAAAATCGGTCCACAGATGGCGGAGTAATCGTTGAATATAAAAATAAAAAAATACAGCCGAACGGATAACCGCCTTCTTTTTTTGGAAGTCGGTTAAAAAACGCAGCATTAGTATTACTCATGGGCACGAAATCTCAGTTCACACTGAGACACGACACTACGCGACTCCGCTCGACATTTTAAAGGTAGATTTAACTTTATTCTTTATTTATATAACTATATAGTTAATTTTAACATTATTTACAACACAAGAAGATAAACGTTTCATTGCAAGAGTTTGAATTCCGACCTGCACCGGGCTGCGTAGCGCAGCGCCGCTTTTGCAATAAGCCGTGTATCTTGTGTAGTGAATTAAGTCAATTTTGAAACGCTGTCTTAAAAATGCATTGCCGCGTTCTTACTCGCGTCGCGTTTCGGTGTGAGCTGGCCTTTACTGCCACTTTGATATCTTTTGTATTCGATTAAAAGTGGGTTTGCTGACTGAATGGTTAGGAACTAGGAAGGTAAAATTCTGTGTAAATACACAAATTGCAAATGCAAATTGATATTCATTGACTTACTTTCATGTTCACCAGATTGCAGTAGTCGTCTCGTATCTCGTAGTAAATGCCGAAAATCATCATCAGCTTGGAAAAATCCCTTTTGTCTTCGCTGAACAGCTGCATTAACTTGATTGGGCAATACAGTGTTTCTGATGACTCTGAAAAAGTTATTAAAATACATTATTTTGAAGCAAAACATAAAAAATAGATTAATGTTATTAGGTAGCAAATTAGGATATTTACCTAGTCTTGTCATAAATACTGATACTAAGAAAAAAAAATTCTATCGCAAATTACATTTATTATTTTTACAGTGTGTTTTATTTATTTATTTATTTATTTACAACTTCCAACTTCTATCATTACAGGTTTAAACCTAATACAATAGAGTGTTACTAGTAGGTACTTAAATCTATCTTACTTGCTACACAATAGGTGACCTTAGTGAACTCGTTCAATGAGCACGTAAATAAACCGACGGTGTTTGCGACCGTGTTCAGCGTCCGCAGCGCCCGCGTGAGCGGGTCCATCCGCAGCAGGTTGGTGCGCGCGCGCGATACCTCCAGCAGCGGCGGTCGGCGCCGCCGCTCCGCGTACCCGTCCGGCACACACAGCCTGGCCGCTTGTAACACAGCTGGATTGTGCGTTACACCGCGCAAAACTTTCACTACATATGTGGCCAGGGCCACTTCCCTCCTAACTTCTAATTTATAGTAGCCGACCATACCCAGAACAAATAGCGTTGGATACAGCAACGGATAACCTGGGTACACGCCGTACCTTTTGAGATGTATGAAGCGCACAAATTTGTTCTGGATACGTTCTAGCATATTTATGTATTTGTCCTCGTGTGGGGACCAAATCACGGCATTGCCTTCTAAGTGGCTTTTCACGAGAGCTTCGTAGAGTGCTTTCAAAACTGCGATATTATCAAACTGATGAGCTTGTCGTAGCAGAAACCCTAGAGTGCGATAAGCCTTTTTACATACGTCAACTATGTGTTTTCTGAAGTTTAAATCGGGTGTGAAGTTAACTCCTAGATCCTTAATCTCAGTGACGCGTTTCAGTGGTGTTCCTTCTATGTGGTATTGATGATGACGAGGAGAGCGAGCGCGGCTAAATGACATTACGCAGCACTTAGCCGTATTGAAGTACAGCTTATTGTTACTAGACCACTTCACAATTCAGTCTATGTCCTTCAGCTGTTTGTGATGGTCAGCGTCCTCTATTATTTCCATTATAATTTTTAGGTCATCGGCAAATAATAAGGCTATCGCTTTTTTGATAACTTCCGGTAGATCATTCAAAGTCAAAATAAATAGAAGAGGAGCTAAATTTCTGCCCTGACTCACGCCAGATCTCCTGAAATATGTTTCAGAAAAGCATCCGCCACAGTCCACGTACTGACATCTATCCCGCAGATAGCTTGCAAAGAAAGCCAGGGTATGTGGGGCACAATCTGCCTCAGCTAACTTCGACAGAAGAATATCATTGTCGACTGTGTCGAACGCCTGTCTGAAATAAAAGTATGCTACATCTACCTGATTGCCAGCGTCCACAGCTGGTACAAGATGGATCATCAAATCCAGCAAGTTTCCTGTCGTTCCTCGCTCAGGACTAAAACCATGCTGAGCGTCATTCAACTGGCTACATACCTAAGTATACATGTCACAATGAATGGTGGACTCAAAAACCTTGGCTGGAGTACAAAGGACCGCCACTGGTCTATAATCACTGGGTTCCGTGCCACCCCCGCCCTTTGGTACCGGTACAACACGTGAAAGTTTCCACCGCTCGGGAAACTGCGCGGTTTCTATACACGTGTTGAACATGTGTGTCAAAGGCTCTACTAACACTCTACTGCAGTCCTTGAAAACATACGCTGGTATACCATCCGGCCATCCGAACGCTTGGGCGGCAGGCGAGCGAGTGCGCGGCGCACGTCGCCAGGGCATAGACGCGTGATTTGCACACGTGCGCCCGGCGCCGACGACGCCGCTGCGCTCGCCACCGCCACGCTCAGCGCCGGCTGCTCCGGATTGTACACAGAGTAAAAGTATCGAGCGAACTCATTCGCGGCTTCTAGCTCAGTCAATTGTCAACCATTTCGCATTAACCTTTTTGTAACTGAACTGTTTTTCCTGGATCTCACGTAGCTCCAAAAGGCCCGCGGATCCGTCGCCAGATGGCTTTGCATGCTATCGCAATATCGGTTATGAGCTCGAGCCGTCTCGATTTTCACCCTCGCCCTACATTGAGAGAAGGACGAGTAGTCTGCCGGCAGTCTACTCTGCTTGTACTTTTGGTGTAATTCGTACTTACGTTTTACCTCTCTAATAATATCGGCAGTGTACCAAGCGGGATACTTCCTAGAGCCTAACTAACTATTTTTCTGAGGAACGCAAACGTCAATAGCTTCATAAATTTTATTATAAAAAAAATTAATGCAACATTAGAATCACTTATATTATACATTTCGGACCAATCTATTTCATTTAATAAACTATATAAGCGATAAAAGTCTGCTTTATTAAAGTTCCAACGCTTACTATTTGCTGCCGTCGGAGTGTGATGCCGGGTAAGCGGGCGCGGGGGGCGGCGCGCGCAAGGCGCACCGCCAGCGGCGGGTGATACGCATCCACGGATTCCAGCGCCTCGTCCGCTGCGTCCGCGGAAATCCCGACGAACGCACTTAATACCAAGTCCAGCTGACGATCGTTGCAGTTATATTGAACGAGTTCACCAAAGGCCATAAAATATTCATAGTAGTTACTTACATTTATATTGCACGAGAACCAGTTAAAATCGCCTATTATAACTAAATTTTTACCATATTTAATATAGCTCGTACCATATTTAATATAGGCGTAGCTAGTAGCGCGGTTCAGCAACTAAAAGTACGCCACCGATTTTCCGCCCGTCCATCCGTATCACATCTTAGGATGTGGTATCCCGGAATTGAGAATTCAGCATTTTCTATCGCACTATTTAACCCTGTTTCTGTCATCACAAATAAATCTGCTCCTGACGACCAAATAACGCCAGGAACTGCGTAGTCTAAAGGTACGCAGTCCTCTGACATTTTGATATAAAATGTTAAAATGTTTATTCGGCTTGCAGCGCGGCTTGTTTGGTAGAGCGTCGAAACCAAATCCATTCCTATATTCTACATTCAGAGGCCACACATCCGGTTCACACAACTTTTTGCCGTGGGAGAGCCATGCTTCGGCACGAATGGGCCGGCTCGACCGGAGAAATACCACGGGCTCACAGAAAACTGGCGTGAAACAGCGCTTGCGCTGTGTTTCGCCGAGTGAGTGAGTTTACCGGAGGCCCAATCCCCTACCCCCCTAGAAATGCCGCAGTTGAAAAGCAATTTGTTACCCCAGGAGGGTACCAACTGCGTTGGAGAATCCCTCTCTGGACGTCCATGCTCAGGAACCCCTGGAACTGAACGTGGACGTCCAGGCTGCCCCTCGTATTCTGGGGAGGGCAAAACTGCGCTCCAATCTGCTCGGGGCAAGAGCAAACGCACAAAGGCACCCCCCTCGATATTAAACATGGACTTTTGTAATATCAGGAGATTACACTCCAACCTTAATGCCATCCATTACCACCTTGAGACGGCAAGGCCGGCTTTGCTCTTTTTAACCGAGACGCAGATATCATCTCCGAGTGACACATCATACCTTTCCCACCTAGGGTATTCTCTCGAACACTCCTTTCTGCCCAAATCTGGAGTGTGTGTGTATGTCAGAGATGATATCAGCTCTCGCCGCCTCAGCAATCTTGAGGACAGGGACCTGTCAACATTATGGCTCCGCATAGATTGTGACGACCACCCTCGCGTCTATGCGTGCCTATATAGGTCCCATAGTGGTGACCCCGAGACGGACCGACTCTTGGAACACCTGTAAGCTGCTTCAGATTTTGTGCAGCGGCAGATCCCATCCGCAGAGATCATAATACTTGGCGACTTTAATGCCCACCACGCCGACTGGCTCAATTCCAGTAAAACTGATCATGCAGGGAGATCTGTCTGCAACTTTGCCCTTGCGAACGACTTGACACAACTGGTCACTACGCCTACGCGAATCCCAGATGTGGATGGTCAGAATCCTTCCTTGTTGGACCTTCTGCTGACTTCAAAACCTGACGGCTACCAAATATCCGTAATCGCACCACTTGGTACATCGGATCACTGCCTTGTTAGGAGTTCTGTGCCACTTACGACGGGGTTATGACAGCGTGCTGTTAAATACCGTCGTGTGTGGCACTACAAGTCAGCAGACTGGGATGGGATGCGGTCGTTTTTTGCATCCTATCCTTGGGGGAACGTGGGCTTCTCGCCGGATGATCCCGACAACACTGCCAACTCTGTTGCCGATGTGGTGATGCAAGGGATGGAACTTTTCATGCTGTCCTCTGTAGTGCCAACTGGCGGCAGATTTCGTCCCTGGTTTGGTTCATCCCCCAAAAAAGCTTCTCGCCGGAAGCAGGAGGCTTACCAATCCTGGGCCAATGCAGTGTCTGCTCGGGATTTAAATACCAGCACATATAAAAAGGAGTACACCCTTGCCTCTAGGTCCCTCAAGAAAGAGATCACTCGGGCAAAGAAACAGCACGTCAATAGAATTGGTAAGAGACTTGAGCGCCTCCCCTCGGGAACCCGTGCATTCTGGTCTCTGGCCAAAGCTATTGAAGGAAATTTCTGCAAGCCAACCCTACCATCCCTACACGTAGGAAATGGATCGTTGGCCCAGGACGCAAAGGACAAAGCCGATCTTCTGGGCAAGCTCTTTGCGTCAAACTCGACCCTGGATGACGGGGGGCAGAAACCGCCGACCATACCGCGATGCACGAGCATCATGTCGGATATACGGTTTCATCAGCGCTCAGTGCGAAAAGCCCTCCGTTCCCTTAATATCCAAAAGTAGAGTGGGCCTGACGGAATCCCTCCTATTGTGTTGAAAAAGTGTGTTCCAGAGTTGGCTCCGGTCTTGACGCATCTTTTTCGGTTCTCCTACTCTTCTGGCATCGTCCCGGCTTCTTGGAAGACAGCCTTGGTGCACCCGATCCCCAAAAAAGGTGATCGCTCAAATCCTTCCAACTACAGACCAATCGCTATAACCTCTCTCTTCTCGAAGATAATGGAATCCATTATCAATAGCCAGCTTCTTCGATACTTGGACGGCCAGGGATTACTAAGCGACAAACAATACGGGTTCCGTAAGGGTCGCTCGGCTGGTGATCTCTTGGCGTACCTAACTCATCGTTGGGCTCAGGCAATTGAGTCGAAGGGAGAGGCATTGGCTGTTAGTTTGGACATTGCGAAAGCCTTTGATCGGGTTTGGCATAAAGCGCTGCTATCAAAGCTTCCATCATACGGGCTGCCCGAGAAATTATGTAAGTGGGTCACTAGTTTCTTAGCAGATAGAAGCATAAAGGTCGTAGTTGACGGTGAATGCTCTGAAAATCAGTCTGTTGATGCTGGTGTCCCTCAGGGCTGTGTGCTATCGCCTACCCTTTTCATACTGCATATCAATGACATGTTACAGACAAACGGCATTCATTGCTATGCGGATGATAGTACAGGTGATGTATATACCGTACGTATAACCGTATGGCTGTATATACCGGCTCCCCCAATATTTCTCGGCTAAATGTCATTGAGAGTCGAAACGAACTTGTGTCTAAAATAGAGAATTCATTGGAGAAAGTCTCTGAATGGGGTTGACGTAACTTAGTCCAATTCCACCCCGCCAAGACACAAGTCTGCGCGTTCACCACTAAAAAGTCACCAATGGTCGTATATCCTCGTTTCGAGGGCACATCTTTAACCATCTCCCCTAGCATTGAGATACTTGGCGTCAACATATCGAGCGAAGTCCAGTTCCGATATCATCTAGAGGGTAAGGCCAAGTTAGCCTCGAAGAAGCTTGGTGTTCTTAACAGAGCGAGACAGTACTTCAGTCCGGACCAACGCCTACAACTCTACAAGGCGCAGGTTCGGCCTCATATGGAATATTGTTCTCATCTCTGGGCAGGGGCGCCAAAATACCAACTGCTCCCTCTGGATCGTATCCAACGAAGGGCCGCTCGAGTTGTTGACTGCCATAGTGTTTCAAACAGCTTGGACCCCTTGGAATTACGCCAAGATGTAGCTTCACTCTGCATCCTCTATCGGTTGTATCACGGGCACTCCCCTCTGAGGAATTGTTCGGGATCATACCACCTGCAACTTTTCGCCATCGTCCCACGCGAAAAACATACCATCCTCATCACCTTGATGAGTGGCAGTCTTCCACCGTGCGCTTTTCGCGTAACTTTCTGCCGCGAACTGTAAAACTCTGGAACGAACTGTCACCAGCAGTATTTCCGGACCTATACGACCTGCAAACCTTCAAGAAGAGAGCGTATTCCCTCTTAAAAGGCCGGCAACGCACCTGCAGCTCTTCTGATGTTGCGAGTGTCCATGGGCGACAGTAGTTGCTTACCATCAGGTGACCAGTTTGCTCGTTTGCCCCCTTATTTAATTAAAAAAAAAAAAAATTAAAATTACCTTCTGTGATAACGACCTTAAAAGAAGCATACTCCCGTTCGGTTTTAGGTTACAGTTTTTCGATATCGATTTCACAGTCCTTGCCGAGTATATTTTCTATGTAATCCTTCAAATTTTTTCGCTTGTGCTCGTATCTAGTCTCCACACATGCAGGAATTTCTTACGTTCGACAGCTTTTAGGGATACTGTAGACGTATTGCCGCCTCTTTTTATCGGGTTTGTACGTTTACGATTTCTAACTTGTATCCAATTCAGACCTCCGACTTCAGTATTTCTGGTCACCGCTGCATAGGAATTGACATTGGGCTACAGCGGCGCGGACACCGGCGGCAAGGGCACTTGCGGCGCGGGCACAGGTGCCAGTACCGGTGTGGGCCACCGCGGCGTGGGCACCTGTGAGTGCGGCGCACGCAATTCATGCTTGGCGCTTCCGGTGGTGCGGCCGGCGCCGGCGCCGGCGCGGGTTGTAGGCTGTGATGGTCCAGTGACGCTCAGTTCAAGTTTTTGTCCCTCCTTCTGTTTTAACTTCTCCGTTTTTAATAAAGAAATTTCCTGTTCACAGGCGAAACGTTTTTCCTCCGACTCAGTTAATTTCAGTGTTAGCTTACTATTCTCAAGCGCTAGTGCCGTCGTGGTAGACCGAAATTCTTCTAATATTTTAGTTTCGAACGCACTGAGTTTAGCTATTATTACGCTGTTGACTTCGGAGACTATATCATCGGCGGTTACAATCGTCGAGCCCATGTTTTCTTTGAATATAATTTCGTCGAACGATTGGTTACAAGTTTCCTTACAATCAGAACGAACACCACGTATAGGAGTGTCGTCCGTAACTCGTATGCGCTGGGTAAAATTCAAACAGGCATCACATTTAAATTTCTTCCTTATTTCTACTTGTCCTTCCCTGAAGGCAGCCGTAGTGATATTTACGCATCCATAATGGAATCCATTTTTGCATCCAGTACATTTAAAAATATCGCCCACATCATCTTTCCTAGAGCAAATTACGCAATTCATTTTAGATTTTACGCATTTTACGCTGCACTTTAAGCGATTTAAATATTAGGCGTCCAGTGCATATACATACAGCATTAAAGCGCTGAAAGCGTTTTTCAGTACAAATATTCTGCACAGATCGGCCACACTGCATCGGCGGCCATACTCCGAACTTGCGGCCAAAAGGTTTTAAGCGCCGCGCAAATCGCGGCACTTACGCGTTCACGTAAACACTGTAACCTTGTCACTTTTATAAACACAAAATATTGTTTCAATTATCTGTTTTTATTGATTATCACGAAAATACACTATTAACAGTTATTTTAACACAGTCACTAATTGGAATGGGTAATAATTAAGGCTTGTAGCAATAATTATATTAACCAGAACTACTAAAACTTCCAAAAACTAATTAATTTCCGGGAGTAAACAAAAATACGTGTCGATGCCCGCGCGATGTAGTGTCGTGTTAGTTTAATATATAAATATAAAACAATTTAAAATGTAAAAAACTTATTCGATGTGGTCTCCATTGGCTGCATTACAGGCCTTTAAACGCTGAGGCCAGTTATCAATAGAAGCACGCACTCGGAAAGAGTGCGTGCTCTTTCGAGAAATGGGAAAATTTTTCACTGCCAATCTTACGGATTGTTTGACCATCATAATCTAGCGGATTAAAATCGGGACTAGACGACGGCTATTCGGCGGTTCAGCTCTAATGAAGTCCGAAACGTTCGTTTCCAACCAAGGCTGCGTAGACCGAGCTTTATGACCCGGCGCCGAGTCTTGCTGAAAGGATCATTCTTGGTTATTGAATATGGTGTTGTTAAGGCGCTTTACTACCTTCTCAAGAATGGTATCTTGATACACTTGTGCCGATGTTTTGATACCTTTTCCACAAAAGTATGGCTCAGTCACTCCTTCATAGCTAATACCACACCAAACCATCACTGAAGTCGGATAGTGCCCACGTTACACTCTGTCGACTAATTGGGAAGTTTCCTTAGAGCTTTGAGCATAAATACGGTTATTTTATTTGTTAAATGGTGATCAATTGTAAAAAAAAATTCTTATCCGTAAACAAAATTTTCTGTTACCTCCCTTTGCGTACCACTTCAGTAGTTGTTTCGATTTTACCACCCTATTCTTTTTGAAATTATCAGATACGAAATGACCAGTACGTCTCTTATAGGCTGCATGTCCTAAGTCTTCTTTTAAAATACGCGACATGGATCTAGGTGCTATCTACATCTTCCGAGATAAAATCTTTTGCTTTCGGACAGGATTTCTTCGAATTCTTTCACTTACTGCTTTGACCACCTTTTTCGAAAGAATACTACGTGGACGGCCAGATCTTTTTCTGTCACAAACAGAGGAGGTCTCATTGTACCTATTGATAGCCCGGTACACAAACATTTTACTAATACCAAGCGTATGGAGAGTTTTAAAAATTGCATTTGGTTCCATACCTACTTTGTGTAATGCCATCACAGCGATTCGGTTCTCTTTATCACCCCACTCCATTTCGCAAACACACACAATATCGCAAAATATTGTACAATGTATTGGCGCCAAAATGAGAAACCCAATGAACAATCATATAAAATGACAGATTCTAAATTCAAATGTAATATTTTGTTTATTTTTAATTGTAACAGTATTTATGGCCAGACTAAGTATATTATAACGTTTCTAGTTACTGATATCTTCATGAATTTTGTCCTGTACCACCAAAGTGATTATAAAACTAAATGATTTGTGATTATATAGATCAACTGGAATCACTCTAAACTCTAAGAGACGGGACAGTTAAATATTGGACACTAGCTTTTGCACGGGACTCCGCCCTCGTAAATATATTATCCCAGGAGACCACTGTACTTTTTCGGGATAACATATAGCATATGTATTAATCCAGAGCTCAAACTACTACCATACCTAATTCCATCAAAATCCGTTCAGTAGTTAGCGTAAAAGAGTAACAAACATCAATCTATAGTATTAGGATGAAAGTTGGATCCAACGTGTTATATCTAAGACAAACTAAAACTGGCATTACACAATTGATAATTTTGACGACCTCTTTGGCTCAGTGGTTGAGCGTGTTGGTGCTCAAGCCGGGGGTCACGGGTTCGAATCCCGCCGAAGGAACAAAAAGGTTTTTCCGTGTTCCTGAGTAATGGATGTGCATTAAATATGTGTATAATATAAAAGTATTAAATATGTTTCCGTTGTCTGGTAACACAAGTTCTTCGAGAACTTACGACGTGGCTTGAAGCGTCCATAGAATATATATAGAATATTATAGTTAGTTAAGTTTCACCTACTGTTCCCTGACATCCACTTGTAGTCGTCTTCCGATAACACGATGACATTCTCGCGCACGAAGATGTCTACGCCTTGGCCGAGGAGGCAACAGTTAGCTTGCGTTAGGAAGATTTCAGCAGCCTGTGAAATATGATCATTTTTGATACGAAATCTAAGAAGGTTATTTGTATATATTTGTTACAAGAAGGTGATACCTTCTGTTTTTTCATGTTCCATGTGACGGCATACATGAAGAAAAATATTTTTAACAAAACTCCTTTTAAACCAAGGTTTGTGTAAATTAAAAAAAATAGTTTGTTAAGAGTTAGATTTTTTTCCAGAATTTTTTCCTCATTTGGAAAATTTGCTATCAATCTCTTTTTACGTAAAGGGTAAAAAGTAGGGTTGCAAATATTCGAAAATTTTGATATTCGAATATTTGATTTCTATGAGCATTATTCGAATAATAGAAAAAAAAGAAATATTTTTTGACGATTCATGCTTAAAAACTCTTTAGAAAAATTATTTTGAACGAATAATAACTTTTAAATTTTCAATAACTTTTGAAGTAATTTGAAAAAACCTATTATGCGTTGATAGTTACGGAACCCTCCTTATACATGCTCTTGGTTAGGTTATTTATAACGTTGTCGTTGTCGTCGTTGTCGTTTATTTATAACGTTTATAGTTTTTTAATATATATATATGTTAGAGGCTATCTCATTTTCCCGTTGCTAAGTTATAAAATCAGAAGGTTGGTCACGTGGCCAAAAAAAGTTCCGTGGCTGCACTTCTTACTTCCCTTTAGCTAATTTTAGTTTTAGAATAATGGTGGAAGTTTAGGAAAGGTTTAAGCGGTGAGAAATATTGTAAAATTGCGGGAATAATACTGACAATGACGATTGAATTTTCTCATACTAACTGTTTTAACTGTAATATGATAATTACCTGTCAACTATTTATAGGTCTGTTCAGTTTACGTGTTTCATTTATTTTAAAATAAAATCAGCCGGCCCCATGTGGGTAGATATAAGTGTAGTTATTTATTTATTCAAGTTTATAGTTAGGACAGAACAACGTATGTTGCGACAGCTAGTTTATGGTAATAATATAACGTAATGCAACATAATATTGTTTGCAGCCAAATTTAATTTTTTTCTTTATTTACTAGATTCATAGCGCATTAAAAATAAACCCCACTCGTTGTAAGTGTGAAAAACAAATACAGCCGAACGTCTAACCGCCTTCTTTTTGGAAATCGGTTACAAAGCGTGAAAACTCAAAAATAACTGTACCAATTACCAACAAAATTTATACGAGATTGGACAATAGACATTGATAATATAAATATACAAACATCTTTATGTAGTTTTCCCACTCTCAGTAGTAACTGGGTGTACGCTTGGAAGCAGGCGTTGATGGTGAGATTGATTCCGAAGGCGATGTTGGCGGTTGGAATGCCTCTTCTGGTCTTGCTGTTGTCCTGAATGTCATCAAATCTGAAAAACATAATATCAAAATTAGCACGTTGCAAGAGACGGCACTAGTGGCATATTTTTATGTACATGTTAATATTTTCAAGCAGAGGTAAAATTTAATGTTGGAGGAATTATTAACGAAAATCGTAACATCCTCATATTTTTACACGTGGGGTCTGAAGGGTTAAAACCTCTGTAAAAAATGAATCTATTGTATAAACATTGAATATTTCAACACATTAGCAAAATATCTATTGTTAATACATTCACAAGTTGAAAAAGAAGCAGATACACTACTTTTTTGGTTTAAAAATACTATTATTTTGTTTGTGGGAATTGATGACTAAACGATTCCTCCTGCGGTTCCGGAACCCGAACCCGGATTCCGGAACCGCAATTATTTCTATAGCATTGAAACAAGTAAAAAAACTTACAGAAAAGTAATATTTGAGAACTGATCTGCGAGTTCTTGTATTTCCTCTAAAATATGCTTCGGTATCTTCAGCCAGTGGTTGAAGGCTTCAGGGACGTAGTACGCGATAACAGGGTTGCTTTTCACTTGCCTAATGTAGTGAAATGGTTTGATGATTTCCTGTAAATTAGGTATGTATTTTTAGTCAGGCTAAAATCTATCAAATAATTAAAATTACCAACATTTGAAAAAGATATAGTCGCTAAGTCGAATATAACCACGTTTTCGGCTAAACACATGCCGCACATTATAGACGACTGAATTTTTTTTATTGCATAAATAAATAGTACTCTTAAATATGAGTAACTACTCAGAAGAAACAGTATACTAAAAACCAATATTTTCATAGGTACAGCGATTTCTTTACAAAATTTCGCAAGTCTTGGAATAACGTTCCATACAAAAGTCGTGCCCAACTGTGACGTTACGGTTAGTAAAAGTGTATGAAGTACTAGCAGCTGTTTCCCGCAGCACTGCCCGCGTAAGCATACTATCGGGTATCCCGTGGGAACACTGTACTTTTCCGGGATACAAAGTAACCTGGATACAAAGTAACCTATGTACGTTTTAATCCAGAGCATAAACTACTACCATACCAAATTTCATCAAAATCCGTTCAGTAGTTTTTGAGTGAAAAGTAACAAACATCCATCCATCCATCCATCCTCACAAACTTTCACATTTATAATATTAGTAGGATATTGACCAATAAACATGATCTAACGATTTAAATTACTTTTTAATATATAAAACTACTTTTAGACTTATATAAAACTTAGATAAACATAAACTATATATAAAAGTTGGACATAATATGCTGTCGCTGACTTTTTTGTAGGCAATATCAAGCTCTACAACTTTTCTTTAGGACTTAATCATATAACTCCCTATCGGTAAGGCAGCGTTCGTAAGAAACGTTTTCTTTCGACCGTTTTTTCTACGATTTACTTTGAATAGGCTACCACGAAAAAGTATTTTAATTTTAATTTAAAATAAAAAAAAATAAAGAATGTCGTTATAGGTTCACCAATTACGGCCACAAAGCAAGCACAAGTTGCCTGTGGTCGAATCGCTTAGCTGGTACTGCGGTTTAAGAGATTAACCAAGAAACCTATAACAATTAACACTGCACTTTAATTCGCAAAAAAGAAACGATATACTAGTCCTCCTAGCAAAGTTTATATAGAAGTGAGCTGGCGACGAAGCGGCCGTGCGTAGTTAGGTTATTACCTAAGGTTATTACTTTAGACTATATTTATGTTAATATTTATATTCATTAATATAAAAATATATTAAAATATATGAGATCAAGCTTAAGACGTAAATATTGTATAAACAGATTAATTTTAATTTTATAAATTTTATCATTGATAACTCCATAAGCACAAAAAAATTGTAAGTTTTGTAGGGATATAACGTATCCATATACGTTATATCCCTACATCCATATATGTACTGGATTAAAACGTATATAAACTTACAATTTTTTTGTGCCGCGACACGGATTGATATTTTTCATTATTGTCACATATTTAACTCACAGCAAAAATTCGTGGCATGCCTAATTCAATAGTAAAAAAAAAGATGACTAGAGTTTGTCACTACCAATTAAGCGTATCTATACATATAATAAATTATTAAATAACAAGTTCAAGTTTGTAATCTCTGCCATATAACATATTTTGACGACACAAAAGGTACAAAATGCGTATAAATTATATTCGTTCATAGTTATTTACCTATAACGACACGCTTAATTTTTTTTTGTGTAATCGGTAGTGTGACAGCCATTTTATGTAAGATTTATCTAGATAATAATGGCGTGAATGCCTACTATCATTTAGATAAAACAGCATATTTCGTTTTTTAAATTAATGTCGCAAACAGGAATCGAAACCTCGTACTTAAAAACACATTTGTATTATTGCGCTTTCATAGTATTAATGTTGTGGTACAAATTCCGCTAAGTAATAAAGGAATTATATGTTTATTATATATATTTTATATATATTTTATAAATGTAATTTACTATAGACAATACATAAGAAAATAAAAAAATTAAGTTACCTCTGAATTGTCAAGCAGTGAACGAGCTGATGATGATGAATTATAGCTAAGAACACTCTTGATCATGTCAGCTTTTAAAAAAATCTAGATTAAAATACATTAATCGGTTCAACCGTTTTAAATGCACATTAAATAAATTATTAGCACTTTTATTACTACGTTCGATACGAGTAGATGTCACTTTACGGGTACTATACTGTATAATATCTTACATATTTCTGAATCGCAGTATCGTTGTGTTTGATGTGAGGATATAATGTTCGACTACTTATATATTATACGGTGAAATATGAATAACCAATAAGTGAAATGATGTTGCCTGTTGAATGATATCTATTGCATTTCTTAACTAGCATAATATTATAATTTTCATTTATAACGTTCTTTAAATTTAGAAAAAATTTGGCTCGCTCCACTGTCCGCGCTCGTGAAAAAGGTATTTTTAATTTCAAGTGTTTTGATAACTTATTATTATAATATTATTCCAAAAATATGTTCAATTGGGAAACGGGAAAATATAAAATAAAAAAATAAGTGAAAAGAACTACTTTTCCTGGGCACGACCACGACTCTAGCTTGACCATTTTTTTTCCATTTCCAGACCATTTCTGGATTTCTATCTGAATTTTGTTCTTGTTTTGGCCTTTTTAGATCCATTTTTTACGTAGTCGGGTTATAGTTTTTATATAAAATTCATAGATGTATTATTAATATAATACATCTATGAATTTAGACATAAACATGACACAAGAACATTATGATTATTGTTTTTATTTTGTTAAATTTATGTTTATTCAGTTTACTTTAATTGCATTTTGTCTTATGAAACAAAGCTAAATTATTACAAAGCTTAATTTGTGTATGCACCTGCAAAAACTTTTCTTGAATTCTAATTTGAAACGAAAATCTTGGTCGATTCTGCTAAATATTAGGTCATGAAATTGGCGTTTTTAAAGGAGGAACATAAAGTCGATTTTTTTAAACAATATATTTATTTAATCAAAGTATATACCATTGCTATCTAAGCACTTTTGCCATCTCATAGGTAGTTCATTGATTCCTTTACTAACAGAACCATTCGGACAGGAATCAATAAAATCTGTGAAGGCGCTTTGGACTGCCCCATCGGAGTTGAATTTTTTCCCTTGCAAGAGGTTATCCAAATTTCGAAAAAGATGGTAATCTGTTGGAGCAAGGTCCGGGGAGTACGGTGGATGTCTTAGACATTCCAATTGAAGCTCCTCTAATTTGGTAGCCGTCTGTTGTGCAGTACGTTGTCCTGAAGCAGCAGTGGCCTAGAGCAAATTACCAACCTCGGTTGTTTAGCAGCTAGCTTTTCCATCATGATTTGCAGTTGCTGGCAAAATACATCTGTCGTAATCGTCTGGCCAGATTTAAGAAAGCTGTAGTGAACGACTAGTCCACCAAATGCTCATAAGGATTTTTTTTGAGTCAATTTTCGCTTGGGCAGGCTTTGGCTGGTTCGCCAGGGTTCAGCCATTGCGATAAGCGTTTCCAATTATCGTACGGGATCCACTTTTCATCACAGGTAATGATTCTATTTAAAATCCCTTCATTATTGAGCCGGTTGAGTAATGTAACGCAGCAGTCGACACTTGGTTGTCGGTTTGCTGCACTCAATTCATGAAGTACCCACCTCTCAAGCTTTTTAGCCTTCCCAATTTGCTTCAAGTGAATTAAAATAGTTTTATCACTATCACCGCAGCCTGCAGCTAACTCGGACGTGGTTTGCGATGGATCCGCTTCCACCATAGCCTTCAATTCTTCATTATCAATTTTGGTCTCCGGCCGTCCACGGGGCTTATTCTGTTGGTCGAAATTTCCAGAACGAAAACGTTGGAACCAAAAATGCTCTGTGTTTTCTTTTGCGATTTCCTCAAAATGTTTGTTAATTTATGTCCATAACTAATGGAGGACACATATGGTGATTTGATTTTGACTTTTTCTGAAGTAACCCAAGCATATGCTACCAAAAAGAAAGATTTTGCACCAAGGAGGATCCAAAAGTACTAAACCTCCTGAATGTTTGGGGATTCCAGCATTGTAAATTCCTAACCTAACCTAACCTAACTATTTCTCTACACTATCTTCATAATTTTGAAGTCGGTGTCAGCCAACTTAAACGTGAGTTCTATAAAATATTGTTTTGCTTGGGCTGATGCCGACTTCAAAATTGTGAAGATAGTGTAGAGCAGGGGTCTCCAAACTTTCCAGCCTTAGGGCCATACTGATTACTCCAGTAAGTTCCGAGGGCCAAAACCATATTATCATTGTTGCCGGTGGTAAAAAGTGAAATAATCCACTGATGAAAAAAAAGTCCGAAAAAAACGCAATGTTTAAATAAGGCTGCAAATCGGACTAAAGTCCGCAAAACGGCAACACAGCATATTATTAATTTTCCTGTCATTATCTGTAATTTCTAGATTAGTCGTAGAGTACGAGCCATGAGGAGTAATGTGACACGACATCTGGTGGACACAAGCGGAAATAGGTAGTACCTTCTATCGCTAACAGATGGCGCTAATATCACGTACAGAATAATCTCGTTGGTTCGAGAAAGTTCTGGTGTCTTCCACTTACTTCTAGATGGCAGTAATTGGAATATATAAGAAGGCTAGTGGCGCAACCACAAGTCAGTTCCTATACAGAAATAAAATAGTACGTACCTACTTAAAACGTGTTTGTGCGTGTTTAAGTTTAACACATCTTTGTAACAGTATTTTGATTTGAATTGTTGCTTTTGTGTGTGATTTAGTAGTATGGAAAAGAAGCGAAAAATTGATAGTGAATGCAGAAAATTCAAAGATCAGTGGAACATTCAGTATTTCGTAATGGAGTCCAGTAACACGGCGCTATGTTTGATTTGCAATGAAAGCATAGCCGTTCTCAAGGAATATAACATTAAACGTCATTATGAAACAAAACATTTTCAAAATTACTCAAAATATACAGGAAGTTTGTAGACAGAAAAATTCGAAGCTATGAAGCGCGGATTGAAATCGCAGCAATCTTCATTTACAAAACTCAAAACTGGACAAGAGGTTGCAACTCGTGCTAGCTTTCGTGTGGATCTTGAAATTGCAAAACGTGGAAAATTATTCACCGATGGAGAAATGATCAAAGAATCCATAATTGCAGTAGCCGAAGAAATGTGCCCTAAAAAGGTAAATTTATTAAAAACTGTCAGTATGTCTACACTGTGTCTCGAAGGGTAGAAAACATCGCTGAATTATATCCTCTCAACTGTTCGACAAAAATGGACATGTTGAGTGGTTTTCTTTGGCCTTGGATGAGTCAACGGATGTGTTAGATACTGCTCAGGTGTTGATTTATATTCGAGGAGTAGATAAAAGCTATGAAGTGCATGAAGAACTTCTTGTTATGTATAGTATTTATGGCACAACACTGGTACAGATATTTTTAAAGGAGTTGAAATGGCCATTAATCAAAATAACCTTCGATGGAAAAACTTGAAATGTATTACAACTGATGGAGGCAAAAACTTGAGTGGGAAAGATAAAGGAGTTGAGCTCTTATGTCAAAGGCTGTAGAAAATGACGGTGGTTCAAAACCATTAGTCTTACATTGTATCATTCATCAACAGTCTGTGCGGAAAATGTTTGGATATGTCTGAAGTTCTGAAACCAGTCATATCAACTGTTAATTTTATCAGATCTTTTGGGCTGAATCACCGACAATTCCGACAATTTATTGAAGAGATTGGAGAAAATGACTTACCTTATCATACTGCTGTACGTTGGCTTAGTTGTGGGAAAGTCCTTCAGCGCTTTTTTGAACTTCGAGCAGTGATCGAAATTTTTTTGAATGAAAAGCATCGCCCTCTTACTGAATTACAAAACAACGCATGGCTGTGGAAGTTCTATATTGATTTGACAAAACATGTGAACGAACTGAATTTGAGACTGCAAGGATCCAGCATCTTCCTAATTTATACACTAATATCAAATCTTTCCGGAAGAAATTGATACTGTTTCAATCACAACTACGAAGTAAATGTTTTTCACATTTTAAAAACATGTGAAATATTCAGCCACACCACTGAGACTGAGTTTCCTATCGATTTTGCAATCGAAACTTTGAGTGCTTTGAAAATAAATTTTGATACTTGTTTCTCGGACTTTGATGCCATTGCGAATCAAATTAAGATTTTTCAGAATCCTTTTGATACTGATATTGAAACCCTAGCCCCGGAACTTCAAATGGAAATGATTGATCTACAGTGCAGTGATATAATTAAGAACAAATATCAAAACTCATCTTTGTTGGAATTTTATAAGGGTCTTCCACTGACACAATTTGATAATTTGCATTTTGCTCGTGAGCTGTTTTCTGTTATTGGTACTACTTATTTGTGTGAGAAGACCTTCTCCAAAATGAAGTACACAAAAAATGTTTACAGATCTAAATTAACTGATGAGCATCTTAAATCTCTTTTAATAATTGGTACAAGTAATTGGTACAAATAAATGTCTTTACTCATTACAATTTTGTGTTTTTTTATCCAACTTATCACAAAAACAATAAAAATAAGCCTACAACAATGTTAAGAGTAGTTAGCCCATGACCATATCAATGTAGATGTCATATTAATAATTATTCAACATAAAATTGGAAGACTTCAGTAAACTAAATTTAATTTGCTATAAAAAATATGTTCTCTAAAAGGAGTTTACAAGTATGCTAGCTCTCCGCGGGCCGGACAAAATCTGTCCACGGGCCGGATGTGGCCCTTGGGCCGTAGTTTGGAGACCCCTGGTGTAGAGCATCGTTTCTCAAGGGTCGAGAACCTTGGGGTGGGGTCGAGTTTGTTTTTACATAAGTTGGTAGTTTGTTGAAAAAGAATAAATACAAACTACATATTATAGGTACAAAAGTTTCGTGTTTCGAATGAATCTTTTGTATCGATCGTCGAAAAAACGTTCGAACCAGTGAAGGCTAATGAAATTAAATCTTTTGAAATGAATAGCTGATAAAAAAAGCGCGCTATGTACATATTATTATTACTAGCTGACCCGGCAAACCTAATTCATAAGAATTGGTCAAGCCGTTTCGGAGGAGTGTGTCCCCGAACACTATGACCTGTGCTATGACACAAGTTAATATTTTATATATTATATTAGATACAATGACAATATATTAACATCGGGGAACTATATTCTTGCATACGTGGCAACACAGAATGGCGTTTTGAGTTCATGTAATGCTATGTTAAAATATCTTTTGCCCGCAGGATCGCTTTTTTTCGCGAATTTTTTTTGACACCTTTAACAATTATCGTCATAAATTAAACAACTTCCACAAAAACTTAACTAATTATTATCGACCTAAACCTTCCTAAGGAACTCTGTCGGTAAATGTAAGCTGCATGAAAATTCTTTCAGTAGTTTTTGAGACTATCCCGAACATACAGACAGACAGACTCAGCGCGTAACTTAAATTTATAATAAATTTTAGAAAGAAGTGGAAATTGGCCCGCCCACGCTAGTTAGACGACCTTAGACTGGGACTGTATTGTCCGGAATCCGGTAGGCCAAGAAAAATTCAGAGCATTGAACTAGAACACAGCTCTAACAAGCTGAAAGTCAAAGTGTCGAGTGTCAAACTGACATGATATATGACATTGAAATTGTATGTATATATATATAACGTACATGTTTTATATATTATATAACATACATATATGATAGTGATAGTAATGACGATTATTACAAACATAATTTTAGCAATAGAAAAATTTCAAACACATTGACATCGGTGCACAAAACTCTGATGAGTATGATGGTGTTTCTTGTGAAGATGGTGGTGGATATATATATATATATATATATATATATATGTTAAAGATAATGATAATGAGATAGTACTTTTTGCCGATGACACTACACAAATTTTTAATGTGAAGCGACGACAGTCAGATAACGACGAGTAGAAATAGTGCTCTTTCGAAAATAGTACATTGATTTAATGTTAACAACTTATTTTTAAATTCAAATAAAACAAAATGTTTAAAGTTTACGTTGCCCAATGTCAGGCAAGTATAAACCAATGTACTATTAAATGATGAGAAAATGAACTCAGTGGACACCACTGTGTTTCTAGGTATAACAATAGATAGTAAATTACAGTGGGGTCCTCATATTGCTAATCTTGCAGATAGGCTCAGTTCTGCAGCATATGCATTCAGAAAAATTAGAGATATTTCTGACAAAGACCCACGCACTAGTTTATTTTAGTTAATTTTATAAAAGATTGTCTTACGGCATCCTTTTATGGGGAAATGCCGCCGACATTAATACAATATTTGAGCTGCAGAAGCGAGCAACGTGTTCAATTTAAAAAATGTCCCTTTTTGAATCTCTGAGGGAAAAGTTTAAAGAGATAGGTATTCTGGCCGTCGCTTCTCAATACATTTTGGATAATATATCATATGTTAAAAATAATATTAGTAATTTTAAAACTAAAAGCGATAATCACTGTAGAAACACTAGAAATAAGCACAAGCTAGATATACCGGTGATCAGACTAATTAAAGTAAGCAAATCCTTTAAAGGTAAATGTATATACCTATACAATAGAATCCCAAATCACATTCAAAATCTTTCCATTAATAAAATTAAAAAAGTAGTTAAAGAACGTTTTGTGTGCTAAAGCATAATATAGGGTCAATGATTTTATTGACGATCGCACACAATGGGCACAGGATGGCCACCTGCACGGCTGCTTCTATGTACTATATGTATTGAATTTTGTTAATATTATAAAGACTTAAGTTTATGTACATATTGTAAAAATATTTTTTGTTTAAGAGGTGGCCCAGTGCATGTTTCTTACGCCGGTTCTCCTCGCCGGTTCCCGAACCGGTGGTAGGCATCACGTAGGAACAATTCCATAATCGTTGCTTTGTAACCTGTTTGGAAATTAAACTTTTTTGATTTTTGATTTTGACTTAATGCTTACAGCTACATTAATAATATTGTATCTTATCATTATTAGCACTGGTGATTGTTGAGTAGGTCCACAGATTGATAGTGCTTATTTGGGGAAATACCACGGCCTGTCAGAAAACTGGCATAAAAGAACGCTTGAGTTTATTTTGCCGAGAGAGTGAGAATAGCGGAGGGTTTCTGTATTTATAACTTTCTTAAAATGTGTCAATAATAATAATTTAATAAATATAACTAAAAAAAGAGAAAAAATATTATTTTTAAACAAAAAATTAAAACCGACTTCCAAAGTAAAAATGCACAAAAAAGTATGAAATAAAACTTATTTCATAATTAATTCCCCTTTTAAATTCGGCTAAAGTTTTAACTATTTCTCTACTCAATCTTCCTAATTTTGAAGTCGGTACCAAACTATATTCAATAATTTTATAGAACTCACGTTAAAATTTGGTAGGGAAATCCGAATTTAAAAGGGGAATTATCATTATTATTTCCTTAAATTAAAACTCAACTCACTTCCGTTATTGATTCTCTTGTGTGCTGAATTTGATTCATGTTTAATAAGTTTTTTTTTTTAAGATTATATGCGTTTTTTCCTTGACTTCCTTTGATCTTCCTTCCTTTGATCAAGGCTTTATGATGAATGAGTGTTACGTATGCAAGCGGGTTTATATATAGAAACCGGAAATTTATATTTTAATTAAAAATAATTGTACAAAATTATCACCGAGTAAAATCTTAACTTGGATTAATAAAATAAGGATAAAAACGCCATAAACCTCTTGGAATTCCTTGCATTTTGTGAACCAAAGCAAATTTTTTTAGATTCGATGAGAGCACTATTTTTTTCAACCCACAGTAAACTAGCGTGGTGGAAAACAACGACGTAAGCAGGAACAATTGACAACTACGTATTCGTAACTTTACCAAAAAAGAATCGCATGAAAATTATGACAGCGCCCACACAATCGACATTCGATAACGTTACGAGTACGTAGTTTTTAATTATTCCTGCATGGGCTACTGATAACCTACATGAAGACTACTACATGAACCTACCTACGGAGAAATACCATGGGCTCACAGAAAACCGGCGTGAAACAGCGCTTGCGCTGTGTTTCGCCGAGTGAGTGAGTTTACCGGAGGCCCAATCCCCTAACCCCCTAGAAATGCCGCAGTTGAAAAGCAATTTGTTACCCCAGGAGGGTACCAACTGCGTTGGAGAATCCCTCTCTGGACGTCCATGCTCTTCCTGAGCATGGAACTGAACGTGGACGTCCAGCCCCTCGTATTCTGGGGAGGGCAAAACTGCGCTCCGATCTGCTCGGGGCAAGAGCAAACGCACAAAGGCACCCCCCTCGATATTAAACATGGACTTTTGTAATATCAGGGGATTACACTCCAACCTTAATGCCGTCCATTACCACCTTGAGACGGCAAAGCCGGCTTTGCTCTTTTTAACCGAGACGCAGATATCATCTCCGAGTGACACATCATCTCTGGAACGAACTGTCACCAGCAGTATTTCCGGACCTATACGACCTGCAAACCTTCAAGAATAGAGCGTATTCCCTCTTAAAAGGCCGGCAATGCACCTGCAGCTCTTCTGATGTTGCGAGTGTCCATGCGCGACGGTAGTTGCTTACCATCAGGTGACCCGTTTGCTCGTTTGCCCCCTTATTTAATAATAAAAAAAAAAAACATCACATTGAGGAGAGAATCTAGTGTGAGGATGTAATTGATCGGTGATAATTACGAGTTACGAGTTGGTTTAATAGCGTATTGTATTAAAATATTAAAATCGGTGATAATTATTATGATGAGTAGGTACGAGTTAGTATAATAACGTAGGTATTGTATTTTGTAGTCATTGCTTTCATTATTATCTCTGTATTATTTCCTTTTACCCGACTACGACGAAGTTAAATGGAAGGGTAATGATTTCGCCAGTTTATGTATGTATTGTTTTTCCAAACTTCCAACGTAGCGCGTAAACTACCAGTTCGATTTTAATAAATGAGGTGTCAAAAGATCCATAATAATAGGCCCGGTTACATAGGCTATATAATTTACGTAGTCGGGTTACAGTTTTTTTTTTTATTGTAGTTATTAGAAATAAACAGTACCCTTTGTATCTTTTTTTATGTTGTGTACATAGTGTTAAAAAAAATTGTCATAAATATTCTTTGCCCAAGCCTCCGTCACATTGAGAATGTGACGGAGGCTTGGGCAAGTGCCAAATCATAATGCAAATAATACGAATCTGTTAAGCGCTACACCGCTTTAGAGACTCACTCAGACAAACGAACTCACTTCAAAAGCAAATTCAACATAGTTTTTAAACATGTAAAACTAAAAAATACAATTAATAAGCTTTATGGTATTGCGTGATTCATAGACTATGGAGAAGTGTCAAATCAAAGTTTGTTTATATGACGCGCCATTGCTAAACAAAACAAAGTCTTCAGGTCCATGTTACATATTGAATATTGTTGAATATTTAAATAATGTGAGAAATATTATTTCTTGTTCAAAAATAAAACATGATGTATGTAACCCAATTTTATTTTATTATTAGTCCCCGATGCTCTTGTCTGATAATAATATGTGCTTTTATCAAATGTTTTGTATTATAACCCCAGAGAAAGAGCGTTTAATGATCTCATCCGTCTGGATATCCGAAAGTTCCAAGCCCAAGAAAAGCCAGTAGAATGAGCTGGGTACATCTTTACCTCCAATTAAATAACAGGAGCTGCGTCAAAACGTGCGAATAACGGACAAAGAGGTTTATTATAATAAAGTGCCTTTTTAACCGACTTCCAAAAAAAGGAGGCAGTTATACGTTTGGTTGTATATATATATTTTTTTTGTATATTATACGATTATTCCGCCGTCTGTGGACCTATTTTCAAAATATTTTTTTGGTTTATAGGGTATAATCCCAAATTCGTCCTTTTAACATCAAAGTGGTGAGTGACCTGATGTAAAATTTTTTAAATAATAATTTTAAGACAGTTATTAGTACATTTTAATTGAAATAATTTACTGCACAATAATCAATACGGTTTTACTAAGGATCGATTACGGTTATACAGTTTTACAACGGATGCTAGTATGGGTGTTCTTTATAGAATCATATTTTGCGACCTTTCCAAGGCATTTTTATTGTGTTGAGCATGCTTCATTGATCAAAAAATTGCACCACTATGGTATGGGACTCTTCACTCGACCTTTTGAGTTCTTACCTTAAAAATAGAACTCAAAGGGTAGATAGAAATAGTAAAAGGTACACTGGGACCAGAATAAAATTAAGTATCCCACAGGGATCCATTTTAGGCTCATTTCTTTTTCTCATCTAAATAAATGACTTACCTTATCTAGTTGAAAGATAATGATAATGAGATAGTACTTTTTGCCGATAACACTTCACAAATTTTTAATGTGAAGCGTCAACAGCCAAATAACGACTGGATAAATAGCGCTCTCTAGAAAATAGTACTTTGGTTTAATGTTAATAATTTACTTTTAAATTCAAATAAAACAAAATGTTTAAAGTATACTTTGCCCAATGTTAGGCAAGTACAAACCATTATACTATTAGGTCATTACATACGAAATTGGCGTTTTGTAAAGGAGGAACATAAAGTCGATTTTTTTAAACATAATAAATTTATTTATTCAAAGTATCCATTGTATCCATTCCATTGCTATCTATGCACTTTTGCCATCTCATAGGTTGTTCATTGATTCCTTTGCTAAAAAAATAATTCGGACAGGAATCAATAAAATCTTTGAAGGCGCTTTGGACCGCCCCATCGGAGTTTAAATTTTTCCTTTCCAAGTAGTTATCCAAATTTCGAAAAAAATGGTAATCTGTTGGAGCAAGGACCGGAGAGTACGGTGGATGTCTTAGAAATTCCATTTGAAGCTCCTCTAATTTGGTATCCGTCTGTTGTACAGTGTGTGGTCTAGCGTTGTCCAGAAGCAGCAGTGGCCTAGAGCGAATGACCAACCTCGATTGTTTAGCAGCTAGCTTTTCCATCATGATTTGCAGTTGCTGCAATATACATTTACCGTAATCGTCTGGCTAGATTTAAGAAAGCTGTAGTGAACGACACCGGCACTAGTCCACCAAACGCTCACAAGTAAATTTTTTTGATTAAATTTTCGCTTGGGGCATGCTTTGCATGGTTCGCCAGGGTTCAGCCATTACGATGAGCATTTCCGATTATCGTACAGGATCCACTTTTCATCACAGGTAATGATTCGATTTAAAATCCCTTCATTATTGTACCGGTTGAGCAATGTAACGCAGCAGTCGACGCGCGTTTGTGGGTTTGCTGCATTCAATTAATGAGGTTTTTCACCTTCCCAATTTGCTTCAAGTAGATTAAAACAGTTTTATTAGTGATAAAATAAAATACACCGCAGCCTGCAGCTAACTCGGACGTAGTTTGAGATGGATCCGCTTCCACAATAGCCTTCAATTCTTCATTATCAAATTTGGTCTTCGGCCGTCCACGGGGCTTGTTCTATAGGTCGAAAATTTCAGAACGAAAACGTTGGAACCAAAAACGCACACTGTTTTCTTTTGCGACAGCGCCGCCATACACATCATTTATCTTTCGAGCCGTTTATGCAGTACTGGTGCCACGGTGGAACTCGTACTCGAAAATAATACGATGTTTCAAGTTTTTTATTTTGTAAACAGAGCGACGCAAAGAAAAAACCAAATGAGGAAAAAACAAATGAATTACGATTTTCAACACACATGCATGAGTAAATAGCGGTATAAATTTGAAATCGGAATTCCTAACCAAAGAAGATATGATTGAGAACAAAGTGGCCAGTACGACAAAACGCCAATTTGATAATATGTAAGGCTAAAAAACCTAATATTAAATGATGAGAAAATGAACTTAGTGGACACAATTTTGTTTCTAGGTATAACACTAGATTGGAAATTACAATTGCTAATCTTACTGATAGACTCAATTCTTCAGCATATACAGTCAGAAAAATTTGGGTAATTTCTGACGAAGATACGGTGCGACAAGTTTTTATTATTATTTATCCGTTATTTTTCTTCTATGAAAAGAACTAAAATAGTTATTTTCATAGAAGAAAAATAACGGCATTCTTTTATGGGGAAATGCCGCCGACATTATCACAATATTATTTAAAAAATATCCCCTTTTGAATCTCTGAGAGAAAAGTTTAAAGAAATAGGAATTTTGACCGTCGCGTCGCTTCTCAATACATTTTGGACAATGTGTTGTATGTTAAAAAAAAAGTATGTTCAAAACGAAAAACAATATTCACTGTATGAACACTAGAAACAAACACAAACTAGATATACCGGTAATTAGACTAAGGAAAGATAAAAAATGTTCTAAAGGTCAATGTATACGCCTATAAAATAGAATCCCAGAAAACGTTCAAAATCTGTCTATTAATAAATTTTAAAAAGTAGTTAAAGAACGTTTGTGCGTTTAAATCTTATTATAGGGTCAATGATTTTATTGATGATCGCACACTATGGGAATAGGATGGCCACCTGCAAGGCTACTTCTATGTACTATTGTACTCTTGTTATGTAGTTTTAGTCATAACATTGTTATATACCTTTTTTATTCTAAAAGAACAATTTTCCATGTTTTTGGTAGAAGATGGCCTCGCACGAGTTTCTTACTTCGGATCTTCTCGCCGGGCTAGTTCCCGAACCGGTGGTAGGCATCACGTAAACCTTTGTTCAGAAAGTGTATAAATTATAAATTATTAAGTCAAGTCAATTTTTTTTATTCAAAGTTGGTATTGACCAAAATCGGTATTAATTTTGACTTGATGATGGGATCCATGAGGAATCGAGGGAACTCCGTGAAATTTATATGAACAAATATGATGATTTTGACTCTTCCTGAAGTAGTTTAAGCATATGCAACCAAAAAGTAAGATTTTGCACCAATGTATACCCTGAATCCAAAAGAACTGAACAGAACTCCTGACTCTTTATAGATACATGTTTGGGGATTTCGCCGTTGTTTAAAGAACTGCAAGCATATGCCACTATGTCAATTACAGTAATCATCATCATAACCACCACCATCACAACATATATCATCACATTATGATATAATAGGTACTTCCTATAGTATTTTACACCGACATGGATATCATTGAACATTACTTTGCCGTTTGTGAACCTATTTGCAAAATTATTTAGTTGTTATAAACGCTTTAATTCGAAATTTATCCTTTAGTTACAAAAGTGCTGAACTGATGATGGGATCCATGATAAATCGTGGGAACTCTTCGAAATTTATATGAACACATATAGTTATTTTGACTTTGTCTGAAGAAGTCCATGCATATGCTACCAAAAAGTAAGATTTTGCACCAAGGTATACCCAGGATCCAAAAATACTCGACAGAACTCCTGAGTCTTTAGAGATACATGTTTGGGGATTCCGGTGTTGTGTAAAGAACTGCAAGCATATGTCATCATACCACTTACAGTAATCATCATCATATCACTACCATCTTCACACGAAACACCAACATATTATTATAATGACATACGTACTAAATACTCATCAAAATTCTGTGTACCGATATCAATGTCTTTGTAATTTTGCTATTGTCAAAATTATATTCGTGATCATCGCCATCACTATAGTATATTTAATGCTTACTACTACATTTTTTGCCACCGACTATAACAATAGACAATATTAATTATTTAATAATATAGTATCTAATCATTATCATCACTGGGGATTGTTAAGTAGGTCCACGGATGGGTAATGCTTATTTGGGGAAAAATTACGGCCTCTCAGAAAACTTGCATGAAATTACGCTTGAGTTTGTTTTGCAACACCGGATGTGACCAGAACCACTCATGATGATAATATTATTCCAAGTTCAAACTTGGAATAATATTATCATCATGAGTGGTTCTGGCTACTCCGGTGTTGCAAAACAAACTCAAGCGTAATTTCATGCAAGGTCGGAGCTAATTGTGTTTAATGTTATAGTTATTCTATGTATGAAAGATGCATTTTTCCCCAAGTTGTATTAATTAAGAATATAATTATAAAAATTAAAAATGTGGTCACAAAATCATTTACATTTACAATTAATATATATTATTTTCGTTACATAGACTGTTTACCGGGAACATCAAACCCATTGTCAATACCTTGTCTAGTGTTGTTCATATTATTGCACACCGCTTTTCCTTTTTTATAGTCAAGTGAGATAGTCAATTACTATATTATTAATTTATGCGCCCGTCTGTCCCAAGCTTGACAGCGACTACTCTACCAAGTAGCCACAGTAGAGGCGGGAGATTGGTGTCCCGTATAAAGACCATAGCTCCAACCTTGAATGCCGGTCTGCCACTTGGTTCGCTGCTGTAGAAGAGACATATTATGTAGAATAGCGTTGCTAAAAATGTTGTCTCGATTTTGCATTGCAGTCGAATCGTTGGAGGCGCTGTATGTAGACATCGGTGAGCTGAGGTCGTGGAATCGAACTCTGAGCTCGTCCTAGGAGGAAATGAGAAGGGGGAAGAAAAGAAAGATCAGAAGGATTAGTGAACAAAAGTGTTAAGGGCTTGAAATTTAAAATAGCCTCTATTGGGATCAAACATGTCGACAACGCTTCATACGTCAAGTTAGTAAGACTCAAGACTCTACGCAAAAGATGTTTGGTTGACTTTACTGCTGCTTTTCATATCCTACCAAAGTGTGGAGAGTTTGTAGGAATTCATTTTAATTCAATACCTTGGTTCGCTAGATCAGACTATATGCTTAGATGAAACCTGTAAGAAGCGTGAAAGCTCATTGAAAGCTCCCATAAAGCTTGTGCCGTTGTCGGAGTACACGCGCTGAGGTTTGCCCCTACTACTTATGAATCAGCTGAAGGCCGCAAGAAACGCCTCCTTGGTTAAGTCGGACATCAACGGTGCACGGCTCTGACTGCAAAGCACACAAATATAAGATTTAGTAAGTCTACAACCTCTAACTTTATGGTCGGCCACATATATGTGCCAACAGTGTAACGAGCTTCGACCTCTTGATTTGTATCTCCTTCTTGCGTTGAGTGGTGATGATAATAATGCAGCAACAATTCTTATACTCTCCTTTATTGGTGCTTACCACAGATACGTATTATATATTATGAGATATGCTTAACATAAAATATACGTCTACACTATGTATAGCCTTTTGGCCAACTGAAATAAACTAACTCGATAGGCTTTACTTCATGACATCTGTCAATGTCAATAATGATATTGACAGTTACATCTTACTGTTGACATAATATGTAATTGAGGCACTGCATAAATAAGTGCTTTGTTCTATTTTTCAAAGAAAATTTTTATCAAGTGGTGTATGCTAAACAATAAAATAGACAATTTTAGAGTTTGCTAAACGACCGCCTACACGAATTAAGTTCTGTGAATCTAAATAAGGAGAAATACTTATCAAACGATTATTTTTTTTATTTATGTTTGTTCTGATTTAAATTTTGTACTCTTCAGAAAGATTTTACTACTCAGCAGTCTGTGTTATTTAATTCTGCGATGATTGTAGTAGTAGAAAATCAATTTTACTTATGTGTCACAGCCTTCTGCCAGCCGAGCTATCCATACAATAGTCAATGCGCTTAATCACCCTTATATTATTAAAATGTACATAAGATTTCTACAAAACCTTAATGAAAGACAAACCCTGAAACAAAGGTACTAAAAGTATTATATAATTCCCGTGTCGACACTTTAGCTCTTTGACTCAAATTGCTGTAGGTTTTTTGTCGAATTTAAAATTCCTGGTATGATCGGCTGTGTTGATGGTACTTTGGTGGCCATGATTCGTCCCAAAATACAAGAAGAACGTTATTACTGCAGAAAAGGTAGGAATGTTTTAATTGTAAGTATTGTATTAAACAATATATAAAAATGTTTAAGTTATATATATGTAACCTCATTGTTTTTTAGACTTGACAATGAATTTCAACTGTCAAGGGAATGAGACTTATATTTAATTTCTTATGAATTATTTATATAAAAAATTATTTAAATTGTGAAATATTAGCATTAAATGTTGTTTCTTTAGTTGTAAAGCAACACATTATTATTCCATATTGTTAAATAATCTTATTATAAAACAACATTTTCGCTATAACTTATGAACAATGGAAAAACTGAGATTTGAATTTGTAGTAAAGGCAAGTGATGATCCAAAATCTAATATTATCTGCTTAACTTCGATTACTGTTACTGATAAAAGAATATACTTGATTCCGCAAGTAGTAAGTAGTAAGATTCTTAAGACGCAAGTATATGATAATATAAAAAAAACATTGATGAAAAGGCATGAGAGAAGACAAGTATGGATTACAATGACACAATAAATACATGATACCTATATAGATGACTATGGAAACATTCAATTTAACGGATATTTTTTAGAGGAAATAACTTCAAAAATTGAAAGAGCACCACAGCATATAGGAATTTCGGAAAAGTTTAACAGGAGGACATCTGATGCATCTCAATGGATGAATAGATTTGAAGAGGAATGTTCACGATTATCAATTGTTGAAGATGCAAAGAAAATTGAGATTATAAGAGCATTTTTAGAGGACCTAGACTGGTATACCTCCATGATGATTAAATATACAATTAATTCGGAATGGAAAATATGGAAGGAATGTTTCTGTGAAACTTATGCTAACAAAGGTTGGTCACCAGTCAAGTATGCAATTTTATTTCAATACAGACAAGGTTATTTATTAGACTATGCCTTGGAAAAGGAGAGACTTTTATTGGATGTGAACCAAAACATTGATGTTTGTACATTAATTAATTTGATTGCAACGGGACTACCTACGTTTGTGATAAATAAAATCGACAGAAATATTTTAAGAACAACAGAAGATTTATTTAACCAAATAAGAGGTCTAGAATATTTAGTTACCAGAAAGAATTATGAAAACAACTTTAGAAGGAATGCTGACAAAGAAACAGAAAAACAAAATAAAAATACAAGAAACCCACTAGGAGTCGGAGAAAACAGATACCCCATAAGAAACGTTAACAATTCAGAGTAAGAAGTTGAATTAAATGAAATTGATCCAAAAAACTTGATATCCCGCCATTAATCAAAATTGAAGTTGAATTAAATGACTCCTTAAAAATAAAAGGGATCTATGATTCAGGCTCGAATGTGTCTGTTTGTTTTATTTCTAAGTGAAACTTAGAAATAAAACAAAGTATTCCGTTTATGGAGAATAAGTATAAGTAATAATATGTCATTATAAAACAAAGACATTATATAGAACAAAAACCCTTGACAAAGCAAAAAAGGAATATGTAATTAATCTTAACGAACATCTAGAGGAAAAAGACTTTACTATTATGGTGAATCACCTTAATGTGTATCAACGGAATGAGATTGATAACCTTATATCAAAATATAAAACACTTTTCGCAACAGGCAAGTACGATGTTGGTAGAGTAAAAGATTACGAAGCTCATATTGATTTATTGGTCGATAAGTACTGTGCAGCTAAAAGACCATATAGATGTTGTATAGAAGATAAAAAAGAGATAGATATGCAGGTGGCTAAATTATTGTTTATTGAAGAATCGTATAGTCCTTTTGCAGCACCTGTTACTCTGGCATATAAAAAAGAAGACGGACAGAAATTCAGATTATGCATTGATTTCCGAGGTTTAAATAAAATTGTAAAGCCACAGTCACAACCGTTTCTCTTAATAGAAGACTTAGTGGTGAAATCGAAATTGTAAATACTTTACAACACTTGCTGTTAATTCGGCATTTTGGTCAATCCCCCTCAAAATTGAAGACTGATATAAAACAGCCTTTGTAACTCAAGATAGACATTTTCAATAGACCTGCCTACCCGTTGGATTAAAAACTTCACCAGCAATTTTTCAAAGAGTATTAAGCAATATAATAAGGACGCACAAACTATCGAACTTTACTGTAAATTATATTGATGACATTTTGATTTTTTCTAAGACGTTTCAAGAAAATATTACACATTTATCATTACTACTGGAAGCAATATCAAAAGAAGGATTCAGATTAAAAATTTTAAAATGTAACTTTGCACAAGATTTAGTAAAGTACCTTGGTCATATAATTAAGAACAACACGATTGTTCCTTTGAAAGACAATTTAATTGCAATAAAAGATTTTCCTGTACAAAAGACGCAAAAGAACGTACGTCAATTTTTAGGAAAAATAAATTTTTATGGTAAATACATACCAAATATATCAATTATTTTAGACCCTTTACATAATTTAATGAGAAAAGTTCAACAATTTGTTTGGTCAAAAAAGTGTGAAGAATCTTTTCAGTTGATTAGAAACTTAATGTACCAGAAGCCTAAATTAACTATTTTTGATCCTGATTTACCAATACATATTTATACTGACGCCAGCATACTGGGTATTGGCGCTGTCATGAAACAGCCACAGCTTAATGGAGAGGAAAAGCCGTGTGCATATTTTTCAAGAAAACTGAATGATACTCAGAAAAAGAAAAAAGCTATTTACTTAGAATGTTTAGCTATAAAGGAGGCTGTTAAGTATTGGCAACATTGGTTATTAGGGAAAAAGCTTATAATTTTTACAGATCATAAGCCTTTAGAAAAAATGAATATTAAATCTCGACCAGATGAAGAACTAGAAGATCTTACATATTATTTATCTCAATACAATTTTGAAGTTATTTATTCGCCGGGTAAATATAACTTGGAAGCTGATAGTCTTAGTAGAAATCCAGTATTGGAACCAGATTGTAATCATGATGATAATTTAAAAATTGTAAATTTTGTTACAATAGAAGATATTTAATGTGATCAGCAAAGAAATGAATACATAAGAGAAAATAAAAATAAATTAAAATTTGAAAATTTAATATACTATAAAAAGTCAAAGAAAAAAGAAAAAATCATACTAACGGAAGAATTTAGTAAAAAGCTAATAAAAGATATTTATTACCTCTACTGTCACAATTTTTCAAGAAAACTGAATGATACTCAGAAAAAGAAAAAAGCTATTTACTTAGAATGTTTAGCTATAAAGGAGGCTGTTAAGTATTGGCAACATTGGTTATTAGGGAAAAAGCTTATAATTTTTACAGATCATAAGCCTTTAGAAAAAATGAATATTAAATCTCGACCAGATGAAGAACTAGAAGATCTTACATATTATTTATCTCAATACAATTTTGAAGTTATTTATTCGCCGGGTAAATATAACTTGAAAGCTGATAGTCTTAGTAGAAATCCAGTATTGGAACCAGATTGTAATCATGATGATAATTTAAAAATTGTAAATTTTGTTACAATAGAAGATATTTAATGTGATCAGCAAAGAAATGAATACATAAGACAAAATAAAAATAAATTAAAATTTGAAAATTTAATATACTATAAAAAGTCAAAGAAAAAAGAAAAAATCATACTAACGGAAGAATTTAGTAAAAAGCTAATAAAATATATTTATTACCTCTACAGTCACATAGGAGCAGAACAGTTAAGAAATAAAATAAGCTCATTTTATACTGCAAATAACTTGATGAGAAATATAAAGAATATGTGTGACACATGTGAAGTGTGCATAAGAAATAAGTCCAGATATTAAATATAATTATGGGTTATTGTCTCAGTTGGGACCAGCTTCATGTCCTTATGAAATAATGTCTATAGACACTATTGGAGGATTTGGTGGATCTCGATCTACAAAAAAATATTTACACATTTTAGTGGATCACTTTACAAGACATGCTTACATTTTGACCTCGAAAACACAGAAGTCAAATGATTTTATAAACTTATTGCAGAAAGTGACATAGGAACATAAGATTGGCATTATTTTATCTGATCAATATCCAGGTATAAACTCAAAAGAATTTAAATCATTTTTAGATACAGAAAATATAACTATAGTTTTTACTGCCGTGAATGCGCCGTTTTCAAATGGTTTAAATGAGAGATTAAACCAAAATATTGTAAATAAAATAAGATGTAAGATAAATGAAAATAACAATATCTTAGCCTGGACAACTATTGCTCATGAATGTATCAAAAGATATGAGACAGAACATACTGTTACAAAGTTTACACCTCAATATCTTCTGGAAGGCAAAAATTACACCCTTCTACCAGCTGAATTAAAAGAAAATTCTACAGTTGAAGATTTAAAAAGGAAAGTCACAATTATACAATAAGCAAAAATTTGATAGAAAGAGGAGAGATCTAGATTTGAAAGTTAGTGATTTCGTATATATTGAAAATGGAAATAAACTTAATAGAAGAAAGTTAGATGAATTAAAGATTGGGCCTTTTGAGGTTTTGGAAAAGATATCTGACTCTATATACAGAGTAGACACTGGTCACAAGAAGTGTGAATCAAATTTCTATCACATTACGAAGATGGTTCCAGCTCCTGCGGTCGGAGTCTGATCTGGAGGGGGAGATGTAACCTCATTATTTTTTAGACTTGACAATGAATGTCAACTGTCAAGGGAATGAGACTTATATTTAATTTCTTATGAATTATTTGTATAAAATATTATTTAAATTGTGAAATATTAGCATTAAATGTTGTTTCTTTAGTTGTAAAGCAACCCATTATCTTTTATTTCCATATTGTTAAATAATCTTATTATATAATATATTATATATTGAAAACTGATTTTCCTTGATTTATTAAATATGGATTTAGTCAGTTTTTATCTGTGCTTATGAGAATAGAGATTATGTGTTATAATTATGTAAAGAGAATAGTCATCGATCTTGAACTTCGTTTAAATAATATTAAATTATATGGATTTTCCATTGCAGATAAATAACTGTGATCTGAATATACTACATGTGGACGCTACATTTGGGGTTACATTTTACACACATGTAAAGAAAGAAAAATAAAAAAATATATTTTTCTTTTTTTACATGTGTGTCTTATTTGTTAAGTTAAGTAGTACTTATAATTAATTATTTTTTACATTATAACATTAGAGTAAAAACTAAATCCTAGCTTTTGTTCTATTTTGTGTCAGTTACTTTTTAAAAATCACTTATTTAGTATATATTTAATTAAAATTTAATAGTATTTTTTTGTAATTAAAAATAATATGAAATTAAAATAAAATTTGATTTTTATAAAACCATGACAGAAATCGACTTAAAATTCATTCTGCATGTTATAGCTAGGTATTAGGAGCTCTAAAATGTAGCATTGTTTCAAGTGATTGCCGTGTAACGTCGCGTATGATGTCACCAAACCGGTCTATTGCTGCCGCCATTATGATGGGACCCTGCGCATCGGCCTCCCGAGCCCGTGCTAAGACCTCCCGTAACCGAGCTGAGGCAAGCTCTGCCGTTCGGTAAGGCTGCCATCTCGGAGCGACGCTGTGACGGGGGAGACCCTTGCAGGTGACGTCAGTGCGGTGCGGCGGCGTTGCTGCGAACTAGCGCCGGTTCTCTGCGCCGCCGCCGGCACGGATGAGCCTCTTCGCCGGCTTGGGGAATCGAAGCAAATGCGCCTTCACGCACCACCGACACCATTGCTTGGTCCAATTGTTGGCATTTCCCCTGCCACTGTAATATTTCTGTCTCTTTCAGAGAATTAAATTTAAATTTAAATTTTAATTTAAAAATTAATTAAATTACCTGAGAATAGAAAAAATACTGTTAAATAATATGTAAATTTATAGATTAACATAATATTAAGTACCTATCATTAAAACCCTCTGCCTAATAAATGAGTATTAATTTACCATGTCAACTCCATCTTGTATCCGTACACCTTCAGACTCATCTGGTGGAGTAGCAATTGTTGGTGTCTGTAGATGTTCAGCTACTGTGTCTCCCACAACAGTAGCTGCAGTTTCGTTCTAAAAATCATATACTTTTTAATACATTGAGTAGGCAATTAAATATCTTAAATTATTTTTGACCTATATTAACAAAGAAGGCATTGAATAAATTTTTACCCATTGTAAATGAGAAGTATCTTCTATGAGTGTAAAAATGTTGGTTATTACAGATCCTGAAGGCTCAGGAAGTACCTAAAAAAACATGATTTAAGACACTGCTGGCATCGTAGATTGAATTTTGTTCATTTCAATAAAATAAAAATTACTCTCACATGTAGCTGCCGCATGACGCTTTCTGAATGACCGCTAGTCTCAGAGCCTAGAGGTGGCTGAACTTCACTTCCTTGAACCTACAAACAAACAATAAAAAATAAAAAACCTTCAATCAATTCTTATGATTAATAAACAATGCAAGCTGATGTTGTAAAAGCTTAAATTTTGTTAATCAAGACTTATGTCTTAGATACATACAGGAAATGGATTAATTGCTAAATTCCTATCACCGCACAGCAGAATTTTTTGCTCCAAGTCTGATAGCTCCACCAATTACTCTACATCAACCCCACCACCTGTGCAGTCTCCGCTATATTTGCCTTCCTTTTTGTGGCAGCTTTTTTATCTTTCCAATACTACACACAAAAAAAAACCCAAAAGGAAAAGGTAAGAACAGAGATAGTTTACATCTAAACAAAATTAAACATTATGAATATAATTGTACTAACACTACAGTTAATTAATTATTTATGTACCTTAGCCCACTGCTTCCAATCTTTTGTACACCCGTTGCCAACACTGTTTAACTCTGTAGCTATTTCGGGCAGCCATTTCTCATACGGGTTACGAGCCACTGCAAGCGAGTGTTTACATTTGAGATACATACTTATATTTGGAAAAAAATACTGGTACGTCGGTCGTCGTACGAGAAACATAATACGTGATAGTTAAATAATTCAATTCAATTCAATTCATTTATTTCAGATTTTCATCCATAGTGTTAGTAACAATATATCCTTATTCTAGTGTTAGTAAAAATATAAAATAAATTGGAGTTACATTATTAATTAATTTAATTATATATATGGGAACCGAGCTATCGGAGCATGGAGCTGCACCCAGTGCTTCAACAACGTCGAATCCCACCTGCTACCCAACACATTCAGGAGTCTGTTTGGACTGTTTTGCACACGCGACCAGAGCGAGGCACATCTCTTTCTAATAATTGTCTGAAAACAATCTGTATGTGCCTCAGCGAACATAGATGAGGCGCTACAGTAACGTGACAGACCAAACAGCATCCTGAATATGTTGTTGTACTGGACTCTGAGCGTGTTATATGCACGCTGCGTATATCTTACCCATAGGGTACACGTGTAGAATGACTGACAATATGCTTTATAGAGCGTCATTTTGGCGTCCCTGCTATCTGCTCGTGCGAACCTACGTGCCAACATATTACCGCGTACACAAAGCGCTCTACGCTCCCTCTCTATGTCCTCCGTATCTGACAGAGAGGAGGTGACCCAGTGACCCAGATATTTAAATCGGTCAACTCTTCTTAGCTGCACACCACCAAGAGACACAGGAGGTACACTTCTACGACTCCTGTCGGCGCCTGCATTAAAAACCATAAATTCGCTTTTACTAGCGTTATATCTGAGCCCATGTTCCACCGCATACTCTTCACAGATACGGAGAAGCCTACGTAACGCACTGATAGATGGGCTCAACAGCACCATATCGTCCGCGTAACTTATATTATTAATACAGACGCCGTCAACGTGACATCCTAAGTAGGTGCTGTTGAGCCTACCTATCAGCCGATTCATGTACAGATTAAAGAGGCGGGGCGAGCTTAACCCCCCCCCCCTGTCTCGTCCCACACTCCAACCCGTACACCTCCGAAAACACTCCAGCCCAATTTACACTATTTTTCTGATGACCGTACCAGTACTGAAAGAGTCCAATTAGTTCCTTGGGCAGATTGGTTTCGTCGCCAAGTTTTTGCCACAACTTGTCGTATGACATTAAGTCGAATGCCTTCGACAGGTCCAAGAAGCAAGCGTATACCGGCGTTTTCCTGTATGTGTAATACTGTACAGTCTGCTTAAGACAATAAATGGCACTTTCAGTGGACAGGCCCGGCTGGACCCCAAATTGAGAATCGTTGATATCTGTATGCTGTTCCAGCCTTTTGTCAAGCAGACTGTCCAGCACCTTGGCAGTCACAGTCGCCAGTGATATCGGCCTGTAAGTGGACAGGTTGGAGGCATCCCCCGTCTTATTTTTTATTATAGGTACTACAACTGTAGACATCAAATTCTGCGGCAGATATTGATGACTCACACACAAATTAAAAATCATAGCAAGCACTCGCGGCAAGTGCACCCCAGCATATCTCAAGTGCTCGACACTGAGACTATCGTGTCCCGGAGACTTGCCTCGACGCATTTTTTTAATAATAGAGGCAATCTCTTTAGCACTGAATCTAACCTTTACTTCTTCGGCGGCACTTGGGCCCCATAGCACTCCATTCCTCCGAGGAAGTAGGGAAGATATCGTAAAGTACCTTTGGAAAGCACTCGCTATGCCAGCAGGATCACGAATACCAGCCACAGACATTGGAAGGCTCGGCTTAGGATTCAACTTACTTGTATTTTTCCAAAATTTTGAGAATTTTTTTTCAGAATGATTTTTAGCTATTATGTCCATTTTAATTTGTAATGCGTTATCTTGACAATATTTTAATTTAGCCTTAAAATATTTTCTAGATTCACACATATTTTCATAAATAAAACCATGTCTAGGTTTGCCCAGGGAAACCCCGAATTGAAACCATAGACGAGCCTCCTTATGCGCACTACTTACATGTCTATTCCACCCCGTTACATAATTAATTTTCCTAAGTTTTTTCCCCCTATAACAATTCTCAGCGGACTCGCTTAAGGTACATACAATACTACTGTACAATCTGCCTAATATTAACCTGTGTTCGACATTTGTACATATTTTATCGGCACATATAGACAATTCAACAGGAAAATCAATTAACCTTAATCTATTATTACACAAATTATTATACTTTTTTATTTGATTACTGTCTCTCTCACCCCATATTACTTTATTATTAATAAACGAAGGTGACTCAATTTTGGTAACAAATATTACACACTAATTTCAGCGGGAAGTGATCAGACCAAAAAACATTATACAATACAGAAATATCAACAATTGCGTGTCGAGCGGCACTAGTAACAATACAGTGATCGAGCCATCGCCGGCATCCGTGCGCTTCGCTCACAAATGTATAAGTGTCACTAGGTAACATATCCAAGTCAACGCAAGTCCACAGTTGTTCCGAACAGAAGTTAGAAAGTTCATGCGAAAACAACTCACCGGGGTGGGCATTAAAGTCTCCAAGTACAAACACATATTCGCTGTTGCACGTGTCGATCAGAGCACTTTTTTTTTTTTTTTGTTAAATAAGGGGGCAAACGAGCAAACGGGTCACCTGATGGTAAGCAACTACCGTCGCCCATGGACACTCGCAACATCAGAAGAGCTGCAGGTGCGTTGCCGGCCTTTTAAGAGGGAATACGCTCTCTTCTTGAAGGTTTGCAGATCGTATAGGTCCGGAAATACTGCTGGTGACAGTTCGTTCCAGAGTTTTACAGTGCGCGGCAGAAAGTTACGCGAAAAGCGCACGGTGGAAGACTGCCACTCATCAAGGTGATGAGGATGGTATGTTTTTCGCGTGGGACGATGGCGAAAAGTTGCAGGTGGTATGATTCCGAACAATTCCTCAGAGCACTCCCCGTGATACAACCGATAGAGGATGCAGAGTGAAGCTACATCTCGGCGTAATTCCAAGGGGTCCAAGCTGTTTGAAACACTATGGCACTCAACAACTCGAGCGGCCCTTCGTTGGATACGATCCAGAGGGAGCAGTTGGTATTTTGGTGCCCCTGCCCAGAGATGAGAACAATATTCCATATGAGGCCGAACCTGCGCCTTGTAGAGTTGTAGGTGTTGGTCCGGACTGAAGTACTGTCTCGCTCTGTTAAGAACACCAAGCTTCTTCGAGGCTAATTTGGCCTTACCCTCTAGATGATATCGGAACTGGACTTCGCTCGATATGTTGACGCCAAGTATCTCAATGCTAGGGGAGATGGTTAAAGATGTGACCTCGAAACGAGGATATACGACCATTGGTGACTTTTTAGTGGTGAACGCGCAGACTTGTGTCTTGGCGGGGTTGAATTGGACTAAGTTACGTCTACCCCATTCAGAGACTTTCTCCAATGAATTCTCTATTTTAGATACAAGTTCGTTTCGACTCTCAATGACATTTAGCCGAGAAATATTGGGGGAGCCGGTATATACAGCATCACCTGTACTATCATCCGCATAGCAATGAATGCCGTTGGTCTGTAACATGTCATTGATATGCAGTATGAATAGGGTAGGCGATAGCACACAGCACTGAGGGACACCAGCATCAACAGACTGAGTTTCCGAGCATTCGCCGTCAACTATGACCTTTATGCTTCTATCTGCTAAGAAACTAGTGACCCACTTACATAATTTCTCGGGCAGCCCGTATGATGGAAGCTTTGATAGCAGCGCTTTATGCCAAACCCGATCAAAGGCCTTCGCAATGTCCAAACTAACAGCCAATGCCTCTCCCTTCGACTCAATTGCCTGAGCCCAAAGATGAGTTAGGTACGCCAAGAGATCACCAGCCGAGCGACCCTTACGGAACCCGTATTGTTTGTCGCTTAGTAATCCCTGGCCGTCCAAGTATCGAAGAAGCTGGCTATTGATAATGGATTCCATTATCTTCGAGAAGAGAGAGGTTATAGCGATTGGTCTGTAGTTGGAAGGATTTGAGCGATCACCTTTTTTGGGGATGCACCAAGGCTGTCTTCCAAGAAGCCGGGACGATGCCAGAAGAGTAGGAGAACCGAAATAGACGCGTCAAGACCGGAGCCAACTCTGGAGCACACTTTTTCAACACAATAGGAGAGATTCCGTCAGGCCCACGCGACTTTTGGATATCAAGGGAACGGAGGGCTTTTCGCACTGAGCGCTGATGGAACCGAATATCCGACATGATGCTCGTGCATCGTGGTATGGTCGGCGGTTTCTGCCCCCCGTCATCCAGGGTCGAGTTTGACGCAAAGAGCTTGCCCAGAAGATCGGCTTTGTCCTTTGCGTCCTGGGCCAACGATCCATTTCCTACGTGTAGGGATGGTAGGGTTGGCTTGCAGAAATTTCCTTCAATAGCTTTGGCCAGAGACCAGAATGCACGGGTTCCCGAGGGGAGGCGCTCAAGTCTCTTACCAATTCTATTGTCGTGCTGTTTCTTTGCCCGAGTGATCTCTTTCTTGAGGGACCTAGAGGCAAGGTTGTACTCCTTTTTATATGTGCTGGTATTTAAATCCCGAGCAGACACTGCATTGGCCCAGGATTGGTAAGCCTCCTGCTTACGGCACTTATCTCACCTAGGCATTCCGCAAACAAGGGGAGGTTGTCAACGTCGTCCGTAGGCATATAGACAGAAATCACTAACACTGAACTGTTGTTACTGAGATGAATTTTAATAGCACAAAGACGAACACTATGACAATCAACTATGGAAACATTGGGGAACGCCGACTTTCTCCACAGCAATGCCACACCTCCGTGTGGTCTGCCCCGTAGCACTCCACTGGATGTATCCACAGCAGATTTCCCATGAAATGCAAAGCCATGATGTATATTCCCGAGAAGAGGTATATCTTGCGGCAGTAGCCATGTTTCTTGTAGCGCCAAAATATCAGCGTCAACGCATAGGCCTCTCACACAGTCCATTGAGCCACTCACATTTTTACACTTAAAACTAATTATTGTAGAAGTGGTCATATCCATAAATTCTAATTATTGATTTTCTTGGCTCCGAGTCTTGGGTTAAAATCTATGAAGCGGCGAAAAGAAATTCCTTCCGGCCAAAAATAACTTTGCATAAACAAAGATAACTTGCTTCTAGGTACGAAAACTTTATAGGCATTATATTCCTTTTCAACTTTCATATTCATTTTCTCCAACCTAACATCCATTTCAGATTTTTCTCGTATGTAACTATTAATATCATCTTTGGTTACATCCTTAGCAACGTGATAAATATATATAGGTATCATGGTATCCGAGGCCTTGAAATGTACATTTGCTTCCACCAAAGCTTTGCCCTTAGTACCGATAAAACGATTCTTTTGTTTCTTTCTTTGTACCAGAGTCCAATTTTGATCCTTTAAAGTGTCTGCATACGACTTTACCATAAGTTTTTTATTACATACATTACGGTTTTGTAAAGCCGCGGGCGCAGGCACGAGCGCTTCGCTTGTCGTGTGGTTGGGTAAGCACTCAGGTAGGTTCCCATCGGAAAACATATGGCAGCCGCTAACCGGTTCGGACGTTATCAGCTGTGCGGTCGATACATTCACGGCTGTTTCCAAGGTCGGGGCAGCACCTGATTTGTTTTTCGCACTACCCTCAAGTAATAACAATTTTTGTTGATATTATCATCTTTTTGCAGCTTTGGTGAATAATAGCTACCCGACATAGTTTCTATATCCCTGTAATTATCCACAGGCGCCAATCCCATAGGACCACTATTACATTCTAAACCGTCAAATTTACTGGCCCCTCTCTTTGAGTTAATATATCCAGTAAAATTGTTATTTACTAAAGATGATTCCATTATGTTCTTAAGATCGTTTTGAAGCAATTCCAACTCCTTTTTTGTTGCATAGATATCAGCAAATCTATTAATCTCCTCTCGCATCAATACCTGGTTTTTGAGAATCTGCGTAACGTCTACATGGTCGAATAAGACGGGTGGTAGTTTATGTAGATCTCTCGCAACAAATATCGGCAGGTTTTCAGGATCGCATTCTTTTAAAGTAGAAATGACATCGTCAATTTCACGACCCTTTTTTCCATCTCGCCTACGTCAACGACTCATACAACAGTCGTTTTGCATTGCTTATGTCACTTTCCGAAAAGGCAGTTACACAAATACGACTAATGCTTTCTTCATCCATTATGTCGATTTTATTGCAAATAAAAGCAAGCACTTCGTTAATCACTATGTTGCACGTAGAACATTTCACTAAATTAGACATTTTAACATAGTTTAAATCACTCCGCGCGTACAATTCGACCAGTCGCTTACGCTGTCGGCGGTAGACTCATATCTCATATCTCTAAATAATACTTACTTGTTCAATTCAGATTTTTTATGTTCACTATGCAATTCACAGCAAGTCACAACAGTATAACGTTTTGTTAAGATACCACTAATTTAGCGAACACACATTATTTCACATGTTTCACAAAAGTTTCACAAAATATTTTAAATGGTTTTCGTGGGTCGCTCGAATCGACCCATATCCAATTTAAAGCACACAAGTGTGGTACTTGAGTTTCTAAGATATTCGATTTGATTTTTTTCATTTCTTATGAGTTTAAGTTTAATGTTTTTCACGTTTTGTTAACTTTGTTTACAAACAATATCAACTCTACTTTTGATTTGACAGTCAAGCTAACTATTTTTAAACTGTCACCTTAATATGCAAATACGTGTGCGCTAGTTTACTTATTATACAGTGACTTATTTACTAAGAACTCTAAAATAAGTTACTGTATAGGTAATGAAAAAGTTGCATACTTTAAACACATTATTAATTATAAAATCAAGACCGTGCAGTTATGCCTTTTCTTATATAAAATCCAACTTCTCCCCCACGCGAACGTATCTCTCGAGGCTTATGGCAAAGTCGGTATCCCATGACGTTGGGGGCACTACCTTCCTACCCTGTTTTTAACCACGTCTCATTGAGAGCCAGTATATCCAAGTAAAGTACATTAATTTTTGCCTGAAAATTATCGTGGTTTGTGCCAAGAGAGCCCGCGTTGTATACTCCAACTTTTAGGGTTTTGTTAACCATTACTTAACAAAGTATTTAAAACCATACTGGACCCACCTAGGGGAAAGAGGAATGTCATAATATTGGCGGATGAAAAGCAATTGTATTTGATGTTCGGAATTGATATTATGTATAAAGTTTTGTATTGAAAAATTATTATATTTTTGAAGTGAAAACTTCTTTAGCGGCGCTGTGTATATTTTTTGGAATGGGTATAAATTTCTAAACTCGCGTCAGGACACGTGACCTGATCTTAAATTCGTAAGACGGATGAAGAGAGGACAGGCGGCGCAGGGCGCTTGCGCGAATGTTCGTGTGTGTTAATGTTACAGCGTGCCACGCGCATCCATGGATGAGATTAATATTATTAATTTATTTTGTTTATTTTATTATTTATTATTATTATGTAAAATAATTGTAATAGTTCTGAAGTGTTAAATTTTTAATGTAATATAAATTATCATGTTTATGTACGATAGCGCAATAAATGAATATTGTATTCCACCACATAAATAACTTTTATACTGATAATGAAAGCAATTCGTACAAAATTGTTCTCTAACCATTCCAAAATATCAAAAATGCACCACGTTAATATTCAAGTTTTCACTTCTGCCGGCACACCCGGAGTGCAATCCGTCGTTTTTTTTATATCTCTTTTGGCAACACAAATTATAGAAAATTATGCAAGTGTTATAAAGTATAAATATTAAATTATATAAAATTGTAAATGTTGAATTATTGTAAATGTTATAATTATTTAATTGTGTGTGATGTCAAGTAATTTTATATTAATAGTAAATATTAAATAAAATAAAATTGATAAATATTAAATTATCTAAAATTGGAAATATTTAATTAGTGTAAATGCTATGATTGTTGAATTGTGTTATGATGTTTAGTAATTTTATATTAATAGTCTTATTAAGATGCATGTAACATAGGAGTTGTATGTTGATTATTGCTGACTCTACTTTATATTTAACTGGGACTAGATTAGGATTATTATATGATTCGATTAGCAACGAGCATACACCATACAAAATTTAAACACACCAAAAGTGAAAAAAGTAACAATTACTGGCTAAAACATTATTTATTTATTCATTCATTCATTAATTCATCCATTAATTCATTCATTAATTCATTCATCCATTCATTCGTTTAATTCATTCATTTCATTAATTAATTAATTCATTCATTCATTCATTCATTCATTCATGTGCAGTATAGTTATCAGAGCTATAATTAATTTTTATATATTATATATAATATAAATTATATAGAGATAGAGTGACATAACGTAAAGTAGCGCACAGACCGTCAAACACTAGTGGTCTCAAAAACCCGGTCAACGTCGGCAGTCGATCGAATGAGGTGATCCGGTTGACCATCTCCCTGCCGCGCAAAAATACGCTTTCTTTTTGTCCACGAGTATCGCCAGTTGAGATGAGAACACTCCTCACGGACTCTATGAAAGAGCTGGCGCCCCGGCTACGCTGAGGTCGGCGCTGGTGAGCGTGCGGCGAACCAGCGCTTTTTCCGTTCCAAAAGTACTTAGCACCAAAGAGTTTTGCATAATATACCTATAAAGGGCCTATTTGGCCTTAGCGTTAATCCGTACCTGCACACTTTTATTCTCAGATACTCACAAGCGTAAATATCTATGTTTAGACGTGCCAAAAAAACTATATTTATCTATACCTATGTATAATTTTTGCGTTGGTTGGAAATTTGGAATGTGGTTCGAATGAGAGATCCGGTCGGATGAGTATTTTTGTGATTCTAACTATTTCTTTTTAGATTTTTTATATTTGTTTCTAATTATTATATCGTTCTGCTAAAACTCCGAGCAAAGTTCGCTCTCCCGGGTACTGTATAATTATGCGCCACGGCGATAATTATTCAAACTTCGATACGCGGCGTGTGGCAAATTTAGCAATTTGTATGATACTTATGTTCAAAATCAAAATCAAAATCAATTTTTTTTTAATTCAAAATTGGTATTTTTAAATACTCTTTTTGAACGTCGTTACTACGTGATGCCTACCACCGGTTCGGGAACTAACCCAGCTAGAAGAGCCGGCAAGAAACTCGTCTGGGGCCATCTTTTACCAAAAATATGGAAAATTATTCTTTTAAAATCAAAATTATTACAATGTTTACTTATGTCTATGTAACAAATAATAAGATAAGATAAGGAGCCACCTTATTCCCAAGGTGTGCCGTCTTGAATGAAGTCATTAATTTTATAATACGCTTTGGCACACAAACGTTCTTTAACTACTTTTTTAAACTTATTAATGGGAAGGTTTTGAACCTTTTCTGGGATTATATTGTATAAGCGTATACATTGGCCTTTAACGGATTTACTAACTTTGCTTAGTCTGAACACTGGCATATCTAACTTGTTCTTATTTCTAGTATTTACACAATGATTATCACATTTCTTTTTGAAGTTGTCTAGATTCTTTCTTACATATAACACATTTTCCAAAATGTATTGAGATGCGACGGTCAGAACTTTTATTTCTTTAAACTTTTCCCTTAGAGATTCAAAAGTTGACATCTTATAAATAGAACGTATAGCACGTTTCTGCAGCACAAATATTGTATTAATGTCCGCAGCGTTTCCCTACAAGAGGATGCCGTACGACATTATGCTATCATAATCACGCGGTCTCTATGTCGGTAATTTCTCTAATTTTTTTAACAGCGTATGCTGCAGAACTCAGCTTATCTGCCAATTTAGCAATATGTGGTCCCCACTGTAACTTACTATCTAATGTTATACATAGAAAAACAGTGGTGTCTACTAATTTCATTTTCTCATTATTTAATAGTATATTGGTTTGTGCCTGCGTGACATTTGGCAAGCTGAACTTTAAACATTTTGTTTTATTAGAATTCAACAGTAAATTATTAGCATTAAACCAATGTACTATTTTTGAGAGAGCACTATTTACCTCGTCATTATTAGATTGTCGTCGCTTCACATTACAAATTAGTGAAGTATCATCAGCAAAAAGTACTTCTCATGCTTATCATTAACTAGATAAGGTAGATCATTTATATAGATGAGAAATAGAAAAGGGCCCAAAATAGACCCCTGTGGTACTCCCAGTTTAATTTTAGTACCATTAGACCTTTTGGAATAAACTTCTACAGTCTGTGTTCTATTTATTAGATAAGAGCTTAGAAGCTTTAGAGCCGTGCCCTTTACACCATAATGGTATAATTTCCTGAACAGCGTATCATGCTCCACACAGTCAAATGCTTTGGATAAATCACAGAATATACCAAGTGCATCCTGTGACCTCTCCCAAGCTCCAAATATACTGCACAGAAGACTAATGCCTGCATCTGTTGTGGACCGACCTTTAGTAAAACCAAACTGATTACTATGTAACAAATTATTCGAGTTGAAGTGCAAAATTAATTGATTTAGAATAATTTTCTCAAAAATTTTACTTAAAGTCGGTAATATGGATATTGGTCTATAGTTAGCTGGGTGTGCTTTATTCCCAGCTTTAAAAAGAGGCATCACCTTGCTGTGCTTCATCAAGTCAGGCAACACGCCACTTTTAATACAATTATTAAAAACTAATGCTAGGTGAGGGGCAATGATGTCAATTACTGGGTTTATAACTTTTGTGGACATACCCCAGAGATCAGTTGTACTGTTAATATTAAGTAATTTAAATGCCTTGATAATGTCTCTAGAGTCTATTTCTTTGAAAATAAAATTTACATCACATTCCCTCACATTATCTCTAAGTATTTTTTCGACAACTGTAGGTGATGAATTTAAGTTTTTTGTAGTTGAGATCGGAATGTCTGCAAAAAACTTCTCAAATACTGTCGCAACTTCAATGTCAGAACTAACTTTTTTATCATTAATATAAAGTTCAAATTTAGAGTTGCGACTGGCGACTCTTCCAGTCTCATCTGCAATTATTTTCCAGGTGGTTTTCACTTTGTTTTTAGAGTTCTTAATTTTTTCTTTGATGTGAAGAACCTTCGCTGCTTGACATACCTTCTTGAAAATCTTCGAGTATTTCTTAGCATATAATTTAAAAGCTTCACTCCTGTTCATTGACTTCTCGTTATACAAGTCATACAATCTTTGTCTACTAACAATAATATCTGCAGTTGCCCAGTTACTAAAATTATTTCTTTTATTATTAAATCAGAGTTAAGTACATTAATTATTTATTTCCTAAAAGTAGTGACATTTGTGAAAATATTATCTATACAAGTAGCTGTTGTTTCAAATATTCTTGTTGGTTCATAAAATAAATTAATTAGATTATACGATTTGAACAAAGATGTGAATCTAACAGTGGTGGAGTTAGAGTCTACTAAATTAATATTAAAATCACCACATACAATAATCTTCTTATTAGAGACATATACTTTCGTCAGCACTTGATCCATTATTTGTTCAAAAGAATCGTATAAGCTTGATGGAGGCCTCTATACGCATACAATAATAAGGTGGCTCAACTCAATACAAGGCAACTCAATAATTCGTTCACTAGACAGTTTTACAATATCTTTACGTTCTTTACATTTCAATTTTTTATTAATCAAAATTAAGGAGCCACCCCTAATGACATTTTCTCGACAGAAAGAGCTCCCTACTTGGTGATCACAATAGTTAAATATTAATTCATGATTTTTAACCAATGTTCTGTTAGGCATATAATGTAAATTTTAAATTCATTTAAAAATAACTCAAGTTCTAATTCTTTCCCTATTATGCCTTGTAAATTTTGATGCACCAAGTTTATATTAAAATTACGTTTTTTCCCAGAGTTCTTATTAGGCCCTTCGTAGGAGGCATCAGTATAAATATTTCCAGCTAAGAAATTGCTAGAGTGAGCCTCTGTTGTCCTATAATCTAATTTAAATTATTTGGAACATATTCCAAGTTTTTACTAATAAAATTGTTAGTATAAGAACACTGCTCAATAAAAGCAGTGGTCGGCTTAGCGTTAATCTTCTATTAAATAAAGTAATTTTTTTCTTTCGTAGATTTCATTTTCATAGATTCATCAATACCTAGGCAGAACTACTGAATCTAAAAACGTAATATTTGGACCGACTTCCTTTTGTGATGTATAGGTCCACTAATAAGGGATTTTGCGGAAAAACTCACCCCCTAAAGGGTTAAAAGGGGTAAAAAGGGGTATCAACGTTTGTATGTAACTTTTTTTATTTGTGGTCAGATCTGTTTGAAATTTCGTGATATTGCTCTTTGGTATGATCTCCTAAAACTGTAATTCAATATTTTCTAAGATTCAATCTATTAATTTATTAATTGGTAAAAAGGGGTATTCAACTTTGTACGGGCATGCGCCGATCGTGGCGTATTCTACGTGGTCGAGGACAATCGGAAGATAGTCAAGGAAGAATTACATTAGGTAATTCTGAGTGAGTGCGTTCCATTTTCCTTTTTTTCCTGTCTTAACCTTTTTCCAGGAAAATAGAATAGTGCTAATGGATCAGTCATATGTGATCTCTTCATACGTAGCCTAATCATACATTTATCATTTTGAGCTTACAACAATTAAATTTTCGTATCAAAAATCAATTAGAAAATTGTCAAAATAATATCGTCAAATTTTCAGATAACAATGTCAGTGCCTAATCACTGAGAACGTGCTCGCCATTGTTCTATTGTTCACTTTTTTATACCACTTAATGCAATAGGCAAAATAATATATTTTATATTTTATTATTTTATTATCCATTTAACACAGGCTATTTACCCATTTATTTCATCATCTGGTTTATTTGCCTATATTTTGCAAATAATACTTGCATTCATAAATACTCACCACGCCTTTGAACGTAACTTTCTTATTTTTCCTTTTTATTTCATTTACCTTTATCTGCACTTCAGGCTCTTATTGTGCGCTAAGCTATCATTAAAATTAAAATTTAAATTAAAGGAGCTCGTTAACAGGCGTGGTGGCTATAAAGCTAGGCTAAACCAATTTTGCCAACTTTTTAAAATTGATACCTACTTTATTAGTTGAACTCTTTTCAATAATTCGAGTTACAGTGCCCTGTTAATGTAATGGAAACGCTTTATAATTATTTCGATACGTTACAGACGGAGTTGGAGTTGTTGTCGGAAAACGGCCGAGGCATATGCTGAGCGGGATCAGTTCCAGTCGTATCACGCGCAGATGGGGCACGCGCGGTCGTTGCTTGACCCTCCGCGTCCCTCCCCCCCTACACTTATCTCCGCGGGCGGAGGCCGAGATAAGTGCAGGGGTGATGACAATCTTCACGGCTCTGGTTGCAAGCATGATTTTGTGCGCTTACCCAAGATTGACTTGGCTCATTTCAACGGCGACTATCAGCTAGGCAATTCTCTGAGCGACGTGTTGAGGCTGTACTCGTCGCTGTGATCACGGATGTCACAGCCGTCACATCGTTTACTGTGGTCAAGGCGTTATTTTTTGTATTCTCTAAACTATATTATCTCGCCGACGATCTCTCGGCTGCTTGCAAGGCTGTCTTTAAATACTTCTAATAATTTTTTCAAAGATGGAACCGAATGTTAGTGCAAATGGAAGTTGTAGATAGTTCGCCTAGTAACTTCTTCGTCAAAACTATCTACCGTAGAGTTACTCGACAGTCTTGGTCGCTTTATACGTGTTTTAAATGTAATTTCGACAGGCAATATGGCTCTGGAATTTGATGGTTCACTTTTTGTATTTGTGAAGTTCGTGCTTTAATTTCTTCCGTAACTTGGTTGCGTATTACACAATTCGTTGGATACTTCTAGAAGAAACATCAGTCGCCTCAGATATTAATTTGTATATCTCTGTCTCTACAAGGTCTTCTCTATTACTGTCTTATTATTACGCATTGAAAATGTAAAAACGTTAAAATATGATTTCACGACTTTGCCCCGTCAAGGTTTTTCCCTGACCAATTCTGTCCTTTGTAATTTATATTTTCATCATAAATTATTAACATTAGGTATTAAATTCCTATTATAAAATTCTGTTGAAAATGAACATATTTTAATGTCTGACGTATAATCATTGACGGTAAAGCTACAGTCAGGTCATACTATCTACTAAAACCTTTTTTTATATCCCAGCACATTAAAATGAATAAAGATTACTTCGATAGGTTAGCACCGAGGATGAAACGGGCCTCGGGCCTCGTTTTGTTAAGCCAACCCTGAGCGCCCGCCGTGATGAGTACATCATGAAAAACTCTGACATACTCTCGCCACCGTATAGGCTTTTGAGTATGAAGGAGACAAATATTGTTTTGTTTTTGCTTGAGCTTGAAATTCTGTACAAATACAGCGTGATACATAATTTTAAAATTTGTGATTAATGACGATCAATTGTCAAATCTTTTTATGTGAAGGTTTGCATATAAAATGTCTTCTGAAAAATTGGTTCCGCCAAAATGTTGACAATACAAAACATTTAACATACTGTATAATGAAATTGATTTTTTTTTGTGAGTGCGACAGAAAAAGAACTCTGCGTTAATGCAATAGAGCTGAAAATCGTGTAGAGTTGTCAAATCTCGTAGGTGTGCGAGGGCGAAGACGCCAAGATATTTCAATTTTTCTAATCGCATACAATGCTGCCAATCAGACTGACGTAAAAGAGTCAAAATTATTGATATATTGTTGTACGACGCGACGTAAGAAAAAAACACATATTGCTTAAAAATGCACAGTTTCAAATAGATAAACCTAGCTAGCTATTAGTTATTAATTATGGGCTAAGTTGCTATGGGCTAGCATTTAAAACCTATGTTGAACAAATAAAAAAGATAATTGTAGATAAGATTCTTAAAAATAATTGTAGATAAAAGAATAAAGGTAAAGTGTAGAGATGACTATGAATATAAGCTATTTAAGGAGTACGAAATTATGCCAGTAAGTGAAAAATTTAAATATTTTATAGCAACAGAAACATATTATAGAGAGGAATTTAAAACAAAGAAAATGTATAAAATATATAGTACTTATTAGGATAATAAATAAAGGAAAGTTAGAGCAGGTAAGAGTTTATAATTATTATGGGGGGAAAAGGAGTAGAAAGTATATGTACCAAAGTTAAGTAATAAATATAAATATATAAATTATAGAGAGAGGAAAAGAAAATTAAGTGTAAAATCAAAATAAAACAAAAAATTAAAGAAATGCTTGGGTTTTCTAAAAATTGCAACTTATAGTGACATATATATACCTAAGAACATAAAATATAGTAGTATTCATTAGAATATTTTTAGTATTCTTAAGGATACAGACACTAGATATTTAATATTAGAGAGAAAATAATATATTTTAATAAGGTATTAAGCATATAAGATGTAACTTGTAAGTGAAATTTCATTGAGAAACTTTAAAGTATTTTGTTATTGTAGTATTTTAATTAAATGTATTTAAGTACCTATGTAAGTGTAACAGACTCAGCGGAACGCCTACAAACTACAGTAGTTTGTATCCAACCAAACTAATACAGTGGATTAGTATGGCGTAAAGTACATTGTGAAATTATTGTTGCGTACAGTATATTGTAAAATCTTAAATAAATAAATAAACAAAACAAAATTCATACTGAAGTTTGGCGGTCAGTATGCTAAATGTTTTGCGATCCTAGGCTTATTTCTTCAATTGTGGGTAGCGATTTAAAACCCACGCTTCACGTATAGGAGAATGTACGAGATATAACACTTGAGTACACGATATCTTGTTGAGAATGCTAGTTTTGGATTACATAAAACTTTAGACATTTTAAAGAAAGCCGTTTTCGCCTGGCGTTTTTGAATTTAGGAAGAATATTCACATCGAATTTAAATATTTTTTAAATCCGATATGAATATTCTTAAATAAATATTGTTACTAAATATTTAAAACTATTTACAGCTGAAATTATATTTGCATGACATTTATTTGGGGGTGAGGAATGGACATCTTTGATATGGTCATAATTTTTGTTTTCTTTATAATATGTAATTATTTTGTTTGTTTTTGCTTTTTTTTTGTACGCTAAAGATATATATTGATTACTTAGGTTTACGCGAATATTGTTCATTGTTGCCGTGCCGTGACGACCGACGGCTGCTGGAAAGTAGCCGAAACGTCGGGAAAAAGAAAAGTGTACCGCGACACAATCCGTAAGTGTTTAAAACAACGATAAAGATATAATTATTAATCAAGAGTTGAATGCAAGTCATTGCTACTAATAAGTAAAATTATGAGCATCCTCTATTGTGAATGAGTTTTTAAATGATATGTGTGTGCGTGCACTTTGCACGTGGATGACAAAATTTATTACCAAACTATGAGAAACTAGCTTATTCCCGCGGCTCCGCTCGCGTAAGTACAGTGTTCTCGCGGGATACTGTACTTAAGTGCGTAAGTACAGTATCCCACGAGAACACTACACTTTTTAAATTTTAAATATTAGGATAAAAAGTAGCCTATATGTTAATCAAGAGCTACTACTACCATACTAAATTTCACCAAAATACTTGCAGTAGCCTTATAGCCTTAAAGAGTAACAAACATCCGACCTCACAAACTATCACACTTATATTAAGTAAAAGGATAGTAAAATGCGGTCAAAGGACGTTACAGTTTAGTTGTTTTCTTTTTTTTTATCTTCATCATCGAATATAAGAATATGATACTTTCTATCCAGAATCAAAACTTTTAATTTTTTATAAAAATAACATAATTTGATTGTCTACTAGGCGGCCTACTAATATATGGAATATTCAGTAACTATAAATCATAAGAACATTTTACATAATATTATGTGAAGCTACCAACACACTTGTGACTTCTCAGGTCATGGTTGGCGGTAATTATTATCACCTGGTGATCTGTCTGCACGTTCCCCCCTATACTTATAAAATTATAAGGAACATTGATTGTTATTGTAATGATTTATTTACCTTTTTCTTGATTCTTTGTGATGAATGTTTGACTTATTACTAGCAGTACAGCGTGTTTAAGTCCAACGTAATGCTATAATGGCCAATAGGAATGCTGCAATTATTTTAATCCTTTCGAAAAAAAAGGGCAGCTTATACTTACCAGCAGCTAGGATTTTAACCTTTTTATACGTAGAACTTGAAACTGAAAATAATATTCGGCGAACCGTACGAATAGTTGAGGCGTATATTTTAACCATGTTAATTTAGGTAAAGCCGCGCGAACTCTCCATTTAACGTCTACTTACGTTGGCCTCGTTTGTTCATGAAATTCACAGAACAGAGGCCCGCTATTTGCGTGGATTCGTGTAAGGAAATCGGCTATTTTTGTCGATTTTTAAGGCGCTCTACATTGTAAAATAGTCTACTTTAAAAAAATTGAGACGAATGGATACATTTTAGTAAAGCAAAATAATATATGTTAATCTTTATCATATTTGTAAGGGGACCTACGTTTTCAAAACACATTTTCTGAAAATTTTCTTGATAAAAAAAAAACATAAAATAACCATTGAAACAGATATTCTTTTGAGTTGAAACTGTATTATTTGTGAACAAAAAAGATAAAATTAATTACAGTTTCGTAATACATAATAAAAGGAAAGGAATTGTCATTTTTGTTTTTCGATGGGAATAAGATATTTGTTAGGATTAATTTATTTCAATGATAAATAATTCGGACGAGTCGAATGAAACATCGCGAAATGGCGACCTGTCATTCCTCATTCGTATCTATGGAATCCGACAGTACCGGCGTAGGCCTCTTGTTAAGGAGGCGTATGTCATTTTTTCCGCTTTTTGCTGCTCAAAAATAATTCGAATTTATTGTTAAAAGTCCGATCAAAGTTATTGTACGTCGGACTTGACCTTTATGCCAACGCAATAAGGATCTTAGGTTATCATGTTAGTTCTTTCGTCGTGTAATACTAATAAGATATAAGTAATTTCTGCCATCTTATGTCAGATAACCTAGCGCAGCTACGTAGGCCATTTGCTTTTTGCGTTGTTGACCAATTGGTCTCGGGTTCGAATCTCGGTGAGATGAATTTGTTTTATTCTTCTTCTTTCTTTGCCCCAGGCGGGCAAAAACCACAAGTCTATGAAGCACATTACGCTATTGTCGAAATTACGCTTTTGTACATTATGGAGATCACTTTGACGTAATTCGCGCGAAGCACCCCGGAGTTACGGGGGCGGCACGTCTCCCACTCATCTCCTTCACTCTTTCGAATACATCACAGTTATCGGACTCACCTCGCCTTAAGAGAGAGTTTGTTAATTGTTTCGCTGATTTTTGTAAGTATTAATCTAATTTAGAATATGTTTATAAATTTCTTTATAATTTTAACCACACTCTATAGTAATATATTCATAATAATAATATCTATGGACGCTTCCACACCACGTCAATCCGGTCCTGTATTAAGTATCCAAAGAACTTGTATTACAGGTACCAGACAACGGAAATATATTTAATATTTTATACGGTACACATATTCAAGATTTTTACGATACCTATATTTCAGATTAAACTATAACATACATATAATACTCACCCAAGACACAGGAACACAAAAAAGCTTTTTGTTCCTTCGGCGGGATTCGAACCCGCGACCTCCGGCTTAAGCGCCGACGCGCTAACCACTGAGCCACAGAGGTCGTCATAGAATAAATTGCAGAGTAATCATTTTGAGTACCCTTTAATTTGATGCACTCTAAGCCTTAGACTTTAGACTAACCCCCTTACTAATAAAAATATTTACACAACGGTTATACTATAATAATTATAAAATTGTTGTCTTTGTCTGTCAAGTGACTATTCCAACGTATCAGACAAAGACATCACATTTGTATAAGTTAAAAATGTTGTGCAGCAATCAGACTTCCAAAAAAAAAAGTCGAAATTTTATTATAAATTTATTATTTAATTATTACAATATAAAAAGTACTAATTCTAATGACGACTATTACATTCAACGATTGAACATAAAGTACATTTTTAACACAATGCAAAATAAATGACAACTGAGGAACTGCTGACGGTGCGCCTCGTGCCGCTGCCGCGTGACGTGGTTGAAGTGCTGCATCGGCGATCTCCTTAGGGTACCGTAGCATAACACCTCCCCCCGAAGATCAGCAACTATTTTCCCAAAATCGTTGCTGGGATGTTGGATGAATCAACCCTTACTTCTCTAGGAGTTGGGATGTTTCTCTGCTCCATTGATGGCTGCAACTTTGTATAATGCTGGTACAGGAACATAGTCATGCCGATAGTGATAGTGATTATTAGTATCAAATAGACGGGAATAGTAGTATGTTAGATATATGAGTCTTGATAGCTTCTTATATCAATTTGACGTTGCGCCATAATTTCTGAGTTGATCTTATGGAGTTTTTCTAAATTTATTGTTTTAAAATTTAAAATATGTTCTAAGGGTTGATTTTGTTTTACAGGTACGATGTCTAAGATTCTAAGAGGTTGTCCTTTTATAATATCATTTGTATTTGAAATAGTGAATTCTGGAGTTTTAATAAAACAGCCTTGAGGTACAACAGCGAGATAACTTCCATTAAGAGTTTTATACTGCAATTTTCCACAGGATGTTTGAATTTTAGTTGACTTTGGAAAACTTAGAATATAGTGCTTTTGATCGAGTTGCTCAAATGCTTCAGCTTCTTGGTATATAGAGGTAAGTTTACAGGATGGCAAGAGCTGCTGCTTCGTTATAAGAGTAAATACATTCGTCGTCATTATTGAAGGTATGTGCAGGATTTTCTTCGCAGATATAATATTCCGAATCAGTTTCTAAGCATTCAATTTCTATATACCTAGAATCTCGTTCCTGAATTGCTATATAAGGTGATATGGGCATAAGGATTTGATAATTTCGGTTAGGAACTGCAGAGAGTTTGAAAAGGTTAAAAGGCTTGGGAAGGACAATCGGCACTTTATATACTAAAACTATCTGATTATCTAAATAATAATGACCAAATTTCATAACTCTAAAATATTCTCTTAATTCTATATCTAAAGTAAAATCATTTGAATATAAAATTCTTATTTTAGAAATCATACTTCTTAACATAGCTATATTAATAATTGAATGAGCTGTGCTCGATGCATAACTCAAATTTAACATATTTCCAAAATTAACTAACTCGATTGTTAGACTATCTATATTATCACCTAAAATTAAGAGAAATTGAGATAAATGAGCGTATTTTATTAACTCTGTTTCTCTATTAATATCGCTTTGCATAATAAGACTAAGACTTTTATTAATTTTATCTTGATTTTCAACAATAGTATTTAATATTTTAGTGTGATTTTGTAACCATTCTCTAGTTAAACTTATGTGGTTATTATATTCTGATTCTAATTTAAATTCGTTTTCTTTTAAAGTTTTTGAAGCATTTTCATATTTAATTGCAACAGTATAGTCAAGATTACCTGATATACTTTTTATAATAGATCCTAATCCATTGATCAAACATCTTGTAACACGCGAAATTTTAAACGTTTGCAATATTTCAGAAATTTTACTTAATTTGCCTGAGAGATATTCTAAGTGTGGTTCGTATAAAGATAGGGTTTTATTATTAACCCGAGGGTGAAAATCTTGCAACTGGGAATATACAATATTAATTTTAGAATCTATGTCTTCTAGGTTTATATGCTGCAAAAAGGCATGATACTGGTGAATAATCCTGGTCTGTCCAAGTTTGAAAGGTAAGAGTCCTGGTCCGTCGTCAAGTGTCTCAAGTTGAATTTCTTGGGTTCGGCTTAGATGTAAAGTCGTCAGTATTGTCAGTATTGTCCTGTAACAATTGTGCGCTTTTAGGCACTCTTTTGAGGCGGGATTTTGCAATAGGGAATTTTTTCTTTTTAGTATAAATATGGATTGGGAGATTGACCATTACATTATCATGGGTATATCTGGATGCTAATTTTTGTCTGTATGATAAGGATTTTTAACAAATACCGATTGTTCAGGAAGGTATTCTTTTTCAGGTTCTCTATTCTTATTCCTCTCTATTTTTATTGTCAATTATTTCTCTACGTGTTTCAGTGGTCATTTCCTGTATTAAAGAATAAGCTACTTTTAAGCGTTCTTTATGATCTATCATGTATTGCTGTAAGAGATAAGACGTAAGGTCTACTTTAAAAGGATCTCTAGGATCAAAGTATCCTGTTATTAAATCTATTGGTTTGCTTTTTGTAAAGCTACGGATAGAACTGTTATAACCTAAAAGTGCATATGGCATTAAAAGAACTACAGAATCATGTTTTTTCTCTTATCTAAGTATACGTAAATGTTCTAATATAGTTGAATGAACTCTTTCAACTATTCCATTTTCATTCGGAGTATTCGGTGCAACTTTATGATGTTGAATCTTGTGTAACCTAATAAATTCACTAAATAATTGATTAGAAAATTCGGGTCCGTTATCTGTTATAATTGTTATGGGTAATCCATGGTGGGTACTATATTGAAGTAAGGCCTGAATTACACTAATGGCTGTACCATATTTAAGATAATAAGCTTGAGCATACTTTGAAAAGGAATCTACTAGGGTAAGGAACTTTTCACTTTGAGCGGTAAATAAATCTACTTGCTGGTGGAACTATTTTGAACTGATGTTTTATGGGGTTTCTATCATACTTCGCTTGTTTGCAAACTATACATTCATTGATAAATTTTGTAATTTGTTCTCTCATATGGGGCCAATAATACTTATTAGAAAGAGAGAGATACCATTCGTTTATACCACGATGGTTTGTTTTACCGTCATGGTCATCACTTATTAATTATTTCCTGCTGTTTTAAATATTCCTTGACATTTTCTAATTCTTTTTTTGCAGCTACCAAATTCATAGCGGAACTTTTAAACATTCTTTGTAAGATAGCGATTACCGTATATATTGCTGTAGGAGGATTAAAAAGTAGAGCTGTTTTAATATTAGGGCTGACATTTTCTTTTATGGCGTTAACTACATCTTCTTCTAAGTTTGACTCGGATAATTGAATAGAAATTCTAGTATGTGATACACATACTAGAATTTCTATTCAAAGGTTTCAAGAAAGGTTTTGTTAAAATGGGTTTTCTTTTAATATCGCCAACTAAGCTAAAAATTCTTTGTCTTTTAAATTTATTCAAAGGTTCATCTGTAATTGGAATTTCTAAAATCGGATTCTATTCAGAAGTATGAGCGGTAAGTGTTCTGGAATCATCTAATAATTCTGCTATTTCAGGTGCTGTTGCAGTACGACTATCGTGGGACATTTGAGCTATAATAGATTCTAATTCTAAGCCTGGATATTCATGAACATTTATTTCAATGCGTGACAAAGCATCTGCATTAGTGTTAGCTTTTCCTTGCTTATAAATTATTTTAAAATCATATTCGTTAAGCTATAAGCGCCATCTCGTTAAGCGAGAGTTAGACTCTTTTAAATTCATTATCCATTGCAAAGGTTTGTGATCGGTGATAATTATAAATTTACTGCCAAATAAATACGGTCTGAAATACTTCGTTGCCACACTATTGCTAATAATTCCTTTTCTATGGTACTGTAATTAATTTCACTTAAATTTAAAGTTCTGGATGCGTACGCAGTGGGTTTATCTGAACCTATAACACCTTGGATAACACTGCTCCTAACATTAGATGAATCTGTCGTTAAAATAAATTCTTTTGAAAAGTCTGGATATTGTAGCACGGGGTCATTTAACAAAAGGGTTTTACAATGATTAAAACATTTTATATAATTTTTATCTAAAATTATTTTACTATCTTTCATAAACATTGCATTATAAACATTGGGTCATGGGCTTAGTAATTCTGGCAAAATCTGGAATAAATTTTCTATAATATCCTAACAATCCGAGAAAACGTTTAATTTCTGTAGGGGTCTTTGGTATGGGGTAATTTTCAATAGCTTTAATTTTGTTGGGATTGGGTTTAACTCCTTCTCTACTAATAACGTGTCCTAAAAATTCTGTCTCTAATTCTAAAAATTCCGATGTATCCATTTGTATTTTAAAGTTTGACTCTCTTAATCTCTGAAATACTTTTTCAAGGTTTACCATATTATGTTCCTGAAGGGAAGTACTAAAAACTATTATATCGTCAAGGTTAACTAAACATATTTCATTCTGAAGGCCCTTAAGAACGTTGTCCATTACTCTTTGAAAAGTAGCTGGAGAATTCTTAAGTCCCATTGGCATTCTTAAAAATTCATAATGACCGTTTTCTACGTTAAATGCTGTTTTGTGAATATCTGCTTCATCCATTTCTACCTGATAAAATCCGCTTGCTAAATCTAATGTAGTAAAATTGACATCGGCATAATTTATCTAGAACATCTGTAATATTTGGTATTGGATATTTGTCATCGATAGTTTTTTCATTTAGTTTCCTGAAATCAACTACGAGACGCCATTTAGTTTTTCCAGACGCATCAGCCTTCTTTGGTACTATCCATATAGGAGAGCTCCATGCAGAGTCAGAGGTCTTATTATATTCTGATCTAACATTTTATTAATTTGATTTCGAACTTCTTCTATGTGAATGTATGGATAACGATAATTTTTAGCATGTACAGGGGATTCATCAGTGGTTCTAATGTGTTTAATTTTATTCGTAAATTTAAGGGGTTCACCTTCAAGATAGAATACATCCGCATAACGGGCACACAAGGTTTCTATATTTTTAATTTCTTCGGCATTAAGATGAGATGTACGTAGTCGTGATAAAACTGCTTTTGCTCTATTGCTTAAAGTATTATAATTATTGCATTCTAAATTATACGGTTCTGCGCTAATAGGTTGATTCAAAGAAAATATTATATCATTTGGGCTATCATTAAATACTTCTATATATCCTCTATTATTTTTAACACTAGTTATACAATCTCCTATTTTGCAATGACACACAATTTGTTCGTTAACTATAGCATCTCCATCATGAACATTTATAAGTACTCTAATTATTCTAGAAAATTAAAATTGGATTAGTAGCAAGGGTGGTAATTAATAAATAAAGTTATGTCGTTACTATCATTAAATTCTGAAAAGCATGGTATGGTAATAGAATATTTGTTACGGGTTGTAGCATGTTCATTGGTTACTTACTTCAAATTGCTCATAATTACAGGGAAAATTAGGAAAATATCTACTAACTGCGTTAGGACTTATAAACGATTGATTGGCTCCAGTATCTATTTAAAGTTTAATTGGAGGATTTTTAATTTGAATGTATGGTAACTGTCTTTGAGTCTGTAAGTTAATTTCTATCGTGGTTTGTCTGATTGCGAAGTTTTCCGAAAATTTTGATTTCCTTCAGTGTCATGATTGTTAGAATTTTCATAAACATCGTCATCAGTCATTGGTAACGCGGGTTTATCATAGTAACATTCATAGGGATAATCAACGGGTTCTGTATAATATTCATAAGGGTCAGAGTACATGTACGGTTCACAGTAAGTCTGGTCATAGCACTCATTTAAATTAAGTTGTCGGGATTTAAAATAATTTGATGGGGGTGGGTTTCCATGTTTAGTCCAGTCATGTCTTCTCGGGGGTGCTAGCCTAGTAGTAAAGTGACTAACTCCACTCATAGGAACGGGCTTATTCGAATTATTATTACTATGATTATTCTGTGCAAAATTATTTCTATTAGGAATTCTAAATTTTTTAGACATTACTCTGTGGATTATAATTAGGTGGGAGAGCCATGCTTCGGCACGAATGGACCGGCTCGACCGGAGAAATACCACGGGCTCACAGAAAACCGGCGTGAAACAGCGCTTGCGCTGTGTTTCGCCGAGTGAGTGAGTTTACCGGAGGCCCAATCCCCTACCCCCCTATAAATGCCGCAGTTGAAAAGCAATTTGTTACCCCAGGAGGGTACCAACTGCGTTGGAGAATCCCTCTCTGGATGTCCATGCCCAGGAACCCCTGGAACTAAACGTGGACGTCCAGGCTGCCCCTCGTATTCTGGGGAGGGCTAAACTGCGCTCCAATCTGCTCGGGGCAAGAGCAAACGCACAAAGGCACCCCCCTCGATATTAAACATCGACTTTTGTAATATCAGGGGATTACACTCCAACCTTAATGCCGTCCATTACCACCTTGAGACGGCAAAGCCGGCTTTGCTCTTTTTAACCGAGACGCAGATATTATCTCCGAGTGACACATCATACCTTTCCCACCCAGGGTATTCTCTCGAGCACTCCTTTCTGCCCAAAGCTGGAGTGTGTGTGTATGTCAGAGATGATATCAGCTCTCACCGCCTCGGCAATCTTGAGGACAGGGACCTGTCAATGTTATAGCTCCGCATAGATTGCGACGACCACCCTCGCGTCTATGCGTGCCTATATAGGTCCCATAGTGGTGACCCGAGACGGACCGACTCTTGGAACACCTGCAAGCTGCTTCAGATTTTGTGCAGCAGCAGATCCCATCCGCAGAGATCATAATACTTGGCGACTTTAATGCCCACCACGCCGACTGGCTCAATTCCAGTAAAACTTATCATGCGGGGAGATCTGTCTGCAACTTTGCCCTTGCGAACGACTTGACACAACTGGTCACTACGTCTACGCGAATTCCAGATGTGGATGGTCAGAATCCTTCCTTGTTGGACCTTCTGCTAACTTCAAATCCTGACGGCTACCAAATATCCGTAATCGCACGACTTGGTTCATCGGATCACTGCCTTCTTAGGATTTCTGTGCCACTTACGACGGTGCTACGACAGCGTGCTGTTAAATACTGTCGTGTGTGGCACTACAAGTCAGCAGACTGGGATGGGATGCAGTCGTTTTTTGCATCCTATCCTTGGGGAACGTGTGCTTCTCTCCGGATGATCCCGACAATACTGCCAACTCTGTTGCCGATGTGGTGATGCAAGGGATGGAACTTTTCATTCCGTCCTCTGTAGTGCCAACTGGCGGCAGATTTCGTCCCTGGTTTGGTTCATCCCCCAAAAAAGCTTCTCGCCGGAAGCAGGAGGCTTACCAATCCTGGGCCAATGCATTGTCTGCTCGGGATTTAAATACCAGTACATATAAAAAGGAGTACAACGTTGCCTCTAGGTCCCTCAAGAAAGAGATCACTCGGGCAAAGAAACAGCACGTCAATAGAATTGGTAAGAGACTTAAGCGCCTCCCCTCGGGAACCCGTGCATTCTGGTCTCTGGCCATAACTATTGAAGGAAATTTCTGCAAGCCAACCCTACCAACCCTACACGTAGGAAATGGATCGTTGGCCCTGGACGCAAAGGACAAAGCCGATCTTCTGGGCAAGCTCTTTGCGTCAAACTCGACCGTGGATGACGGGGGGCAGAAACCGCCGACCACACCGCAATGCACGAGCATCATGTCGGATATTCGGTTTCATCAGCGCTCAGTGCGAAAAGCCCTCCGTTCCCTTGTTCCAAATTCCGTATCCAAAAGTTGAGTGGGCCTGACGGAATCCCTCCTATTGTGTTGAAAAAGTGTGCTCCAGAGTTGGCTCCGATCTCTTCTGGCATCGTCCCGGCTTCTTGGAAGACAGCCTTGGTGCACCCGATCCCCAAAAAAGGTGATCGCTCAAATCCTTCCAACTACAGACCAATCGCTATAACCTCTCTCTTCTCGAAGATAATGGAATTCATTATCAATAGCCAGCTTCTTCGATACTTGGACGGCCAGGAATTACTAAGCGACAAACAATACGGGTTCCGTAAAGGTCGCTCGGCTGGTGATCTCTTGGCGTACCTAACTTATCGTTGGGCTCAGGCAATTGAGTCAAAGGGAGAGGCATTGGCTGTTAGTTTGGATATTTCGAAGGCCTTTGATCGGGTTTGGCATAAAGCACTGCTATTAGAGCTTCCATCATACGGGCTGCCCGAGAAATTATGTAAGTGGGTCACTAGTTTCTTAGCAGATAGAAGCATAAAGGTCGTAGTTGACGGCGAATGCTCGAAAACTCAGTCTGTTGATGCTGGTGTCCCTTAGGGCTGTGTGCTATCGCCTACCCTATTCATACTGTGAATATCAATGACATGTTACAGACCAACAGCATTCATTGCTATGCGGATGATAGAACAGGTGATGCTGTATATACCGGCTCCCCCAATATTTCTCGGATAAATGTCATTGAGAGTCGAAACGAACTTGTGTCTAAAATAGAGAATTCATTGGAGAAAGTCTCTGAATGGGGTAGACGTAACTTAGTCCAATTCAACCCCGCCAAGACACAAGTCTGCGCGTTCACCACTAAAAAGTCACCAATGGTCGTATATCCTCGTTTCGAGGGCACATCTTTAACCATCTCCCCTAGCATTGAGATACTTGGCGTCAACATATCGAGCGAAGTCCAGTTCCGATATCATCTAGAGGGTAAGGCCAAGTTAGCCTCGAAGAAGCTTGGTGTTCTTAACAGAGCGAGACAGTACTTCAGTCCGGACCAACGCCTACAACTCTACAAGGCGCAGGTTCGGCCGCATATGGAATATTGTTCTCATCTCTGGGCAGGGGCGCCAAAACACCAACTGCTCCCTCTGGATCGTATTCAACAAAGGGCCGCTCGAATTGTTGACTGCCATAGTGTTTCAAACAGCTTGGACCCCTTGGAATTACGCCGAGATGTAGCTTCACTCTGCATCCTCTATCCGTTGTATCACGGGTAGTTCTCTGAGGAATTGTTCGGAATCATACCACCTGCAACTTTTCGCCATCGTCCCACACGAAAAACATACCATCCTCATCACCTTGATGAGTGGCAGTCTTTCACCGTGCGCTTTTCGCGTAACTTTCTGCCGCGCACTGTAAAACTCTGGAACGAACTGTCACCAGCAGTATTTCCGGACCTATACGACCTGTATTCCCTCTTAAAATGCCGACAACGCACCTACAGCTCTTCTGATGTTGCGAGGGTCCATGGGCGACGGTAGTTGCTTACCTACCAGGTGACCCGTTTGCTCGTTTGCCCCCTTATTTAATAAAAAAAGGTGGTTATGCACGGAAAATTTGTTGAGTACGCGACGGTCCTTGATTTTGATTTAAGTTAAACATAGGTTTAGGTTGCCACATATTTTGTGGTCGCTGCTGCCAAAACTGCGTTTGGCCCATAGTTACGGGTGGGTGAAAAGAACGCGATGGTCCGGGTAAATTAAAATTATTATTACTTTTAGGATGGTTATTACGTCTGTCAGTATATGAGTCATTTCTATCCTGCATATAAATTATATTCATTTCATCATGAACAAATTCAAGGGCTTTTTCGATGGTCAGGGCGCATACAGCGTATCCTGGATATTAGGGGATCTTTTAAACCACGTAGGAAAGCTTGCAAAGTTAATTTCTTATATAAATCACGTTTCGCTTCGATGGTAGTCGCAATGGTCTCATGCAAACTAATGTAAGTCATTAATGTACTAAAAATATTCTGGCATTTATCGTAATATTCTTGAGGGGTAGAAGATCCTTGTGTCAGAAGTGCAAGGTCATTATATAAAGAGATTTCATGACGTTGGTCTGAAAAATTATTTACTAAAGCTGTCCTAATGCCTAACCAACTATCCCGATAGTTGAATATGCCGTTCGAATTTATTAACCTAGCGGCAGGCCCAGTAATTTTATTTAATATTCCATTTATTAAAGCTAAATTAATTAAATTATTATCCGGCGTTACAAAATTTTAAACGAGCTGATCACACAATTTAATAAATCTTGTAAGAACATTAGAATTTCCGTCAAAATCGGGCACTAATCTTAATGCTTTAAAAATATCGTCCATTGTAGCCATATTTAAATCTAAATTTTCGTCACTAATTTCTCTAACCGTATCTAACAATTTAAATTTACTACTAATTCTAGAAGTCCCGATTGTCGCGGATGGAAAATCTTGGATATAAAATTATTATGGATAAACTTATAGGATAAAAGAAAGGAGCAAATTCAGAGTGATTCTAAAAGTACTCACATATGCATTTCGGCTCTTCTCTGGGGTATCGATGGCTGGATACAGTCTGCTGCTGCACGAAGGTTCTTCAGAATTCGGTGAAGACTTTTGGAAGTCAAGTAGCGATCGCACGCGCACGATTGCGATTTCCTATACGAGGGCTACTCCGAATTATCCGTACGACTGCGCCAAAAATGTTGTGCAGCAATCGGACTTCCCAAAAAAAAAGTCGAAATTTTATTATAAATTTATTATTTAATTATTACAATATTATAAGGTACTAATTCTAATGACGACTATTACATTCAACGATTGAACATAAAGTACATTTTTAACACAATGCAAAATAAATGAAATCTGAGGAACTGCTGACGCTGCGCCTCGTGCCGCTGCCGCGTGACGTGGTTGAAGTGCTGCATCGGCGATCTCCTTAGGGTACCGTAGCATAACAAGTTATCCGTTTTGTAAATATTTTTATAAGGCATGTATTTAAGCTTGCGACAAAACAATCAAATTTTGGGTGTGCAAAAACCGAATATTGAATACTTTCAACATTTTGTTAAGTTTTAATTTTTAAATTTTAAACTGTTTATTATATTAGAGCAATATTAATACATACAGGAAATAAAATATTTACAAACTGTACAAGTAGGTAAGTACTAAAAAACAATAATAACTATTCAAAAACTTAAAATGCTACAAAACAAAGAAATCTCCCAGGTCGTCCCCACCAGGCAGAGTACCTAGAAGGCTCAGAGAGTTTCCTCGCTGGATTGCGATACTTATTCTCTGGGCCAGGTAGGTGCCGGCTCTGGGGTCTCGGGTGGCCTCAATGAGTTTTTTGGAGATTTCTCTGAAAAGTTTGTGCGCACCCAGACCCCATGTACCTAGGGTTTCAACCCCAAACGGTTCAAATATGAGATCCCCACTAAGGTTTTCATATTTGCGCCGCTTGAGGTTTTCCGCCTGATTGGCGGCCGCACCTGCAGAACTCGAGGTGCCCTGGACATGGGACGGAGCAAGTGTATCGACGCAAGTAGCGTCCCATACAAGAGCCCGGCCCACTCTCCAAGGGACCAGGGTCATACCGTCTGGTCTCTTGCCATCGTCGCGCGCCAAACCAGAGGGTTCCAGCACAGCTGGCACTCCGGCGGCGACAAGAGCCCGACGGATGAGATCGTTCAGGCAGTGATGTCGGGAGATGCGGCCGGCGCTTCGTTGACAGGACAGTCTGTGGTGTCCGAGGCTGTCCACGTTTGCGCCACAAACACAGCGATGGGGGACGACGTGGGGGGTGCCAAGATGCAGGGAAGTGGCTAACCGGAAAGCTGTTCGATCCAGCAATGTGCCCGTATTGGGTGACGGTAATGCTTGTAGCCAAAGGCCCGACTCCCACTTCTCCGCAGCTAACAGGCGAGCCTGCTCCACAGGACTGGAGGACATATTAAGAAGATTATTCCGTACCAGTCTGCAGAGTGGCTCGTCCCAGAGCCTTTGTGAAAAAGTATTGTCAGGCAATTCGCTACAAGCACTAGTTGCGCTCCAGGCGTCCTTGGCCTCGTCCAGAAAGGGAACTGTATTGGAGTAGGATGGGTGATGTAGTATTTTGGAGATAAGACTATTGTTCGCATGGACTGAGGACAAGAAGGCCGGAAGCGATATGTCAGAGGGCTTTCGAACACCCAGGCCACCGAACCTAACTGGAAGCGTTGCCTGAGTCCATGCGCGGCCATCGAAATTTGTGTTCAAAATATTGGAGAGCGTTAGTCTTATGGTATCATCCAACTGTTTGAGAAGTTGAGGGAACTTCCACAGTTGACAACACCGTAACACATATGTCAATTTAGGTACGAAAATGCAAAAACGGATTAAAGTAAAGGCCATGTGACAGTTAATTTGGAGGAGGCGGTCTAAAGTTTCACTAAAATTTTGTAATTTGTTATCTATGAAGTCCGGGAGAGATTCGTCTAGAATAGGTGAACCCAAAAGGAAGAGCGAATCCTTGTTAATGACAGACAGTTGTGGAGCTATTTCTTTAAAGCTGGATATAATCGCGTTTCTATCCCCACAACTGTCTGGCACAAAAAGTTCGCACTTACCTAGGTTCAGCTGCAGACCTATTTTTTGGAACTCGCAGATCAGAGTGCGGAAGTCTGATAATACAGTGGGTGCATCGCTTCCAAGGGTCCCATCATCCAAATACCAAACATTAAATTTTGAATTTAGAAGCTCGATGACCGGCTGAAAATTGCTGGACCTAGAGGGTCGCCTATATATATTATATAGGAAATATATTATATTGAATACTTAAATTACTTTTACTACTACTACTATTTTATGGAACAAAAGATTTCAAATCTGGTGACTAATTAATACCTAAAATAATAATAATAATAATAAGATTTTTTCACTAAATATTCTAGACTGGCAGACAGATATTATTTTAGCGAACAAATAACCATCTTGGCGACAATTTGAGAGTACACATTTAATGTAAGAACAGGCAAATATTATATTTTCCCTGATATAGTAACTCCGTAACCACATATTTTCTTCATGATCGGAGAAAAACAAATTTGAAAATCCTGAATTTTACAACATTTCTATAGCTTTATACATCGCTCGTATCTCAAAGTAGGCATTGCCATATTTTTTTCTATACTCGCTTCTATCTCGAAAACGGTGAATCCTACTGAAAAAATAATGAAAATTTCCTTCCCCTTAGTAACCACACAACCACATATTTTCTTCATGATGAGAGAAAAAGAAATTTGAAAATCCTGAATTTTAAAACATTTTTATTGCTTTATACATCGCTCGTATGAGATACGAGCAAGTAGAGCATTACGGGTACCATATTTTTTTTCTATAATAGCTACTATCTCGAGAACAAGTAATCTTGCTGAAAAAAATATCGGTTGTCTGTAAAGTCGGTTTACTGACGATAGTTGAACGTGACGTCATATGGAACGCCTCAAGCGAGGTAACGCCGCATAGCGAGGTAACGCCGCATGAGTCATGTTTTTTCGTGCGTGCAGCCGGGTCCATCGAATTATAAGACGTTGTCACGTCAAAAAATATCCTTCCCCCCAAGTAACACCGTAACCACGTATTTTCTTTATAATAAGAGTTTTTTTTTTTTAAATCCTGAATTTCCACAAATTTCTATAGCTTACATAACCTAATGTATTAGCTACATAATGAATTGAATTGAATTAATCAATACTAATCAGCATCCGCAACAACTTTTAAATTAATACTCATGTAATTTTTACGAAGACTGAAAATTCTCCATCAGCACCCGCAGAAACCTGAATTAGGACACCCATATTAATTTTTCATTTTAATGAAAAAAATGTACGCCATTTTAGAATTTCGAAATGCACTCAATTTTCATATTATTCTGCACCCACAAAAACCTTTAAAATGACACCCATACCAAAGGAAAACAAACTCTAACAGTATCCAAAAATGAGATTTTCCGTAGCCTGAAAATTGAATTTTTAGCAGTCATTAATTTATCGAATAATCTTCACCAACTCGCAAATGAAGTCGTCAACTTATAAATTTTGGTACCACTTTGGATTGAATTTCGCCACTTTTTACCTGCCGATTTTTGTATTTTTTGTCACCTGAGTGCTTTCGCCAGTTTATTAATTTACGGCAACATATTAAATCGCTGCCAAATTCAGTAATACAGTATGCTCATGTGCAGTCGCCAAGTTATTTTTTGTTCGCAAGATTAATTATAACTCATTTTATAAGGGAGTTAGGCTCACTTGAGCAGATCTGAGTTAAAGTTAACCCTGGGTTAAAATATCATCCCTTCTCTTTCTTACATACAAAGAACGAGAGAGGTAACATGATATTTGACCCAGGGTTAACTTTAACTTAGATCAGCGTAAGTGGGTCTTGAGTTTAAGCACAACAAGAAATTTTACCAAATTGGAGCCCACAGCATATTATGTTGCAAACATAGTTCGCAACGCTGATTTTCAGTAAGCACTAAAAAACAAAATGTAAAGTAATAAAATTAAAAAAAATAACCATAAACTATAATTTTAAAACTAAACTTACAAAAGAATAAGATCAATTTGTTAACGTTTTTGTACGTTTAGTTTTAAAGTTATAGTTTCACAAATTGATAATAAAAAAAGTACAAGGCAATAGAGATAAATACAGAGCGTTACATAAAATTATTAAATTATGTAATTTATTATTATTTATATAGAACACAAATTACAAATTAAGTATATAGTTAGGTTACAAATGTATAATTTAGTCTAAAGTGTATCGGTGGTGGTATGCAACAATAAAAATATTACTATATAAAATAACATAAATGGATGAAGAATTATTATGTAGGCTAGAAATTAAAAAATAATAATATCTACCTACCTCCTGCATAATAATAATATGAAATAACTGATTTACTAAAACCAGAGTATGTACTACGTACCTACTTACAAGCCGTCTAAAGCTCATTTTAGACTACGCTATACTATTTTGCTATATAGTATAGCAAAGAAGGACCTAATGCTATACTATATAGCATGGCGTGCACACTACGCCATATTATCGCAAGAATTTATAGTATATAGCAAGCTTAGTATGGTTGTGTCGCTCGTTTCGCTTGCGGGACGGCTGGGCGTGAGGGAGGAGGAAGAGGGCGGCGCGCGATATAGCACAGCATGAACTCAGCGTATCGCACTATTTTATAGCGTATAGTAAGCCAATAATATATAGCATAGAACAGTGTGAACGTGTCCATAACAATGTATGAAGCGCGATATTGTTGTGCTATGAGCTACATACTATATGCTATTATATTATAGCGTAGTCTGAAAGCCGCTTTAACGCACACAAGCATGTGTCTGTAACAAAGAATATAAATTACCCACTAACGTCAAGAATCATCATTCCATAGACTTATACGAATGACGGCGCGCGTGAAGTGGGTTGTTTCAAGCAAGGACTAAGCATTCACAAGTTCGTTGCGTGCACATAATTGACAATTTAATATTAAAAATATTTATCTGACACGAAGTTAACTAAACTTATGTTTACATTCATTTAAAATATTAGTTATTAAGCAGGTAACACCTCGTAAATATTTTTACAAATATTATACCTATATGTATATTGTGTGTATTGCTGGTGATTATTTATCAATGCGAAGCCGTTAAATGATTCAGAATGCCGAGAAAGTGTACTTTTATTGTGAAGATTGCATTAGATACAGTAGCTATCGTCCGGTAGTGTGCACATAAGATTATTATGTAATTAGATGTTGCCAACGACTTTGTACGCGCAAAAAGAAATCCCGCGGTACATTTTGCTGCAATATTGTGTCAAACAAAGGCTTTGTCCAGAATAATACTAACATACTAAATATAATCAAAATCCGTTAAGAGTTATTGCTTGAAAGAGTTACAAACAAACCGTACATACAAACTTTCGAGTTTATAATATTAGTAAGGATGTGCACACCACCCATCTCTGTTTATAAATTTTAAGGGCTTTTAGAAACATAAGTATTGCTTTTTAGGGTTCCGTACCCAAAGGGTAACAACGGGACGTAGCAGACGGTTATCAATATAAAATACAGCAACGAGTAATTTGACAGCAATAAACATTATACAAATTATTCAGCATAGTGTTGAATGTGACAGCACAAATGAAAGTTCCGTTTTCCTTAGATGGTTTACGCTAAATTTGCCAATGAGATAGGGTATCGGATTCATGGCTTGTAAAACCTGATGAAAGGACACAGCGAGCTGGGGGTGTGGGATTTGAAAAATGATATTTCTATTGAATTTGATCGCCTGTATACAGAAATATTTATTACGACGTATAGCTAATACTCCGAAGAAGGGTAAGTACATCCACACACACATACATCTTGAAATTTACTTTTAATTTGAATAATAATATAACATTGATAACATGAAATGTAATTATACAGCTGTAAAGTCACCAAATATTATTTTTAATGAAAATCGAAATATCAAGCGCGGATGCCTTGATGATCTTTCGCGAAATCGTCTGACCCGGTGGTTCATCTATTTTTATTTTTCTCGTTAGCCTGTTTTGTTATTAAATTATACGAATAATGTATCCACAGCATGTAATTGACGCAAACTTAAGGATATTAAGATAAATATAATGCTCTAGCTGAGGTTTGAAAATAAGAATTATTGGTAAAAAATACAATTATTTTGTGCTGATATCAAGTTCGCATTTATTTATGTACTTTTAAAATTCTAGTTACTTGATAATGTTAATTTATTCTCGTTTCTAAATACATATGACATGCATAGGTTTTAGTAATAATTTGTCTTATTTATAAATTAATTTGTAAATATTAGGTCATTACATATGAAATTGGTGTTTTGTAAAGGAGGAACATAAAGTAGATTTTTTTAACATAATATATTTATTTAAAAAGTATATACCATTGCTATCTATACACTTTTGCCATCTCATAGGTAGTTCATTGATTCCTTTACTAAAAAACCATTCGGACAGGAATCAATAAAATATTTGAAGGCGCTTTGGACTGCCTCATCGGAGTTGAATTTTTTCCCTAGCAAGATGTTATCCAAATTTCGAAAAAAATGGAAATCTTTTGGAGCAAGATCCGGGGAGTACGGTGGATGTCTTAGACATTCCAATTGAAGCTCCTCTAATTTGGTAGCCGTCTGTTGTGCAGTGTGCGGTCTAGGGTTATCCTGAAGCAGCAGTGGCCTAGACCGAATAACCAACCTCGGTTGTTTAGCAGCTAGCTTTTCCATCATGACTTGCAGTTGCTGGCAATAGACATCTGCCGTAATCGTCGGGCCAGATTTAAGAAAGCTGTAGTGAACGTCACCGGCACTAGTCCACCAAACGTTTACAAGTAACTTTTTTTGAGTAAATTTTAGTTTGGGGCAGGCTTTGGCTGGTTCGCCAGGGTTCAGCCATTGCGATGAGCATTTCCGATTACTGTACAGGATCCAGTTTTAATCACAGGTAATGATTCGATTTAAAATCCCTTCGTTATTGTTCCGGTTGAGTAATGTTTACTTTTTGCTGCACTCAACTTATAAGGTTTCAAACTTTCAAGCTTTTTCAACTTCAATTTGCTTCAAGTAGATTAAAACAGTTTTATACTATATATTTATAACACCGCAGCCTGCAGCTAACTGGGACGTGGTTTGCGATGGATCCGCTTCCACAATAGCCCTCAATTCTTCATTATCAACTTTTGTCTCCGGCCGTCCATGGGGGTTATTGTGCAAGTCGAAATTTCCAGTACCGTTTCCGAAACGAAAACGTTGGAAACAAAAACGCACCTGTGTTCTTTTGCGATACAGCCGCCATATACGTCATTAATCTCTCTCGTACTCGTACTCGAAAATAATACGATATTTCAAGTTTTCCATTTTGTAAACAGAGTGACCCAAAGAAAAAACCAAAAGAGGAAAAAACAAACGAATTACGATTTTAGGAACACAAATGCATGAGTAAATAGCGGTACAAATTTGAAATTGGAAATCCTAACCAAAGAAGATATATTTGAGATCAAAATGACCAGTGTGCCAAAACGCCAATTTCATAATTATGTAAGTGCCTAATATAATGAATGACGGCTTAACACTGGTGGAGAGAAGAAAGAAGAGAAAGCCCGCCGTCCAAAAACACCGCGGCACCGCACCCAGTGGACCCAAGGAGCGCTGTACGTATCCCGTCTGCACTGGTCCACGAAAGTCGAGGACGTCGTAGACTAAGACGTTTTTTACCTTAAGGGTCGAACACTGAGAGTCTCGCCACAAGGTTAACTTTAGTTCTTTAGTGGTGAGAGTACCGTCGAATTACCGACCTTAGAGGTGGAGGAATTCTGGCCGAAGGTCGCGGTCTAAAGAAGGTTTAGGGGGAGGTTCCCTAATAAAGCGCCCATCACGTCACCGGCTTTACGTGATAAACATTTGTTCTTAGTGATTTATATATATATATGGGAGGCGAGGATGGTTCTTACGGAGAGAAAAGTTAAAAAAATTGCCTTATATAAATAAAACTGAATTACCGAAATGTTTGTACGCGCATTACTTCCAAACGACTGCACTAAATTGGATAAATCTTTATTTTATGTGTTCGTTATTGCCAGAAGGTTTGTGTGATTATTTTTTTTGTTAACAAATATTTAAAATATTATTTCTTGCGGCACGGCAAAAAAATATAGCGGTACGAAGTTCGCTGGGTCAGCTAGTATAATATATATATTATATATAATATTTATATATAATATAATATATATAATTCTATTATTATTTAATCATGTATTAATATGTCTTTGTGTAACTGTGTGTTTTAATATTTGGTTCATAGATCGATTTTACTTCAGTCTTAAATCTTAGGAAAATAATAATTTAACCTTTAATACTAATTAAAATACAGTAGAATTGCATTATTATATTGCATTATTATACATTTCTCTATACGCTTTAGTTTCTTAAATTTCTCTCTTTTCTAAAAAAGAAGACGGAGAAGGGCATATAATGCACTTCGTCGAATGACGTTTCCTTTTAGAATAAAAATTTCTATAGACTCAAGATGAAGTCTTTATATTTCTTAATCCCGTTTTTACGGTGAATTTTTTTATATCTGTGTTGTGAAGTTTTATTTGGTAAATCACGCTTGTATTGAAACACATTATTTTTTCACCTTGTAAAATTATCACCTTGTAAAATTAGTTGACAAAATTTGATTGGCCACAAACCACGTGCTCATTCGTAATTTCATCTTCCCGTTTTTAAGCTATTGCATAGCTTCTATCGCGGGCCTTGAGCGCGGGGACCGAATCCAGAAATTCCGTAACGAAAAAACCTCACGCTCCCGCATCGTCTAACTTCGTTTCAGTTTGGCAGTCTTCGACACGGCGTTTTATTTTTAAGATTTAAGACGAAAGTAAAATCTATCTCTGAACCAAATATTAAAGCAAGGCTAACGCCGTTTTAGTAAGGACGTGCGCCGATAGATGGCGCTAAAGCGCCTTCTATCGGCGCACGTCATTATTTTCAGTCATTCGGAGGCTTTAGCCTCTGAATGACTAAAATAATTAAGTATACAAATCATAGATGACGCGAGTAACGCCGAAATAATTGATTTTACGGAGAGAAAATGTAACTACGTTACACGGCGTTGAAAGCCGTACATCGTCTAACGTCGTTTCAGTTTGGCAGACTTCGGCACGGTGTTTGTGTGCGTGCGACTAGACGTATCGTGTAGACTTACTATGCAATAGCTTTACCGTGACAGTCTCCGAGTGCCACACGTATTTTTTTGCATTGATATAATATTAGGATATTTGTATCCATTATTTAATTGTTCTTCATATCCTCTTTTATTTTGTGATGGTCACACAGCACGTGATTTGATTGTTTGGGGTAAAGATCATGGCGGCTGTGGAACTCATATTCCACATGTTTGTATGGATTTTCCAGGGACCTGTACTTTGGGTTCAACGCACCGTTTCGCATGGACTTATTACTAGTTCTACACATCTGGATTTTTGAGTGCCGCTTGTTATTCCGGACTATCTGACTGGCTTCGGACCCAGTCTGCACCGCCCCTTGGACGATCTACGTCGCGGCTAACATACCAGACTGAACAACAGAGAGACGCTACCGGAAGTTGGGCTCCTTGCGCCACGTGCTGACTACACTCCTGTACCCAGCTTGCCCGCGTGGTTAAAGCCCCTCCGATTCCCACAGACACCAAGAGGCTAAACCAGAGCTTTCGGCCTTCTGCCCACGTCCTCTTTTTTAAATATATTTGTCACGTTGGTAATTCCTCGTTTCATTTACTCTTACCGGTAACATTTGTATATAAGTATTTTATGTGTGTGTGTAAATAAAGAATTTGATTTGAATAAAAGAGAAAGCGTGAATCGTGCGCTTGGGTTCGCGATTTTTTGCGCACACCAGAACACCAATTCTCATATTTATACTTCATATTTAAAAGTAGCCCACGTCCTTGTCTTTGGTCTTCTTTATATCTGAAAGATTAAAAAGTCATAATATGTCATTCATTAAATATGAAATTGGCGTTTTGTAAAGGAGGAACATAAAGACGATTTTTTTTAAACATAATATTTAATCAAAATATATACCGTTGCTATCGTCCCACAGGTAGTGAATTTTTCATTTTTTCAAAAAATTCGAGTTTTTTAAACGTTGAAAGTTAAAAGTTTCAAATCATAATTCGAAATTTTGATAACATTCTGCAAGGGAAAAAATTCAATTCTCAATTAAAATGTCTAATGATTTTATTGTTTCCTGTCCGAATGGTGGTTTTAGTAAAGAAATCAATGAACTACCTATAAGATGGCAAAAGTGCATAGATAGCAATGGTATATACTTTGATTATGTAAATATATTTAGTTTTAAAAAATCAACTTTATGTTCCTCCTTTACAAAACGCTAATTTCATATATGTAATGACCTAATACGAGTATAATACACATCCAAGACCCAGGAACACAGAAAAACATTTTTTTTATTTCGCTGTCGGTTTTTTTATTTTACTTAGACCTCTGGCTTAAAGGCTCACACTGACGAGAGGCCGATCGCTTCAGTTAGAACTGACGTCAGTTCGGCCTATACGGATTCGAGCACATACACGGAGAAAATCGCATCCGACCGAACTGACGTCAGTTTGTTGTGTAAAGTGCCCCATACACGGTCCGGTTTTCCTTCAGTTCGGCCTGAACGGATGCAAAATCGTATCGTCTGTGTGCAATTTCGAGATCGCACCAGTCAGCCGTATGGACTGAAGCGATTCGTTCCAGTGTTGCCAACTCAGTTTTTGTGAAACTACTAAACTCGCGTCGTTTTCTACTAAAAAATACTAAAAGAGTACCGATAACTATAAACTTAGGAGTCCCTAAAAGTTTTTTTAGGGATTTTGTGTTTACAAAACACAAATTGTAAACAAAAAACCACTGCATTTTCAGTTTTAATAATAAATTTAAAATATGATAATTTTACCGTTAAATTAAAAAAATATAGTAGGAAATATTACGTATATAGAAATAAAATCAGTAGTTTTAATCGACTTACGGACGCGTGCTATTATGTGCTATAATGATAAGTTGCCACATAGCACATAGTAGGAGGCCATTTTGCATATTATGAGTACTGTGTAGCTATTTTCTATAAAACCACTACTAACAACAAAATTCCTACTAAAGAGGGAATCATCATCGTCAGCCCGTAGTCGTCCACTGCTGGACATAAGAATTTCCCATTTCGCGCCACCATACCCGGTCCTCTGCCTTCCGCATCCAAAGAGGGAATAAAATACTAAATTTAGTAGTAAAACTTTGTAAAACATCTAAGTTGGCAACATTATTTCTGACCTGAACGGATGGACTGAACAGTAATAAAATTGGACTGAACGGTAACAAAATTCGAGTGCAAAATAAAACTGGTCAAGTGCGAGTCGGCAAGAGGAGTTCCGTACAAAACGGAAAAAATCACTTTTGTTGTATGTGAGCCTCAAATTTTCATTTTATTCTGTTTTTGTTTTTAGTATATTTGTTGTTATAACGGCAATAGAAATGCCTACTTACATCATTTGTGAAAATTTCAACTGTCGAGCTACCACGGTATAGGAAGGTTACGGCGACAGACGGACGAACAGCAAACAAAGTCTCAGTACTGCCCGTGCGTCTGTCCGTCTGTATGTATGTCCGCCGCTTTCCTAGCTTCTGTAATAACTTTATGACAATAACTTTTGTAGTAATTTAAAGAAAACCTATTGCGCGTTGATAGTTACGGAACCCTCATTAGACATGTCGTGACATGCTCTCGGTCAGTTTAGGCTATTATTTTATTTATTAATTGTATTTTGCTGCAATTGTAATCACGCTATCGACGAAACCGAATTAACGTGTCATACATTTTTCCAGTCATATGTTATAGAAATCATTTCTCTTTGTTTTATTGTAATATTCCTTAGATTTTATCAGCCATCATCATTTTCATCATCATTAACAGCCATAGGACGTCCACTGCTGGACATAGGCCTCCCCCAAAGATTTCCACAACGAACGGTCCTGGGCCACCCGCAACCCAGGGAGGCCGTCCAACGCTGCGCTTTCCAGTTCGTGGTCTCCACTCTAGAACCTTTACTCCCCAGCGGTTATCAGTTCTACGAGCGATGTGGCCTGCCCATTGCCACTTCAACTTGCTGATTCTGCGAGCTATGTCGGTTACTCCAGTTCGTCTGCGAATCTCCTCGTTGCGGATTCTGTCACGCAGAGAAACTCCGAGCATAGCTCTCTCCATCGCTCTTTAACTGACTTTGAGCTTATTAGGATTATCAGCCATAGTATCTCTAAAATTTTAAATACTTCATTGAACTTTAATAAATTTCTTTAGACCACGTGCCATTTTTAGGGTGCCGTACCCAAAGGGTAGAGTTTCGAGCCGATCTCAGCCGAGAACGCATGCTTTTCGCTATCGCTCCGCTCCAAAAAATCCAAAAAGTGGGAAATCTTGCACCAATTTTCAAGTGTGATAAACCAATCGAAGCGTCTTGGAGCCGCCTACACGCGAGCTCGGCTCGGGCTTTCCTTAAAAAGTGCGGAAAAGTGAGAAAAACTGAAAGAGAAAAAATTTTAAAACTTCAAATCGCGATAAAAGACGCAGTTGTGAGTGTATTTTTGTAACACAAAGTGGACATTGTGCAGGATAAATACCTCTATAAGTGTACCAAATTTCGTAATTATAGACATAGTTTTAATACCGATGACCTTGTGTTTTATATTTGGCGTCCCCACGAGGTCATCGAATTAGCCGTGACCGGTTTTATTTTATACTCGAATTTTATTACCGTTCAGCCCAATTTTATTGCCGTTCAGTTCATCCGTACAGGTCGGAATTAATGTTGCCAACTTAGTTGTTATACAAACTTTTACTACTAAATTTTATATTTTATTCCCTGTTCCCTCCTTAGTAGGAATTTAGTTGTTAGTAGTGGTTTTGTAGAAAATAGCTAGACAGTAATAGAAATATAATATGCAAAATGGCCTTTTTTTTACGGGGGGAAATACGTTACGTATCCCGCCACCCCCGGGGGAGGGCAGAGGTATGACGGACTTCCCCGGCGCGAAATGGAGTGCACCGTGGCTTACCGTCTAAAACTCCCCGATGCCCATCTTCAGCGCCAGTGGAGGGGCCGTGGGAATAGCGTGAGCATTCTTCCACGACCCCCCAGCACGTGCCGCGTCCGGCTCCCTTCTAATGCAGCGGCCCTGTATTATGCCGCTGCTTGCCTCTCCGGGCATTTGGGAGGTTGCCGTCTCGAGCCCATAGTATGGGCGGCGATCCCCCGATCACCACCCACGGGCCTAGGCGTCCAACTGCATGGCGGGGGCGGGCGGAACCGCCCTTGCACCGTTGACCTTTTTAAACCAGGCCTTCTTAGTCGGCGCCTTGCTCTTCGCGCTGGGGGGCGGCTTTGCGACACAGCCGCTACTGCCCAGCACATGGGCCTTCTGCGGCCTACCGGCAGCCTCGCACAGCAAGTTAAGCAGAAGCAGTTGGGCGCTTCCCCGCACTCGGCCGCCTTGTGCCCCGTTTTCCCGCAGCGGAAACAGCTCCGGCTGCGGTCTACCGGGCACTGGCACTTCGCCGCCACATGGCCGGTGTCCTGGCAGCGGAAGCAGCGCTTAGGCTTCGCGGCCAGTAGCGCCACTCTCACGGACACCCAACCAACTCTCAGCCGCCCTGATCTCGTGAGCTTCTTGGCGGCCGCGACCGGGACACGAAGCTACACTGACGCGTCCCCGCGTGGCCCCACCGTTAATTGGCCCGACTTAATGTGGCCGGCCGAGCACCCACCTTCTTTCACGACCGCCTCGATGACGTCGGCGGCTGCTACTGAGTCGTCCAACCCAGCCACGCGGATCTCCGCGCACAAGACCGGGTGGGCGACTTTTACGTCATCTGGGGTTAGACGGACGATAAGGCTCCGGCAAGAGACGGTCCTCTAGTCCGGCCAGCCTGGCGTTGAGCATGTTGCCCAAGGTCTCTATGTTTGCACGAGAGACCTCCGCCAACAGCTCACGCATGTCTTTGTCCTTGGGGCGGGAGGCCTGTTTGCGCAGATCGTCGAGCTCCTGGCGCAATTTGGCCATTTGCTCTTCGAGACGCTTGTTATGGGCCTCCAGCTTTGCCACCTCCTCTGTCGCAGTGAGACATCGTATCTCGTTGAAGGCCAACGCAATAGTCGCCACTGCCGCATTTAGGTACCATTGATAGGTACCTTTGAGGTTGGAGTACTTTGTGTTGACCATGCCAAGGTCTCCAACGAAGCCTGCCCCGCTCCGATCAGCGCAGCGTTCGTCCGCTCAGACGCTTCTTCTCCCCCAGGAGAAGTAGCGGGGAGTCTGGTGGGGGAGGGGGCTAGAACGGATGGACGCTCCAGCATTCCTCGCCCCACGAGCAACTGCGGCGACTTCCTCCTCGGCCTGGAGCCGAAGGGCCTCCGCCTTTTCTCTATTTAGGTCGGCCTTGGCTTTGGCCAGGCTGACATATTGGCCGGTCGTCGGCGGCCGGCCACGTCCTCTTTTTGGTTTGGACATGCGGTAAGGGGCACCGGCTTCGGATTTGTAAGCGCAGTCGCGCCTCCCTCTACTTCACTCGCCGTAGCAACGGCCTCCTCTACCCTCATCGCATCTTTTAACCCCTCCGTATACATGGGCCTACCTCTACCTTGCGGGAGAGTGTAGGATTCCCCAGCATTGCTGCCGGGACCCACCCGGAGATTATTTGTTTGGATACGATCTGCATGCAAAATGGCCTGCTTCTATGTGCTATGATGTATCCGTAAGTCGCTTAAAACTACCGATTTAATTTCTATATACGTAATAATTCCTACTATAATTTTTTAATTTAACGGTCAAATATTACAACTGAAAATGTATGTATGTTTGTAAACACAAAATCCCTAAAAAAACTTTTAGGGATTCCTAAGTTAAGTAGCTTTTTTTTAGTTATCGGTACTCTTTTAGTAGTTTTTAGTAGAAAACGACGCGAGTTTAGTAGTTTCGCAAAAACAGAGTTGGCAACACTGGAACGAATTACTTCAGTCCATACGGCCGACTGATGCGATCACGAAATTACACACAGACGAATAGAAAATCCGCACCGTGTATGGCGCCCCTAAGCGTCGACACACTAACCACTGAGCCATAGAGGTCGTCACTATAATTAATAGTAGGTAATATTTTTCGGTCGAAACATCCCATCGGGATAATAATATGACTAATACAATAATTATAATAGGTCTTTACCTATGAAATTGCCGTTCTGCACCTAAACAATGCCCTAAACGAAAACTTACCCCTAGAAAAGTGACGGCGCTAGACCACCAAACAGTGACCACTGTTTGGTGGTCTAGCGCCGGTGTGATTCATCACAGCTTCATACCAAACGGGGTGAGCATTACTGCAGATGTGTGCTGTGAAGAACTGAACACAATGATGGAGAAGCTGGCACATCTCCAACCAGCATTGGTCAATCGCTCGTCTCCGCTGCTCCTGCACGACAACGCGCGACCTCATACTGCACAGCAGACGGTCTCCAAGTTGAAGGAACTGGGGTTGGAAGCTCTTCGTCATCCGCCCTACTCACCAGACCTTGCGCCTACAGACTAGTACTTTTTCCAGAATTTGGATAACTTCTTGGCGGGAAAAAAATTCAATACCCAAGAGGCAGTACAAAATGCCTTTGAAGAATTTGTTGCCACCCGTCCAGCTGATTTCTTTAAGAAGGGCATCAATGAACTGCCACTGCGTTGGCAAAGATGCATTGATTGCATGGGTGATTACTTCGATTAATTCAAATAAAAATACATAAAAAAAAATTTGGTTAAATTTTTTCATACAAAACGGCAATTACATAGGTAAAGACCTAATATTCAATTATGTTGTTAACGATTAACTGATAACAGTTAGTGAAATTGTATCAATTAACATTCTCGTTTACGTAGTTATTTTAACTGCAAATAAACCCAATGTAATAAGTGTTATTTGATCAACTCCTGTTAGTATCGTTTAATTAAAAATAATGTTCCTACTTGGAATTAAATTATATTTTTATCTTTAAATGGTTATGGGTCTATGGCGATTTTCGCCGTTGACCTCCGTGAAATGTGAATGTTATCCGGGATGGATATAGCGCGAGAGCGAGAAGCACGACGACGACAGCAAGACTCCACGCGCGCAAAGACTTCTCACGCGATAGACGTCTTCTCCTAGATCTATTAATTTTATGGCGCCAAAGATAAAATCTGTATGTAATCAGGAATCAATAAAATCTTTGAAGGTGCTTTGGACTGCCCCATCGGAGATGAATTTATTCTCTTGCAAGAAGTTATCCAAATTTCGAAAAAAATGATAATCTGTTGGACCAAGGTCCGGGGAGTACGGTGGATGTCTTAGACATTCCAATGAAGCTCCTCTAATTTGGTAACCGTCTGTTGTGCAGTGTGTGGTCTAGCGTTGTCCTGAAGCAGCAGCGGCCTAGAGCGAATGACCAACCTCGGTTGTTTAGCAGTTAGATTTTCAATCATGATTTGCAAATGCTGGCAATAGACATCTGCCGAAATCTTTTGGCCAGATTTAAGAAAGCTGTAGTGTACGATACCCGACACTAGTGGACTAGTGCCGGTGTCGTACATCGTCGTCGTCGTTTGGTGGACCAAACGCTCGCAAGTAACTTTTTTTGAGTCAATTTTCGCTTGGGACAGGCTTTGGCTGGTTCGCCAGGGTTCAGCCATTGTATGAGATCTCTTATATACAAAACACCAATTTCATATCTAAGGACCTCATATATATAAAATAATGTCGTGTTAGTTACACTATTTATAACTCATGAACGGCTGAACCGATTTGGCTGAAAATTGGTGGGAAGGTAGCTTAGAATCAGGAGACGGACATAGGATACTTACTTAAGTAATCCTGCTTAAGTAATAAAGTATGTCTGTCTGTATGTGCGCGATAATCTCAAAAACGACTGAAAGGATTTTTAGGCCGTTTACATTTACCGACAGAGTGGTTCCTTAAGAAGGTTTAGGCCGACAATCATTTGTTAAGGTTTTGTGGAAATTGTTTGATTTATGACGATAATTATTTAAAGGTGTCGGAAAAAATCAAGCCGTCTGGGAACTTTTATGGTAAACGTTGCCTAACCGTTTGAGATAAATAACAAAACAATGTATGATGAGATTGTTTCTCTTTAATATGTATACAAAAAAGTCCGCGATGGCATAGAATATATGTCTATCTTTTAAGGATAGGTTACTAAACCCATTCTAAGTTTAAAAAATTGTCAACAATTATGTGATATTTTCAGAAGCTATTTAGACGGATACAATTTAATTATCTAGGAGATTATATCTAGGAACTATCTTAAATTAAAAAGTACGTGTGAAAATTTATTATAAAGTATATATTTTTACTCTGTGCTATTACTATATTGCAGGTATATTTGCTATTGAAGTTTTTTGCCACGAACACTGGCGAAGCCGCAGAGCAAAAGCTAGTTATGAATATAAATGGATGAAGTTTGGTATAGTTTAAGACTGTGTAGATCTCGGTTTTGGGATCATAAAATAATGATAATTTTACATTTTAGGGGGCTCTAAATACGTGTGAAGTGGGGATGAAAAATATTTTTACATCCTACCCCATCGGGTGGTGTATTGGTATTTTAAATAAAGGCAAGGACATTTTTATAAAGTGAACCATTTTCGAGTAATCGGCCTCCAAAGTGGTTCACAAGTTGGTTCCCTGGCTTTTTTAAACTACAGGTAGAAACTTGTAACTTTATATTCTGATAGGACGTAGGTCATTCTTCTGGAGTAATATATTGCGCGTTTAAAGTAACGGAACCCTCCTTAGACATGTCAATATGCTCTTCGTTAGATTATTTTAATGTTAACATTAGGATCGAGATTCCACATAGGTCATCGTTAAGTGACCACGAATGTGATACCTTAGACAAATCCCATACATTTTGTTTTCAAACTTCGCCGTCGAAATTATCAAATGCATCTTGACTAGAGGCCCAGCAAAGTTTTCACATAAAGCTGGCAAAAATCGTTTCGCTCATAAACAACATGTTACCACCGTATAATATGGCTCATTTGGAAAATTGTAATGAATATGTAATAGCTTCAATGGGCTGTATAATAAACGCGGTTTGAATAATAAATACGCTCACATCCAAACTGCGGTTGCACAATTCGAATAGCTCGTAAAATGTTACCAAGCCGAACAAAACAGCGGCTTGTTATGTTACAGTCATACTTTGCACACTGTAATTGTAATTAATGAAATTATAATGTAGTTAATAATAATAATAATACCACTACTATTAAAAATGTGAAAGTTTGTGAGGATGGATGGATTGAAGTATGTTTGTTACGGTTTCACACAAAAACTACTTAACGGATTTCGATTAAAATTTGGTATGGCAGTAGTTTAAGCTCTGGAATAAAACAAAGGGTACTTTTTGTCCCGAAAAAGTACAGTATTCCCGTGGGATACGGGATACCCGATACTGTATTTACATAGGTGGAGCCGCGGGAAAAAGCTACTTATATCTTTAAAAACTTCAAACCATGTGAATCTGGCCCCGTGGTATCCGAAGAACTAGTGTTACGGGGACCAAACAACGGCAAGTATATTTAATACTTTTATACTTTATATATATTTAGGATTTTATTATTTTATAAACATGATATCCATGGGAGATTGAAAACTTTTTGTTCCCTCGGCAGGATTCGAACACGCGATCTCCGGCTTGACGACGCGCTAACCACCGAGCCACAGAGGCCGGGGTTGTTTGCGAGTTTTTCCACCATATTTATCAGCTACCCTTTTCTTCTTAAAAGTAAATCTTTAAATTAGAATAAAGGTATATAAGGCCGCACTAGGCGGCAGCGGAGCGACTCGACGCGGCTCGTCTGTACAAGTAATATCGCAATGGAGTGCCGCGTTACGTAGTTCCGCTGCCGCGTAGTGTGTAATATCATCCAATTTCATTCAAAGAATATATTTTGTCCTTGTCGCGTCGCGTAGTTCCAATGCCGCGTAGATACGCCTAGTGCGGTCTCACCTCAAACTAAGTTGATTCTTGGTACATTTTTTATACTCAGGAAGTAATTCCTTATCAGCTATACATAGGTATACATTATAATAAATTCGTAACTGGTCGCTGTCTGTACATGGAAGATACATAAGAAAAACTATTACACTTTATGAACGACATAGATTCCAAAACAATAGTTAGAATTTTTGTCTTTTTTTAATTATTATTTTTTATTAATTAAACAACACATGATACAACTTTTGACACAGATATATTATGTGGACCATAAACCCTCACGGTTTGTGGGGTACAGCAAAAGTCACCGTACGCAATATACATTTTACAATACTTATTTAGTTTATTAATAGTAGCATTTAAGTAATATAACCAATCGTACATAAATAATTAGTTCTGTTACATATTTTACAAATCATAGGTACAATCGATTCTCATCACTCCACTCAAAATTTAATTAACCGACTTAACAAAAAAGGAGACGGTTATACATTCAGCCTGTTTCTATATTTTTTTGTATGATAAACGATTACTCCACCGCCTGTGTACCGATTTTCAACATTCTTTCTTGCTGTACAGGATATAATCTTTTATCGGTTTTTTTGACACCAAAATGGTGACCTGATGATGAGATCCATGAGGAATCGAGGGAACTCCTCAAAATTTATTTGGATACATATTATAGTGATTTTGACTTTTTCTGATGTAGGCCAGGCATACTTGAACATTACTCTGCCGTTTGTCGAAGCATTTTCAAAATTCTTTTGTTGTTGTGAAGAATATAATTTGAAATTGATCCCTTAGTCACCAAGGTGGCGACCTGATGATGGCATTCATGAGGAATCGAGAGAACTCCACAAAGTTATAAGGACATTTATAGTCATTTCGACTTTCATAGTAAGTAAAATTTTGTATCAAACTCCTCAGTCTTTAAAGATACATGTTTAGAAATTTCGCAATTATTTAAAGAACTGCAAGCATTTACAGTAATCATCATCATCACCTCCATCTTCTTACGATAAACTAACATATTATTATGGTGACATAGGTACTCCTCATAGTTTTGTAAACTGATATCAATCAATGTATTTGGAATTTTGCTAATGCCAAAATTATATTCTGCTAGATTTATTCCTCCTTTATAATACTGCTACATTTTTTCCGCCGACTACTACAATAGATAATAATAATTATTAAATAATATAGTGTCTAATCATTATCATCACTGGTGATTGTTTATTTGGTCCACAGATCGGTAATGCTTATTTTTCTGAGAGGAAATACCACGGCCTCTCAGACAACTGGCATAAAAAACGTTTGTTTTGCCGTGAGGGTGAGAATACCGGAGGCAATTTTAACTGACTTCCAAAAAAAGGAGGCGGTTATACATTCGGCTGTATTTTTTTTGTATGTTCAATGATTACTCCGCCATCTGTGGACCTATTTTTTAAATTATTTTTTTTATGTATAGGGTATAATCACAAATTGGTCTTTTTGATATCAAAGTGGTGACCTGATGATGAGATCCATAAGGAATTGAGGGAACTCATTAAAATTTATATGGACACTTATGGTGATTACGACATTTTCTGAAGTAGTCCAAGCATATGCTACTAAAAAATAAGATTCTGCTCCAAGGTATACCCTGGATCCAAAAGTACTGAACAGAACCCCTGACTCCTTTATATACATGTTTGAGAATTTCGGCGTTGTTTAAAGAAATGGAAGCATATGCCGCTATGTCAATTAGAGTAATCATCATCATCACCAACATCATCACACCATACGCACTTCTCATACTAATTTACACCAACACAGATATCTTTGAACATTACTCTGCCGTTTATGGACCTATTTGAAAAATTATTTTGTTGTTGTAAAAATGCACAAAAAAGTATGAAATAAAACTTCTTTTCCAAATAAGTCCCCTTTTAAATTCGGCTAAAATTTTAACTATTTCTCTACTCAATCTTCATATTTTTGAAGTCGGTACCATGATGTCTACAAAAAAGTCTGCGATGTCATAATTATGTCTATCTTTTAAGAAAAGGTTACTTTACCCATTCTAAGTTTAACAAAATGATCACATATAATATGGTATTTTCAGAAGCTATTAAGACGGATACAATTTAACCTAATCCTTATAATTTGGTTAGGTTAGGTTGTCTGTAAAGTCGGTTTACTGACGATAGTTGAACGTGACAACGTCATGTTTATAGTGCGTAGGCGTGTTGCCGCCGCGAAGTCCGGCGCCGAACTGAGTAATAACATCAAGCACCCCGCCTCTCCGTCCCACAGCTCACATACCTAAGACGCGGCCAGCTGAGGTAACGGCAAATGCGTCATATTTAGTGAGGTAACGCTGGTAACGGTGGTAACGGTATGAGTCATGTTTTTTCATGCATGCAGCCGGCTCCATCAAATTATAAGACGTTATCACGTCAAAAGTACGTGTCAAAAATTATTATAAGTATATAATTTTACTCTGTGCAGTAGGTATATTTGCTAAAGAAGTGTTTTGAAACGAACACTCTCCCACGTGGCGAAGTTGCGGGCAAAAGCTGGTTACACAATAAGGCTATCGTTGCTTAGTAACTCAATCTACCGGAACCGGATGATGTAGCAAATAGATAGAGCTTAAAAATAATACGTACCTCTCAGGAGAATTTTAAAAGTTATCACACGTCATCATACTGGATTTTGGTCGCATAAATCCATTGCTGGCTTACAGACCACAATAACTTACACTAACAGGATAGATAATTAAAAAAATATATTCAATTCATACAGGGTCCAGACATGGTTTCTTAGAAAACCTTTCTTGACATTAGTTTTTTCCCGACGAAATACAAAAATACATGGTTTTATTTCCAAGTAAAAACTATTTTCATCCTTCCAATATCCCTAAGGAAGAACAAAAAATATTTTCCCATATCCTTATAAATGTGAAAAGCCCGATCGGGAATGTTTTACATTATATGAACGGAAATTAAAGATTTAGAAAACACACAGCTGAGCTCTTTCAAGTTGCCAATATTCCAAGTATCAATATTTTCATTTGAGATTATGAAAGGTAAACATGACCCTTATGTCCTTTACAACGCAACCTGTGTTTTATTTGATATGCTGGACGCAGGTGCGTTTTTGCATTTCGGCATCGCGTTATGATTTGGGAAGTTGCTCCTGGCCAATACGCGTTAAGTACCACTAATTCATCGTGGAAAAGTAGCGCAAGTTTTTTTCTGCATTATTTCTTTTTTTTGTAACGTATTTTAAAAACTGGGCTACACAGGCGTTGCGTTAGAATGTTGTTAGCCAATGATTTAAAAAAGACTTAGTTTAGAAGACGACTAACTTAGAAGTAAGTTACTTCATATTACTTTAATGTTATAGCGGAAAAGAAAGTTACTTCACATAGCAGAAAAGAAACGCAAGTGAAATGTGAAACCGGGTTAAATTTTACCGAGTACAGGTCAGGGCTTACGCTGAGTGACATCTGGAGACGGTACGTAAGACTCTCGGCGTAATGAGGCCGTCTCCGAGGATTCAGTGGATTAGTGTATTTTTATATATGTTTGTTTTATGTGTTTTATTACTGTAAATTTGTTATGCAGTCGTATTTACAGAAAATTTTGTGTGAACAATCGAGTTTACTTAAACATTATGGAATACTCGTTGTTCACTAACCGAAATGGGGTACCGTGTTTTCGTAAAACTGTGTACATAGCTTTTAATTTACGTATTTTTACTGGATGAGAAGTTAGGTACTGAAAACGGAACAAGGCAAATTTTTCAAGTGGGCATGGTAGACAAAATACAAAACTATAATAGCGCAAAGTGCTGAAAGGTTTTAAAAAAACTGTATCGTTATATTTTTGATAAACCAATTTCCCTAGCCAGGAATCGAATTGATTTTGGAAAAAAAATCATACCCTGTACTCCAATTCGTACATTACACAACAGAAGTTTTTGCCGAGAGGGAGTGAAAATATCCATCCCAATTTTTGCATTTCAATTGTTAGCAAAAGCCCTTAATCCCTACACTTAACATTGACTGTTAGGATTATATTTAGTGACGAATACTATTTATTTCAATAGAAATATTGGGCCTATTACAATCAAAGCTTTGACATTTAATGCCATACAAGGAACGTTAAGCCTCTCTCAATATCTATTCATTCTATGATAATATACAAAATATAAGTGAATTTTCACATTTAATCATTACTATACCTTGTAAACGATGCCGCATCTTCTCATAAAAAGTATGTAGAGACTTTGTGACATTGTTCTATAATAATATTAATAGTACTTGGGTAGACCGAGCTTTGCTCGGAGTTCTGATAAATTAAAAAAAAAATTATCAAAATAATCACAAAAATATTTTACCGTGGTTCGAACCCACCACATTCCGAATTTCCAAACAACGCAAACACTCTCGGACTGACATAATATTATAATATAAGAGTCGAAATTATTCATATACTGGTTGTCCCGACACACGTTGTTCTGTCTACAGCTACATAGGTATACACCTACCAACCTACTGGCGCCGGCCGAATTTTTGAAATATTCCAATATTTCTCACCGTTTGAACCTTCCCTGAACTTACTCAATTATTTCAAGGCTGAAATTAGTCAAATTGGTCCAGCTGTTCTCGAGTTTTAGTGAGACATTGGAATTGCAATCCATGTTTTAACCGACTTCCAAAAAAGGAGGCGCTTATAGGTTAGGCTGAATATTATACATGTCGAAGCGTTAAGAAATAAGAAGTTCATTTGTTTGTTATTATACCATTTGTATAAATTTGTAAATAAGAAGATATAATGTTATAATTTCATTCGATTATTTATTACGAAATTAGCTGGCAACGTTAAGCGGTTGGCTTGAGCGAGGTCACCACACTGTCGGTAAGACTTTGACAACTGACAGATAGTGATAAGTGAAAAATGTCAAATGTCATGCGACAGTCTAGCCAATAAACTCGCTACGTTCCCTCTCTACGTACGTGCGAAAACGAATCTCCCGATGTATGAGGTATAATCCTAAATTAGTCCTTTTGACATCAAAGTGATGACCTGGTGATGGAATCCTTGAGGAATTGAGGGAAGAGAAGAAGTCGTCATCTTACTTTTTGTTAGCATAATATACTTGGACTACTTCGGAAAAAGTCGTCCTCGAAATTTATATGTGTAGTGTACATTAAGACCTCGTTTAATGTCTTTACATTGTTTATTAACAATGTCTCATGTTATTGTCATAACTTGACATGCTTTACAAATATATGTAGCATTTTATTTGAAATAAACCAAATATTCCTTGGTTTTGTCTTTTAATTACATATCAATTTATTACAAATAAAAATAAAATCATCTACAACCTACAATGTCCACTATTGCGCAATTACTGAAGCCAGAAAAATTCGACGTCGAACCTGGGACGCCGGCAGTCGAATTAAAGTACGAATACTGGAAAACAACCTTCTTAAATTATCTGAGTGAAGGAATAGGAAAAGACATGATTTCGGAGGAAATTAAACTAAGATTATTACTAAACAATTTATCTTACAATGTGTATACACATATCCGTGAAGCGAAAGATTATGTTTCGGCCATTCAACTATTAGATAAAATTTATCTCAAAAAAAAGAATAAGGTTCACGCCAGATACATACTTTTAAAATCTACACAAAAACCGGATGAGACCGTTGCATATTTCTTACGGACGCTGCATCAACGCGCTCAAGACTGCTCTTTTGAAGCAGTCTATGCTCAAACCCACAAAAGTGAATACATCCGTGACGCCTTTATTGCTGGAATTAACTCTAATAACATCAGGAAACAATTATTACAAAATATAGACATTACTTTAGACCAGGCCGTTAATAAAGCCCTTTCGATAGAGTTGGCAAATGACAACAGTAAAGACTACAAATTTACTAGTATAGATCTGAATAATATCGAACAAACGGCATCTATCTCTCTTCAAAATAAATGTTTTTTTACGGTGGCAAAGTCCATCAGCGAATTAAATGTCCCGTTTAATGCTATATGTACAAATTGCAAGAAAAAGGGGCATTTCGCCAAGGTATGTAGGAGCGGAAGAGCAAAAGCTTCGTTTAATGCCGTATCGGAAAACGAACAATAAGTAGGAGCTATCTCCGCCGCCTCTCCTATGAGCTTGAAAAAGGCTACTGTAGTCGTAACAATAAATAACCACAGAGCCAATGCGCTCATAGATTGTGGGAGCTCTACTAGTTTCATAGATGAAAAAATTGTTCGGGAACTATATTTAAAACGCATTTCCTGGGAGGAGAATGTAACTTTGGCTTCTAAAAACAACACATCGTGTGTAAAAGGGATGTGCTTCATAGATTTCAAAATTAATGAACATTTTTATTAGCATAAACCACTTTATGTTCTTAACTCACTTCGCTCAGATGTTATAATTGGACATGATATCTTAAGTGAAAACTCATCCCTTGAACTAAGCTTTGGAGGTGCAAAGAAACCTCTCAAAATATGCAACGTTATTGCAGCTTTTGTTCCCGAAGTCTCACTTTTCAATCACCTGTCATAGTATTCTGTAAAGCCCATAGCAATAAAATCTAGAAAACACTCAGAAACTGATACGATATTTATTGAAAATGAAATTAAGAAACTTTTAAAGGATCGAGTAATCGAGCCAACCACTACTCCTTGGCCTGGAGCACAAGTGCTGGTCACTACAAGTACCCACACATAAGTCCAGGTAGAGAAAATACTATAGCTGACACTCTATCTCAAGTGTGCTCAAGCATCAATAATAACAAAGTGTATGAGTTGCATAATACAATGGGACATCCTGGTATTGTACGCATGACGCACTGGATTAGATCAAAGAACTTACCTTATACATCTCATGATGTTAAGACTATGACTGCGGAATGTCGTATTTGTGCTGAAATTAAACCTCGTTTTGCGAGATTAAATGAAAATCTCATCAAGGCTACTGCACCCTTTAAAAGACTCAACGTTGATTTTAAAGGACTTTACCTACTCACAGTAACAAACGTTTCATTTTAACTATTATTGATGAATAAATTATTACGCACTTTACTTTTGCTTACGCGACCAAAGACATATCTGCCATAACTGTTATACAATGTTTTAAAGACCTATTTTTAACTTATGAGACAGATAGAGGTGCTGCGTTTATGTCAAAGGAATTGAGATATCTTTTAATCACAAATGGCGTAGCATGTAGTCGTTCGACTCCATACAATCCTCAAGGAAATGGACAAGTGGAGCGGCATTATGGAAGACGACAAGGCTGTATCTAAGGTCAAAAGAAATTGATATTGGCCACTGGGGACAAGTCCTGCCTAACGCACTACACTCCATTCGATCGATGTTGTGTACATCAACAAATATGACTTCTCACGAAATATTATTTAACCACCCCCGGCGGACTGCTAACGGTGAATCTCTTCCAACATGGCTACTAAATCCCGGACCTGTTTTAAAGAAAAACCATACAAAACGGTCTAAATATGACTCAGACGTAGAAGAAGTAGAACTGATTGAAGCTAATCTACAGTATTCCTACATAAGACTAGCAGACGGGCGGGAGACCACCGTATCTAATAGACATTTAGCACCACTTCCTCAAACTTCAATCAATGATCCGGAACAACAGGTAGAAACAGAGCCATTGAGTCTAAATGCAAATACCGAAGTTGAAGAAGTACTTCTTGGATGGAAGCAGATTCATCACACTTGAAATGAACACGGAAAATATTAATTCTCCACACCAAGTTGAAGACGCATCTTCTTCACACCTAGACTTAACACAGGGGAAACTGTGACCTGCGATGAGTTGGAAGAACCGACTAGGAGGTCCGACAGACAAAGAAAAGCCCCAGACTATCTCAAGAACTATACTACTTCTACTACTAGTACTTCGGTAATTCTAAAGGCCGGGTGAATTTAGTGTACATTTAGACCTCTTTTAATGTCTTTGGATTGTTTATTAACAATGTCTCATGATATTGTCGTAACTTGACATGCTTTACAAATATATGTAGCATTTATTTTAAATAAAACCAAATATTCCAGGGTTTTGTCATTTAATTACATATCAATATGGACACATATAGTTATTTCGACTTTATCTGAAGTAGTCCAAGCATAATTACCAAAAAATATGTTATATAATAAAAGTAATAAATATGTTACCAAAAAATAAGATTTTGCATCAAGGTATACACTGAATCCAAAAGGACTGAACAGAACTCCGAGTCCTTATAGACCTTATAGGTATATGTTTGAGGATTGCGGCGTTGTTTAAAAAACTGCAAGCATATGCCATCATAATAACAGTAATCATCATCATCATCACCACCATCTTCACACGAAACACCAACATATTGATGACATAGGTACTAACTACTCATTAGAGTTTTTTGCTCCGATATCAATGTTTTTGAAATTTTGCTATTGCCAAAATTATATTCGTGATCGTCATCATCACTATAGTATATTATTTAATGCTTACTGCTATATGCTATATTTTTGCCGCCGACTATAATAATTATTTAATAATATAGTATCTAATCATTATCATCACTGGTGATTGAAGATTGAGGCACGACCAAAGAAGAAATAAAAGTTTCCCAGGGACCTAGCTTGATCGATTTTTCCTCCCTAAAACTACCTGCATACTTGCAGCCGTTTCCGAGATTACGATTATAATTTAATATTATATACAATATTAGCTCGATTAAAGTATAAGATTATACAAAACTACCCGTACATTGTTCTGACTTAACTATAAAATTAAATAAATAAATTACTACCTACATATATCCACCTTTTCTATACCTACTACCTACGACCCACATCTACTAGCAACACCTTCCTATACATACGAGCTAACCTACACATGATATCTACTTCCTGACCACTGAGGGTTGAAGATTATTACAGCACTGATATCGCCATTAAACAATTGGGGTCGGAGTTACAGCGGTGAAAAGTACATATTTGTATTTTTAACTCCAAATCGTAAAATAATAAATTATATGTCGATTAATTTTGATAAGCTATTTAAAATAATGTTGAATTAAATAATACCATTTAATTCAACTTAATATTTTAGTATAAAGTTTAAAGCTGCAAAAAAAGAAATTTGACCAATTTAGATCTTTGAATTTTCACCACCTGCCAAACATTAACTACTGTAAAAACATAAAAGTTTTCGGTAAATAAAGTGGATAGGTATCGAGAAATTTCAGTAGTCTTAGCGAAAGGACATCAAATATCTTTTATCGCGAAAACTGTTCCCGTGGGATTAAAAATGGATTCAAAAATATCAGGTCGTAAAAGCCATATCGAGTTAATGTTTAGGTAGGTATTAGTTCTTAGAATAAAGACGCTAGAAGTAAGCTTCTCAATAAGGTTCATTTTACACAGGTATTTTCCTGCATATACATAATAATATAATATATTTTATCAATGTACTTATGTACATAATTTAGTATTATATGTGTTCAATTTGTATCATCTTATTTGTGGGTACCAGTAATATGTTTACTGTCATAGTTTCGCATACCAATAACTATTATCAATTAATAATTGCCTCAAATTATTATCGAACGATCATGACGTGCTGTGATCTTGCAAGTAATAATAATAATTAGCTTTTGATTATATAATAAAAGCTAATCGGCAAGTTCCTTGAATGTGGTGAGTATAATATTATCTTAGTCGTTTATTATTTATATTGAACAATCTTTTTCCCGCGGCTCCGCCCGCGTACAGTATTCCACGGGAACATTATACTTTACGGGATAAAAAGTAGCATACATGTTAATCCAGAGCTGAACTACTACCATACCAAATTTATTCAAAATCCGTTCGGTAGTTTTTACGTGAAAGAGTATCAAACATCCATCCAACCATTCTTAAAAACTTTCACGTTTATAATAGTAGTAAGGTTAGTAGGAACTTCCACAGGCGAAGCGTGCATACAAGCCGCCTTCCCTTATGAATATGACTTTAAGTCTATTATTTAATATATATTAATTTTTAAATACGTAATGTGGCCAATCGCCACATAGTGTTAGCGCAATTTTTTGTGTGCAATGGGCGTATAATATTGTTCTGGTTTAGTACCGTATTTAAAAAAAAAAAAAAACTATATAATAAGGGAAGCCGGCTTGTAGAAATGCACTTCCTACTACTCTTTTATATCTGTCAGATGTGAAACACAAGCTCAGTAACATCAGAACCCCAATTCTCGTAATAATTAACTTACACTTTCATTTTACTTTTATTGAATTATATTCGTCTTGATATCATAAACTGATTTTTGCGTTTTGGACCAATCAAAACGGGTTTGACGTTTATGAGAATACCATTTTGCAGTTTTAACATATCGAGACTGGATCGTTACTATATTAATGCACGATTTAATTACCAGATTCGACCTTCTGGGCCCAATAATTTTCCTTCTAAGGTGAGAAAAACAATATCCCTGATCAAAATTTGATAAGTATTAACTTGAACTTGCCTACAATATTTCCTTAAATCCTATAGGGTATTAGGTTGGCCGTTAAACTCGGTGCCATAATCAAAGTCGATTCTGAAAATACATTATCTTTGCTACATCTATTTGGCTGGCCGAATATAACACGAGCATACCCTTATCAAGCCGACCACTAAATAAGCCACTTTAAATAATTTTCAGCGATATACGAGCTACATTTATTACCGACAAACGTACACTGCTCCCAAATGTACAAATCCATAAATTTCAACCATGCAATAATGTCTCTTACAACACTGGAATTCATGACCAGTTTTGCAGCTTTGGGTTTTATTTAACAATATTTATGCAGTTAATAAGACAACTATTGTGTTTAACTTTACATTTTTTTTTTAATATAAAATGTAACATTTGCCTAAGGGTAAGCTTGTTTTATATTTTGCACAAAAGATAGTACCTTTTCAGTACTAATTAACGTCTACCACTACTATAGGATAGGATTTTAGATTTTTAAACTTTTTAAGGTCTGTTAGACACAAAATTTACGGCATATGCTTTAGCTGGAAAAATCACATATTATGGAATAGCATTTTTGGTATCATTATCACCATAAATTCCTCTTGAAATAAACGCAAATCAAAAATAAATTGTAACATTGTTTCGTTTCGTCACAATGGTCCATTTCTGCTGCTACAAATTGCTGGTGCATGCGTTCTGTAAACGCGCGCGGGTTACTTTGCGATTCACGGGAGCGCTGCGGTTGGACATAAAATCAAATTATTCTACTAATAAAGCAAAGGCAATCCGATTTTATGGGTCAATTTAAAATAACCACTGAGTGTGGTTTAGTTAGGAGTTATTTTGCTCAAACTCTTTAGGGTTAAATTTAAATTATGAGGAGTTAAGCGTTTAACAGATTTATTGCTTTATTTTACCATACGAAGACGATTAAGGATTCAGACCTGTTGGAATCATTTAGCTATAGTAAAAGTACTAGTTGACTCGTGCCCACTTCGTTGGGTGTTGAAAAAATGTTGATGATGATGAGGATAAAAAGTATTCTAAGTTACTCTTTATAACATCAGCTATCTGCCAGTGAAAGTCCCGTGAAAATCAGCCCAGCAGTTTCAGAGATAAGCCGGAGCAAACAGACAGACAGATAGACGGACAGACAGACGGAGAGACGGACAGACAATAATTTAAAAGTTGATTTTTTATTGTCAGTACCGTATACGTGTATACTTTCATTAAGTGAAAAGCAGTTAATTCAAACAACAGAAACAACACAAACTTACAAACAGAAACTTTAATATTATTTATTTGTATGTATGTTTAGATGTGTGTGTGTGTCTACTTATGACAAAGGCACCCCTCAATTATTAAAATTTTACCTTACCACATTAGATGCAAATCTAAAACCTAGAAGGTATTCTTAATATTTAATGAAAAAATTAATTTAATATCTTTAGGCCATCTCTATGTAAATATTACATCTAAAATATCTACAAAATTTTACACAGTTAAAATAGCAAATCGTTTAATTGAATTATTACGATAGTTTTGTGGCTATAATATTTGGTCGGGATAATTTCTAGGGAGGCCACAAAAGCCGTAAAGCTAAACTTTTTCGGAAATATACAGTCTGTTCCAAATAAGTGCCTTATAATAATATTATTTTGAGGTATGTATTATAAACATGATGTTATATAAAAATATATTAAAGACTATTAGCATCTGTATACTATTATCTTATTATTTTTTGTATTGCTGGATTTTGGAAATAATTATATTAAACACGCAAAAATTTCAATAATGTCTCAACAAAAACTATAGTGACAAAATTGATATACGGCACCTACAATGCATTGAGATATTTCACCTTTTCATTTAATTCCCATGTAACACACGGTTTTTCTTGATTGGATAAATGAAAAACAAAGGTCGGACCCGTGCCACATTAGTAACATTTAGTCGGACCGTCATTCTTAATTAACTCTGTAGAACATTTAATGAAATTTCAACCCAACTTGCCTCCGACACGATTAAATTATGTGTGCCCTGGGAGAGGTTGCTTGCCGTCCAGACATATCATAGTAAAAAGGATTACTATTCATTTATTAATTACTGTTTATATTAGTAAGTACAGTTTACACAAAATACAGGTATTAGTAAATCAGTTCCTGAGTAACCGAACTTTGCTCGGAGTTCTGATAAATTAAAAAAAATAAAAAGAAACCCAAAAATATTTAACTGACCGGGATTAAAGCCAACCACATTTCAAATCTTCAAACAAAGTAAAAATATTACATACGCATGCCAGACTGCCGATCGGACGGACATAATAGAGTCGAAGTTATTGATAAATTGTTGCACGACGAAAGGAAAAGCATAATAATATTAGGTCATGATATATGAAATTGGCGTTTTGTAAAGGAGGTACATAAAGTAATTTTTTTAAGCACAATATTATATTTATTTAATCAAAGTATATATACCATTGCTATCAATCCACTTTTGCCATCTCATAGGTAGTTCATTGATTCCTTTACTAAAAAAACCATTCGGACAGGAATCAATAAAATCATTGAAGGCGCTTTGGACTGCCCTATCGGAGTTGAATTTTTTCCCTTGCAAGAAGTTATACAAATTTCGAAAAAAATGGTAAAACGACCATTTAGACGCAAAGAAAAAACCAAAAGAGGAAAACACAAATTAATGACGGTTTTCGAAACACAAATGCATGAGTAAATAGCGGTATAAATTTGAAATTGGAATTCCTAACCAAAGAATATATATTTGAGATCAAACTGGCCAGTACGACAAAACGCCAATTTTATGTGTAAGGGCCTAATATATAGCTTAAAATGCGCAGTTTCCTAGGAATAAGACATATCTTTATCGATTTTTCTCCCCCATTACTCTCTGCATACTAAATTTCATGGTAATACTTGCAGCCGTTTTCGAGATTACGATTAAATTATACAAGTTTGTCTCGTTTTAAAATGAAAGGTTAACATAATACTTGCTTTTAGTCCTAAACCTTATTTGAATTATTATCTTTTGTACGTACGACCATTGTGAATAGTAAATTCACAAGTTTTGTCACTTTATTACTTAGTCAAGTTATTAACATGAATATCATTAGATGATAGTAAAATATTCTCTTAATCTAGAATTTAAATATTGTCCTTGTTGAAAACCTTGAAAAAATTCAACACAGTTTGTACATTAGTTTTTTGTACGCTCATTACGTGTGTTGTTTTTTCCTATAACACATCCAATGAAATTTTATTATTATATTAAAGGTACAAACGTGCCCGGGTCCTATATGAATACAGGGCAATAAATGTTATTTTTTTATTGAAACCCTAAAGCCGTGTTTGTAATTTTCGTAAACAATTTGTCAGTTTATTACGACTAAGTTTTGAGACAAACCTCAGATTAACTATATGTTTTAAGAGACAAAGTAAATAAATTTTTGTCATACTGGCAAGTATATTTTGTAGTTACGAAGTTATTCATGCAAACACAATTTTACTTCTCTCTCTGCCTCATTCCCTACTGAAATTAATCAGAATGAAAGCATCCTATTAATTTCGTTGCAAGTCTCAAGATAGGTTTAACTTGTCCTTCGGGCACTCCTGAGATCATATCATTATTATTAAAGGGTTTGTTGGTGATCAACGCTTTCAATTCTAGCTACAAAGCAGTTTTATCGGTGAAAGGTGTCATCACCTTTCACCTAAATGAAGCCGAGAAATGACTAAATGAAGAATTTATTAGTGAAATAAAAAACATATATGGTTTTATTAAATTTATTCTGTCAGACGGCAATTATATACAAAAGGAATATCACAAAGTTAAATGCTATACTTACAATATCCGTAATATACATTGACAAGTATTTAAATACAAAGGGAGCATGGTCTTATCAAACAACTTGTTAAGGAGGTTGAATTTTACACATAAAAATATAATTTATAATTTGGTAATTATTACTACTTATTGTAGCTCTGATAATAAAATTATATTAATAGTTAACAAAGGAAAAAATATGTAAATATGTTGGTAATATTAATTATGTAAATTAAGATATTTTGGTCTTTTTGAACTACAAGTAATAAGACCAATTCCTCTATGTCACTGGCTAAAATAATATATTTTTTAATAATAGTACTATATCGATACTAATTATTTAACAGCTTAAGACTTGAAAACTACTGTACAATATTATTTAATTGATATGATTCTCTATCAAAATTAGCCTAAAATACTTGCAAAATAAACTAACAAAATATTTTGTTAGTGTGGGCTGATCTACTTTGAAAAGTAAAAGGAAGGTTTCAGAAAAATGTTGATTGTTGAAAGATTGATTAATATAATAAAAATAATAATACCTTGATTATTTTAAATTGAATTATACCTGATATTTACATTATGATAGAAGACAAAGTTAACATCTTTAATTCTCGACATTCAAGCATGTTTTCTACAATCAGGCTGCTGAATGCTGATGTGAGTAACAATTGTTATTCTTAAATCAGTTGCATTTTATGATCGTTACCACGTGTTGGTAACGATCATATATATACTATACAGCAGAAGTCTAGAAAAATAACAAGTATTTACAGGAAAATATTAAGCCGACCATCAAAAATACTAGAGTGCCCTACAAATAATCTATTTGTGCAACCTTAAAATATGCTAGCACTTTTCACTTGGAACCAAAATTACCATAATTGTTGTAGTCTAGCAATTTTTGATGCGCGAATTAATACTATCAATATCATAAAATTAATATGACGACTCACGTTCAACACAAATTTTGACCGCTGACTTTATTCATAACGAAGTATTATATGCACTTTCGTTTAGACTTAGCGAAAACACTACCACGCAACAGAATATCGCAAGTGCTTGCTAAGAGACTTGGTGGTTGCACTGTCGTGGCACATTAAGAGGATATTAAAATCAAGATGGCGTACAGCAACATGGCGGCAGATTTGTGGGGCGCGCGGGACGCGAGCGCGGACGCCGGGTTCCGCACGCACGTCCGAAACTCTTGGAAGTCCGCACGCGTGATGGCGCAGTAGTGCACGTGCACGCACGCCGTGTCGCAGTCCACGTCCGTCACGTGACGGACGCGTAACGCTGTTAGATATCTGCAATGCAAAACACGGACTTACCATAAACCTTTAGCGCACGGCAGATCCGGGCGGGATTCGAATAATTTAGTTAGACACTAAAGGCTCTTACATTTAATTATGGTCCTAATATTAAGGGATAAAGTGTAGTAAATACATTAAAATTGAAAATCGTAATGCTTTCTGAATTTCCTACTGTAAATCACAGCACAACTCGCTCTATGTTTAGACTGAAAGCCGACAAACATCTTCAAAGGGCTTAAGAAAGCTGGCATATGAAGCCAAGCGACACATTTCCCTATTATTATATATATATTTATCATTCAAATTTTGTCTTGAAACATGTATAGGTATTACATTAAAAAATATCCAAGTTATTCAAGCTAAATCACACAAACTGTTTGTATTCTTGTTAGAAACACACGCAATGTTTTGGTTTGAAGTAACTAATGTTACGCTTGGGATCGGAAACGTTTTATTGCGAAATACAAGTTTCCTTTTTCTCATATTTGAAATATGTTATATTAAAAATACATTTTATTACTGAATGAAGCTCGTCAAGAAATTTCTAAAATATTATATTCTAATAAAAGCTATAAAAACAAAGGTATTTTAGTCTGTTCGTAGCTTAGTGTAGTCACAACCCAGCTTTTAGGAGAAAATTTTTGAAATTCTTTTCTTGTTATAAATTAGGAAAAACATTAGAATTTTAGAAATAATTCATCTACCCTAGCTTTTATTCATCTTAACATTAATAATAATTCGAATCACTCACACACACAAAAAACACTCTTTAATCATTCTGTATATTCAAACCTTAACAACGTAATACCTTTCTCGTAATTATTTTTGGTTAAATCACGTTTGGATTTTCAGGCTAACCCACTCGCGCGCGCACTATATGACGCGTAGGAGAATGAGTCCGCGCATTAACCGAAGCGAGAGCACAGAATAATAAAGAAAAACGAACAGATATAACAGAAATAGCTTTCAATTTGATTGCAAGCATACGGTGTGTCCACGATTCTGTGGAAAAATTGTGGGCCATTGAAGACGTTAAAATTTTCAAATTTGGATCGATTTGGATCGTTCTATGAATGTCGTTTCTCTGTTCGACGTTGTTTCTACTCTGTACCAAGATTATTTCAAAGATAGGAGAATTATTGGTCTTCAGATCATACTCACTTGGTCAGTAATCCCCTGTCGTGGCTGTACCGTATTTTCTCTGCGAGCGTGTCGAGCGATGCGGGGCTTATTTCCCGCAGCCCGTAGTACTGCGTCACGTTGTACTCCACCGCCCAGTGCAGCTCCCCCCGCGGATGGCTCACGTCTAAATAATACTGCGTATAGTCTAATACCTGGAAATAAATGAAGATTTAACGAAATGGCTCAGGACAATAGTTCTGATTTCAAAGGTGGTTGTATACGATATTATCTATTATTAATGGCTCCTTGAATCACGCCCACATTCCGAATGGTTCATGTCTTAATAAAGATTATCCCCCTTACTAATAAAAAGTTACACACTGCGTATGCAGGCGTTTTAAGATTTCTTCTACTAATATTAATTTTTGTGATATAAAGCCTGTATGTTATAATTTCCATACTAATTTAACCAACGCTTATACAAGGCAAGACCCTTGTTTAACTGTGGTAAGTATAGCGTGTGGATACGAGCAAGATGGCGGATTTTCAATACATCATCAAATTTTATATTCTTTCGAATCACGTTATTGTTCTATTTCTGAGTAACTTATGAGTTGTACTACATAAATATTGGTTCTTATGCTAGTAAATTATTCTTGCGCCCGGAAAAATAGAAATGTTTAATGATCGCAGTGATGATCCATTTCTGCTGTATGTTTTGTAAAAGACAGTGACTTAATTTCATAAATTTCAAACTTTGATTAAGTGAAACTAACGTAAGGGCACACAGAGCGAAACTAAGTAGGTATAAGGGTTCTTAGTAGTGCGTTGGGATTCAGATGAGGGTCTTCAAAAGGTAAGGAGTATAGGTACTACCTTATACCTATAACTACCTACCTATTATACAGACTAGAGCTTCCCCTGAAGGAAAAGTAAAGGCAGACAGGGCGAAACTAAGTAGGTATAAGGGTTCTTAGTAGTGCGGTGCGATTCAGATGAGGGTCTTCAAAAGGTAAGGAGTATAGGTACTGCCTTATACCTATAACTACCTAACTATTATAGAGACTAGAGCTCCCCCTGAAGGAAATGAAGTTATACCTATTGCGACCTATCTATTATACAGGATAGGGCTATCCCCTGAAGAGGAACCAGCCTTGTATTGTTCCATGTACATAAGGTTTGGTAAAGTAAAATATCTTAAAATCAAGGATGTTCTGGGTATAATTATTGTGAATTATAATCTACTGCTTATGTTAAGATGTTTAGGCAGAAAAACAACAACCTAACCTCAAGTATAGGTGACATTCCGCCTAACACAAACTATTTAACGAATGATTTTTTTCCCCCCGATTATGACATTTTTTTTCTGCATGAGTATTTATAGCAGCAGTAGATCATAAGCCCAGAAGGTCCATAATTGATTTTACTAAAGCTTGTTATTGTAGTAGTTCTACGAAAAGCCAAAAAATTAAGTTTGTTGAATTTCATTTTTTGAGATTGCAACGACAGTTTGAGACAAATTGAGATTGCAATAATAATAATAATAATAATAATAATAATAATAATAATAATAATAATAATAATAATAATAATAATAATAATAATAATAATAATAATAATAATAATAATAATAATAATAAACATTTATTTGACACAATGAGACATTACACCACAAATAAAACAAAGACTTACATACAAAAGTCATAAAAACAGGACAGAAAAACAACTCAAAACATAAAAATTACGTACCATGAGTAGGTACGCAAGAGATACTATTATGGAAAGGAAGGTAGGTAGTGTAATGCCTAACTGTCAAAAAGGAGACCGCTCAGTTAATAAATAATAAATACAACGATGGCCCACAAATGCTGGAAGTGTGTCATTATTATATTTGAAATGCGAGTTGCCATTAATTGATTATAGTACAACTGTGAACCTTGTAAGCACCATACCATACGTTGATACCATACCATTTCCTATTTTTATTGAAATCGGGCTCGTCCAACTATTAACTACCTTTTTTGTTGTAATGCACCACCAATATTATACTAACTTTTATGAGTAAAGCGTCCACTGACATGAATACTTACCCAACCATTTATCATACAGCTATTAGTGTGTGAGCTTTCTAGTTCTAAGGATTTGGGCTGTGCGTTGATATATCAGTCATATATATATAGATAAAGTGATACAAACAACAAACACATCTTCATCACATTCTGTGATAGACAGCTACAAACATATATTATGATACAGTACAATGAGTTACTGAGAACAAAGGGAAAATATACATTATATAACCTATTGTGTATTCTTGGAAACAATTGGAGTAAATTAAAAACTAATGAAAGGCATTATATTTTCTTATACATATTTATTTTTATCAATCGCTCGTTGAAAAATAATGCAACTACATTACAAAAAGATAAAAACTATATACTTCACAGATACCTAAAACAAATTACGCTATTGCTTGTGTTACTTTCTGTGTGGGGAATAACAACCCCAAACAATTAGAATTTATCAGATTTTATTATTGTTCTTATTAGAACATTCATATTAAGCTTCATGAAAATCTCTAGAAATACATTTACAAATTACAATTGACGTTTGAGTTTGACAGTTCAATGACATTTGAGTAATTTGAGAATGAGAATTGATTTTGGCAGAAGTGCGTTCAAAAAGTGTTATTTGCGTGATACTCAATTCCAGAACTATTTTCTTTGAGTCTTCTGTCTATGGTGTGTAGTGTGATTATAGTTATAGAAGGTATTGAATTAGCTCGACAACCATGAAAGGTAATATTTTAAAAAAAGGCGTTATTGAGGGCTCTGAAATATTGTGTACTGGAGTACCGTTATTTAAGCTTTATCTATTGCGAGTGCCGTACTACAAAATTTATTTGCCTTTCAAGGTTGCCGAGATCCAAATATGCATTAAAAATATGTTTCCTTGACACCTCATCAATCTTGTGTTTACATTTTTGTCTCCATATTATTCCACAGGGTGGTCCAACTCTACTCTCTTTCGAATTTTTCTTAGACTTAGATAGAGATTGGGACGCTTTGGCTGAATTTCTTAGCTGTTTTACGACTTTCGACTTCCACTTTGCTCGTTTGCATACCATCTTTTAACCCTTTTTTTCGATTCCGGGATTTTGGTAATAGTTTCAGAAACTACAGCTTTTTGAGGGATTACTTGGTCACTGTTATATTCTGTATCCGACAAACTACTAGATTGAGAAGCCCTGGAGCTGCCACTGCTCCTTCTACTGCTGGTGCTAGACGAAGTCGATGATGATGATGGAGGTATGATCTTAGTTGGAATGTTACTTTTGTAAGGCAATCGAAAAAACGTTATCTTCAAGTCATCTTCCACAGTTTCTTGTTGTGTAGAAATGATGGGGGAATGATGTTTACTTTATCCCTATCTTCTGCCATATTGAACAAAAACCGGCAACAACTCATTGTGCTGGTGAAAAGTCAATTTTTATTGTACTTAACGTAAATTTAACATTTTTATCCCATTAGCGATATTATTATAAAGTTATATTTCGGTGATACCGTCTAAAGAGATTTAACTCAAAATTTTGGCGTAAAAAGTGTACAATTATTAAATTCCAAGAAGAAAATAAAATTAGACGAATTAAAAAAAAAAATTTATTGGCAATAGCAAAGGAGTTCAATAATTTGAATTATTTAAAAAAAATTAAAGAGTTTAAAATACGAATCAACAAAACAGAGCGAATTTCAAATTCTAAAATGTTTCACCGATATGGCAACAACCCTAAATAAAAGCAAAAAATATGCTCACTTTACCAACAATACGGGTTTAAATCAAAATATTCCATTTATTAACTACTCAGCAACCACCTACAAAGCGTTAACTAAGAATAATACTGTTAATAATTTAAACAACACAGGTACAACAGAAAATAACTCAGATTTGCTAACAACTGCCACGTGCACTTCGATCGTAATTCTGATTATATTTAGCAATGTCCCTGTTTTGGCGGGAGGTTAGCGGGGCTCGCTCGTTACTCTAAAGGGATACTTGACGCCATTTAGTAACGAGTTGTAAACATATTATTTTTAAATCTGTTTTATTGGTTGATAGGCTTTTAGTCCGGGAATTTGATGGTATTCGAAATTGACGACTTTTGAGTTGACTCCCTTTAGATCTAGATGTGCGATATTATATTGTCAATTATGTTAAAGCACGAAACGATCAGCGGCCAGCCCCGTGAACGAAATTCGTGGCTGGAAAACTCCCGCTCGCCGCGCGCACAGCCGGCATAGTCTAGTCACGCACACATAGCTGCGAGCTGTCAATCGTGTAAGTCCTACGAATTACGGTTCTTTACGTTAGTAATTATATATTCTTTGGTATAGTCCAATACCTAGGAACAAGAATATACTTATTAGAAATGAATAAATTGGCGAACATAATATTATTTTAAGGGTGGGACTAAATTAACAGGAATTCGATGGCCGGGAAAAATTTAGGGCACTGAAAACATAACTCTGGGCTAATATAATAGAGTTGAAATTTGAACACATATTGTTAAATTTGACAACTCGACACTCGTGTGTTCGATTTACAGCTCTTTTGGTTTGGCCCAAAGTTCTATTTGCAGAGCTCTGAGCTTTCTCCGGCATTCCGAATTCCAGAACATAGTAAAATTCCAGCTTAATAGGGGTTCTTTGAGCATAAACCTGTAACAACTCTAAAGCTGATAGAGGAATATTTTAAAGTTAAAATTGATGATTAACAGTATATGTGTGTATATGTAATCTATCCTAAAACTCAACATCCAGGAAAGATATTTCTTACAACATAATTTCCTAAAAAGCAAGCGAGTTAAAACCGTCCCCAAAAGGCAATTATTCTTTCCAAATTAACCATCAAATTTTAATTTTTTTGTAAAAATTGTGCTCAAAGAAAAGAAAATATTATCGAAGTTCCCTTAAAATTTTCATTCCATTGAGTTTTAAATTAAGCTTCGTAAGTAATTTAATTTGAAATATTGGATATGGAATATTCGCAATTTTAATTAAAATATGATTTTTTTATTTGAATAAAATGCAATGTCTATTGATTTTCACCAGATAAATAAAGCGTTGCTCTGAAAATAAGAGTTTTAATAATTATAGATATGCTGCGCCTGCCGATTAATTTTAGTGATGAGACATAGTAAGTATATAATACCTACAAGCATGTACTATCGACAAAATTTCCGATAGACATAAGGCATAAGGCTAAAATCGCTTGGCAGCCATGAATCATGACGACACGACTCATCACGCACACATTCTCACGCGTAAAAATCGGCTTCAAAGACGAAACGAAAAGAACTAAAAGGGAAAAATTATTATTTTTAAACAAAAAATGAAAACCTTTTAAATTCGGTTACAAAATTAACGTAGAGAAATAGTTAACATTTTAGCCGAATTTAAAGAGGAATGATTTAGAAAATAAGATTTATTTCATACTTTTTGTGTATTTCTACTTTGGAAGTCTGTTAATTTTTTGTTTAAAAATAAAATAATTTTTCCCTTTTTAGTGATATAATATAAAAACGATTGAACGTGTAATTGTATACGCCATTATTTATTATAATTAAGATGATGATGATGATGATTACCATAAGTTTTTCATGTGTTATAAATGAATAGTTGTATGTGTAATAGTGATATTACATATAGTTTTTCTTATGTATCTTCCAGGTACAGACAGCGACCAGTTACGAATTTATTATATGTATAGATTTTTAATTACTCATTCATTCATATTTTGAAAACACTATTATTATTTTAGTAATTAATATAATACTATATAACCTAGTCACTAAACATTGTACTATCCTACTAATATCAAAGTGCAGCGTTTAATAAAAAAAACTATTTAAGTGTTTGTCAATTATTGTGCCATTTTTGTTTGTGTATCCTGTGTTTCTCGCCTTTCTTTAGTAATATTATTATGTTTTATTTTTGTGAGAAATAAAGTATTAAACCTTAATACTATAAATGTGAAAGTTTGTGAGGATGGATGGATGGATGTTTGTTACTCTTTCACGCAAAAACTACTGAACGGATTTCGATAAAATTTGGCGTGGTAGTAGTTTAAGCTCTGGATTAAAACATAGGATACTTCTTATCCCGAAAAAGTACAGTGTTCCCGTGGGAACTATTTACGCGGGCGAAGCCGAGGGAAACAGTATTAAGTTAACTAGTCATTTATAGTATTACCGTATTTTTTAATTGGGTAAAATAGTTACCGTGGCATTCAATTCCCGTGATATTATGTTTGCGATGCTGTCTGTGCCCGTGTTGGTGCATGACGAGAATTTGGACGCGTTCCTCCTTTGTGAGGTTTCTGTTCATGGTGAATGATAAGAGTCCAGTTCACACGCACAAGCAGTAAAGCAATCAGAAGAACATTAAAACGCAGCACAGATTTTTTTTTACGGTCCAGCACATGACGATGTGTGCGTTAACCAATTACGCTGTTATTTTCTATGTGCTTAAGAATTTTTTTCGAGGCGTCCCCGTGCAAAGGAAAATTTTCAGAAACTGGTCGAGCAGGAACTTTGCCGATAGTACCTACAAGCTTGTAACATTAACTATTTATTTATTACATCCTACAATCGCATATTAATAGGTACGGCATGTGACGTCAAATGTCAGGCAATGTCATTTAGGAAAGTGTCCCTTTGCAATATGCTTGCTGATATGCTCGTATATTCGAAACCTGTGTGTACAGACCTTAAAGAGTCGTTTACATGGGTCGATTTTCGCCGTGCGGCGAGCCGTCTGACAAATCGCCTTACCTCGCCGCATCGCAAGCCCAATTTACACGGGTGGCTAAAATAGCATGCAGCTTTAGGGTCAACTTACACTGGCGCAGAGTCGAAGCGACGTGAAATTAATAGGTCGGTTCCGGCGAGATTTTGCGCCAGTGTGAGCTGAACCTTAGTGACCTTTCTTCGAAAATGTCAAATGATAAATTATAAAAAACGTCTTTGTCGTTTAAATGTGAATTTATTTATTAAGGTCATGTTTAAAACGTCAAAATTTGAATGAGTTCTACGTAATTTCGGCTGCATCGCGCTATCAAAGCATCGAGGAATATTTTATAATGGCAAAGTTAAACTTACGTATAATTTATAAAGGTAAGGATTAGTTCTAAAGATTTTAATTGAAAACAAAATACGTCTACTACTGTTACTCTGTAGTTTTATTCAGAAGATATATTAAGGATTCTGGATATTGGATATTAAATGAATGAATGATGATAAATTATCATATTTTTTGTCATTTTCATTTTTCACCTGCAACCGAGCGTTTGACCAGTGTGACCAGAATAAATTAAATCGACCATTCTGCAATTCACATGATATCCGAGTTCTACTAAAATCAACCAAAAACTTTAAATAGCGTTCTCGAGATTTAAAACATACCCCAGGGTAGAGCATGCCGAATATACATGTGGTTTGTTTTAAAAACATATTTTTTTAAATTGTATTCTAAATCTGGAGATTTTATAAGATTCTCCTAAATACTGCTAATCTGCGATATAATCTACAAAACTCTAAAATTCTATTCTGATTATGCTAATATCGCTGGATTTTGCTGAACCTGGCCACACCGGCAGTGTGCCCAGGTCGCCGTGCTGGGAAAGTCGAATGATACGCAACTTTGGGGCTTGCTGCTTTTAGTCACTCGCGGTCTCACCGAATTGGAATTTACACGGTGGGTTTTCGCCGTGTTGCGGAAATTGCGCTGCTAGTCACCCGTGTAAATGCTACAAAAGTTGGGGCTTTCGGCTTTAGTCTCTTGCGGCCTCGCCGAATTGGCATCCGTGTAAATACCCCATTATATATACGTGTACACTAGACACGCCATTACCTTGCAGATATCCGATTTTCTGCATATTTGAGAAAACGACACTCATATTGTACGAAATATTCGAATACGACCTACTATTATATGAGCGATATAGCTACAATTTTCAGTCTAATAACACGCTTCAGTGGATTAGAATAAAATATTTTAACATTCGCATAATATTAAAATTTGCCAATGTGAGAACTGAGAACGTATTACGTAGAATTACGACGCGAAAAGTCTTTGAAAATGGTACAAAGTAGGTACTTTGTTACTTTGCTGCTGAAAAGTCTATAATGTAAAAGGAAGTCGGATTTAAACTATATATGTAAGTCGGGTTATAGTTTAACCATATTTTATAGAATGTACGACCTACGACTTCATTTTTCACACAATTACCTAAAATATAATATTATTAAAGGAGATAAACTAAATAAGTTAACACAAATAAAATCAAACCGGCCAAGTGCGAGTTGGCCTCGCGCACGAACGGTTCCGAACAAATCGGCAAAAAATTCACGTTTGTTGTATGGGACTAAAATATTTATTTTATTCTGTTTTTAATTATTTTTGTTATTGCGGCAATAGAAATACAGTTTCTGTGAAAATGTCAACTCTCTAGCTATTACGGATCATGAAATACAGAACATGGTGACAGAAAAACGGACGGACGGATGGACGGACAGACGGACCGACGGACGGACACACAGCAAAGTCTCAGTAATAGGATCCCGTTTTTACCCTTTGGATAAAGCACCCTAAAAAGGTACAATTGAAACAACAATATTTTGAATCAAATTAGTAAACCGTATTCGGCTTGTACTTAGTTAATATAATAGCCCCCTTACTAATAAAAATATTTACACAACGGATAACTTAAACAACGTTGCTGCCTTGGGCAAGTTGTGTCAAGTGACATTTCTAACGTATCAGACAAAGACAGCAACGTTGTTTAAGTTATCCGTTGTGTAAATAGTTTTATTAGTAAGGGGGCTCATATATTAATTAAGTGCAAGCCAAATACGGTTTACTAATTTGATTTAAAACATTTTATCACCATTTTTCATTCGATTTAAAATCCCTTAATTATTGTGCCGGTTGAGTAATGTAATACAGCAGTTGACGCCCGTTTGTCGGTTTGCTGCACTCAATTCATGAGGTACCCACCTTTCAAGCTTTCTCACCTTCCCAATTTGCTTCAAGTGGATTAAAACAGTTTTATCACTAGCACCGTAGCCTGCAGCTAACTCGGACGTGGTTTCCGATGGATCCGCTTCCACAATAGCCTTCAATTCCTCATTATCAACTTTGGTCTCCGGCCGTCGACGGGGCTTGTTCTGCAGGTCGAAATTTCCAGAACGAAAACGTTGGGAACAAAAACGCAGTGTTTTCTTTTGCGACACCGCCGCCATACACATTAATCCTTCGAGTCGTTTCTGCAGCACTGGTGCCACGGTGGGACTCTTTCAAGTTTTCCATTTTGTAAACAGAGTGACGCAAAGGAAAAACCAAAAGAGGAAAAAACAAATGAATTACGGTTTTCGAAACACAAATGCATGAGTAAATAGCGGTATAAATTTGAAATTGAAATTCCTAACCAAAGAAGATATATTTGAGATCAAAGTGTCTAGTAAGACAAAACGCCAATTTCATATGTAAGGACCAAATAGTAGAGGCTATTTTATCCCGTAATTATTTAAAAAAATTTATGGATCTCCCGATTTCAAATCCAAAACATAGTCGTGAACAACAGCTATACATTAAAAATTAAACATCGAAAGGATTATGTCTTTACTGTTACTATTTCTCTAATCATATTATTATTAAACCCTTATTTTATCCTTATTTTATAATTATATTATCAAATGAATTATTGAACATCGAAATTTACCTTTGCAAATAAATTAAAAAATATATACGCGTTACATCTTTAAAAATATTATCAGAAAGCTGTTCTAAAGCGGCATGATTTGATGGCTCATTTGTGGTGAAAAAGAAAAATAGGTTAAAGCAGTGAGTACTACCCGGGGCTCTGTATTCATTGCCTCAATTCCTTTGAAGGCTGTGTCTACAAGATGCACAATAAAACTTTCTAGTCTATCTCAGTCACGTAGCATTTGTATCAATTGGTTGCTTATAGCCACTTCTTTAAAAAAACACTTCTTTTCAAATTTATTATTTGCTCTGTGCTTCTTTACGAAATAGGACTGGCAAACAAGCCGATCGGATAGCAAGAATTTTTTTTCCAGAGAAGGAGTCTCTTCTCGCTCGACGCCGGGCCCCTGAAAAGGGCCTTACGGCGGAAACCAACATCAGGGGCATAGCCCCTCTAATTGGGATGACGCGTCCAGCACGAGTACTGGGCGCATGAGTCTTTTGTTTTAGGGGAAGACCCCCCGCGGCAGAACGCGGGGGAAACCCGTGGGGGGGCAACCAACAACAGCAATGGAGTGTCGATATGCCAATCCAGGCCCAACCAAGACCGGCGGTCGGCTCCAAACGGCGCGTGGGGGTCCCGACCCGGGGGCCGAGAAAACGTGTGTGGATCCACTCCCTCACACGCCGCGTTTTGCCGGACCGTGGACACAAGCGACCTGGGGGAAAAAAGGGGGGGAGTTTTAAAACTTCCGGGCCCCGACTTTTTGTGTCGAGGGGGGAAGGTACGCCACGGGGACGACGGGGTGGCAATAGGGCTGCCACACGTCAGGCCGCGGACGTAGTAAGACGAGATTCACCGGCATCTGGTTTGTCGGTGAAAAGGGAAAGGTAAGGGGGATACAATCCCGCGGTGGTGGTGGCGCAGTTGCGCCGGAGCGCATCAGTGCGCTAGGTGTGGCGCATCATTGCGCCTGGGCTCCTCCTCTTCGGGGGCGGCGGGGCGGGCTGCGTGGCTCCGCTGGGTCTCCGGGTGGGACGGCATCCCTGGGCAGGCGGTGGCGGTCGGGCGGGCGGGCGTGCGACGGCGCCAGGTCGGTTAGTTCGACCAGGCGCGAGGCATCCGCACGCGTGAATAATCTAGAGGAGAGCTGGGCCACAAAAGCCTCGACGCTCTCCACCCTCAGGTCTCTTGATATGGTGTCGTTCCTCACGTACCAGGGGGCACCTGCGACTCGGCGCAGCACACGGTTCTGGGCCCTCTGCAGCGACGCTCTCTGGGGCGCAGAGAGCAGGTGGTGCCACGCTGGTGCCGCGTAAGTGGGGCGGGATCTGATGTAAGTCTTAAACAGAGCTAAACGCATATTAAGAGGGTGCTGTGGGGACACGTAGGCTGGTCTCAGCTGGGCTATGGCTGCTCCAGTCTTGGCCACTGCAGACTGGCACTGGGCGCGCATGGAGAGTCGGCGGTCGATAATTACCCCGAGGTATTTCGCCGTTCGTCCCCATGGGATCACGGCGTCTCCAATCCTCAGAGAAGCTGGAAAACTTGCTCTCGAGGTGACGGCAAGCGCCTGGGACTTACCTGCGTTAACAGAGAGTCTCCATTTGCTCAGCCAGTCAGGGAGGAGGTCCAGCGTCCTCTGGAGTTTGATGGCGGCATGGTCAGGCTTCAACGAGCCGGCGATAAAAGCTGTATCGTCCGCATACAGCGCTGCGATGGTGCCAGGGTCCTTGAGCACGTCGCTGGCGAAGAAGCTGTATAGCCTGCCTTGAGGAACTCCCGCTGCGATGGGGTACTCACCTGACAGGACTCCATCAACGCGGACCTGGAAGGTCCGTCCGGTGAGGAATGAGGCCATGAGCCTTCTCAGGGAGGGGGGAACGTCGGCACGGATGAGCTTGTAGAGGAGACCTTCGTGCCAAACACTATGGAACGCCTTCTCCATGTCTAAAAAGACCGCGACTGACGAGTTCTTTTTGTTGGCCGCAACGGAAAGGTACCAACGGGTCACGCGTACCAGCTGGAGGGTGGTACTCAGCTGGGACCTAAAACCGAATTGCTCCTCACGAGGAGGGAGGTACGGGGAGAGGTATTTAAGGAGATGGATTTCAAAGGACTTTGAGAGGGTTGAGAGCAGTGTTATGGACCGATAGCCCTCGGCCCGTCTCAAATTTTTATGGGGCTTTGGGATGTTGATAATTAATCCTCGCTTCCAGGGGGAAGAGAAGTGGCCGGTCCTCATAATGCCATTAAACAGGCGGGTGAGGGCGGCCACCATTCTGAAGGGAAGGCGGCGGAGGGCTGCGTTGGGAATACCATCCGCGCCGGGGGCCTTTTTGAGTTTGAGGCGAGAGAGTGTCTTTTGGACCTCTCTCGGGGAGAAGGAGAAGGTAGGGGGGGAGGGGGAAAGGAGAAAAACCTTTACCTCCTCGGAGACCATCCGGGCTTGATCCGTTGCGGTCGTGGGCAACGGTTGGAATTGGCGTTCTAAGTGTTTCCCTAAGGGCCAGTCCTCACCCGCCTCCTGGATGCGCAAGGTCCAGTCTGCAGCGTTTTGTTCTTCAAGTAAAGACTTCACCTTTGCAGTGAGGCGGTTGAGCTGGCTCTTCATCACTGGGCAGCGGGCGCGCTGCCATTGGCGGCGCAGCTTTTTCTTTTGTGCCACAAGATCGGCGATGTGGCGAGGTAGCGGTGGCCTCTTTTGCTGCCGTTGGGTTTGCGGTTGGGTGGCCGCTTCCATCGCAGCGGAAATTGCCTCGGTGATTTGCAGAGTCATCGATTCGACGGCCTCTGCAGAATCGACCGGGAAATTGGGCGTGCTCTCATGCAGCTTCTCGGTGAAAGTATCCCAATCACGGACCGGGTGGGGGGGAGGAGGGGGACACTCGCGGGTGATGCGCGGATGCAGGCCAGGACAGGGAGGTGGTCCGAGCCGTGGGCCTCGTCAAGGGCTTCTTGGTCAAAAGCTCCTGGTAGCCGGAAGGTGATGGCCACGTCCAGGACGTCTGACGAGAACCGGGGGCATTCGGGGTAGTGAGTGGGGGTATAAGTACCCACCACCGAGTACCCGGTCTGTACGGAGTCCGAGTACAGGCGTCGACCATCCGCGTTGGTCGTGCGGGAACCCCACCCGGGATGCTTGCAATTTAGATCTCCGGCAATCACCATCGGCTCATCTGATATGAGCCTGTGGATGTCGGAGATATCTAAATGCGATCCCGGGGGTTTGTAGCACGCGTATAAACGGGTGCGATGGGAGCCGAGTGCCAGCTCAACGCCCAGTGCGTATAGGGAGGTAACCGAGGGGGCTGGGAGGAGTTGATGGAGTTGCCTTCTGCCGACCAGGACGGCGAGGCCTCAACTCACACGTTCTCCCCCAGAAAATCCTGGCGATACACCACGAAGCCCGGGATGTAGAGACCGTCCTGCGGGGACAGGAGGGTCTCGCTTAGCAGCGCGACGTCTACTTGGTATTCACGAAGGAGGTGGCGCGGGAAAAAAAAGGGAATTGGAACATCCGGGGGGTAAGGTGGCCCACCTTACCGCGAACCCCCCGGATGTTCCAATGAACAACTTTTATTGAGGTTGGGGCGTTGGGAGCCATTGGGAAATTAATTGGCTGATGAGGGTGGCACCTTCTGGGAGGGCCGAGAGGAGGGTCTTGAAAATGTCTTCTCCGGCCTGGATCTTTAGGAAGGTTGCCATGCCTAAGGAGAAGTGAGATTGGAGGAGTTCAGCGGTCGATTTAGGAGATTCTCTCCTGGATCGACGGTGAGGGGGCGGATAGCAAGAGGATACCTCCATATTATGTCCTGTGGTGCTCGCTGTTCGCACACCCGCATCACCAAAGGAGTCAAGGTCAGTTCACACCGCGACGGTACGCGGCGCTGCATTTTTAAGATAGCTATTTAAAATTAAACTTTAAAAACACAATAAGATACAAGTTTCGTATGACATCAGACATACACTACACATGCGCTGTGCTGTGCTGTACAATCTGACATTCGAACTCTTACAATGAAACGTGTATCTTCTAGTGTAATTAATGAAGTTCAATGTTGAATAGCTATCTTAAGAATGTAGCGCTATGTTACGTATCGTTCCGTTTTGGTGACAAATGACACCAAGGTAAATAGTGAAATATTAGACTTTTAAAAGCTTCTCTAGTCTCCATCACGATTCCTTGACAAAACAATGAAAGCGCCATTTCACAACGGTTTTCGGTAAAGTTCCATCGTATGGAAATATGACTCAATTGAATTTAGTTATTTCTCGCAGTAAAATTCATAATAGTATGATATAAATGTTAAACGAAATAACAAGTGTGTTATTTATTTATCACAAAACATACATTCAGTATGCATGTTTTGTACGGATTAAAATATCCCTTTCTACAAAAAAAAAACACATTCTACAAATTTTAGCGAACGTCAAAAATAATATATCATCAAAGTGCTGTGCTGATTTAATATTTAAATACCTACTTTGTATATACAGCCTGCCTTAGGCGCTTTGAGAAATTTCATTTCGTTTGAATATGCTTAATGTTTAATATTTATATTTAGAGCTGAAATATGCATACAAATTAAAAAGGTATTTTATCTTTTTAATTTGTATGCATGTTATTATATCGCGTCTAGATCAGGACTTATGATATTGTTTTCGAGCTAAAATTGAAATCTAGGGCCACAAACACGATAGTAGCCTTCGCTGAGACAGCACTTATAGCTATTTTAATAAAAATATAATTATTTATTTTATCAAAAAAATTTTTACTTCTTATTTGGCAAATATTAACGAGTAGCATGATTTACACATTAGGTTTTTTCAGTTGTTTAAAAGGTAAAATGTATTACTGAATACAGTAATACATTTTTAACTCAAGTATAGTTTACAGGAATCGAATACCTCGTTGGAGGTACATTGGTATTCCGTGTCGATTCGGTTTGGGAGTACGTAACGAATGAAACGGTAAAAATAGTGTTTAATACCCCCGATACACGCTGATTTAAGCTGCGGCTTAACATTCACGCCCAAAGCTTTGAAATCATTAAAGCTTGCTTATCTTAACGAGCTACCTATCAAAGAGGCAGACATATTACTACGGGATATAACATAAAATGTCAGGCAATGTCATTTAGAAAGTGACCCTTTGCAAAATATTATGCTCGTATGAATATACGAGAAGCCTGTGTGTACAGACCCTAACTCGGCCTTATACGTCATTTCCTTTGCAGATATCCGATTTTCTGCATATTTGCGAAAACTACACTCATATTGTACGAAATATTCGAATACGACCTATTATTATATAACGAAATAACTATAATTTTCAATTTAATAACATGATTCAGTGGATTAGAATAAAATACTTTAACATTCACATATATATTATCTTTCTTAATTTGAGAACTGATAATATTATATTAGGTAGAATTACGATGCGAAAAGTCTTAGAAAGTGGTCTAAACTAGGTAATTTTTTACTTAACTTATTGAATATCATAAAATTATCCGTCTGCTCATTTTCCGGTCTAATTTCAATTGCCTTATCGTGTCTGTTCTTTTCTAAGTATTTGAGTGGCCAGCCCGAGCATTAACCTTTCGATTTTTCCAATCGGCAAATCGATAAAAAAACAAAAATTACCGAACGAGCCCGCTCTAAGAATACCACTAAATGCTCTCTATAAATGGCAGTACGATGTTTTATGTTCAAGAGGCCTTTTATTATATTCCATTACATATTTCATTATCTATAGGTATTAATATAATTAAGAGGAAAGGTTTGTTGTTTGCATCAAATAGATTACGAAACTACTAGTAGTTTTTGAGCCTAATCAGTCCAGACCGATTTTTATGAAATTCGGCATAGAAAATATAGAGTATACCACAAGATAGGACATACAGTATACTTATTATCGCGGCAAAATGTACGATTCCCGCGAGATTTCCTTTCGCGCGCATGAAGTCTCGGGCAACATTAACTAATAATAAAAATATTAAACTGCCTTTTGCGTATAATCTTATACACAGCCTCTGTGGTCTAGTGGTTAGGTTAGATTAGCTTGGCTCTCAATCAGGAGGTCGTGGGTTCGATTCCCGCATTGGAACAACAAATACTTGCAGCAAACTTGGAACCAACATTCCAAGTTTGCTTAGGACTATGCAGGCTGATCACCTGATTGTCTGAGAAGAAAGATGATCCATGCGGCGGATGGGCGTGTAAAAAGTCGGACCTACGCCTGATCTTTCGCCAGTCATGTCGGTCATCCGTCCCACTGGGTTACGAGAGTAAAGGAAGACTGCTCTTGTGTAAAGCGCACTATAAAATTACTCCTGCGTAACTGATCGGGTTTTAATGAAACCGGCCACCGTCACCGAAATTGGTGTGGGGGAGTTATTTTATTATATTATCTAAATATATATAAAAATGAATCCCTATTTCCCTTGGTCACGCCATCACGCGTGAACGACTGGACCAATTTCACTTTTTTTTGTTGTGTTTGTTATTATCAGGAGAAGATTCTTATGAAAGAAAAAAATTAAAAAATTGCGGGGAAAATTAGAAAATTTAAGAATACTTAACGACCATATAATATTATTTCTAATTTAACTTTAGCGCTTTGGACAATGTAAACTTTTTTAATGTAACATTACGACATTTGACACAGAATTGAATGCGTGCTCAAATATCAAAACCGAATATCGTTTAAAATAAATGCGTCGATCGAAGTTATTTTATTGATAGAAAATACATGTAAAATAATTAATTTATTATTTCCCACAAAAAGGATGTAAGAAAACTGAATTTCTTAGTGTACATCACGGTTAGTTCAGAGCTATTACGCCTAATAATAAAAGTTTAATTTAATATGGAGTTATGGTAAGTTTGGATAGAATAACATGAACGTTACTAACATAACAAGTGATATACTCGGTTATAAAGAAGAATACAATAGTTTTATTTGATTTACAGTTGAATTTTCGTTTTTGAAAATGCCAGCAATTAGACGTACAAACTTAAGTCGCAGAACTCGCAATGCTGCGAGTCAAAGATATACAAGAGCAAGTCAAACTGACGAACAACGCGATGCGTGGAATGAAGTTGAACGGAATCGGTGGAAGTGCATTCAATTATAACGTAGAAATCGAGTACAGTTCACAGCATATCTTTGCTATTGGATCAATGAACGTTGTATGCCAATATTGCAAGGCATTTAAGTTTAAAAATGAATCTCCTGGATTGTGTTGCGCGAGCGGTCAAGTCAAGTTGACGCCATTGGTAACCGCCACCAGAAACATTATATTCATTGGTTTCCGGAATTGGGCCAGATTCTAAACATTTTTTGACTTATATTCAGCAATACAATAATTGTTTTCAAATGACGTCATTTGGTGCAACAAAAGTTATTCAAGAAAATTTTATGCCAACTTTCAAGATTCAGGTTCAAATATATCATTTAACAGGTTCCTTATTGCCAACGCCAAATAGTGACTACAAATTCATTCAAATTTATTTTATGGGCGATTCAGCAAGACAAGTTGATCAATCAGCGTTGTGCACACAATAATTCGGTGAGAAGACCAATTGTGGAGCAACTCTAATCGTTTTTTTATCAACATAACGAATTGGTTGCATTATTCACGACCGCTTTGGACCGCATGCCGTCTGATAATCTCAAAATTGTCATCGAAGCTGATAAGACGCCTGTAGGACAACACGCGAGACGTTTTGATGCGCCAACAATTGACGAAGTCGTTATTGTCGTCGTGGGTGAAAATTTAGAAAACCGAGATATTGTTTTATATCGGCGTAGCAATCAACTGCAGCGTGTGTCCAAAATACATCGATCATATGCGCTACAATATCCTATCTTATTTTGGCAAGGTGAAGATGGATGTCATTTTTCAATGAAGATGATAAATCCAGTTACAGGTTCCGAAACTAACAAAAAAGTTAGTTCAATGAATTATTATTCATACAGACTTATGGTTCGGGAAAATGAGGACAATCATATCTTAAAATGTCGGCGTCTCTTCCACCAATATGCTGTGGATATGTACGTGAAAGTTGAAACTGAGCGATTGACATTTATCAGGTTGAACCAAGCAAAACTGCGTTCTGAAGAATACATTCATCTACGGGATGCTATCAATGCTGATGGAAATGCACAGAATGTAGGTAGAACAACTATTCTCCCAGCAACATACGTCGGAAGTCCGCGACATATGCATGAATACGCTCAGGATGCTATGGCGTATGTACGTCATTATGGCACACCAGATTTGTTTATAACGTTCACATGCAATCCGCAGTGGGCAGAAATTCAACAAGAATTATTTCTTGGCCAATCACCCATTGATCGCCACGACATTACCGCAAGGGTGTTCAAAAGAAAGATAAAATCTCTCATGGACTTCATTGTTAAGCATCGCGTATTCGGCGAGACGCGCTGTTGGATGTATTCAGTCGAGTGGCAAAAACGCGGATTGCCACATGCACACATCCTCATTTGGTTGGTAGAGAGGATACAACCGAATGAAATTGACAATGTGATGTCTGCGGAAATTTCCGATAATGATAAAGATCCATTGTTACATGAAATTGTTACAAAAATATGATTCATGGTCCCTGTGGAATATTAAATCCAAATTCTCCGTTTATGGTTGATGGAAAATGTTCAAAACGCTTTCCAAAACAATTAATAGTAGAAACTATTAGTGGAAATGATGCTTATTCACTTTATCGCCGGCGATCCACTGATGACAACGGAAGGTCAACAATAGTCAAAGTGAATCAGCTAGAAATTGAAGTTGATAATCGTTGGGTTGTTCCGTTTTCTCCGTTACTCTCCAAAACATTCAAAGCACACATTAATGTTGAATATTGCCATTCCGTAAAATCAGATAAAATATATCTGCAAGTACGTGAACAAAGGTAGTGACATGGCTGTGTTCGGAGTTGCTAATGAAAATTCAAACGATGAGATCACTCATTTTCAAATGGGACGCTATGTCAGTAGTAACGAGGTGATGTGGCGTACTTTTTCGTTTCCAATACATGAAAGACATCCCACTGTAGTTCACTTGGCCGTACATCTGGAAAATGGTCAAAGGGTATACTTTACAACGGAAAACATATTACAACGAGTTGAGAGGCCGCCATCCACGACATTGACCAGCTTCTTTTAAATGTGCCAGAATGATGAATTTGCTAGAACACTGCTTTATTCCGAAATGCCTCGATATTATACCTGGAATCAATCGTTAAAGAAATTTCAACAACGGAAAAAAGGAAAACCAGTTCCAGGTTACCCTCAAGTATTTTCTACCGATGCACTAGGACGTGTTTACACAGTCCATCCCAGCCATGACGAGTGTTTTCATTTGCGTTTACTGTTAGTCAATGTTCGTGGCCCAACATCATTCCAACATCTGCGAACTGTTGATGGTGTATTGTGCGGCACATACAGAGAAGCCTGTCAACGTTTGGGATTACCAGAGAATGACAGTCATTGGGACCACACTTTTGAGGATGCTGTAATTTTCGTCAAATGCTAAAAAAATACGAACATTGTTTTCCATAATTTTATCTACATGCTTCCCATTAACACTGATTGATTTATGGAACAAATATAAAGATCACATGGCCGAAGATATATTACATCGGAAGCGTCTTAAAAAATCAAATGCAAATTTGCAAATTAACGAAGAAATGAACAATGAAGCATTAATTTTAATTGAAGACATGTGCTTAATGCTTACCAACAAAGGATTAAAACAATTAGGAATGACAACGCCCAATCGCCGAATACACGACGCATTTAATCAAGAGTTGAGACGCGAAACCGATACGATTCCGAGGCATTAAAAGAAACTGTTCTAAGAAACGTTCCCCTTTTAAATGAGCAACAAAAATATGCCTACGAAACGTTAATGAAAGTAATGAACGATGGAACTGGCGGATTTTTTTTCTTAGATGCTCCCGGTGGGACTGGGAACACGTTTTTAATATCATTGGTTTTTTCAACGATTCGATCGCAAAATGGTATCGCACTTGCACTTGCTTCATCAGGTATTGCAGCTATGTTGTCGGATAGTGGTGGCAAACAGCTCATTCCGCATTTAAGTTGCCGTTGAACATGCAAATAAATGAAACACCAACTTGCAACCTTTCGAGAAATTGTGCGATGGCCAAAGTGTTGCAGCAGAGCAAACTAATAGTTTGGGATGAGTGCACGATGGCACACAAAAAATCTTTGGAAGCATTAGGCCGCACGTTGCAAGATTTACGAAACAAACAAAACCGGTTTGGTGGTGCAATGATTTTATTGGCAGGTGATTTTTGACAAACACTCCCAGTAATACCACGATCAACGCCAGCTGACGAACTTAACGGATGTTTAAAGTTATCCATTTTATGGAAAGACGTTCACGGACGCGGACGGACGCTCAAATTAAATAATTATGAACATGCGAGTCGAATTGCAGAACGACCAATCTGGAGAAGTTTTCTCCAAACAATTGCTAAAATACCTGTTGACTCATCGTCTGGATACATCATATTTCCTAATAATTTTTGTCACTTTACTGAAACTAAAACCGAACTTATCGAGAAGGTTTTCCCAAACATTGCTCAAAATTACACAGATCATGTATGGTTGAGCGAAAGAGTTATATTGGCTGCAAAAAACGTTGAAGTCAACAAAATGAATTTTCAGATTCAAAACAAAATAGCTGGCGAATTAATGACATACAAATCGATTCATTCCGTTACTAACCAAGATGATGTTGTCAACTATCCAACTGAGTTTTTAAATTCGCTGGAATTGCCTCATAATCTGCAATTAAAATCGGATTAGTAATCATTATGTTGCGGAATATAAACCAGACACGTCTTTGTAATGGCACCCGACTTGCGGTGAAGAAATTAATGAACAACGTCATCGAAGCCACAATTTTGAAAGGGAAATACCAAGGCGAAGAGGTTTTGATTCCACGGATTCCTTTGATTCCGAACGACATGCCATTCGACTTTAAACGGTTGCAATTTCCAGTGCGGCAAGCATTCTCAATGTCGATAAATAATTCTCAAGGGAAGTCGCTAAGTGTTTGTGGCATCAATCTTGAAGATCCATGTTTTTCACATGGCCAGTTATATGTCGCATGTTCCCGTGTCGGAATACCAACAAAACTATTTATATACGCGCAAAAAAAAAAAAACAAGAATATTATATATCATAAACCATTAGAATAATAAACACACTTTTTTTTATTAATTATACCAATTCGAATTAAATAGTCATCGTTAAGACAGGACAACGTCTGTCGGGTCAGCTAGTAGTCTTATAAAAAAGAATCAGTCATTCGAACTTGACTCGTACTACGTAAATACGAGTAGGTACGACACAAGTGTGAGTGCGTACCTCCCTCGCCACCCACACTGTATTCTTTTGGTCGACTGTGAGTTGAACATATTTTGTAGAAGATGAATAAAAAATACTTCGACGATAAATATAAGAACCTGGGAGACCGAGCTTTGTTCGGAGTTTTAGTTGAACGCTAAAATAATTTCAAAGAAAAATAAATAATAAGAATCACAAAAATATATAATTTACCGGGATTCGAACCCACCACATTCCGAATTTCCAAACAATACAAAAATTATACGTATAATTTTTGTAAACGTGGGTACGCATACCAAGCTGCCAATCAGACTGACGTAAGAGAGTCGAAATTATCGATATATTGTTGCACGACGAAAGAAAAATACATATATTGCTTAAAAATGCGCAGTTTCTAAGGAATAAGGCCAAGCTAAATCGATTTTTCTACCCCAAAACTCCCCGCAAACTAAATTTCGCGGTAATACTTGTATCCGTTGCCGAGAAATTGATTATATATATACAAGATCGTCTCGTTGTAAGTATAAGATTTACCACGGAATTCCGCAATATTGTTGTGTGTGTTAATTTAAATACCTACTATTCAAATAATAATAATAATATATCTATGGACGCTTCACACCAGATCAATCTGGTACCGTGCTATGTATCCGAAGACGCGCCAACGCGACCTCCGGCTTGATCGGCAACGTGCTAACCACTGAGCCACGGAGGTCGTCAAAATAACGATATTATAGAAAATTACTTACTTTTCCATTATTGGAGTCAAATTTGTACAGTCTCAGGCCAGGGTTGGATATGCTGCCAGCTCCTCGCGGAGTCACGGACGGGGTCAAAAGCGCCCAGGATACTGGACGACCTAAGAAAAGGAGAAAATTGTAATTAAAAAATGAGGCATATCCTTCAAATCAAAGGTAATAAAGGCAATAAAGGCAATACAATAAAGTTTTTATCAAAAATCGGGCTCGTAGCTGTTTTCAGCATTTTCGCCATTTCTAATTTCAGATTTCGCCTACCATGTACAGTTAAAGAATTTATCTTATTTAATATTATATGTACACCTGATGACCCACGCCCGTTGGGCGTTAAACATTTTTATGAGTGTTGTTCGGTTGTACTGTACTGTACTTAGTGCTATGATCTATTTCCTGACTGCCAAAAAGAGGGTTATATTTTACTGCACTATATGTATTTATGTACTTGCATGCCAATTTGACTATATTATATAAAAAGTGAGTTGAAAACTCCTTTCAGCATTTTCGCTATTCTTTGTAATTTCCGGGATCGCCTAATATCGTGCCTAGTTGAAAATATCATCTAATACCTAAACCCCAAGTTTTTGAAAGCTGTTGCCATAGTAAAAAATTTAATAATAATAGATAATACGAGTAGATCGTACAAATGACATATTTTGTTTCAAATCTGTTGGATGCTGTAGACGTTTCTTCCCAATGCCGTTTATTATTATGACTAAAAAACATCACTTTTTGTGCCATAAATATAATAAAAGTAAGACATAGGTGTGCTGTCGTAGACTTTTTATGGGCATAATTAAGGTCTTAAACTTTTCTTTAGAACTAATTCATATAATATCTCTCATTGCTATGGCAGCGTTGGTAAGATAAGTTTTCGTTCGATCGTATTTTCTCTGACTTGTTTTGCAAATCCGACTACCACGAAAAAGTATTGTCATTTATCAGTTTAATATAATATAGCCCAGGACACAATGTAGCTTTCTATTAATAAAAGAATTTTTAAAATCGGTTCTGTAGATCCAAAAATCCCCTTTACAAACTCACAAACTTTACATCTTTATAAAATATAATATTATGGTTTTGAATACACGAGTTCATAAATAACAGAGTATTCAATATCAAAGGTATAATTTATAGATAGGTACTGTAATTATCTTTGACTGCTCGTAAAGGTTACAGATGAATTAATTCTGTTTAGTTACTTACTTAGGCACGTAAATGAAATTAGAATAAAGTCATATTAAACGTTTTACGTGAACAAATGAATTTAAGTGAGTCTTTGTGGATGATTAATTAGTGTTAAGAGTTCTTGTCTTAAGCTCTTGAAATTATTTTGTTATACTATTAGATATTCAACCATTTACCGTCGCCGTACGCAATTGGGTACACGTACAAATATATGTCTAGGGTAAAATTGTACATAATAATTAGAACGATTATTTACAAGTAACGTAATAAAAGGGTAATGTTATACTTAAATTGCAACAACGAAACAGAAATAGAATAGAATGCTATATAGGTATTGGCAACAAAATTACCAAAATTTGATCCTGACCTAGACAAATTCTTGCGTTTTCGGAAAAGGATGTGATTTTTTTTCATATACATGATAGGTAGAAAGGTTCTCCGTTTTTTTTTAATTTGATCCACGTGGACTCCTAATTTTTGTACAATTTTACCTCAAATAGGCTAAATTTACTTTTTAAAGCTGTGTATTTACACATAATTATTTAATTAAACAACGTAACAATTCTTTAGAACGATCTAAGTATATCATCAGTAAAATAATGGATAAAATATTTCTTTGTCAAAAATTACTCATAAGGCGCCATTGTACACAAATGAGTACCCCCGTAGGGTTGAGGAATAAACTTTTTTATTTTTTTTGTATTATTGTATTTATTTTTTTCATATTTAATAACAAAATATACTAAGGCGGGTCAATAAGTCCGTGACTTTTTGAATTTCTAACCTCCTTACTGAAAAAGCAACACTACTCCTGTCAACAGGCATCTGTCAGTTGACTCCTATCAAAATTTGAACATGCTGCGTTAGTTACTTTGTGTTTTACAGCTATCTTTATCAGACTATCCAGTAACTTAAGGAAACAATGGAAAAAAGTGAATTTCGTGTGCTTATTAAGCATTATTTTTTGCGAAAAAAAACCATTACCGAGACCAAGGCTAAGCTTGATAAATACTATGGGGACTCTGCACCATCGATTTCAATGGTAAAAAAGTGGTTTACTGAATTTCGTTGTGGCCGTACAAGCACTGAAGATGCCGAACGTCCTGGACGCCCAGTTGAGGTCTCTACACCCGAAACAATCGAAAAAATTCACGATATGGTGTTGGCCGACCAAAGATTGAAAGTGCAAGAGATTGTGGAAGCCATAGGCATCTCGCATGGCTCAGTGGTTTCAATTTTAAATGATCACTTGGGCATGAGAAAGCTTTCCGCAAGATGGGTGCCGCGTTTGCTCACAGTCGACCACAAACGCAATCGTGTAACAACTTCACAGGAAGGTTTGGCGTTGTTTAATCACAATATGGAGGAGTTTTTGCGCCGTTTTGTAAACGTGGACGAAACATGGATCTATCACAACACACCAGAGACCAAACAACAGTCAAAACAGTGGGTTTCTAAGGGTGAATCGGCGCCAAAGAAGGCCAAGGTGGGTTTGTCAGCCAATAAAGTTATGGCGACTGTTTTTTGGGATGCATGTGGGATAATCCACATTGACTATCTTCAAAAGGGAAGAACAATTAATGGGGAATATTATGCCAACTTATAGGACCGCTTCAATGAGGATTTGAAAAAAAAACCCACCTCATTTGGCCAAGAAAAAAGTTCTTTTTCACCAAGACAATGCAAGGGTGCACACATGTGCAGTTGCCATGGCAAAAATCCATGAATTGGGCTATGAATTGCTCCCACATCTACCCTATTCTCAAGATTTGGCTCCGAGTGGCTACTTCTTGTTCCCAAACCTGAAAAAATGGCTCGGTGGAAAAAGATTTGACTCCAATGATGAAGTCATCTCGCAAACAAAGGCCTATTTTAAGGACCTCGACAAATCATATTTTTTGGAAGGGATAAAAAAATTGGAGAAGCGTTGGACAAAGTGTATAGAGCTCAAGGGGGACTACGTTGAAAAATAAAATGATTTATTTATCAAAAAATCTGTGTTTTATTCCAAAAGTCACGGACTTATTGACCCGCCCTCGTATATTTTATTGATTTTACTACGCCGTTTTTAGTTTGGGTTAAAGAATTCATACATAATTATGTAAATATTATGTATGAACTCTTAGGGGTTAAATTAAAGTAAAAGAGAGATTTACCGTGACAATATATATTTAAAGTAAAATAAGGGTCGTGGGCAGGAGGCCGTTCGATCTGGTCTAGCCTCTTGGCGTCTGTGGGTATCGAAGGGGCTTTAAACCACATGGGAACTTAGCTGAGGAGTCCAGGTCTTTAGTCCAGGAGTCTAGCACGTGGCGAGAGAGCGAGATGGGGCTCCAACTTCTGGTATCGTCTCTGTCGCTGCTGCGTCCGATCGCCGTCGATAGATCGTCCAAGAGGGGCGGTGCAGACTGATTTCAAAACCAAGTTGTACAGTCCGGAATATCTAGCGGCACTCAGAACTCCACACGTGGGAAAATAGCTAGGTATAAGTCCTTTTAATCGGTGCCTTGAACCCGGTTTATAGGTCCCGTACCGTAGTTGGCGGTGCTTGTACCCGTAACGAAGTTCCCTGGAAAATTCATGAAAAACGTGTGGGTAGGAGTCCCGTCCCACAGCCAGTGTGATCGTAACCCCAAACGATCAAAATCACGGGCTGTGTGACCATTACAATATAAATGATGATATACAGAATAATTAAGGCATGGATACAAATATCCTAATATTTTAACAATGCAAGAACGTGAGATGAAACTACAAATGATAGCACGTGGTATGGCCAATCAAATAATTGACAACTAATTTTACCAAGATGATAGTTTACATGAAAGAATAATGCGATTTAGTACAAGCGTGATTTTCCAAATATTCACAACACAGATATACTAAATTACTCACCGTGAACACGGGGTTAAAATATAATTATTATAACTACTACTACATCTTGAGTATAGAAAATTTTATTCAAAAAGGAAATATCATTCGAAGAAGTGCCATATATATACCCTTCTTCCTCTTTATTAAAAAAAATTTGACAACTATGAACTAACGCGTAAAGATAAAAAATCTAGAAATCAATATAAAAAGATATTATATCAATAATCAATATATTATGTAATATAATAATGCAAATCTAATGTATTTTTATTATTAAAAGCTAATTATTATTTTTTTTAAGATTTAAGATGGAAGTAAAATTGATCTATGAATCAAATATTAAAGCAAGGCTAACGCCGTTTTAGTAAGGACGTGCGCCGATAGATGGCGCTAAAGCCGCTGAATGAACAAACTATTAAGCTACAAATCATAGATGACGCGAGTAACTCTTAAATAATATTGATTTTACGGAGAGGAAATGTAACTATGTTACACTATTTCCTTTTTTTTATATTTTAATTATATTTAATCATGGAATCAGCAAAATTTATTTCATATAATTCTATAATACTATGATAGAACGGCGCAAAAATATTGAAATGAAACATTTGAACAAAATAATTTACAAAAATCCTTTTAATTTATAAAGAGCGTGGGCAAGTGTAGGTGTATAATTGTTAAGTATTTATAACTGTGTCGTCATCGAAGGCGCGTGTAACGTTGATGCGTTGGCGTCGAAGGTTTATGGTTTAGGATAGACAATCTTGCCCGCTTCAATATTTCTACCAACGGTTATTAACCTTACCTTCACTATATATAAGTCTAAACGTGTCCGCGTGCCGGTGCCCATAGAACTGGCCCGCGATGACGTCACTGAAGGCGCGTATGATGTGCAGGAGCCGCGCGTTGGCGGTGGGAGTGAGCTCCCCTCCCCCCGCGGCGGTCGAGCTGCCCGCCGTATGGCGTTCCTCTACACCAGGACCCGCGTGCGCCACTATGTACACCTGGTGGATAAGTTCATTGTCTTTACTTCTAGAGCTTCCTACAGCTGTAGATGGCCGTGATCCCATTTTTTATGAAATGGACCAGGAAACGAGCTGACGAAAAACGATTACCGCCGTCCATGGATACTCGCGTTACAAGAGTATCTCCTCTGGTGTTGTGCATTTGCGTTACTAGTAACCTCACTCACTCGGCGAAACAGAATTCAAACGTTTTTTCACGATTTCTGTGAGGCCGTGGTATTTATCCTGTCGAGCCGGCCGCACCACGCCTTATATAAACAGTAAGTTGGTCCAATTTAGATGGTACCCGAAGCTTCGTTTGCGTAGAACTAACGAAGACGAAATCCTATTTTCTAAATCGGAATCCTGAAACCCCGAACTCTGAAGATGAAAAAAGCCTAAGTTACTCCTTATAAGATCAGCTATCTGCCAGTGAAAACCCCGTGAAAAGTTCAGCCATTTCAGAGATTAGCCGGAGTAAACAGAAGGAAAGAAGATAGACGGACAAAAATTTAAAAAAATATGATATTTTGTAAGTACCGTATATTATACTTTCATATGCATTTAGTGAAAATCTGTTAATTAAAATTACAAAGAGACACCTCAATTATATTTATTTGTATATGTAATAGATATTGACTAGAAAAATATAAACTGACCATTTCATTTTTTCTCCTCGCTTTACTTAGCACGTGCTCCAGCCACTCCCATTGAGCTCGACCCTTGTGCGGCCCCTCAGTCTTAGCGGCCCCGCCCGCCCACAGCACACTGTTCAACACTATTATCCTCAGCTTACTGTGAGACTGTTCGATAGTGTAGTAACCACCTGAAACACATTTACTGTTAATAAACCTGATTTTGAAAGTTGAAAAATTGTAGGGCATTTTCTGATGCATTTTGACTACAGGTCAATTCACACCGGAACGAAACAAAAAGACGCGGCGCAGTATTTTTAAGATAGCGATTCAAAATTGAACACGAGAAGATACACTATTCACAGTAAGAGCTCAAACATCAAATCGCATGTCTGACTGATGTCCTACGAAACGTGTATATTCTTGTGTAGTGAATAAAGTTGAATATTGAATCTTCACACCTTCATTGCGTCAGCCTATTTCGTTAACTTTCTGTTGGAACTGTATCAGGCATCCTAGACCTGTTTGTAAACTAGTCCATGCAGCGTCATAGGGTCAAATACATCTGTTCGACATGCATAAGTTTATATGCAGTACTGGAGGTAATCATTTCAGTTTATTTTAATGTACTGACATATTTTAAATGAAATTGTCAACATACCTCTTGAGCCGTTTTCATTTCGGATAATTGGAAATATGTAAAAAAAATAACAGACCTTTTCGACCTTATGTCCGCGTAGAACGGATGAATTATCGATAAAATTTTATTGATGTGTAAATAATATAACGTTAAAATAATATATTTTTTATTTATTCTTAACTGATTGGATATTGTTTCTATTAGAATAATTATTAAAAATTAAAAAATATTACACTTTTTACTAGTAATTGTACTTCATCATCCCCAGTAGACATCCAACGCGTCCTCCTAGACCGCTTCATGATGGCGAAAATAATATTATGTAACCACAATGATTGGAATGAAATTATGTACTACAAAAGTTTTACAAGCATATTATAATATTATAAACTTGGCAATTCAATTATTATTAATAAAATCGCATTGGTAGTCGTATATATTGTGTTGCAACTCCACTACACTAGATAAACTGTCCTTAAATCTAGTGCGGCTCTCAGGTCATCGGGTATAAGGTCAAAAGGACCTGTTATCCGCACTAGATGAAAAAAATTCTTCCCTGTCGCTATCGGAACCAATCGACCCGATACGTTTTTATTGTAAAAAGTTACATTATTTATCGAGACAATTAAATATTAGTAACTGTTTTTTTTCTACTCCTAATGAAACCGAAGATATTGGTCCCGCACCAGCGTTAAGAACAGTATTTTCTAAGCCGCTCCAGCGGCAAGTTCACGATTGTGTCTATTAGTCCTGATACCGCAATGAACGTGTTAAAAAATGCATCGCCGCGTCGCGTATCGTCTCGTTTCAATGTGAACTGACCCTTACGTTAAAATGTATTGAAAGCAATCGCCGTGAAAAAGCAAGCAAGCACATCAGGGAGTCGTTATGGCCCACTAAGAACACAGGCTTCTAAACAGTGAACACCCGCTGTTAAGCGCACGGAATATTTATGGTTAGATATCAACCTGTAGGTAATGAAAGTCCGTGGGGAGCCACTGTATCCATATGTCGACCAACCGACGTCGTGACGGTGGGGGGACATTATAACTTGCGATGATAACACTGACTACTAAATGTCCTGACCATTTGGGGTTAAAAACCAACCTGTAATAAACGTCTGCAGCGCCTCTGTGGGGAGCCACTGCATCCACATGTCGACCAACCGTCGTGACGGTGGGGGGTCATTGTGACCCAGCGCTGGGAACACGAACTGACTGCTGAAAGTTCTACTCAGAACGTCAGTCACGTTCCGGACTGCTTCTAACTTGATCTCCTCGGTAAGGTGTTCCATTGAAGAAGACAGGATGTCCCTAGTAATTAAATTTTCTATAAGTGTCTGGTAATTGAAATATTTTTGAGTGAAATGTGAAATTGTAAATTAACCAATTTGGAGAATATTCTAATATGATATAGAAAGCAAATATGAGGATTTTTCTTAGAAACATTACTATATTCTAAAAAGATGTAACTTTTCTAACAACTTGCTTAAAAGAGCTACCTTGATTTGTGTCTAGGCACTGACGTTATTCATTTCTGTCTAATTTCCATAATATTTCAAAGAAACAATAAAATACTAAGTTTCGAGGTCCCGAGCAAGAAAACTTTATAGTTTATATTATTAAACTTTGGTCCTATTGCTTGACTCGAAATTAATTTTGAAAACATGAATAAGTTTGTAGTTCTTTGTAAAGTAGACGCGAACGTAAAGTTTGATCGAGCAATATTTTCACAGACCATTTTGTAACTATGAGTTTACTGTTTATTCGTGAAATACGCACTAAAGCATTACATTGAAATGTATGTAATTGCTATAGTCCGTATTTCTGATCGAAGTAGTGTTAAATTATTTTCGCCTCATGCCTCCGAAGAAAAACTATTTCTACTTCGATCGGTAATTATAGTTAGATACTGAGAAGATAAATTAATTGAAATCAGGTATCGGCTTTCACGCACTACAATATTCATATACTTTTTAGGCTTTGCCAGGTTTTATATAATATATAGATGGGCTCAGTACCATTAAAGGTTTTTCATTAAGAGCGTTTAAACTTTGAAATCGTACAAAACAATCTGTTTTAGAGGCATAACCACAATTTTTATAACAATGTAAAGGATATTCGATGACATTATATAGGGAAAATAATTATAGCCAAATGGACGCCATCATTCAGCTTAATATCAATTTATGACGACGTCTTCGCATGAATAGGGCTCAATTTCACGAAGAACCCGAGTTATGTTGGCTTCTTGGGTAGCTTAATTGACTTTGGTTTGTCTGCATAGACTAGACGTTTCACGTAGGCCCTCAGAAAGTGATCGAGCCGTGTTTAATTACAACATTTCAGTGGCCAGTTGATGTCGCCAGCGCGCTAGATAACGAAGGCATCTATCTTCTCATTCAATAAATTTAATTTTTCGCATGATAAAAGGCAATTAGCGTTGTCCTGCTGGAACTACATGTTTGGGAGATCCTTACCATCTATCCTAGTCTACAATTTCTCTATTGAAAAACGTCATAAATTGGAAGCAACGCACTGACCGTTCGGCAAATAGTGCACTGATTTTGATAACAAATTTTATCCACTTATACGGATTGTTGAATCGTATAAATTGGCATGATTATATAAAAAAATATGCCAAATTTTATAGCTATGGCTTTATTGAGAAATCCGCTATTCGCTTTCAAAGTGCGAGCGTCCATATTGAAAAAGCCTTTACGAAGTAAAGGCGAAAAATGAAGACGTCCCTATATTGTGTCATGCAATACGCTTAGCCATATACTAGAATACAGTTAGTTCTGTGCGAGCAAGTCACGGCAAACCACCAATAAATAATGATGTGTTCACACTCACCAGTCCAGAGCCCGAACTCCTGGAAGTGGCCACAAGCTGTCGCGGTGCTTTCCGCGGCTGTGCTCACTGTTGCCCAGTTGTGCTTACATTTAGCGTGTAAAGGATACACACTCACCCCGTCCAGAGCACGAACTCCAGCGTGTCCGGGTGTCGTTCGGCCATGAAGGCGGCGGCACTCTGTATGAGCGGCCAAGAGCTGTCGCATGTGTGGTCGCGGTGACGCCCGTTGCGGTGGCTGTGCTCGCTGTTGCCCCGGTTGTGCTTACAGCCTGAGAAAATATACCAATCTTTAACATATTATTGCTAAAACAAATTGTAGAGTTTTGTTTCAAATGACAATTATTTTGAATGTCAGAAAATCCTTTTAGCCGATGAAACCAGACCGCGAAGTATGGGGTACGGTTTCATTGAAACATGCAACAGAAACGACCTCTGGGGCTTAGTGGTTCAGCGCGTTGGTGCTCAAGCTGGGGGTCGTGGGTTCGAATCCCGCTGAAGGAACAAAAAGCTATTCTGTGTTCCCGGGTCATGGATGTGTATTAAATATGTGTATAATATATTAAAAAATCTTAAATATTTGTATAGTATAAAAGTATTAAATATACATCCCGTTTTCTGATACTGTAACACAAGTTCTTCGGATACTTGGCACGGGGCCAGATTGACGTGGTGTGAAGCGTCCATAGATATTATTATAATAAATTGCGAGTTAATTACTTAACGAGTATTTTGAGTGAATTAAGTACTTGCTAAATCCACTAAAGAATTCGTCGCGCACTCATATTATATAATGTAAAAAATTAAATATACGATATATAAATATAATATGAAAAATAACTATAAGGTTTTGAGCGTGAAAAAAGAGTTTAATGTTATTTATTTAGTAACTTTCACAAATTAATTCATCCAGGTAAAGATATCGTACAAAATGTGGGCACCCTCATTTGTACACTAATGACCGCTAAAACCACTCTCATTTACCCCTGAAATTGTTATGAATAATTTCCTTACTTAACTACTTTGTTACGAGTTATATCATTATTATAATTTATATATTATATAATATTTCTTTTACACGGATAACATTATAATTTAGAAATAATTTATTAATATTTATTCAAAATATTTCTATTTCACTTTCTTTTTTATCTTGCAAAATTCTTTTAGAAAACCCAGAGTAACATCAGACGATAACGTCACTGGAAAGGCAAAATTTCTGAAGACATTTTGGCGATTTTGAGATTTTAATAATATATATTATATTCGGAATCAGCATTTAATTCTGCGTCGATCTGTCTAGATATCATTGCGATTCTAGCACTTTTTTGGCGCTTCAGGAAACCAAAAAAAGGGCATAATATTCTTTTGGTCACAAATCTAAAGCGGACCTTTTTTGGTGTATTTTTCGTGTCTGTCGTGAATTTAATATTGCCTTCTTGCGTATAAACCTCAAATTACTTATAATATAAACTTTAAATTTAGCATTCCGTAGTTTGGAAAGTAATATTGTATAAGTATTTCTGTATATTTGAAACTAAAAATAAAACATACTGAAAGTAATTTTGACTTACAACATTTGTATTAAATAAGATGTAGAAAAAATGTACCCGATCATTTTGATGCAGCATATGACGTGTAAGTAATTTTGCCTAACAGTGTTTTTAATAAGTTAAGCTTAAAAGAAAAAAATTATAGTACACATCAGAAAAATAGTGCAAACAGTCTAAGACTATCTATAATTATTGTATAGGCTAACGGTAGCTCTCAAGAAGTCGAGTTGCATCGAGCCAAATGCTGCAGAGCACTTTTACATACAGATCATATTACACATGCTATAAATTAAATTAAAGAAGCAAATATAGGGGGTACCAAAATTGACGGGGAAAAGATTATTTTTTTACGCTTTGCTGATGACTTGGCTGCCGTAGAGCACAGAACAACTACAAAAACTCCTTTATCACATGAACAGAATATTTTAGGAATATGGAATTAACATATTTTTTTCTAAAACAAAATTTCTTATCTTATAGCGGATACAGTGACCACGAAGAACTTACGATTAATGGAAACATAATAGAGAGAGTTAATAAATTTAGATTCCTAGGAAGTATAATAGGTGACGACTCCAGATGTACTGCGAAAATTACCACTAGAATTGCAATAGTCAAGAGAGAAAACAATGAAAAGAAACAATTTAAACATCGAAAATAAAAATTAAATTAAAGAAGCAAGTAATAAAAACGTATATCTGGAGTTTAGCTTTATATGGTAGCGAATCTTGGGCAATGAGAAGTAGGGATAGAGCTCGATTAGAAGCGTTTGAAATATGGTGCTGGAGAATGATACAGCGAATAATTTGTAAGGAAAAGAAAAGTAATAAATAAGTGCTACAGATAATAGGAGTAAAGACAAACATATTCAAAACTGTAGAAAATAGAAGAGGAGATATGATTGGGCATCTTATAAGACATGACACATTCATGAGGACAATATTAGACGAAAATATAGAAGGAAAGAGGAATAGGGGAAGGCCAATGAAAAACTATATTAGTCAACTTGTAGAGAATATCATGTCCTATAGAGAGCTGAAGGTACTAGTGGAGCATAGAGAAAAGTGGCGGAAGCTCCACTAACAAGGGCCCTGCTATATCAAAGAAGAAGAAGATGAAATTTTACATAATTACTAAAATCTAAATAATTTAAAAAAGCAAAGCTTCACTTATTGCTACCATTTCTGCAAATATCACACCTTAGTCTTGACTACCGATATTTCGAGGCCCAAATTCATCAACATATCGTTAAACATGACTAACGCATCGACGCTTAGCATTAGCTTCAGATAAATTTGTATTTCAATAAGGTCTAAGTGGAATTTAGAAGTTAGTAGTTATTTAATCATCATTAAATTAATATATTAATTAGATGGTGGTTAGAAAAATTTCCTTTACTGTAATACATTAATCAGATAGCGGTTAAAAAAATTTGCTTTACCGTTATATATATTAATTAGATTGGCACCTCATCAAAATTGGACGACCGAGTAAAAATTAATGAAGTAAAAACGAAAGAATTAAAGCTAAAACGGCTTTTTCTCGAAATGGTATTTTGGAGTTTCAGTAATTTTGCCTTTCCAATGACATATCGTCACTTTTTTCGATAACAATACAATACATACATTTCGATAAATTTAATAGTGACACTCCAACCTTTTTATCACAAAAGGATTATTTTTAAATTATTTTATTACGACGTAACCATTGGGCGCACAGATTGGACGTCATAGTAAAAAATGTTAGGAATTGTGTATTCTATTCGAATATATATTTTTTTCTTTCTGGCCGGCACTTTCATTTTTTGGTCCAAAAATGTATGAAACGTGAATGATGTCCTTTCGATATAAATTAATTCATAATTATATGTATAATTTGCGTGTAAACTATGCTCTAGTTGGGAGTTGTATAGAGGGTGTATACCTATTTGTATAATTAATAATAGCTCCCACACCGATTTCGGTGACGGTGGCCTGTTTCATTGAAACCAGGCCAGCTACGCAGGAGTTATGTTATAGTGCCCAAGTGTGTGCGCAGTACACAAGAGCACTCTCTCCTCCTTTTTACTCTCGTAACCCAGTGGGACAGATAACCGACACGACTGGCGAGAGATTAGGCGCAGGTCCGACTTTTTACATGCCCATCCGACGCATGGATCATCTTTCTTGTCAGACAATCAGGTGATCAGCCTGAATTGTCCTAACCAAACTTGGAAACAACATTTTTTTGTTCCAATGCGGGAATCGAACCCACGACCTCCGAGTCGAGAGCCAAGCTCTAACCACTAGACCACGGAGGCTGTTAAATATGTATAATTAATACATGAACATTTGAATTTAAAACGAGTTTTAATTTACAATGCGTAGTAGGAAAATTAATATATTGTAATAAAAATGCAAGTCGACTATTTTTTTTTTCTATTTCAATTTAGCAAATGATCGTAAACAAGTCTTAATTGACTTTTGCCTCCTTGAAAGTTTGTGGACCTCCACAATAAACCTATAAAGATAATATAAGAATAAAATACCTGGTAGTTAATTACTTGTTTACTATATAAACAATGTTCAATGACGAAGTAATTGAAATTCTTTTGAGAGCATCTAAATACATTTAAATCGCCCAAAGCATTTTCGTTTCGTCCGAGATTTAATAGTCCACAAACAAACAACAACTTTTATTTAACTTCGGTGGAATTAAAGTAAATTAATATAAAGTAAAAATGTTGTGAATTTACCTCTATGGAACTCTTGGGAGTTGTGGAACGGGTCATAATGAAGATCGGTTATGTGCCAGAAGTAACCTGCGGACAAAATTAAACTCATTAACATACTTAAATATTATTATATTCATACAAAAGTAGGTGTTTTTGGTGGCTTCACTTGTATGTTTGTATTAGATGTGAAATAAAGTTTTATTTCAGCAGATCGATTATTATTATTAATTATATTGTTTGATATACTTGGTGATTTCTTGTAATAGGTATATGAAATAGAGTACCATGACATACTTACTTTACTTTTTTTCTTTTTCCTAACATGGTGAAAATTTGTTTTGCAACATAGCACTACTAATTATATATATATAAAATTGTTCTGACCCCCTATAATGAAAAACCCCTATTAAACCCTGATGACCCACCCCTATGACATTGAGCGTTACCACCGTGGCGGCGCGTGGGTTCGCGCCCATCGCCCCCGCAGTCGAGTGACTAAATTTCATGATTATTTTTAAAGATTTTCCAACTTTCAAATACTTGGCTTTGACTTTTGGCGTGGCTCAAAAATGGCTTTGACAATTTTATTATTTTTTATTTATATCTTATTTTAGATGCAAAACATGTTCCTCTCGAAATGAAATAAAAATCACCTTGCATAACTTAATGAAGAAAATTTTACAGTAGGTAGGATTTCACAGATGTTGCAAAGTAAGCAATTCCAGTTATTTACTAAGGTTTTTGCAAATGTCTTAGTAAGTTTTTGCCAGTGGCTATCGCATATCTCAAACATATTGAAACGTGAGATAAGGTTAATCGGTATGAATTCGTCGTTATAGAATTTGAACATACTCACCTGGAGTTTTAATGTCTCTCAGATAGTAGAGTTAGATGTATGAAAATGGATTTTACGATTGACATAAAATATTTTATGGTACTTATAACAAGTGGAACGGACATGCCTCGTAGATGGATTGTAAAACCGATCAGATGTGGCAGAAGACAATAGCTACAATCGTCCATAAATACAAGCATACTATTTTATGGGTAATATATATATATATATATATAAAATAAAATAAATATATAATAAAAAAAACACACAATATACAATTCACGTATACATTCTTGTCAATCCTTTTGGATTTTGACGTTCGGTTTCATCGTGAAAAACAAACTTTTATTTTTCTTTATTATAATGGAACTGGACTGATATTCTTTTCATTTTTACATATTTAATTATAGTTTAAAATAATTATAATCGCTACCTCAGTTGACTCACACTACCGTGCCGTTACCGAGCGTTTGATTTAATTTTATTACAAGTTGACGTTTGTCAATCTGTCACAATTTTTTTTAAAATTTTTCAATCTAAGAGGCAAAATAATAAATAAGAAGGTATATGTTTCACTAAAAAATATAATCCTCACTCCCTGCACCGATGTCGGTGATGGTGGCCGATTTCATTGAAACCAGGCCAGTTACGCAGGAGTTTAGGAGGATTTTATAGTGCCCAAGTGTGTGCGCAGTACACAAGAGCACTCTCTCTTACTTTACTCTCATAACCCAGTGGGATGGATAACCGACATGAATGGTGAGAGATCAGGTACAGGTCCAACTTTTTACATGCCCATCCGACGCATTGATCATCTTTCTTGTCAGACAATCAGGTGTTTGTCTGACAAATTTTTTGTTCCAATGCGGGATTCGAACTGTCTCTCTCATTATCGCGCGCGATGAGCGACATCGTAACGAATTAAATTATTATTACGAAGAGTAAACCCTTTCAAATAGGTATTTGTTACAAATGAAACCAGTACAATTGAAAAAAATGGTGCTACTAATTTATTTCAAATAAAACTACTTAAATAACAACTATTTATTGATATACAAGTAAATAAATGTTCTAATAAATACCTTGGACACCCGGCAATAATAAATTTCAGTATATTTGCAAACCACAATTGAAAGAAATATAAACATGGATTTACATGCTCAGTTGAATAAAAACATGGAAGATATAGTAAAGCAGTTTGAAGTACGGATGGAGAATTATGTAAAGGCACTAGCAGTGAAAACAGCTCAGTCATCTTCGTCCACTGATGCTATGGATTTGGTCAAGCTGACTTCGGACTTCAACGCCTTCAAATCCACTGTATGGGGTATGTTGTCATTGTTGAAACAACAAGTTGAGCCACTGGAATGGATGCCCAAGAGATGAGAAGCAGGCTCAAAATTTTATTAGTCCATGGTGTTCTTGAGGACTCTCCCGCTGAGGCCGAAGACCAGGTTTGTGCTATCCTTATCACAAAATTTCAGACATTGATCCAGGCAGTATTGAAGTCTGTCATCGCCTTGGTGCTAAAAATGACCGCCCAAGACCATTGCTGGTACGCTTCACCTCAATTAGAATAAGGAACATCTTCTGGTCTAGGAAAACTAATCTTAAGAGAACCGGTATCACAGTCTCCGAGTTCCTGACGACTGTAGCTGCCAGAAAACACTTTGGAATGAGAAACTGTTGGACTGCTGATGGTAACATCCTTATTCTGCTTCCAGACCAAACCCGAAAGAAAGTTATTTCCTTGCATGAGTTGAGTACTTTAATAAGTAAATTTCCACTACAGAATACTCAGGCTGACCCAAAATATTTCTTGTTAACAGCTTTTGCTCTTTTGGGCCTCACCAAAAGAGCAAAAGCTGTTGACAAGAAATAAGTAACAGATTAATATATTTCTCAGGTACAAGTTCTTTATTTTATTGTTTGCTTTTGTTGCCTATTTTTATTTTGTATTTATTGCTCATACAAAATTATAGTATTGGCCTGCATAAATTATTTAGTTATTGTTCGCTTTGGGTTTACGCTTTCATTTATGTAGTTTGAATTTGTTTTATTTTTGATTCATATAGTTTGTATGTATAATAATTTTAGATTTTTTTTGTTGTTCTGAAGGTTTAATTATAGTCAGTGTGTAATTTAATTATATTAATTATTATACATATGAATAGTACAGAATATTTATATATTTATATGCATGTTATATTTATTTTTAAAATATAATAATGATTAATAGTGATGATTTTGAGATTGACAATATTTTTTTCTCATGCTCTTCATCTTGTGACTTTTTTAGCCTTAGCAGTGACTTACCTACTATCGACTCAACACCCTTGGATAGTCTGTTAAATGATATTTTTTCCAATAGCTCACTTTCCTTTAACTTAGTACACATAAACGCACAGAGTATACCAGCTCACTACTCCGACCTTCTTACATCTTTTAACGGCGTCTCGGTGGACTGCACTAGTATCTGAATCATGGTTCAAACCTTCTCTTACTTCAATGTTGTATCCTCTTCAAGACTTCACTTTGATACGCAACGATCGATGCGATGGCAGGGGTGGGGGTATGTGCATTTATGTTAGGAAGAACATCCTATATAAGGTAGTTTGCCAATCTCCAAATAATAATCGTGGTCAGTTGGAATTCCTAATGCTTGAAATCACAATTTCCCATAGTAAAGTTCTTCTAGGCGTGATGTATAGTCCCCTCCTCTACAGTCAACTATTTTGAAGTAGGTACTTGATGAACTGATAAGCTGTTATTACCCCTGCTATGAACATGTAATCATCATGGGTGACTTTAACACGTGTTTAATTAAAAACGACCGCAGAGCTCTTAAGCTTCAAAATTTGAATTCCTCATTTAATATGCATGTATTACCACTATCCCCTACACATTTCCCACCTAACTCTGATCCATCTCTTCTCGACCTCATTTTAATTTCTCAACCTTCTAAAGTTATCTCTCATGGTCAATTAACTGCTCCTTTCTCCTATCATGAACTTCTTTACTTGTCATATAAACTGCGTAACCCAAAACTAAGAGCCAAAACAATCACGCAGCGTAGCCTGCATTCATTGATCTCAACGTCCTGAGACAAGACTTCAGTTCAGTCAACTGGAATCCTCTCTTTGAGGCATCAACCATCGACACTAAAGCAGACATTTTTAACTCAGTTGTAACAAACATTTATGACATACATGCCCCCCTTAAACCTGTTCGTGTTAAGCGATTACCAGCGCCCTGGCTGACCACAGAAATAAAGAATTTCATGTCCAAGCGTAATAAAGCCAAAACAAGGTGCAAACATTTCCCTACAGAACCGAATGTAATAAAAAGCCTACAAAAAACTACGCAATAAGTGCAACAGGCTGTGTAGGGATGCTAAACGTCGCTATATTTTTACATCGGCAGAGAACTTATCTCAAGCATAATTGTGGAAATGTCTTGGACGCCTTGGGGTGGGTAAATCAGTCATGGCTCCTGCTATTTCAGTAAATATGGACGAACTTAATAAACACTTTGCTGAACCACCTCTTCTTTTATCCGATGCCAACAAATCAGCTTGATTGAACTTTCTCTCTAATAAGATACCTCCTTCACATGATTCCTTTACTCTTACTAACATCTCTGAACATCAGGTGCTTACAAGCTACAGCCAGCCACAGCCAAAAACAAGGCTGAAGAGACACTATATTATGTCATATCTATGAATATTAATATATAATTAGTATATGTAGGTTTATGTATGTATGTTTAGGTATTTTTATGTATTTTTATTGTAAAATATAAGTTATTATGTATTATCATTAATTGTTATTATTACTTATATAACTATTCGATGAATTGTTCTTCGATGTTTCCTTTATTCTCTTGTGTACTATCTGTGTCCGTTTATATCTCTTATAATGTCCTGTCGTAGGTCTGCTGGCAGAGATCTCTTATAGAGATAAGCACACCTATGTACATTCATCACTGTATTGTCTAAGTTTAATTGTAAAATTTGTGTACATAAAGAATAAATAAATAAATAAAAAAATTATTTATCCAATTTTATCCTGCGAAATTAGAGAAATTGCAGAAACGGCTCAAAGGATTAATGATGTGTATGGCGGAGGTGTCGCATTGATCATGAAGAATTAAAGGCTATTGTGGAAGCGGATCCATCGCAAACCACATCCGAGTTAGCTGCAGGCTGCGGTGTTAGTGATAAAACTGTTTTAATCCACTTGAAGCAAATTGGGAAGGTGAAGAAGCTTGAAAGGTTGGTACCAATGAATTGAGTGCAGCAATCCGACAAACGCGCGTCGACTGCTGCTTTACATTACTCAACCGGCACAATAATGAAGGGATTTTATGTGTATATGTATCATTACCTGTGATGAAAAGTTGATCCTTTACGATAATCGGAAACGCTCATCGCAATGGCTGAACCCTGCCAAAAGCCCAAGCCAAAGCCTGCCCTAAGCGAAAAGTGACTCAAAAAATTTGAGAGTGTTTGGTTGACTAATGGCGGTGTCGTTCACTACAGATTTCTTAAATCTGGCCAGACGATTACGACCGATGTCTATTGCCAGCAACTGCAAATCATCATAGAAAAGCTGATAAACAATCTAGGTTGTTCATTCGCTCTAGGCCACTGCTATTTCAGGACAACGCTAAACCACACACTGCACAACAGACGGCTACCAAATTAGAGAAGCTTTAATTGGAATGTCTAAGACATCCACCGTACTCCCCGGACCTTGCTCCAACAGATTACCATTTTTTTCGAAATTTGGATAACTTCTTGCCAGGGAAAAAATTCAACTCCGGTGGGGCAGTCCAAATCGCCTTCAAAGATTTTATTGCTTTCTGTCCGACATGTTTCTTTAGTAAAGGAATCAATGAACTATCTATGAGATGGCAAAAGTGCATAGATAGCAATGGTATATATAATAATAATAATAATGATTATTTCTCCTCACAATATAGATTACAATTATACATAATTACAAAAGTGTCTTTCAGTCAAGTCAGTCAATTGTGGGGAGCTGGTGTCCATTATAGGTCATACCTGTATTACGGATCACCAGGTCTTCACCCCAAGGAACATTTAAATCACATAGATTGTTCTATGATTCACTAAATACATGTTATATAAATGTTATGTAAATTATTACCGTAAGAAGATGAGGAAAGAATAACATAATTTAGTCTTAGATCTATTTTTATACAATAATAAATTTATATTCGTATATACAATAATATAATAGTATTCGAGGCCCCTTTATTTTTTTTCTTTTTCTTTTTATGAATGTGTGACATAATGTGCGCGCACAATGTGTGTGTGTGTATGTGTGTATGTGTGTGTTAGTTAAGTAAGTTATCTGTAGGACCGTATTCCAAGTATTACAACCATTTACTAACCACTTCCTTGCATTTGTATTTTGTAAGGGGGTAGATTTTAAGGACATTTGTTGACTCTATTGTATAAATGACATCCCCGATAATTGAAGAAGCATTGTCCAAACACGCTTTACATTGTGGTTTATTAAAGACTTTATATCCCTTCTGCGGCGATTTTCCATTATCTTAGGATCATAGGTCGTACTGGAATGTTGCCTGATTATGGTCTGTAGAATATATAGCTGGCGAACGGTTAGTACTTTATTTAACTTATAAACGTCGTTCGTTGGGTGGAAGAAGGACAAAGAAAAACCTACCTTTAATACCGCCTTATGAGCCCTTTCCAGTTTCAACATAAGGGATTTAGTTGTACCGCCCCAAGCAGTAATACAGTAACTTAGCTATGACTGTACCAGTGCGAGGTAAACGGATCTTATAAGATCCTTGCAGGCAACATGACGCAGATTTTTAAACATGAAAATTAGTTTGCGTGTACGTGTAGCTAACTGGTCGATGTGTTCACGGAAGGATAGCTAGTAAGCTATCCTTCCGTGAACACATATGGTTATTGATAGTAATCAATAACCATACCTAGATACTTAATTGTATTGGTCCTTTCAATTTTCGCACAACCACATTCGCACATAATTGGAGTATTCATGGGATATTATGCTGTGTTGCATATTGTTTTCTTAAGGATAATGTGATGTATTTAGTTTTGCTTATATTTAGAGTTAAAACATTAGATCGCAACCATTCTGTGCCAAAGTTTTCCCGTTAAAAAGTAATGCTGTATCATCGTGAAGGTTATAATTTTAGCCTGAAGTAGTACACTAATTGACACAGACCATTAATATATACGAGAAACAGTGTCGGGCCTAGTATACTGCCCGGGGTAACCCCAAAGTGAACTGTTGTATCATTGCTTTTGAGGTTTTCTATTTTTACTGTGTCCTCTTAGACAAATAATTTTTAAAGAGTTTTAGTTGAAGGTCCCTAATTCCTAAGCGCTCCAGTTTGTTTAATAATATTGGGATAGAGACCGTATCAAAAGTTTTTGCAAGGTCCAAGAATATCGCAATTGATTAATTATTTTTAATATCTAAGTTCCTAGCTGTAAAATCATTTAATTTATGCACCGTATCTGTGGTAGATGTTTTAGCCCTAAAACCTCATTCAGAAATGTAAACTGGTCTGATAGGTCCGTGCATTTTTAATACTGTTGTATTTAGCTTTTTATCGGCGGGTTTTTTTTATTATACTTAATTGTAGATTTTATGATCCTTTCTTTTGTGAAAGTTGAGGTAAAATTGTCTATTATACTCGTAGAAGCATCAGGTTTATCTTTTATTTTCAGCCGATATATGTCACGAATATCTGCATCTAGAATGGGCGAGTCCACGGTTGCAGCGATGGTTTTTCTCATTTCGATTTTTGCTCTCACTTTCACTTTTTATGTTTAAAAAAAATCGACTTTATGTTCCTCATTTACAAAACGCCAATTTCATAATTATGTAATGAATATTATCATTTTAGCATATTTTGCGCTGTTGCTGCTTGCTGCTGTTTTTATTTAAAGAATACACACTATGAAATAGCTATTTGGTACAAATTTCAACCAGGACAATTTTAAAAAACTACAATAATTGTACACTTGATTAGTATAAGAAGAGTAATTTTGAGACGGAAATTTGAGGGCGAGGGGCAAAAACTGAGTAGCCTATGGGCGGCAAATGTGTTAAGCGCGTTATCCAGCCTCAAATTTAAATATAAAATATGGTTGAATTTCGACCACAGGGCGATCTGAAGTATAATTAATTAGTCGTTACGCTTTTTTATGTATTGTCGTAGTACGTCCTTAGCACGTCCGTTGCACATCGTAGCACGTCCCGTAGCACGTCCGTAGCACATCGCAGCACGTCGTAGGACCTATCTACTTTGTTGTTTATCATAGCAACGATATTATTTAAATTGCTTAAACTATAATATGCTTAAAGTTGTTTCTTTAAGTCTGTTTCTGCTTAAACTATAATATGCTTAAAGTTGTTGTTTTTGTGTGTTGTTATATTTTAATATAAGCGCCTTACTCACCGACCCGCATATTCAAGACGCGGAATTGAAGCGGACTTTATAAATATTTTATAAAAAGACTATATAAACATTATAAATGATTACCACTATTGACACTAATGACGGCAATTAGTACCGGTGCTGGATTCGCAGGTTGGACCGTTATTAAGTCGCTTAACTACTTACCAATTTTAGCATCCGTGAAGTCGAGCCAGAGCAGGCTAGCGATGTAGAGGACTATGCTGCTCAGATTCATGTCGAACTCACATGATGGATGTCCTTTCGTGGTGCAAGCATCTTACTCACGATCTAAAACAGAAATTTCTTGTTAAAAATATACATTATACAGTAGATAAATCTATAAGTCAGAGAAATAAAGTAGCGTTATTCATCGCTATTAAATGGCTATAAATCGTAAATAAGACGATATCGATAGGTATACGAAGGCAAAAGCAACGTAAAGACCGCTACACACCACAACGATAAAACTGCTCGGTCACAGTATACGTATACAGTACTACATCTTCATACTAGACCGTACGAATCTTCGTACCCACACATACTAAATATGTCTACTGTGACCGAATTGTCAAGTTCTATCGTTGTGGTCAATAGCGGCCATTATACTACTCCTTTGATGTTATAAACTCTACTAACGGGTATAATTATAAAACAATATATAATTTATACGTCCACTTGAAAGATTAGGTTAAGGTTGTGTCATTGATATGAAATGTTGTTACGATGAGCGGGTTTCATGTTTGTATATTTGGATACACGCTGGCACAGTGTGAGTTATGACAACATCTATTGTGAGAAACATCGAAGGTTATTATTCATAATGTATTATATAAGTGTAGGTGGGACCCACGCTAATGTGTGTATTGTGATGTTGCAAAATTGTTCTCTATTTAACATAATAAATAACAAATTCGTCGTGTCAGTTATCAGTCCCATTGAGTTATGACAGTAAAAAAAAGAGTGCTTTTGTATATATACGCAGAATATATACACTATAAAATAACTCCTGCGTAGCCGGACTAGTTTCAACGAAACCAGCCTCCGATACCGAAATCTATGTGGAAGGAGAGCTACTATAACAAATGTACCTAATTATTTACGCTATTTACTAATTAAAATACGAGTATAAAATTTTAAAATCTTTATTCTCTAGATAGTTAAGCCGTTCAAAAAAAATTTGGTGTAATTTTCATATTTTTATGCGAATATCCAAAGTATTATTAATTAAATGAGGCTCAAACATTGCAGTATAAATTTATGACCGTGGTTACAACCACTTTTCGGATACAATAATTTGTCATGGAGCAGAGAATCCGTATTAATTACTACATGGACGTATTGGTTGGCGATTTAATACAATAATACAATATTAAATGAATTTAATAGATCGATAAATATAAATGGATGACATGTGACCACTCTAAACCACAACCGAACATTGAACATTCAGAATAATTTTCGATGAATAATATATAATACAATATCCCGATTAATATAATCGTTGGTTAACTATTTAACCTACGTTAGTTACATAATTACTTATAATATTATTATAAATTACGCTTTCACGTAAAAAAACTACTTAACGAATCATCATGAAATTTGGAATAGATTAGACCATGGGGAAGGACATGGGCTACTTTTACTGTAGGAAAAGGTACGGTTCCCGTGGGAAATTGTATTTGTGTGAGCGGAGCCACGGGTATATTATATATTTATATTTATATGATTAAACGCGTTTCTCAGGAGGTACTAGTGAAAAATGCCGTGTGTGTTGGTTTGTGCTTTTGTTCAGCTTACATAGGTACATACCTACATTGCCCTATAAAATGTTCGTTCTACGTGAACAGAGCGTATAAACAAAATTCATATTTTACAATATACATGTTTCAATTAATTGTGGTTTTTTGTCGGTAGTTTACATTATCAATAGCGATTGCAATTGGTTAACGCGTTTACGTCATTCAATCAAAAGCGCTATTGAATAGATAAACTACCGACAAAAAACCAAAAAAACCGGGCAATAGTCAGTAAAGTCCATATTAAGTTATCAAAATCTGTAAAGTATGTGTAAAGTAAGTATCTGTATGCATGATAACTAAAATCTACACAGTCAGAGTTGCAGGCAAAAAGAAATGTAATCATATCTGAACCGCACACTTATCGTACACTTCAGCTATAGCCCGTATACTTCAGCTATCTAGTGCATAGTGCTATGCCAACACGTATCAAAGGTCAGGGAAATTCTTCAACAGAACATAAACAATAGTCGCACTAGACGGCCGGTGTAGCAAATGGGTGCTTGACACGACTCGACCCAATACAACTAGTTACGAGCGACAGGAGAAGGCGGTGAGCGGGAAAATGCATAAGGATTTTCGATATAAAACACATACTGTAAAAAAACAATGATATACGTGAAAACAATCCGAATGATGAATTTGAATCAAACTTTAAACGAGACAAACTCGTAAATAATATATAATCGGTTTCTTGAAAGCAAGCTGCAAGTATATATGCTTGATTTCAAAAGAAAAAATGTTGATAAATGTTCATAATATTTAATAAAAAATTTGGCAAATTATTTCACTTTGTACCAAACATGATTCCGGCACTCAAATAGTGATCGTTGTCGACGTAGCGATAGATCGACGTGCATCCATTACTGGCAATGTTTGAGTGCAAATTAGTTTTTTTGTTGACCGTACACAATTCCTTTGTCAGAGCAATGTTCAGTTTCGTTATATTTTTAGAGCAAGTCTCCATGTGCGGGCGAAAAATGCAGTTACATTCCACCAGCTGTAATCCTAAAAGTTTTTTTTTTCATAGAACATTGTTCAAGGTAATCTTATTATAACGTTACTTTGTTGAACGTGGAAATAAAATTCGTTCAGTACAATGAGGTTTACCGAAGGGACAAGGACAATTTTTATTTTACATTTCAAAATAATAATAAAATAAATTATTACTTCTGTAATAATATATAGAAAGTGTAAGAAATAATCGTTCTTAAAAAAAATAGAAGTCGTAGAGCAATAGGCATGCCACTAACATGTAAAAATGTTTAAAACCTTAGTCTAGGATTTAAATAAGGCTCGTACTTATATAAGTACTACTTAACCCCGTTCTTTCAATTTATATTCGTATTATAATTAAAATTGCTTGAAACCTTACACGTGCGTCAAGTTTCCACAGTTAGGCGGTTATAATATTTATATTCAATATAAATTATAATCCGCATAAGAATGTCTGTAACGTTATGTGTGGGGGAAACTTTGTATTGTGGACGCTGAAGTTTTAATTGGGTTTGTATATTATGCAAATCCTCGGGCAAACTAAATTGAAAGTAATATTACAACTTGTACGAACTCGACTGTACTTGATCAACATTAGTAACCATAAAAATCTCTTCAAAGTCTAGCTTAAAATGTCCAATTAAACTAACAAAGATCCCTTGCTCCGAGTAATATTTAAATATTTCGATGACTGACGTTATCGAATGAGATATTTTGTTGCGTAATAGGATGAGTTAGGCTTTTGAACTCTTGCCGGGACACCGCTTCGCAGCGCGATTGGGCGATGCCTTTTGCTTTGAGACTAATGAAGTCACCATAGTAATTTACGATACGGCAACTGTGTAAGTGCACGCGTTATACAATTTCATGTAATACAGATATAATCACGCAGAGAAATCAAACAGATATTTTACGGCGGAATCAGCGCCATTACTAGTGCTAGCGTTTTCGGTGTGCGACTGTGCAAATCGTCTTAATAAGTTTTACGTTTAAAATAATAATAACAATATCTATGGACGCTTCAAACCACTTCAGTCTCGTTCTGTGCTAAGTACTCTAAGAAATTGTGTTACGGGGACCAGATAAGGGGCAGTATATTTAATACTTTTATATAATTATACATAATGTCTAAGATTTTCATTTTATTAGTAGCCTTTGTCCGCAGCTTCGCCCGCGTGGGAGAGTGGTCGTGGCAAAAAATATTTTAACAAATGCACTTACCTCATACAATATAGAATTAACACAGAGTAAAAATATATAGTATATTATAAAAAAAAAACTATTACGTAATTATAATATATTTTTACTCTGGATATTATGATAATACAGTAGGTATATTTGCTTAAGAAGTTTTTTGCCACTAACACTCTCCCACGCGGGCGAAGCTGCGGGCATAAGCGAACATATAAATAGACAGACTCGGCGGGGGACTTAAATTTATAACAAATTTTAGAGAAAAGTTGAAAGTGTGCGTATTGCGTTTCGAAAATTTATTTTTCCCAATGTTCCGCCCACGCTAGTTAACACAACTTTAGGCTGGAACTATAATACTGTCCGGAATCCCGGAAGGCCGGGGTAAATTCAGAGCATTGGAAATAGAACTCTGCGCTTATACAATAGAACTGAAAACCAAAGTGTTAAGTTGAGTTAGGGCTCGAGCTGTCATATATGATAATTATTGACATATGACTCGACGCTTGTGTGTTCGATTTTCAGCTGTATTGTTTTAACGCATAGTTCTATAATTTTTAGCGCTCTGAATTTTCAACGGCCTTCTGGATTCCGGATCATATAGACCCAACCTTATTTATTTACCATTAACCATTAGTCCAAATTATGTGCAGTAAAAGGAAAATAACTCATGATTTAATTATTTGAGACGATAACGTCGAGAGACGACGATAAAATATTATCTTATTGGAACGTAGTTCCTTATGGCGCGTTGCGAATTGTATGGAAGCTAGGCGGATTGACTAGGCACGACACTTTTTGCCACTCGAAATCACAATGTAATAACGACTATTAATAATGATACAAAAAACGACCTTATCACCTTGACAATAATGTAGAATTTTGCAATTACACATTGTGACTGTTATGACTGTTACATATTGTGACTAGCTAGCCGAGCGCTTGATGTTATTACTCAGTACGGAGCCGGACTTCGCAGCGGACTTTTTTTTTTATAAAAAACTCCTAATTATTGATAATATGACCAATATACATCACCTTACGATTTAAATATTTTTTAAATAATATAAAAATCATCTTTTTGTGACTTAATTATGCTGTCGCTGAATTTTCTGCAGGTACTATCAAATTCAACAACTTTTCTCTAGTACTCAATAATAAATCTCTCATCGATAAGGCAGCGTTTCTCAAACACGATATTGTTCGCCCGTTTTTTTTTCGATTTATTTTGCAAATCCGACTACCACGGAAAATACTTAACATTTTGCGGGTTAATATATTATAGCCTATGACATTTACAAAGAATTAAGAAAACCGGTTGAAGTAGATCCAAAGATTAGCCTTTTACAATCTCGGTAAGTCATAAACTCACAAAGAAACAAACTTTACCTCTTTATAATATTAGTACCTATAGTCCAGATGTTAGCCACGACTTCGTACGCAAAAAAGAAATCTCAGAGAACCGTACTTTTTGCTGCGGATAAAAGTAGCCTATGTATTAATCCAGAGGCTAAACTACTTACTATCATATCAAATTTAATCAAAGTTATTATTACGTGTTCAGTTGTTATTACGTGAAAGAGCAAAGAACATCCATAGATAAAACTTTCGCGATTATAATATTATAAGTAAGGATATCTGCATCGTCATTTTTTAATGATTTCGAAAATCTTTTGAAGAGGAAAATGTTAGTAGGTATAAATAGACGTAGGTAGGTTGGTAGGCGTATAGATTTTGACCTTAAAAATATTTGGGATTGTGGTCACCCATCCTAGTTGAATCCACGACCGGCGTTGCTTAACATGAGTTAGTGCTACGACCATAATAGAACTTCTCACTTATTCCTCCTGTTAATATACATCAATGGTTAGGTAATACCTACGTAAAGTTTCAGTCAATTCAACTAATCAGTTATTCTATAGGATTTTGACTAATTTTGATGTTATATTCTTTAGACTGATATAACTTTTATACTTATGAACCGATCGAAATTAAACAAAAATTAAATTTTAAGTGGAGCAAACCAAAACGCATTACTGAAAACCGCATTCAAATCAGTTAAGCTGTTGACTTTGTACGCGCAAAAACAAATATCGCAGGAACCGGAAATTTTTCCGCAATTTAAAGTAGCGTCCAGTAGATTCCGAGATTAGCGCGTACAAACGTACAGACAAACAGACATACGACAAACAGACAAAAAATCTAAAATTTATTGTTTTGGGTTCTATGTCGTTCATAAAGCCTCCCTGTAATAGTTTTTCTTATATATCTTCCATGTACAGACAGCGACCAGAACAGTTACAAATTTATTATATGTATAGAATATAGATAAACTTTTATATTTAACATTTATTTATTACATAAATTTATTATTATTTAAATCGTATGTATCACATGATAAACTAAAAATTAATACTAATAAAAAAGAAGAATATGATTATCTCTAAAACTAACTATAAATAGAAAAAATTTCTCCAGGTCGTCCCCATCTAGCAGATTACCTAGCAAACTGATAGCATTGCCTCTTTGGATAGCAATGGCTATCCATTGTGCCAGGTAATTTCCGGCTCTGGGGTCTCGGGTGGCTTCAGTAAGCTTATTTGATATTTCTTTCAAAGCTTATGTGCGCCCGGACCGCATGCGCCTAGTTTTTCCACCCCAAACGGTTCAAATATGAGGCCTATGCTAAGGTTCTCATATTTGCGCCGTTAGAGGTTCTCTGCTTGGTTTGCAGCCGCGCCCGCTCAGTTAGAGGTGCCTTGGACATGAGACGGACCAAGAGTATCGACACAAGTAGCATACTATACAAGAGCCCATCCCACACTCCAAGGAACCAGGGTCATTCCATCAGGTCTCTTGCCATCGTCACGCGCCAGACCGGAGGGCTCCAGTATAGCTCGCACACTAGCGGTGACAAGAGCCCGACGAATGAGGTCATTCGGGCTGTGATGCCGGGAAATCCGTCCAGCGTTTCGTGAACAGCACAGCCCGTCGTGACCGTGGCTGTCTACGTTCGCGCCGCAAACATACTGATGAAGCACATACAGAAAGACATGGGGGGCACCAAGACGCAGGGCAGTGGCTAGCCGAAATGTATTGCGGCCCAGCAATGTTTCAGTATTGGCTGATGGTAGTGCCTGCAGCCAAACGCCCGACTCCCACTTCTCCAGAGCCAAAAGACGATCTTGCTCTGCAGGCGTGTTATAAAGTATATTCCGTACCAGTCTGCAGATAGGCTCGTCCCAAAGCCTTTGAGAAAATGTGTTCTCGGGCACTTTGTTGCTGGCACTAGCAATGTCCCAGGCGTCCTTAGTATCGTCTGCAAAGGGAATAATTAAGGGGCAAGATGAGCGCTCTTATATTTTCGCAATCACTGTGTGGTTTGAGTGGACTGAGGATAAGAACGCCGGTAAGGCTACGTCAAACGTTTGTCGAATGCCCAGGCCACTGAACCTTACCGGAAGCGTTGCTTGAGTCAATGAGCGGTGGTCAAAATTTATATTCAGAATGGAATAAAGCGTATGTTTCATCATGTCATCTAAATGCTTGAGGAGTCGGGGGAACTTCCAAAGTTGGCAACACCGCAAGGCATACGTAAATTTTGGAATGAAGGTAAAAGCCATATGACAGTTAATTTGGAGATGGCGGTCTAAAGTTTCACTAAAGTTTTGTAATTTATTGTTTATAAAATCCGGAAGGGAATTATCTAGAATAGGGGAACCTAAGAAAAGAAGTGAACCTTTTTTAATAAGAGATATTTGTGGGGCTACTTCTTTGAACCTGGATATAACGGCTTTTCTGTCCTGACAATTATCAGGGGCAAAAGTTAACATTTCCCAAAGTTCAATTCTAGGTCGATGTTTTGGAACACATGGATTAATGTACGAAAGTCGGAGAGTATTGTAGATGCATCGCTTCCAATGGTCCCATAATCCAAATACCAAACGTTGAATTGCGAAATTAGAAGTTCGATGGCCAGGTGTATGGAAAGACTGAAAATTGCTGGACCTTTGGGGCAGTTTGTCGGCAGCAACTTTGGATGAGATGAGATATGTTTTATAAATAAGTACAGCGATCGGCCGGATACCTACATCTCTCTTCCTTAAGGCGCACAGGTTTGCTCCATAAAAATATCAACGACATATGATGCAACCTCCCCACGAAGCAGTAGGTTGCCCAAATTTGTGACTTCCTGCAGGAGCTTCTGTCCGGCTTCCCCAATGCAACTGCTGGTCAGATCCTTCAGATGCTGAAGGGTGAGACCTTCGAGACCACTCGCTGAACTCGGAAGAAAAGACATGATGAAGGGCTGGTGTCTAGGAAAAGATGAGGTGATTGTTGAGGGGGATGTTTATTCTGCAAGGCAGTATTATAACTATATTTAATGACCCAGGAATATAGAAAAACTTTTTGTTCCTTGGGCAGGATTCAAACCCGCGACCCCCGTCTTGAGCACCAACACGCTCATCCACTCAGCCATAGAAGCCTTCATAAAAATAAAATGCTTATGTAAGTGTGAGTAGGCCAGTATACTGTAAACGGTCATTATAATTAAAGTAATTTTTTTATTAAAACACTTTATTATTAATTCGCTCAAAAGCGTTCATTTAATTAATTGAAAGATAAAATAACTCTTACCAGAGCGGAGCATAACAAATGAAAAGAAACAACAAAAGAACAATTCAATTAACAACACACATGAAGGAAAAGATAAACAGCGTCGTTATAAACAACTTGTAAGTTAAATTTGTTGTATTACAATGCCTGTTGTGACGTATTTTAAATGTACATGATTTTTATTTTAAAAGTACGCATGATAGAATTTCGTTTTTGTGAAGGCCTATTTTCTCCACCAATTACTAAAGCTAAAGAAATAAAATGTAATATAGGGATTCATGACCTCTAACCTTTGTTTAGCTGCAGTAGAGCTTAGGCAGTTGAGCAACAATTATCATATTATATACGTGAAGCAAAAACTTTCAGTACAGTTTTACGAGAATAAGGAGGAGTATAGTTTTTCGCACAGTTAAAGTTTATGTGGAGGAAGGTGAGCAGAAAGCTAATATTTTTTAAAATAATGCTAAGAAATAGATAAAATTCATAAAAATAACAACAACACACACTATCTCAGATTAATAACACACTACCGTACGTTTGATTATGTTACTCGTTGACGTTTGTCAATCTGTCTGTGTATATTTTCATTTTCTTTTTCTAAGAAGCAAACTTAAAAATTAAATTATTTATTATGAGAGAATTTCTACCACATGGCGAGCATAGTATTTAAAATTATATAATAGGTCTTTACCTATGAAATTGCCGTTCTGCAGTACTAGCCATTTCAAATCAAAATAATTTTTGTTTGGCTAAGAATTCTAATTTCAAATTAATTTATTTTAAAAACATGGAATTCTTTTTCCAAAAGTAGTCATTTGTTTATTGATAAGTATTAGGTTTTCATCGCATTTCAATCTTTTTCATCATCATGGATACGTTAAAAATTCGACCAATTATGGAATATGAGTACCGTCGTGGCAGCAACGCGGCACAAGCGGCACGCAACATTAACGACGTTTACGGAGCTAACACTACGAACCAACGCACCACCTGTTATTGGTTTTCTCGCTTCCGTTCTCGAAATTTCGACCTGAAAAATGAACCTCGCGGTCGTCCGAAGACTTTGGTCAACAATGACGAATTAAAGGCGATTGTGGAAGCTGATGATACACAATCTACGGCTGAATTAGCAGCAGCTTTTGACGTTAGCGTCAAAACTATATTGGTCCATTTGCGTCAAATTGGCAAGGTAAAAAAGCTTGACAAATGGGTGCCCCACGAACTCAATGATCGCCAGCGCGAAGTATGCGTCGGGACGTGCCTTGCACTGCTCAAGACACGAAAACAACACAAAGACACACAAATGAAGGAATTTTGAACCACATTGTTACCTGCGACAAAAAATGGATTCTGTTTGATAACCGCAAGCGCTCAGAAAGTTGGTTGGATCCTGGTTCAGCACCTAAACAATGCCCTATACGAAAACTTACCCCTAGAAAAGGGATGGTCACTGTTTGGTGGTCTAGCGCCGGTGTGATTTATCACAGCTTCTTACCAAACTCGGTGAGCATTACTGCAGATGTGTACTGTGAAGAACTGAACACAATGATGGAGAAGCTGGCACATCTCCAACTAGCATTGGTCAATCGCTCGTCTCCGCTGCCCCTGCGCGACAACGCGCGACCTCATACTGCATTGCTATGCACCGGCGGCCGGCCTCCAAAATGTAAGAACTGGGGTTGGAAGCTCTCTGTCATCCGCCCTACTCACCAGACATTGCGCCTACAGACTTTTTCCAGAATTTGGATAACTTACTATAATTTGGATAACTACAATGTATTTCTAATGAGTCTGATCTCGCAAAAATAAAATGACTATCAGTCTATGTAAGTTGCACGCCATTCTTATCATTTATATTGTTACAAATATTGTCAGTCATATTATATAAACTTGAAATTAATTATTGTAAAACTGCTGTAATATTTATCTTTCATAATAAGTCTCATCACTATAATAATAATTAATAATTGTACTGTAAACTTTTTAAATAATGTTAATGGAACGTGGACATTTATTACGAATTTTATTATAATTCGATAACACTATTTTTTCATTTTACTATCAGAACGTGAGGGGTTTACGCACCAAATCACACTCATTCCTTAGGGAAGTTCTAAATAACAATTTTGACGTTATTTGTATTACAGAGACATGGCTCACTGAAAATTACCATAATAGCGAATATTTTGATAACCGATACGAACTTTATCGCTGCGACCGAAACAATCGAGATTCCGGTCATGTCCGCGGCGGAGGTGTAATGATTGCCGTGCGCCGTGAGCTTCGTCCGAGGCAGCGCAGCGACATGCGCGCGCCACCGTTTTCGGAGGAGGTATAGGTCACTCTGCCGCTGCGCGCGAGTGTCACAGCTGACTCATCGGCCGCGGCAGCGCGAAACAATAACGCATCGAGCCGGTATTTACATATTATTTGCACGTATATTCCGCACAGTACTAAACACGAATTGACATTAACGTCCTTTTACGATCGAGTAAACGAATTTATCCTAAGTAATTCCAATGATATTTACGTAGTAATTGGAGATTTTAATATATCTCATGCTTCCTGGGGTTACAATTATAACTCCAATTCTTTGGATATTTGTACCAATGGCAATAAATTAGCCTGTCTAACTGCTGATTTTATGAATATTTCTTTATTATCACAATATAATAATCAGTTCAATCACAATAATAGATTATTGGACCTAATTTTTAGTAATGTGATGTGTCATATCGTACCGTGTGAAAGGCCACTTCTGCCACAAGACCCCCATCACAAGTCTTTAGAGTTTGACATAAAATTAAATTACTACCCGACACTTAAACTCGCCACCACAGTTAGAAGACAATATTACAAGGCCGATTATGACTCAATAAAAACTGCTCTTAGCTCTGTAGACTGGGAATCATCTCTAACTAATTGCCACAACGTCGATTCTATGACTGATCACTTTTACAGTGTTCTTAATAGTACTATTGATGAATTTGTACCCTATACACAAATTAGTAAACAAAAATATCCCCCTTGGTACACAATACCCCTTATTAAATTATCTAAAGAAAAATGTAAGTACCACAAAAAATGGAAAACGTATGGTAATCTTCTAGATTACCACACATTTTCAATTCTACGAAACCGATTTAAAAAAATGTCTGAGGACTGTTATCAAAATTTCATTAAGCTGTCTGAAGACAACATTAAAACTAACCCTAAATTCTTTTGGTCATTCGTCAAATCCAAAATTGAGTCTAGTCAAATACCAGAAAGAATGTTGTATAAGGGCCAAACACTCTCTTCTGGAAGTGAGATTTGTGACGCTTTTAATAATTATTTTAACTCAGTTTTTATTAGGAATAATTCGCGAATAACTACTAATATTTACAATGATTTTCATTCAAGCTTAGATACAAATTCAGTGGACATTAATTTAGATGTTGTATTAAAAGAATTAAAACAAGTAAACACCAAAAAGGGTGCGGGATCTGATGACCTTCACCCAATTTTCATCTCTAGATGTGCCGAGGTTCTTGCTAAACCAGTTACGATTATTTTCAGTACCTCAATTAAAACAGGCGTTTTCCCTGGCATATGGAAAAAGTCCATTATAACTCCGATTCCCAAGAACAATAAAAAAGATAACATAACAGAATATAGACCTATCTCTAAATTGTGCGTCTTGGGTAAGATACTTGAAAAAATAGTAACTTCTCAAATGTTTGCTGCTTTTCGTAATCATATTTCTCAATATCAACATGGCTTCTTTAAAAACTGAAGCGTAGATAGCAATATGTTAAATTTCTCTGACTTTCTAGTGCAAGCGATGGACAAAAATCTACAGGTGGATGTCGTGTACACCGACTTCTCGAAAGCATTCGATAAAATAAATCATGATATGCTAATCGAAAAGCTGACTGTGTTGGTCTATGACCTCTTGATTGTAAGTCCTTCGTGCGCTCGTGTGGTGACGATAATAATACAGCAGCAATTCTTATACTCTCCTTTATTGGTGCTTACAACGAATACGTATTACAATATGTAATGAGATATGCTTAGCACAATATATACGTCTACACTATGTATAGCCTTTTGGCCAACTAAATAAACTAACTCGATAGGCTTTACTTATGACATCTGTCAATGTCAATAATGACATTGACAGTTACATCTTACTGTTGATATATGTAACACCTCCCTTTTCGAGTATAAAAGCAAACTAAAAATATAGGTACATAACTAATAACAAATACATTACTTATCTACTCAAATTTCTCATGCATGTACAATTTAGGACGCTTTACACTTCTACCAGACCTGGTTACGTAACCGGTATTTTCTAGACTCTCCATAGGAACACAGTTCTCATCGTTAATGCAATTTTGAACGGGACCGTTTCCGCGTTGTGTTAAACTCATGGGATCTATACTCTCCTGCATGGGAGGCATATTGATTGTGCTGCCATCGCCATAAAAAGAAGTGTCAATGTCAATAATGACATTGACAGTTACATCTTACTGTTGATATATGTAACACCTCCCTTTTCGAGTATAAAAGCAAACTAAAAATATAGGTACATAACTAATAACAAATACATTACTTATCTACTCAAATTTCTCATGCATGTACAATTTAGGACGCTTTACACTTCTACCAGACCTGGTTACGTAACCGGTATTTTCTAGACTCTCCATAGGAACACAGTTCTCATCGTTAATGCAATTTTGAACGGGACCGTTTCCGCGTTGTGTTAAACTCATGGGATCTATACTCTCCTGCATGGGAGGCATATTGATTGTGCTGCCATCGCCATAAAAAGAAGGTGGAGGATTTATTTCTTTTAAATTCTTTTTTCTAGGTCTAATGTGTCCCCTATTCCTCCTATACACAACACCGTTTGAATCCGCAACATAATATGATCTACCACATCCTAATTTCTCTTTAATTATTCCCGGAGACCAAAAGGATTTAGGATTTTTTTTAAAGTAAATGTCATCTCCCGGCTGAAACTCATGAGATGTATGCTTCGCATTCCTGTCAAAATAAAAAGACATTTTGTCTCTGCTATGTCTATGACATTTTTCAAATGTCGAAAATTTTACAATTTTAGGTTTTAATTTTTTGTTAAGAATTGGTAAATTTACTCGCAAGTTTCTAGACATTAATAATGCGGCCGGACTGGGAAAATCTCCCTTCGCAGCGTTGCGATAGTGTAATAACGCCAAATGTATATCCGAGCCATCTTCTCTGCATTTTCGTAATATGTTTTTAACAATTTTAACACCGGTTTCAGCTTGGCCGTTAGACCTCGACCAGTACGGACTAGTGGTTATGTGTTCTACATCCCAATCAACAAGAAAAGACTTGAATTTGCAGGAGTTAAATGGTGGACCATTGTCAGACACCAATGCCTTGGGTATACCATGTGGACCGAAAAACGATTTTAGACTTTTAACAACATTATCGACAGTGTAATTCTTATGCAAAGAAGCTAACTCTATGTACTTGGAATAATAATCCATGCAGACAAGGAAATTTTCTCCATCAAAATATAATAAATCTATACCTACCTTCTCCCATGGAAGATAAGATATCTCATGGCATTTCAACGGTTCACGGGGTGGATTTGATCTGTATTTAGCACAGACGGTACATTGATCAATTAAGTTCTTAATATCCGCGTTTATATTTGGCCAATAAACTGTTTCTCTAGCGATGTTTAGTGTCTTATTAATACCTAAATGACCACAGTGTATTTTATCTAAAATCTGTCTTTGCAAGGACTTTGGAACAATAAGCCTATTGCCTTTAAATAATATGTCATTCATTATATGTACTTCATTTTGAATGTTCCAATATGGTTTCACAAGAGAGCTTACTTTATTTTTGCTTCTTGGCCAACCATTCTGAATATAAGACTTGAGCAGATTTAAAGATTCATCATTTTTGCTTTCTAATAATATAAATTTTAAATAAGGCTTACTTACTGAGAGATTAGAGAATACTGAATTAACATGATACTGTAAGTCTTGCTCATACTGAGGTATGTATGTATCACTAAGTGAGGCTCTTGACAAAGTATCTGCTATATACATATATTTACCAGGTACATAAACTACTTCTAGGTCATAACCCTGCAACGATAACATCATTCTTTGTAGCCTAGCAGGTACTTCATGAAGAGGTTTTTTAAAAAGGTAAATTAAAGGTTTGTGATCAGTATGAACAGTTGTTTTACTGCCATAAATATATTGGTGAAATTTATTACATCCAAACTGTATGGCAAACAATTCTTTTTCAATCTGGGCGTAGTTTTGTTGAGAGGGGGTAAGTGTTCTTGAACTATATGCAATGGGTCGTTTGTCTTGCATCAAGACCGCTCCCAGTGCATTCTTTGATGAATCTACCGACAAAATCACAGGTAAGTTGCAATTATAATTAGTTAACACAGGTGCTTTAGATATGACTTCTTTTAATAAATCAAAGCACTTTTGACAATTTTCATCCCATAACCATAAAATATCTTTTTTTAACAAATTTCTTAGGGTATTAGTTTTTTCTGCTAGATTTTCTATAAACGGTGCTAAAAAATTTATCATGCCTAAAAATCTCTGCAAATCCTTAATATTTTTAGGTATGGGCATGTTTTTTATCGCTTTAACTTTTTCTGGATCGATTTTTACACCTTCTTTACTGAAAATATAGCCCAAATATGCTATTTCTTCTAGAAGAAACTTGCACTTGGCTTTATTTAATTTTAAATTAACTTGCCTAGCCCTGTCCAAAAACATTTCTAACCTTTTATTGTGTATTTCAATTGTTTCACCGTATATTAAAATGTCATCACACCAAATTATTATACCTTCTATGTCTCCGAAAAGATCTATCATGGTTTTATAGAAAATTTCTGTAGCCGTGTTTATTCCAAAAGGTAATCTTAAAAATTTGTATCTGCCAAATGGAGTTTGAAATGTACATAGATCACTACTTTCTTTAGTTAATTTTATGTTATAGAACCCAGAAAACGCATCTAAATGTGAAAAATAAGAGGCTTTGGACAATTTAGACCTGACTTTTAATTTTGTTACAACAAAAGTAATGTTTTCTGGTTTTGTTTTGTTTTCAACTAAACAACAAATGTTTAACACTGAAATTATCGGTATTCTGTGCCCACTGTAGGCAAATATATTATATTTTTTACACATTTCTTTACTCTGCTTGTCAAATTTAAGATTCAATTCTTTAAATACTTGATAAGACATCACATTTATGTCTGCGCCAGTGTCAATTAGGCAATCTACCTTTTAGTTGTTTATATTAAGAGAACAGTACCAGGACTTGTCTGTTGTGCTTATCAAATTTGTACTAGCATTCTGTGATTTTATGTTTTTAATGTTGAACAATGCCCCTATTGTAAATCTCTCAGCCTCAGCCTCAGCACTTTTGGGGCTTGATTCATCATCGAGATTTATGCTACCTACCCCAGTAACAACAGTCCTGACACTGTTTTTCTTGAAACATAAATGAGTAAAATGTCCATATTTAAAACATGACCTGCATCTGTGTTTCCAAGCTGGACAGTTGCGGCGACCATGCGATGTGTTGCACTTTACACACGACGTTGTTCTTGATCCAGGCGCAGCTGACCTTGGGTGACCTTGGCATGATGGAGATCTTGCGTTTTTTCTTTTCTGGTATGAGGGGGAACTGGACCGACGACTTTTGTGTAGCTTGTATATTGTGGCTTCTCTTCCATCTGCTGCATTGAATGATTCTTCATTTTTCTGCGCCATCGTCAGTGTTCTACAGAGGAGTTTGGCTCTTTCTAGGGATAGGTCCTGTTCTTGTAGTAGCTTTTGACGAAATTGCGAGAAGTTTGTGGCCATATTAGCAATGAGAATGTCCTTTACAAGGGACTCACGTAGCGAACCAAACTCACAGGCATGACTTGCGTTTTCTAATTCCATTAGAAAGTTTTCCAAGGATTCGTTCACACGCTGTTTCAACGTAAAGAATTTGTGTCGTGCCACCGTCAAATTCTTTTTGGGTTCAAAATACTCGACGAATTTTGCCTTGACTTCTTGGAAAGTAGCAGTGCTTAGGTCCAAATTGAAGGAATTGTATATGTTTAAACCCTTTTCTCCCATGGAATGCAGCATGATTGCAATTTTTCTTTTGTCTTCCGTTTTCTCCATGCCCGACGCCAGTAGAAATATCTCGAATGACTGCGTCCATTTCTTGAAATTTTCAGCATTATTGTTGATAATTTCTGTGGAGATCTCAAGCTTCTGTACTCCGTTGCCTGCCATTGTTAAGTTCCCACACTCAGATTTTCTCCAATCTTCCGGAGTTTTCGACGTACCCTCTTTTTTGTTCATAATTTTCGTTTTCTTTTAAATTTTCACTTCTGACACCATGTGTTGGTCTATGACCTCTTGATTGTAAGTCCTTCGTGCGCTCGTGTGGTGACGATAATAATACAGCAGCAATTCTTATACTCTCCTTTATTGGTGCTTACAACGAATACGTATTACAATATGTAATGAGATATGCTTAGCACAATATATACGTCTACACTATGTATAGCATTTTGGCCAACTAAATAAACTAACTCGATAGGCTTTACTTATGACATCTGTCAATGTCAATAATGACATTGACAGTTACATCTTACTGTTGATATATGTAACACTGACGAGGGCCGGTGTACATGGCAACCTACTCAGGTGGATACATTCCTACATAAAAAATCGTAGCCAGGCTGTCTACCTCAAAGGTTACTCTTCCCAATTCCTCCCTGTCCCTTCAGGAGTTCCCCAGGGATCGCACCTAGGGCCATTACTGTTTAACATTTACATAAACGACATAGAATTAATATTTAAACATAGTAATCACCTACTCTATGCTGATGACACGAAAATTTTTATAGTCATCAAGTCGATACTTGATTGCACAAAATTGCAAAACGACTTATTGAGGTTGCAACAATACTGTGAGATTAATCAACTATTCCTTAACATAGATAAATGTTCTATCATGTCATATACACGAAAAACTCACCAAATCAATTTTGACTACATGTTGAATAATTCCATTCTTAAAAGAGTTTCAACCATTAGAGACCTTGGGTTAATTATGGATTCTAAATTAACATATAATAATCACATTGACCATATAATTAGTACCGCATTTCGTAACCTAGGTTTTATTCATCGTGTTAGTAAACCTTTTAGAGACGTGAAAACTCTAAAAATTCTTTATTTCTCTTTTGTTCGCTCTATTCTGGATTTTTGTAGTACTGTTTGGAGTCCATGCTTTCAAATACATATTAATCGCATTGAAAATGTTCAGAGAAAGTTCCTTAAATCACTTAATTACCGCGTAAATATTTATGATGAACCGTATGAAGATGCCCTGCGTAGGCATAACTTATCAACTCTTCATAATAGACGTAGCATGTTTGATATCATTCAATTATTTAAAATTTTAAACTCGCTGACAGATTCGCCTACATTATTATCTAAGATATCATTTAAAGCTTACGCCCGACTTCCTGTGCGCCCCTCACGAAATAAGCCACTTTTTGTTCTTCCAACACTTTGTAAAACTTACACTCGTAATTCATTCTTATACCGTTCCACTAACAATTACAACAGGGACTTCACTGATATAGATATATTTAATAACTCTCTCAATAGCCTAAAATCAGAATTAAAACGTAGATTTAATATTGTTTAAGATCTTATAACACACTTATTGTTCATTTTTTGTTATTATTATTATTATTATTTTGTTGTTTGTTTGTAACTCTTGTGTCTTTACTCATGGCACAAAGATTAATATTAATTAATAATACCTAAGCTACGCGTCTTCCAAAATAAGAGTTAAAATCTCTTATTGTTTCTGTACTTTATTTTCGGCACTGTAGGTTTATTGTAAGAAATTAATATTTACTGTACCTTCTTTAACTGTATATGACTGTTTGTTGCCAGAATAAAATAAATAAAATAAAATAAAATAAAAACTTCTTGGCGGGAAAAAAATCAATACCCGAGAGGCAGTACAAAATGCCTTTCAAGAATTTGTTGCCTCCTGTCCAGCTGATTTCTTTAATAAGGGCATCAATAAATTGCCACTGCGTTGGCAAAGATGCATTTATTGCATGGGTGATTATTTCGATTAATACAAATAAAAAATACATGAAAAAAATCTTTTAAATTTTTTCATACAAAACGGCAATTTCGTAAGTAAAGACCTAATATATAAACACAAAATAATAAATCAAAAGACGTCTAAAAAACAGATATTCCCATTTAAGCGGAATTAAGAATTAATAATTTAAGTTTCCACAATTTACAGATTTTATGTTTGCTTAGCTTTACATAGTTATTTGTCTGCAAATGAATTAAAATACTTTTAATATGTTAATAGTTTTTAAATTATACGGACGAGACAATTTTCAATGAAAAATTGTGCACGCATACCCCTCACGCACCATCATTGTTTGTTTTTTGGTCTTCATTATTTAGCTACATCACATTTAGAGAAGAGCACATTTTAAAACATAAACCTCATATTAATAATATTATATTTAAATCTTATAAGCTCAAACAACAAAAAACAATGAATTCAAATATGTACATTTAAAATGTTCCTTTAGGTCTTTGTTACTAAAAATATAAACCTACTTTGGTATAAAATATTCATGTCTATGAAGGATTAAAAAGCGTATAAATTATGGGTTTTATTTGAAAAATATTAATTTCATTCTCTTTTATCGAGCATTTGCTGCTTCGCCGCTTGCCTCAATAATTCTGAGGTTGATCGCGTGTCTTACGTGAAGACGAATCGATAACATTTTATTATTCCTTGAGCTCCTGACACATGAACAGAGTGACACTGTTCATAAAAGAATCACTAAAGACAAGCTAGGTTATTTCTATTTAATTCATTTATCCGTGACTTCAAGGAATAATGTGTTTCAAAAGATATAGCTATTACTGGATTTAGAATAAGCAACAAAAAAGTGACGCTTTCATCGAAAAATCACCTTTTTATGACTTTCTACAGGCCGCTTTAGGTGTTTCATACTATGATTCATATATTTTTTTCAACTCATATTATGTGCGCCATTTTATGCATTTCTATTGAAAATTGATGTTTCCTAATATGATGAAATCAGATGAGTCATGTAGCCATTTTACAATTTAACGATTTTTGTATGGAAACAAATATATGAAACATAATATTATGAAACACCTAAAGTGGCCTTTTTAGACCCAGGCCTCATCATGTTTTTGACGCGTTAGCAAAACTCGCATTTGATAGAGCCCGATGCTCAGCTCCAAATCAAACTTCATTAATTGTCTTTCATATTTACAGCGCATTATCTTAATTATTATCTTGGTATCGGTTTAAATATCGCACGTAAATCTAAGATGCTGGAAGTTTTACACAAAAGGTCCGTTAACAATGGTTTTTACATTAATGTAACCCCGGCTGTACGCGGGACACTGAAGTAGCTATTGTGAAGTTTTTGAATGCCTCCTTTTCATGTTCATCTAATAATTGAGTGTAAGTGAAGACGGTCGCTGAGAATAATTTAAGGAGAAAAAACGCGAGTATTAATGAGCTTCAGAGTAATCTTAATTTTAAGTTTTGTAAGTGTCGTTTGGACTAATTTTTCGTTAATAATTCTCTCATTTTCCTTTCTTACTTGTGATATGTAGTGCAAAGCTTTTTATTTGTAAATATTTTGGAAATTGTTACATTGTATCGTGCATCATGCAATTGTTATATTGTAAGTACCAACTTCTATAAAAATAAAAATGCGCAGTTTCCCAGGGATAAGACCTAGATAGACTGATTTTTCTCCCCCAAAACTCCCTGCATATTAAATTTCATGGTAATTCGTGTAGCCCTTTACGTTTAATCGATTATATATGTATACAAGATTGTCTCGTTTAAAGTATAAGAAAAGACGAATTTAATTATTTGTGATTTTTTCATTCATTAGTTCATCACATTTTTATTTTCTATTGCTTTCTACCAAATACATATGAGGTAATATCAGCAAAAAAATATAATCAGTGGTAACTTGTAGTTCAAAGACTAATTATACATATAAAACTTGAAAACTCTATTCAAATCGACGAGCACATTACCAGTGTCATCAAACAATTTATAAGGGACGAAATAGACTAGTAATTCAAGGCATACGATTGTTATTTTAAGTATAAAGATATATTGATTATATGCCTGATTTAGAGACAGCAAAGATTTGCTAGTCAATATTATTATGAGTGGTACAATATTTTTAATTACTGAACGTCAAACCGTTAAATGAGACTGCTTAATATTACAGATTTGTTTGTTTTTGTATGTTTGTTTGTTTGTATTGAATAGGCTCCGAAACTAATGGACCGATTTAGTAGACCACGGGAGAGGACTTATTTTTATTGAGAGAAAATGTACCTACGGTTTCGTAGGTTGCTTAAGTCTAGTTTAAGATAAAGTTGATTTAGTGAACCCACTTACTTTATTGTTAGTCATATAATTTTAGGTTTCATTTCATTTTGTTATATTTGTGATTGATTTTAATAATTGTTTCTTTAAAAGACTGATGCTAAGCATTTTTATACTTGACTAGTTGTCCCGACACATGTCGTTCTGTCTTAACATTTCTCATCGTTTATACCTTTCCTGAACTTCCACAATTATTTAAAGACCAAAATACGCCGAGCCGTTCTCGAGTTTTGGCGAGACATTAGAATTGTAATCGATTTTTATATATAAGATTTAATATTCATAATGACTAAATATGGAATAATTTAAAACATGCTATAGAAGAGAGTCAAATTATTTTTATTATTACTTAGTATAACTTAAGAACTTAATATTGTGATAAAAACTCTGATTTTGCCATATTGACAAATATAATTAATAAGGAAACATAGAAATTTTTAAAATATACAAAAAAATTACGAAAGAATTATGCTTATTATATATTTATGAGTCTTACATTTAAGATGTTAATTATGTGATAAAAACTGTGATTTAAGGCTGCACTAATCGATTTTTTCTCCAACAAACGCTGTTGGTGATTTACTCTAAAGTCAAACATTGTAGACCCAAATTTAAGCGTAAATCGATTTTTATTACACTCATCTAGTTGTGTATGTGCTGTTTCTAAAATTTAAATTAGTTTAGTAGATAATAGCCTCCAAATATCGGATTATTAGCGCAACTTTGACCGTAAATAAAAAACAAACCAAGAATAAAAATAAAAAAACAAGCACATACCGACACAGTTTGATTTTTTATCAATTGAGATAACTTTACTGTAGACAAAAATATTATATGGTTTTTTCATAAAACACCAACAGCTAAGTGTCGATTTGCGTCATTTGAGGACGCCTTTTCTAAAATATTTTACAAAGCAGTATAAATGTGTGCGCTATAGCTTCTCTTTTAAGTACAGATTAATAATTTATGGGTATATCCGTCTTTTTCCCGATGCTAGATGAAATATCAAGCATTTTCCTCGCGCGCTGCACTGAGTTCGAGCCGTGGACTAGCGCACTCTTAACGATTTAATATCAATTAAAAATCGACAAAATTATTTAATATAATTGGGTAAAATAAATATAGATATTTGCTTAGAATTGTCGTAAGACAAAAAAGTCGTAAGACTACAAAATAATTTCTGAGTTAGTTATATTATTTTAAGAAAATCAAACTAATAATGTAAGCTACAAATATTATTATATTATTGATTGAATACTAATTTTTTTTTTTGGGTTTGTGTAGTATTACTTTATAATTTTGGGATAGTAAGATGTGATTTTAACAAAGAAGTAATAAGTAAACTGTGTCAAAAGAAATAAATAATACCTAATAAACATGTTTAAACGTTATACACACGTATCATTGATGTTTTTAAATAAATAATATTATCAACAAAACTATTTCTTTCTTTTATTTTGAAAACTATCAGTAATTTGCAAACCATACTCACAAAAATTTTAATGTCATAAAAATTAATTAAATTGGACAAACTGACTAAAATTGATAATCGCCTTTTTGTCCGATTAGGACGAAACTTGTGGGACGAACAGGCGAAGTACCCAAAATTATAACCGATCGTAATCGAATAAATAATATGAAAAATAAATTATATTTGTGCCCCATACATAACATAAAGGCGAGCGAAAACAAACATTACATAGAGTGGCTCTGTAAACGTGCGAGGCCTTACCCGCGGGAGATCAGATCAAATCTACGTTAGAATCGCTTAGTTCCAATAAAAACTCTTGCAAAAACATTTCTTATAATACCTCATTAGAGCGTAAAATCTGTTATAACTTTTTGTATCAACTTGAATTAATAGGCAGTCAAAACTTAACTCTGTGTAGTTAGTTCACTTTGATAGTAATGCCCCAATAGCGCCCTACACGCGTACAGTTCGGACTGCGGATCGGACTGCATTCCAAACCATTGAGGGATTTGTACGGTTTAGACTGCGGATGTAACAGTCTTGTTAATTACTTGGACTACCGGTGTCTTACATAATTCGTCAAAATATGTCATACATTATTTCCGATGGTGAATACCAGGTCCCCACTTTTTATTTAAAGGAGATGGGCAATGAAGCTTAGCTTGACCTTATATTGTCAGATGTTTTGTAAATGTAAATGAAATTCCAAATCAACTCCTCCTCCTCCTCTCCTCCTGCTTTCATAGACCTTTTGAAGAAAACGCGACAGCCTTATTTACACACTCAATACATAAGGCCCTTATTCCCTGAACAGTAACGATGAAAATCAGGTAAGAGTTTGTCAAAGCACTTGTACATTAAAACCTTAAATTTAAACCAAGTAAACGGGAAGGATCATATTGAGAACGTGTTTCAAGTTTTCGGCAAAAAAATATGTTAGTCATAAAACATACGGTATATTTAACATTTTTCAGTGCAGCGTACTTTATAATTAAATGGTTTTTGCATCAACCTCAAAGCTTCAAAGTCTTTGAATACTCGGATTATATATATTCATCCGTTTATGGTGGATGGGGTGGGGTTACTAAGAAATATGTAGTAGGTACATTTTAAATAATACATAATCCATATACTAACGGTCAATTTGCATCTAAACGAAACGATACGCGACGCGACGCTGAGTTTTTATGATAGCTATTAAAAATTAGACTTTATTCATTACACAAGAAGATACACATTTTATTGTAAGAGTTCCAAAGTCCAATGAACATCTTGTGTAGTAAATAAATCGTGTATTCTTGTGTAGTAATTTGAATCGCTATCTTAAAAATGCTGACCCACGCCGCGTCTCGTCTCGTTTCAGTGTGAGCTGACTCTAAAGGTAGGTATTCAAAAATTATACGGGAGTTGCGGCATAACATCATCAATTATAGAGCAAGAGCAAATTCAACCTTGAAAAGCTCGAAGTTGAATTTCAGATGTCGTATTACATCAAAATATTCAATTACCAGCTGTTTCCCACGGCTCCGTCTGCGTAAATATACCTATTATCGGGTATCCCGCAGGTATACTGCACTTTTATTATATTAGCCTTTGTTTTAATACTAAATTCCATCAAAATTTGTTCAGTAGCGTTGCGTGAAAGAGTAACGACCAAATCGAGTCGGTACAACGTAAATATCTCTGTTACTTTAATTATATTGTCTTAAGCAAAGAAGAATCAGAAAGAAATCAATTGTTGTTAGTAGCTAATTTTATCTAAAATAAAGGTAATATCAATTTTCGTCATAGTTTTGCTATTATGAACTTGTATTTTATAATTTAGTTGCGTCCATATACCAACCCAAATAATAACCGCTACAAAAACAGTTTTGTATTAGGTATAATAAACTATGAATAATTCTGGTAATATTTAACTTTGTAGCGCGGCAACCCAGTGAGTCATTTACGGGTTTGAATAGTAGACCAGACGACTCCGGATTGGTTGAATCCTCCGCCGTACCCGAACAGCCAATCGCTATTAAGCGTGCGGGCGAGCCAAAGACAGTAAGCTCTAGCCGCCCGCGGATAGCCCGGCAACCGCAACACTACGCGATATAACTTGTCTGATTGTAACAGTTTTCCATTTCTAACTAGATTAGTTTAGTCATATTCTTGTTGGATTTTGCTGTGAAAATAGTAATAAACTGTTTTTTATAGTGTGTGTCGCGTTTTCCATTCACAATAAACCTTTTCACATAGCCACTCCAGCGCACGAACCAAGTAATACAGCTAGCCGGTGCTACAAAATGGCTGCCCACGCGTGAGGCTAAATTGTGAAAAAAGTGAACTTTGTTGTGTTGTGACTCGTTGGACATTTATTAAAGTATGCCGCCCCGTAAGAATCGTGGTCGTGGTAATCGGGAGATGTCGCAGGAGCCCGAGGGGCCTGCAGTCGAAGCGTCGTTCTCGCGGGAGGACGTTACCACGCTGGTGGAGTTGCTGCAGCGGTCGCAGACCAACGCCTTCAGGGAGCTGCTAGAAAGAGTTCTATCCAGACAAGCTTCGTCTACATCTACACCATTACTACCGGAGGGAGGAAACTTTTCTCGATTTAAGGCTCGATTCGCCGGAACGATGGAGGAATCAATCGAGGGTTTTATTGACGCCATCGAAGCGTACAAAGACTGTTCGAATGTTTCCGACGAGAACGCCATAAGAGGGTTGTCCATGTTATTAACCCATGCCGCTGCAGAGTGGTGGCAGGATATGAAACCGGAAATTCATACATGGGCCGACGAAATAGAGCACTTGCGTTATACCTACGGCGACAGTCGAGCTCCGCCACGGATATACAGAGACGTATTCTCTGCACCACAAGGAGAGGAAAACACCCATGTATTTGTTTCGAAATGTCGTGCCCTATTGGCGAAATTGCCGCAAAATGATTTATCAGTTAAAGTACAAATTGACATGGTGTACGGCTTGTTGCACAAACGCATCCGTAAACGAATTAAACGGGAAGAATGCACTACGTTTAAAATACTGCTACATAAAGCGCGCTGTGTGGAAGAATCTCTTAATGAATGTGCTAATATATATTCGAAAGCCGCTACTGATTCGAGTGAGTACGTTTCGTCGAGCTGATCCGTTGCCGCGCCGGCGCCGAAGCCCCCGCGAGCCGTCGCGGGCGCTGCGCCGCTTCGCGCGCACGCGTCCGTCGTCGTCCGCTCTCCGCCGCTGTTAGTAACGCCGCCGCTGGCGTTTCCGCGAGAAAAAGTGATAAGTGGAAAAAGTGCGCGTATTGTAAGCGTTTCGGTCGAGGAGTGAGTGAAGAGGAGTGTATTAAATTGCGTGTTAATGTTAATAAAGAACCTTTTAATGACAATAGTGTTAGTCTATCACTAACGGTACACGGTGAAAGATGTTAATGTTGTTCATTGTTATGGTTGCGGTCAAAAGGGAGTATTACGGTCTAACTGTGATAAATGCACTGCCGCCTTCTGTGCTGTCACCTGCGGCATGGACTCGTCCACTCCGGAGTCGCTGTCTCCTGGGAAACCACTCCCCTCTGTAATTAGTTTTACTAATTCTAAACCCAATCTTAAAAATGCTCTACTACAGGACAATTCCCTGTCTCTCATTGATTTCTGCTATGTGCTTCCGATGAATTTCTTTGATGTTGGCTTTGTTGTGCCTTCGGTGACAACTTGCAACCCCGACTCAGTCCGGGATGACCTGGCTGTTATTCATCAACCTGTCCCGCAGGTTAAGCCTTATGCAATTAATGACATTTGTCCTGTTGTAACGTAGTTACATTCCCTTTCAATAAAATCGATTATTTCGGCGTTACTCGCGTCATCTATGATTTGTATAATTAATTATTTAGTCATTTTTCGAGGCTTAAAGCGCCATCTATCGGCGAACGTCCTTACTAACGGCGTCAGCCTTGCTTTAATACTTAGTTCGTAGATCGATTTTACTTTCGTCTTAAATCTTTGAAAAATAATAATTTAGTTTTTAATAATGAAAATACAGTAAATTTCTAATATTATATTACATAATATATTGATTATTGATATAATATCTTCTTATTTTGATTTCTGGATTTCTTATCTTTACGCTTTAGTTTATAGTTGTCAAAAGTTTAAAAAAGAGGAAGGAAAGGTATATATATGGCACTTCCTCGAATGACATTTCCTTTTCGAATTAAATTTTCGCTAAGACTCAAGATGTAGTCGTTATAAATAATTATATTTTAATCCCGTGTTCCACGGTGAGTAATTTAGTATATCTGTGTTGTGAATGTTTGTAAAATCATGCTTGTATTAAAACGCAGTATTCTTACATGTAAAATATCATCCTTCTAAATTAGTTGTCAATTATCTGATTAGCCATACCACGTGCTATCATTTGTAGTTTCATCTCACATTATTTCATTGTCAAAATATTAGGATATTTGTATCCATGCCTTAATTATTCTGTTTATCATCTTTTTTTAATTTGTAATGGTCACACAGCCCGTGATTTTTGATCGTTTGGGGTTGAAATCGTGATTATTTCAGGAACTTGATTTGGGGCACGAAACACCGCCAACTACAGCATTCGAGGCACCAATTAAAAGGACTTATATCTAGCTGGAGTTCAGAGTGCTGATAGTCATTGGACGGGGATTTATTTTTTTTATTGAGACGATCTATCTACGACAAACGGACGCAGCGGTGACGGAGAAGCTTCCAGGAGTTGGAGCCCTATCTCGCATCCGCCACGTGCTAGACACCTGGATCCTCAGCTAAGTCCCCACGTGGTTTAAATCCCCTTACCACCACCTTGACACCAAGAGGCTAGATCAGACCATACGGCCTTCTGCCCACGACCCCTTTTTTTTTTTTAAATATATATTATTGTCACGGAGAATCCTTCCTTTTTTTATTTCAATTTCACCCGTAATACTGTCAATGTGTCGCAAAGTAGGGAAACTACTATTTTACCAGAACAGGTTTCTAGCACTGACCTTGGGATGACATCAGCTGTCGCTCATCCTCATGTCACTAAAAATGAAACAGCTTCAAGCATTCATCAGCGGCCAATCTTAGGAATTGAGATTCTCAATATACGAGGCAGGGCATTAATTGATATAGCCGCCAAGAAGAGTATTGCAGGTCAGAAACTCTATTCTCTGTTAAAAGATAAGAACCAAAAATTCTGTGAGAAGGAAATGAAAATTAAATTAGCCGATGGTTCCTCTCAGATTGGAAAAATGCTGACAATCACCATAGATGTCAAGGTCAAGCATAAAATTATACCTACAGAGTTCCTGATATTACCCGAAGCCGAAGATAATGAAACTTTATTGGGCATAGATTTTTTGAAAGTGTCCCAGCTCAGCTTGAATTTTGCTGATTCAATATGGTCCTTTCCAGGTGGTGAGAAATATCCAGTGCAATTTGAATCCATTGTTCCAGCCCAATTGGCTATAGCCGCTACCAGTATGCTTCGAGTCGAAGAAGGATCTATGCTTTCCGGAGAAGAACTCATGAAGTTAGCTGATATTCTAGACAAGAATAGTGCAGTCTTCAGTCTAGGGGGAGCACCCACTCCAATTGTGGAGCATCATATTGACACCGGAGACCATGCGCCAATATCAGTATCTCCATACCGCCTCACTCCTGCGAAGAAGGCTATAATGAAAGCAGAAGTTGAGAAAATGCTTCGAGATGGGATAATTGAGGAATGTGAATCCGCTTGGGCCTCTCCAGCTGTTCTGGTGCCCAAGAAGGATAATACTGTGAGATTTTGTGCAGATTACCGAAAATTGAATAGCATCACAAAAACAGATAACTATCCCTTACCTTTGATAGATGAGCTACTTCAATCAACTGGAAAGCCTTGTTATATAAGCACAATTGACTTAAGATCTGGATATTGGCAAGTGAGTGTGAATCCAGGTGATCGCGATAAAACAGCCTTTATAACACCTTTTGGGACTTACCGATTCATCCGCATGCCATTCGGACTCAATAATGCACCTGCAACGTTTCAGAGGTTGATGGACAAGTTCAAATCTGGTGCCAGCTTGCAAAATACTACCATCCTGGCATACCTGGACGATCTTCTGGTGATATCTGACAGTTTTCATAAGCACCTGGAAGACCTGCAACTTGTGTTTGACAGACTTCATCAATTTGGCTTGCGTGCAAATCGTGAGAAATGTGTTTTTGCTTGCAAAGAGGTGAAATATCTTGGTCATCTCATCACGCCTGAAGGAATAAAGCCAGACAGCAGCAAAGTTGAAGCTATTTTAGCTATGAAAGAACCAACCAATCTTAAACATTTAAGAACATTTCTTCAAACTTGCTGCTGGTTTAGAAAATTTGTGCCAAACTTCTCCGGAATTGCACAGCCACTGATGAGTCTCACTAAAAAGAATTATCCTTGGCGTTGGCAGGAAGAACAGCAACAAGATTTTAATGAATTAAAAGCCAGATTAACATCAGCCCCTGTTTTGATCCAAACTGATTACAGTAAGCCATTCATACTGCGCACCGATGCAAGTAGCTATGCAGTTGGAAGTGTGCTGATGCAGGGAGAAGGTCACAATGAGCAACCGATTGAATATGCCAGCCGGTTACTAACACCTGCGGAGCGTCGGTACAGCACAACAGAAAGGGAAGCTTTAGCTGTAATCTGGGCTGTTGAAAAATTCCGTCCCTATATTGAAGGTCATCCAATAATTGTGAAGAGTGATCACCAGCCCTTGAAGTGGTTGTTGACTCATAAATCACCGAGCGGCCGTTTAATTCGATGGGCACTTAAATTACAGTCTTTTGACATCAGGTATGAATATACACCTGGAAAGGCTAATGTGATAGCTGACACATTAAGTCGACCCATCTGCCTTGAAAGTTCCAAAGATGACTGCGGAGTTTGCTCAGTTATAATTGATGTGCCTCAAGTAAGTGAACAGTAGAAAAGTAACAGAACTTCGTACTGTTCAGCTCCAGGATCCAGAAGTAGCCAAGATAATTGAAGACCTGGAAAATACAGATCCAGTCGCTTCAACCAGATGGTTAGAAAGAGGATATCTCATGGCACAAGGGGTGTTATATTGTTATAACCCGCTATCGAATTCTGGAGAAGCCCAGCTAGTTGTACCTTGCTCTATGAAGGAGAAGGTACTGGAAGAATTTCATGACGCTCCAACTGCTGGTCACCAGGTCATAGAAAGGACTCTAGCTCGAATAAGTCAAAAGTACTATTTCACTGGGATGCGGAAATTTGTTACTGAATATTTAAGAAAATGTGAAGAGTGCCAGAGGTACAAAATCAGTAACCAAAAACCTGCTGGTTTATTTCAGACACCAGTCATGAGCCAAAGAGGAGAAGTTCTAGCTATAGATCTGTTTAGTCCTCTACCAGAAGGGGAACATGGGGAAAAATGGGTCCTACTTATTGAAGACACCGCGACGCGCTGGGTAGAACTCATAGCTCTCAAAGAAGCCACAGCAGAGACCTGCGCGCCAGCGCTTATTGAACAATACTTTTTAAGATATCGATTCCCGAGGAGAATAATATCTGATAATGGAGTGCAATTTGTTTCGGCTGTCATGCAGCAAACAATGTTTTTGTTAGGAATAAAACAAAACTTAATTCCACTCTACCATCCTCAAGCAAACCCAGCTGAACGCAAAAATAGAGACCTTAAGACTCAATTGGGCATATTAGTCAAGAACAATCACCGCTCATGGCCAAAATTCTTACCGGAGATCAGGTTCTCTATGAATAGTGCTATGTGTTCAACTACAGGATTTAGTCCAGCTTACCTCATGTTTGCTCGTGAGATGAAAAGCCCGTTTGATGTTCAACGTGACTTAAGGGGTATCCTCGCTAAAGAAAATTTCCTGCCTCAAATCACACCATACCTGGAGAGATTTATTGATAATTTGGACAATATAAAGGAAAGAGCAGCAACAACAACAACAACAGCAGGACAGGAATAAGGAGAATGCTGATAAACATAGACGTCAGTCACCTCAGTTCAGTGTTGGAGACTTAGTTCTGGTAGATACTCACTTGCTTAGCAATGCTGCCAAAAGTCTAACTAAGAAGTTTATGCCAAAACGAGACGGTCTCTACCGTATAAATCAAATCGTAAGCCCCACTTCTTACGTTATTGCTGACGTCGAAACTAATACTGAATTAGGCAAAATGCATTGCTCTGACTTAACCTTTTTCATACCAGGCCAGGGTGTTGATTCTGTGCCTGTCCAACCACGACGACTTCGTGGTCGCCCTCGTAACCTTATTAGGCCCACGCAACCTGTAAGTGTTGCCAAGTCCCCTACGGGACGTCTAGGGAACTTGGAGGGGGAGTGTGTAGCGTGGCAACCCAGTGAGTCATTTCCGGGTTTGAATAGTAGACCAGACGACTCCGGATTGGTTGAATCCTCCGCCGTACCCGAACAGCCAATCGCTATTAAGCGTGCGGGCGAGCCAAAGACAGTAAGCTCTAGCCGCCTGCGGGTAGCCCGGCAACCGCAACACTACGCGATATAACTTGTCTGATTGTAACAGTTTTCCATTTCTAACTAGATTAGTTTAGTCATATTCTTGTTGGATTTTGCTGTGAAAATAGTAATAAACTGTTTTTTATAGTGTGTGTCGCGTTTTCCATTCACAGTAAACCTTTTCACATAGCCACTCCAGCGCACGAACCAAGTAATACAGCTAGCCGGTGCTACAACTTCTAATAATAGATAATATTATTAACGATTGTTTTACTATAATAAAAAAAACAAGGTAGTGTTATAAATAAATCAGAAAATAAAAAATAATAACACGATGTTTGCTAGTAACCGTTGTACGGTGTCGGGACGCGCAACATTTTCGAAACAAAATGGTTGCGAAAGTTTATATTACTAATGAACATACAACTGAGGAGTCGCCTAAAAGTTGGTTTTATTTTCTTCATACAACCCACTTTTTTATTTTCGTATAAAAACATACTAAAACATAAAAACTGTATGATATAACTATAAATAAATAAAATATATACTTTTAATTTCAATTATATAATCTAACGTACTAATATTTTTATGTAAAATACTCAATTAAGTTAATTTTTATGCCTAACAAAAACATTTTAAAAAATTGACGAAAGACGACTCCAAAGATTTTTTGTTCGTAAATTATTACATAACTATGAAATTTTATCTGTTTTTCAAACAATTTTTAATAACTCTAGAAAAGCCTAAGAAATGAGTATTCATTTATTTTGGTTCTATATTTTGTGTAGTTTTTGACAAAACAGCTCATATGTAAAAACATCAAACCGTTAAACTGTTATCAGCCTGTTATGTAACAGTGGAATTTTTACCGTTTTATTTTTTGTATTTTAAGATTTATAATGATCAGGCCACTTAATATACATAATTTTTTTAACAAGAAACTATATTAGGTAAGGTTTAATATGAGACCACAAAAAATACATTTTATGTGGATAATGAGGTCCAAAAAGGCTTTTAAACTCGCGTCTCTTACAATGATTATTTTTGAAATAACGCATTCGCTTTAAACTATATTTTTTTGCAATTTTCTTAAGCAGAGGATATTGTGTCTAATTTATAATAATAAAATAACTTTTTTATATAATTAGTCCATTTATAATGTGTCTAGCGTCTCAATTGTTTTTTAAATGCTTTTTTCGACAACAAAGGTGTGATTTTACAAACTTGTGCGATATTCTTATTAGAATAATTCCACTTGTTCATTTTTTTAGATTATATTAAATACTTATTAAAGCAAATTTTACGTAGATTCCGAATATACTAATATAAGCTAGTGCACTCATACATCACATTTGAAGGGGGGCGCCTGACGTCATATGTCATTTATCGCTTGGGGCGCCCGAGAGGGTTGATAAACCAAATATAGTTTCGCATACTTTTTTTTTATTTTCCCTTCGGTGAACCCTTGAACCCTTGAACCCTTCGGTGGTCCACTTCAACGCTATTGGAGAACTCTGGGATCTCATCTGGACTACGCCAGTGCTCTCCATGAGTTTATGTTTTAACATTCATACCCACTCACAAATGCTTATAAACAGCGAGACAAAACACAGTGCTACCATCCAGCAGTTGCATTATGTAGGGAGGGGCCCTATTTCCCTCCACTTACAACTTTTGAGTGCTTCACTTTTTAATAGAGGGAATTAAATATTTTGCCTCTGTCTTTGATTTGTATGGTACCTATCTCTTTGTCGCTCTGCAGCCTCTTTTTTAAGCATAACAGCTTCACAAAAAGAAACTACAGTGTTCCATACATATTTTCTGTCCAATATCTTTGCCACCACAACCGGTAAAGACAAGTCTTCTCCAACAAAACTTTTGAGAATCTCCCGCTCAGCATGCCATGCTGGTCAACATTCTAAAGTATGCTGCGCAGTCCTCAGTGGCGTCACAGTGATGGCAATACGGTGAAGACTGTTTTCCCATTCTAAAAAGATACTCACTGAAGCAGCCATGTCCAGTGAGTATCTGAGTCAGTCGAAAAGTAACGGAGCATTCTTTTCTATTCATCCAAGAATGTATGTTTGGGAGTATTGCTGTTACAACCCGTTGCCTAATAGAATTGGGCTTTTGAAGACGGTCGTTCCATTTATGCAAAGCTCTGTCTCGTTCTCTCTCACGGAATTCTTTGATTCCACCTCCAGATTCTATGTCAACCCTAGCATGAAATAGACGGAGTTGATGATATACTCTTGCGTCTATTTCGGCAAATACATCTAGAGGTAGGAATTGAGAAAGAATATAAGCTGCCTCATAGGAGATAGTATATCCACGGGCAACCCTAATTAATACACTACGTTGGGCACCAAGTAATTTTCGTCTGGAGCGGTGAGTCTTGATCAGTTGATTGAACCAAACCGGGGCGCCGTACAAAGTAATCGATCGAATAACATTAGCGTAAAGCCGCCTAACCTCCTCTCGTGAACCGTTCAGGTTTGGAAGTATACGTCGCAAAGCTCCAGCTACTATATGTAAGCATGGTGCCAGCTGTTCAAAATGCTCTGTAAAACTCAATTGCTTATCTACAGTTTTATTAGTCAGACCCAAATATCGCAAGTGTACTCCTATCTGGATGTTCACGTTTTCTACTCTTACAACAGATTCTAGTATAGAAACTACTCCGACACGAACAAAACCACATTGCCCCAGTTTTTTCTGGAGCCACCTTTAATCCTAGTTACTGAAGTTTCGCCACAACTTTAGTCACAGCCAATTCAGCAAGTCGTACATCCCTGAAATGTTGTGTCTTCAGCCAGAATAAAAGTATCATCAGCGTAACAGACTAAGTTTACATCTTCCGGTAGATCTACTTATATTCTTAACACATCATCTTATGCAAGATTCGAAGGAAGAGGTCCTAGAACTGATCCCTGCGGAACCCCACACTCAACATTTTTTACTTGCACAATTCCATTTTTATCTAGGTATATAATACATCTATCAGAAAGATATGAATGTAATACTCTTTAGAGATACGGTACCCGATGTTAGACAAGCGCCATTCTTATCGTTCTCCAGGGCAGAGAGTTAAATGCATTTACTATATCAAATCTTATAGCAAGAACTTTCCTACCCTTGGAAGTTGCGCTTGTTGTTATATTTTTAACTCGCAGAATTGCATCCACAGTTGAACGCCAATTGCGAAACCCATATTGATTTCGAGACAGGTTTGGACCGCAGTTGTTGACATGCTTATTGATTCGATCAGCAATTATTCGCTCAAAATGTTTACCAATTTCGTCCAAAAGGAAAATTGGTCTATATGCCGAGGCACTATCCACAGGTCTGTCTTCCTTTTGCAATAGAACCAACTTGGAAATTTTCCATAATTTAGGAAAGATGCCTGTGAATAGGTCTCTCGGTTTTTCACCGAGGGCAGGTAGTACAATCACCCAGACTCGTCCAGGAATTCTATCAGGGCCTGGTACTGTATTTTTAATCGCTAAGCGTTTACTACTACTATCTTGAATTAAAAGAGTTTCTACAATCCTTGTAGTCAATAAAGGATCCAGGCAGCTCAGTTATAGGTGGAACCCAGGGTCTCAGTTTATTCAGCACTATTTTATATGGCCCTCTGTCTAAGCTTTTTATGAGTTCTGTCCATGCTTTAGATTTCGTCTCAATTATTGCAGCTATGCATGCACTCCGATATGTCTGTATGATACAAGTATTTGTTCTTCTGAAGGCCTCCGTCTACGTCTAGTTGTAAGATATTGCCCTCTAGCAGATAGGCAGTCCAGCGCAACTGTGCCATATGCTCCGACCACCAATATGGCAATTTTTTATTTACCTGTTTAATTCTGGACATCGCTGTGTCGCATATAGTCAGGCTGTTGGTTTGTACTTTCAGACCATTCGACAACGTGGGCAGCAGCAATCAATTTATCTTTATCTAGCTTTTTGAGCTTTTTGCCCAACACCGCCAAGGACATAATATATGTCCTTGGCGGTGATTGAAGTGAAGGTATGGTGGTGTGAACTTGAGGTGAAGAGTTATAACTCTACTTGAGGAATTCGCCGAGGGCATACTCACAGGAAAAGTTATATTTAGTGTGATGTGACGATGGTCAGATAAGGTTACGATATCCTCCATTACTCTCCATTCTCTAACTAATCGCGCAGCCGAAGCCGTGGCCCATGACAAGTCAACAATCGATTCCCCTTGCCACCTTACACAAGTACTTACTGATCCTTGATTAAGAAGGTAGAGACTAAGATCAGTTGCCCAATCCATTAGTACGCTGCCCTTTGCATTATTTCTGGAATTTCCCCATGTTTGAGAATGTGCATGAAAGTCGCATAGAACTGAAATGGGTTCTGGAAGAAATTGTCGAATAAGGTGCGCAACCTGGCCTAAATATTGGTGATAGAAGTCCAAACTACAGTTGGGCGCAACGTAACATCCTATGACTACTAAAGGCCCCCATTTTACTGCAACGATACCTGGATATATTTCGTTTAACATTTGGCAAGACTCTCAAGAATCTCCACCTCTACCACCCCAGTATATGGCAACTAGGTTAGAAGTATCTCCGAATCACCTTAGATGAGCTGGAATACGATAGGGCTCTGCTACTACAGCCAAATAAATCGACAATTCAACAACATTCTGCAATAGCAAATCCTGCGCTGTACGGCAATGGTTAAGATTACCTTGTAGTATTCTTTGTTGAGTATTGAATTTTAAATATGGATCAATTCCATCACAATATTTCTTCATTAGTGTCCATATTGACACTCGAGGTGTTTAAAACTGGTTTGTCCATGTGCTGTGTTTCATTCCCCATTCTGTGATCAGATGCTAATCTTAATCCCCTACATAGTGGTTAATTTGGAATAGCTACTTCACAACCTCTTGCTTTGTGGCCTTCACCTCCACATTTATAGCAAACAGAGCTTCTATCAACCTCACTACTGCATTGACATGGGATGTGTCCTACCTTTAGGCATCGATATCATTGCAGTGGACGAGCTGGCAATAACTCGACCCTTGCTGATACCCAGCCTACTAACAACCTGCCAGTACTGTTACATAGTTAGGGCTATCAGGGGATTGAATTTCAGCCATCGTATTATTATTTTCCGACCCCATTTGTTTATTTCGTATAGATAAATCTGCTCCAAGCCTAGGTAGGCTTTTTAATTTAACGAGTCGAGCCCTGCACGTAAGGCAGAATTCTCTCGTTTTAGTTGATCTAAACGATCACTAGTTGATCTGACAGTCAATTCTTGAGTTGCTGCTTCAGCAGTCCTAACATAAATTCTTAAAACTTGAGCTAAGTCTTTTTTCATAGTTTTAGATTTATCAGTGACACTTTCTATCGTTTTCAGAGACTCGTATATTTTTGTCGGGAGGTCTGAAGTAGACTGCTTTTCCATCTCTTTTGAAAGTAGTTCCAAGTTCGGCACTACCTCTTTGGTGGCGTTTGGTGAAACCCGAATTGGTTTCACAAAACCGTCCTTGTCAACAACTGATCTTCTTTTAGAAACACCTGTATCACCAGGCGCTTTGGATTTTTTCTTACGTATTTTTCTGGATCCTAACGATGCGCACGAATTCTCAGACAATACTGAAGACTCTGTTTCCGTTCCTTCACTGTTTTGTAAAATAGAGTGCTATGTTTGCGAACAGCTCTCTTCTTTTTGTTCACTCTCTTCTTCTTTTTGTTTATTGTTATTTAAATTTTTATCCATATTTGTTCCCATGAGAATGGAGGATATAAAAAGTCCATCTAGGTGGTGCCCCCTGCACATAGATAGCCCTATTTACACTGAGAGGACGGGCAGTATCCCAGATTGGCCGTTAACGACTGCTGAACTTCCCAACCACTCCGAAAAGCACCCCGACGCCGCGTGCCGCAACGCCATGAATTGAGGTATTTTTATAGAGGTGTTCTTATCTTAGTCCGGCCGGCTAAGGCAAGACTATCCACGTGCACACGCTATCTCTCTACAATTAGAGCGAGTGGTGCACCCTGTAGCAGAAATCACCACTGTTACGCAGAACTTGCTACTTTCTTTCTTCGTACTTCACTCAACCCCGTACGCCACTCTTGAACATCTCCAACTTACACGTAGCATTACCACCGCAGAAACGAGATGATAGACACGAGCCGTCATCCCATCTACTCCCCCACAGACAAAACCCTAATCTATCTCTAAGGTAGTCATGCCACGCGTGCTGTATTTTGGTCCACGCCCTCGGAATAATTGGCTCTGTGAGAGAAAATTGCTCCGAGGGCTACCCTATCCGCCACCTGGGGACGCGCCCGATGGGAGTTCAGCTTCTCCACACGGGACTTTCGCACACCTAGCCGCTCCCAACGTATCCGTGACACCCATGCTCATAAAATATTTGCTCCTACACCGAGCAAGACAAACACTGACGAGCGGGCGCCCTTATGGCGAGTAATGAAAAGTTATAACTATAAGTTCACTGATGTTTATATTAGGTCCTTACATATGAAATTGGCGTTTTGTCGTATAGGCCACTTTGATCTCAAATATATCTTCTTTCGAAAACCGTAATTCATTTGTTTTTTCGTCTTTTGGTTTTTTTTTTGCGTCACTCTGTTTACAAAATGGAAAACTTAAAATTTCGTATTATTTTCGAGTACGAATTCCACCGTGGCACCAGTGCTGCAGAAACGGCTCAAAGGATTAATGATGTGTAAGGCGGCGGTGCGGTTTTGGTTTATGTGCGTTAACTAACACAGTGCGTTTTTGGTTTGCGGAAATTTCGACCTGCAGAACAAACCCCGTGGACAACCGGAGACCAAAGTTGATAATGGCGAATTGAAGGTTATTGTGGAAGCGCATCCACTGCAAACCACGTCCGAGTTAGCTGCAGGCTGCGGTGTTAGTGATAAAACTGTTTTAATCCACTTGAAGCAAATTGGCAAGATGAAAAAGCTTGTGAAAGCTTGAAAAAGAAGGTGGGTATCTCATGAATTGAGTGCAGCAAACCGACAAACGCGACTGCTGCGTTACTCAACCGGCACAATAATGAATGGATTTTAAATCGAATCATTACCTATGATGATAAGTGAATGCTGTACGATAATTGTAAACGCTCATCGCAATGGCTGAACCCTGGCGAACCAGTCAAAGCCTGCCCCAAGCGAAAAAAATACTAAAAAAAGTTACTTGTGAGCGTTTGGTGGACTAGAGGCAGTTTCGTTCACAACAGCTTTCTTAAATCTGGCCAGACGATTACGGCAGATCTCTGTTACCAGCAACTGCAAATCATGAGGTAAAACCTAGCTGCTAAACAACCGAGGTTGGTCATTCGCTCTTAGGCACTGCTGCTTCAGGACAAGGCTAGAGCAGACACTGCACAACAGATGGCTACCAAATTAGAGGAGCTTCAATTGGAATTTCTAAGACATCAACCGTACTCTCCGGACCTTGCTCCAACATATTACCATTATTTTCGAAATTTGGATAACTTCTTGCAAGGGAAAAAATTCAACTCCGATGGGGCAGTCCAAAGCGCGTTCAAAGATTTTATTGTTTCCTGTCCGAATGGTTTTTTTAGTTAAGGAATCAATGAACTACCTATGAGATCGCAAAAATGCATAGATATCTATGGTATATTATACTTTGATTAAATAAATTTGCCTTGTCTTTGTCGCAGTATACAAAACAGTTGTTGAAAAAGTTTTATTATAATTGATATAAAAATATTGTTAACATAATACATATTATAACAAAAATATACTGTACCTTCTGTACATTAGCCAGACTAATTTAATTGTACCTCTCAAAATAATAATATGAATTAGTTTTACTGTCTTGAATTTAGATATCAGTTGTCACCGGATTGCTATAGTTTGCTCTGTAGTGGATAACGGTGCTGGTTGCGTAACTACTTTTAAGATTTCTTTTAAGTGTTAGAATTAAGCATATTGCACAATTGTATGTTGCGCCAAAGAAAATAAAATAAAATAATATTAGTAGGATATTTCCGTCTGCGGACAAAAATGAATGCTTATTTTACTTTGTGTAAAGTACACAAACACCGACGCACATACAATACAATTAGTATCATTTAATCCTACTTTACTATTATAAATGTGAAAGTTTGTGAGGATGGATGGATGGATGGATGTTTGTTACTCTTTCACGGAAAAACTACGGATTTCAATGAAATTTGGTATGGCAGTAGTTTAGGCTCTGGATTAAAACATAGGCTACTTTTCATCCTAAAAAGTACAGTGTGTGGGATACTTGTTTTACACGGGTTTAAGCTTTAAAATGATTATTTAAAGAACTTATAAAAATATTAGACTTGTTTTTGTTTGATAAAACTAAATTGTGAAGTGATATTTTGAAATTTTGTGAAGTCAATGAATTCATACACATAAATCGTAATGTCATGACTTCCCTTTCACCGAAAGAGATAACATGATATTTAATCAACAAATAACTTTAGCGAGGGTTATTAAAATTGATACTTCTATGCAAATGCACCATGCATCGGGCATAGTATTTCTGCAGAAACAAATTGACATATAAAATAAAGTAACACAAATTTTCGAATTACGAGTTGTTAAATCTGACATTTGACACTTGATACATTGATTTTATGCGCATTGTATTAGCGCAGAGTTCTATTAATACTGGTGTTTTTTCCGTCGCGACCACTTAAAAAACCCTCCTAAGGCTAAAAAACCCTATCGTAAAATTTCGGATTTAGCCCTTGTTGGGAACAAGAGTTTTCCTCAAAATTAGATATCATGCCTAATGCACCGCGTCCTAATCAGTTGTTACCTAAAAATATACTAAGGCGGGTCAATAAGTCCGTGACTTTTTGAATTTCTAACCTCCTTACTGAAAAAGCAACACTACTCCTGTCAACAGGCATCTGTCAGTTGACTCCTATCAAAATTTGAACTTGCTGCGTCAGTTAGTTTGTGTTTTACAGCTATCTTTATCAGACTATCCAGTAACTTAAGGAAACAATGGAAAAAAGTGAATTTCGTGTGCTTATTAAGCATTATTTTTTGCGAAAAAAAACCATTACCGAGACCAAGGCTAAGCTTGATAAATACTATGGGGACTCTGCACCATCGATTTCAATGGTAAAAAAGTGGTTTACTGAATTTCGTTGTGGCCGTACAAGCACTGAAGATGCCGAACGTCCTGGACGCCCAGTTGAGGTCTCTACACCCGAAACAATCGAAAAAATTCACGATATGGTGTTGGCCGACCAAAGATTGAAAGTGCAAGAGATTGTGGAAGCCATAGGCATCTCGCATGGCTCAGTGGTTTCAATTTTGAATGATCACTTGGGCATGAGAAAGCTTTCCGCAAGTCGACCAAAAACGCAATCGTAACAACTTCATAGGAAGGTTTAGCGCTGTTTAATCACAATATGGAGGAGTTTTTGCGCCGTTTTGTAACCGTGGACGAAACATGGATCCATCACAACACACCAGAGACCAAACAACAGTCAAAACAGTGGGTTTCTAAGGGTGAATCGGCGCCAAAGAAGGCCAAGGTGGGTTTGTCAGCCAATAAAGTTATGGCGACTATTTTTTGGGATGCACGTGGGATAATCCACATTGACGATCTTCAAAAGGGAAGAACAATTAATGGGGAATATTATGCCAACTTATTGGACCGCTTCAATGAGGATTTGAAAAAAAACCGACCTCATTTGGCCAAGAAAAAAGTTCTTTTTCACCAAGACAATGCAAGGGTGCACACATGTGCAGTTGCCATGGCAAAAATCCATGAATTGCTCCCACATCCACCCTATTCTCCAGATTTGGCTCCGAGTGACTACTTCTTGTTCCCAAACCTGAAAAAATGGCTCGGTGGAAAAAGATTTGACTCCAATGATGAAGTCATCTCGCAAACAAAGGCCTATTTTGAGGACCTCGACAAATCATATTTTTTGGAAGGGATAAAAAAATTGCAGAAGCGTTGGACAAAGTGTATAGAGCTCAAGGGGGACTACGTTGAAAAATAAAATTATTTATTTATCAAAAAATCTGTGTTTTATTCCAAAAGTCACGGACTTATTGACCCGCCCTCGTAGGAATACCGCAAATGTTTACTCACACTAATGTTCAAAATTAACTTATTTAATACATACATTTTTGATGCCGAGTAATGTTCCAAGTTGGGGATAATTATTTAATTTAGCGGAAAGGCCGTAGTTAGATTAATATTGTTTATAAACTGTATATAGACCGAGGAATAAGTAATAAGGGTGATCCCTAGTGCTCTCGAGGGTAACTTACTGTATTGGCAATGACATTGAGTTTCGGTAAGCAATTTCGCACTGAAATGTTTACACATTAGCCAACCTTACTCAAAGTCAATGAATATTTAATATTGGATACAAACTTTTTTGCAGTTCAATACCGACGTGACAACTAGGTCGCATGTTTAAATATTTTATAGTTTAATTACTCTGTATCTATTATTAAATGCTTTTAGTTGTAGGTATTTCATTTTTTAAATAGGAAAATATTTGCGGTTTGACGTCACAGTCACAGACATTTACAAGTTTTTTTAAATCCTAATAATGTATGCGCGAAGTACGCGTAGGCGCTGTAAATACTAAAAAACATCCTAAAAGCAATATTACTATTTAAAAGACAGACCCCTAAAAGTGTTAGGGTTGACAACGAAAGAGGAACTGTCGAGAAAATAATACATTCACATTAAAACGTCGCAGGTGCTTTAGTTTTGCGTGATTTATAATTTAAGCGGTCATCTGTAGGACTAAGTTGGAGCGACAGGTTGGTTCGTTTCCAATCCGCTGTCAAGCGACAGCCTTAGAGACTATTTCTACAGCAAGCTTAACGACCAAGACTGAATGAAAAATGAGGCGGATATAAATAAGTTTAATACAGACAGCAATGAGGATAAAGTTCTTGATAAAAACATAATTTTTATTTTTTCTGTTTATTGCTTTTATTGAATTAAATGATGTGATAATATATAGTAGATGACAAGAGCTTAATCCTACTACTTCCAACTACCATTGTAAATGTAAAAGTTTGTGAGGTTGGATGGAAGGATGGACGGATGGATGGATGGATAGATGGATGTTTGTTACTCTTTCACGCAAAAACAGATTTTGATGAAATTTTGTATGGGAGGATACTATATTTACGCGGGTGGAGCCGAGGGAAAAAGCTAGTAGTTCATAAGATTTTGTTTTCTTTTTCAAATAGAAGCTGAAGGATGATTACTGATAATGATCAAGGATGATTGGTTGCCCAAGACAAACCATACTTGGTGATGCTCATCAGAGGAAGGATACGGTCAGCTGTAGGCAGCTACAGGCTGATGTAATTATAACTCAATGTTCATTGTATTAAAGCAAATATAATTTGAAGCTGAAGTTTCATTATGATAATAAAACAATATTAATTCTGTTGCAGTAATACTCTGAACATACATTACATAACGCGAAGTGACAAGGAATTTTCGCTCGCATATGCTACATTAAAATTACGTTCCCTTGACAAAAACGAAACATTTTTCACATTATTGGACCGTGCTGCAAAGGATATTTATTTTACATACACTTTTTATTAAATAAGTGAAATGAGGAAATCCCCATTTCGCAAGGCAAATGCCTTTCTCTGTAATACTGACAGGTTGTTTCGTTTTATGTTTTTTATTCCAATTCTGATAACTGTATTTGAAACAAACCCAATACCGCAAACTCTTTCGGTATTAAAAACTAATATTTTTAATATCTTTGTAACAGTTCAATACCAATAAAAAGTAATCGAATGCTTTACCACAGATCAATATATAGTTACTACGTACGGCTCTACGGTGTTTCTCGGTAAATTTAAATATATAGTGGTAATTCTCATGTTCTCGATATTCATTAAAATGAAATAAAAATGGATCTTCATTATTATTTTAACTCAATTATTATAACAGCTACTGAAGTTACAACATTATTATTATACAGTTCAACATAATGTACTTTTGACGTTACAGGACAAAAACCTTGTCAAAAACTTGCGCCTTTGTGAATAAAATAAAGTGTTCGACAAAAACATAAATACTGAGCGAACTGTATTCCAAGCAATAGGAAGTTTACTGCAAATTGCGGTGAAGGAAGTAATAACAAATATTTTCTTAGAACCAACTTGGGGTTGCAAGCTTGCAACTAGGGCTGCTACCGAAGCGAGCCTTCTTATACATACAAGAGCAAATAGTTGCAATTCGGTAACCCTATTCTCAGCGGAAGTAGAATAGCTACACTGAGACTAATATTGCACTTGATATTGCGTCTGAAATGTTTTAGAACATAAATTAGAAAGAACTCTACGAATAGAACACAATGACTAGACTGCGATTCTATCGGGCGTGCCCAACAAAGGAGCTGCGGAGTTCATAAATATTTTCAAAGAACATTTCAAATACAGCGTTATGAAAATGAAAAATGCAGTATATGATTTATATTAAACTAGTAAAAATCGTCCTGTGGTCAATATTCGGCCATAATAATATAGTACCTGGGTAACCGAGCATTGCTCGCAGTTTTGATAAATTTAAAAAGATATATGAATCACAAAATCCGGGATTCGAAGCCACCACATTTTGAATTTTCGAACAAAGCAAAAATTAAAACAAATCTCCAATCGGACTGACATTATGGAGTCAAAATTATTGATATTATAATGTTGCACGTCGAAAGAAAAAACATTTATATCCTTAAAATGCGCAGTTTTCGAGGGATATGAGACCTAGCTTGATCGATTTTTCTCCCCCAAAACTATCTGCATTTTAAATTTCATGGTAATACCTGCACTCGTTTTTGAAAAACTCATTATATATATATATATATACAAGATTATCTCGTTTAATGTATAAGATGTAATTTTTAAGTTTGAACTTTATAAGGATGCTTCTTAGATAAAAAATGGTAACGTTGCAACAGTTTGACAAACGATAACGTGTAATGTACCATACCTGTCTGCAATAAAAAAAAAAAACTTTATTTCAGACTAGTTTTGACCATAGCTTTGTTAGTAACAATTAGCTTAGACCTATGTTAGTAAACATAATTAAATTTTATTTTATTAATCTAATGCCTATCTCCACCTTTGAATAGGACAGTCCGCTCTAGAGGCAATAATCTTCAGAATGCTGTTGTCACTATCTCGTAGTCTCTTCAGTAGTGATCATGCTTTGTTGGCGCATAAGTGCATAAAAGCCGTCAACGCGAGATTCAGCGAACATTTTAGATGCACTGCAGCGCCTCAGCAGTCCCAGCAGCATTCTGAAGATATTGTTGTAGTACACGTATGTCATCTGAATAGCTTATGCTATTTACATTTATGCCGTCAAAATGGCAGCCGACATGCGTACTACTCAGTCTCTCGATTAGCTCATTCATATATAAATTAAATAGCAGAGGCGATGTTAGGCCCCCTTGCCTCACGCCGCAGTTAAGTCCGTATACACCCGACAGAGTACCAGCCCATCGCACCAGATTTATGGTTCAAATATCAGACCCTGAGGAGGGTTATATACTCTTCGGGCACACCCTCCCCTCTCAACTTGTCCCAAAGTACGTCATATACGACCAGGTCCAACGCCCTGTACAAGTTGAGAAAACCTGCATACACCGAAATCCTCCTGATATAATACTTGACAGTGAGTTTGAGACTTACAATAGCACTATCTGTTGATAAGCCTTCTCTGAAACCAAACTGTGAAATGTCCATCCAGCCTGCAAATCCAATACCGACCTTGAAGCGGACTTGCTGTCAAAAATTTTAAATTATTGACATTGTTGACACTATAATGTCGGCTATTAGTACCGGTTCTGGATTTGCAGGCTGGACGGTGAGTAAGGCGCTTAACAAAACTTCTGAGAACAAAACTATATCTATCAAACGCACTGTAGTGTGTGTTAATAATAATCTGAGGTAATGTGTGTTGTAGTTTTTTTTATTGTATGTATTTCTAAGCATTGTTAATAAATATTATATTTCTGCATCCCTTCATACCAGATATCTCTTCCGTTCGCACAATACTTGTAAAACTGTACTAAAAGTTTTTGCTTCACGTAATAATATATATATATTTAATTAAATAAGGGGGCAAACGAGCAAACGGGTCACTTGATGGTAAGCAACTACCGTCGCCCATGGACACTCGCAATATCAGAAGAGCTGCAGGTGCGTTGCCGGCCTTTTAAGAGGGAATACGCTCTTTTCTTGAAGGTTTGCAGGTCGTATAGGTCCGGAAATACTGCTGGTGACAGTTCGTTCCAGAGTTTTCAGTGCGCGGCAGAAAGTTACGCGAAAAGCGCACGGTGGAAGACTGCCACTCATCAAGGTGATTAGGATGGTATGTTTTTCGCGTGGGACGATGGCGAAAAGTTGCAGGTGGTATGATTCCGAACAATTCCTCAGAGCACTCCCCGTGATTCAACTGATAGAGGATGCAGAGTGAAACTACATCTCGGCGTAATTCCAAGGGGTCCAAGCTGATTGAAACACTATGGCAGTCAACAATTCGAGCGGCCCTTCGTTGGATACGATCCAGAGGGAGCAGTTCGTATTTTGGCGCCCCTGCCCAGAGATGAGAACAATATCATATGAGGCCGAACCTGCGCCTTGTAGAGTTGTAGGCGTTGGTCCGGACTGAAGTACTGTCTCGCTCTGTTAAGAACACCAAGCTTCTTCGAGGCTAACTTAGCCTTACTCATCATCTAGAGGAGATGATATCGGAACTGGACTTCGCTCGATATGTTGACGCCAAGTATCTCAATGCTAGGGGAGATGGTTAAAGATGTGCCCTCGAAACGAGGATATACGACCATTGGTGACTTTTTAGTGGTGAACGCGCAGACTTGTGTCTTGGTGGGGTTGAATTGGATTAAGTTACGTCTACCTCATTCAGAGACTTTCTCCAATGAATTCTCTATTTTAGACACAAGTTCGTTTCGACCGTCAATGACATTTAGCCGAGAAATATTGGGGTAGCCGGTATATACAGCATCACCTGTACTATCATCAGCATAGCAATGAATGCTGTTGGTCTGTAACATGTCATTGATATGCAGTATGAATAGGGTAGGCGATAGCACACAGCCCTGAGGGACACCAGCATCAACAGACTGATTTTCCGAGTATTCGCCGTCAACTACGACCTTTGTGCTTCTATCTGCTAAGAAACTAGTGACCCACTTACATAATTTCTCGGGCAGCCCGTATGATGGAAGCTTTGATAGCAGCGCTTTATGCCAAACCCGATCAAAGGCCTTCGCAATGCCCAAACTAACAGCCAATGCCTCTCCCTTCGACTCAATTGCCTGAGCCCAACGATGAGTTAGGTACGCCAAGAGATCACCAGCCGAGCGACCCTTACGGAACCCGTATTGTTTGTCGCTTAGTAATCCCTGGCCGTCCAAGTATCGAAGAAGCTGGCTATTGATAATGGATTCCATTATCTTCGAGAAGAGAGAGGTTATAGCGATTGGTCTGTAGTTGGAAGGATTTGAGCGGTCACTGGGGATCGGGTGCACTAAGGCTGAAGAAGCCTTCCAAGAAGCCGGGACGATGCCAGAAGAGTAGGAGAACCGAAAAAGGCGCGTCAAGACCGGAGCCAACTCTGTAGCACACTTTTTCAACACAATAGGAGGGATTCCGTCAGGCCCACTCGACTTTTGGATATCTGATGAAACCGAATATCCGACATGATGCTCGTGCATCGCGGTATGGTCGGCGGTTTCTGCCCCCCGTCATCCAGGGTCGAGTTTGACGCAAAGAGCTTGCCCAGAAGATCGGCTTTGTCCTTTGTGTTCAGGGCCAACGATCCATTTCCTGCGTGTAGGGATGGTAGGGTTAGCTTGCAGAAATTTCTTTCAATAGCTTTGGCCAGAGACCAGAATGCACGGGTTCCCGATGGGAGGCGCTCAAGTCTCTTACCAATTCTATTGACGTGCTGTTTCTTTGCCCGAGTGATCTCTTTCTTCCCTCAAGAAAGAGATCACTCGGGTTGACCTAGAGGCAAGGTTGTACTCCTTTTTATATGTGCTGGTATTTAAATCCCGAGCAGACACTGCATTGGCCTAGGATTGGTAAGCCTCCTGCTTCCGGCGAGAAGCTTTTTTGGGGGATGAACCAAACCAGGGACGAAATCTGCCGCCAGTTGGCACTACAGAGGACGGAATGAAAAGTTCCATCCCTTGCATCACCACATCGGCAACAGAGTTGGCAGTGTTGTCAGGATCATCCGGCGAGAAGCACCCTTTCCCCCAAGGATAGGATGCAAAAAACGACCGCATCCCATCCCAGTCTGCTGACATGTAGTGCCACACACGACGGTATTTAACAGCACGCTGACGTAACACCGTCGTAAGTGGCACAGAACTCCTATCAAGGCAGTGATCCGATGAACCAAGTGGTGCGATTACGGATATTTGGTAGCCGTCAGGATTTGAAGTCAGCAGAAGGTCCAACAAGGAAGGATTCTGACCATCCACATCTGGGATTCACGTAGGCGTAGTGACCAGTTGTGTCAAGTCGTTCGCAAGGACAAAGTTGCAGACAGATCTCCCCGCATGATCAGTTTTACTGGAATTGAGCCAGTCGGCGTGGTGGGCATTAAAGTCGCCAAGTATTATGATCTCCGCGGATGGGATCTGCCGCTGCACAAAATCTGAAGCAGCTTGCAGGTGTTCCAAGAGTCGGTCCGTCTCGGGGTCACCACTATGGGACCTATATAGGCACGCATAGACTCGAGGGTGGTCGTCGCAATCTATGCGGAGCCATAAAATTGCTGAGGCGGCGAGAGCTGATATCATCTCTGACATACACACACACTCCAGCTTTGGGCAGAAAGGAGTGCTCGAGAGAATATCCTGGGTGGGAAAGGTATGATGTGTCACTCGGAGATGATATCTGCGTCTCGGTTAAAAAGAGCAAAGCCAGCTTTGCCGTCTCAAGGTGGTAATGGACGGCATTAAGATTGGAGTGTAATCCCCTGATATTACAAAAGTCCATGTTTAATATCGAGGGGGGTGCCTTTGTGCGTTTGCTCTTGCCCCGAGCAGATTGGAGCGCAGTTTTGCCCTCCCCAGAATACGCGGGGCAGCCTGGACGTCCACGTTCAGTTCCAGGGGTTCCTGAGCATGGACGTCCAGAGAGGGAGAGAGGATTGGGCCTCCGGTAAACTCACTCACTCGGCGAAACACGCCGGTTTTCTGTGAGCCCGTGGTATTTCTCCGGTCGAGCCAGCCCATTCGTGCCGAAGCATGGCTCTCCCACGGTGAAAATATTTATGTTAAATGCTTGATTATTCCCTTGACTTCGTACGCGGAAAAAGAAATCTCGCAGAAAACGTGTATCTAGCCTCGATAAAAAGTTGCCTAGTGTTAATCCAGAGCCTAGACTACCATACCAAAGTTCATAAAAATTCGTTAAGTTGTTTCTGAAATTAGCGCGACAGACAGACAAAATCTAGAAGTCAATGTTTTGGATTCTATTTTGTTTATAAAGCCTATATAATAGTTTTTCTTATATCTCTTCCACTAGCTTTTTCCCGCGGCTATGCCCGCGTAAAAACAGTACCTATCCCACGGGAACACTATACTTTGTCGGCAAAAAAAGTGTCGCCTATGTGTTAATCTAGGATTTAAACTATACAGAAATTCATCAAAATCCGTTTTCTTATTTATGTAAAAATGAAAATAATAAAATTCATCGATTAAAAATTACTTATCTACTAACTAGGAATTTTTTTACCTTTTATAATTGAAAAATAAGGAACTGTAGCTAAAGATATGATACACGATTATTACTTAATACACAAATAGCTGTCAGGTCAGGATAAGGAAATGAGCAAATGATTATTGAGTAACCAAATTCTGGAACGGAGATTATCGGCGAAGCCGTATAAGGAAGCTATGGGGCGGAATATAGAGAGATAGAGAGATATCAAACGGAGGATACAGATAATAACGATAACACACGCTATTGACAACTAGAGCCTCATAGACTGCAGACTCATAGCTCTATTATATAATAGGCGTAGATGACTCTCTGCCATCATCACTGACAGCTATTGAATTGGTGTGCACGGACCAAAATAGATTTAACGTCTGCAGTTCACACCAAGACGCGACGCGACACGAAACGGCGCTGCTTTTTTTAGATAGTGATTCAAAATTGAACTATTCATAGTGGTAGCCTTTTTCTGTTGAATTTCCGAAAAAAATATGTTAAGTTTTATTTGGAAATAAAATTTTACATTTTCTGCACTTCATAAGAAGATATACGAGGGCGGGTCAATAAGTCCGTGACTTTTGGAATAAAACACAGATTTTTTGATAAATAAATCATTTTATTTTTCAACGTAGTCCCCCTTGAGCTCTATACACTTTGTCCAACGCTTCTCCAATTTTTTTATCCCTTCCAAAAAATATGATTTGTCGAGGTCCTCAAAATAGGCCTTTGTTTGCGAGATGACTTCATCATTGGAGTCAAATCTTTTTCCACCGAGCCATTTTTTCAGGTTTGGGAACAAGAAGTAGTCACTCGGAGATCTAGAGAATAGGGTGGATGTGGGATCAATTCATAGCCCAATTCATGGATTTTTGCCATGGCAACTGCACATGTGTGCATCCTTGCATTGTCTTGGTGAAAAAGAACTTTTTTCTTGGCTAAATGAGGTCGGTTTTTTTTCAAATCCTCATTGAAGCGGTCCAATAAGTTGGCATAATATTCCCCATTAATTGTTCTTCCCTTTTGAAGATAGTCAATGTGGATTATCCCACGTGCATCCCAAACAACAGTCGCCATAACTTTATTGGCTGACAAACCCACCATGGCCTTCTTTGGCGCCGATTCACCCTTAGAAACCCACTGTTTTGACTGTTGTTTGATCTCTGGTGTGTTGTGATGGATCCATGTTTCATCCACGGTTACAAAACGGCGCTAAAACTCCTCCATATTGTGATTAAACAACGCCAAACATTCCTGTGAAGTTGTTACACGATTGCGTTTGTGGTCGACTGTGAGCAAACGCGGCACCCATCTTGCGGAAAGCTTTCTCATGCCCAAGTGATCATTCAAAATTGAAACCACTGAGCCATACGAGATGCCTATGGCTTCCACAATCTCTTGCACTTTCAATCTTCGGTCGGCCAACACCATATCGTGAATTTTTTCGATTGTTTCGGGTGTAGAGATCTCAACTGGGCGTCCAGGACGTTCGGCATCTTCAGTGCTTGTACGGCCACAACGAAATTCAGTAAACCACTTTTTTAGCATTGAAATCGATGGTGCAGAGTCCCCATAGTATTTATCAAGCTTAGCCTTGGTCTCGGTAATGGTTTTTTTTCGCAAAAAATAATGCTTAATAAGCACACGAAATTCACTTTTTTCCATTGTTTCCTTAAGTTACTGGATAGTCTGATAAAGATAGCTGTAAAACACAAACTAACTGACGCAGCAAGTTCAAATTTTGATAGGAGTCAACTGACAGATGCCTGTTGACAGGAGTTGTGTTGCTTTTTCAGTAAGGAGGTTAGAAATTCAAAAAGTCACGGACTTATTGACCCGCCTTAGTACCTTGTAAGAGTTCGAATAACAAACTGCACCGCTCTGCGTAGCGCCCCTCTTGTAATAATGTAGTTTAATTTAAAATCAGTATTTAAAAAATGTATCACCGAGTCTCGTATCGTCTCGTTTCGGTGTAAGCCGACCCCTAATCATGCACAAAAGCTATACACAAGTAGAATGATGCCAATCTGAAAAAGAGAGATTAGGGAGGGGCAAATATAAAAAAAACCTTTATACAAATGAAATATTTAATTAACTAAAAGGAGTATATTAAAAATAAAGCTTAATTTATCATCATTAAAATATTCAAATCTATTTGAGCCTTTGAAATATTTATAATATTGAAACACTAACTTAGAAACAATAATTTCTTGAATTAACTAACTTAAACTTAAACTTGACTTGATTAGGTATGCGGTTTAGAAAAATTAAAAAAGAATTTAATAGACCATTAATAATCAAAATAAAAAACTATTCATTATATAAATTATTACTATATAATAATTAGTAAACGGTATTTTCTGCCATTTTTTTATTTCAATTTTGGGATCAAAAGAATATCAGCACTGTAACACACTAATTAAATTACGTTAGTAAAGTACGTCATAAAATTTTAAAATCCTAACATAGAACGACTATCATTACAATAAAGGATATTTTAATATGCTATTGACAACGGTAGAACGGACGTAACGAAGTTCCTTCGGTACGTGCCCCTAAAAACTTTATAACAGAGAAATATACAATTTGCGTAAGCGAATTTGTACGCCATCATGGGATGACGCTCTTCAAAAGTTTATTTGTTTGTAGGTTTGTTAAATTTTCACGGAGTTAATACAGGTTCATTTTATCATACATACATATTTATGTAGCATTTGCTACTTCGTATTTATAAATTAAGAGGATTTGCTACAAATGCTACAATAAATACATTAACTCCCGCCTGTAAACGTTGATGTGATTACAATGTAATTTCCATGCAACCTAATTTGAAAACACCATAAACACAAAATTTTACATTTATTTATGGCATTTGGAAACTCTTTTAAATACATTTTCCTACATAGGTACGTTGGCTTATTACCGCATAAGTGTTCGAATTTGACATTTTTTAGGTTCCGTACGCCCTTTGCGTGTCAAAAGCAAGACCCTATTACTGAGACTTCGCTGTCCGACTGTCTGTCTATACTACCGTGATGGCTAGACAGTTGAAGTTTTAACAATTATTATTTATTTATTTATTACTTCATACCGATGAACAAAAAATATAAAATAAAGACCTACAAAACTGTTCTTCAGTTTGTCTGTAGGATCAATGTTACAAAACTTAATATTATAGACAGAGTATGAAAACAAAATTAACAAGATACAACATTAATAATATCAATAATACAAAATGAGATATTGTTATAACAAAAACAAGCAAAATAAAATTAGAGTAATGATGAGATTAATGTTTTTAGGTGGTGAGGGATGTACAATAAGGTAATATAGTAATAAGGTGTTTGTGCATGTTTTTTTGGAAGGCTTTTGTTTTGGTCTCGTTTCGGATATCGTTGGGCAAGCTACATAATGTGTATAGTATCCTTTTATTTAAAGTACGGTCCCCAAAGTAGTTAAAAACTCTGGGTACCTTATATTTGCCTCCCGATACCGACCGAGTACCATAGTTGTGTTTCAGTAATTCTAGGTTATGGATATTATTATTGTTGTGGTTGTTAATTGCCAGAAGTATGATAACAATGATGTACCAGTTGCCGCTATAACAACAAATGCTAAAAACAAAATTAAATAAATATTGAACGTATTGGCACCTTCCATATAACAAACGTTTATTTGCCGCTTTGTACGGAACGCTTCGCGCCCGATCCCGACTCGAACTTGGCCGGTTTTAATTAATCTAAACTAATATAATAAAGGTTTGTTTGTTTGCATTGAATAGGCTCCGAAACTACTGAACCGATTTTAATGTAATTTGGCACAGATATAGAGTATACCACGGGGATGGACATAGGCTACATTTTATTGCGGCTAAATGTATGGTTTCCGCGAGATTTCTTTTAGCGCGCACTAGGTCACGGGCAATTTGAAGGTATGTGCTAGCCTAAATAATTTGCTTTAACATCCTCGTGATACTGGTATGCGGCCGATCTGATCCAAACTGTACATGCCAGAGCTGCGAGTGCGAGTCTGTGGACTTGTTAATTACCAACAACCAAATTACAGGCAGTCCTGGAACATTTCAAAGGGCCCTTGATTACTGACTTGCAATAAGCCAACATGTAAAATATTTAGTTTGCTTTAAATATTGAGAAATAATAATATGTAATATGTACTTGATTAATTTAAAAAATATAACATTTTGTCAGTGGTTTTGTGATTAGACACATGTAAAAATTATAAAAAAGCCTCAATATTTTTGATACCCTTTCACGCAAAACGCACGCCGTTCGTTTCTGTATGGAGCGTTTTCACGTGATTTTTGAAATTTTGTAAACTATTGTTTTTCTGAGAATTTACTCTTTAATTAATTTAGAGTTCTATACATTTCGCGCCTGATCTCTCGCCAATCGTGTCGGTTATCCGTCCTACTGGGTTACAAGAGTAAAGGAAGGTAGAGTGCTCTTGTATACTATGCACACACTTGGGCACTATAATAAAATAACTCATGCGTAGGTTTCATCGAAACCAGCCACCGCCACCAAAATCGGTGACATCTAGATCATACCTAGATCAGATAGTATATTAATTATTATTATGCATTATTATTAATTCTGTAAAATATTAGTGTTTCAATTGACGTATATAAAATCCTAATATATAATCTATATTACCGGCCGGCCCAGCCAAAGGCTAAAAAAAAGTAAAAGGGACTCAAAAAAAGTTACTCGTGAGCGTTTGGCGGACTAGTGCTGGTGTCGTTCACTACAGCTTATTTTTTTTTAATTTATTGTTAACTAAAAAAGATACAATTTACATAGATAGAATGCAGCGACAAAAAACCATGTTAGGTTTATCTTGTTGCCGGTTCACGCTCGTTACAAAATAATTACATACAATATACATAATTATAAGATTAAATTAACAGACACCTACCAGCCGAGCGCGCAGTGAGTACGACGTCGGGCGCGCATGCTATACGTGATACGTCTCGACAGTCTCAGTACTCGAGACACTATGATATGCTGCGTTTGCGCAGCCGACAGTCCTATGCACCGCTCGCCCGTACTTTAACTATACAGGATGCTACGCTATAGTTTTATCTGAGAAATAATTCATCAGTACAGTTTTTACATTGAGAGGTGTTATTTTGTATCGTACTTCAAGTGGTAAAGTGTTAATTAGAGTAGGAATTATATAATTTGAAGTACGTGTGCCATAAAAATTAGAGTGCTTTGGTTAATACCAAATATATTTATTAATATATTAATTAATATATATTAATATATTTTCATACTAGAAACACTTCTTGTTACAATTGATGGTCCTTTTTTGTATTTTGAGTTAATGAGATTAAATCTGGCCAGATGATTACGGCAGATGTCTATTGCCAGCAACTGCAAATCATGATGGAAAAGCTAGCTGCTAAACAACCGAGGTTGGTCATTTGCTCTAGGTCACTGCTGCTTCACGACAACGCTAGACCACACACATAGAGAAGTTTCAATTGGAATGTCTAAGAAATCCACCGCCCTCCCGGACCTTGCTCCAACAGATTACCATTCGAAATTTGGGAAACTTCTTGCAAGAGAAAAATTTATATTCCGATGGGGCAGTCCAAAGCGCCTTCAAAGATTTTATTGATTCCTGTCCGAATGGTTTTTTTAGTAAAGGAATGAATGAATTAATTCCTTTTCTACTAACTAATCGAATTTAAAGTAGAACTCACGTTCAAGTTGGCTGGTACCGACTTCAAAATTATGAAAATTGAGTAGAGAAATAGTTCAAATGTTAGCCAAATGTAAAAGGTGAATTATTTAATATTTTTATTTTATACTTTTTTGTACATTTTTACTTTGGAAGTCAGTTTTCATTTTTTATTTAAAAATAATATTTTTCTCTTAGTTATATTTATTATATTATTATTAACACATTTTAAGAATGTTTTAAATATAAAAAAAAGCCTCCGCTATTCTCACTCTCTCGGCAAAACAAACTTAAGCGTTATTTAATGCCACTTTTCTGAGAGGTATTTCCCCAAATAAGCATTACCGATCTGTGGACCTAATAAACAATTACCAGTGATGATAATTATTAGATACTATAATATTAAATTATTATTATTATCTATTGTAGTAGTCGGCGGAAAAAATGTAGCAATAAGCATTAAATATAATAATATAGATGATGATCATGAATATAATATTTTCAATAGCAAAATTTCAAAGACATTACAAAGACACAAGATATATAAGTGCACAAAACTCAGATGAGTAGCGAGAACCTTTGTCATGCTATAATATGTTGGTGTTTCGTGAGATGATGGTGGTGATGATGATGATTACTGTTATTGACATAGTGGCATATATGCTTGCAGTTCTTTTCTGCAGTTCTCTACAACGCCGAAATTCTCATAACAGCTATCTATAAGGGGTCAGGAGTTATGTTCAGTACTTTTTGCTCCAAGGTATACTGTGGTGCAAAATCTTACTTTTTTGTAGCATATGCTTGGGGAATACTTCAGAATTTTTTTAAATCGCCTATATGTCCATATAAATTTCGAGGAGTTCCCTCGATTCCTCATGGATCCATCATCAGGTCACCACTTTGATGTCAAATGGACCGATTTGCGATTGTACCCTTTTTATTCAATAAATAATTTCGAAAATCGGTCCACAGACGGCGGAGTAATCGTTGAACACTCAAAAAAAAGTAATACAAAATCTATACTGCCGAATGTATAACCGCCTCCTTATGGGAAGTCGCTGAAAACCAGACGGTAGATCTGAGAATCGGTCGTAATCTATCTTTTATTTATGGCAAAATAACGTTTGCCGGGTCAGCTAGTAGAAGAAATAGAGTAGAAGATTATAATAGATTAACATAAGTATCCTCGACATAACCTGTGAACAAACAAATTACAAAATTTCCATACGCGTAACGAAGTTTAAATGATTGTCACCGTGGCGCATAAGTATACAGTACCTGGGAGACCGAGCTTTGCTCGGAGTTTTAGTAAACGATAAAATAATTTTTAAAAAATTAAAGAAAAAAAAATAAGAATTACAAAAAAAAAATCTGACCGGGATTCGAACCCACCACATTCCAAATTTCCAAATAACATAAAAATTATACATAGGTTCGCATACCGTGCTGCCAATCACGCATACGTTAGGGAGTCGAAATCATTGATATATTGTTGCACGACATACATAATATATTTCTTAAAAATGCGCAGTTTCTAAGAGATAATATCTAGCTAGATAAATTTTTCTCCCTCAAAACTCACTACGTACTTAATTTCATGTAAATACTTGTAGCCATAATCAAGATTCTGATTATATACATACAAGGTAATCTCGTTAAAGGAATAAGCTATTTGATTTTTACTAAAAAAAAGGTTAGGCAACACAACCCTTAACGCGATAGTATAAATACTACACAACAATTTCAGTCTAAACTAAAGTTTAGACTCAAATTGTAGCTGACTAAACGTCTAAGAAGATTTTCTCAAATTTTTCATATCTTTCTTCCTTTCCAAAATATTGAGCGCCAAAATCGACATTTTGAAAAAGTTGAATTTTTGAAACGAAGTTCCTTATGGCGCGTTGCGATATTGAGGCTAGGCGGATTATATTGGCACGACACTTTTTGCCACTCGAAATCACAATGTAATAACGACTATTAAGAATGATACAAAAAACGACCTTATCACCTTGACGATAATGTAGAATTTTGCAATTATACATTGTGACTGTTATGACTATTACATATTGTGACTAGCTAGCCGAGCGCACTCAGTACGGAGCCGGACTTCGCGGCGGCAACACTGCGAGCAGCAAGCAACCCGCCCCTGACCCCTGTCCCTACCTAAGGCGCTAGTTCCGCGCGCACTATAAGTACTTAAACTACTCTCAACTATTAACTACTCAACTATTTGTTTTGTATAATATAATATATTATATCTATACAGATAAACAAAATTGAAGAATCTGTTTGTTATTTCAAATTAACAGCTTTTATTTTCACTTAATGCAGTTAAAAGTATGATGGGTACTTACAATAAAATATAAATTGTTAACATTTTTCTGTCCGTCTGTCAGTCTGTGTGTTGTGTGTTGTGTGTTGTCTGTGTATATATATATATTAACAAGCGAGCCAAACTAGGCTTCAATTCTTCATTATCAACTATATATATATATATATAATAAATCGTTCCATCCGGGTGTCCCTTGACACCTCTCAAGTTTTTGTTTTCACTATTTCGGACATAACTTTTTACATTTTTTACTTTCTCGAATAATTCTTTTTGATAGATTTGAAATAATAGGCTAGATTTGAAATGAGAACTTTTGAATAACAGTGGCTGCAGTATATATACTGCAGTTATGATTGCATAACATAACAAGTGAGTTGTTTTATACTATTTTCTGTGTAACTTCAATGTCGAATGTTTAATATTAGGTCTTTAAACTAATGAAATGAAATGAAAAAAAAATGAAAAAATTTAAACTAATTTTTTTAATGTATTTTTTATTTGTATTAATCGAAGTAATCACCCATGCAATCAATGCATCTTTGCCAACGCAGTGGCAGGTTATTGATGCCCTTCTTAAAGAAATCAGCTGGACGGGAGGCAACAAATGCTTCAAAGGCATTTTGTACTGCCTCTCGGGTATTGAATTTTTTCCCGCCAAGTACTAGTCTGTAGGCGCAAGGTCTGGTGAGTAGGGCGGATGACGGAGAGCTTCCAACCCCAGTTCTTGCAACTTGGAGACCGTCTCTTGTGCAGTATGAGGTCGCGCGTTGTCGTGCAGGAGCAGCGGAGACGAGCGATTGACCAATACTGGTTGGAGATGTGCCAGCTTCTCCATCATTGTGTTCAGTTCTTCACAGTACACATCTGCAGTAATGCTCACCCCGTTCGGTAAGAAGCTGTGATGAATCACACCAGCGCTAGACCACCAAATAGTGATCATCACTTTTCTAGGGGTAAGTTTTCGTTTAGAGCATTGTTTAGGTGCTGAATCAGGATCCAACCAACTTGCTGAGCGCTTGCGGTTATCAAACAGAATCCATTTTTCATCGCAGGTAACAATGCGGTTCAAAATTCCTTCATTTGTGTGTCTGTTGAGCAGAACAGGCACGTCTTGATGCGTACTTCGCGCTGGCGATCATTGAGTTCGTTGGGCACCCATTTGTCAAGCTTTTTTACCTTACCAATTTGACGCAAATGGACCAATATTGTTTTGACGCTAACGTCGAAAGCTGCTGCTAATTCAGCCGTAGATCATCAGCTTCCACAATCGCCTTTAATTCGTTATTGTCGACCAACGTCTTCGGACGACCGCGAGGTTCATATTTCAGATCGAAATTTCTAAAACGGAAGCAAACCAACAACAGGTGGTGCGTTGGTTCGTAGTGTTAGCTCCGTAAACGTCGTTGATGTTGCGTGCCGATTGTGCCGCGTTACTGCCATGACGGTACTCATATTCCATAATTACTCGAATTTTTAACGTATCCATGACGACGAAAAAGATTGAAATGCGATGAAAATGTAACACTAATCAATAAACAAATGACTACTTTTGGAAAAAGAATTCCATGTTTTTAAAATAAAATTAATTTGAAATTAGAATTCTTAGCCAAACAAAAATTATTTTGATTTGAAATGGCCAATACTGCAGAACGGAAATGTCATAGGTAAAGACCTTATATATAAATATTAAAAATTAGAGTAGAAATATAGAGTATAAACTCAAAATAAGTTTCCATAAATATTTTCTGATATTGTTATATTGAACATAGCATTAATTTCATAAATTATTTAACCCTTATTTCGATTTTGTCATCGCTATGACGACCAAGTTCTTTCTGGGAACTTAATAATTTAATTTTTAAATAATTCATTTTAAATATATAGTAGATAACAGTCAAACAGTTAAAATATGAAATTGTGGTCTGGTAATACTTTATCTCTCATTTGTCAAGCAAAATTGTGCAGATTCGGTCTGTCTTATCTATAAGACTTTATTATATTATTTATTGTTTTGAATTGGGTTTTATGTATAATACTTGTTGTTGTAATATATATAACGCGCACATAATATACTAACAAATATATTTATTTCTTGCAGTTTATTTACTCAAAAGATGCTTGTATAGCGAAATTCTACTCATTTGATACTTTCTATCTGAACTACAACTTCTGGATATGAACCATCTTTATTCTCATATTTTCTAACTAACTTGACAACATCAAAACTCAATAAATTGTCACATACACATTTTATAATCAAAAAAGGATAGTTTTAAACATACCGCCCCCTAAGGATGACAGTCCTTAGACTTAGTCAAAGCTTTAGTCTTAGATGAATAACAAACAAACGATATATTTTAAAAACAATTTTCTTATGAAAAAAAAACCTAGTAGTCTTCTATAAAAATAACAAACGAAACATCAGTAAACCTTAACTAACGTAACAACATAAATGATAACTTCATTAATTCGTAATAAAACCCTTCAGTCGACTGTATCTTATAGTTTAAATGGTCGCTACCTCCCTTTAACACTTATGATATTGTTTTAATTAAACACATAATATATTTAGCCAAACGAACATTTTTTGTGTATGTTTACACATTTAAACAAGGTTAAGACTACCCGAGTGGAAGGAAGCCAGTATATGTTTACAATAACAACTTATAAAAAACATTTTCAACCATTAAAGGCATAAAGCCTACACAAAAATTAACAAACAATAAAAATAATGGTAAAATAATAAATGGTTTCAACCAAAAAAATATGTACCAATAACATAAAGAAAATTCTGAGGTATGTAACAACTCCTACTTCCTCAACGTAATATTTACTTAATAAATATTATCGAACCGTAAGTAAATCAGTATATAAACTACAACTAACATAATATAAACAATATTCATCTATAACATTTTAAAATATATCACCTATATGCCTTAATTTTACCATCACGCCAGCGTTACCTTATCAATTTGTATTCAGCAATCTCATAGGATGTAAACTGTTCTCTATTATCCGAAAAATATTTTGTGCAACTATCATCGACATGAGAACCTCCATCATCCACCTACCAACCTAAAGAATACAAAACAAGTAAGATAACATCGAAATCAATTAATTTCTCCTCGTTAAATACATTATATTAATTTAGAATCTAACCAAGCCAGAAACTATGTAGGAATTTAATAGTTCAGAACACTATTCTAAACCTGTTACCAGTACACTTTCAGTCTTGGAATTGTGAATTCCTAAAGGTAATTCTTGTTTATGTCGTCAACTAACTTCTACGTACCTAACCCTAATCCACCTGATGGATTCCACCACCATCCCAAATCATCATGACGACTCCAAAACAAAGACTTCAAACAAAACTAGATACATCACAAGATCTATTACATTCTATTCGTTTTTCGTCATTATTATATATATTTCTACAATATTATCTAAAGAATACAAATTTTTCTAAATGATCACGATAAAAAACCCATTCATCCCAAAACTCATTGCATAATTCGTCATTCCAATCAATGTATGTCATCTATACCCTTTTATCTTAATATTGTTTGAGAATAATAATTAATCTTATATGTATACACATAAGCTAATCTAAAAAGAAAATTGAAACGTTGTCTATTCCAAGTAAATCTCAGTAATCAGTATTTTCTTCGATATAAATTGTTTTTTCCAACTTATTTTCTTTACTATTTTGTCACTAATTCTCTAATCAATCATCTTTCTTAATTCTTGACTACTACTAATCCATTTTTTATGTAAAAAAATCTTCTTTCTTTCATTAGATCTTTCATTCCCTTGTACACTTGATTCGCACCATTCACTGTTTCACAACCAGATATTAATTCATCGACACAATATTCAATATTTAAATTTTCAGCTGCTAAAACGTTTTTGTCACCATCATCTATAAATCGACCGCGATCATCACGTTTAGTAGTATTTGCAAATAAGATATCTTCACAGCTTTACTCTTCTACAGATATAACCGTCTTCCTGACATTGACTTTATGACCTAATTTTCTAAACGATTTTCTAAAACTATGCATAGTAACTGGGTTTCTACCAATAAATTATAGTTGACTGTTTCCAATTAATACCCAACCGACAATTGTATTTTGAGCCACTAAAGACTCCGATGAAAATTTTAAGAAACCTTCCCTTAAAATAACACCGTAAACGTCCGCGCCTAACAAGAGATCAACCTTATTTGGTACGTTGTACTCAGCCATATTCATGTTGTCTAGAGCTGACCATGATTCAATAGCAACTTTGCTAGGTGGTAACAAGCCATCGCAACACTTGGTGGCTGAACAGCCGGCGACATAAAGGTCGGCGAAATTAAGCGGGACCACAGCGGCCGTGGCACGGCCTGGATCAAGTGCCCGGTCGAGGCAGCGAAGAAGGTCACGGCGCCTAACACAAAAGTGTACGTCGGGTGGACCGTGGTGCGAGTGTCTGTGCGTCTCATGCGGTGTTACCGGTGTCACGAAACCGGTCACACCCGAGCAACCTGCCCGAACGAGACAGACCGTAGCGAGCTCTGCTTCCGCTGCGGTCAATCGGGCCACACGTCTGCACAGTGCAGAAACGCGCACCACTGTGCGCTGTGTGCAGCCAGCGGCAAACCGGCGGACCACAGCGTAGGCAGCAAGTCCTGCGGAAGGTCTGTGCCAAGGAAGAAGAAAAACGACTCGAAACAGAGAAAAGTATCACCGAGGCCCGCCATAACATCTAAGGCAGCCTCCGGAGACGGAGTGGTCGCAATGGAGGCCCAATAATGGCTACCCATAAATTCTTGCAGGGCAACCTGAACCACTGTGCCCAGGCGCAGGATCTTTGGGTTCAGGAGTTATGGAAGCGGGCAATTGACGTTGCTGTGGTGTCTACGACTAGATTGGTGGCGCTGACTCGACGGTGGCTTTGGTCCTCGGCCCCAAAGTCATGCCTCCATCTTCAAGGAACACGACTCGGGGCCATGGTTTCGTCGTCGTTGACTTGGGGGCCCTCATCGTGGTGGGGGTCTACTTTCCCCGAATAGACCCATTGTCGACTTTGAGTCATTCCTCCTGCGGCTCACCACCTTTGTGAGCGGAGCAGTCAACCCTGTAGTTATCGCTGGAGACTTCAACGCGAAGTCAACGCTCTGGGATTCCCCGGCGACGAATGCGAGAGGTAGGGCAGTCGCGGACTGGCTGACAACTACGGGCCTTATCCTGGCCAATCGAGGTGCCGGTAGTGGTATCATTTAATACACATCCATTCAGTCAGCACTTGTGTTCGACAGCAGGGCGAGTCGATAGTGGACCTTACACTGGTCAGTTCATCTTTCGCTCGTCGAGTTAACGACTGGCAGATTCTCGAGGAGGTCGAGACGCTCTAGGACCACCTCTATATTAGTTTCGACGTCGCTGCTTCCACGTCGGAGCTTGCCTTCTACCGACGATGTCGACTAATGTGCGAAATGGCTTAAAAAGGCGATGCACGGCGTCTGCGATGGAGTTATTACTGTGAAACATGAATTTCCACCAAGAACCTAACCTAGCCTGAAGTGGAGCTGGACATGGCACGTCTCCCGTATGCACCCGCATAGGTGGCCACGTCAAATTTCGGAGTGGCTACCGACTGGTCGGCAAAAAAGTAGCCGACCCAAAAAAGGAGGCGCGACGAGTTGAACCCGTTCGATAAAGAGTGGCCAGAAACAGCTAAGGGTCGGGACTTGTGAAAAGAGAGAGGCGGCCTTTGTCCAGCAGTGGGACACTAGCGGCTAGTAATAATAATAATAATATTTATTTTTATTGTGTAATATTAAGTATAATTGTAATTAATGTGTAATTAATGCATGTAAATTGATAATTGATAATATGAACAATAATTGTTCATTGATAATTAGTATAATTTACCGCTGTCCGCTGGGACGGATCCCCCATTTCTCGTAATTGAAAAGTGTTATATATTTTTATATTTTTTATATCACTACCAAAAATTAATATATAAATAAAAAATTTAAAATTAACATATTAAAATCTACATCAAAACAAGGGTTGATTTCAAATAAATCGTCACACCCTGTATTTAGATACTATCAGACAATACGTCATACTTTAAAGAAGAAATATGGCTATGAAAGTGTCAAAACCAGAGAGTGGAACAAACGCATTATGGGGGACAATGTTGGGGGCCCAAGGAACAAGGACGTGATTAAATTTAATCAGCAAAATGTTGAGCTTGGGGATTTCCCGGTAAAAAACCGGGCCACGTAAAATTGTTTATTTTCGCTTCCAAATGACTATAAAAAAGTAATAACGGCGATAAAACAATGCAGACAAAATTTACACTCGAAATTCTTAATAACTTACCGATAAAGCATAAAATATTCTTAAACTTCGTTTAACTTACGTAGTAAGTATTTACTAATCTGTAGTTTAACCTTGTTTAAAACATATACCTACATAAGTTACACATTATTTAATCTACAACAGATTTAGATCATCGTGGTTAAATAGCCATAACCTTGGTGGTTATGGTCATTGTGGTCAAAACAATGTTATTAAACATTTAAATTCAGCTGTCTTTGAACTTCCTAATCACATTTGATTTGTTTTGAGATTTTTTTAATTTTGTGAATTGTATTTTATTTTATAAATTGATGGTTAGGCATTACATTGCACTACCGATCATCTGATTCTGGCAGAACCTAGTATGAAAAACTTTAATATTATTCCTTTACCATTTTATGTTATTTACTTATCTTCTTTTTCTATTATTTTATTGTGTTTTTATTTTAATGTATATAATAACTTGTAGTGTACGAGTATGTCCTCATTTGTCAAATTTGTAAAAAAAACGTTTTTGATTTATTTATATTATTTATTACCTAATGTTTACCTAAAATTTCATTAAAATTTATGTATCCGTTTGTATGTAAAAGAGTAACAAAGATTCTCAGAAACTTTCACCTTTATAATATTAGTATGATAAGTATGAAATCCAAGTAGTTGCTACACATTAGATATCGATCACAATTTCGAATCCAATAGTCTAGCTGTACGGTAATTCCCCTTGAATTTCAAACTTCTTTCTCAGACGAAATTACAGGGGCGAAGGTACAAATTGAAAACGTCACCTCAGTTGTCCGCCGTAATCAGACTCTCTAATTGACCCCGTTCAAAGTGTTCTCGTATTTCAACTATTTACCTAAAATTGAACTCTTGGGGCGGACTAATTGTAAGGGTCTTTTATTTAAATACAGGAGATTTCTAGATTTGTTCAATTTGATTCTTTATGTTTCCCTTTTTGAATTTAGGGGAGTAGTGAGCTACATTTTATTGGTCGGTTTATACATAAATATACAATTCATATTTTAATTGTTAAGTTTTGAATATTTTAGGGTTATTTTGCCTATTAGATATACACAATAAAAATATAAAGTAAATGTTGTCTACGGAAGTGAAGTGTGAAGATTGATAAATAATTGTGTCACACCAACACCTACTATGATCATACAAGCGCATGGTAGTGTATGTAGCTTAATTTTTATTATTCATTTTATTTGTTTCTAAGCATTTTAAAGAATATTGGCTTTCTGCACAATACTTTTCTCCGCATAAACTTTAACTGTGCAAAATTTTATACTCCTCCGTTCGAACAATTTTCCTAAAACAGTGCTTAAAGTTCACACTCAAAGTTAAACTTGACGCATAATATGATTTTTATCTTTAAAATATATATTTATATTTAAAAAATTTCAGCAATATTTGTATGTAACCTTATTTTTTCTGTAGGTACATACGAGCCGCATCGATATTTATGCAAAATACTTTTCACGCATGACTTGAATTCGCACATTTCCACTTTTCCAAGTCTTTAAGCGGCCGTACTATCTTTTCTCCTATCAACTTTTTCGTGCCTCCATATTTTATTTTGTAAAAAAGCATTAGCCCAAGCAAAGCCAAAGCAAAGCCTGCATTAGGAAATATAATTCACAAAATTTAAAAATCACAAAAAATGTGGTTAGGAAGTTCAAAGACAGCTGAATTTAAATGTTTAATAACATTGTTTTGACCACAATGACCACAACCACCAAGGTTATGGCTATTTAACCACGATGATCAAATCTGTTGTACATTAAATAATGATTCAACGGCGCTGTTAAGCGATTTTCATCTTCATCTATCGTGGTCGGGCAGGAACTTGTTCGATAGTACATGAAATTAAAGCAAATTATTATAGACCTTCGTAAAATTTAATTAATATATACTTCTATCAAATCCAATTTAATGTACCTAAACGTTAACAAAGAGAACTACTTAGCCATCTCATATTATAAATGTGAAAGTTTGTGAGGATGGATGGATGGATGTATGGATGTATGTATGTATGGATGGATGGATGTTTGTTACTCTTTCGCGCAAAAACTGAAGAACGGATTTTGATAAAATTTGGTATGGTACTTTGGTATGGCTCTGGATGAAAACATAGTTCTTATCCCGAAAAAGTACAGTGTTCCTACTAGTATAGAATACTGTATTTACGCTAGCGGAGCCGCGGGCAACAGCTAGTAGCAGTACAAATAGTCCTATCAATTTCACTTATTTGCTGTGCAATAAAGGAATACAATAGTACCCACATTATTTTGGTCATAAATTAATTAAAAAAATAATTACTCATAGGTTCAATTTCAAAAAAATTGTTGAGTCTATGACGACGAATATATTTTTATATTTTATAACCGTTCAAATGCTTTTCGAAACATAAAATTCATATTTATCAAAAAAAAATTGATATAAAACACACATTTTCATACTTTTTACTAATTTTTAAATCACTACAGTTGATAATTGTAATTATGTTAAAAAAATTATAAATTATTTACTACAGTCACTACATATATTGTAAAGTAACCAATTAGTAAATAATTCCACTTGGCTTCTTGGAGACATCCCAAAAATTTTTGCGTCTGAAAGACTTGACCTACCTTTTGCATTAAAATATGTGTGTGATAGTGGCAGCCCCAAAGGGAAGATCTCCGACCGAACGGATGGTATGCTCGGTCAGGCCATAGTGGTTTTCACTTATCAAATGTAATATACCACATCTGATAAGTGAATATAATATATTGTTATAATTATAGCGCCCATCGCCGAACTGTGAAAACATCGTCAACGCGATTCAGGATGGTGGCGCAAATTGGTCCGCCACAAAATATGCTTCTAGTATGAAAAGTGATTTACTTGTTTCTTAAATTATAATTAAATTTCCGTTTGTTAATATAACAAAATCGTGACATCATTTTAAACTTTTTAACCGACTTCCAAAAAAGCAGAAGGGCTTTAATTCGTCCTTTTTTGTGATAAGCATACGTTTTGTTTTAAATTTAAATAAATAAATGAGCGCTTTTGTGCGAACATCGCAATTACCTACCAAAACGATTTTCATTAAATAAATTTTGTTGTTTACGAAATAATTGGTCTAATTAAAAAGAAACCGTCATTATAAAAATATATACAACAATAACTTTCTATCCACAAACGCTCAAGTGTTTATCAAAGTAATAAATCTAGGTAAATAAGTTACAAGGTATACCTTAATCGACATTTACAATCGTATGATAATGATGAACATACTATATATATATATATATATATATATATATATATATATATATATATATATATATATATATATATATATATATATATATATATATATATATATATATATATATATATATATATATATATAATGTATAACCGCCTCCTTTTTTGGAAGTCGGTTAAAAAAGAAAACTTTTCGGATACAAAAATCTCAAGCCCCTGAGGCCTTTTAAACGTATAAAGTGCCTCAATTGCTTTAAAAGGAACCTTTTATATTTCGAGCTGGTAATGGCACTGCATGCCATTTGTTTCCATACAATATATTTTGTATGAGCTTCCAAAGAACATGTTACATTTGTTACATTTTGGTTTTTGACGAATTTCTACTTAGTATAATATTTCCAGCTATTTATATTATAGAACTATAATTTTAGTCTAGTCAAATTGTTGCGCCCCAAAGAAACCAATTGTATTATTAGGATTTAAACTTTTACATTATAATATGTAACTTGAACTTAAAATATTATAACTTAACTACGTAATTTAAAAAAAAAATATGCGCATAAAAAATTTTTAAACATGTAATGTTTTATACATAGATATTAAAAAGAGCCCCAATCCAATATAATTTGGAAAGCTTTTATTAATATTTTCAAGCCATCTAATCTTTGCTCCTAAAGCATTTCACAAAGACTTAAGAATGAGCTTTATACAACCGTTGTTCAACTTACACACCCCAACAACTTCGTCTACACTCTCAAAGTTCCGCTCGAACTTAAAGCTCACTTTAGTAAATTAAACTGTCTTGAAGTAAAGCTAAAAATTTAAAAGTCATTAAATTGAAACAAAGCGCTACCTTTTCAATTTAAATTTTTAGTTAATTGTTCCAAAACATTTTGACAGACTGAGATGAACTTACGTCTTACTTACATGTACGTTGTAACTTACCACGGGAGCAGATTGACCTACTCATATAAAAAATGTTATCTCTACGTTCCAGTTTAACAGTGAAATCCCAGAGTATTTCGCGCCATACCGTGCCGTTTATTAGCGTGGCACCGTTCCCTACATAGATACAATGACCCTTTTCTGCGCAGACAAACCTCCCTTCTGAGCCTATTTGGGAACTTTGACATATATGAGGCTTATTGAACGCGACTGTATCCATATATGTGGTTACTATACGCTGATTTTTAATTAAGGTTGGTATGAGTGAAAAATAATATAGCAACAGAAAAAAAATACATTCGAATATATTTGCAAGTCCTACCTACTCGCAAATGTGAGAATTATTTAATAGAATAAATTCACCGCTGATGAAATGGCAGTAAAGGTTGCAAATATATTACTCAGCTGCCTTATTAAAATATTCATAATACAATTCACGACATGAAATAATGATAAGGTTCAAAATTAATGGCGCTGAGGCATCGTTGCTACGATAGGATATTCGGGCCTCCCGAGGCTCGCTAGGCCTAAAACATAATGTTTATGAGGGCTATTGACCCTTTTAACCCTTAAAATCTTCGAGGGTCCTTTTTGTGGCTTTTTTGCTACTTGAAAAATATAAAGTAATTTATTTTATACGCCCTATAATCCCTCTTCTATATATGCTTGTTTTATATTTGTGAATTAATTTTATTGAACTCGTCGATACAGTGTGCGGTTGAAGCAAATTCCGTTGGAACCTACATCATCCACATACAATATTTTACAGAATATGAAAGGAAGACACAAGCTCATTTTGATTTCTAGGGATTGATGTTTTATTAGCGATATGTTGTTGAAAAGTAACAAAGTTTGCAGTAAAAAAGGAAAGCCTTAGCTTGTAAATGTAAGATCAGTTGCAGAACATATTTTAATACCTATCTTAAGAAATTAAGTACCTTGGACAAAAATTTGTCGTGTCCGTAAATAAGTACAAATAGGATTTCATGATCTATAAGTCAAATTGTAGCTTACGAAGTTTAAAGCTGTACTGTACTTTATTGTATATTAATTAAACATGAAGTCGATGTGAATCGTGTTATATGCACACGTTGCTACTGATAGTTTGTTAGAACTGAACATGATTTTATTAAGCTGTGTAAAATAAACTACTCACTGGAAATTCTTCATTAAATATACTGTTTCATGAAGCACAATTATTACAACGTTTCATCAAAAAATAAAACACTTCAATAAACATGTTTCTGCGAAACAACAAAGCTGTCGGCGGAATAATTAGAAAAGAGAAAAACACCTAATTAGTACGGATTTCGAGTTCGAGATTAAATCTACAGTTGATTCGAGTAACTCGGCATAACTGTTCGTTAACTTAATACCGATCACTGAATGTAAATGGGATGAAAAAGCAACCGTTAAACTATAAACAAACTTCTTTTATTTCTGTCTAACTGGATAAGAAGTTTTGCAAATTTAATTTACATTACGGTCTAAAGTATCCTTAGAGAGTTGAAGTACCATGTGGCTAAAAAAGACGACAGGCTGCGCTAGAGTTGTACACACACCAAATGCCACCAACCGACAGCTGGAAACGCAAAGAATATTCGTAACAGACATCTGGTATGCAGGGGCTTTTAAAAACCCGCAGTATCCATACATTTTCTCGCGATAATCCCTACATCCTTCTCCCTTGTCTACCCTATATCTGTGCAAAATTTTATCAAAATCGGTCCCGTAGTTTCGGAGCATATTCAATGCAACGTAAGAAACATATATCTTTCCTATTTATTTAATATCACTGTAAGGATGTAGATATTTAAGAGAGATAGATAGGTGGCGCTGACGGATTCACATCGGCTCCGCGTTTAAATAAGTTTTAAAAATATAAAGACTAAAGTTTTGACTCAGTTTTATATAAAAAACCGTAAAGCAAGTGACGATAGTACAGTGAGAGTGTTATCCGTAAAAAAACATAAGTTGTTGTGTGTCAATTGCTTAAAGGAAAATACACACTCCGAAATTTTTAGAAACACATCGAATTAATAAAATAAAAACAAAAGTGTAAGTAAATAAAGATTAATGTGGACAATAAAAACAATTACTAACAGTGCATAAAATTAACTTTGATATTAGTGATATTTATTAGCGATCAAAGAACTTTTAAATTAATTTGTAAAAATAACGTCCTTGATACGTCAAAGTATCAGCTGTTAGTGTCAACATGCCCTTGAACTGTCAAACATCAGCTAATCGTTAGATGAATGGTTGAATGGAGAATTGTTAATAAATTCATCAGGACGATCTAGGTTCAAACCCCACATTGACAAGGAACAGACTTTGACATTTTACACATCTATTCTGTGAATTTTAATGACATATTAAAATTATTCCATAAAATACAAGATAAAATATAATTTATATAATTTAATAAATATTAGAATAGAAAAAGGAAAACATATTGACAATTAACTAATTACATAGAAATATTGCCAATATAGCGACATCTACTACCATAACTATGAAACGCATAACTACAGATCTCTGTAACATCAACAGAGGGCACCAGTAGTACACATAATAATAATTAAATTACTATGGATTATGAAAACGTAACTTTTAGAAGACCACGTACACTTATGCGACGAAAATCTGACATGGATTTGTCGGAGATAAATCTAGATGATACATTTGTCAGTTCTTCATACTCAGAATTATCAATTAAAAGCGTTCCTGACATTTTTAATAGTGATGTTCCGGAAAAAATTGACCTGAAACACCAAATACAAAGTTTAGAAACTGAAAAGCAGAGTGCCCACGAATAAATTATAAATCTAAATTTGGAATGCTTAAATCTAAAAAAAATAATAGAAGAAAAAAACAAACAAATAGAATTCTTAAAAAAATTATCAAATCCTACCATGAAAAAAACCCCAAATGTGTCGGTCAAATTCTCTCAAAAATGTGTAACACCAATAAATAAGAGACTCACCAACATAGGAATTAGGCTACCACGTCAGTTGCACAGGCAACTGACGTGGTAGCCTAATTCCTATGTTCCCCCCCACGGAAGATCTGTAGATGAATCTCCAAGGGGCCGTCCACGTCAAATGGTTACTACACCTTCGACGATAATAACCTCGCCATTGGAGGGTTTTGCATCAGTTAATCAAGTCGAAAGCAAAACGTATTACAATAATAATCCAAAATCCTAGCTAGATGGCGCCCCGTGTCACAAGAAGAAGATACTTATACTAGGGGATCAACAAGTTCGTGGTCTAGCCTCACAGCTTCACTACGACAGAGAAAAAAGAAATGATAACACATATGAAACACTTGGCATAGTTCTTACATACGCAAGATGTTATGACATACTCTGTAACTGTGATAAAGTAATATCAACATTAAAAAAGGTGACATTGTGATCTTAGCTATAGGTTCTAATGACAAAAATCCCTACTGTATATTAGCAAACCTTAGCAATATCCTATACATCTTACGTAAACAAAAAGTCTTTAAACTAGAAACTACTTATAACAAATTTTTAAATATAACTTTACTTAATAATATAATTAAATTGCTTGCTAAAAATTATAATAACTGTTTATATTTAAAGGATTATTACTGTGAGCATTTAAGAAACAGAAAATTTTTATTACAAAGACTTAGCTTTATCATTAACGTAGATATAGAGTTCTTATTACATAATAAAATAATGAATATTAGAAATAATAAGAATAAAAGCCTCTCTCCGCTCAAGCTCCTTAAATGTAACAACACGTCAAAATCAAAATTAAATTTAAGTACACATAATTCTCCTGAATCAATACATGTTCAACTGAGTTCTGACCAAAATAACTCTATTTGCGTAGAGCACAAAAAGGGTACAATTCCCTACTACTTTTCAAAAAAGCGGGATTCGATAAGAAATAACATTAAAAATGACACGTTTTTTCGCGGATAAAAAAGAAAAACATAATAACATAATAATTTTCCACCAAAACATAGCCGGAGCAATTAATAAAGCTGAAGAAATTACATTAGCGCTTACAAAATTTTCGCAAAAAAACACCGAAATAGATATAGTCTGTTTAACAGAAACATTCATAGAAAAAGGAATGGAATCGCTACTAAAAATACCGGGTCATAGACTTATTTCTTCATATTCACGTAACACAAAAAGGGGCGGTACCTGCATACTCGCGAAAAATAGCATCGAGTGCAAAGGTCTAGGGATCGTTAATGAATTTGGAAATAGTTTTAGTTTTGAAGTATCGGGTATTGAAATTATGTCGCCAAAAATGACCATTTTATGTATATACCGGACCCCTAACAGCAATCCTAACATTTTTATTGAAAAATTAGAGGAATTGATGACAAAAATTGCAATCAGATCTAAAAAAATTGTTTTATGCGGAGACTGGAACCTTGATACTCTAAATCCTAATAAAAAATGCCAAGAGCTTATTAATTTATTAAATTTTTTTAATATAAAACTACATATTAATACACCAACAAGAAAAATGTCATGCCTTGACCAGATTGCAAGTAACATGAACGCGTACTCAGCTGAAGTCCACCATCTATGTCTGTCAGATCACGAAACAGGACAAACTCTCACAATTAGGGTAAAAAACAAACGTGAACTGTTTTCCTGGTCAAGATCTATTAGGGACTTTAGCAAGGAAAATATACTTAAATTCTGTAAATGTTTGTCATCAATTCATTTCTCCGAAATCTACCAAATAAACAACTTAAATGATGCCTTCAAAGAACTTCACAAAACATTAGTTTTATTTTTCAGACTTTGCTTCCCTGTGATAATATGTAAACATAATAATAAAAAATCGAATAAATCATGGCTTACAAAAGGTTTAAAAAAATCATCAATTGAAAAAAGAAACCTATATCTAAAATATAAAAGATCTGGTGGCAATAAAGCTATAAATTATAAAAAATATCTAATTTACCACAAAATTCTAAAAAAATGTATTTATAAATCAAAGCAACTACAAAATAATAAATATATACATAATAATAAAAATAAATGCAAAGCAGTTTGGGACATCATAAATAGCAATATTAATGACGTGAAACCCAATTCGGACATAAATATAATTAATTATAATGACAAAGTTTATACGGCTCCTAATGACATATGCGAAGCTTTTAATCATTTCTATATACAATTGACCAACAAAGAATTTAAATTTAAAACAAATGACATTGCTAAAACTCTAATTACACAAAATTTGAAAACTATTTTCCTAACGCCAACGGATAAAAATGAAATTCTACAAATTATAAATAGTCTAAACAACACAAATTCTGTAGGAATTGACGATTTGAACACAAAAGTGATCAAAGCTTGTGCTAAAGATTTAAGTAAAAGCAATATTATTAATCTTTCTTTCGAAGACGGTTCATTCCCTGAAATATTAAAACTATCCATTGTCAAACCTCTATTTAAAAAAGGCAATATATTTGATATAAACAACTACAGACCAGTTACATTAATACCGGTAATATCAAAAATATTTGAGAAAACTATGCCAAAAAGACTACACGCATTTATTACCGCGAATAATATACTTGGATCAGAACAGTTTGGATTCCGTAAAAATAGTAGCACATCTTTAGCCTGTTTTAATCTTATAAAATATGTTACAGAATCTCTAAACGATAAAAAGCCTGTAGTCGCCGTATTCCTAGACATGAGCAAAGCTTTTGATTTTGTAGATCATAAGCTTCTACTATATAAGCTCGAAAAATATGGAATACGGGGCAAAGCCCATGACTGGATTAAAAGTTATCTCACGGGAAGACGACAGTGCGTAGAGATTTCAAAAATTACACAAGGGAAACAAATTACTAGTAGGTCGAAGTTTCTATGCAACGAATTTGGAGTTCCGCAAGGAAGCTTACTAGGGCCAGAACTATTTTTGCTGTACATCAATGATTTACCTAATGTAACAGATCAAAATACTATTTTATTCGCGGATGATACAACAGTAATAATTAAATGTGAGAATGTAGACTCGTTCCAAAATGACATTTGTAATACGGTTGACAAAATAATTTCATGGCTTCAATATAATAATCTAAAAATCAATATCAATAAAACTAAAATTATTCAATTTAGGGACTATAGAACTCGACAAATTGAGTTAAATTTAACCTTTGACAGCATTAAAATAGAAGAAGTTAATTTCACAAAATTTTTAGGGATCATAGTAGACAGACACTGTGATTGGAAAGATCACATAAGCCACGTATGCCTCAAAGTAGAAAAAATTGTATACGCAATTAAAATGTTACGTATCAAAGTCTCAACCGCGGCCGGATTATGCGCATACCACGGATATGTGTCTTCGGTGCTCTCGTATGCGCTATTGCTATGGGGGAACTCTGTTGAAATTGACAAGGCATTTAAGGTTCAAAAGAAGTGTGTAAGAGCCATTTGCGGAGCTTGGCCCTCAGACAGTTGCAAACCCTTATTTCAGAAATTTCGTATTCTGCCTCTGGTATGCTTGTACATTAGGGATATTTGTACTTTTGTAAAATAGAATTCACAGTACTTTCCCAAAAATTCTGATATTAATAATAGAAGTACTACACCAAGACACAAGTATAAACTATATCTGCCTCAGTGCCGGTATGATATCTATAAAAAAAATGTGTACATCAATGCCATTACTGTATATAACAAGCTACCTGACCATTTCAAAAGCTTAAACCTAGATAATTTTAAAAGACAATTGACTAAATGGCTGTTAAATAATTGTTTTTATACATTAAATGAATACATGACATTTAAAGAAAGATAAATGAAAATTACCTTAATTTACAAAAACGATATTAAATATATAATTTTTACTTTTTACATAACATTATAATGATTTTGACATAATATTTTATTAATGAATTTATTTGATTTAATGATGATTATGAATGTTGTTTTTAAATTTACAAAAATGACATTAGATATCTTATTTTTACTTTTTACATGACATTATAATGATTTTGACATATAATTTTAGTAATGAATTTATTTGATTTAATGATGATTATTCGCTGTGAATGTTATTTTTAAATTTACAAATATTATGACATTAGATATCTAATTTTTACTCTTTACATAACATGATGATTTAGACATAATATTTTATTAATTAATTAATTTGATTTTATGATGATTATTGATTATGAATACTATTAAGATTTTGTTGTTATGATGACATGTTGTGCTATAACTTACTTTTTATATTGATTTTAGATACTTGTGACATTTTTTTTTTGTTATGCCCTTTTTTAATAATACTTAAGGGCCGTGATATATAATTATTTAATTTCTTTGACTAATACTAAAATTGTGTGATTTATTTAATTTAATTATTATTTAAATTGTTATGATCAATAATTTTTGATGCTTCTTAATTATTAACTGTATGTCTATATTTTATTTATTTCCAATTTATTGCAATTTATAAATGTTAACTTCACACACCTAACACCTTGCATGTTAAGGATATTTTGCGCGCCATTGTGATGGCAGAATATGGGTTCCTAGTTATTATAATATTTTTAAGACCTTATGTATACCATACTCTTATAATACCAATAAAGGATTGATTGATTGATTGATTGATTGAAGAATAAGGGAATTTTCAAAGATTCTCTAATTAATTGAAATAATGGAAATTAAGCTTAGGCATATAATCTTATGTGGTTTTTTAAATAATGATTTCTAAAGAATCTTTAATTATTACAATTCGAATACATTTTAATACTCCCTGTGTTAGTCTGTGACCTATAATATTACTAATTTATTTTATTAGTACGATACAATTAGTTTGAACAAGATTTGTAGGATTTTCGTGCCGTTTATTTTTCGCATTTTATTTTGCAACCAAAATTATATCAAAATAACAACAGTGAATGTTTGGTGGAATAACATCCAATGTAATATGAATATGCAAAATCCATATTGTGGAGCCCACATACCATGTTCACAGTAATTACAAAAAAACAGACGGAAATACGTTTGATGTAGACTGTAGTATAAATATTTTACAAAACATTGACGAATCCTACACCCATTAAATATTGTCTAAAAGACTTTAACAAAACGAGACGTTTTGTTAAAGTCTTCAACGAAAAAACGTTTTAAGAAAACGAGTTTAACAAGATAGGGAGATGACCTATAATTGTTGGCATCCCCCCAATGATTGGCCCCAAAGAGTTAAAGTACATACCCTGTGTTATGCACCCTTAATTTATGCACAAATAATATATAAAAATCATAATTAAGTATGTAGGAGCACGAGAATACAAAAAAAAACGAACACGCAACCCGTATTGTAATTGTAAAATACCTCCCACCGATATCGGCGACCGTGGCTGGTTACGCAGGAGCCATTTTATAGTGTCCAAGTGTGTGCGCAGGACACAAGAGAAAGGAGAGTATCCTTTCCTTCACTCTCATAACTCAGTGGGACGGATAACCGACACGAAAGGCGAGAGATCAGGCGCAGGTCCAACTTTTTACATGCCCATCCGACGCATGGATTATCTTTCTTGTCACACAATCAGGTGATCAGCCTGCACTGTCCTAACCAAGTTTGGAAACATTTTTTGTTGTTCCGATGCGGGAATCGAACCCGAACTCCGAATCAAGAGCCAAGCTCTAACCACTAGACCACTGTTAGGCCGTATTTTATATGATAAGGGGATAGCCAATAATTTGAAGTAGGGGGCCAACAATTCGCTGTTCGAGGTCAACAATCGGTTGTTTTATTAGTAGAGAATTTCAGATTGTTCTCAATTTTAAAGAATTTGGAAACATTTATGTCTGATTTATCATAAATATCTGACTAACAGTCCCGACGTACGTTGTTCTGGCTTAATTATTATGAACTACAATAAATATAAGTAGTTGTAGGTGTAGGTAGTAGGTGTAGGATAATAACATGATATAATATTAACAATATAAACAAATAGTTAACACCTAAACCTATCAAAGAGCTCTCTTTTCCTTACCCGAAAACGTACATTTTCAAATAAAAGAAAGGCCGCGATATACATCGCTACTTGTCACCTATTCATGTGTTCCTCCCCTAATGTCATCATATCGCCCCTGCAATATTCATCCTATTCTTATGTAAAAACTTTATGAATTTAAGATTTCCAGAAAAACGTGCACACATTGTTATGCCGGATACAATATATTCGAAGTATTTAACGTTACAACTTTTTATGATCGTAATAACTTAAAAAAAGCTATTAAGCATCGCTCTAGTGCGTGCGTGGCCACGTTAGCCTCATTCTGCTACTTAGATAGTTTACCTTTTAATTTGCATTTGTTATTATTGCCTAGTGCCTACATAGTTTGTACCTATTAAAAGACGTAAGAAACAGAATGTACAGGAATTAAATTCTTGATGCTTTTTAAATATTCGCTGCTTTTAATTACCTACTTTTTTATTAAAAATAATATTTTATAACAAACCGATACATTTTCGCTCGCTATAACACATTTTTAAGCAATCAGAGCTATGTTTTCGACAAAATCAATAATATAACATAGAGATATTATATTATATTCCTTAAAAAACCAATAAATACATTTAATTAGTGTTGAATGTAATTTACTTATAACATGACAGTTATTCAATTTGTACTAATCAATTAGAAATGTATGAATGCCATCGACTGTGAGATATTAATTGAGGTTTTTGTATTTAATTATACATGCTTCAAAATATACCAAGTTTGCTGCTAATTTAATTTTATTAAGAGTTATCTAGTTTCTACAGCATTATGAGTGCAACCTATGTACTTCGCTGCACATCATGCAAAATACCTGAAGCTAATGCCAAAATGCCTCGCATTCTATCCGAAACAATAAGCTTGGATAGTAATAACCTAGACTGTTGTCATAAATAACCTTGAATGCTAAATAAACGCAATTTATCGTTTTCATATTATTTCATTCACTTCATAAAAGTACCTGTTGATAGTGGGGCTCACACCGATGATATTTACGACTGAAACTCGGATACATGAGGCACGAGGATATCGATTGTGTGTATAGTGAATTGTAACGAAATATCGTAACGATTTGCTATACACACGATCGATAAAACGGCACAGTTCGGCTTGAGGTCAATTCACACCAAAACAAAACGATACGTGACGTGGCGTTGCAACTTTGAGATAGCTATTCAAAATTAAACTTTATTAATCACATAAGAAAACACACGATTCATTGTAAGAGTACGAATGTCAAGTTGCACCGCGCTGCACAGCGCATGTGCAGTATATGACTGATGTCATATGAAACGTGTATCTATTTGTGTAGTGAATAAAGTTCAATTTTGTATAGCTATCTCAAAAATTACACCTTACACCCTTAAATCGTTACGATTCGATGGAACGTTAGTTGTGTAGCGGCCATTATCAATGTGTGTATTCACACATTGATAATGGCTAGGCTATTGGCTAGATTAAGCTATTGCCTAAAATCTAAAATTAGTATAAATTAATCTTTAACAGAATTCTAGAGCGACAAGAAACAATAAAAGTTTTCTGCACAAAAACTCACTCCCTATGCATACGGAATTCAGGTCCGCTCAGTTATCGGGGCGTGATTTTGTAGCTTGAAAGTATATATTGATTGAACTAACACTTCCCGCTGGGGGATTCGCTCACGTACCGCGCTTAAACGCTACATACCGCTCAATATCGAACTCTTTTAGATCGTTTGAAGTATAAATAAAATTGCATGTAAACTTTTTTACAAAATTGTTTTGAATGCCAGATAACACCAGAATTTTGAACAGAAAACTCCACGAAGTATCACTGATTCAAAGATAAAATAAAAATAAATAAATAAAGCTTTACCGATTCCATGGAAAAATCATATCATTATCATGGAATTCATGGATTATTTAAATTTAGGAATATCTTGTTTACATAATATTATATCGTTTAATTTACAATTTATTGTGAATGAGTACCTACATTCATAGATAGCTTGACAACAATATTATTTTTTTATAAAGCACTCTTCCACCTGTTATCTACGATGGGTCTGTTATTTCTTTTAGTTCCAGCGTAAAAGATCTTGGTTTACACATTGACTCGTCTCTCGGTTGGCAAACCCATATTACTGACGTTTCCTGCAAAGTCACGGGGACCTTGCGATCCCTTTATTGGCTTAAAAATTTCCTTCCTATCCCGGTCAAGACTTTGCTGGTGCAGACCCTTATTTTCCTAATAATCTACTATGGGGACGTGTGTAGTTTCGATTTTAATATCGATAAACTAAATAAACTTGATCGTCTTATCAATAACTGTTTAAGATTTATCTTCAACCTACGAAAATTCGATCATGTTTCTTCCTATCGCTTCAAGCTGCACTGGTTGCCAGTACGTCAGCGCCGCTCTGTGCGGGCACTGTGCATGCTCTACTCATTGCTGCACCATCAACACGCTCTGGAGTATCTCTCTTCTCACTTTCAATATCTCTGCAGCAGGCACGACAAGAACCTCCGATCGACTAACAACGAGCTTTTACTTTGCTCTCCCCATAAGTTTAAAATCGTCCACTCTTCTTTCAATATCCAGGCTATTCTTTTCTGGAATGCACTTCCTCTAGAAATCAGGATGTCTAAAACCAGGGACACGTTCAAGCGCAGGGTTCGTGAATTTTATTTTAAGCAATTGGCAGATTCTTAGTATTTGTTATATAAATATTATTGTAGTCTATAGTAAAAAATTGTTTATCATTATGTAAGATAATATTATAATAGGTATATAATATATATTTATTTCATAGTAATTTTGTATTTCATAGGTATATATTGTTATAATATTTATGTTATCTATCTTTATTTATTTATATTATTGTATTGTATCATGATTGTATCCCTATTTCATTAAGGATTTTTTTGATTTCTTCTTCTCAGCATTTTTTTTTTCACTTTACCGGCACCTATATAATTTTGCTCCTGTAACGCCCAAAGGTTGACTGGTAGATAATGCCATAAGGCATTAAGTCCGCCTTTGTTCATGTTTGTGCATTAGGTTTCAATAAATAAATACATAAATTATTGTTCTTTCCATTATGATTTTAATAAATCGTACAAATTTTGGTAGGTACACTGAGAATAAATACTTATTTAAAAGTGGAAAGTGTAGGTGATAGAAGTCTGATTAGTCTTTTACGAAAATAAGGAATAGTAGACATTTTTTTCGCTGTGATACTAAATTCATAGTTACATAAAACCGAGTCCAAAAGGCGAACTCGGCACCAGTTATCCAATCATTTTAGCTTTTGTAAATTTTAAATCAAAAGAACTGTATTTTATCTAACCTAACGCGATGAAGCTTTAGTTATTTAACATTTTTTTTTGTTTTGTTTTACATTTTACGCATACTGTTTTTATTAGAATATATAAAAATATTCACCTGATGAAAAAAATATAAATTGAACGGGGTCAAACGAACATAAATATCTGATCTTCAGATGTTTTAATGACCCTACGATTTTATAATTTTCGATCGTATAATTTTATAATCTAAAGATCAGATATTTTTAGTTTAAACAGTATTTTTTTACTTTGCCAGCAAGTCATGAGTACGTAAGTTCGTATTCAAATTATCTACTCAACGTTTCTATGCAACTATAAAATGAAATTTCGACTATAAATAAGTCTAGGTCCAGACTATTTAAAACAGGAGACTTCGAGCGAGCGAATGTCGTGTAACGTAACCCTAACCCGGCCGAGATAGATCAGGGGCTTAGCCTTCAAACTAAGCGCTTACTGTCAAATATTGACGCTGAAAATTGTCTTACCGCTTACGTACTGAACTCCAGACAGTGGCACTAACCAAATTTACCACAAAAGTTTAAGCGACGAATTAGCATTTTGAGAACTTGAGATAGTTCTGACGTTATCTTGAGCTAATGTTAGGTATGTATGAATATTGTTACGTGTCTCAAGTATGAAGTACCTATTTAATAAAATTATTGAAAACTAAGATAAGAATTATTGTAATAAGTCAATAAGCCTATGCATTGAATTTTTCCCTATATTTTTAAAAAGAAATTATCATAATAAATCATTTAATTCTCCATGCCTAAATTAATTTCAACTAATATTCATCAAGTCAGCATAATATTAGCTTAACCCAATAAATTCTGGTGACGTGCTAACTTGAATTTGAATTTTAAACTGACGGTGCTAGAGTTGATATTTACTTACATGTTTATGTGTGTAAAGATGGGGTATGCGATATTGCATTTGAATAACGTTATTAAGCACGTGATTGTGCATGTTCTTGGAAGTGGTTGGCCGTGGAAACGGCGTGTAGATTATATTCATTTTATAAGGTACTGTCAGAAACAGAAGTGCTTGATGTGAAGAGAGTTATCGCCGAGTCATCGTTTGACAATTTCTCATTGTTCAGACCCTCTTTTGTTTCCTCTAGGCTTTGAATAATATTTGTTTTTATTTGACAGTACGTCGTCGGTGTTTCGCTGACAAGCAATGACTTATATATTCGTGACGCTTTTGGATTATTGTACTGAATGTACACGAATTTTGCAGTTGTTAATACAATTAAATAATGTCTATTGTATTATTGAAATAATGCCAGTTTTAATATTATGTTTTAACTACTTTTAGTACATTGATTAACTATGATCTAAAACTGACACAAAACAGCGTAACAACCTATAATTTCTGTAAGATAAGATATGTATTTAAACTAGTTTAAATTTCTATCTAAGCCACTATTCCCCTCGGTTGTTCAACTCACTTTGTAGTCATCGCGTCGACGTGTACGCAAATATTGTTACGTTTTATGCAACGTTCAGACATAACGTCGTTACTTTCTGACACCTACTTACTTTATATTGCCTCCATGTTATTTATTTCGTATGCACTGGAATTAAAAAAGAACTTTTTAAAATTATTAACTTGAACTTAGCTTATAAGTAAATTGTGATTTGTAAGATTGAAATGAAGGAAGTTACCAGTTACACATACATTTGACGAATATATAATATTTTTCATCAAATAGAAATAATGCGTTACGTGAGGTAAAGAGGGTTGAGCCCCGGTCTGATAAATATTTCTGTGACTCTTTTAATTTTTTTATCAGAACACCGAACGAAGCTGGCCTAGCTGGGCTAGCACCCAGGTATTAATTAATTATATTCTCATTAATTATTGTAAAGCTACATAAATCTTAATTTGTTACTCGGGGCGAAGACGTGCAATTATGGGTAAGTACTATGGACTTATTTATTCTCAAATTAAAGCTTTCCAATCATTTTAAAGCCCACCAAATATATATAATAAATAACAACTTATTTAATAAACAGGTTTTCTTTCATTAAAAATAATGTATGTGTGTATGTAAAACATAAATGATGTTTTGTATGTTAAAAAGGAAAACAATATTATGTTTAGGAAGTGCATACCTGAGGTAAAATCCTGGCGCCAGGGAATAATATCAAAAGCAATTTCCTCACTTTATTCCGAAGCATAATGCGAATACAAGAAAAACAAACTTTTTCTGCGAAATAATATTTTTTCACCTCGTTATTCTATATTATGTTGGTAATTGAGTCTTTTTTATAATATTATTTTGCAAATATTAAAAAAAAAAAAAAAAATGTTAATATTTAAAATATTTTTGAGATAAATACGCTGCGATATGGTGTCAAGCAGATTATCTTTACTAATATTATAAAGAGGAAAAATTTGTTTATTTGTTTGTTTTGCAATAGACTACTTGACCGATTTTTGTGATATTTGATAGATATATAGATTAGACCACGGGAAAGGACATAGGTGACTTTTTATCGCGGAAAAATGCACGGTTTCCGCAAGATTAACGTAAAGTTACGGGCAACGTCTAGTTATATAAAGAAAGAAATAAGCAAAGGTAATAAAACATACATATTATATCATTGGTAGACCGATAGGTAAAGATGAAGTAATAAGTTACAATCTTAACATATGGTTATCGTCTCAGTCATAAATCTGCTGTGAACCGCAGCTCTGGCCACTCCTTACTCAGGTCACCTGAAGCTATCTATTTTGCACGGTGAACACAAGGGACAACTTGTGGCTTATAAACTGTATGTATTGATCTGTGTCGTAAACTTCAGGATATTATGTTTGTTTGTTACAGCCGAGCGTCATTATTCAGGGAGCTTAGACAAAGTTTAATACCGAAACGATAATAAATTTTTAAAAGAATAATTCATTTATATTTAACCTTTTACTATTATCATAAATGTAAAAGTTTGTAAGGATGGATGGATGGATGGATAGATGTTTGTTACTATTTCACGCAAAAACTACTGAACGGATATTGATGAAATCAGGTACGGTATTAGTTTAAGATTTGGATTAACTTAGGCCACTTTTTATCCCGAAGAAAAACAGTGTTTCCGTAGGAAACTATGCTTACGCGGGAGGCGCCGCGGGCAAAAGCTAGTTATAAATAGAGCATAGACGAAATATGTGGGATAAGCAACATCAGTACCATACATTTTGTGCTTTGCTAACTTCGCTATCGTTACTTTGCCACTGTTACTTTGGCTAAGCCTCCAGACATTGCAGTAAGCCGTAAATATTATATAGGTAGCACACGTATAGAGAAAAATCTGAATTAAGTAACCCCCGTCTTTGTCTAGCAGTAAGCTAGCTGATGATGATGAATTATAGCTAAGATTACTCTCGATCTTGTCAGCTTTAAAAAAAACGAGATTAAAAATTGTTCATCCGTTTGGGAGCTACGATGTCACGGACAGACACACAGATAGACACGGTTAAAATATGTTGACACATCAGGAGTTTTACACTAGTTTTATCTATACTAATATTATAAAGAGGAAAAGTTTGTTTGTTTGTTTGCATTGAACAGGCTCCGAAACTACAGGACAGATTTTGATGAAGATTGGCACAGATGTAGAATAGGCTACGGGGAAGGACATAGGCTACTTTTTATTCCGGCAAAATATACGGTTTCCACGGAGTCTTTTTTTGCGCGCACGAAGTCGCGTTCAACATCTAGTTTATTTATATTTTAATTTATTAATTAGTAACTAATTGTACTGTTTTATATTTCACTAGGTGTTTCTTGACTTCGTACGCGGAAAAAGAAATCTCGCACGAACCGTACTCTTTGCTGAGATAAAAAGTAGCTCTTATGTTATTCCACCTAAACTACTACCGTACCGAACATTATTATAAAGAAAAAATATAAAGAAAAAAAACACTTGATCAGTATTTCCTTCTCCTTATAATTTTATTCCCAAACTTCAATATTGAATTGTCAAAGCCTATGCTGGCTTTACTCTGTTATTCACACTGATTTGTTTTCTTGCCCCAATAAATTTTAGTTAATTGAGAAATCTAATATTAAGAATTTTCAAACTAATTTAGACTCTTGAGAATAACTTTGTAGCAATTTAACATGCAAATATGGTTTTGTAAATGAACAACTTGTAATTACGAGAAAATTTAAACGATATGGTTAAATAGCCAAAATTAAGATGCTGATATAAGGAGTAATTATTGTTTCTAATATTTAACAATCAATTAGTTAAGAAGTTATAATACCTCTAAATTAAAATAATGTGAGAATTAGTTTTTATCAGTTAACTGCGGTAGTTAAAATAAAATTGGTTTATCTATAATTGTTCAAGATTTTTAATTTGCTAGTTTTACGAGGCCTTGTTTAAGCATTCAATATTATAGAAACAGTTAAGTACAGACTTTAATAACGCGGTGTGCATTGTGAATATTATGATTATATTCAACCCCCGTGTTTATTGTAAGTAATCACTAATATATAATTTTCTCAGCATGTCAACAATTTATTTAATCTTATATAAAATACTCAAGTTTTATTCTTTGCCTTTCCTATAATACAACAACATATGTTAAAATTGTTCGTCACGAACCTCACGCTTAAAATTTTTAGTTTAGCAGTTTTCTGATTGCTTGGGACCTATGATGTTTTGTAGATAAAATTTTTGTTAAACAGCGTAAAACAGTTTAATATAAGTTACAAGAAGATAATATAAAAAATACAAAAATGTATTCTCATTTGTTATTAAATAGAAAGAACTAAATTTAGTCTGACAAATTACCCAGAAACAGAAAACCTGAGAGACTAACGACTGTTTTTACGACTAACTTAGCGCGCTAATGTCCGAGAGAGATAGCCATATCCTCATTAATTTAATGCTAAAAAGAGACGGATATATCCCCATTAATTTAGTTCAATGTCATTAAACAGAACGTGTTAATCCGGAATATAAATGGGGAGGAAAACTGCCTGATCCCGTAAGATGTACGTAAATTACTTCCCACGAACAATCTTAGTAAATTAACTGAAATATTTTAGAAACTTAATTATTTCGATGGCAATCTATGTTAATTATACAAATATATAATTTCACTTCAATTTGATTTATACATTTCGTAATTATAATAAATATATTTTTAGGTTTTAATTTCTATTGTAAATTGTCTTTACGGTCAACCACTCTCATGTATATATTTATTTATTATTAACTATTGTTAATATCATAGACCAATCATACAATATATAATTTATCGATTATGTTCGCAACTGGGTCATCAATAAACTATCGACCTTTATTATGGTTAGACCTACAAATATGTATAAGTAATAAGCTCACAGTAACCTAACACTGCACTGACCCAAAATATCGAAAAACAAAGTCCACTTATGAATTTTTAACTCCCCAGGAAGTAAGTGACAAATTCAATTACGAGGGCGGGTCAATAAGTCCGTGACTTTTGGAATAAAATACAGATTTTTTGATAAATAAATCATTTTATTTTTCAACGTAGTCCCCCTTGAGCTCTATACACTTTGTCCAACGCTTCTCCAATTTTGTTATCCCTTCCAAAAAATATGATTTGTCGAGGTCCTCAAAATAGGCCTTTGTTTGCGAGATGACTTCATCATTGGAGTCAAATCTTTTTCCACCGAGCCATTTTTTCAGGTTTGGGAACAAGAAGTAGTCACTCGGAGCCAAATCTGGAGAATAGGGTGGATGTGGGAGCAATTCATAGCCCAATTCATGGATTTTTGCCATGGCAACTGCACATGTGTGCACCCTTGCATTGTCTTGGTGAAAAAGAACTTTTTTCTTGGCCAAATGAGGTCGGTTTTTTTTCAAATCCTCATTGAAGCGGTCCAATAAGTTGGCATAATATTTCCCATTAATTGTTCTTCCCTTTTGAAGATAGTAATGTGGATTATCCCACGTGCATCCCAAAAAACAGTCGCCATTTTTGTCGCCAACATATTGGCTGACAAACCCACCTTGGCCTTCTTTGGCGCCGATTCACCCTTAGAAACCCACTGTTTTGACTGTTGTTTGGTCTCTGGTGTGTTGTGATGGATCCATGTTTCGTCCACGGTTACAAAACGGCGCAAAAACTCCTCCATATTGTGATTAAACAACGCCAAACCTTCCTGTGAAGTTGTTACACGATTGCGTTTGTGGTCGACTTGCGGAAAGCTTTCTCATGCCCAAGTGATCATTCAAAATTGAAACCACTGAGCCATGCGAGATGCCTATGGCTTCCACAATCTCTTGCACTTTCAATCTTCGGTCGGCCAACACCATATCGTGAATTTTTTCGATTGTTTCGGGTGTAGAAACCTCAACTGGGCGTCCAGGACGTTCGACATCTTCAGTGCTTGTACGGCCACAACGAAATTCAGTAAACCACTTTTTTACCATTGAAATCGATGGTGCAGAGTCCCCATAGTATTTATCAAGCTTAGCCTTGGTCTCGGTAATGGTTTTTTTTCGCAAAAAATAATGCTTAATAAGCACACGAAATTCACTTTTGTCCATTGTTTCCTTAAGTTACTGGATAGTCTGATAAAGATAGCTGTAAAACACAAACTAACTGACGCAGCAAGTTCAAATTTTGATAGGAGTCAACTGACAGATGCTTGTTGACAGGAGTAGTGTTGCTTTTTCAGTAAGGAGGTTAGAAATTCAAAAAGTCACGGACTTATTGACCCGCCTTAGTACTTTCCAATAGAATGGACCACTGGAGCTGACAACATATTTTTTTATCATTAGCTACATTTTTATTTTAAATAAAATTTGTTTTTTTACTTAAATGAGGTAATTTTTCTTTAGGCTACTTAATAAAATATTTTTGATTAATCCATGTAATAAGGGTTACAATAAAAAATAAATATTTTAAGCTTTTGTTAAATCTATACCCGAATTCCCATAATAAACTTACATTTTTGTATTTTAATTGTATTGAATTATAAATCAATCGTCTTGATTTTATAGATATTTCGGAGTTTGGACCAATCAAAACAGGATTGACGTTGGTTTGATGAGAATACCATTTTGCAGTTTTAACATATCGGGAATGGATGATAACTATATTATTGCAGGATTTGATGCGCAGAATCAAACATAAGTTAAAATTTACTAGTACTATTTTTTTACTATATTTTTATGAATATTACAACTTATACTAAATATTTTCAAGGGAATTGGGCGGCGTTGGTCGCATTACTGCAGGAGGTGGGCTAAATACTGTGATATTTTGTCTCATTTCAACGAATAATCTTTTGATAAAATATGAATAACAATTTATTGATTAACTGTACTACTGTGGACATGCGACGACGGGGATGTAATGTTGTTGTTTATTTCTTAGATTAATAACTATAAAAATGAGTTTAGTATGGTACACGTTATAGTAAAACTTTTTAAAAAAAGCGACATTTGTACTGCTTGACAAAGCTTCCTAATAAAGATAAAATAAAACTCTACATCTCCATGATGATTGATTGTTTTAATGATGATTAAACATGATGTGATTATTTTAAGTCAGATCCATGGTTCTGAATTAAAATAATCACCGGAATTTAGAAAATCTAAATAAGTTGTATGTCTAAATTAATCAAAAAATAAAAGCAGCAATGAAATATTAAAACCCTCTTAAAAAATAATTTAAAGGGAATGACCATCAATTTTTATATTTAATGTTCGTAGACACGCTACGATGCTGCTATGAAAAGCCTACAATATTGCATAATAATTATAATTCTACTTTTAATTATGAAATATTTTCATATCTGAAATAAAATTAACGTACTGTAAATAAAATAATTGTAATGTAATGGCATATATTAAAATCTAAAGTAAATTATAACTTCAATCTTTTACAATTACTATAAAACAGAAAATACAAAGTTATATTTTATAATATAACGTTATATTTTTTAAACGTTTTTCACAACAACACATCAACAACAAGAAGCATTAGAAAATTTCACAATGTCGGTTTTACTGCGTCCTTCAATTTTTATTTCTAAATAAGCATGGCTCTTCCTGACCTTAGAGCCTCTGAGGTCTTTATAGTAAAAATGTAGCCTCCATTTTATTAATGTGTGAAAAAGTAATGAAATTTAAATAAGACTTAACTAGTCGTAAAATTTAAACTTCGTAGAGCTGCTACGCCGCGCTACGTGCGTCTACGGCTTACAGCGAGCCATCATTAAGAGTAATAATTATGTCATTAAATTTCATTTCAGAATTGAAACTTGTGGGCTGTTTACAGCTTCATTAATTCGGTAATAGATATAAAACTGCCGGTCCTCAGAATTGAAATAATAGTCATAATAATATCATACACACAAAATACATATTTTTAAGATAATTCAATATTAATAAAAATATCTCATTATATGACGTAAGGAAAATTATATTTTATTAGTGTGCGGATTAGTTTGAAATTATGCGTTTTGAAGCTTCAGAGTGAATTTATTATTTTTATATTTCACTACTTTATTTAACATGTTTGTTTGTTTGTTGCATTGAATAGGCTCCGAAACTACTAGACCTATTATGATGAAGTTTAACACAGATATAGAGTAGACCACGGGGATGGACATTAGCTAGTTTTCAATGCGGCAAAATGTACGCAATATTTTGCACGCACGAAGTCGCGAGCAAAATCTAGTTTTTCAATAATTAATAAAAAATACGTAATTTTACATAGCAATTACTATGGTAAAAGTTTTTCAACACTTAAAACATAAGGAAGATTATTAACCGACTTCCAAATGGCGGCGGAGATATTATTTAAAAAGAAAGATTTTTTTTGTTGTATCGTAATATTAACCTAATCAAACGTATAAACTCGATTTACGAATCTGCGTAAAAAATTAAAGTTCTGTAACCCAACGAAATAAATACCATAACCGAGTAAATATAGAACTTACCGTAAGCAAAACAAGCAATGCTCCTCACATTGATATTCCACAGGCGTCGTACGGTCGGCAACTACACTACACCACACACACGTCCGCTCGCTCCGGCGGCCGCGCGACTAGTGACGACCAGGTGACAACACGACCATTGATACACGCGACACTGAGATACGAACAATCGGTTAACCAATATAGGGGAAAAGATACATAAAACTAGGTGTTTTAGGCTAATGTTAATAATATTTGGAGCAAGTGATATCTATAATCTATACGCCACTGATATACGCGACCGCAATAGCTAATTTTTCTCGGGTTACACAATTACAAAGCTAGTTTTCTAGCTAATAATATTTAGAGCATTTTGCTCTTATGCATGGTAATGAACATAGTTCGAAAATTAATGTTTCTTTTCGTTCGGAAAAGGGTCCTTAATTATATAAATAATGCCAGTGTGATACGGATAATCGGAAAACCTACAGAAAGTTTTAACAGCAGCTATAGATATTCGAATAAAATATTAAATTGTAAAATAAGTTAGAAATTTTACAATTTGTCATTGTTAAAAAGTAGCATTAATGTTATATTTATGCAACATTATCCAACAAGCTGCATCACATTTTAATGTGAAACATCAGATGATTTGTCTAAACGATTTCAATTTGTTCGAGATGAATGAGCCATTCATTGGTTTTAAGGTTTAATATTAATGTTTAATTAAAAATATTTTGAATCGAATTAAAAATATTTTCATTATTGAATTAAAATGAGCATTTGAATAAAACAGTAAAATCATTGAATGTATAATTTCTATTGTCCCTGTTGGCATATAATTGAAAGGTAATAATTATTATGTTTCGTAATGAATTTTAAATATAAGTAAACAATTTTAATACACCCATAATTTACAATGAAAATAATCTAATATGACCCATGTGATAAAATAAATTTTGTATTTTTTTTTTATTTTTTCTTTAATTTTTTTTATTTATTATGCGAACGAGAAGTATTTTAAAAATATTTTTTCAGGCTAGTTTTCTGTGAGGCCAAGTTATCATCATTGCGAGACTGGACCAAACAAGCAAGTCCCCTCCACGCACAATATAATTTCAATCAAAGTAGTGTACAGACGCAATCAACGTTTACAAAGGGAATTAATTTCTAGTCTAGGACCTAGGACATGGTGGTTTAGTGAAGACGTAGCCCTGACATTGCACTACTTATTATTATTAATATACTTATTAAATGATAACATCTCATTGGTTCCAAGATGTACCTTATTTATAATGCGTGGGCAAGCGTATGTAAGTATATGACGCTATTCAGGTCAATTCAATAATGAGTAAAATTCAGTTTTGAATAGCTATCTTAAAAATGCAGCGCCATGTTGCGTATCGTTTTGTTTTGGTGTGAATTGACCCTTTATTTGCAGAGTATATACGTTGATTGTAGAATCTATTATAATATTAATGTTTGATATAAGTATATAATATAGTATCCATGTAATAAAGATATTGAAAACTTCACAAATTGACAATATTTAAAAGTTTTGAAATCAACCTGTTATTAGGTAAAAGTTTTTGGAACCTTCAAAATTACAATATTGAATAATTACATAATGATCCATTGGCGTAGTGGTCAACTAACTTCAAACAAATAACAAGAAATCGATATGGATTAAAGTTCCTATCCTATTCATAAATTTACCTACAAACATGATATTTACATACACTAGTCTAGTCACATTAATCTTGCCCCGAGGTTAGTCTCTGAATAACTTGTATTACAGGTATCATGGATAATGGATATCAAATAAAGGTTTTTACCGAACATAAATACTGTTACCCATTACCCAAAACCGAAAAAGCCATCCTTTGTGAGCTATAAACCTGCGTCAAGTTGTCAAGTAGGTCTGAGTTTTAAGTATTACGTGTGTCTTAAATTGGCAAAGTAACCAGAACATTTAAATTTATTTTATTTTATTTATTTATTAACCAAAACAACAAAAAAAAATCTTTTTTAGTTTGTTGTCATCATCAGAAGCCCTACCTTTTATGTTGATGACTTCACAATAATTTGCCTATTTATTATTTAATAAAATGAATGCCTATTTGATATCTTGTTGCATAAAAAACCTATTTAGTTTTAATCAAAAAGCTACTGAATGTAGGCATTTGAATCGCTTCACTGTAATTATGCCTTTGAATTTTCCTTTGGTTTTTGTACGGAGCGGGGCTTGAATACTCGAGACGACGACATCGATTTTATCCTTTTGTTACAGCGTTCTAGTACTTATTGTTGAACAGTATAATTGAATTTAATGAGTAAATATGATTACCTCTAATCCTTATTCAGCTGCAGCAGCTGAGCTCGTTAAATCGGTAGTGAAAACGAGACATAGCCGTGTAGCTCCATGCACACGTAAAAATTTTGGACCGCGCATTGGACTGCATTCCAAGCCGCGGTTAGATCTGTGCGATTTGGACTGCGGATTGAACTGTCGTGATAATTATGACTAAAAATGCGTGCACGGTTTGGACTGCCGGCGTCATACATAATATTCAGTCGATGTTGCGGATAAGACTGTAGAAAATACGTTCGCATCGACATGCCATATTGGACTGTCAGTCCCACGCATCGTGTTCGTTTCGGAGCGAGGGTACATTAGTAATATACTTTATATATTTAAATATTCTTTGGAGACGGTTGGAACAGCGAGTGCTGTTTCTCACGGTCCGATCGTTACGTATGAAGAGCGCTATGTCTTATAGAAAAAGAAATTTATGTAATCTAGTAGATTGAAGTAGTGTAAAACGGCCATAGATATTATTATTATATTTTTCATTTCTCCTTAAGGGGTATTTTACGAAAGCTGCGGGCTTGTAGCCAAGGTACTTCAGGTAAAGTATAAAATTAAGCAATGGGCAAGAATTTCCTGACGATTCCGCATGTATTGAGGATTACAGCCTTTTGCAGGATGATATAAGTAAGTGGATGGATGTTGAGTGTTTTAAGACTATTGTGTAATTTTTTTATTATTATTAACTAAAATTATCACAGAAACAAAACCCGTTTCTCTTCAACTGAAAAAATTGGCAACTTATTCGATAAACAGACATGAAACTCATTCAAACAGCATACATTTTTTGTTTTGTATGTAAAATACTATGTTTACATATTTAAGATTACATACTATTATATTTGTGATCATAAAGTGAAAAAATGAAAATTCTTTTTGTTCTCTATTGTAAAGGAAAAAGTTTCATAATTATATTATTATTAGATTTCAATTCATTTCCACGTATTCAAACAATGTGAGCACATGCAAAAGAAGTCTCCGGAACCAGCCTACGTAGTATGAGATTTGTAATTTACAACTTTATACCTACGTTGTAAATAGGACACCCTAATATAGGTTCTAAGCCGTGAAGAATAAAAGCTGCAATCGTGTAAATAAAATTACACAAAATGAACGAGTTAGTGTTTGTAAAAAGTACGTTAATAAAGGTGGTTGGGAGTAAATCCGGTCCGTTCATTTTGAAAGAGAATTATGGAATAAAAGGCGACGTACCGAAAGTAAAAGTAAAAGTTTCCTTTTTACACCTTTGTCTATTGTAGTGAATATTTTCAGGATTTTATGAACGTATCACAATTATATTTATTTAATTGACTAATTCAGTGTTGCTTCTACTTCGATGACGCAGATACCTTTATTTTTGTTTAAATTGTTAGTCATCATGTCTTTATAAAAAACTGACCAAGTACATAGTGCGTATAATAGGGTTCCGTAGTCACCCGTTCATGATTTTATTTTCAATATTTTACATGTTTACCTATTTCGCTATTTTTGTTTTCCTAGTATGCACATTTTATTTATTTATTTATTTATTATACTTTATACACACAATATGGTACAGAGGCGGGCTTAATGCCTTGTGGCATTTTCTACCAGCCAACCTATGGGTGATGCAGAGACAGTGTAAGGTAGATGCATATTATTAAAAGGAAACATAGATTTTGAGTATATATAAAATATATAATAATAATAATAAATACTACCATATAAATACTAATATAACTCTTTATTTAAAATTAACCTACTTAATATTTTAATATTTTAATTACTTAATATTTTAAATATGTAAACCTAATAATATATAACATAACAAGATATCTAAATAATTTACTTATTTATTCTAGTCTATTTCTAGTCTGCCAATGATTTTATGTATAGTTCACGAACTCTGCGTTTGAATACATTTTTTGTCTCAGACATCCTAACTTCTTGGGGTAGTGAATTCCAAAGGAGGATGGATTAATATGGAAGGATGAATGGACAAGGGAGGAGCTATGAGAAGGACAAAGAAGGAGCAAATTATTTGTGGAACGAAGATTTCTATCATGGCTACTGCACAGATATTTAAAAAGGAGTTAGGTAGTGAGGAACAGAGGGGGAGTGAAGAAGGGAATAGAGTGTGCCCGTAGAGAACGACGCTATCATATTGGCAGCCAATGAAGCTTAGAGCGGAAGGAGGAGATGTGGTCGTACTTACGGAGGCCAAAAACAAATCTTATACAATAATTAAGGAGCCGGTCGAGTTTGTTGAGTAGGTCTGCATTAAGGTCGAAGTAGCAAATATCACAATAATCCAGTATTGGGAATATAAGGGCTTGAACTAGCATAGTTTTTATATTGGAAGGCAAGAAATTTTTCAGACGGTAGAGAGATCGCAAGCAACTGGTCACACTATTACCAACATTAGCGATTTGGGTACGCCAGTCAAGATTAGCATCAATATATAAACCGAGATCTTTAACTCACGAGCTGAGAGGAATAATGTTGCCGTTATAGATAATAGGCGGGAGACATCCTGTGTCAACTCTACTCAATAGTCTTGGACTTCCTAATATAATCGCCTGACACTTCGTGGCATTCACTGACAGTCCGAAGTCAGTGGACCAGGTGCGATTAGCGTTTAGATCTCGGTTTATATCATCGATGGCAGTGCACAGATATTCAACCCTTTCTTGACAGTACACTTGCAAGTCATCAGCATATAGATGATACGAAGTACGAAGAACATAGGAAATTGAATTTATAAATAAAGAAATATAATATATATATAACAATCGGAAATCTGAATATTCAATAACAATAACGGGAAACAAAGTAGAAAAAAGAAGATAGCGAATAGAAAAGCACCAAAAACTAATACTTATTATACGAAGTACTAAACTCAGTATTAAATTTTACCAAAAAAACATTAGCCGTCATTAGAGGAAGTTACCGATGGAGTTACATTTTGGTACTTTATCAAAAGGGGCTGGAGCAAGACTAAGGTCGTCACTTTGTGGCGTTTACTATCGGAACTCTTAACGACAACAGTACCATCCTGAGTCCAACACGCCCTCAGGCCAAAGTGCATCTTCGCCTTACTAAACACTGTCTGTCTTGCCTTCGTTAAAAACTCTCTAACAAAATAGGGTGTACCCTTCAGCTTAGTTTTAGCTCTAAAGACAGCGCTTTTGATATCAGCAGAGGAGAACTTAACCAGTATAGGCCGGCTTTTGTGTTGACTGCCGGGAGTCAAAAGGCCACCCAGTCGATGACATGCCTTGATGAAATTTGCTGTTTTTCATAGCAAGTTTCTGGTGCACTATTTTCAGAACTGAAGACACACAGTTTTCACTACTATGCTCGGGAACACCAGAGATAATCAGAAACTTTCTGCGAGATCTGGTTTCCATGATATCCACAGCCCTGGAACACTCGGCTATTTGTTTTCGGAGCAAGTTGAGCATGGAAAAAGTGAGCTCACGAAATGTGCGGAACTCCTCATCAACTTTAGCTACTGTGTCCTTAGCGGCTCCACATTGCAACTGTGCCTGAAGCTCCTCCATCTTCTTCATTACACATTCCTCTAAGCTTTGCTGTGCCTTTTGGATGTCGTTTAGGTTGTGATAGACTATTTACAAGTTCGTAAACACTATTTACACTAATTACATCTTGTAAATAGTGTAAAATATATTTAAGTTGATAATCAGCTGACAGGTGGTGATTAGTTATATGGTTAGACTGTCACATAAAGTTCTACCAACATAAAACCTTCAAAAAACCGTATGTATTGCACTAGAATTAATAATAACTTATGCAAATAATTTATTAGAACTAATTAATATAATTAATAGAAATGTAGAGACATGTATTAACTTTATTTACACCTACCCGAAAAGGTACAAGTTAGGCCTACATAACTCCTGAATTAATAAAGTTATCTAAGCCATTATAGTTTATCTTTCAAGTTCATTACAATATGCACTTTCACATATATTTTTTTTCAGATTTTTCGAGTCAACCGTTTAGCGCTTAGATGAAGAAGGATTTTAGCAAAACAATACGAAAAAATTTTTTTAGTATTAAGTATATTAATTTTAGTTTATTTCAGTTTATATTATTGGTTTGGTTATTAATGTTATCTTTTATATGTAAATTTTAAAAGGACACTGGCGAATCCTGACTGATTTTCCATCTAGAGCGGCCAAGTTTTGAACATATTATGTGGTTTTTTATGTACTATACATAAAAAGTTATCAAACAAAACATATGTATTATATTTTTAGGACTTGGAAATAAAAAGATATGAGTCTTCGAATATCAGAGAATTCATGTGCAAAATGTGTACTTATCTGTGGTAATAGTTGTCATCATATCTGTTTAATCTATGGTTTTCATGCTGTAAATTATTAAATTGAGGCGTATAACTCCATCTAGTGGCCTATTTAATAGATTTGCTTTTAATTGGAGTATAAAGTTTTTTTTATTTTTCTATAGTTGAGCAGTTTTATGAAAAAAAAATTACCTTGGGTGCGAAAAAGATCCCTTAATACTATATTTAACCTATAAAAAATAGTTATTATGTTTGTTTTCGTAACGTGAAAGCATTTATTGTTTATCTGTTAGCATATTGCGTTTCCAAACAAACTAGTTATTAATTTAATTACGTAATTGACATCACCACTAATAGATGTCGCTTTTCCGCAAACCGCCCGTAGGGAATTTTATAGAACAATAGGTTAGTTTATATTTAATGAATTATCTTTTATCCCCCGAGTTTCATGTATGCTTTTTTTGTTCCTATGTTCATAAAGTACAAGTTAAAATAAATAATTTTTGTAACCACGTATTTTAATTACCAGGCAGCAAATGAATGGCGACTTGCCGATCTCCTTTTATTATTTCTATGAGATAAAGAAATCTAGACAAATGGAACATTTATTACTTACTTACTGCGGCGCAGCGAAATGAATTGAGTCTTGGCCTTTGACACTAGAGTACGCCATTTCGTCCGGTCCTGTGCAAAATCTTGCCAGGTCTCTCACACTCCTCAGGTCCTTCTCCACTTGTCCCTCCAGCGATAGCTTGGGCGTCCCATCTACGGGTCACTCGCCTCACAAACGCTAGTTTATTACGACTACAACATGACCTGAACAAAAAGTGTACCAATTGTAATTTTTATAGAGTTGGTAATAACTCAGCGACCCAGGGAAAGGTAAAGCAAAAACCACGAGAAGGACTATAAAGTTTGATTAGATTTCGTAACAGGCCACAGCGATGTACATTAGAATGCGTGAATCGCGACCGACGTAATTGAATTTTCTAGGTCATTGCTCCAGATTTGGAATATAGGGTTGAAAATCAAACTAAAAAGACAATTTATTATAACTAGTGATCGAAATTCAACCATATAATTTTTTTTTATTAAAACATTTGGGCTCTTTTGCATTTACATAAAAGCAAATTGACAAAAGTCAATGTGTAACGTAATCAAACGTATGGTTGTGTGAATTTTTAATCTGAGGTAGTGTGTTGATGTTATTTTTATTGATTTTAGGTTTTATCGAGCATCATTTAAAGCTTTTTTTAATAGCTTTCTACTCACTTTCCTTATATTTGATCAGTGTCAAATTTTATAATCTTCTGGATGAATAATAATATGAACCTAACATATTTATAAGATAGTAAATTCGTTGCAAAAATGTACTAAAAATAAGCTTAAATATCCGTTACATGTACACAAATAAAATTTTGTCAGAGATTTCCCAGAAATTTAGCAATGTATCAACAAGCTTTAGAACCGATACCCAGCGTACTTCCAGGAAAAATTCTCTTTGTTTTAACTTCCTAGTATTGGCATTGGTGAACAAATAAATAATAGGTTATTTTTTTACCGTTTCAAAAAATATGACACATTGTAAAGTTAGGTACATAAAAGTTTTAACGATAAAGCTCTAGTTTTTTAAAATAGGAAAATCTTTAAAGAAATTATGAAATAAGTTCCCCCTAAAGCTGTTGCTGCATAAATAAAGGTTCTCGATTGGCCGCGCGGGTTATGGGGTGCACATTGCAAGCTCCGCATAGCCAATTCATTGAAAAATACTGTAGAAATAGGATGAAAATAATATTTGATTTCATTTTTTTCCAAATCGTTATAAAGTTTAAATGAGTAAATAATGATATTAAATTGATAGTGCCTTTTCTTGCCCGTGGTTCGGTATCCTCGCGGCCACATTTAGCCGTATCATATAGCCCGTTTGTTCTACGACATCGAATCTTCGTTAGTACTGACTCCCGAAGTTATTAGTGCCGTACAATCTTTTCACTATTCATTCTATCCTACGATGAATTACAAAAAAAAACACATACAATTTCATACAAAGAATATTTGGCCGTATTGCATCGCGTAGTTCCACTGCTACATATCTACGCTTGGTGCGGTCCCACCTTTACCATAATGATTTTTTTTGTATAATAGAATGTAAGTAAACTAATGATGTAGGTTGTATTACTAATTAAACAATTTATGAAAAAAAATTGAAACTGCTATGTGTTTTTTTGGTGCATCTTAATTACTAAACTACACATAAATATTATATTTTTTTAAGTTTATCAAGTAGTAATACCTCAATATTGCTGATTATATAAATTAAAATATAAATTTTACATAAACTCGTCTCCCAATTATTATACCCTGATTTCTTGAACGAAACAAAATAATCACAGTAGATACCTACTTTCTTGTTTTAATCTTTTTTATTTGTTTTCACTCAAACATAATTTATGTACAATATTAAAAACTTTAAAACTTTAAACAATTATAAAAAATGTATAATATACTAGCGTACCTAAACATGAGGATTAAATGAATAGAACTTTTTTAAAGTTGTCTTTATTTTATGGTTGGCCGTTTGAGTGTCAAAAAAGTATAATGTGCCAACCCTGGTTTAGTTCAGGGATTATGCATGGCCTCGCGGTAAGGATTTTCTTTATCTGCGTTAAGGTGAGATACATCAAAGAAATAACGTGATTTCACTATTATGCCTTAAATTAAACCAGAATAAAAATTATAGTAATATTTTGAACATAGTATAAACTCCTTATTTCAGGTTAATTGCTTACTACATTTGTGAGGGGCTAAGTATATTCATTCCATTCCATTCCATTTTTTAATATAAAAAGCTAAAAAAGTACAAATAATAATAAAATAAACATTATTCGTAACTATTATTATCTATTCTTATAATCCTAGTATTTCCGTAGTCTTCATCGATACCTTTAAAGTCACTTTCTCTCTCAAATATTTTAAAGCTTCTTGAACGAACTTAATATTAATAAAAGCACCTTAGGGTAGCCACTTCTGAGATATTAAGCATCATTAAAAAGATTTTATCTCAGCCATTAAAAATTGTTTTTGTGTTAATTCCTTTGATCGCGTTTGCAGAGGAAATAAGGGGTAAAAATATAAAAATCAAATAAATTTTGGTGAATATTAATTGAAAGATTTTTCCGTAGAAATAAACCTGGGGTAAAAAAATATTTTTACAAGTATTTATTTAAGTTACAGAACACTACACTACAAGTTACAATAAATTAAAATAAAATAAATGGTATCTCCTGATAGTCCAGGAGAATGTGGTTAACTAAATACAAATACATATATTTGTATTTAGTTAACCACATTACAAGCAGAATAAAGTAGTGAAAATTTAACTTAGTAAATATATTTTTTTAGAGAAGAGCAGCAAAGGAACATTTTTATTTAAAATATGTGAAAAATCTTATGAGGACATTTTTTCGAATGGCCGCGAGGGAGCCGGGCTTAATTGCAACATAACGTGGCAATATTACATTTCAACGTCGCGTTACCTTGTAACATTGTTAAATTAAAGCATTTACACCTATAATAAAATGTTAACTGGCTTATATCAGTCTGTATGGGGATATTAGACATTTAAGAAAAAATATTGTGGTCTTTATTGTCAGAGGCCGAAAACATTTTTTTAGGTCCATCTTTATTATTGACACACTTTGAAGGTGTTATGTGTACTGTGGTAATTAATTATATTAAAGCATTAGTCTGTCAAAAATATTATAACATAAAAGTTGCCTATGCAGCCCGAATCAACAATATTAATTTTAATTTTATATGAAGTGCGTAGTTGCCTATAATGTCAGAAATACATGAGCAACATTTTGAAATAGAATACATATTGATTCCGAGTAACATTATTTTGAACAGAATAATGTTGTGGCAATATGGATGCTCGTCACGCGCGGAGTCAGGTATATAAGTATGTATGTATAGACGATGCCTGCAATTCGTTCCATCTGTATCATGATGTATCGTTTAGAACTGAGTATTTCGAGCGTATGTAGAAATACATTTCAAAAGATGTGGGGTCAAGTTGTAAAAAAGCCTTTTGAATAAAAATAAAGTTAAAATTGTACTGTCACATGTACATTTAATTTAATTTCACACTACCAAATTGCAGTTATGCAGACATTACACGTGTCGACAGAATTTGTATTTCGCATTGAATAATTCTCAAGCCATAAAAGCGGATACGCTTTACTTTTGAGCATTCAAACTTTTTCGACAGCAAAAAGTTTTCCGTCCATTATTTGTAGGCGGAAAAATACATACTTGAACGAAAATAGGTTCAAAAGCACGTTAGGCTAAGAGGTCTGTAAAGAAATATACAATTTCCGAATTTCACGTGTATAGGACGCTAATAAGCGATCGGGTATCGGACAGCGTTCCAAACTGTGGATGAATCTGTGTGGCTTAGCCACCGGATCGAACTGTCGTGCTGATCACGTCTAAAGACGTGTCAACAGTTTGAACTACTAGAATCTAAAATATTTAGGCGAGTGCGCGGATAAAACTGTGGAAAATGCGCTTGCATTGACATGCCAGATCGGACTATCAGCTCTTCGCATATTCGTTTCGGAGCGATGGTTGGAACGGCGCGTGTTGTTTCCCGCGATCCAAACCATAGAGTAAATAATATACGTTGTGGTCCAAACTTTACGTGCGCCCCTCACACGAAGGGTGTGCCTGCAGTCGGAGAGTCTTGTGGTGATATGGTATCTCGTAGACTCTCGTAGAGCTTCGTAGAGTATCGTAGAGACATAGCATCAAAACTATGTAACGCTATTAATTAACAATAATGTTATGCTGTATCGTAGCAACGAAACCATACTTTGTTAAATAACTATATTATGCTGTGTTATAACAACGAATCCATTTTCTAATTACTCACTTAGCAAAATGACTGAGAAAAGAAGAAATATTTAAAAGGACATCATATAATCGAAAAATATTTCTAATTTAACGTTAACCCACACACCCACACACAAGTAAAGTAACAGCTTGAACTAAAAAAACGCCCAACTAATTAAAATAAAAAACTTACTGGCATACTCTATGCGAATACTCATAAATTTTGCAGCGTTTAATAAGCTTTCAAATATTTAAAAAATATTTCATATTCGTAGCTTATAATTTGTGTAAGTTTAACAAGACTTGGCCTTCACTGGAGCTTTCGAAATAGTCTGGCGGTTTATAAATAACTCATGAAGAGGGACTTTTGAATGTAAATACACCGAACTTACATAAAATTTGTGAGGCACTGCCAGGGCACAAAGAGTGCATTATGTAAATGCCTACTCAACATAAATTTTCCACTGAGCCGCTAAGTTAATTTGTTTGGTGAGCATTTAAATTTTATTATTATGGCTGCTGTCTGATACCGAATACTACAATTAAGTATTTGACAACATGTAAAAATTAAGTATTTTTGAATAAACTAAGTAATAATTAGGTATTACAGCTTGATAAAATTAAAAATAATTAGTATTTTATGTCTAGTTTTGTAATTATATGCATTTCGGAGTCACAAAAAAGTTGAACTATTTTTTTAAATCATTAGTGTATAAAACCTACTTAATTAGTTTACATACATCAAATACAAAAATATTTTCATGTTTTGAAAATAAAATTAATTTGAAATAAGAATTCTTAGCCAAACAAAAATTATTTTGATTTGAAATGGCCAGTACTGCAGAACGGCAATTTCATAGGACTTATTATAATATTTTTGCTCCCCCGGTAGCCGAGTAGTTGCCGGTGCCGGCGCCGGGCTGGTGACGGACCGGTAAGTGGAAAAGCAGCCAATTCTCATCCTATTCAAAGGAAACTTATATAAAGCAGATTATATTCATTCATTTTCAAAAGCCCTTTCCCATAAGAAGCTTTGTTGGAGATAAGGATAAAACGTAATACGCGAGATTCGGAATTATCGATGCAAGAATGAGTTTAAAAGTTGGCTTGTGGCAAAAACTCGGGAAATAAGAAACTTTTATTACTCTATCAACATGTTGAGCTACAAAGGCGTATTCAAACAAGTTACAGTATCCAGGCCCCTAGATCAAAACTCAAACGCCAATACTAATATCGAAAATGTGCAAATATTTACCGAAACCCTGAAATTGAATTTTGGTGTAATGACGGAATATTTAGTGACGGCAAACGTCCTGTGGAACAAACAATGGAAATGTCCGATCAGTTTGCGTGAGCAGTCGAATTAAACTTTCAGAGCCTCACACGTCAATCAGGTGTATAGACACTCATTTTTTATTTATAACACCATCTATTCATCACCGCTAACTGGCTGAGCCGCGGAACGTGTGCGCCCTGAACGGGCTTAGATTAAAAATTGTTGAACAGCTAATTTTTTTTTCGTTTTTGTTTTAGATAATATGGCTTTGAGCGCTCGCTAAACAGAATTGGTTTTTTAATTGAAGCTATAATAATGGCTTAGGTTATTGGTTAAATAACTTTGAACGATCCGAACAAGCTATCCTCTTCTTATTGCGTCTCTTTTTTTATGATATTATGTTATCTTAGAATTTTGTTATCTTAGGTATACTTTAAACGAGCTTCTCCTAAATATTTTATAAATATAATCGTAATCTCGGAAACGGCTATAGTATTTCCATGAAATTTCATATGAAGGGAATTTTGGGGGATAAAAACCGATCTAGCTAGTATACTAAGATCCCAGCCTCGCCAGACTGGGAATAAGGGATGTTGCCTAGTATGGAATATCACATTTTTATAAATTAAATTTTAAAATTATTGATTAAAGATACATAAATCTAAAAGGAATAGGTATTTAGATTGACGTGATTAAAAATTATATAAAAAAAAATATTGCCCATCTCTTCTCGCAAAACGATTTGTTACGTCACAAGTTGTTACCGCCATACATTTTGTAATGACCAAATATGTATTGCGGGTGTGCAACTCGTGACGTCACAGGCCGCTCTCTTTCATATTGTAAATTTAAATTGTTCGTATCTTCGTAACCATGGGTTCTTGATTGTTTATGAACATATTGTCTAACATCGAATAGACACAAAACAAACATGCCTATTTGCATATTTTTAGGCAACATGCCTATTAGTGAGTACAATGTGTATGCATACCTACTAGTTTGTGCGGTGGGCCAATTCTGAGATACAGGGCGCCAAAGGTACGAGGGCGGGTCAATAAGTCCGTGACTTTTGGAATAAAACACAGTTTTTTTGATAAATAAATCATTTTATTTTTCAACGTGGACTACCCTTGAGCTCTATACACTTTGTCCAACGCTTCTCCAATTTTTTTATCCCTTCCAAAAAATATGATTTGTCGAGGTCCTCAAAATAGGCCTTCGTTTGCGAGATGACTTCATCATTGGAGTCAAATCTTTTTCCACCGAGCCATTTTTTCAGGTTTGGGAACAAGAAGTAGTCACTCGGAGCCAAAACTGGAGAATAGGGTGGATGTGGGAGCAATTCATAGCCCAATTCATGGATTTTTGCCATGGCAACTGCACATGTGTGCACCCTTGCATTGTCTTGGTGAAAAAGAACTTTTTTCTTGGCCAAATGAGGTCGGTTTTTTTTCAAATCCTCATTTCTTTTCTTCTTTCCTTTTGAAGATAGTCAATGTGGATTATCCCACGTGCATCCCAAAAAACAGTCGCCATAACTTTATTGGCTGACAAACCCACCTTGGCCTTCTTTGGCGCCGATTCACCCTTAGAAACCCACTGTTTTGACTGTTGTTTGGTCTCTGGTGTGTTGTGATGGATCCATGTTTCGTCCACAGTTACAAAACGGTGCAAAAACTCCTCCATATTGTGATTATACAACGCCAAACCTTCCTGTGAAGTTGTTACACGATTGCGTTTGTGGTCGACTGTGAGCAAACGCGGCACCCATCTTGCGGAAAGCTTTCTCATGCCCAAGTGATCATTCAAAATTGAAACCACTGAGCCATGCGAGATGCCAATGGCTTTTACAATCTCTTGCACTTTCAATCTTCGGTCGGCCAATTACACCATATCGTGAATTTTTTCGATTGTTTCGGGTGTAGAGACCTCAACTGGGCGTCCAGGACGTTCGGCATCTTCAGTGCTTGTAAGGCCACAACGAAATTCAGTAAACCACTTTTTTACCATTGAAATCGATGGTGCAGAGTCCCCATAGTATTTATCAAGCTTAGCCTTGATCTCGGTAATGTTTTTTTTTCGCAAAAAATAATGCTTAATAAGCACACGAAATTCACTTTTTTCCATTGTTTCCTTAAGTTACTGGATAGTCTGATAAAGATAGCTGTAAAACAGAAACTAACTGACGCAGCAAGTTCAAATTTTGATAGGAGTCAACTGACAGATGCCTGTTGATAGGAGTAGTGTTGCTTTTTCAGTAAGGAGGTTAGAAATTCAAAAAGTCACGGACTTATTGACCCGCCTTAGTATGAAAAAATTGCACTTACTTCTCTTTTAGCCTTTGAATTGATTGTTACGTATAATTGTAGGGAACGTTGTAAACAATATTAAATCACTACTCTCTTTCCACGTTTTGTGGGCGGTTTTTGACACTGGAATTGTTTTTTCGTTTGCTCAAGTTTAGGCCCCGATTCCACGAAAAAGTGACATCCCCTTATAACTTGGAGAGTTGTAAAGCTATGATATTAAAAAAAGGCTCAAACTTTTTTTATTTTTAATATTTATTTGTATATATTTTATCGTTCCTCTAAAACTCAGAGCAAAGCTCGCTCTCCCAGGTACTGTATACTTATACGCCACGGCGACAATTATACAAACTTCGATACGAATGTGGATTTTTTGCAATTTGCTTGTATATAGGCGTTATGTCGAGGATACTAATGTTAATCTTCTATTAAATAAATTAACATATCCATGACTGACTAATTCGTCAATGCCGAGGCAGAACTACTGAAACTAGAAACGTAATATTTAGACCGTGGCTTTCTTTTGTGACGTATTGGTCCACTAAGAAGGAATTTTGCGAAATTCACCCCCTAAAGGAGTAAAAAGGGGTATCAACTTTTATTTGAAACTTTTTTGTTTGTGGTCAGATCTATTTGAAATTTCGTGATATTGCTCTTTGAGATGATCTACTAAAACTCTAATTCAATATTTTCTAAAATTCGATCTATTAATTGGTAAAATGGGGTATTAAACTTTGTATGAGGAAAAATATTAAATGGGGATTTCGGCTTACAACTTTGTAAATGTAGTCTTAAAAAAAATAAGTAAGCACGCATTTCGATTCGATTATCAATCCCTAAAGGGGTCCCATAGTACCCAGGGGCACATGAGCGGATGAGGTAAAGTCGTGTTTAAACTCATCGTACATGTGGGAGTCACACACAAAAGCTCGCTTTAAAAAAATCATAAGAGTCCATTTGGAAGGTGAACAGTCTGCTGAACAGTTTTATGAATTAGGAAATTGTAAAAATAGGAAACGGCGACTACCCTAAAATTGATATTAAGATTACTATTCCGCAAAGTTTGGCAACAGTGCTGATATCACTTACAGAACTCACTAACGCAGTTTACCCTTAAGTCACCAATTCAAGAATCTCAAAACTCACACTTAGCACTGTGATCTTCCACCATAATCTCCGTTTGAATATCGGAGCACCAGTTATGTTACTAACAAATGTTAAGCCTTCAAAACTTCTCCATCGCAATATTGTCGAGGCTACTGTACTCATTAGATGTGTTTAAGGGGAAATTGCTATTCATACCTAAAATACCATTGATCCCATCAGAGTATCCATTAGTATTAAAAAAACCTGCAGAATCCATTACAAGTATGCTTCGCCATCAATATAGCTCATGGGCAGCCATTGAAAGTGGCTGGGATAGACCCAAGAGAGAACTGTTTCTCACACGGACAGATCTATGTTGCGTGTTTCAGAATAACTTCGGCTACCAGCCTGGTGGTCCTTGCTTCGAACGGCAATCAAACAAGCAAACAGTTCCTTCAATAGCATAATATACAATACATTTTTCTGCCCTTTGCTTTAAATAGGAAAAATTTAGAGCGCAACTTCTCTTACACCCTTACACTTGAATTTGGGTCTACGATAATTTGAGGGGCCATATTTATATATTTTGTAAGTTCCCTTCCGAATCATAGGGGCGCATTCAAAGTTTTTCACTCAGTAATATCGTGGATATGAAAATCAAGAGAATATTGTATTTTTTATAAAATCTGTGAATGTAGTTCATAATTTCTTAAAGAGTTAGCCATGGTCTCCTAAATTAAATACGTGAAGCAAGCATTTTGAGAATTGTAGAACGGAGGTGTATGATATTTGGCACAGATATACTTAATGTGGAGTGAGGTGTGCAGAAAGCTAATATATAAAATTGTTGTTAACAACACTCACTACAGATCAGATTTTCAGATTATCAGATCAAATACAGTAATCAGAATAAAATTACATACACTACCTCGACATGCGTTTGTAGCAAAACAGTTGACACAAGGCAAAGGAACCCCAAAAAGTTAAAACTTAAAAATATTAATTGTGATCGAATTTCGACCACAGGGCGACCTATTTTAAATTAATATTATACCTCGATAGATCTATCTCGTAGTAGATAGACGACAAAGCCAGTATGAAAACAGTACGAATCCGTTTAACTACCCTTTTGTTCTCAGTTTAGAAACCCATTTATCTCATTTTCCATAATTTTTAACGAACTTTAGTATTAATTACACTCAGGTTGGGTTACAAGAGAGTCAAGTCTATTAAAACTTTTACAGCTAAATGATTTCAAATGGACTCTCAAGAATGCGTATCAAAAATTATAAGCAGATTTTTTTTAGTTTTACAATATTTTCATCAATATTTCATAATTATTATTATGCATGAGGTAGACAAGTAGGTATCTAACTAAATATAAAGCCACCGCATTCAATGTTCACAAATCTATTGCAATACCAGGAGGCTTGCATGTGCTTTGTCAAAATTCTATCGAATCACGTTCACTATATGGGATTATGCCATTAATTGAATGGAATAGTAATTAGTGTTTTTTTCCATTTCAATAAAAAACTAGGACACAGTTAGACAATTTTTAACTTAACCTTTGTCTGGTGACTATGTTATTTGTGAAACGTATCTGGTGACGCGGTCTGAGAGGCCGCTGCAGCATTTGGTCTATAGCAGGGGTCTCCAAACTACGGCCCGAGGGCCACATCCGGCCCGCGGACAGATTTTGTCCGGCCCGCGGAGAGCTAGCATACTTGAAAACTCCTTTTAGAGAACATATTTTTATAGCAAATTAAATTTAGTTTACTAAAGTATTCTAATTTTATGTTGAATTATTATTAATATGACATCTACATTGATATGGTAATGTGCTAACTACTCATAACATTGCTGTAGGCTTATTGTTATTGATTTTGTGATAAGTTGGATAAATAAACACAGAATTGTAATGAGTAAAGACATGTATAATATGCAGAAAATTTAACTTCAGTATATAATAACTAACAAATTATTGAAATGAATCCAACTAACATTTTATGCATTTTAAATAAAAACATGACTTATAACAAGCATAATGACATATGAAATACTAACGAGATTTATGTAATTGAGATTTTCCACTGACAATAGTTTGTAGTTGTGGACTAATTTTACTTGTACCAATTATTAAGAGATTTAAGATGCTCATGAGTTAATTTAGATCTGTAAACATTTTTTGTGTACTTCATTTTGGAGAAGGTCTTCTCACATAAATAAATAGTACCAAAAACAGGAAACAGCCCATGAGCAAATTTATGCAAATTATCAAATTGTGTCAGTGGAAGACCCTTATAAAATTCCAACAAAGATAGGTTTTGATATTTGTTCTTAATTATATCACAGCACTGTAGATCAATCATTTCCATTTGAAGTTCCGGGGCTAGGGTTTCAATGTCAGTATCAAAAGGATTCTGAAAAATCTAAATTTGATTCGCATGGCATCAAAGTCCGAGAAACGAGTATCAAAATTAATTTTCAAAGCACTCAAAGTTTCGATTGCAAAATCGATAGGAAACTCAGTCTCAGTGGTGTGGCTGAATATTTCACATGTTTTAAAATGTGAAAAACATTTACTTCGTAGTTGTGATTGAAACAGTATCAATTTCTTCCAGAATGATTTGAAATTAGTGTATAAATCAGGAAGATGCTGCTGGCATGGAGAAACAATGCAATCTCAAATTCAGTTCGTTCACATGTTTAGTCAAATCAACATAGAATGTTAACTTTCACAGCCATGCGTTGTTTTGTAATTCAGTAAGAGGGCGATGCTTTTCATTCAAAAAAATTTCGATCACTGCTCGAAGTTCAAAAAAGCGCTAAATGACTTTCCCACAACTAAGCCAACGTATGGCAGTATGATACGGTAGGTAAGTCAGTTTCTGCAATGTCTTCAATAAATTGTGCCACACGAAAGCTGGCACGAGTTGCAGCCTCTTGTTCAGTTTTGAGTTTTGTAAATGAAGATTGCTGCGATTTCAATCCGCGCTTCATAGCTTCGAATTTTTCTGTCCGAAAACTTCCTGTATATTTTGAGTAATTTTGAAAATGTTTTGTTTCATAATGACGTTTAATGTTATATTCCTTGAGAACGGCTATGCTTTCATTGCAAATCAAACATAGCGCCTTGTTAGTCGACTCCATTACGAAATACTGAATGTTCCACTGATCTTTGATTTTTCTGCATTCACTATCAATTTTTCGCCTCTTTTCGATACTACTAAATCACACACAAAAGCAACAATCCAAATGAAAATACTGTTACAAAGATGTCTTAAGCTTAAACACGCACAAACACGTTTTAAGGAGGTACGCACTATTTAATTTCACAACAGTGTCATAGGAACTGACTTGTGGTTGCGCCACTAGCCTTCTTATATATTCCAATTACTGCCATCTAGATGTGAGTGGAAGACACCAGAACTTTCTCGAACCAACGAGATTATTATGTACTTGCTATTAGCGCCATCTGTTAGCGATAGAAGGTACTACCTATTTCCGCTTGTGTCCACCAGATGTCGTGTCACGTTACTCCTCGTGGCTCGTACTCTACGACTAATCTATAAATTACAGATAGTGACAGGAAAATTAATAATATGCAGTGTTGCCGTTTTGCGGACTTTAGTCCGATTTGCAGCCTTTTTTAAACGTTGCGTACTTTTTCGGACTTTTTTTTTCATTAGTGGACTATTTCACTTTTTACAACCGGCAACAATGATAATATGGTTTTGGCCCTCGGAACTTACTGGAGTAATCAGTATGGCCCTAAGGCTGGAAAGTTTGGAGACCCCTGGTCTATAGCATAGAAATTTAGATTACCACAGAGTAAGCAAACATAAACCCTAGGATGGTAACATAATTTTCACGACCACGCATAGTAACGGGGTACCAGGTCACCCCAGTTACTATGAATAAATAAAAAACTTTTGTTTAATGAAAAATAAAACTTTTTAATATAAAAACAAAATAAAGGAACACTTTTATTGAGATCAATCAGTAACTAGACGAAATAAAACTAGAAATTATTTAGTGTTACATATATCAACAGTAAGATGTAACTGTCAATGTCATTATTGACATTGACCGATGTCATAAGTAAAGCCTATCGAGTTTATTTTAGTTGGCCAAAAGGCTATACATAGTGTAGACGTATATATTGTGCTAAGCATATCTCATTACATATTGTAATACGTATTTGTGGTAAGCACCAATAAAGGAGAGTATAAGAATTGCTGCTGTATTATTATCGTCACCACACGAGCGCACGAAGGACTTACAATCAAGAGGTCATAGACCAACACATTTAGTTTTTCTAAATTAAACACAATTAATACAAATTTCCAAGCGGTGTTCACGGCACGTAGGTCTTTTGAATTTGGAACAAAAAATTTTTACTTTTTTGTCATTTTTTCGAAGACTTGCTGGAACTTCTTCGGGGACATTTAGAATGGCCCTTATATTTCCCGATAGTAGTCGAGGTAAATTGTACTCTAAACGTCGTTTCATGTGCGGCGCAGCTAGCTGTATTGCTAGTTTTTTTAGGAAATTGCTTCTAAATTTGTTTGCTGGCGTGTTTGGATGTTTTACTTCTAGATAGAGTCATAGAATTGATTCGTGCTTGATCTAACATGCCAAAGAAAAAACGAAGAGGCCAGCGTCGAGTAGCCCTTGCAGTCGTGTAATTATGCATCATTTTGTCGAAGGTATCGACGCCTCCCTTTCTCACATTGTAGTCATCAATTATAACTGGCTTGTGCGTTATGGGATTCACCTCTTCTTTATTGTGCATAGTAGATAGCAATATCACCGATTTGTTCACCTTTGGGGTAAAGGAGACCAATGTTTTCTCGCGATCAAATGCAAACTGAGAAGACAAAACAGACATGGATTTATTCGGTAAGAAAGCTAGTGGTATCCCGCGTTTGTTTTTACGTAAAGTTCCAATACAAGTCAGTCGATATTCCTTCAGTAACTGGTCTGCAAGAGGCACCGAAGTGAACCAATTATCAAAGGTAATATTTCGACCAGAACCTTTGAAGCTCTCTGCTAACTTTGTTACGTAGTTCGCCGCCGTTTACACCTCGGTTGATTTACCAATGTAGGGAATCGCTTCAAACGTATAATATGTTTCAGCGTTACATATGGTCACAATTTTCATGCCATATTTGTCCGGTTTTGAAGATATATAAACCCGAAAGGGGCACTTTCCTCGAAAACCTAACAATTGCTCATCAATTGTAACGTAACAACGTGGTTGGTACGCTTTTGTACAATTGTTTATAAAAATCTCCCATGCTTCTCGAATGGGTGCAAATCTAACTTCTTTATCACGGCTGTCCTTATCGTCAAATCTTAGACAAAGTAGCAGAAAATGAAAGCTAGTCTCTGACATTATATACATGTACACACACACACACAGGGGTACTTGTAGGCGCCCACATTTCAGTTGCACTTTTTTTACTATCCTTATTTACTGCAGAATAAAATAGTAGCCCCATGAGTGCCTCAATCTCTGTTTTGTCTGTCTTTTGAGTAAAACGTTAGTAGGGAGCGACATAAGTACAATGTCGAGAGGTTTGGTGAACAAAGTCATAAAAGCATCTTTTTCCGTTTCAATGTTAGAACGGATTTGCGAAGATCTTTGGATGTTTACTATATTACGCTGAGGGGTTCTGCTTGATGATGGCGCAGAAGCAGACCAAACATATCTATTCCTACCTCTCAAATCACTTCCTCGTAGCTGTGGCAAAGGCACGTAATCATCTTCGTCTGAACCGGAAACAATATCATCTTGTTCGGAATGCACGGAGACGTTATCTTCATTTTCAGAAGGTTGCTCGGCCTCTAATGGCTCTGTTTCACTCTCATCATCTTCAGCAATAGTATTTAAGTACCGCTCAAGCTTTCATCATTACGAAACGCCATTATGAACTGAAAATAATGTATAAATAAAATACATGAACAAAAAAAATACCAACGTAAATAGTAACAGGGGTGTTGCTGCTCCCACCGCGCAACGGATACTGATGACTTACAGTAAAAAAAAAGAATACACAAAATGATAGAGCGAGATAGCCAATAATTTTCGATAAATCGGCGCGTGATTGCTTGCGTGGGGTGTTGGGTCACCCCTGTTACCATCCTAGGGTTAAAATATATATTCGAGGAAAAATTATAACAAACCATTTTTAGGAACTTCCATCGGCGGGTTTTGAACCCGCGACATCCGACCGTGCTCGACACCATCGCGCTCAAGTACAAAGCCACAGAGGTCGACAATTTATTACCATCAAACATTAACTGGTGGTCGTGATTAGCTGATCATGATATAAAGACGTCTTATATTTTTGATTTGGGAATGAAAGTTAGTGAACAGGTGTTTTGATAAAATCGGAACTTTGAACTGAAAATCAATAACTGAGTAGTCAATTCTGTAATATAATTGTACGTGTATTATTAAAAGCTCAATCTTCACATGATTTCTTGTTCAATATTGTCGATGTTTTCATATTAGGTAGCTAATGTTATTTTCTCCCAGCTTATAAGGCAACTAAACGATTTCTACTGTTTCTATTTTTCATACTTACATAATATAAACTACGCCAGTTAGTAAACTTAAATACCTATCTCTTACAGCCTGATTGTTACGTATAATTGTAGGGGACGTTGTAAACAATATTAAATCACTACTCCCTTTCCACGTTTTGTGGGCGGTTTTTTCTGTCCTTTGCTTTAAATAGGGAAAATTTAGAGCGCAATTTCTCTTACACTTCAACATGGGTCTGTTATAATTTTGGGGGCTATTTATATATTTTGTAAATTCTCTTCCAAATCCTAGGGGCCAAAAACCCTCTAGGCACATTTAAAATTTTGCACTCAGTAAGATCGCGGTCATGAAAATCAAGAGAATATTGTGTTTTTTTTATAATATCTGTGAATACCTATAGGTATTCTCATACTAATATCATATACAGGAGTTACAATGGTGGTGGGTCATAAATATCACGGGATCGCCTGCTTAAACACCATTCAGGGATCGGTACCCATAGGGTAAAAACTGGACCTTATTACTAAGACTTCGCAGTCCGTCTGTCTGTACTATCACGGATACCTGTTGAAATTTGCACAGATGATGTATTTCTGTTACCGCTTTAGCAGCATATTATATATTAAAACCAGAATAAAATACTTAAATAAGTGGGGCTCAAATACAACAAACGTATTTCATCTTGGTGCGCGTGTCCAACTCACACTGGCTGTTTTTTTTTTAATATTTTTTAGGGTTCCGTAGTTTACGGTCGGTCTGGGAACCCTTATAGTTTCGTCATGTCCATCCGTCCGTCTTCAGCTTACTGCTTGAAAGATGCTAAAAAGATGAAACTTGTATTTACCAAGTCGACAAAGCTAATGCTAAAATAAAATCTTGAAGTTTTTTTTGGAGTAACCCCACATGTGAAGTGGGGGGTAATTTTTTTTTCTCGAGTCTACCCGATAGTTCGGGGTATAATTAGATAGGTATTTTAAAATCATTAAGAGTTGCAAGAACGACTTTTTTGTTTTAGGTATCCATTTGCAAGATATTCAACTTGAAAGCGCATTTTTTGTATAAACTATCCCCCCCCTCCCTCCTCTAAAAGCTGGCTTGCTCGAAAAATCTAAAAAAAACATGATGGTAGTCCATGTCATGAACTTTAAAGGAAAACAATAACGGCTTATATAACTTCGTTAATTTAGGAGTTACAAAGACTTAACTAGTACAATGCGCTTACTAAAACGATTATTGTACAAAGTTTTCCAAAAACATTTTACAATAATCGCTGAACATACAAAAACAATATAAAAAAATATATATACAATATACAGCCGAACGTATAACCACCTCCTTTTTTTGGAAGTCGGTTAAAAATAACGATATAATAAGTAAAGATGTAAAATATTGGCAAAATCGAACCCTACGTACGCGACTCCGACTCGCACTTGGTTGGTTTTTTAGTCTAAGCTAATAATTCAAATTAACTCTCTTATTTCCCACAAGCACTTAAGCAAGTATATATAAATACATCAAAGTTGTATGTCTTACAACTTTGATGTATTAATCGCCTGTAATTTATAGCAACGGCAGAATGCTTTAGGCTTTCAACTGAATCGCTTGATTAATGGCTGCCTCAATGATATATTGTAATGTTAAATGTGTTAGGTGTATGGCATCTATTCTCAACAATGTATGGTTATCAACCTACGACCTACCATAATAGTTGATAATCCTAATTTTATTGATTTCTCAGTTACTCATACATCAGTAATAGCTTATGCCTTTTCGAGAGGTTTTTTCTCGGGATACTTATCTAGTCAGAGAATCCTCAATCACAAAAATATCTTTCTAACCCCAACATTGATTTAAGCATAAAAACAAAACAAACAAACAAATCACATTCGTATAATATTAATTGTATCCCTTATATTGTTATTAGTTTGAATGTAGGATACATATTACATAATATGTATTATGTGTCCTACTTTATCCTTAATTTTTGGCGACTGTACTTTGTACAATGTACATCAATGTTTTGCCACAACAAAACACCTCCCCACGCTACGAATTCTAATGAGAGTGGTGTCAGATACAATTAAAAGTTCTCCTAATTTAAATGCACATTCGCTTTTAACTCTTTGTGGGGTTTTGTGAAGGGTTTCCTGAAGGATATTTTAGTAAATTAGTCGTAGAATAATAAACTAGGCAGAAATTAATCTTGAAATTATTATAAACTAATTATGTTACACTCGTATTATATTCGTTTGTAAAGCGACACGGTGGTGTCGTACTCGTTACATAGCGGAATGCCACCAATGGTCTTTATAAATACTTCTTTTTAAAAAAGGGCTTTCCAAAAATCTGTGAAAGAAGCAACTATAATTTTCCAGACTAATTGGTAGTTTGTTTACATGACAATCTCATTATCATGTCTGTTAATGTTGATCGTGTGGGTGGAGTAAAACAAAGAAATTAGCTGAAATTAAATAAATTAATATTGAAAGCAATAGTGATAACAAAAGTGTTTTATACTCGAATTATCGTGAAGCAAAATATTGAAGGATTGAAATTTTCTGAGAAATTTAATTTCAATAGCAACTGTTTTAGAAATGGCTTTTGTTTCAAAATAACAGTCACTAAACATCACATAACCGAATCCATTACACTAATTCGAATCCATCATAATATCATTCACCATATCAATTACGATTTTTACGAACTCTATATCCAGATACATTCAATAAATCAAGTTAAAGCTATCAACGTTAAACAAGACTGACGCGCAACGAAAATCTCTCCCATATTGGGATAATATTCAGCAGCCGTTCAGTACAAAAATTCCAGGTTATTCATTTGCCAGCGAATAATTGAATAAATCACAGTAATGGAGCCAGGTTTTAACCGAATGGACCTGTTGTGAAAGTGTGAATATTTGACTTTTATGTCGGATTATAACGAAGTGAATTTTAAGATTTTTATGAGTCCGGCTCTAGTGCCTTCTTTGTATATTGCTGACGGCTTATAAGCAAAGGTTTCACTTAATTTTCACATTATGTTGTGGTATTTATTTATTTCGAATAATTATCTGTATCATTTAATATTAATAGATAGTTAATAATGTAACTATGTCCTCGCTGACTGATGCTTTACAATGTAGACGTACACTTACAATTTAATTTAATCCAATTCAATTCAATTCAAAGAAGATAGTCATTATGACGCAGAAATCCATTAAAAAAACGGATTTTATGAAATACATCGCCAAAGCTAGTCGTGGTATATTTCGCCTCTTGAAATTCATGGCCTTTCAAATTCGTAAAGTAAGAAAAAAGGCACGAAATCTATTATATTTGGTACATTACACAGCTTAGCTGTTGAAACAAACACAAATTACCAATCCGGGGTAAAGCAATTAGCCGTGAAACAAAGCTATCCATCTCGAGTTCTTGCAGCCGACAGTACTCAGCTAACGGTCATAATAAGCAATCAGCACGACAATTTCCGTCTCTATTATCGCGCATAAATAAAAGGGGAATAGACGCAGTATTATTATAATACCTAGGATAAATTAATCTGAAGCGACGGCGCACAACAATAACTGGTTAGTGTTAAGCTTGACAGTTCCGTTGCGTTATTACGGTTGGATTTATATGGATGGGCTAAAGTGTTGTTTCCCAGATAATATCTGAGGAGTTTTAGTTACATAGTTTTCAACAGTTTGTAAATTGTACAGTTTTAGTTAAATAAATATCTTACATGTTTTGCTATTGTCCTACTACTATTATAAATGTGAAAGTTTGTGAGGATAGATGGATGTATGTTTGTTACTCTTTCACGCAAAAAATACTGGAAGGATTTCGATGAAATTTGGTATGGTAGTAGTTTTGGCTCTGGATTAAAACATATCTATATTTTATCCCAAAAATAGAGTATTCCCGTGGGAAATTATATATACGTGAGCGGAACCGCGGGAAAAAGCTAGTACTACATAAACCAATCACTGAGTTATTAATTATAACTTACTACATAATACCAATTCAATAAAATATTTGTAAATTATTTCCATCAGTTAATTTCTTTGATTTTCGTTGTAATAAAGTGAAAATAGTGAAAAATAATGAAAAATAGGTTTCATTGTGTTTTATCATAAATTTTGATAAAAGAGCATGCTCAGACCAAATAAAAAGTGAAAACACAGTTTTGTCAAACAAAACTAAGACCTGTTTTTATGTATAAATTGAGCATCTTACACACTACATACATAAAAACTACACACCGCGATAGTCCGCCTTACAGGTACTTACATACGGTAAGGCGTAGCTTCGTTACATGTATGACACTGTGTAATTATACAGCGAGGTGTAGATTCAACCGGCCCCACTATGTGGCTCGCAGAACTCTTTCTTCACTTTTTTATTTGGCCTTAGCGTGCATTACCAAAATTATACAAACATACAAAATGTCCCGCAAATTGTCATCTTGCGCACATCAGTTATATCCATAGTGTTGTTTCATTTCAATAACAAGAGTATTTCGTTAATTTGTTGACCGTCTTCTCTAATACCGACATAAACATCAAACATCTGAAAGGACTGCCTATAACCCGTTAAATTAGGTTGTAACTCTAAATCCTGTTAACTTTAATGTAGTTTTATGTACGAATTTACGAGAAATCGAAACGATTTAGTGCCGATTAATGTTCATTGTAGATTTAAAGCAAAACATTAGCTAAAAGGGTTCGAAGGGGTCCGTTATGAGTCCTTATTTCGTCCTAAATACCTACTGTCTATTGTTGTATAACAAGCAGAGATTAGAGAAATGATATCTACATTTTGTTTACTTAAGTGTGACACACAAAATATAAAGTGAGCGGCGACAAAACTTCCGGATATTCTATCTAACTCTTATTTGAAGATAATGAAACTTATGTTTTGTGAACTTTTATAACTACACAAAATACATTTGCAAGAACTCGAATTTTTCATATTAGTATACATAGTAGATATTAGTATACAATATACATAAAAGGCAATATTAGTATATATAGTAAGTACCTATTAGTATACATAGTAGGTACATATTAGTATACGTGGTAAGTACATATTAGTATACATAGTAGGTACATATTTGTATACATAGTAAGTTCATATTAGAATACATAGTAGGTACATATTAGTATAAATAGTAAGTTCATATTAGAATACATAGTAGTTACATAGTAAACATAGTAAGTTCATATTAGAATACATAGTAGTTACATATTTGTATACATAGTAGATACATATTAGTATACATAGTAGGTACGAATTAGTATAAATAGTAAGTTCATATTAGAATACATAGTAGTTACATATTTGTATACATAGTAGATACATACTAGTATACATAGTAGGTACGTATTAGTATACATAGTAGGTACGCATTAGTATATATAGTAGGTACATATTAGTATACATAGTAAGTTCATATTAGAATACATAGTAGTTACATAGTATACATAGTAAGTTCATATTAGAATACATAGTAGTTACATATTTGCATATATAGTAGATATATATTAGTATACATAGTAGGTACGTATTAGTATACATAGTAGTTACGCATTAGTATATATAGTAGGTACATATTAGTATACATAGTAAGTTCATATTAGAATACATAGTAGTTACATATTTGTATACATAGTAGATACATATCAGTATACATAGTAGGTACGTATTAGTAAACATAGTAGGTACACATTAGTATATATATTAGGTACATATTAGTATACATAGTAGGTACGCATTAGTATATATAGTAGGTACATATTAGTATAAATAGTATACAATATAATATTATAATCGGTTCTTTGTTTTTTTTTAAATGTATCTTCATGAAATTTAGTATGTAGGGAGTTTTGGGGGAGAAAAGGCCTATCCCTGGGAAACTGCGGATTCTTAAGCAATGTTTTTCTTTCGTCGTGCAAAAATATATCAATAAATTTGACAACTATGTCAGTCCTATTGGCAGTTTGGTACGGGTCATGTATAACTTATGCTTTGTTCGAAAATGCAGAAAATGGTGGGTTCGATTCCCGATCCGATAAATATTTTTGTGATTATTTATTTTATTAATCAGAAATCCGAGCAAATATCATTTACTGCTGCTACGTTTTTAAGGATGTACATTGATGGAAAATAGCTAGGTTACCACGTCGTTGAAACAAGTCGACGAGAGAGAATGCTCTGAGCTGAGACTATGTCTGTTAATGCTGCCCCACAGCAAATTCATCCATCCATCAATCCACAAACTTTCACATATTTTATAACAGTACTACATTAATTTTTATGAGAAACGTTTTCTAATTAATAATATTATTATAAGACAACTCTCATATAATATTTTCGAGGCCCAGTTGGCCCGAGGCACAGACGAGAGGCCGATCGTTTGAGTGAGAACTGACGTCAGTTCGGCCAGAACGCATTCGATGCACATACACGGAAAAATCGCATCAGTTCGTTCTGGTTAGCCGCGAGCTACGGTAGTCTTTATTACGTGTTACGCTTGTACACGATACACGCCCGCACGGCCGCGTCTCTGACGAGAACTAAAGCGATTGAACACATGGTCCGTTCAGTCCATCCGTTCAGTCCAGAATTAATGTTGCCAACTTAGTTCATTTTACAAAGTTTTACTACTAAATTTAGTATTTTATTCCCTTCTTAGTAGGAATTTACTTATTAGTAGTATTTTAGTAGGAAATTGCCAGACAGTAATCATATTCAAAATGGTCTAGGTTAGGCACAAAAAAAATATTGACACCTTATAATAATAATAAATCGTAGCATTCATCCGTAAATTGCTTAAAACTACCCGTTTTATTACTATATACGTAATATTTCCTAGTATATTTTAATTTAATGGTAAAAATTATAGTAAAATTCAAATTTTGATTTAACAAAACCTAAAATGCAGCGATTTTTGGAGGCTTTAGGGATTTCTAAGTTTAGTAGCTTTTTTTATAGTTTTCAGTATTCTTTTAGTAGTTTTTAGTCGAAATCGACGCAAGTTTAGTAGTTTCGCAAAAACAGGGTTGGCAACACTGGAACGAATCGCTTCAGTCCATCCGGCCGACTAACGCGATCTCAAAATTGCACACAGACAATACGATTTTGCATCCGTTCAGGCCGAACTGAAGGTAAACTGGACCGTTTATGGGGGCCCTAAGGCTGGGTTAGCCTCCGAGAAGTTGTTGTTCTGAACAGGTCGGAGCGGTATTTAACTCCAGTCCAGCGCCTACAACTTTATAAGGCAAGGCAAAGGCAAAAAGGAATACTATTCTAATCTCTGCGCAGGGGCGCCAAAGTTAGACTTCTCTCTCTGGCTTCCATCCAGAGTGTTTCGAATCGGCTCGACCCCCTGGCATAACGTAGAGATGTAACCTCGCTAGCGAAGAATTGTTCGGAATTATACCTACTGCAACTTTCCGCCATCGTCCCACGCGGCAGCATTTCCATCCTCATCGCCTAGATGAGTACCATGCTTCCACAGTGCGCTTTTTCCGGTGTTTTCTAATAAATTGTCGCCAACAGTATTTCCAGACCACTACAACAACAAACAACATTCAAACCTTCAAGAAAAGAGCGTATTCTCTTTTTTAAGGCCAGCAACGCACTTATTTTTGGTCAGGTGTCCTGCTTTTCATCTGACAATCCGTTTGCTCGTTTTCACTCCATCTTATTTTAAAAAACCCTACTATGTTGCCCACAACTTTGTCAAAAGGAAATCGTACATACACTGCAGAACCCGTCCATTTTGCCGTAATAAAAAGTAACCTATTGTACATAGGCTACTTTTTATTACAGCAAAATGGAATGATATAATGGAGTAATTTAATAAATAGAGTCGATCTAACATCTGAACCAAATTTCATCACTGTAGTTCCGAATCCTATTTAATGTAAAATAAAACAAACAATCATGTCTCTCATCTTTATTTATGCATTATTATTACTATATACATCTATAATACTTCTTTACTACTGATAGTATAGAAGTATTACAGATGATTGAAAATTAAATCAGTACGAGCTTGATTGATGATACACGTGCTAATAGAGTTTGAAAGTTGTCTCCTCTAAACATACGAATTTATCCATTTTTCCGAAGTCTCAATTTACATTTATCTTGAAAATTGATTTTCCACATGCTTGACTCCCCCTTGACTCACGTTAATGTTTTATTCAAATTTACGTCAGCAAATAGTACTCACTTTTATTTTTTGATTCGGCTTTCGAAAACGGAATATCGATTCGGTTTATCCTTTTCCATTTTAATTTATAGCTTAATCTATACACCATACATTGTTGATCGCTTTTACGCTGAAGGCTTTTGTTTTTACACATAATTATTATTATGCTGCCAAATTGGCTTCAAATACATTTCACTGAATAACAAGGAAAACGTATGTCACAATAAGCCTTAAATTTCAACACGTGTTTCAATAAGTGACGCTTTCACTCCATTTTCAAAAACATAAAATCAAGTCCAACACCTTAAACACTCGACATTTACAACAATTAAGCTTGAGATCATCAAAACCCATTGACATTAGAATAGAATAAAGATATTAATTATAAGATACGAATCTCGAGACCCAATACGGATTGGATACAGCCAATAATAAATAAAAAATCCTCACAAAGTTACTTAAAGTCTTTGTTTGTTACATAATTGGATTACTCTTGAAACTGAGGTGTTATTCCTGTGAACAAATTGCGTTGGCACTTGATGAGACGTTGAGAAATTTTAATACCGTTGAGACGCTCGAATTGGTTCCATTGTCTCCTTTGAATATAGCTTCCAGGTTTAATTAGCGTTTGTTTTTCTTGCACATTGTTTCTGTACTTTCTATTATTTTAGTACATAATTGACTTTCGTTGTGACGGAATTAACGTAGCTTTTGGAGTTCATATTTAAATGACGTTTAATAATAAACATCTTACCTAAGGTTACGTAGTAACTATTTCTTAATCTGTGCCTAAGACAGCGAAAGTTGAAACACAAAATGAATATAATTGGGTACCTATAGCGTCAAGAGGGGTTCATTTTCATCTTACTTTTACTCCCTATCCTACAAACACGCTTCTCACATTGACACGAAGATCTAAAACAGATGTAGCCGCGGTCTTACCAGCTTTTGCTAACCTATAGTATAGGTTATTTATATATTTATTATATATTAGTATATAATAAAGAGGAAAGACTTGTTTGATTGTTTAGATTGAATAGGTTCCGAATCTACTGGAGCAGTTTTGAGGAAATTTGGTACAGATATAAAAAGACCACGGGGAATAGGCCACTTTTATCGCGGCAAAATGTACTTTTCCCTTGATTTATGATTTCTTTTTGCGCGCACCATTTAGTGTAATATAAAATCCTCAGTTAATGTGAATTGACATTCATATTATATAATTCTCAATCCAACCCGTAAGTACAAAGTGTACGTAAAATTTTAGATTACGTATCACGAGAGGGGATAAAATTTATCTCGGCAACGATGATTTTAATAAAGCAGTAATAAGGATTTTTATTAAAAATTTAATCAGAATCTAAGACGGTGTATTTAATAAAGTGCACGATTGAGCTGTAAAAGAGTTTACGGTGGTAGCAAGTCGGCAAAGCCAATTAGGACCTGAAATTTATGACCTTCGCCCGCCCATAAATTGTAACTTTTTAATTTAATTTTACACAAGGCAGGTCCTTGCCAGGAACTTGTGAACTTCCTTGTGATTTTTGCGATTGCTGACCTTACTCCTCGATCCTTACGATCATTGGCTACAAACAGGTTTTCGTGATAATATATATGCGTGTGATTATTTTAAATAGTAATATGTTTATATAATCTTTATAATTTTTTAAAGGTTAAGATTTACATATTTTAGCTCTTTTTGGTTGATGTACCTCAATAATTTTTTTTTAATTGTTATTTTATGTAGGTGGATACACTTTAGAATATTTTCATAAAATGTACCTATGTAGGAGGGATATTGGTACACTAAAGAGAGACTTCAGTACACTTCTTATAGGTAGTTTATACCTATAAAGTTCTATTGTATAAAAAAATGGATGTCTGTCAAGTCGGTTTACGGACGATAATTTTACGTGATAAGTCCTTATCGCTTGTTCCGCGCTCTCGCTTGCACGCTCGGCTCAGGCGGAGCGTGACAATCAGGCGGAACGTGACAATCACGCGAAACGTGTCAATTTTTTGTGCGAGCAGCCGGTGTTCATCGATTTATAAGATGTAATCACGTCAAAAAATTTCTTAATAGATTACCAGATCGAAGCTATCCATTCGCTAATTATAATAACAATAATTATTATGATTTCATTGTAAGAGTAGTTACAACATAGATACATTAAATTTCATAAGAATCATTTTCAAATTAAAATTATTATACTTAATGAGTTGTAAACCCACGTAATTCAATTTAAATACATTATCCATAAATCAAATTAAGTGAGTTTCAAATAGATGTTGTACAAATACCGCCTACCGACTAATTAACTGATGAAGTTTAAAGAATGATGTATTTAATTTCGGTTAATATTTTGATTTGGTTAAAAAAATTATAACTTCCTCCCATAGTATAAAACATGACTGTGAGGGCCAGTTCTTGTAATTTAATAAATGTTATTAAAACTTTGAGCTGTAAATTAAATATCGTTTAATTCGCAGCTCAAAGCGGTTGGAATCGCAGTGAGGCCAAAATTGAGACTGAAATCATACTGCGAATTAAACATTTTTATTTATGATAATTAGCCTTCTCTCTCCATTAAAAAGTTTTAACGTATAAAATTTAGGATGCAAGATGCATCACTATTATATGTTTCTGATTTAAATTGAGTGAAAATTGTTATTATTTCATCCAGAAATTAAATATTTATTTTAAAATTTTATTTATTTGGATACCACATCTGGCTGGCCCGACAGTTGTTGTTCTGTCTTAAGTATGAGCTATAAATAAAAACTATACCTACGACTATAACACCTGCAACAACAACAAGATGAAGGCAAGGTAAGGTAAGGACCTTACCTTGCCTTCATTTTTCCCCGCAACGCAATTTTTCCAATATTTCTCACCGTTTAAACCTTTCCAGAACTTCCCCAATTATTTCAAGATCAAAATTACACAAATCGGACCAGTAGTAGGACTCGAGTTTAGCGAGACATTGGAATTGCAATCCATTTTTATATATAAGATTATACAATTTTGTCGCGTCAACAATGGGGGACATGTATAGTTTTATTAATTAGCTTTTCGAAAAGTAAACAATAAGCCAGGATTATCTTTGCACTGGCATATCTACTATCAAACGTTTACAATTATCCGTAATTTTCAGCTTGTTTCAGATATTTTTAATCGCGACGAAAAAAGAGGTTTGTTATAAGTTTAACAGTGTGCATGTGTGCGTCTGTCCATGGCATCGCATGTCCCCGCATGTCAACGGATAAACCGATTTTGATCTAGTTTTTTGTTTTAAATTTGACATGATCGAGAGTGTTCTTAGCTATAATATAATATCTTCATCAGCTTGACAATTTGGGGGTTACTTATTTCTTATGGAAAAAGATAGGTTTGACACCATTAAAATATCTGCAGGCTTTGATTTCATTCAAATATTGAAACGTAAATTGATTATTGCCCGGTTCCTATATTTGAAAAACGATCCGTTCTAGTTACGAATGGTGGAATATTATACGAGGCGTAAGCTTAAACCGTTCCTATAAAAAACGTCTCGTTAAGAAACTTACCGTCGGCTTGCTACTAACGGAAGGGAGGGTTACTAGTAACGGACAGTAAGCGTCATGTACGAAGAAGACAGTTTAGGCCGTTCCTATAAATATTTTAAACGTCAGTAGTTTATCAAGATTACTATTCGTAATGCCATACGGTTACCTGTCAATTTCGGTCGGTTAGTGTCTGTGTTGGTCTATGACCTCTTGATTGTAAGTCCTTCGTGCGCTCGTGTGGTGACGATAATAATACAGCAGCAATTCTTATACTCTCCTTTATTGGTGCTTACAACGAATACGTATTACAATATGTAATGAGATATGCTTAGCACAATATATACGTCTACACTATGTATAGCCTTTTGGCCAACTAAATAAACTCGATAGGCTTTACTTATGACATCTGTCAATGTCAATAATGACATTAACAGTTACATCTTACTGTTGATATATGTAACAGTGTCTATTTCACTGTTTTCGCTGCAAGCTGCAAGAAATTTGAAGAAATGTCGAGTTCAGACAGTGATAGGGAAGTGTTCGATATTATCACCACGGACTCCAGTGAGACTCATTCAGAAGAAGATAATAGGCGTGATAGAGTATATAAAGAAAGAGTGAAATATTTAGCGACGCTGGATTCGTACGAATTTCAAAGGAGATTTCGACTTGATAAAGAATCTGTTGAACAGAAATAAATTATTGATGTTATTTCAGAAATCATGGGATATCTCCACTACATCAGGTATTGTTGACATTAAGGTTTATTTATTTATTTATTGTATATTGACACATCAACAGTTTGTAGGAGTATTATATTTGAGCTTAAAACTAAATTACATAAAACAATTTCTTCTTCTTCTTCTTGGGATCTATGCTTTAATAACAATGTTGCTACATCAGGAGAAGAACCAATTTCGCCTTGAGGTTCGAGCATTTGGAATCTCGTCATAAAGTGAACTTTAGTTCTTTTGTGGTGAGAGTTCCAACCCATCATTTACCGACCTTCGAGAAGGAGGAGTTCTGGCCGATTGGAGTCGTCTACAGAAGATTTAGAGGACGACTCCCGAACACTTCGCGCCCCACGTCGCAGACAATACGTGTTTAATGTTAGTGTTAGTTTTTTATATATTATGTACCTTTGTAAGTCTATAAGGTATAATATGGGCCTATGCAGCCTGAAATAAATGGTATTTAATTTCATTTAATAAAAAAATAGTTTCAAATTGTTCACTCTGATATTCGCAGCTCTTTTACGAGCAGCCTTTTTCAAATTGTCCCATTTCAATTTGAGTTGCTCTTGCTGCCGTGGTATTTGACCACATTTTGAATTAAATGTGTTGGTCAAATTAGCCCAACATTCCTCTTTAAGTTTGTTTGTGGCCGCATTGGTCGCTTTTGTTGTAAGTATTGGGTTGCTTTGTATGAGATCCACAAGCAGGGCAACCTCGTCCTTGCTCACAGGCTTCTTTGTTTTCTGTAACAGAAATATATCTAAATGAAGTAAATCTTCAAAAACGTTGCAATATTTTAAGCGGCAAACATGTAGGTACAGTTTGTTAGAAAATGTCAAATTATAGACGTTATCTGTACTCACCGGCGTAATATCCATTTCAAAAGTTGTACGTAAAACACTACTAGAAACTTTATTATACTTTCTTCTGTAAAAGTCGTAATAACAGAGATTATAAACGTACTTTTATTTTGCAAAGATGATGGATGTCATCAGTCAAACAAAACAAAATTTACTTACGCTTACGTTCCGTTCCCGTTCTTGTTATGTGTATGCATTCTACTGTTTTTGGTAAGAAAAAGATAAAATAACACGCAGATACCTGCGATTGTACGATAATAATAATATTATTACGATAAAAAAATTAATTACTATCAATCATATGTGAATCTTATTTATTATGTCTTGAATTTTGTGCCATTTTCGGTTTCAATTTTGCGTATAACGAAACGCACAACTAAGAGTGAAGAGGGCTCTGTATTTGAACGACCGACGGACGCTCGTCGATAGCAGGTATAGAAAGTTAATTGTGGAACAGTATTTACGACTCGTAGTCGGTTGTAGAAAAACGGATAGTAACTTTTATACCATGACGATCCGTTGATTATAGGAACCGGGCATATGTTGATATTCCAGTAATTAAAATTATCATCACCTTTCGTTACGTCAACTAAATCTAATTTGAGCCGGCTCATAACTACGTAATCTAAATTGTACTTAAATATTTAATGCTGGCTAAAATTCATATAGATAAATCTACTATCAATTAAGGTTTTGTGTTACATTAAAAACTTAAATCATATTTTAACGAAATATCCATATTATGAATCCATATTACCAAAAGCATATTCAAATGGGACACCGCAAATTTTATCGATGTCACATAAAATAAAGCGCGCGGGGCGCACAAAAACTGCCACCGTTTCGGAAACGGGTTTGTAGCGAAACTAAACTTTTTGTTTCCAAATAAGTTACATTGGACCTGTGGCAATAGTTACAAATACCCTCACGCATCATCGAATCGCCCAAAAACTTTTGTTTTGAATTTATAACGACGACCTTTTTGCATTCGGTACAATGTTTTATGCATTTTATGCTAGCACCGGCCCACAGGCATTTTATTCGGTTCACGCGTTGTAGATTGTACTGGAAGCTACAAAAGTTTTTTCATAATTAGTGTAACTAGTATATACATAATGTGAAAATGCTGACAGTTATATTACTGTAGGCGCTTGCTATACATTAATAATAATCATAAGTATTCTTCAAATTCTTTAAGAAACATTAAAGATATATTTTAGTGATAATCGAATTTTTAATTCAATATAAATATTTTTTACTTTTCGTATATTTTTATTGCGTAAGAACGTTAACCTTGTATAATTTAATATTAAAAGTTACTTTGTAATTCATATTTTATATTTTAATAAATATTCTTAAATATTTTATGTTCAATCTCGTTTAAATATTATACTAGGTATACCCGAGGCGTATACAAATTGTACTAATGCTTACAACTATATAAGTATAAGAACAAAATTAAGATAATAACAATAATATTAAAATACCAAAGTAACATTATATTGGCCACGCAAACAAAAATAAAATTTAACTATAAATATAATAGTTTGTTTAAAAATTAGGCTACTCCATTGTTGAAGGCTCTGTCCTGGTTGGTATGTGAATGTTATTCGAAAGCTTCCCATTTGCTCGTTCAGTATCTAAATGGAAAAAATGGGCGAAACAGCAAAATTCCGTGACATTTTGTATCCACATGATAAAGATTCTAACTGTAATTTGATTGTTCAATGTAAAATCGATCTGGATAGGTCTTATCCCTTCTTTATGAACGACATAGATAGATGATTTTTAGAATTTTGTCTCTGTCTGTAAATCTGTTTGTAATACATAGGCTGCACTAAAAGTATCGGGAATGGAATAATTCCACTGTTCCTGTCATATAAAAATCGTTTTAATTTAAGACTCCTTGGTTTTAACAATCAAATACCGTTTATTTATTTAAAAAAAGATTCTCGGCCTTGTCACAAGGTCTTGTCAAACTTGTTTAGTCGTTGAGAAAATGGAATTGACTCGAGAAAATTCTAGAGCGATGATTTATTATGACTTTCGAAGTGGTTTAACACAAAAACAGTGTGTTGACCGGATGATTTCTGCATTTGGTGATGAAGCCCCATTCAAAACCAAAATTTATCGCTGGTTTGCTGAATTTCAACGTGGACGTGTCAAGCTCAGTGATGATCCCCGTCAAGGTCGTCCAAAAACTGCAGTCACCCAAGAAAACGTTGATGCTGTGCGTAAGCTGATTGAGGAAGATCGACATGTGACATACCGCGAAATTCAGGCAACTTTAGACATTGGCATGAGTCAAATACAAATAATCTTGCATGAACAATTAGGTGTAAAAAAGTTGTTTTCCCGATGGATACCGCATTTGCTCTGTGAAGAGCAAAAAGCCGCTCGCGTTACTTGGTGCGTCACAACTCTCGAAAGATTCCACGCAGGATCCTCAAATGCTGTATACAACATCGTATCAGGTGACGAATCCTGGATATACGCGTACGAACCCGAAACAAAAAACCAGTCACGAGTTTGGGTGTTCGAAAATGAGTTAAAGCCAACAAAAATTGTTCGTTCACGGAGTGTTGCAAAAAAAATGGTGGCCACGTTTGTCTCCAAAACCGGCCATGTTGCGACTATTCCTCTTGAGGGACAAAGAACGGTTAATGCAGAATGGTATGCTAACATTTGTTTGCCACAGGTCGTTTCTGAACTCCGTAAAGAGAACTGCAACCGCCGCATCATCCTCCATCACGACAATGCGAGTTCTCACACCGCGCACAGAACAAAAGAGTTTTTAGAGTAAGAAATCATAGAATTATTAGACCATCCGCCGTACAGCCCCGACCAAAGCCCTAATGATTTCTATACTTTCCCTAAAATAAAGAATAAATTGCGTGGTCAGAGATTTTCATCACCTGAAGAAGCTGTGGACGCCTACAAAACGGCCATTTTGGAGACCCCAACTTCCGAATGGAATGGTTGCTTCAATTATTGGTTCCATTATTCGCGGAGAATACTTCGAAAAGCAATAAATACATTTTTAAATAGTAATGTTGTGTCACTTCCTTCATTCCCGAAATTGTCAGTGCCGCCCTCGTATAATAAATAACGCGTATCATTATACGCGTATAATATAACGCGTAGTAGGTTTTTTCAAATTACTTCAAAGTTACTGTCCGATTTTGTTTAAAATCATTTCCTTAAATAGTATTTAGCATGATCTTCCTTTTTCCTTTGCAGGAAAATTTTGTAGTTTCCAAGTCTCATAGCTTAGAAATGCCTTGGGGGGAACTTATTACATTAGGTATACCTATATTATACAACTTACCACTTTGGGCGCCAATTACTCAATAATGGATGACTTTTTAAAATTGTTATGTCTGAAATCTTACCTTTATTTAAGAATACCTATTTAACAATGCCCCACACGATGGGATAGAATGAAAAAATATTTTTCATCCCCACTTCACATGTATGTGAACCCAACCCCTAAACTGTAAAATTATTATTATTTTACGATGCTTTAAACTGAGATATATTATATATACAGCCTTTACCTGTACTAAATTTCATGCATTTATATTCATAATAACATAAGCTATAAGAAGCACGGACAGACAGACAGACGGGCGGACAGAGCGATACTAAAAGGTTTAACTATATGGGTTCCTTGAGTATTACGGAACCCTAAAAAATTATCACAGATAATGTGGTATTTTCAGAAGCTATTAAGACGGATACAATATTACCTAATTTATCTAGATGTATTAAAAATTAAAAAGTACGTGTTAAAACTTATTAAAAGTATAAATTTTTACTCTGTGCTATTAATATATTGTTACAGTAGGTAAATTTGCTAAAGAAGTTTTTACCACGAACACTCTCCCACGCGAGCAAAGCTGCGGGCAAAAGCTAGTATTGAAATAAACTCTATTAATCAGGTTATTCAAGTCCCTGTTTTTAAGTAGACCACAATATTGATCAAACGCTGTATAAAGCTGAATACTTATCGCTTAATAGGATTAAATTAAATTGCTTTGGGACCCCGGTATTTTCTATTAACTATTATTATTAAAAAATAAATCGCTTTTAATGGTGATTGCGAAGCTGCTTACCTTTTTAATGTTAAGCGAAGCGAGAGTCATAAATTACATCGTAGACTGACGTCCACGGCCCACTGGACGTCATGACACTTCAGACTCTTTGTCTTAACCAGGCTGTTAAAATAATTATTCTCGTAATAGAATATTTAAGTTATTACTAGATGTCAGCCTGTGGTCGCAATTCTCAGGTAGAAAAAATGTAAATGATGTGACAAATTGACAAACATCTACGTATAGTACAATATGAGGTAGTGTGTGTTGTTGTTATTTTTATTAATTTTATATACCTATTTGTAGTCATTGTTAAAAAATATTAGCCTCCTGCTCACCTTCCTCTACATGAACTTTGTCAGTGCCAATTATCACACTCCGCCCTTCTCACAATTCTCGTTAAACTGTACTGAAACTTTTTGCTTCACGTGATGATGATAATGATGATGACTATGCAGGATAGACCAGAGACAGTTTGTAATAAGCAGAAAGTTTATTTTGTGTACAAAATGTTTTGTGAAATAGTTTGTGAATTATTATGCTATAGTAATATAATATAAATGTGATAATATTTCGTGATGATTAATGTGATCTTAACGCTATAAACATTTATTGTTTTATAACCGTACAATGTACATAAATCTAAAAATTATGACAATTATAAATTAAAACTAGTAACAGCGATTTTATTGTAGGGTAGGCGGCAAATCGTTTCTCATTTTCGCTCCAATCATCGACAAAAGATGAAAACTACCTACAATCCAGCTATGACGCTTTATCTATAGGAAATATTTGTTAAAACACTTTTACCACAGATTAATAAATAGTTACTACTACGTTTTATACTAACAGTTTTGTGAATGTAATATTCTTAATTAGGAAAAGGCCCAAACTCCTCCAGTGTAATTTGCAACAAAATTTCCTCTTTAATCGTTTTAGAAATTATACTATAATGGAGAATGACCATTAATTCTCAATGTAAGCTTTGTGTATTCTGCGTGAAAAATAAAAATACTCGATTATTTCGATCAATTACTTTGCAAGGTATTTCACTTTAAAGTGTCCCAGACGGTATGGCTAAGTTGTAGCGTGACGTCACGCTGCTGTTAGGGGGATTCGAAAATTTTCGGAACTTTGAACTCGTGTAAAATCATAACTACTTAATAATTTTGAATAAAACAAAATCTTGTGTTCTGTATACATAATGCTTTACCCACCAAATACGATATTGATAGAAAATTACGCTAGCTATTATTAATTAAAAAATTAACAATATATTTTAATCAAGGCCTTAGAATTTAAACCATGGTTTTGGAATTTAAACCACACAGCATTAACCCTTAGCATGAACAAACATAGCGTGATGGATGCGATATCGATTTCCCATTACCGTCTTTACCGTAATTGTTGTTTATAAGAGGTAGGTATTTACCTGTTTGTTTTTGACTCACTTTACAAAATAAACAGGCCTTGAAAATGTTCGTGTTGGGCTGATTTTTACATATTGTGAAATCACGACACGAAATTGACAAATTTAACTAACGCTAAGATTGTAAAACACTGTATGAAAATTCATACAGTGTTTTACAATCTTAGCGTTAGTTTACATCAAGACGCGACGCGCGCGATTCAAAATTTTCCTTTTTTTAAATTCTTTATTTAAAGGCTCTTCATCATATGATTATGTCAGCCAAAATTGACCTTTAATCAGTACACAAATATATACACTTTTCATTGCAAAGGTCGAAGTTCGCAGCACAGCACCGTGCAATGAAACGTGTATCTTCTTGTGTTGTGAATCAAGCACATTTTTAATCGCTATCTTAAAAATGCCACGACGCACAGTGGGCTCAAGTTGTATAGGGTGGCGGAATTTATTATTATTTGGTGTTGAAAAGAAAGTATACGTATGTTTATTGTACATATTGTTTTATTAACATAAAAAGAAAACATTAAATAAAAATAAAAATATATTTAAGGCAAAATTCGATCACAAAAAAAATTATAAACAGAAAATTTTGTGCCGACATCTCCTATAGGTATAATAGCAATAAATTAGAAAAAATGAGTGTATCAGTATACCTCGTCATTTAACGGTAAGTCTTTATGAAGATTTCCGCTCTAAAACTATTAATATAGGGATCTGAAGAAGTAGGTAAACATCATATTCAACACGTCCTCATTTATCAATTCACGCGAACACTTCCTGGAATGATACAACCTGTATTGACCTTTGTCCCAAAATAAATTATATTACTGACTCCACAGTGTATTGGAATAGTAAAATCCCATCTTCACAAGATTTTGCAGACCAGTACAATTTTTAATTTTGAAAGGAAAGATGTACTAACTGTGATATTACTCGTAGTACCTACTTCAACTATCCGTTTACGATAACTATTTTGACGACCTCTGTGGCTCAATGGTTAGCACAGCGTACAAGCCGGAGGTCGCGGGTTCGAATCCCGCCAGGGAACAAAAAATTTTTCATGGATGTGTATTAAATATGTGTATAAAATAATAAAAATCTTAAATATAAGTATAGTTTAAAAAGTATTAAATATATTTCCGTTGTCTGGTACCCGTGACAAAAGTTCTTCGGATACTTACAACGGGACCAGACTGACGTGGTGTGAAGCGTCCATAGCTAAAAAAACTGTAAGTTGTATGGGTAGGTGTAGGTCTGGGTGGAGGTAGTACGTGTAGGTCTAGGTTATAGATGTAGATAACCATGTGTACTGTGTAGGTACACATACTACCTACACCTACTACCTAGTAGGTGTAGATATTATTTAAAAGCTTGCACATACTTGAAGCTAAAATTTATTAATTAATAATTTCATTTAATTAACCTATTTTTATTACTATATTAGAACCCGAGGATCCTTGTGGCAAAAAATCTATAGTCAATTGAAAGTTATATTTGGACGAAAAAATTATCAATTGCGTAAAGCTCAAATGTTTTTACGTTATTTAATTGAAATGACAAATATTATTTCATTTACAATAAACAATATATTATAATTATGAGCATAATTATCTACTACTACTTACTATTTTTAGATACTGTTTCAGATTTTCATTTTTACAGTTTAAAAGGAGACTTTTAAACTGTAAAAATGAATATCTGAAAAGGTAGCTACGTTTTGAGGAGTACCGTCTGCTAGCCTCGAGTCGTTTGAACGCTTATTTTGTACGCGTTCAGTTGTATGACTTTAGTGGTCAAATTTTTGACGTGGCAACGTCTTATAATTCGATGGAGCCGGCTGCACGCACGAAAAAACATGACTCATGCGGCGTTACCTCGCTCTGAGGCGTTCCATTTATTGTTATGACGTTGTCACGTTCAACTATCGTCAATAAACCGACTTTACAGACAACCGATTTTTTTTAATTAAAATGTATATATATACTCAAAATTTGTCTGCCTCGGGTTACATCTAGTATTCTATATAGTTATAAAATAAAAATTTTGACTTCAGTCAACCACTTTGAAATTGAATTAATTCCACGCCTGAACCACTGTGCGCCGCGACGTGTCTCGGTGTGCTGAGCTGACCGAAATCAGTAAAATGACATTTCCAGTGGGATTTCCTTTTGCGCATACAAAGTGGTAGGCAACATCTAGTTGGCTATAGAAGTAGGTAGTAATTTTTAAAACAATTTAAGTTATTTTGTGCTACAATTTGTCTTATGAGACGACATGTTTTGTTAGCGTTATAGCGTCGATATGGGTAAAGTTTTACCATAATAGGGAGAGCTTCGGAGAGGGTAGATGAGAAAAGTTGTGTGGGTCAGCTGCCACACGAGTAACTTTTTAATTGTCACCGCTTAGACGACTCACTCGTGGAGCCTAAAATGTAGGCACTGACACTTGTTTACCAACTGTAATAAAAAATACGTGTGGCACTCGGGGACTGCCGCGGTAAAGCTATTGCATAGTAAGTCTACACGCATACGTCTAGTCGCACGCACACAAACACCGTGCCGAAGTCTGCCGAACTGAAACGACGTTACATGATGACGATGCACGGCTTTCAACGCCGCACCGCTGTGCCGATGCCGGTCGGAGTGGGGGGTGTTAGGTTTATTTTCGTTACGGAATTGCTTGATTCGGTTGCCGCGCTCAAAGTCCGCGGTTAAAAACTATGCAATAACTTAAAAGTTTAGCGATTTTGTGCAACGCGATCGAACAAAATTGAATGTCATTGTAACTGTTGAAAAGTAGAAAACCGTTCATTGTACTACTCGGTTTTTAGAAAAAGCTTATTGCGAAATAGAGCTATGATATCAATTCAAATATGTAATTTAAAATTTTAAAAGTAAAAATGAATGAAATCAAATCATTGTGTAGTAAAACTCCAGATAACACAAATATTATAGTATATTTATTTAAAATGTTTCCAAAAATATATTGACAATAAATCATTTATAATTATGAATTATAGTTATAATTGGCGTATTTGTCGTTTTATTCTATAGTTAATTCATTCTGGGAACAATAATAATTATTAGGTAGAAAATTTGAGACTAAAGACTTACCAATGCTGAGGTCTACGCTGATACCAGAATTGAGCTCACAGGACTGAAACCCCCTATTTTATACTGAAACATATTATCCTATCCCTCCAACTGTTATCAGCGTTAACCTCTTTAAAGGAAGTCAAATATAAGTTATATTCCTCTCAGGAATAAATCTATTTTTATTTTAACAATACTATAAGAACATAACACAATCTTTATAAATATGTTACATAATTATATAATTTGAATAATAATATTTCCTAATTTTTACACACTACATCTGATTAATTACTTTTTTCAATGGGTGACGATGTGTTTTTTGTATTTCTTTCATAAATTTGTGTTTTTTCGGTTCATAACGTGTAATATTGGTAGAATATTAACCATTAAATATTCGTTAGCGTGCACAAGTGTGGGCAAGTGGTACAACTTTAAAAAACGTGCCATTTTGTGTTCCCTCCAAAACCCCCTAGGAACTTTCAGTAAAGTAACAGTAAAGCTTCTACCACTTTACTGAATCAACTGATTTGGCTCATGGACTGCACTGACTATTTATTTGGACTTTGACTAGACTTTAGACTTGACGATTTAGGAATACGGAGTTGAACATTGAAACGAAAATTATATTTCCCGCCTTTTTAACTTCACACTGGCAAATGGTTTTAAGCCGACGCCAATATTTAAATAAAAAAACTTACTGAACTTTGTAAATATCATAATTTAAATAATTATGCGATAATTATAGTTATTTGATTTATGTTCTAAATTTAATATATTACAAATTTATACTATTTGACAGTTGCACAATAAGAATAACAAAAACTTTTAATTTTGATCTAACAATTAAATAAACCATAAAATCACAATCGAACTAAATAAAAAATGAAATAATTATTGCGATTAAAATATTCCAAATTAGTTATAATCATTAATACTTTTAAATTTGACCTAACATTAATTGCTTGTATTGAAATCGCTTCACCAAAATAACTAATGAATAAAGTTTCATTCATTATTTATTTTATTAATAAATAATGAATAAAGTTTTACACAAAAAAAAACGACAATTATAACGACTCTATTTCCTTTTCCATATTGTAAATGTGATTTCAATTTGGAATTTCAAATTTAGAACTAACATTCGGTAATTCCCCGGCGACCGTTGAATGTAGAGCTCAACGGGTGATTAATAACCAGATATTAATCAGTGCATTATTCCACGAAACGGATTACATTCCCTTAAACCCTTCATAGATTTGCCAGTTACTCGCATAAAGCAATTGAGAAGTGAATCGAAATGGCGTGTGAATTGTTTTAAATAAACCCAATACACGCAATATAGATATTTTGAAATCTGACAGGTAAAAAAGTCTAGTAACTAAGACTCTATTCCTTCTATTTGAGATAACTACCGTTAGTTGGTTCTTATAAGAGTTTTGAATGTGTTTTTCCCACTTTGTTTTGCTCGTACTCCTTTTTTCACTAAACGAATTAACATGCAAGTTGTAAAATGTAGATTCGTTAACACTAATCTACATTTTACATCTTGCATGCCAGCTGCTGTCATGATATAAGTCTGATTGCGGTGGCGAATTGACAACGGCCTCGCGATTTTGATTTATCATTTGGATTGCTTTGTATGGGATTTAATTAATCGTCTTATATCTTGGTTGTATATCATACACCGTATCGTTTGAACAACTAGACAATATTTTAGAGGGTATTTCAGCTTTGCATTTCGTTACTGAGTATTTTAATTTTCCTATGATTAAATTTCAATCATATTATTATAATTCTTTTGAAATAAATTTTGTGATGTAAAAATCACAGTACATAAAAAATGTAACCTTACTGGGAAACCTTATTATTATGTAAAGGAAGTAAAGAAGACTGCGCGCGTGGGCTAGAATAATATTATTATGGCCTTCGTAATTTTTTTTTAAATAGAAAATAAATAATATTCATATAAAGTTTCAAGAAATCTTAATTTAGATACTACCTACAATTTAAATTTAAGTGTCTATGTAGTATAAACAAATAAAAAAACTTTAGCGTTCCAAATTCCATACTTTGAATCAAAAACCGTACTATAACATTTCAGGAAACTGTAATTAATTATAATGCCGAAGATTTACAGATCGGCTAGTACGAGCATGGCCGCTGCAGTCGGAATACAAATCAGCGAGCTACTAGCTAGGCACGTGCCGTATCGCGCCGATAAATATTACTATAATATCGTAACACGCCGGTCACATATTATGTCCGTCCTGTGATTAGTACCTATTATGTGTCTAAGTGAAGGCTTTTTATATTTTTCTGAAGGTACAAAAATATAAAATATATTTTTCTAGTTACTTATGAACTGTAGCAGTAGTTTAGAGGATGAAGGTAGAATAGAAAAAAGGCGTAATATGGTCAAAAACTGTATTTTAAATAAGTCAGTCTTGAGAAAAGAGCGTAAGAAATTTTGAACATTTTATTTATTTTTAACTGACTTCCAAAATAAGGAGGCGGTTGTGCATTCGGCTGTATATGTATATATAGCCATATGATATGGGATCCATGAGGAATCGAGGGAACTTCTCGAGATTTATATAGACACATACATTGGTGATTTCGACTTTTTCTGAAGAAATCTAAGCATATGCTACCAAAAAGTAAGATTTTGCACCAAGGTAATGAACAGAAATCCTGAGTCCTTTAGATACATGTTTGGTTATTCCGGCGTTGTTTAAAGAACTGCAAGCATATGCCACTATGTCAATTACGGTAATCATCATCATCAACACCATCGTCACACCCAGTATATGGACACATATACTGATTTTTACTTCTTCTGAAGTATTCCAAGCATATGCTACCAAAAAGTAAGCTTTTGCACCAAGCTTTTATACCCTGGATCCAAAAGTACTGAACAGAAATCCTGAGTCCTTTAGATACATGTTTGGGGATTCCACCGTTGTTTAAAGAACTGCAAGCATCATACCACTTACAGTACTCAATATCATCATCACCACCATCTTCACAAGAAACACCAACATATTATACCGATATCAATGTGTTCATAATAATATAGATAGTAAATTTAACTAAAATAAGAAAAAATATTATTTTTAAAAGCAAATTAAAAAAGAAAATTGAAAAGTAAAAATACACAAAAAAGTATGAAATAAAACATTTTTTTTTCGCAGAGTTCTCTTTTCAGTGCTCTAAATTTTCTCCGGCCTCCCCGATTCCGGATCATATAGTCCGAGCTTAAGAGTTATTGTTTTTTATTTAAATCCATGGTTATCAAATGTTGTGTTACTCGATAAATAAACGATATAAAATAAAAATGGAAATACTGGCCTGTAGCCTACTTGTTCCAGCCTGTCCTCGAGTGCAACGCTTTCCAAATAGATTTTATTATAAATTAAAATTTTGAATATTACACAAATAATATTATAATACTAAAAAGGTTTATTTACATTACACAAATCTGAACATCTGTTTCGTCTCACGATCCTAAACCTTTTGAGTTTCCACGAAACAAATAATTTCATTTTCAATTAATATTTTAATATAAAGGGCGGCCAAATTTTTGACTGCTATTCAGTGGGGCTTGCTGATTAGTTTTTTATTACGCAAAATAGCAATATAAATACTCCCTTAAATAAACTTAAGCGCATGGTGATATTTTGTACTTCCTTTAATATCTTTACCGCTTTAAAATATGCTCAAAATTAATTCAGAAAGAAGCAATATGATTCATTTCCTGTAGCTCTTTATGTTTTATTATAAAAGTAAATTATATTATTTGATTTATGGCAACGTTAGAAACTTACAATGAACGGTAACTTTATAGACACCATAAAAGAAAGTAAATATACATTTTCTTCTGTTTTTATTTTTAATTTATTTCATCTTGCATAGTGAGAGTTAAAGGTGTCTTTAAATCTACCTATTCTTTTTTCTTTTAATTTTTTTCTGAAAGAATCGAAGCTCAGTTACAGCTCTAATCTATACCTACCTTACTTACCTACAACATCAACCTATAACTACATACAGTTCTACTGTATACTTCTACTGCAGCAGTTCCTACACCAACAAAGACTTATGATACACTTACATCTCAACGTACCTACTATGATTTTGGATTTTATTCTTGCTCATAACTTCTAAGCCTGGTATTGGTGACACTAAAATATATTATTTAAAGTGAAACCATTGGAAAACATTTTATTGCTGACGACTTTGGGTTTACTTTGTATGGATTTTCTACCACGTCCCTTAAAGCACGGATTGTAATTTATCGTATAAATATAGTTTCTGCCAACAAGGTTGCGGAGTAACACCATTATTTCATATTTAAGTTAAACAGTTACCAGCTCACCGTACTTTTAGAAGTGAAATTCTTAATATAAAACAGATATTAAGAAATATCTAATTAATATCTATAATCGTAATCAAAACGGTATCGGAAGAAGAAATTAATTAATCAAAAGTTCAGTGTAAACGAGTATTGCAATACCTTACAAAGTTACCGAAATTAATGTTATAATTGCCTTTAACCAAGAGTTTTCCACTTGGGGTCGGTTTAGATCGAGACGCTACGCGACACGGTATTTGCATTTTTAAGATAGCAATTAAAATTGAACTTTATTCACTACTCAATAAGATACACGGTCAATTGCAAGAGTTCAAATTTCGAGCTGCACAGAGCTGCGAATTTCGAACTCTTGCAATTGACCGTATATCTCCATGAGTAGTAAATAAAGTTCAATTTTAAATTGCCATCTAAAATAAAAAATGCAGCGCCGCATCGCTTCGGTGTGAACTGACTATTATGAGCGTAAGTTTCCACAGAGACGAGAACTAAAGGCACGTTCACAATTTTCAGCTGCCTAACTTAAAAAAAAGGCATATTGATTGAGATATTTAAACAATACAAATGTTCACATGTTAGTCTGGAAAGATATATGTGTCAAGCATGCAATACTTTTTAAACACCGAACATCTCTTACGCTCGGGTGTTCAGATAACAAGGAGTAAATTTGTTCAAAATTTACTACTGAAATACTAGTGTATAAGTATATCTTTAACCGACATCCAAAAAGAGGCCATTATACTTGTCAGTAAAATTTAACTAATTAGATATTTGTCAAACCGACTATTAGCTACTTTCCGAGCGGTGCTATGTGTGTGTGTGCACTTGTTATTATACAGCTTCAATTTTTGTGACAGTTACGCGGCCCACTACCCGTACGCGGCGTTATGCGGGCAACGTATCATACGTAACCCACATAAAGCCCTGCGCCCAAATTAGTTGAACTACCGACGTTCAGAAAGTGTATCCAACGTTCAGAATGTGTATAAAAATACCAATACTGAATAAAATTTTTGGCTTTGACTTTGACTATCTGTATTAAAATATGATACTCGAGACTATAGTATTCTGAAATAATAATATATCATTGAGTATCATGTTAGCCTGGAGGCACTCCTATATTAGGGCTGTCAACTTAGATACATTATCCCTTTTCGTAGCTGACGCGTGTTCCACATGTCAGAATAATTTATCTGCGTCGTGATCACCCTGAGAAATATGCCAAAATGTATCAAAAACTGAATCCTACTACTAAATAATTCTCCAAATGTGTATTGTAACGTAAGCGTTGTATTAATTTGGATATATTATATACCACCTTAGCTTAAGCCCCAGCGAGCCAGTGCTTTTCACAAAAAACTCATGATGACCCTTGCAATGAATTTTAAAATATTCTTGTTCTTATATGAGCAGTATCAGGTGAGGTAAAGGCGGCGTGTGCCCTACGACATGTTCGTCTTGAAACAAAATAAGTATGGGTACTCTTAGCTTCAAAGAACCTTATTTATTTAGCTTATTAAAAAAATTAAAATATCATAACATAAGTATAGCCATATAATATATACAATAGAATAGTAGAACACTGTAATAGTGTGTGCTGTTATAGCTTCAAGCTTGTGATAGAAAAAACATTATATGTAATAATGAATTCATTAATTTCTCGGCGTAAACCCGCTCGTGCCCTAATGCCTTGAGCTTGATTAATGACAGATATCTCGAGATGGCTTTCAAATCGCTTGTAACACCGTGATTTTCGTACAACGATCTAATGTGTTGAATTCGGATATAATATATTGTATTGTTGCCAAAATAATTTCACTATGTAATAACAAATAAATTAAGGTAGGATTGGACCCCTGAAAATGATTTTGCCCATTCATCCTGTAACGGACCACGACCTCTTGATTGTAAGTCCTTCTCGCTCTCGTGTGGTGATGATTATAATACAGCAGCAATTCTTATACTCTCCTTTATTGGTGCTTACCACAGATACGTATTACAATATGTAATGAGATATGCTTAACATAATATATACGTCTACACTATGTATAGCCTTTTGGCCAATTAAAAAAAACTAACTCGATAGGCTTTACTTCATGACATCTGTCAATGTCAGTAATGACATTGTCGCGGAGTGATAGAAAATAATGATTTCAAGTGGTTATGTATAAGAAGTCGCGTATTATGAAATCTACTATGAAGTAGATCCCAGGCATGCACGTAATTACTTACAGCGAGTTCTAAATTTTTCATTCTAAAGCGCTTATAACTTGTAACGCACAACCGCTCAGAGAAGCTTTTAAATAATAAAATTTTTGGATGTCGTCTAGGTCTGAACGATTGTGTATCATAGTAATATACGAATTCCTATATTCTAGCCACTGATCAAACGAACCGTCAAAGGAAGGTAATTTTATGTCCGGCAGTTTAACATTCGATTGCACTGACGAATTACTGTTACATTTTTGACTTTCAACGGTATTTTCAACTTTACTTTCAGCTGTAGCTAAAACGTTAAAATATAATGATTCGAAAGATTCTACATACTCAAAGTTTGCTGTATATTCCAACTCGGGTAAAATGAGATCAATTTGATTTTGGTTGTTGTTAAAAGTATTAAAATGATCTCGAGCTGCTTGCATTCTAAATTTTACTTCTTTAACTTGAACTTGAGATATAGAATAAAACAAGTAACAAGTAACTAGCACTTGTTTGCCGGGGGCATCATTTGAACAAATCATTAGCCGGGCAATCAATTCTACTTGTTGCCCCAATACAACTTTAGTTATACTAGTCGGGAGAAGAGGAAAGATAAACAAAAAACAGATGTTAGATTATATAGACACATTAAGTTACAAAGAAAATATTAAAAAAATCTTATTGTTTACCTTTCCTTACATCAAATTATCAAATAAAAAACTGCCGCACGAGAGTAAAGAAAATTATATTAGGTTTAAATTGAACAGCCTACTGTGTAGTGCTACTAATCAAAATTGTTTAGTTTTAAATAAGACTTTACCACAAATCGATGTGGTTGACTTTAATAATATTTTTATCTCTAGGTTAAATAATCTAACATATGATAAGTATTACTTATCTAAATTTTTTACACGACATTTAGCTAAATGGCTATATAATTTTTTAGTTTTAAGACAAGCCAAAAAATTGGCTAAGCCGACCACTGCTTTTATTGAGCAGTGTTCTTATACTGACAATTTTATTAGTAAAAACTTGGAATATGTTCCAAATAATTTAAATTAGATTATAGGACAACAGAGGCTCACTCTAGCAATTTCTTAGCGGGAAATATTTATACTGATGCCTCCTACGAAGGGCCTAGTAAGAACTCTAGGAAAAACTGTAATTTTAATATAAACTTGGTGCATCAAAATTTACAAGGCATAATAGGGAAAGAATTAGAACTTGAGTTATTTTTAAATGAATTTAAAATTGACATTATATGCGTAACAGAACATTGGTTAAAAAATCATGAATTAATATTTAACTATTGTGATCACCAAGTAGCTCTTTCTGTCGAGAAAATGTCATTAGGGATGGCTCCTTAATTTTGATTAATAAAAAATTGAAATGTAAGGAACGTAAAGATATTGTAAAACTGTCTAGTGAACGAATTATTGAGTTGGCTTGTATTGAGTTGAGCCACCTTATTATTGTATGCGTATACAGGCCGCCATCAAGCTTATACGATTCTTTTGAACAAATAATGGATCAAGTGCTGACGAAAGTATGTGTCTCTAATAAGAAGATTATTGTATGTGATGATTTTAATATTAATATATTAGACTCTAACTCCACCACTGTTAGATTCACATCTTTGTTCAAATCGTATAATCTAATTAATTTATTTTACGAACCAACAAGAATATGTGAAACAACAGCTACTTGTATAGATAATATTTTCACAAATGTCACTACTTTACTTTTAGGAAAGAAATAATTAATGTACTTAACTCTGATCACTGTGGACAGCTAGCATCATTTGATCTTAAATGTGATAATAATCCGATAGAAAATATTGAGTTTATTCCTGTTAACACAAAACGTATTGAGAAATTTAGAAGTAAATTACTTTCAAGTTTTCAATGTTTGAATGAGTCAATTAATCCAAATGAAACTTTTAATAATTTATTTAAATTAGTAAAAAACCAATTTGACTCTGTATTTACTTCTAAATCGGTCAGATTTAATAATAAAAGAAATAATTTTAGTAACTGGGCAACTGCAGGTATTATTGTTAGTAGACAAAGATTGTATGACTTGTATAACGAGAAGTCAATGAACAGGAGTGAAGCTTTTAAACTATATGTCAAGAAATACTCGAAGATTTTCAAGAAGGTATGTCAAGCAGCGAAGGTTCTTCACATCAAAGAAAAAATTAAGAACTCTAAAAACAAAGTGAAAACCACATGGAAAATAATTGCACATGAGACTGGAAGAGTCGCCAGTCGCAACTCTAAATTTGAACTTTATATTAATGATAAAAAAGTTAGTTCTGACATTGAAGTTGCGACAGTATTTGAGAAGTTTTTTGCAGACATTCCGATCTCAACTACAAAAAACTTAAATTTATCACCTACAGTTGCCGAAAAATTACTTAGAGATAATGTGAGGGAATGTGATGTAAATTTTATTTTCAAAGAAATAGACTCTAGAGACATTATCAAGGCATTTAAATTACTTAATATTAAAAGTACAACTGATCTCTGGGGTATGTCCACAAAAGTTATAAACCCAGTAATTGACATCATTGCCCCTCACCTAGCATTAGTTTTTAATAATTGTATTAAAAGTGGCGTGTTCCTTGACTTGATGAAGCACAGCAAGGTGATGCCTCTCTTTAAAGCTGGGAATAAAGCAGACCCAGCTAACTATAGACCAATATCCATATTACCGACTTTAAGTAAAATTTTTGAGAAAATTATTCTAAATCAATTAATTTTTCACTTCAACTCGAATAATTTGCTACATAGTAATCAGTTTGGTTTTACTAAAGGTCGGTCCACAACAGATGCAGGCATTAGTCTTCTGTGCAGTATATTTGGAGCTTGGGAGAGGTCACAGGATGCACTTGGTATATTCTGTGATTTATCCAAAGCATTTGACTGTGTGGAGCATGATACGCTGTTCAGGAAATTATACCATTATGGTGTAAGGGGCACGGCTCTAAAGTTTCTAAGCTCTTATCTAATAAATAGAACACAGACTGTAGAAGTTAATTCCAAAAGGTCTAATGGTACTAAAATTAAATTAGGAGTACCACAAGGGTCTATTTTGGGCCCTTTTCTATTTATCATCTATATAAATGATCTACCTTATCTAGTTAATGATAAGCATGAGATAGTACTTTTTGCTGATGATACTTCACTAATTTTTAATGTGAAACGACGACAATCTAACAATGACGAGGTAAATAGTGCTCTCTCAAAAATAGTACATTGGTTTAATGCTAATAATTTACTGTTGAATTCTAATAAAACAAAATGTTTAAAGTTCAGCTTGCCAAATGTTACGCAGGCACAAACCAATATACTATTAAATAATAAGAAAATGAAATTAGTAGACACTGTTTTTCTAGGTATAACATTAGATAGTAAGTTACAGTGGGGACCACATATTGCTAAATTGGCAGATAAGCTGAGTTCTGCAGCATACGCTGTTAAAAAAATTAGAGAAATTACCGACATAGAGACCGCGCGATTAGTTTACTTTAGCTATTTTAATAGCATAATGTCGTACGGCATCCTCTTGTGGGGAAACGCTGCAGACATTAATACAATATTTGTGCTGCAGAAACGTGCTATACGTTCTATTTATAAGATGTCGACTTTTGAATCTCTAAGGGAAAAGTTTAAAGAAATAAAAGTTCTGACCGTCGCATCTCAATACATTTTGGAAAATGTGTTATACGTAAGAAAGAATCTAAACAACTTCAAAAAGAAATGTGATAATCATTGTGTAAACACTAGAAATAAGAACAAGTTAGATATGCCAGTGTTCAGACTAAGCAAAGTTAGTAAATCCTTTAAAGGCCAATGTATACGCTTATACAATATAATCCCAGAAAAGGTTCAAAACCTTCCCATTAATAAGTTTAAAAAAGTAGTTAAATTACGTTTGTGTGCCAAAGCGTATTATAAAATTAATGACTTCATTCAAGACGGCACACCTTGGGAATAAGGTGGCTCCTTATCTTATGTTATTATTTGTTACATAGACATAAGCAAACATTGTAATAATTTTGATTTTAAAAGAATAATTTTCCATCTTTTTGGTAAAAGATGGTCCCAGACGAGTTTCTTGCCGGCTCTTCTCGCTGGGTTAGTTCCCGAACCGGTGGTAGGCATCAGGTAGTAACGACGTTCAAAAAGAGTATTTAAAAATACCAATTTTGAATAAAAATTTTTTGATTTGATTTGATTTGATTAGAATTACATTGCAAAGAATCTAAATACTTTTTAAATTGAGTTAACCGACCTTTCAAATTACCTCTTTGTTTTTTGAGTTCGGAAATATCTTTTGGCCGCTTTCCCGAGGGGGAAGCTGCCGAAGGCACTGATAGTTTATATTCAGTGGCCATTTTAGAGGTTTACGTGTAAGAATAATGTAAGGTACTCACGGTTATATGAAGACTTTGGATCAACACAAATCACAAAGAAACGTCACTAGCCTGAAATGTTAATGATACGATTTTAAATTCAAACGTTTATGGGAAAGGAGTAGAAAGGAAATAAGACCTGACCGTTGACTGAAGAAGTAGCTGCGTCGATTTTTCCTTGACGAAGACCAGGCGGCGCGAGGTCCAATTTCTTGGTAAATCCGGCTCGAAGACCAAATGTTGGGGCAGCAACGATCAGCCAAACTACGAAGGTCTTCAAATAACAATGTAGACTTGTTCTAATTGCGTTTATTTTTTCCGGTTTACAATGTTTCTTACAGCTTTAGAAAAGTAAAAAAAATATGGTTCGGAGCGTTACGATTAAGAAAAGCGAATGAATTTCAAATTTTCACTTGTCACTGTCTAATGTCGCACAAAATGGACGCTGGCTCGATAGCCGCAGCGCCACACTGCGGATAACGGTAGCAACTATTTAAAGTGTCGTAGGCAGTTGCTTTATGTGCGAACTAGATGGCGTTGTTAGGCCGCGACATACCTCCCGCCTTGGAAACACCGGCTTCCAACATCAGGCTGCGTCGTAGGATGGCTGCAGCGGCAAAGGGCAAATTTTTGAAAACGCCCTCCTCGTCGTTCCGGTTGCGGTGCGGATGTCGGCAACACGCGTGACACCATCAGTCCCCGGGTAAATGCGAGTTATGCGTAGCAGACGCCATTTAAGTTGTGGTAAATTCTCATCTTTGATTAGGACGAGACGATCAATGGCTAGATCGTCATGGTGAGTTTTCCACTTGGTTCTCTGTTGAAGTTCTCCAATGTATTCTCTGGACCACCTTTGCCAGAAGTGCTGCCGCAACAGCTCCACACGGCGGTACCGGTTCATCGTCAGACCTGCAGCGTCAGAAATGGTCTCGCATGGCAGCGAATTTAACGGTCGGCCTGTGAGGAAGTGACCAGGAGTGAGGGGAGTTAAGTCGGTAGGATCGGTGGATAAGGGTGACAGTGGACGAGAGTTTAAAACGGGTTCAATTTGAATTAAAACCGTATTCATTTCTTCGTATGTTAATTTGGCGTTACCAACGATACGTTTAAGGTGATGTTTACAAGACCTTACACCACTCTCCCACAAACCTCCAAAATGCGGCGCATACGGTGGAATAAAATTAAAATCAATTATCGTTATTAAATATCGTTCCGATGGTAAATTTCCCATTATAGGTTTAGGTATCCTACTGTTAAATCGAGAACATGTAACACATTGACGCACAACTTTTCTCACAAGACCTCTTGCACTTAATATCCACCATGTCTCGCGCAGAGTGTATAAAATGAGTTGAGGTCCTGCATGAAGTAGCCTCTTGTGTTCATGATTGACTAACAAATTAGACATCCAATGTCGACTGCACATTAAAAACGGATGTTTTTTATTAAAATCGAAATTAGACGCGTTTCGAAGTCGACCACCAACTCGAATTAATTTTTTTATCGTCCAAAAACATGTTTAATCCAGATACACGATTTAATTCTTTATTATTACCTGTGTAACTTCTTTCATTCAGTAAATTATCATAAATCGCCGGAAAGGATTGCATCTGTGCAAAACTAATCAACGTATACTGCGCTTCCTCTAGCTCAGACAGTGATAACAAACCCGTTTGCTTTGTTGTGCAACTATTAGCCCCGCCTCCTCCTACGTTGTTTATGAATCGAAGAACGTAGGCCCATACGCGTTTAAGTTTTGTGAAAGACGAGTATTTATTAAATTGAATAAAATCAAAGTTGTCGAAACTGCTAAAATTATGTACTACATTAGATTTTATGTCAGGCAAATTTTCAAAATTAATTAAATTATTACTTAACGAATCAAAATTATTATGACATCGCAAGTAATCGCAGTTCCACCAAAGGTCACAGTTTATCAACGAATCAAAGGCTAATCCTCTAGATAATATTATATCAGCTGGGTTGTTTTCGCTCGACACATGTAACCACTCGGAGTCACCTGTCAGCTCATTTATCTCGGTTACGCGATTTTGCACGAACGGCTTTAAGAGATGCGGCGACGTCTTAACCCAGCCAATGACGATGGTCGAGTCAGTCCAAAAAATAACCTTGGAGAATGTTAAACGAATAACCTCGATTTCGAATCCTTTTATAAAGTCTTGTGCCTATTAAAGCACCTCAAAGTTCTAACCTCGGGATACTTATAGACTTCAAAGGGGCAACTTTAGTTTTTGCGCATAATAATTTTACGACGATTTCGGAATCATCGTTATAGGTACGTACATAGGCACAAGCGCCGTATGCATTTTGTGACGCGTCGGTAAATATGTGCAGTTCTTTGTATTGCGTGTAACCGCTCATTACGTAACGAGGAATTTTTAATTCATTTAATCGTTTTAAAGCTAACAAGAACTTATTCCAAATAAGTTCGATATCGCGAGGTACTGGCGTATCCCAATCGAGCTTACTCAGCCATAACTTTTGAAGCAAAATTTTAGATATAATTACGGTGGGCGATAATAAACCCAACGGATCGTAGATCTGTGATATTATTGAAAACATTACTCGTTTAGTTAACTTAGGTATATAGTTATACTCGTCTATTTGTGTAGTGTAATATAGGTAGTCATTCTCGTTATACCAACCAATACTTAAGGTTTTATTTTGCGTGTGTTCACCGATAAACTGCTGTGCTGCTGTGTTGCTTGAGTATGAGCGAGCTCCGAGTTAAATATCCATTTACGTAGTACAAAACATCCTGAACGTAAAACCGCTGAAACCTTTTCGCAGATAGATATTAGCTCGTGATAATCATCACTAACTAACTTCGTAACTAACTAACGTAACTAAATCGTCAACGAATACATCTTCGGTTATTACCCGAGCTGTGATGACGTCATCACAATCGTATGCGAGTTGACGAATACAACGCATACTTAAATACGGCGCGTGTCATATGGCCTAACGATTCATATTCGTTTATAAAGTCACGATACAGACGTTTATATTCTAGTGTGCGCTCAAGTTTACGTTCTAATGCAAAAAACCTATTTTTTGCTAAATTATACGAATCACCTAAAACATCTGGTGATTGTTTCAAAGGAATGCGTACTGAAAACCTACCATCGATGTCTCGTTTAGTTGTATTTTTAAATAGATCCTCGCATATACGCTCATCAACAGTAAGAATGTTACAGGACTGAGACACGTTTTCTAATTCCCAGAAACATTTTAAATTGTCGTCTAAAGTTTGATTGAAATTACAATAAACTTGATCGGCTTCACTGTTTTTCAATTCTGACGTATAAAGCGGGCCAGACAGTAACCATCCTAATTTAGAATTTTGGAGGTAAGGCCCCCTTTCTAATCGCATTCTATTATCGTTTAATAATAATTGGCAGAATAAATCTGCACCGATTAGTAAATCGATAGCCGAGGAAATATTAAATGATGGATCCGCAAGACGAATATTATTAGGAATACGTATAAATTTACTATCAATGTTTGTCGTAGGCAAACTAGACGTAATGTGCTGCAAAATGTAGCACCGAATTTTTGTACTAAATCGTTTAACTTAGAACGCATAATAACTTCGCACGATTTATTCGATTGCGTTGTAGACATACCAACGCCCGAAATACGTATAGTGGACTGTATAGGTTTCGTATTCAAACGTTTAAATACTTTTTCCGAAATAAAACTATGTTGACTGCCGTTATCCAAAAGCGCTCGAACTGTAAAAAGTTGATTGTTCCGATCTATTATATCTACCAACGCAGTGCATAACAAAACCGGTTGTAATGCATATCGCGACAGCGCGTGGCAAGTAGATAAGCTGTGAAGCGCGGTCGCGGCCGCTTCACGAGTCTCGCTGAAATCAGCTGATCGCCCGTTTTGAGTATATTTGATTTTATTTAAATTATTATTAACATAAACATGTAATAAAGTATTATGTTTGTTCCGATATTGCTTACACGGGCCAAATATACATTCCGTTGCAGAATGACCTCAACAACGTAAACAATTACTGCATAGTTTGTTATCTTCAACGAATTTTAGCCTATCTTTAATAGACAAATTTAAAAATTTATAGCACGTATAAAGGAGATGATTACCGTTGCATAAAACACAACTATTATCATCTGACAAAATGCGTTTATTAGAACTAAATGACTTCTTAGAATTCTTATTTTTATTATAATTAGTAGACGTGTAAGTATGTCCTACGACATGACTTCTGGGTTGTGAATGTTTATTTTCGATTATAACGTGAGGCTTACATGGAGGCAGCTTATTTTGACTAGAACTAATCATCTCCAGAGTGTTCGACTTGTTTCTTAAGAATGACAGTAAATCATCAAATTTTAATATTTTATTCGAATCATTTAAAATTGATCCTTTACAATTCTCCCATTCCCGCTCAGTAGATGCATCTAATTTAGATACTACTAAGTATATAATTATTGTATCCCAATGCTCAGTAGGTTCGTTTAATGATTTTAAAGCACGGAGATTTCTTAGTGTAGTATCTATTAACCTACGAATCTGCAAATGGGATTCCTGCTTAAGTATATTATTCACAACAAATAAACGATTACGCCTCATGTGAGGGTATTGATTTTAATTTTATTCCACCGTATGCGCCGCATTTTGGAGGTTTGTGGGAGAGTGGTGTAAGGTCTTGTAAACATCACCTTAAACGTATCGTTGGTAACGCCAAATTAACATACGAAGAAATGAATACGGTTTTAATTCAAATTGAACCCGTTTTAAACTCTCGTCCACTGTCACCCTTATCCACCGATCCTACCGACTTAACTCCCCTCACTCCTGGTCACTTCCTCACAGGCCGACCGTTAACTTCGCTGCCATGCGAGACCATTTCTGACGCTGCAGGTCTGACGATGAACCGGTACCGCCGTGTGGAGCTGTTGCGGCAGCACTTCTGGCAAAGGTGGTCCAGAGAATACATTGGAGAACTTCAACAGAGAACCAAGTGGAAAACTCACCATGACGATCTAGCCATTGATCATCTCGTCCTAATCAAAGATGAGAATTTACCACAACTTAAATGGCGTCTGGGACGTATAACTCGCATTTACCCGGGGGCTGATGGTGTCACGCGTGTTGCCGACATCCGCACCGCAACCGGAACGACGAGGAGGGCGTTTTCAAAAATTTGCCCTTTGCCGCTGCAGCCATCCTACGACGCAGCCTGATGTTGGAAGCCGGTGTTTCCAACGTGGGGGGGTATGTCGCGGCCTAGAAACGCCATCTAGTTCGCACATAAAGCAACTGCCTACGACACTTTAAATAGTTGCTACCGTTATCCGCAGTGTGGCGCTGCGGCTATCGAGCCAGCGTCCATTTTGTGCGACATTAGACAGTGACAAGTGAAAATTTGAAATTCATTCTCTTTTCTAAATTGTAACGCTCCGAACCATATTTTTTTTACTTTTCTAAAGCTGTAAGAAACATTGTAAACCGGAAAAAATAAACGCAATTGGAACAAGTCTACATTGTTATTTGAAGACCTTCGTAGTTTGGCTGATCGTTGCTGCCCCAACAGACATTGACAGTTACATCTCACTGTTGACATATGTAACACCTCCCTTTTCCGAGTATAAAAAGTAAAATAACATAAGTACATAACTAATAACAAAACATTACTTATCTACTCAAATTTCTCATGCATATACAATTTAGGACGTTTTACACTTCTACCAGACCTGGTTACGTAACCGGTATTTTCTAGTCTCTCCATAGGAACACAGCTATCATCGATAATGCAATTTTGAATGGGACCGTTTCCGAGTTGTGCCGAACTCATGGGATCTATAATACTCTCCTGCATGGGAGGCATATTGTCAGTGCTGCCGTTGCCATAAAAAGAAGGTGGAGGATTTATTTCTTTTAAATTCTTTTTTCTAGGTCTAATGTGTCCCCTATTCCTCCTATATACAACACCGTTTGGATCCACAACATACTACGATCTACCACATCCTAATTTCTCTTTAATTATTCCCGGAGACCAGAAGGATTTAGGATTTTTTTTTGAAGTGAATGTCATCTCCCGGCTGAAACTCATAAGATGTATGCTTCGCATTCCTGTCAAAATAAAAATACATCTTGTCTCTGCTATATCTATGTCATCTTTCAAATGTCGAAAATTTTACAATTTTAGGTTTTAATTTTCTGCTAAGAATTGGTAAATTTACTCGCAAGTTTCTAGACATTAATAATGCGGCCGGACTGCGAAAATCTCCCTTCGCAGCGTTGCGATAGTGTAATAACGCCAAATGTATATCCGAGCCATCTTCTTTGCATTTTCTTAATATGTTTTTGACAATTTTAACTCCTGTTTCAGCTTGACCATTAGACCTCGACCAGTACGGACTAATCGTTATGTGTTCTACATCCCAATCAACAAGAAAAGACTTGAATTTTCAGGAGTTAAATGGAGGACCATTGTCAGACACCAATGCTTTTGGTATCCCATGTCGAGCAAAGAAGCTAGCTCTATGTACTTGAAATAATAATCCATGCAGACAAGGAAATTTTCTCCATCAAAATATAATAAATCTATACCTACCTTCTCCCATGGAAGATAAGCTATCTCATGGCATTTCAACGGTCCACGGGGTGGATTTGATCTGTATTTGGCACAGATGGAACATTGATCAATTAATATCCGCGTTTATATTTGGCCAATATACTGTTTCTCTAGCGATGTTTAGTGTCTTATTAATACCTAAATGACCACAGTGTATTTGATCTAAAATCTGTTTTTGCAAGGACTTTGGAACAATAAGCCTTTAAATATTAAGTCGTTCATTATATGTATTTCATTTTGATTGTCCAATATGGTTTCACAAGAGAGCTTACTTTGTCTTTGTTTCTTGGCCAAACATTCTGAATATAAGACTTGAGCAGATTTAAAGATTCATCATTTTTGCTTTCTAATAATATAAATTTTAAATAAGGCTTACTTACTGAGAGATTAGAAAATACTGAATTAACATGATACTGTAAGTCTTGCTCATACTGAGGTATGTATGTATCACTAAGTGAGGCTCTTGACAAAGTATCTGCTATATACATTTGCATTTACCAGGTACATAAACTACTTCTAGGTCATAACCCTGCCATGTTCTCCATGAGTTGAAGCTCTTTCCTTAACGTCGTCTTTCGTTCAACCAACGCGAAGGGTACCTTTCTAGGGGGATCAACGCACGGAATAGCATCCTTTTTTAGCACGATGCTGTGTTCGTATGGGAGGCAGCCTAGACCCTGAAACACATCATTATATCTGGTCACAATTTTGTCACAAGTTTTTTGATACACATTATATACATTTTGCTCAACATTTTATTATTTTCCATTGATAGAGAAAAGTTTTTTGTTATTATATTTAGCTTTATACAAGTGGGTAAACCAATCACAGTTGGACAATTTAATTTTGTTACAACAAAAGTAATGTTTTCTGGTTTTTTTTTGTTTTCAACTAAACAACAAATGTTTAACACTGAAATTATCGGTATTCTGTGCCCACTGTAGGCAAATATATTACATTTTTTACACATTTCTTTACTCTGCTTGTCAAATTTAAGATTCAATTCTTTAAATACTTGATAAGACATCACATTTATGTCTGCGCCAGTGTCGATTAGGCAATCTACATTTTTGTTGTTTATCTTAAGAGAATAATGCCATGACTTGTCTGTTGTGCTTATCAAATTTGTACTAGCATTCTGTGACTTTATGTTTTTAATGTTGAACAATGCCCCTATTGTAAATCTCTCAGCCTCAGCCTCAGCACTTTTGGGGCTTGATTCATCATCGAGATTTATGCTACCTACCCCAGTAACAACAGTCCTGACACTATTTTTCTGGAAACATAAATGAGTAAAATGTCCATATTTAAAACAATGACCTGCATCTGTGTTTCCAAGGTGGACAGTTGCGACGACCATGCGATGTGTTGCACTTTACACACGACGTTGTTCTTGATCCAGGTGTAGCTGACCTTGGGTGACCTTGGCATGATGGGGATCTTGCGTTTTTTCTTTTCTGGTATGAGGGGGAATTGACCCGACGACTTTTGTGTAGCTTGTATATTGTGGCTTCTCTTCCATCTGCTGCATTGATTGATTCTTCACTTTTCTGCGCCATCGTCAGTGTTCTACAGAGGAGTTTGGCTATTTCTAGGGATAGATCTTGCTCTTGTAGGAGCTTTTGACGAAATTGCGAGAAGTTTGTGGCAATATTAGCAATGAGATTGTCCTTTACAAGGAACTCACGTAGCGAACCAAACTCACAGGCATGACTTGCGTTTTCTAATTCCATTAGAAAATTTTCCAAGTATTCGTTCACACGCTGTTTCAACGTAAAGAATTTGTGTCGCGCCGCCGTCAAATTCTTTTTGGGTTCAAAATACTCGATGAATTTTGCCTTGACTTCTTGGAAAGTAGCACTGCTTAGGTCCAAATTGAAGGAATTGTATATTATGTTTAAACCCTTTTCTCCCATGGAATGCAGCATGATTGCAATTTTTCTTTTGTCTTCCGTTTTCTCCATGCCCGACGCCAGTAGAAATATCTCGAATGACTGCGTCCATTTCTTGAAATTTTCAGCATTATTGTTGCTAATTTCTGTAGAGATCTCAAGCTTCTGTACTCCGTTGCCTGCCATTGCAAGTTCCCACACTCAGATTGTCTCGAAGCCTCCGGAGTTTTCGATGTACCCTCTTTTGCGTTCATAATTTTCGTTTTCTTTTCAATATTTTCTTCTGACACCATGTATCGGTCCATGACCTCTTGATTGTAAGTCCTTCTTGCGCTCGTGTGGTGATGATAATAATTCAGCAGCAATTCTTATACTCTCCTTTATTGGTGCTTACCACAAATACGTATTACAATATGTAATGAGATATGCTTAACACAATATATACGTTTACACTATGTATAGCCTTTTGGCCAACTAAAATAAACTAACTCGATAGGCTTTACTTCATGACATCTGTCAATGTCAATAATGACATTGACAGTTACATCTTATTGTTGATATATGTAACAACAAGGTCTTGTCAAACTTGTTTAGTCGTTGAGAAAATGGAATTGACTCGAGAAAATTCTAGAGCGATGATTTATTATGACTTTCGAAGTGGTTTAACACAAAAACAGTGTGTTGACCGGATGATTTCTGCATTTGGTGATGAAGCCCACAAACCAAAAACCAAAACCACAATTTATCGCTGGTTTGTTGAATTTCAAAATGGACGTGTCAAGCTCAGTGATGATCCCCGTCAAGGTAGTCCAAAAACTGCAGTCACCCAAGAAAACTTTGATGCTGAGCGTAAGCTGATTGAGGAAGATCGTCATGTGACATACCGCAAAATTCAGGCAACTTTAGACATTGGCATGAGTCAAATATAAATAATCTTCCATGAACAATTAGGTGTAAAAAAGTTGTTTTCCCGATGGATACCGCATTTGCTCTGTGAAGAGCAAAAAGCGGCTCGCGTTACTTGGTGCGTCAGAACTCTCGAAAGATTCCACGCAGGATCCTCAAATGCTGTATACAACATCGTATCAGGTGACGAATCCTGGATATACGCGTACGAACCCGAAACAAAAAGCCAGTCATGAGTTTGGGTGTTCGAAAATAAGTTAAAGCCAACAGAAATTGTTCGTTCACGGAGTGTTGCAAAAACAATGGTGGCCACGTTTGTCTCCAAAACCGGCCATGTTGCGACTATTCCTCTTGAGGGACAAAGAACGGTTAATGCAGAATGGTATGCTAACATTTGTTTGCCACAGGTCGTTTCTGAACTCCGTAAAGAGAACTGCAACCGCCGCATCATCCTCCATCACGACAATGCGAGTTCTCACACCGCGCACAGAACAAAAGAGTTTTTAGCGTAAGAAATCATAGAATTATTAGACCATCCACCGTACAGCCCCGACCTAAGCCCTAATGATTTCTATACTTTCCCTAAAATAAAGAATAAATTGCGTGGTCAGAGATTTTCATCACCTGAAGAAGCTGTGGACGCCTACAAAACGGCCATTTTGGAGACCCCAACTTCCGAATGGAATGGTTGCTTCAATGATTGGTTCCATCGTATGGAAAAATGTGTCAAATTTCGCGGAGAATACTTCGAAAAGCAATACCTAAATACATTTTTAAATAGTAATGTTGTGTCACTTCCTTGATTCCCGAAATTTTCAGTGCCGCCCTCGTACGTTTCCCGTGTTCTAATATTTTATGTAATCTAATATTTTATGTGAGTAACAACATTAAATAATAAATGAAAAAGCAAACAAATATGGCAGCGCGGATCATATTATGCCGTTCAACTAATCAGCGCGCGAGTTGCAATTTAACGAGTTTCAGTTCGTTGTTTTATAATATAACAAAAAATAATGCGTAAATAAGTAAGCAGAATGTTATTTGACAATCTATCGACATTTTATAATCTTGCTAGTTATATAACAATCTAACGGTATTTACAATTTTACGGTGACTTATGTAAAAAATTATATTCATATATAACGGATAATTATATAATTATGCTAAACTTCCTGAGGTACGCTACGAGTACTAAAAATATAATATTACATAGAGCTGATTATATTAAATAAAAAAATTCACACCTACTTAAAGCAATAAAAATTTCTACCCTCATCGTACGAAAAAAAAAACATTTTGCCTAAATTCCCCGGCACATCGAAGTGTAACATAAAAAATACAACTTGTACTTTTCACCAAGTTTGCTGGTGACATAAATCCACGTCAAAATTACTTTAACGATTCCGAGTGCGCCTACTTCCTTTGAATAAGTATAGAGATTACGCCGAGCACGCAATTCCAGCTAACTTGTAATGAAGAAATAAGTTTTGAACAGGGTTGCCAGCCAAACAAACTTTCTGATCAAAAATACAAGAAAAAAGTTTTGTTGTAGACAGCCCTGGTTTTGCTGGTTAACTTGGTAGCGTGATGCAGGTAGTGGCTTTAATTTTTTATAGTTTGAACCATTTACCATTTCGTTTTGGTTCTGATAAATTGTAAATGTTGAAGCGTGACTACTAAATTGGTGTTTATTTTGTACTTGATGAAAAGGTAACAACTCGCTATGATAACGAACAGTTCATTTTTAAAGGTCACGCTTAATTGTTAAGGAAAATTGATTAAAGCGGACTTAATTACAATCTTGTGTCAATTACAAAGTTGTGTGTTATAAATAGCGACTAAAATAAAACAAAAAGTATTAACCAGCTAGATTTGTTTTAAGCTGAAAATATATATCAAAACTTCGTTATAAAAAACTATAGAAAAACTTAATGAATCGCTATTATATTGTTTCAAAAGAACTTGTTATTTATAAATGTTCTAAAGAAAAAGTACACCTGTAGGTCATATTTTACAGTGCAAAGCGCGGCGCCTGCAAAAAATAGCCTTTGTCCAAGCTCCAGTGCTCGCTGGATACACCTCATTAGCACAGAGTAAATAAAGTTTTTACGTCACGTACTGAGTGGTAGAGTGGTAAGGTAGTGGTGCCTTAGAGTGTTCAAAATCATTCGTATTTTGGCTTTAGGGTTGTCACATAAAATTGGGATAAATTAGTCAAATAATAATAGAGTTTGCCTTAAAGATAATTCTAAAACACACACGCTCCGTCTTTTTGTTCATGAAATGGAGCCTAATCTATTGTTGAGTTCAGTTGGTTTCAAAATTTCTTAGAGTTAACTAGCAATACCACAAATAACTAGATAGTTACTTCCGCGATAGGTACTACAACGAACAGTGCGATGGTTTCTGCGATTCTGCTTTCGAACTGCGACAACAACTTCAGATTAGGATATTTGACCTTTCCGAATATTTGACATTCGGAGGAATACTACACTACTACGAGTATACTACCACATACAACGTAACAACAAAAACAAGCTTTGACTGTTTTTTACAATTTATTGCATACAATAAACATTTATAATATTACAATTTATATGCAATAGCCTAACCAAGAGCATGCCAGAACATGCCTAAGGAGGGTTCCGTAACTATCAACCCGCAATAGTTTTTCTTTCAATTACTTCAAAAGTTTTGGTCCAATTTCACTTAAAATATTTTCCTAAAGAGTTTTTAGTATAATTTATAATCATGGAAACTTACAAGTTTCTATCTCCTATAGTTAAGAAATGCTAGGACCAACTTATAAACTTTGGAGTCGACAATGGTTGACTTTGTAAAAAAATAATTTATGAAACCTTGCATTTATTTTATAAGACCTATTCAACGATACCCCCACGATGGGATAGAACAAAAAAATATTTTTCATCCCCAATTCACATGTATGGAGAGCCCCCTAAAATGTAAAATTATTATCATTTTATGATGCCAGAACCGAGACCTATACACAATCTTTAAGTTTAACAAACTTCATCAATTTATATTCATAATTACAGAAGCTAGAAGCGCGGACAGACAGACAGATAGACAGATAGACAGACAGACAGACAGACAGACAGACAGACGAACTGACAGAGTGATAATATAAGGGTTCCTTGATTATTACGGATCCCTAAAAACGACACAAATGTTTATTTTTAGATTAATTTCTAAAATTAAATTTCTTATAGCAGGGATAAAAAACAGCAGATAGGACGTGCACAATTAAAAATACATTACATCTATCTAGAATACAAATATAATATGTAGTTTATTATATACTATCAATATAATTAATATAAAATACAATACCTACATGATACAATAATATATTAATATGCCTTTAATAGATAAATACTACAATATGTATATATAATAACGGTATTAATATGTATTGAGATTCGAGGAGTCGGTGGGAGTATCATGAACTTCACAATCTGACTGCATGAACAGTGAAGGAGTAAGAGTAGAAGTTGGAGCGATGGGATGGGAGGGAAAGATTTGTTCTGACATTGGACCTACAAGGGGTATCGAGGGATCGAGAAAAGTTAAATCGTTCGAGATATTCCTATCTGAGAGAGGGGATTATACAAGATATTATAATATAGTAAACAAAGGATATGGGAGTTACGACGAAGATGAGTCCCTACTCATGAGTAGATGAGTCCCTTTTCGATTATAACTCAAGTGGCTAGAAAGGCCATTATAATCGAAAAAAGCTGATATGTGGTCGAACTTTCTTAAATCAAAAACAAAACGGATACAGAGATTCTACAAGCGTTCTAGTTTTGCTAACAGCTCTTTGGTAACGTCTAAGTAGCAGGAGTCGTCGATGTCGAGGAAAATTAGTGTTTGGATAAGGAATATTTGTGGTGTGCAAGGGCAAAAAGTTTTGGAACCTCTTTAACATGTGTTTAGTAGTGTACCTTTCAGCTTACTTTATTAACCTGAGGATTCCCAAAAAGATTACTATCTAAAATTAACCCTAAATTTTTTGCCGATTCTAAATAATCAATAATTATGGTACCATCATATATGACCGTAGGCACATTATGTACGTTCGGTCATATATTTACTGCCTATGATGTGGCCTATGATTTTTGGGATTTACCAGCAGCAGACCGCTATGCGCTGTAGAGTTTAGTGCGATATGTAAATGTATCGACATTTACATATCGCACTAAACTCTACAGCGCATAGCGGTCTGCTACTTTTCCATTTTTACGCAGACAATCTGTAACTCTATCGAGAGTTACAGGTTGTCTGCGTAAAAATGGAACTTAGAGATGATTAATGTGGAAATAATATTATTAAAATAGAAAATAAGAGAGGCTCTTCCCTCCTATTTTCGCCCTCCTAGTACGCCACTCTGAAGAATACCCGCTGCAATATCACACCAATCCGAGGTTGCCTCATTAGAGCGGACTCGCTGCAAGCGTCCTCGAAAATATGTGTCAAACCAGTCTATCACTGAGGGAGATATATTAAGGGAGTAAGGTATAGAAAGGATGATATCAAAGTTTACAGAATTGAAAGCGCTGCTAAAGTCAAGTAAGACCAGAATAGAAATACATTTATTTTCAATGGCTAGACGGAGATCGTAGTGACTTTTAGCAGCACTGTGGTAGTACTGTGACCAGGACAAGCCCAAATTGGAAAGTAGAGCGCACTTTATTGGAGTATAAGAAGTGGGAAAGCTGTTTAGAGACAATGTGTTCAAGGACTTTGGAGAGGTAGGGTAATATGGAAATTGGCCTAAATTAATACAATAACTCGTCCTTGTCTTAATTTAGGAGGTATCAGGGTTTTTAGGAAGTGAAATTATATTAGTACGTTTCCATACCGAAGGGAAAGAATTCGTTGTCAAGGAATAGTTAAAAATGTGAGTGAGAATTGGCAAGAGTTCAGGAAGGGTAAGTGTTATCATGCGGGGGCTCAGGTTATCATTGCCTGCTGCAGTAGAAGTAATAGCCATTATATGTTTATAAACTTCAACTTCAGAGACATGAGAATGAAAACGGAGTACAGGAAAAAAAAAAGAAAAAAAAACACAGATAGAGAGTGGATATGAAATATTGTTTGCGCTTTTGTATGCTGGTCGACAATTACTGGTGGGATAGAGAAATGAGCATTACAACGACTTTCTGCGGCTGTAATTGATATATACTTACTACAAAAAAGGTAGATTAAAATATTTAGTATATCTTTGTAGGTACCTAAGTCTGATGTGTCTGTGTCATCAATATGCCAACGATGCTAGGAATATTTAGTTTAATTGGAGGTCGTCTTGTGGTCCCAATTCGACCCTAATTCATACTTAAATTTTTAAGTTTCATATTTTTTGGGTTCTTTTGCTTCTTAGAAAAGAAAAAAAAATGTAAACGTTGTCTATGAAATGTGAAAGAAATATTGACAATTGTGTCATACCAACACATACTATTGTTATACAAACACAAGGCAGTGTGGGTAACTTTATTTTTTTAAATTTTATGTATTTCTAAGCATTATCTGAAATAATATTAGCTTTCAGTACACCTTCCTCCATGCAAACTTTTACTGTGCCAAATTTCATACACCTCCGTCTGTACAATTCACGTAAAATTGAACGTAAAATTTTTGCTTCACGTATTATTAATATAATATAATATGATGATACATCTCTATGGATAAGTATTTTTTTTGTAATTTGTATGATAATGAAGTGAAAACAGGCATGTCGTGCTGTTTGTAGTCATGTAGGGATAATAACTTGATTCCCCTCAAGACAAATACAAGAGTATTCCACGTTATATTCAAAAGATATCTATATATATATATATATATATATATATATATATATATATATATATATATATATATATATATATATATATATATATATATATATATATATATATATATATATATATACGAGTATACTATACTATATACCTGCAGTATTATATATACTGCAGTATTAAATAAGTGGTCGCCTGGTGGTCGAAATTCGACCATAATTCATTTCAAGTTAGAGCTTTATTCTTTTGCCTCCTAGACACCAGTTGTCTATTGAATGTAAAAGGCAGATTTACAAACGTCAACGCGCAATAAAATTGTAACAAACGTATGGTAGTGTGAGTTATCTACTCAGGTAGTGTATGTTATGTCATTCTTATTAATTTTATAAGTATTATTATAAAAAATATTAGTGCAGCTCACTCCTCCTCCATTATCTTTTCTTATACTTTAAAAGGGCAAATATTGTATATTATAGTATCGAAGACAAAGGGAATAAATTAAAGTACTCTGAAACTCAAATGTGGGCTTAACGTGGGTGATGTTGGTTTCAAAATGAAAAGGCAAGAAACAATATTACCGTTATTTTCAATCGTATTATAACTAAATACTTCTCACTATTTTAATCACTTTTCACTGATTTGCACTTACTATCACTTCCACTTGTTAACAAGAACACCGATAGTTCCCGAACCAAACCTCTCGCCACAACGGATGATAGTTGAGTGTGCTGTGATCGTTCCTTGGAGGGAGAACGTGACCACCACCCCCACTCCCCGAGTCTTTTAAAATAAAGGCAAAGTTTCGTACATGAGTTTTTTACAAAATCAACCTTAGAAACTTATATGTATATAACTACTCTTTAGGAAAAAAAAATTGAACGAAATCGGACCGTGACTTTTGAAGCAATTTGCACAAAAACGCGCGTTCATAGATAAGGAGGGTCTCCTTAGACATGTCCTGACATGCTCTTTGTTAGGTTAATATTTCTTTTTTTTGTATTATTTTAATTTAATTTTAATTAATTTATGGTTCTAGTAAAACTTCGAGCAAAGCTCGGTCTCCAAGGTACAGGTGCCAAATGACTTTAACATGAGTATGCCGAATTCCATACAAAGTTGTCTTCATGTCCATTTTCAATTCCATTCAAGTCGTGTCATCTTCACGTAATATAAAAATTATAATGTTATATTTTGAATATAAGTTTTGTGTAAATATATTATGAAATATTTAATGATATTTTTATATTTATTATTTATTTTTATAGAATATATTTTTCAAATACGTATTAACTCAATAATAAAAAAACATGACGTGTACAGAGTTTACGTGGCAGATGACTGTGAAACTTCATTCATTATTTCAAATCCGAAAAAACTCTCATCGTGCCTAAATAACATCACTTAAAATGTATATTTAGCCGTACTTTAAAAAGTTAAGTTATTATATTATATATTATAAGTTATTATATAAGGTATAAGTAGCTTCCGATAAACGGCGTCATATCCAAAACCGTGCGGTGACGCGATCTTGAAATTTCATTCATAATGCTGCTAAAGAGTTTCATTGAATAAATATAGTATAAACGCAAGACAATATATTATATTACATACATCGATTTTGAGAACCCACCAGCACGCGTAGCATGACCATCGTAGAAATGCGTTTTGTCTACACAAATATATATATATATATATATATATATATATATATATATATATAAGATATATTGACAGATTGTATGGACAAAAGAACAGATTTCCTAAGTCAATCTGTTATTTTGTGGAGATATTTTCGTAGAAAGAAACAAGTTCTATGGTGGTTAATGGTTATGCTGCTGCGTGGACAGACGACCTAAGGAAGGTCTCTGGTAATATATATATCCCTCATAATATGTATTGCAGTAGCAGTGGACATCTCCAGGCTGAAACGTCGAAGTCGATTTTAGCATTCCACAAAAAAAATGACCTTCACCTAATAAAATAATTTTCTAGTGGAGCAAGTCTTATGTTCCAAGTGCCAATTAGCTTTTGCCCGCGGCTCCGTCCGTATATATACCACGTATATATACCCGTATATGTTTCCCACGGAAACAATATACTTTTTCGGAAAAAGTACCCTATGTCTCAATCCAGAGCTTAAACTACTACCATAATATCAAATTTCATCAAAATCCGTTTAGTAGTTTTTGCGTTAAAACGTAACAAACCATAGTTCATCCATCCATTGTAGTAGGATATGATAATTGATAAGCACTTTGTTATTACGGCAATGGTTTTCAAACAGTTAAATTTAACATAAGAGTTGATAGGCCAAGTGGAGCATACTTTATTATTCTTTTGGGGCAAGAGGAAATATCCTTTTTGTACGTCGCTGACCATTTTGACCCGTATAACTGTCCTGTGCCATCTAGCACATTTTTATCATGGATGTGTTTAATTCAGATAACAATAATAATTGATGATTCTTTATCGTTTGAATGGATAAGTTATTATTGATAAGTAAAGATGAACGTTATAAGACAATAACTTGAGAATTACTTATAATATACAATGTATTTAAGCACAGCAGTTAAACTTTACAATCGAATCTGTCCGAACATAGCACATGACATAAAGCATAGCGCAGTCACGCTACTACACAACATAAAATTTGTAATCTTGGGTCTTATGGACCCTTAAAATACCAGTGCACTGTAGGTACGGCATATACGTCTACTGCAGGAACGAGATATAGTCGTACTTGAAGCATGTGAAGGCTTTGCCCTATTCAAACACATAAAATTGCCTCTTCAGAGGAGATAGGGGACCCATGTAGCGTACAAAATGTACAACTATAATATTGGGGACTTGTAGACCTTTGCCTTGGAATTTCTACTTAGAAAAATAATATACCGTAAAGAATAATGTAAATTTTAAAACTTATGTTAGATACAGTATTTTCCATAGGATTTTCCACCACCAGTCAGTGGACCCGAAGATAGCAAGGTATATACTGGTCAGATTGAGACGTAAATAATAAGAGGAATTGAGGAGAATAGAAGAGAACATTCAATTAAGAAATCGTTTCCTATCCTAGCTCATGGCAATGCCATATAGAGAGCAGTTTGGACCCGCACCTATCAGGCTGATTTGCTGTCTCATCTATAATAAAGTGCGGTCACGGAGAACGTGGAATTTCGTACATTGACTTATCGCTACTTGTTTCTGTCTCTCGAATCACGAATATATTGCTATCGCGTACCAGCTATCGTGTAAACGCGATTGCAATATATTATAGTGAAAGAGACAAGTAGAAACGATTCAATGTGCGAAATTCTAAATGATCCGCGACCGCACTTTATCTAATACGACTGTTTCTAATTATATACCTTCTTACCACGACCTAGGGGGGTAATAAAACACATTTTGTAAGATTATTTATTTACTTTTTCAAGTACATAATACAGTACAAAACCACTTATAACCATAAAATATTTACATCCAAAAGTACAAGTAAAGCAGCGGTGCGGTCGGTGCGGTCGGTGGAACCGGCTACGTCTTTGTCGCAGGTGTAGTGCTGTAGGTATACAGTGATATGAATTCAATAATTATGACCATTTTGAGAGAATGTGCAAGATAAAAAAACAATTACAATTACAGGAACAACAAAATTCGAATGCCTACCTGAATGAATACTGAGTCGTTTTTTATATCTACTATAAGTAATATTTATGAAATTAATTCTTTATCGAAAGATTGGTATGTTGTACTTTATAGCATAGATGGTTTTGAAAAATTTAAGATAGATTCGGGGGCCAATATCAATGTTATTTCGTATGAACGCTTATTGCGATTAGGATTTGACTCAAAAGGTATTAATGTAAATTAGAAAATCAAGCTACAATCGTATAGTTGCAATTTTATTCAGTTAAAGGGTATTTGCTTATTAAAATGGTTTGATAAAAATATTGAATACTGTTTAAGGTTTGCCATTGCGAATATTGAATGCTGGAATTGCGAGCTAGTTTAGATTTAGGATTGATTAAGCGAATTCACGATTTAAGTGTTTCTAATAATGAGGATTTATTTAATGGTATTGGGTGCTTACCGAGTGAGTATCATATTGTTGTAAGACAAGGGGGTGTCACCGGTGGTGTGTGCGCCGCGAAAGGTTCCGATGGCTTTGCGCGACAAGTTGCAAGAAGAGTTAAATAGGATGGTTTAGTTAAAGATTATAAGAAAACTGACTCATTCGACGCCCTGGGCTAATTAGATTGTTGTTTAGCTAAGAAAAACGGTAGCTTACGCGTTTGCCTAGATTACAGCTATTCAACGTGCACATTTTCGATTACCTAAGTTAAATTGCAAAATTGAAATTGCAATTAAATTAAAAGGTGCTAGGTATTTTACAGTTTTGGACGCTGCTTCAGGCTTATATTAGGTTGGACGATGAAAGTACAGATTTATGTATATTTATTACGCCGTTTGGGCGTTATCAATATCTATGATTGCCCTTTGGATTAAACAGCGCGCCGGAGATATTTCATGCCAAGGTAAAACAGTTACTGGAATCAATTGAAGGGTAGACTCTATCATTGATAATATAATTTGTTGGGGAGCTGATGAAAAGGAATATAGGTGAGCTATACAAAATAGCTAGACAAATTAATTTAAAATGTAACAAAGCAAAGTGTCGGATTTGTGTGGGGGAGGTAACTTGGCTTGAGGGAGGCATGGAATGAGGGCTGATACCGAGAAAGTAAGAGCTATAGTAAATATGCCTGAACCGGCGGACAGAAAAGCTAAGGAAGTCTTAAGGAGATAAATTACTTATCTAAATATATACCCAACTATTCTGATCATATTTTTCCATTAAATAAGTTGTTAAAAAAAGAAACAAGTTGATGTTGGGATCCAGGGTGTAAAATGGCATTTGATAAATTAAAATCGTTGTTGAGTTCGTCGCCGGTGCTGGCGCTATATCACGTAGATGGGGAGGTGCTGCTGTCGGTGGATGCGAGTAGCGTCGCGCTGGGCGCCTTGCCTCGCGGACTCTCACAGATACGCAGTGGCGTTACGCGCAGCGAGAAAAAGAACTTCTCGCTATTGTTTTCGAATGTATACCATAAATATATTTATGGTAAACTTGTTACAGTAGAGACGGATCAGCCTTTCAATAGTATTTCCAAAGAGGCGTAAAACGATAATCCAGCACGCTTGCAGCGAATGATGTTAAAGTTACAGGGATATGATTTAGTTGTTGTATATAATCAGGAAAATATATGTACGAGTACTTACCTGACACGTTATCACGTGCGCCTCTTCCGGAATTATTAGATGATAGTATTAGGAAAACTGTATTAAGTAAATTAAAATGGTGATACAAATATTCCAATATCTAAGAATAAATTAAGTATAATAAAAAAAGAAACTATGAAAGATAAATTTTTAGATGTTTGTTGAGCTATATTAATAATGGTTGACTGGCCAACCATTATATGATGTATAAAAAAAAATAAAGTATTTTGGCCTATGAGTAATGAATTATATTGTATAGTCAATGTAATTTTTCAAAATAAACAAGTTTAATTCAATCTACGTTGCAAAACGAAATGTTAAAGATAATTGATGACGGACATTTAGGAATAGATCGTTGTAAAAGACGTGCCCGTGAGGTTTTATTTTATCCGGGAATGAATGATGATGTTGAACAAAATGTGAGAAATTGTAAAGATTGTCAGGAGAATCTAAATAAACCTAGTAAAGAACCAATAATTCCGATTCCTATACCAGATATGGTTTGGAGTAAAGTTGACACTGACATCTTTGAGTACGCGAAGAAAATTTATTTGATTTTAGTCGATTTGTTTGATTTTATTATTCAGGTTTTGTTGAAGTGAGTTAATTAAAAGACACTACGTCTAACTCGGTAGTAAATACTATGAAGGAAACTTTTGCACGTTAGGGTATACCGGAAACTGTTACAAGCGACAATGGACCGCAATTCTCTAGTCGTAATTCTAAAATTTTCTTGATGAATGGGTTTTTGAACATATCACTTCATCCCCATATTATGCTCAGCCCAGCGGAAAAGAGACACAGAGAGATAGAGAAAGACGAGCAGGCTGTACAGACTGTTAAGAAACAGTCTGCACAGCCGCAAAAAAAAGTAAAACAGATTTTTATTTGAATTTATTAAGTTATAGAAATACACCATATTATAATTTAGATTCTCCGGCAAAGATGATAATGGGACGTCGATTAAAATGTAGGCTCCCAGTGCATCCAGATCTTTTAACGCATGGTGATTGTCACGATCAATATAAAACATTGTTAATGAACAATTACAATATAAATATTATTATGATCAGTATTGTAAGTCACTGCCTGAATTGAATGTCAGTGATGATGTGATAATGTTCGAAAATCATAATGAACGAATTCGCGGAAAAGTAATAGGAAAAGCTAACACACCTCGCTCTTATATTCTAAAAAATCAAATTGGAATTTATCGTCGTAATCGCCGATATTTAATTATTGCTCTGGCAACAGATAAGCAAGCTGTTGTGCAAAAAGATACAAGTAATTTGATATCTGACAACTCGTATAAGGATAGCGAATCATATGAGAATGATGATGGTTCACTCTATGAACCAAGTTATTTGGAAACTTCAACAGAGTCAGGGTATTCACCTCCGCATACTCGAAGTGCTTTAAATGATTGAAATACATAGTATATTTTATTAATATAATTTAGAATAATATTTTTTGTTGTGTATTTGTCATAAAATAACCTTTTATTTTTGTAAGGGAAAGATGTTGTAGTAAGTAGTTTTCATGTAACAGAAAAATAATAGACAGTTGTCAACGAGTCTGGCCTTTCAATACATTACACCAAAATCCTATATTTTAACCTTAGACTTTTGGTCTCGCTGGGCGTTCTACCGGACCGAGGTGACGTGCTTCTCTAATACGGCATTATATACTCAGCTGAGGTCCGGTCGGCTTACCCGAGCCAGTCATATTGAAAGCTTTATGACAGGTGTACACCCGGAATATTTCATTTAATTTTAGTCAAAACGAAAAAAAAGCCAAGTTGCGTAGTGAAACTATGCTAATAATAATTCGACCAGAAATAAAAAAGACACTACGATCAATTCTGTACCTCAGAGGTATACAACATTAACTGATAAAACAAAAATTTTACAGGACAGGCAAAAATGCGCGGAGCGAATCTTTGAATGCAATTTTAACATAGTAGCTTTAAAGATATTGCATCAAACTCAACATTATTTTTTATTATTATTTGTTGAAATTATATTGTATTACACAATATTATATTAAAGTTAATTCTTGTCTGATTTTGTGGACTTGAGGTTATTTACCTTGCAACATAAATTAACTAAGGTGTTTTAAGAAAGCATTAACATATCATACTTCTGTTTACCTCTAAATAAACCTTGTGGATGTTATTAGAATTCGGCATTTAGAAACATTATGTATCTAGTCAGTATGTAGCGTATTGAAATTATTAAAGAATTTCTGAGGGGTTAACTAGCAAAATGAAACAAAAGTTACTTCACAAAGCTAAAATCAAAATACAATTTATTTTAAATAACCAACACAGCTACTCGCACGCTTCAGGTAAGTCCGGGACATATGCACATGGAAGATTCCTATAATAGTCATGGAATATGGCTGGTATCCACTGCAAGGATTTTTGTAAGTCGTTATATTTGAGTCTCGAAATAGGCTTTTGTGTTTCTCGAATAGGTTTCGGCTTGGGTACAGAAAATCCTCTCTGTTTATATCGTATGAAACTAACTTCTTCGAGTATTTCCTGGTCAAAAGAAGTTTTGTAGAACATCGAGCCAATCTCATTTTTTCTGAATTGCATCCATATAATAGCAGAATATGGTACAGACTCTCCCGCAATAAATTTTTTTCTATGCACAAAAGGAGCTGATGACCCGCTGCAGACGGCAGAAAAATCCATAAAATCCATAGTTTCCATGTTCACCACCTTAATTTTGCAGTTCCTTGAACAGCTCTTTATAAACTGTTGCCAGTCCCAAGGAGTCACGATTGAAAACTCTTGCATTTTCTTTTTCTCTCTTTCTATTATAGAGTGAATAACGTCCACTTCCATGTGAGTGTGGCCCTTTAATAAGAATTTGTGGTTTATTACCTCTATATTTTCTTTTTGTAACAATATCCACAAATAAGCCATCATTAAATAAATATTTTTATTTTGCCCCGCACAGTTGTCGCTCCATACTGTTACTTCTTTTAATGCGCTATCGTTTAGCTGCTCAAAAAACTTAACTATTCCTGATGCCATTTCGTTTCTGCCTCGTCCTGCCACGGTCTCATTCCACATAAAACACCAACTTTCTTTGGGTACTGAATCCATAATTGTGAAGTTAAAAGTCCACAACTTTCTGTAATAGAAACTCTGTCCATTAGTTAAATATGTAGGTAAACATTTTTGGAGGTCCACTGTCAGCATTTTTATGGCACCGTGGCTTTCTATAGCTGCAATTTTATCAAATGCTTACAACGTGTATCGTAGACTGCTTTCTTCAAGATGTTTATTATGTAGAGCTTTAATATTATTTTTTTCAGTTTCATCTGTGGCATTTTTGTATTTGATAACATACGTATCGCAATCATCACAAGTGTTATTAGCAGGAGGATTAAAACCGAGATTAAACTATGTATTAAAAATATGTCTGTATAGCCACGCCTTTGCCATATTCTCTTTCGGTATACCCTCTTCAGCACAGATCTCTAAATACAAAGAATAAAATTTATCAATATTTAGGTGGCTTCCAAGATAATTTCTTTCTGTTCTGTTTCGACTATAATGGCTCTCATATTTAGGTACCTTGCCAATATGTTTTCGCACTGTTTCTTTAACTATATCTGCTATTTTATTGGGCGGTGGATGTCTTCCTCGTCTATCTGCTTGAACGAATCCTTGTGTAGATTTTTTTACCGCGTTCCTCACCACAGTTTCTGAAATAGCCAAGGTATTAAAAAAAAACTTTTTGCAAACCTTCTCGACTTTTTCATAAATGTGTAATTTAATGTGTATACTCTTTTAGGTGGTTGATCAGGGTCACGGCGTCTGGATCTAGCAGTTTGAACTTCTGAAACTCTAGATATAATAAATTGTCTTTTTAAATCCCACGTCATCTCTTTCGCGTAATACTTCTGATAAATGAATTGTCTAATAGAGTCGTTTATTCGTTCATTACATTTCAATCTGCAATCACATGCTGATTTCATCTTCTTTTCTGGAACAACTTTTCCTTTCTTAGAAGTATAAGATTTGCCTGTGATTGCGCCTTGTTTTCTTAAATTGCATTTCCATTTTAATTTATTTAAAGTTCATTTACGACTCTTTTTTACAGAAATTTGAGGTGATAGCTGTGGCTGAATATGTGATAGCTCTGTCCGAATATCTGAGGGAGTATTGTTCAGTGATTGTGTCGTTCCGTTATGTCTAATATTTTCCAGATCATCGATGGACGACCTATCTGATTCTGGTATATATATCTGTCTTCGTTTTCCATATTCACAATCTATAGAGTCTTCATCACTTTTTGGAACATACTCTTCATCTGATGGTGAAAATCTTTCTCAGAGCTCACATCTTCAGTTCTCATGCGATGAAAGCTATTTGATGGCACGAGATTATTTGAAATGTCATTGAGAAAAGCAGATGTTGAAGGTTGTGTATCATGTTCAGTAGCATCACTGACGATATGTATAACTTCGGTTGGAGCCGGAACCACGTCTGTGTTTTGGGGTGGCCTTGAAAACGAACCTTCGGGCTTTTTCAAGAAAAGCTGTTCTTCTGTCTGTGATCCTAAAACAAAAGTTTCTACATTAGCTACGAACATATGATATCAATTGCGGGCAATAGCTCGTTATTTATAACATAGAAAAACAAATCCATACTAGGCGATAACGATTATTTTTTGTAGCAGAATCTAATTATTAAATGAATGGATCTCAAGCATTATATTAATTTATCTATTAATATTTATTCGTTATAATATACTAGCTGTTTCCCGCAGTTCCACCCGCATCCCGAAGGAACTATTTCCCGCACCCCGATAAAAGGTGTCCTATCACCCAAGTCAGCTCATACCCTGTCTATATACCAAATTTCATCAAAATCCGTTAAGTAGTTTCAGCGTGATTGACGTACAAACATCCAAACAAACAAACTTTCACATTTATAATATTAGTGTGATTTCAGCGCTTGCAACAGCGCTGAAATATCTGAAGCTCAAAACAAAATAATAAACATGGTAAATATTACGTTTTATATCCTAATGTTAGCTTTAAACCTACTTTGCACACACTTTGTTTATGACACTTAAAAATGGACCTTAATACACAGTATTAAAGATAAATAATGCAATTATCATTTGCATTTAATATAGAAACATATGATATGTAAACGAGAATCCTTGTAGTAATATTTTGTTAGGTACTTGCCCTACTATGAGTTAATACTACCACAAGAATCATGTGAACCAAACTACTAACAATTTTTGTCATTGTAAAAAGTATCTTAACACCAAGAAATAATAATCAATGGCATAAGACGTTTAAAGGAGATGCTATTGTTTACCTCTCGTTGTGTTCTCTTTAAACTATTAATTTATTATAATTATAAAGTACTTACGATATTCTGAAGTTGTATCATGTTGATCTCCGTTATACACCAGGTCACACAGTAATTTTCCACGTGAAAACAAGACTTTAAAACACTTAATAACAATTTTTAAAATCACGCGGATAGTTTTGCACGCACAGTAGGGTACGACGACAGACGCACTGACGCAAGTGACAGTTCATACGGATAAATAGTGCGGCGCGCGCGAGTTTTTATTCAGAGGTAAAGAATATTAAGTCCAATGAATAACATTAAGTTCGCGCAAAGCGTAGAGGTAAATAATCTTATGGCCATTTGAGGTCCTTTACCAGCTAGACTTTAGTGGATTTAATGTCATATACGCTTGAATATTTCTTTTCATAGATGTAATAGGATTTAATGTCGTATACCATTAAGTGGAACTGGTTCTCGCGATTTTAATGGTGCAAGAAGCATATTTTTTAAAAAAAGTGGAGTTACTATTGTATACCTCCGAGGTACAGAATTATCATCAGTAAGTATCGTATAATTTCGAAATTTCAACATTAAATTACATGAACTAAAAACGCCATTCAGTGTTGCCGCGTACCTATGCAAGAATCAAGTTCCGATATTTTTATGATGTAAATTTATTATCATTGTTTTTTATTATACTGTAATAAAATACAAGGAGAATAATAAATTATATCCTATTTCATTTATGTAACCTAGTTACTATGATTCTACCCACGGAACTAAATAAATATTCGAAGCATATGAAAAAAATATGAAACGTTACAGTTAAATATATTATATGTAATGTTATTATCGTACTAGCTGCCTTGACACGCGTTATTCTGTCTTGACTAATAAGTAAATAAAAAACGAGGCCTAATCATTTATATACATACCTACTATATTTATAATATTGATATGTACATTTACATTTAATTAATTTTTATTCCTACTATCCTACTACCATAATTATTAATGTGAAAGTTAAAAGTACAGTGTTCCTGTGGGATACTGTATTTACGTGGGTTGAGCCGCGGGCAAAAGCTAGTTTTTAAATATTTTCTTAGCTACATTTATAACTAATAACAACCAATAGACCACAGCATAAGATATTTTTCCCATGAAATCGGGCAATAGTTCAGGAGCTGGCATTACAATTTTTTACGCACACTAGAATTTGACACATGTAATTCAATTGTCACTTTACACACTACAATAATGGGGTCCCCATTTACGAAGCTGTTTTTATTAGCGATTGCGTCATCTAGTCTAGCGCTAGCGAGACCAATAAAATATAAGTTATTATTAGGTTTTAACGCACATTTTATCTTAATAAAAATTAAGTCATCTACTTACATAACTATTTAATTGTTATATTTTACTCTAAAAAATCACTATTCTTTACTTTATTTAAAAACATAGAATTGTTTCTAATTTTCCTACTGTTTACGAAATATGCATAAACCAAACAAACTTACTTGATAAAACAGCTGCATTCATTCACAAACTTTACACGTCATATTATTTCACTAAAATATTCACTCTTAGAGTTTGTTATAAGCACTATAGTCACTGTTTAGTGTTTATGTAAGTACTCAATTTGTGTTTTTCATTGCGAGGCCGCTGTTCTGAAATGTGTTTGACTTTTTCGCCACTGTACTCGGTCCAACTTTGAAACGTCATCAAGATTCGAAATTGTTAATCCATGAACCAGATAAAGTTTTTAATAAAAAATTAAATTATTTATCTATTTTGAAAGGTAAAATAATGCAAATCGGCATTATTTCGGTAATCGGTTTCGGTGATTATAATCCGTATTTTTTTAAAAGCACCAATATACATCCACAGTCCACTTATCTTAGAATGCTTAAACACGTACCGATTTGGTCTGGAGCAGACCACTATGACAGCAGTCAGCACGGCACTCGTGTTTTTGATTATTCTGATTTTTGTGCAGTGTTCCAACTCTCAAAAATATTTCTCTCCAAAAATGATCTGTAATTTTATTCTGTCCTATATCCTTTATATTATACTACCATTAATTGCCCGCGGCTTCGCCTGCGTGAAATTAGGTTTTAAACTTTGTTCGAGCGCCTACAATTTCTACATAGCAACGGGGGATAAAATATACGGTCACCCACAAATTTATATTTCAAGTACCCTACGCATTGGTCATTTTTATGTATTTGCTTAGTCATTTCACTTTCTTCTTGTCTCTCTTTGTTCTCACAAGCAAGTTGCAATAAATTTACGTTTTTCAACTCAATCTTTAATTTCAACCAACCTACTATACAAAACATCTGGCGACCGTGAAAAAATACGAATCTACAAATTGCAATCCAAAGATACGAGGAATTTCAATAATACGAAATAAGAAATTACGTTCAGCGGTTATTCGACGATCCAACTATTGCATCATCTTGGTCAGAGTGATCCAGCTGAAGAAGTAATTATTATTTCTGGAAGTAGAAAGAGACGAAACTGAAGACGTTGTTGTGGGATCTAGCTACGATTCGACTTTTCAGATAAGTGTCTTCCTATTCATCCACATTACCACCATTAATACCTAAAACCTTACTTTCTATCTATATCCTACTTTCCTGTGTTCTACATTATTGCTTCCAAGTCATAATAATCCTCATCTACTAAAATATAAAACATTACTTTGTTCTAATTGGTATATGTTGCATGATATTTGGCCCAAAAATTATATTACTTTAAAAGTAAATGTAATTTAAAAGTAAAGTGTATAAATGTTACAATAAGGTATAAAAAAAATAGTTAATTAAGTGAATTAAAAAATCTATTTGAGGAGTTCATTGTCTGATATAAGCATAAGAAAAATAGTACCTAGCTACTCATTAGTTTTTTTTCATTAAAGTTACAAACCTATTAGATATTATTTGTCAATTGCATATAGAAAGCATAAACTTATCATTATTTGCCGACTATTTCAGGCGATCTAATTTGGAAAAACCTTGGAAAATCATTTAAGGCGAAGCTTAAGGCGAGCGGCCATTTTGTGGAGAACCAGGTGACACCAAATCAAGGAGCGTGAGCGATTTTTTTCCTTTTTACATACCTACAAGACAAAAAAATAAATAAGATTTAAAATTAAGGCGAAGTCTTAGCAAATTATATTTTATTTAAGGCGAAGTTAAAAATAAATACAAAATTAAATAAATTTAAATGAACATTTAAGGGGAAGTTTATTATAATAAGATTTACATTTAAGTGGAAGTTCATTAATTATAATTATTTAATATATATATTTTTTCTTTTTGTTATTTTGTTAATTGTCTACTACAATGCCTAACGATACTGACAAGTGTGAATTAAAGACATTACTTGCTAAGCGCACTTCTTTAAAAGGTCGCATTACAAAATTTAAAAACTACATCGATTTGATTTCTAAAAGGGAAGATCTATCTACTGTTCAACTAACGGAAGTGTCAATCAAATTAGAAAAGTTTCGTTTATTAACAGTTCAATATGAACAAGTACAAGATTCAATTGATGTATTAAATTCAGATAATTTAACATTTGAAATAAATGAGCGGGATGCTATTGAGCAGGATTGTGCGACATGTATGGCAATGGCACAAACTATTATAACTAAGTTTAGTAACAACAAAGATGAACATAACAACTCTTCCTTATCTCAGTGTCATCGCGATCATTTTGAAGCTGAATTTAAATTGCCTCAATTACAAATTAATAAATTTGATGGTGCATATTTTAGATGGTTAGAGTTTCGTGACACTTTCTTGTCTGTTATACATAATAACGATCGTATCAAGCCTATTCACAAATTTTATTATTTTAAGTTAGGTGATGCTGCACGAATTATATCCAATTTGGAGGTTTCCGAGGCTAACTATAATGATTCGTGGCGCTTACTTTGTGAGAGGTACGACAATAAACGACAGCTTTTAAATCACCATTTAAATGCTCTCTTCAAAATTGAATCGTTGACTCGCGAATCCGAACGATCTTTACGTTTTCTTGTGGACCATGTTACTAAAAACTTGCGTGCGTTATCTAGTCTAGGGCAATCTACACAGCATTGGGACATTTTAATAATTCACATAGTTTCTTCAAAACTAGATACATGCACTTTAATTAAATGGGAAGAAATGCGTAACTCTTTGGATGAGGTACCTACGTTAGAACAATTTAATAAATTTTTAACGGATCGAGCGGACATACTTGAAACGTTAAATCGTAACAAATTAGATAAGATGAGAGGATCAAGTGGCTCCTCGCGGCCCTCGGGCTCTAATGTTAATGCTGAAAGAGTTCATACAAAATCATTTTCATTCTTACAAGGTAAAAATAACAGCAACAACTTTAAATCTTGTATTATTTGTAAGAATCAGCATAAAATATATGAGTGCGAAATATTTAAGGCAAAGAGCTACGACGAAAAAATTTGTGACGTTCGGAAATTTAAATTATGCATGAATTGTTTAAGGGAAGGTCATCAGCCTTACAACTGCAAACTAGGTCCATGTCGTGTGTGCAAAAGAAAACACAATACTTTGCTTCATCAAACGAAAGCAACAGATGGTAACTTTTGTTCTAAAAATTTTAGTGATACAATTGTAAACTTTTCTATACAACTAACAAATCAAGTTTTGCTTTCTACTGCTATAATTGAAGTACGAAATCCTAAATCTAATAAATCCATTAAAGTGCGTGCATTACTTGATTGCGGAAGTCAATCGTCCTTTATAACTAAAAGGCTAAAAGATTGCTTGAATTTAGAATCATGTTCTACAAATAAAATTAGTGTTATAGGTATTGGCAACAATTTGTCTAATTATATAACAGAAAGTTGCATTGCTCAACTCAATTCCATACACGAAAATTACTATATAACCTTAGCTTGTTTTGTTCTCAAAGAGTTAACAGGATCAATTCCTACTACTGCTATCAACTTATATAATTTCAAATTTCCAAACAATGTAATACTTGCCGATCCAAATTTTAATATTCCATCGTCCATCGATATGATTATAGGTGCAGACTTATTTTGGGATGTTATCGGTAATAAAGAACAATCTTTAAATTCAGGACATAACATTAAACTGAGAAGCTCTAAATTTGGTTGGTTGATGACAGGTTCTATTTCAACAACTTTATCTAATACTAAGAAAATTCAATGTCATAATTCAGTTCTAACTAAGAATTTATATGTGGAAAATGTAAATGATTTATTACAAAGGTTTTGGGCTATTGAAGAAGTTCCAAATAAATCTACGCTCACTAAAGTCGAAAGGGCTTGTGAGCAACATTTTATAAAAAATATCATTCACTTACCTAGTGGAAGATTTTCAGTTCAACTTCCTCTGATTGATACACCTGATTGTTTAGGTAATTCTCACAATATGGCTAGTGCCATATTGTGAAAATTTATTATTTATTAATTGAAAATTGTGTTTAAATTTGGAGAAACGCTTTAGGAAGTATCCGAAATTGAAAACCCAATATTCCAACTTTATCAATGAATACTTGAAACTTGGGCATTTAGAGGAATTGTCTAATGCAAAATCTCTGAGACAATCTCATTTTCTTTGTCATCATGCAGTATTTAAAGAGAACAGTGAATCTACTAAAATTAGAGTGGTATTTGATGGTTCCGCGCCAACTTCTTCGGGGTTTTCACTAAACGATATCCAAATGGTTGGACCAAATATTCAAGATTCTTTATTTGCTATTCTCATTAGGGTGCGACAATATAAGTTTCTACTCACAGCTGATATAGAGAAAATGTATCGCCAAATTAACTTGCATCATGAACATCAAAATTTGCAGTTAATTTTATGGAGGGAAAACGAAACAGATAGAATCAAAACCCTACGCCTTAAAACTGTTACGTACGGTCTTGCAAGTTCAAGTTTTTTGAGTACACGTTGTCTCTGGCAATTAGGACACGAATGTACTGATAAATCCATTGGTAAAATTATTAAACAAGACTTCTATGTCGACGATGTTATAACAGGCGCAGATAGCGAAAATGAACTTAAATATATTCAAACTGCTGTATCAGGCACTTTAAAGAAGGCGTGTTTTAATCTTCGCAAATACAAATCTAATTGCAAATCAATTCTAAGCTCAGATATAGTTAACTCAACTGGTGAGTTTAGTATTAGTTCATCAACCAGTGCTTTAGGTATTAATTGGAACCCTGACGATGATAATTTACGGATTTCCTTTGAAGTTCCACCAAAGGAACAATTTGTTACTAAGCGGCTAATTTTATCATTTACTTTTAAAATATTCGACCCCTTGGGCTTGATAAGTCCATGTGTGGTATTAGCAAAAGTTATATTACAATCTCTGTGGCAAAGGGGGCTAGATTGGGATGAACCAGTCCCCAAAGACATACAAAGGTCTTGGAATGAATTGAGCAATAACTTACCACATCTTTTAAATGTCAACGTACCGCGAAGAGTTCTGTGTGACAATTACAATTATGTTGAGTTACATTCATTTAGTGACGCTTCTTTGCGGGCCTTTGGAGCTTGTATTTATCTAAGATCTATGAATAATAAAGATATCATTAATGTGCAATTATTATGTTCTAAGTCGAAAATTTCTCTTATTAAACCTACTACTATACCCCGTTTAGAACTATGCGCAGCACTTCTAGCAGCTAAGTTATCGAAGGCAGTAGTAACGTCGCTTAGATATACAGTCGCACGCCAGGTACATTGGTGCGATTTTACTGTTGTCCTTGGATGGCTTCGTGCTGAATGTCATAAATTAAAAACGTTCGTAGCAAATAGGGTTATAGAGATATCTGAACTTACCGATGTCGAATCATGGCATTATATTCCTACTTTAATGAATCTAGCGGATCTTGTTTCTAGGGGTGTCACACCAAAATATATAATCTCAAAGTAAATGTGGTGGAATGGTCCTGAATTTTTATCTAAGCCAGAATCAGAGTGGTGTATTCCTTCCCCAGATATCTCAAATGAGTTTATCTTACCTGAGATAAAATTAAGCTCTACAGCAGGCGTGCTAGATGAAACTAAAGAAGTAAGCGTAATTGAGTTCAAAAAATATTCTAAATTTACAAAGGTTCATAAAGTGTTAGGTTATGTTAAGCGTTTTATTTTTAATCTAAGAAACAGAACAAATACACGTGAAGGAGTTTTAAGCTTGGATGAGCTAAACGATGCTTTCTATAGTCTATGTATGATTTCTCAAATTGAATCTTTCCCCAAAGAATATAAGTTATTAGAAAACAGCAAATCTCTAAGTAACAAGTCGAGCATTTTGTCTTTGACACCTTTTTTCGATGATAATTTAAAACTAATAAGAGTTGGCGGTAGATTAAATAATTCGGATTACGATTTCAATAAAAGACATCCTATTCTTCTTCATTCAAATCATCATCTGACTAAGCTAATTTTCGAACGAGATCACATTCGTCACATGCATGCCGGGCCACAATTATTATTATCGTTAATTCGTGAATCTATTTGGCCAATAAATGGTCGGCGTCTTGCGCAAAACACGGTGCATAGATGCATAATATGCAGGCGTCATCAAGGAAAGGCTTTAAGTCCTTTAATGGGCAATCTACCCGTACAAAGAGTTATGCCAGATTTTCCTTTTAAAACTGTGGGCGTTGATTTTGCGGGTCCATTCTATATATTGAATAAGAGAGGTCGCGGGGCGAGAACAATCAAGGCGTATTTATGTCTATTCATATGTTTTCGTTATAAATGTTTGCATTTAGAGGCTGTCAGTGACCTTACCAAAGATGGTTTTTTACAGGCGCTTCGCAGATTTATTTCTAGGCGTGGAAAACCTTCAGAAATATTTTGTGATAACGGCAAGAATTTTGTCGCGGCAGCCAAAGAGATAGGCAACTTTATAAAGGCAAACAAACAAGCTATATTGGATTTTGTAATTGAAGATAATATTAAATTTATTTTTTCCCCCGCGCACGCTCCTCATTTTGGTGGCCTCTGGGAGGCCGGTGTCAAATCAGCCAAATTTCATATACGCCGTGTTATGGGTAATACCCATCTCACGTTTGAAGAGTAGGTACACTATTTGCACAAGTCGAGGCCATATTAAATAGTAGACCTTTATGTCCCTTATCGTCCAATCCCAATGATTACCGTTCCTTAACCCCAGGGCACTTCTTGATAGGTCGGTCTATGCTGTCCTTACCATCACCGTCACTTTACGAGGCCAATACAAATAATCTAAAACGACATGCAAGGCTAGAACAAATTCGACAACACTTTTGGCAACACTGGCAAAGGGAGTATGTCTCGGAGCTACAACAGCGATACAAATGGAAAACAAATTCGTCAAAATTACAAGCAGGAGATCTAGTTCTTTTAATAGAAGACAATTTACCGCCATTATTCTGGAAACTAGCAAGAGTGTCACGCCTATTTCCCGGATCCGATGCCATAGCACGAGTTGCCGAGGTGCGAACTTCTACGGGCACCAGCTACCGAAGACCGTTGGCCAAGCTTTGCCCTATTCTTACCGGGGACGAGCTATGAAGTTGAAAGCGATGCTTTCCACGGAGGGGAGGATGTTCGAGCGCCTACATATACTATAAAATATACGGTCACTCACAAATTTATATTTCAAGTACCCTACGCATTGGTCATTTTTATGTATTTGCTTAGTCATTTCACTTTCTTCTTGTCTCTCTTTGTTCTCACAAGCAAGTTGCAATAAATTTACGTTTTTCAACTCAATCTTTAATTTCAACCAACCTATACAAAACAAACTTACATCCCCTATTTTACCCAAATGGGGGTTGAATTTTGAAAAATCCTTCCATAATGGATGCCTACGTCATATGAAAAAGACGTGTGCAAAATTTCAAATGTCTAACCTTAAGGCCTTGATACATCAGTCAATCAGCTTTGCCTTTTATTAGGTATATACTAGCTTTTGCCCGCGGATTCCCCCGCGTGGAATTGTTCTTGGAGAAAAATCTTCTTCAGCAAATAACCTACTCACTGCAATATACTTCTGTATACAATATTGAAAATGTTTTAAGGGTTTCGTACCCAAGTTTAAGGGTTTCGTAAAAACAGGACCCTATCACCTCGACGCGACGTGCTGGACCGCTTGATATATATTTTTCGCGCTTGAATATACATTTACGATATCCTCTAAATATAAGATATTAATTTAAGCTGGATGGTTTAAAGGGATCCTATAATGTGTATGTTAATATAATACTTAAAGTGAGTAACGTATTTAAATTGATAAAGATAATACTGTATCCGTCTAAGCTAGCTTCTGAAAAAGGGTAACCAGTATTTATTAATATGCATGGTGCATATATTAATAAATACTGGTCACCCTGTGGTCGAGATTCGACCATAATTCATGTTTTAATTTCAAAGTTTCATCTTTTTTTAAGTTTCTTTTGCCTCTTAGATAAGCAAAATATGTAAATGTTGTTTATGGATTGTGAAAGAAAGATTGACACTAATTGATAATTGTGTCAAACCTACTGTAATATATACAAAAATGCTAGTGAAATTCAATGAGTGAGGTAGTGTATATTGTTGATAACTTTATAAATTTAATGTTTTTCTAAACGTTATTTTTGAAAATATTAGCTTTTGGCAGGCCTTCCTCCACTTAAACTTTATATGTGTCAAATTTCATACTGCTCCGTATGCACAATTTTCGTAAAACCGTACTTGAAATTTTTGCTTCACGTATTAATATAATGATGAACTGGTTACGGGAAGCTAGTTTTATAAAGTAAACCGCTATGTCGCTGTATTTTAAATCTGTAATATCTTCGAAAACATTCATTTTAATTATATGCTGTAAAGGGCCATATTGATCTATATTAAATGAATAATGTATTTATGGTACTTAATTGGATAAGTATAAATGCTGTATTGCTTAAAATCGCTTTGTAAATAAGCCATTATTTCTCGTAAAAAGTAAAGGATAAAAAATGGTTATTGGGAGTTATTCCTGTGAGATAGACATATACCATTGCGGACTTTTTTGTAGACCTTTTTAAGGTGTACAATACTGTTTTCAAACAATTGTCGATATAACAGTTCAACAGCTTAATTTGATTAAAAAGAAGAAAATAAAAACTTCTAATAATAACCCCTAGATGACTTTTTTCTCTAATTTTAGGTAGAAACCCCTAAATTGGCAACCAAATGCTGCGGGCCAAATCCGTGCGTGTGCTTTGCGCGAACTTTCGCATTTATGTTAACTAACATTATGACGTAAGATTTTCGTCCCATACCTGATCCTTGTCAGGTACCTACATCACCTTCAAACGAGGCACAAATTGATGTCATCTCCATACCGCGTTACGAATACAATCGTAAAGTGAATGTTATTTTCACTCGCATCGTATAAACCTCCCGCACTGCTGTAGCACTTAACCGAAGTAATTGACTCACTTTTTAGGGGTTCCGTACCCAAAGGGAAAAAACGGGACCTGTTACTGAGACTTCGCTGCCGGTCTGTCTGTCCGTCTGTCGGTTAGTCCATCTGTCCGTCTGTCAGTCACCAGGCCGTATCTTCCTAACCGTGATAGCTAGACAGTTGAAATTTTCACATATTATGATCTATTTCTGTTGCTGCTATAACAATAAATACTAAAAACAGTATAAAACAAATATTTAAGGCCCGAGTCCGACTCGCTCTTGGCCGGAATTTTATATTTACAGAGGTTATTCTGAAAGCTTTCGACATTACAGTCACCAGAACAGAAAGTCTTTGATTTCTTTCATTTACTTCATTTTTATTATAATATCAATTTAGTTACTGTGTTACTTACGCAGCTTACTTAAAATGCAAAATTTTTTACCACATAAAATATATTTTTTAATGTATTTGGTATTTAAATTACGATAATGAATATATTGCAGAAATTTCTGCGCTGCAATTAATCTCTATTTTCATAAAAATAGTTATTTGCTGCTACAACTGATACATTTTATGCAAAAAAAAAATGGAGTTCGTAAAGTTATATGCCTAGTTAGTTTATTTTATAAATTGTAATACCAGTAGATAATAATAACACAGAAAAGTTATAATTTGACATCGTTTATAATATTAGTAGGGATACACATATTAATTAATACACATGCATGACCCAGGAACATTGGAAACCTTTAGCATTACGGGCGCTAATCCCTCAGCGGGATTCGAACCCTCCCTCTGGCTTGAGCGTCAACGTTGCACAGTATCTAGCGAGCCACTGTGCAACAGAGGTCATCAACTATATTTTGATTGACATTTTTCATTTTATATCTTTTTTCAAAAATTGTTCGTTAAAGTATGATTCTTATGTATGATTATTCAAAATACGTTGAAATAACTCACTCTTATAAAATGCTAAATAATATTGTAATGTAACCGTTGTGTAGAAGCACTCTATATAAACGTTATTTATATGTTGTCGTGAACGCAACTTTATGTTGTATTCTAATCTAAACAAATGATGTCCAGGAACGAAATAGAGCAATCAATTGCGTCATCGTGCCCTGGGGACTGACGTGCAAATTAAACGGGGACAAAATCGCCCAATCAAGTTACGATCATCAAATATTTTCGATTCAGAATACACCAATCACTTTAGTGTTAGTTTTACAATTTGTAGGAATCAAATATCAATGTGACTTATTTAGCATTTATTCGAAATAAATTTTCTGTTATTATAAAAATTATTTAATAAAAAAAAATTACAAAAATGCTAACATTACCACACGGCTACACTACAAAATACTGCCAATTTTACAATCGCTCGCTTGAAAAGAAGGTTATGTAAATCCATTGCATCAATACGAAGTCATTTTCGGAGAATGCAAAAAGATGTTACAAACCAAAAAACTTACCTCTACCTACTATGGAACCTACAGGTTCTGTTTTGGTAAAAGTAAGTTTTTTTTTGTATATGTATAGATTGGTAATAATGAAGATTTTTAGCGTGTCTATTTTATTACAACCCTCAGCGAAGACATTTTCAATCAATTTGAAATTTTATACCGCGAAGTCTCTGTTATTTTATTCGTTGACACAAATTCGTTTCGATGTAAAGAACAACGTACAGTAAGCGTACAGTTACAGACCTAAAATAAAAATACTACTAAAACTTAGGCCTTTTCATCCGTTATTGGATGTTATACAGTATTCTCCGAGCGAAGTAACCAATCTTGAAATACTGTAGAGCCTGGGACAGTTGGTTTTTAAATGTCGTATGGTTGCCCAAACACGTACGGCATTCTCACAACATAGTCAGCCTAGTCCAGAAGAATGACTAGTCAATACGTCTGGGGCCAGCCATGTGCGGGTTTCCTCACGATGTTTTCCTTCACCGTTGTAGCGTCCGTATAATGTACTTGAGATATGAAAAAGTCTCATTGGTACACGCCACAACCCGGAAATCGAACCTGCACTCTCTCGAGTGCGAATCAAACGGTCTACCCACTAGGCCACGGAGCTAAAAATATACTACTAGAGGTATTATATACAAACATACTGTAAATAAAAGAATTATTATGCTAAATTTCTAGCACATAATTAAAAGATTATGGTCAGAACCTATTTATGTACTTATACTAATGCTAATGGCTCATGGATTTAATATTTTGGGCGGTTACGTCCCAACTTAAATGCTGTGAGCACAGAGTATAAATATTACATACTCTGTGTCGGTAGTGTTAAAAACTATTGCAATGAGGGTTTTCCCAACCAACCTCACACACAGACAGACCCTCAGACAGAACCTCAAACAGACCCAACTCACACAAAGCATCATCTGGTGGCGTAAATGTTATCAAAAGCGGTCAATAAGAATTTTAGATTTTTTTCTGTCACCAGGCGGCGCTTGGTAGCACGACGGTCCTTGTCGTGTCAAAAGTCAGATGTCACGAATTTAATCAATCAATAAATCAAAAATTTTTTATTCAAAATTGGTATTTTTAAATACTCTTTTTGAACGTCGTTACTACGTGATGCCTACCACCGGTTCGGGAACTAACCCAGCGTATGGTTGCCCAAACACGTACGGCATTCTCACAACATAGTCAGCCTAGTCCAGAAGAATGACTAGTCAATACGTCTGGGGCCAGCCATGTGCGGGTTTCCTCACGATGTTTTCCTTCACCGTTGTAGCGTCCGTATAATGTACTTGAGATCTGAAAAAGTCTCATTGGTACACGCCACAACCCGGAAATCGAACCTGCACTCTCTCGAGTGCGAATCAAACGGTCTACCCACTAGGCCACGGAGCTAAAAATATACTACTAGAGGTATTATATACAAACATACTGTTAATAAAAGAATTATTATGCTAAATTTCTACCACATAATTAAAAGATTATGGTCAGAACCTATTTATGTACTTATACTAATGCTAATGGCTCATGGATTTAATATTTTGGGCGGTTACGTCCCAACTTAAATGCTGTGAGCACAGAGTATAAATATTACATACTCTGTGTCGGTAGTGTTAAAAACTATTGCAATGAGGGTTTTCCCAACCAACCTCACACACAGACAGACCCTCAGGCAGAACCTCAAACAGACCCAACTCACACAAAGCATCATCTGGTGGCGTAAATGTTATCAAAAGCGGTCAATAAGAATTTTAGATTTTTTTCTGTCACCAGGCGGCGCTTGGTAGCACGACGGTCCTTGTCGTGTCAAAAGTCAGATGTCACGAATTTAATCAATCAATAAATCAAAAAATTTTTATTCAAAATTGGTATTTTTAAATACTCTTTTTGAACGTCGTTACTACGTTATGCCTACCACCGGTTCGGGAACTAACCCAGCGAGAAGAGCCGGCAAGAAACTCGTCTGGGGCCATCTTTTACCAAAAAGATGGAAAATTATTATTTTAAAATCAAAATTATAACAATGTTTGCTTATGTCTATGTAACAAATAATAACATAAGATAAGGAGCCACCTTATTCCCAAGGTGTGCCGTCTTGAATGAAGTCATTAATTTTATAATACGCTTTGGCACACAAACGTTCTTTAACTACTTTTTTAAACTTATTAATGGGAAGGTTTTGAACCTTTTCTGGGATTATATTGTATAAGCGTATACATTGGCCTTTAAAGGATTTACTAACTTTGCTTAGTCTGAACACTGGCATATCTAACTTGTTCTTATTTCTAGTGTTTACACAATGATTATCACTTTTCTTTTTGAAATTGTTTAGATTCTTTCTTACGTATAACACATTTTCCAAAATGTATTGAGATGCGACGGTCAGAACTTTTATTTCTTTAAACTTTTCCCTTAGAGATTCAAAAGTCGACATCTTATAAATAGAACGTATAGCACGTTTCTGCAGCACAAATATTGTATTAATGTCCGCAGCGTTTCCCCACAAGAGGATGCCGTACGACATTATGCTATGAAAATAGCTAAAGTAAACTAATCGCGCGGTCTCTATGTCGGTAATTTCTCTAATTTTTTTAACAGCGTATGCTGCAGAACTCAGCTTATCTGCCAATTTAGCAATATGTGGTCCCCACTGTAACTTACTATCTAATGTTATACATAGAAAAACAGTGGTGTCTACTAATTTCATTTTCTCATTATTTAATAGTATATTGGTTTGTGCCTGCGTAACATTTGGCAAGCTGAACTTTAAACATTTTGTTTTATTAGAATTCAACAGTAAATTATTAGCATTAAACCAATGTACTATTTTTGAGAGAGCACTATTTACCTCGTCATTGTTAGATTGTCGTCGCTTCACATTAAAAATTAGTGAAGTATCATCAGCAAAAAGTACTAACTCATGCTTATCATTAACTAGATAAGGTAGATCATTTATATAGATGAGAAATAGAAAAGGGCCCAAAATAGACCCCTGTGGTACTCCTAGTTTAATTTTAGTACCTATAGTAATTATAGTAGACCTTTTGGAATTAACTTCTACAGTCTGTGTTCTATTTATTAGATAAGAGCTTAGAAGCTTTAGAGCCGTGCCCCTTACACCATAATGGTATAATTTCCTGAACAGCGTATCATGCTCCACACAGTCAAATGCTTTGGATAAATCACAGAATATACCAAGTGCATCCTGTGACCTCTCCCAAGCTTCAAATATACTGCACAGAAGACTAATGCCTGCATCTGTTGTGGACCGACCTTTAGTAAAACCAAACTGATTACAATGTAACAAATTATTCGAGTTAAAGTGACAAATTAATTGATTTAGAATAATTTTCTCAAAAATTTTACTTAAAGTCGGTAATATGGATATTGGTATATAGTTAGCTGGGTCTGCTTTATTCCCAGCTTTAAAGAGAGGCATCACCTTGCTGTGCTTCATCAAGTCAGGGAACACGCCACTTTTAATACAATTATTAAAAACTAATGCTAGGTGAGGGGCAATGATGTCAATTACTGGGTTTATAACTTTTGTGGACATACCCCAGAGATCAGTTGTACTTTTGATATTAAGTAATTTAAATGCCTTGATAATTTCTCTAGAGTATATTTCTTTGAAAATAAAATTTACATCACATTCCCTCACATTATCTCTTAGTAATTTTTCGGCAACTGTAGGTGATGAATTTAAGTTTTTTGTAGTTGAGATCGGAATGTCTGCAAAAAACTTCTCAAATACTGTCGCAACTTCAATGTCAGAACTAACTTTTTTATCATTAACATAAAGTTCAAATTTAGAGTTGCGACTGGCGACTCTTCCAGTCTCATCTGCAATTATTTTCCATGTGGTTTTCACTTTGTTTTTAGAGTTCTTAATTTTTTCTTTGATGTGAAGAACCTTCGCTGCTTGACATACCTTCTTGAAAATCTTCGAGTATTTCTTGACATATAGTTTAAAAGCTTCACTCCTGTTCATTGACTTCTCGTTATACAAGTCATACATTCTTTGTCTACTAACAATAATACCTGCAGTTGCCCAGTTACTAAAATTATTTCTTTTATTATTAAATCTGACCGATTTAGAAGTAAATACAGAGTCAAATTTGTTTTTTACTACTTTAAATAAATTATTAAAAGTTTCATTTGGATTAATTGACTCATTCAAACATTGAAAACTTGAAAGTAATTTACTTCTAAATTTCTCAATACGTTTTGTGTTTACAGGAATAAACTCAATATTTTCTATCGGATTATTATCACATTTAAGATCAAATGATGCTAGCTGTCCACAGTGATCAGAGTTAAGTACATTAATTATTTCTTTCCTAAAAGTAGTGACATTTGTGAAAATATTATCTATACAAGTAGCTGTTGTTTCACATATTCTTGTTGGTTCGTAAAATAAATTAATTAGATTATACGATTTGAACAAAGATGTGAATCTAACAGTGGTGGAGTTAGAGTATAATAAATTAATATTAAAATCACCACATACAATAATCTTCTTATTAGAGACACATACTTTCGTCAGCACTTGATCCATTATTTGTTCAAAAGAATCGTATAAGCTTGATGGAGGCCTGTATACGCATACAATAATAAGGTGGCTCAACTCAATACAAGCCATCTCAATAATTCGTTCACTAGACAGTTTTACAATATCCTCATTTTAAAAACCCTCATTATATCTAGGTAGGTTCTAGGTATATCATGTAACACTTTTATCTTCTAATAGTTTAGCTTTACGCTAATATTATGATAGAGCTGAGAATCGAAAACAGGAGTGTCAAGCCACATGTCATTGTCAAATCTCAACTCGACACTCATGTATTCGATTTTCAACACTATTGTATTAGTCCAGAGTTCGATTTTCAATTCAGCTATCCTTAGACAACATATGGCTTAAACTTAGGCTAAAGATGGCATAGGGTGAATAACCGTTTCACAGCGTGTCGCATACGCCGAGTCCAACACGTGTCCCGACGCGTCAGCGTAGCGTAAAAGCGCTCCAAGCGGATATTGGCTTGTGACGACTTCCGGGGCTTGTTGCCATACGACATAATAGATGGACGGTGCACCGCAAAATGTGAAGCTATTTACACAGTCAACATCGCAATATCTTGAAAAAATAAACTTACATGGGAAATTCTCCGTAGTTAGTTGGATGACTTACGTATTTACCGCTGGCTAAATCGGAAAACGATCATACAAAATATATAATATACGGACTTGTACCAAGGTATTAAATATTGTTGATATAGAACTTGGTTCACCACTCACAGCTGGTGCTGGGCCACCACACAAAAATGCACACTCACTCACTCACTCGGTATATCATCACCAGATGATATAACCATTACCCAAGTACATCTGTGAGGGTGCATTTTTATGTGAGTGGCCCAGCACCAGCTGTGAGTGGCCTTGGGCCTCTCTCAAGGCCACGTCCCAGATGACATACAACTCAAACTAATTGATTTCTATCTAATCTATCTGCTCATTGACTGGTTTTATATTATGCACCAAGTTCTATATCAACAATATTTAATACCCTAGGAAAGGTCCGTATAAAGTCATTGTGTAATGGAGTCACGTGAAGAACGATATTAATCACCTGAGGTGAGGTTTGGGGCCGTTTTCAATAAAGGGATTGACTATAACTTACCAGCTTAATGGATTAATGTGCGTTACTTAAGGTAATGTTGTAATTGCAGTTATTTGGGGTTATTTGGGGTTTGGTTATTTAAGAAAGCTGTAGTGAACGACACCGGCAATATTCCACCAAACGCTCACAAGTAACTTTTTTTGAGTCAATTTTCGCTTGGAGCAGGGTTTGGCTGGTTGGCCAGGGTTCAGCCATTGCGATGAGCATTTCCAATCCCTTTACAAGTCTACAAGCTCGACTGTGACTGCGGTCTTTCCTATATAGGGCAAACTAAAAGATCCATCAACACCCGTGTAAAGGAACACATTGCAGATGTCGTCGCAACAATAAATCTGCAATTTGCGAACACACACTGGATCAACCTCGCCATTACATAAGATTTAATAAGCCACAAGTACTGGCAAAGGAACACCGTTATCTGAAATGATAAGAAGAATGATACGCGAGGGTATAGGTATTAAAAAGTAACCTAATTTTAACCGAGAATACGGCTGGGTGCTGCCATCTAGTTGGGATCCAATAATTAACAAAATAAAATGTAATTTAAAATCACCGCGGTTTCATGATACTTTTAGTATGTTTTGCGTGGATCGGATCACAAATAATAATTGAATAATCTTCGGGTAGTTTGAACAACTTCAACAAATAGGACAATAATTGACACGTCAGTCCTCCCGTGACCACGGCTGCTGAAAAGTAGCCGAAACGTCGGGAAAAAGAAAAGTGCACCGCGATACAATCCGTAAGTGTTTAAAACAATCATTAAAAAATGGTTAAATATAACTTGATTTCGATTTACTTCAAGCATAACTTCTATTAGAATATTAGATTTTGAATTAGGCACACCTATAGTTAAAAATAAAATTTTCTTCAATAAACTGTTTAGATAACCTATTAAAGTTAAATATTAACTCTGATTAGTGTACATTTTATGTCTTAATTTATTATGGATAGTATTAGACACGCTCAATGCGTGATCACAGACATAAAAACCTGGATATGACAAAAAATACTAAATACAGGAAAGTGGCAAAAACATTGATCACAAACAGTTATAAACCTCCATACCTAATATTATGAACATTGGTAGAATACAAAGCAAAAAATAAAATTAAAATAAAAATGATAATATTATGTTAATATTATTTTTTAATTATTGGCGGATGTAGACAATATTGTTGTGTTGTTTTTTAATTATCTCGGTGTCTTGTAGTTCTCGAGATACTGTACCTAATTATATTATCAAGTAGGCAATCCTACTTGCTTTTACTAATTACTAGTATAAATGTGAAAATTTGTATGGATGGATGTTTGTTACTCTTTCATGAAAACAACTGAACGGCCTTTTATAAAATTTGGTATGTTACTATCTTAAGCATTGGATTAACACATAGGCTACTTTTTGTACAATGTTCCCGCGGGATACTGTATTAACGCGGGTGGATCCGCGGGCAAAAGTTAGTAGCCTATATTTTTAATATGCAGTCCAAAGCATATTATTCTAAAATATGCTCTACTTTGCTGTCAACTACAAAAACTTCAAATATCTCATCCAGTGCTTCACTCTCCCCCTAGTGTGTATCGGCTTATTGAGCACTCAAGAAAGCCTCCGAGTAACTTGAAGTGAAAACATCGCACGCAATTGGTTCACGCGAACACGCGATCAGCTCGCGTGACGCCTGACACGCTTCAACATTAGAGGCAGGCTTGAATGATGCAGGTGCCTTTTAGCCACGTTTGATTGATTTCCACTTAATTTCACTAGTGACCAGTTCCAAGAACAAGTAATTACGCCATGAAATTGTTTTTAGAATTTCAAAGTAATTTGGATTAGGGCTTAGGGCCTCAGATTCAAGGTAGAAACTATAATATTATCTACTAAAAATATTTAGGGAGCTTAGTGACTTAAGTTATATTTGTCATATTAGGTAGTCAGTTATTTTAGAATCTAGAAAATTAACTCGTTGAATTTTTTTTACTAAAGATTCACAAGTTAGCTAAAGTTTTGATAAATGACAATATTATACCTAATTATTATAATATTAAAATTGTATTTTTACAAAAATCACACAAATCAACTAAAGGTTAATGATAATGGTCAAGTATTATAGCACAGAGTAAAGATATGCACTTAAGTAGGTAATTATAGTAATTATCTTACCACATATTATATTTCAAAGTAACCACATTAAAAACTTAAACTCATCAAATGTTTGCTAATTGGTGAGTTATTTAGTTAATTACTATTTATTAATACTCACAATTGTTAAAATTGCAAAAAAATAGATTTTTTGTAACTGGATAGCTCTCATTGATTCTGGACAATACGCTTTGTTGCTATTAATTTGCATTAATTATCATTGCATAGCAATTCCAAATAGGAAACTACTAGTTAGAAACTAGCTACTTCCCAAGGCTCCGCCCGCGTAAATATAGTATCCTACGGGAAAACTGTACTTTTTTAGAATAAAATGTAGCCTATATTTTCAACCAGAGCTCAAAGTACCACCACGACCGAACGGATTTTTATAAAATTTATAAAAATCCGTTCGGTCGTTATTGCGAGAAAAAGTCGCAAACATCCATTCACCCATCCATCCATCCATTCAAATTTATAATAGTCCTACTAATATTATGAATGTGAAAGTTTGTGAGGATGGATGTATGGATGAATATATGGATGAATATATGGATGGATGGACATAATTTCATGTGTTGAATAGCAAACATCGTTATTGTGCAGTCCGTATTAGAAAAATCATAAAGTGATGTTTGTACAAGTGTTTTGAAAATACAAATTACTCAAGCTATAGGTACCTACTTACTACCGTGTGTGTCATTTGTGAATAACGTTCCGTGTTTAGTGTACAATTAAATATATCCATTTAGTTAATAAACTTTCAATAGAAAAACCGAAACTTCACTATGTATACAATATGTATAACGAAGAGTTATATGTTAAAATTTACAATCATAATTATTTTACGTTTTATGTTAATATTATGCATTGTCTACATTTTTCCTGGTTAAAATTCGATACTTTAAAAATTTATTACCAAAATGTCCGTGGGCTGAACACCAAGACCAATGACTTTTATAAAAATGTATGTTTGTATAATTATGATATTGTAATACTACTAAACTTGTCTTAATTTTGACTTAAATGGTTACATATACGAATCAGAACTCTCTCATTACCAGTACGCAGTTTACAGAAGAGACCGTGCGTCATCGCGCTTTCATTCGAAATCCAATTCGGAGGGCGAATTAATTGCTGTGGCTGAAAATTTAAAATCTTTACGATTAGAATATATTGAAAGCTCAAATGAAGATTTATGGATTCATTTAGAAATTAAAAATAATAACAAAATGAATAAACGCGAAGAATATATCTTTGTTCGGTACATTTCCCTCCGCCTCCGAAACAAGCTTTATTAAATTAGTTTTTTGCAAAGCTCAAAAACTAATTGACATCGACCACAAAGTCATCATTATTGGCGATTTGAACTTAAGTAGAATAGAATGGTCAGAGACTGATAACAATGAATACACTATTCCTTCAACAAATGTAAGCAGAGAGCTGCAATCATCATTTTTAGATTTTATGAATTGTAACACGTTTCATCAATATATTTTTTACAAAAATCATCGAAATAAGATATTGGACTTAATTATTAGTAATACAAAATACATTCAAAATATTTACACCATGGCAAATGACGACGCTGTAACTAGAGTCGACGAAAATCATCCTCCATTAAAATTCACACTGAATGTTGTGTCACTTTCTGGGCTAACTACTACCTTTAATACTCGTACTAATTACTTTGGAGCTGATTACAAAAACGTAAAAAATTAATTAGATATTGTGGGACGAACCTTTTGATAAATTCAGTACAGGAGATCCTTAATATTTTTTAATCGGAACTACACGCAGTAATATCTAGATGCATTCCATTTAAAAAGTTTCTGAGCAAAAAATATCTTGTTTGGTTAACTCGTGATTTGATAACACTATTACTAAAAATAAATATCTTTAAAGGGTCAAGAAATATAAAAACGATATCCATATACTGACTTTCGAATTATTAAGGAAAATTTGCACAACATTAATGAAAGAGTGTTATAGTCAATATAAAAGGAGGGTTGATAATTCTATAAATTATTGAAAATAGAAAACCTTCGATAAAATATTAGGTCTTTACCTATGAAATTGCCGTTTTGTATGAAAAAATTTAAACGAATTTTTTTCATGTATTTTTTATTTGTATTAATCGAAGTAATCACCCATGCAATTAATGCATCTTTGTCAACGCTCACTGCGTTTTACACAGTTTATTGATGCCCTTCTTAAAGAAACCAGCTGGACAGGAGGCAACAAATTCTTCAAAGGCATTTTGTACTGCCTCTCGGGTATTGAATTTTTTTCCCGCCAAGACGTGCGGATGACGGAGAGCTTCCAACCCCAGTTCTTGCAACCCCAGTTCTTGCAACTTGGAGACCGTCTGCTGTGCAGTATGAGGTCGCGCGTTGTCGTGCAGGAGCAGCGGAGACGAGCGATTGACCAATGCTGGTTGGACATGTGCCAGCTTCTCCATCATTGTGTTCAGTTCTTCACAGTACACATCTGCAGTAATGCTCACCCCGTTTGGTAAGAAGCTGTGGTGAATCACACCGGCGATAGACCACCAAACAGTGACCATCACTTTTCTAGGGGTAAGTTTTCGTTTAGGGCATTGTTTAGGTGCTGAACCAGGATCCAACCAACTTGCTGAGCACTTGCGGTTATCAAACAGAATCCATTTTTCATCGCAAGTAACAATGCGGTTCAAAATACCTTCATTTGTGTGTCTGTTGAACAGTGCAAGACACGTGTCGACGCGTACTTCGCGCTGGCGATCATTGAGTTCGTTCGGTATCCATTTGTCAAGCTTTTTTACCTTGCCAATTTGACGCAAATGGACCAATATTGTTTTGACGCTAAAGTCGAAAGCTGCTGCTAATTCAGCCGTAGATTTTGTATAATCAGCTTCCACAATCGCCTTTAATTCGTCATTGTTGACCAAAGTTCATTTTTCAGGTCGAAATATCTAGAACGGAAGCGAGCGAACCAATAACAGGTGGTGCGTTGGTTTGTAGTGTTAGCTCCGTAAACGTCGTTGATGTTTCGTGCCGCTTGTGCCGCGTTGCTACCACGACGGTACTCATATTCCATAATTACTCGAATTTTTAACGTATCCATGATGACGAAAAAGATTGTGGGGAAACGCTGCGGACATTAATACAATATTTGTGCTGCAGAAACGTGCTATACGTTCTATTTATAAGATGTCGACTTTTGAATCTCTAAGGGAAAAGTTTAAAGAAATAAAAGTTCTGACCGTCGCATCTCAGTACATTTTGGAAAATGTGTTATACGTAAGAAAGAATCTAAACAACTTCAAAAAGAAATGTGATAATCATTGTGTAAACACTAGAAATAAGAACAAGTTAGATATGCCAGTGTTCAGACTAAGCAAAGTTAGTAAATCCTTTAAAGGCCAATGTATACGCTTATACAATGAATCCCAGAAAAGGTTCAAAACCTTCCCATTAATAAGTTTAAAAAAGTAGTTAAAGAACGTTTGTGTGCCAAAGCGTATTATAAAATTAATGACTTCATTCAAGACGGCACACCTTGGGAATAAGGTGGCTCCTTATCTTATGTTATTATTTGTTACATAGACATAAGCAAACATTGTAATAATTTTGATTTTAAAAGAATAATTATCCATCTTTTTGGTAAAAGAGGGCCCCAGACGAGTTTCTTGCCGGCTCTTCTCGCTGGGTTAGTTCCCGAACCGGTGGTAGGCATCACGTAGTAACGACGTTCAAAAAAAATATTTAAAAATACCAATTTTGAATAAAATTTTTTTGATTTGATTGATTTAATTTGATTGAAATGCGATGAAAATGTAACACTAATCAATAAACAAATTACTACTTATGGAAAAAGAATTCCATCTTTTTAAAATAAAATTAATTTGAAATTAGAATTCTTAGCCAAACAAAAATTATTTTGATTTGAAATGGCCAGTACTGCAGAAAGGCAATTTCATAGGTTTTATTTTTGGACCTTGATTAAAAACAAAAAAGTAATAATGGTTCGTACCCTCATTAAATAGCCCTACAGTGTGCGAAATTTTTGCTCAACGTTTTTCTAAAGTATATAGTCCAATCAATCATAACCATCATAAAAGTTCGGCTTTTACTCAGCTAACGCCGCGCCGTCATCAAAAGATTTTAATTCTTTTGATGACGATTTCTAAACAAGAAATTCTAAAAGCCTTAAAATCATTACATTCTGGAAAAGGTGGTTAGTGACGGTATCCCACCAATATTTATTAAATCTTGCGAGAACACACTGTCTTATCCATTAGAAATTATTTACAATAAATCGCTTGCAGACGGAGTATTTCCTAACTTTATAAAGAGCCACTAATGGTTCCGTTACATAAATCTGGATTTCGGCACTTGATTTCTAATAATATACCAATATCTATTCTTAATAGTTTTGGAAAAGTTTTAGAGAAATTTGTTAAAACACAGTTCGTATGGCATCTTAAACAAATAAAAATCTCACACCATCATGGTTTTGTCAATAAAAGATCTACTACAACTAATTTGACATATTCTACTTCAAATGGTCATAAATACGTAGATAAACGGATTTCAGTTGATGCAATATATACAGATTTTAGTAAAGCTTTGGATAAAGTTGACCATAAAATTATTTTATGCAAAGTGTCAATGGTATCTTGCTTCGTTGGTTCGAGTCATACTTGTCAGAACGGTTCTCTAAAGTATTAGTAAACGGGTTTACGTCAGAACTTTTTTCTGCCATTAGAGGAGTTCCATAAGGGTCTCACTAAGGGCCAATGTTATATAACATATTTATAAACGATATTTATCATTGTTTTCAAAATTCCGATTTTATTTATTTGCCGATAATTTAAAAATATATCAGACCTATATACACCAACATTTAGATGCAAAACTACAAAAGAAGATCTACACATACCGGCATATTTAGCGGAACATAAAATAAAGGTTTGATATTAGTATCATATAAGGTTATACGTAAGGTAAGGTTTATACGTCATTTAATTTAAAAAGAAATATTTTCAAATAAAGAAAACAACTGAACATCACATTTTATGCAATTGTTTTAATTTTATTCAAATACACCTTATCTGGAGCGAACTTCGAGTATTTCTTCCTTCTGAGTTTGATTTAAAATTTCATTGAAATACTGTTATTTGTTAGGTTTTTTTAATCGCGTATCTTTTTGGAGTTGAGGACTGAATTATGCGTGATTTAGCCCCAACGGAAATTGCCAGGGTACTCGAAATGCGAAGAAATGGTCAAAGCTACAGAGTGATATCCAGAGATCTTCGTCGACCAGTTTCAACGATCCATCGCAGTATCCAACGGTTCAGGGAGACCGGTACTTATGTGAGAAGAGCAGGACAAGGCAGGAAAAGATGCACTTCGAGTAGGGATGATCGTTTCATTCGGCTCCGTGTACGTAGGAACCCCCGTTTGACGGCCGTCCAAGCCCGACATGAGTTAGAAGCAGTGCGAGGTGTAACCGTAAGTGAGCGTACGGTACGAAGAAGGTTCTAAGAAGTTGGTTTGGGTTCATTTGTGCCCGCCAAGGCTCCAAGGCTCGAGGTAAATCATCGTAGAAACAGGTTAACTTTTGCTCTGGAACATCGACTTTGGAACGCGGACCAATGGAGTAAGGTATTGTTTAGTGATGAGTGCAGAATTCTCTTAAATCAAATTGACGGCAGGCAAAGAATATACAGACGCAAAGGAGAACGATACATTCAGACAAATTTTGAAACTACAGTTGCATACGGTGGTGGATCAATAATGGTTTGGGCGGGCATTTGTTTGGGAGCTCGCACAGACTTGGTAGTGATTGACAGAGGGAGTCTGACTACAGACCGCTATATTAGAGAAGTTTTAGAAGAAAATGTCATACCGTTTGCCCCATATATCGGTGACGATTTTGTTTTTATGCAGGATAATGCTCGGCCGCATACCGCTCGGGTAACTCAAGCTTATCTTAATGATATGAATATCGCTGTTATGGAGTGGCCGGCGAGATCACCGGATATGAACCCAATAGAGCACGTTTGGGACTTGCTGAAAAGAAAAGTTAAGTCCAGAATTCCAGCTCCTGCCAACGTGAGTGAACTGCGAATCGCCGTAGTTGAGGAATGGCGGAGACTATCCCAGGAGACCATCGATAACATCATTCTCAGTATGCCTAGACGGGTAGAAACTTTAATAAGAGCACGTGTAGGAAATACGCGATATTAATCACCATTTTTCTAATTTAATTAATTGTTATTTTAATATTAATTTTCACTTTTCCCGGTTACATGAAAAGATCAAAAATGTACCATTTCTCACAAATATCCTTTACTCGCAAAATCTGTTCCTAATGTGATCTCATTTTAAGTAAAACAAATACAACTTTAAATAACAAAAGAAGTGTAGTAAGTAGATTTTAAAATAAAACCATATTTTTTTAATTATGGACCTTTTTTTGTGTTCCGCTAAATATGCCGGTGTGTTTAGACAGATTATATAATAGGTGCATACAAAATAATATGTTACTAAATATAGGCAAATGTCATCACATCTGCTTCTCCCGTAATCGCAAAAATCTAAATTGCAATAAGTATAAAATAAACACGAACTAGAATCGGTAGAAGTCTCCGATCTAGACGTTGTTATAGATAACCAACTTAAATTTAATAAACATACAAACAACATCGCCAAGAAAGGTTTTAAAATGCTAGGATTTGTCATAAGAAATTCGAATAAATTCAAACACTCTGTTTGTTACACCCATGCGCTTATTATCTTAGAATTTAACAGCAGCATTTGGAATCCGCACTATGAAATATATATTAAGCACCTAGAGAGCGTACAAAAACGCTTCCTTTGCAATTTGTCCTACAAAAATTATGGGTCTAAAGAACTTCATGGATATGACAACAGGTTGAAACATTACAAAATGATAACTTTAAAAATTTCGCAGAATGAAATTAGATAAATTTTCTTAAATAATCAACTTCAAAATAGATTTCCCAGAATTGTTACACATGCTACAAATTAATGCCACTTCGCGACCACCAAGGAAAAATGCTTTTAAGTTATTTATTATACCAGCGTCAAATACCAACCTCGGACTTTCTGCTGTTTTGCCAAGGATCTGCAAGGTCTACAACAATATTTCTAAAAGTAATGAATTGGACATTGATCTTAATTCAACTTGCTACAAAAAACACATCAATAGCCTTCTGACAATTTAAATTCCACAAGTGCTTATGTAATAAGAAAACAAAATTTTAAAAACGTGCACGTATATTTACAATTCTTTTATAAAACTTAGCAATTTGAAGGTATAAAATAATATATTATTTTTACCCATTCACTATGTTTCTTATAATTGTTTTGTTTGTTGTTCAATAACGTTAGAAATAAGAATGTGTTTATGTAAGTTTTTGTTTGTTACTTGTTACTTATTGGTGCATGTTGTGTTTGTCTATAAAAGATTGTAACACTAAATCGTAAACTTAAGTAAGTTTTTAGTAATAGTGTTAACAATAGTTGGCAATCCCTATAAATAAATAAATAAATGGATCTATGGATGGATGTTTGTTTGTTACTCTTTCACGCCAACACTACATAACGGATTTAGATGAAATTTGGTATGGTAGTAGTTTAGACTCTGGATTAAAACATAGGTCACTTTTTACCCTGGAAAAGTACAGTATTCCTGCGGGATACCCGATAGTATATTTACGCGGGCGGAGCCTCCGTAAACAGCTAGTAAGGAATATTAGTAGTAGGATTGCTGCACATTCCTACATCATAATTACTGCCACATCCATCTAGAGGATGAAATAATTATTTAAATCTTATTTAAATTAACGCCGAAAATATTTCATAATATATAAATTAATGTATATATATTATGTATATAAATAATAAAAATATAAAGAACTTTTAGCCCATAGTGTGTGTTTGGTCCTACTCAAGTTAACTTTCTGGTTTAATTTGTAATAATTTGTAGTAGTTACATATTAAAAAATATATAAAATGATAATACCTGAGAAGTTTGAGGAAGAAAATTTGGAGGAGGTGAGAAGTTAACACGTCAGCTCCTAAATTAAGCATTTTTATCCTTGATTAGATGATTTATAGTGTATTTTCTCCGAGTTATGTAAACACTCTTTAAAACTTTAAATATTGCCTATAGCTTGGGACAGGTAGTTTTTAATAGGCTAGATGACTGATTTTTTTATTGCATAAATGAATAGTACTCTTAAATACGAGTTACTTCTGAGAAGAAACAATACATCAAAAGTCAATATTTTTAAAGGTACAGCGATTTTATTACATAACTGTGACGTTACGCCTGACAAAAGTGTATGAACTATAATGCCGCAAAACATATTTGTAAATATCTCCGATATATGTGCGTTTAAGTTCATGCTTTCCATAATGAATGTTTTTGTATATAATGTGAGTAAACTAATGATGTAGGTTTTGTTCCTAATTTAGAAAAAAAAATCTGCTTTTTAGATGTATCTAATTACTAAACTACACATAAAATATATAATTTTCATTTATCAAGTTGTAATACCTCAATATTTCTAAATACACATATCAATTCAATATTTTACATGTAGTCATCGACCCTATTTTGCATGTTTGCATCCCCAGCACATATTATGCCATTCTGGCAACTACCACAAGCTATAAAAAAACGTTTGTCTCTTCCTAACTTACTAACAAAGTCATGGTTTTCTTCTTCTAGAAACTATTGCAGCCATATTACCATATACTGCAAGTGAGAGGCAAACTTCTGCGCAAGAAAATACCTCTCGCTTTCAACTATTGGTTCAAACTTCCAGAAGAAAAGCTAAACGAAGTTGTAGATTTAGTAAACATGTTACATAATGGCACTTTACTGTAAGTATTTAATTTGCTGTTGCAATAAAAATATAGACATTGTTTATAAGTAGCCCAGTGTTGGGCAAGTACAAACCAATATGCTATTAAATAACGAGAAAATGAATTTAGTGGACACCACTGTGTTTCTAGGTATAACACTAGAAAATAAATTACAGTGGGGTCCTCATATTACTAATCTTGCAGATAGGCTCAGTTCTGCAGCATATGCAGTCAGAAAAAATTGGGAAATTTCTGACGAAGACACGGCGAGACTAGTTTATTTTGGTTACTTTCATAGTAGAATGTCCTACGGCATCTTTTTATGGGGAAATGCCGCTGACATTAATATTATATACACAAATATCAATATTTGTGCTGCAGAAGCGAGCAATACGTTCAATTTACATAATGTCCCCTTTTGAATCTCTGAGAGTAATGTTGAAAGAAATAGGTATTCTGACCGTCGCTTCTCAATAAATTTTGGATAATGTATTATATGTTACAAATAATATAAGTATAGGATTCTTAACTTACTTTTTAAAGTACTTTTTCATTCTAATTCCCCTTCCTATTCGAGCTATTTTCTTTTCCCCATCTCCAGGATGAATCTTGCATATCTTTTAGACGTACACTTCTCCAAATTCCTTCTCACAATACCGACTTCTTTTCCTACTCTTACACTATACACTCTGCCAGACTCTGGAACTCTTTGCCATCAGAGATCCGTGAATGAGACTCTCACATTATTTAAAAAGAGTTACTATCACAGACATACCTAAAAATATTTTACTGCATTATTACATATTTGTGAAAGTAAATTGTTTACGTTCACTGGTCTTATCTATCGACGGAACTACGTAACAGAACAGTTGGGAATATTTGAGATTGAAGCAAGGTGTAATGCATAGTCTTATAAATCACAGTACTAAATGTAAAAAAAATCCCATTAGTTCTGCCGACAGAACTACTCAACAGAACAGGTGGGAATTAGGGTTATAACACCATGATTAATGAGTATTTATTACGAGTAGTACTATATATAAATTATTAATATGTATTTATTTACTTATATTTATTGTATGTAGGTATATTAAGTAGTTATTAAAAAGTTGTAAGAGTACACGCTAATTTTTGCTTTTCATTAGTCAACCTACTCCTTTATCATACAGGTCTTCTGACCTTGATATTCCATTTTGGAATAAGATGTACCTTTGTACAAAATGTTCTACTTTTAAGTAATGTTTGTAAACCTTTATGTTGTGTGTACATAAATTGTAAAATGAATAAGTAATTTTAAAACTAAAAGTGACAATCACTGTATAAACAGTAAAAATAAGCAAAAGCTAGATATACCGGTGATAAGACTAAGGTAAGTAAGCAAATCCTTAGGTGAATGTATACGCCTATACAATAGAATCCCAGAAAACGATCAAAATCTTTCCATTAATAAATTTAAAAAAGTGTCTTTTTGCTAAAATATGGCCCAGTACAGTGCGTTGCTTAGTAGCTTATATGGAAATAAAACTTTTTTTTTATTTTGAGAGAAGAGTAGGTACAGCAATTGAGCTGGATATTTAAAAATCTGCGTGACGTACTTTCTACATCTCAACTTCTGAAAACTCGCATTTATTTCGCACTAGCCCAATTTGTATTGGGCCATTGTATCACATCATGGGAAGGCGTATAGGCATAAATCTAAACTATCATCCTACTTATTCGTTGTATCCTCGTCTGATATTTCAGACGTCTATATTGTATACCTCATGCAAAACACTAATTTTGATTGAGAGCTCAGTTTTGATTCTACTAATGAAAAAAGAAAACATTTTTGAAAGCTATTCGCCACTCCGCTGCCGCTCCTGTATAAGTTGGCTAATGTAAATTACCGATGCGAACCTCTTATTTAACCAACTCATTTATTTTAGCCTTGATGACATCCAAGACAACTCCCGGTTCCGTCGGACGATACCTGCTGCGCACCGCATTTACGGAGTAGCCCTTACCAGCAACACATCCGTATACGTTATGTTCCTGGTAACACAGAGGCTTCAGAGTCTTAACAACCCGCAGGTTTGATTAACATAAATAGAAAATTGCGCCATTCTTTTCGAATATTTTTGATATGTAAGTTTTCGTTAATCTGTTGAAATCTCACGTCATGACGTCGTCAACGTGAACCGGTGCAGTTTCGCGGCACGGTGCGGCATCGTGGCACGGTGCCGTACTGTCCACTAGCGCAAAGCGGCAGCTTTGTGCTAGTGGACAGTACGGCAATGTTCTCCGTCTTTTTAAGAATAGTAAGACAGAAGCAGAATACCACTATTTAGAACGGCGATAAGTCACGATATGGTGCCGTGATGTGCATTTTTACGGTGATTTTGCACGTTATGTCAACGCTCCTCGTCGTGAAACCGCACCGTTTTACGTTGACCACGTTGTGCATCGTATCTTGGAGATATACACAGGCCGTAATTTTGTGAATAAGAACGGAAATATGTATCAGAAAGTAGGGTTCCCAACTGTTAAAATTCCATTTCATTACCAAGGTGGGAATGAATATGCTACACATGACACATCATATCATATGCGACTTCTGTAAGGCTGGTTTTGTTATAATATTATAATATTTAACATCGATAAAATTACAAAGTGTTGAAATATCGTATGTGAAATATGTATAAAGCAATAAAATTGATTCACTTAATATTACAAAAAGTCATTATGAAAAAGCCATTAAAAAAATAGATAAAAAGAGTTTTAGCGAGACACACTCGCTAAAACTCGAGAACCACTGGACTGATTTGGCTAATTTTGATCTTGAAATAATTGTGGAAATTTAGGGAAGGTTCAAACGATGAGAAATATTGGAAAAATGGCGACGAAAATATTAAAAGCGACAATTGAATTTACCATTTATTTAGCTTGTTTATAATCAAGTAAACAAAAAGTGTCCGGCGTAAAATCTTGATTAACATGACACAAGCTGCACTTGTCCATATTGAGTTAGGTAATGGCAATGAGAATGTGATTTTCGACCGAGGCAAGCAGGTCGTGCAACAGATAAGTTCAGGTCATGGACCTGGTGGACGACCGGCTGGTAAGCTTATATCTCGGTATTACAAAGGCGAATGTCTAATTCAATTATGTTTGGTTCAGGTAAATTTCTGATTACTCTGGCTCATTTATGAAATTTATTTTACTATTTAGAACTCGTCAACCGTCTGGAGTGAAGATTCGTATGTAAAAATAACAATACTGAAGTATGCATGAACAGTGAGTTATTACCAATTTTGGCAAAATTATGATTAACCTGTACTACCTAATTAAATCCCCATAATTATTATAAAATATAGTGATTTTTTCAGCTTTCTGACCGGTTTTTGTAGTGGAGTGCCCATAAAATTGGGTTTGGTAGGTCAAATTTTCCAATAAGGCTGGTGTAGTGCCGAATTTGGACGCACAGGAAAAGGATTTGTCCTGTGCGTTGATACATCAGTCAATCAGCTTTGCCTTTTATATACATATATAGATAGATAAACATGTAGACGGTTACAGAGGTAAAGTTGAAATTAAAATTTGCTCAGGTGAATCAAACGAAGAATGGAATGAGGATGTTTGATATTTTTTCTGTCGTTAGGGTGTTTGAATGAGGGTGTTTGATATTTTTTCTGTCGTTAGGGGGCAGACCTAACGCACACAAAGCGTCATCTGGCAGCGTAAGTGGTATCAAAAACTATTAATAAGAATTTTCGATACTTTTTCTGTCACTGGGCGGCGCTTAGTACCTCGACGGTCCTTATCGTGTCAAAAATCTGTCAGATGTCACGAATTTAAAAGAGGGTTTTTTCGGAGAAATACCTGCAACCGATCAATAAAATGAAAAGAAAGAAAGTTTTAAATGATTGACTGATTGAATTTCAGGCCTTTAACATATATTCTGAAGAGATACATGAGCTAATTCGAGGACAAGGTATCGACATTTATTGGCGAGATGCTCACATCTGTCCATCAGAAGAGGATTACAAAGTAGCAATTATAAAAAGTGGGTATATTGTTTAGTTTCATTGGAAAAAAACTTTATTTTAATTCTTAGCTTTCATTGTAATTTCATAATCATGATAACAAATCCAGAGACACAGTGTTGCAACTACAGTATTTTAACTATCTATTATAATATTAAGTATGTCTCTATCCCAATTTTTTTTACTTCACCTGGATTGTTCAAATTCACCTGGATCGGATTGGTCTGGAACGGACCATGAATTTGGTTCCCAACATATGGGGTTTTCGCCTAAAATTAAGAGAAAAAAATCTCTACGTTTTTTATTTTTTTTTAAATAAGTTTCTTATTTTTAATAAAAGCAAGCTATTGTAACTGTAATATTATAAAAGTCAAAGTCAAAAATTTTTATTCAAAATTGTAATTTTTATACACTTTCTGAACGTCGGTCCACATGATGCCTGCCACCGGTTCGAGAACTAGCCCGGAGAGAAGATCCGGCGTAAGAAACTCGCGCGGGGCTATCTTTTATCAAAAAGATGGAACTGTTATTATTTTAAAAATATAAAAAAGGTATATTTAACAATGTTATGACTAAAACTACATAACAAGAGAACAATAATATATGTAATTTAGAAATTGTTGCAGGGGGCCACATCATTCCCTAGGTATCATTCATAAAATTTTCATTAACTTTATAATAGCCTTTAGTATACAAACGTTCTCTAACTACTTTTTTAATTTATTGATTGAAAAATGTTAAACGCTTTCTGAGATCTTATTGTATAGGCGTATACATTGGCCTTTAAACGAATTCTTTACTTTACTAAATCTAGTCACTGGTACATCAAGCTTATGCTTATTTCGGGTATTTCTGTTGTGGTTGTCACTTTTCTTTTTGAATAGGCTTAATTTTTTTTAACATATAAAACATTTGATAGAACATACTGAGAAGCTACAGTTAAGATTCCAGTTTCTCTAAACTTCTCTCTTAATGAAGTTTTGGGGGCCAGCTTATAGATTGTGCGAACAGTTCGCTTCTGCAGCACAATTATAGTATTTATATCTGCAGCATTTCCCCACAGTAGAATGCCATAGGGCATTATACTGTGGAAGTAACTAAAATATACCAGCCTGTCTGTGTTTTCGTCTGAAAATTGTCTAACTTACTTACTGTAAATGCTATTGAACTGAGTCTGTCGGCCAACCCAACAATATGAGGGTCCCACTGAATTTTTGCATCTAAAGTTGTACCTAAATAGATAGCTGTATCTCTAAACCAATGTACTATTTTGATAGAGCATTATTTACATCGTCACAGCCTGAGTTTTGGCGATTAATATTAAAATTAAGTGATGTGTCAACGGCAAATAAGATTATCCCGTTTTTTCCATTAATAAGGTACGGTAGGTCATTTATATAGACCAGTAAAAGAAAGGGTCCTAAAACGAATCCTTGTGGGACCCCAATCACAATTTTGGTATCTGTGGATATTTTCCATTTATCTCAACCTCTGCGTCCTATTTGATAAATAAGATTTTAAGGGGACGAGTGCTGGTCCCGTTACTCCATAGTGGCATAGTTTCCTGATCAACGTTGTAAGCTGCACGCAATCAAATGCCTTAGAGAGATTGCAAAAGACTCCTAGAGCATCCAGCGACCCCTCCCAAGTGTCAAAAATATAACTAATCAGATCAACGCCTGCATCTGTTGTAGAGCGTCGTTTTACCTTCGTAAAACCAAATTGTTTATAATGTAAATTGTTATTTATATTAAAGTGTGCTAGTAGCTGAGTAAGTATTATTTTTTCATATATTACTTAGTGTTGGTATGTTAGTCTTTATTTTTTAAATTCTTCTGAATTAATATAAGTGAGCCCCCTCTTATGGCTTTTTCTCTGCAGAAAGAACTATCCAGCTGGTGCATACCAAGATTCAACATAATTTCATTTTTCTTAAACCAATGTTCAGTTATACATAAAATGTCTAAATTATTGTTTGAAAACAACTCAATTTCTAATTCTTTACTATACATACCTTGTATGTTTTTATGCAACAGCGTAAGTTTACATCATTTACTATCTTTAATTAAAATATTATTTTCATGATTACTTATTCCTACAATTCTAGAGACTTCCTTTGTTGTCTTACTATCGACAAGCGATAAAAAGTCAACTAGTAGCAAATAAACTTTTTAAAGTAGGTATCTATAAATAAAGGACAGTACAAAAGGTATTACAGAACATACATTTTTATTATTTGTTTATCATTGATAATTATTTTTCGTAGTATTTAATATAAAAATATTATATACAAATACAACTAAAAATTGAACACACGAGTGTCAAAATGGTCCGCTCCGTAACGATTCGATCATATTGTGTTAGCACTATTATGAATCAAAATGTATTTCCACCGAGTGAGAAATGTGACAAGCGGTGTTCATATTGAGATAATTCTAACATATAACAAGAATTATGGTTCTTATTTAAATACTGCTACCCCCCAGGGTTTCGTAGTTTACGTCTCGGAACCCTTATGGTTTCCCGTCTGTCTGTTCGTCTTACCGTCCAAATGGTTAGTGCTAGAAAGATGAAACTTTGCATGGACATATTTTTTTTTGGGTAATTACACACTTTATTTTTTTGGGTACACACGTAAAGAGGGGTTGTTTTTTTTTCTCGCGTCTTCATTAGTCGTCGTCGTCTTCATAGTATGTAATGATACCCATCATTAGATAGGTATTTTGAAATATTTTTTTTTTGAGGTTGCTGAAACGATTTTTTGTTTTAAGTATTCATTTGCGAGATATTCAACTTAAAAGTTGTTACAATAAAATCTCTAAAAGTTAAACAGCTGGCTCGAAAAATCTGAAAAAATTCATGATGGTAGTCGATGTAATGAACTTCAAAGAAAAGGCTTATATAACTTTGTTAGTTTACGAGTTATAGACTTAACTTGTAAAATGCGCTTAATATTTGGAAAACTTCGTACAAAAAGTAACGAAATAAAATAATAAGTAAACATGTAAAATATTGGTATAATGACACGAAACCCTACTTCCGCGAGCCCGGCTCGCACTTGTCCGATTTTTTGTATTGTATTATGCTACATTTATTTTACAGAAACTGGAAGTATGTTCAGCATATCTGTACGATTGCTACAACTTTTCAGCAAAGACAAGAGAGACTATACAAGACTTGTGAAACTGATTTCGCTGTACTTCCAAATAAGAGACGACTATTGTAATATCAATCAACAAGAGGTAAATTACAAGGAAATTTTATTACCTAAAACTTTAACGTTAGAGGGGTAAAAGAATGCTACTCTTATTTTTATTTCTGAGTCATTAAAAGAAACTTTTTGGACGGTACTGGCCATCTTCATCCCCTACGATCTTGCCCCAACTAACTGATGAGTCTGGCAACACAAAAATTGAACCTAGGAAATGGCGATAAGTTTAAAAAATCTAATGTCGCAATATTCCTATCCTTAAAAAGTTCAAATAACCTTATGAGTAACTTGATATTTAATTAATTAGTACTAACATGATAAACTCTTGAATTTTTAGCAGAAACTATTGATTTTTTGACAAATTTTTGTTTGTCCAATTGACTTTGAAGGTCGTAAAGAGTTGCCAAGTTAAATAAAGATTATTTGCCAAGCTTGCAAATAACCCAGGTCCAATTTTCTTTTGCTAGAGTCTAGTGTTTTATATATTTATTTTTATAATATCTATAGATGCTTCACACCACGTTAATCTGGTCCCGTGGTAAGTTCTCGAAGAACTTGTGTTACGGGTTCCAGACAACGGAAATATATTTAATACTTTTTATACTATACATATTACATATATTTAAGATTTTATTATATTATACACATATTTCATACACATCCATGATCCAGGAACACATAAAAAACTAGAATATCATCGTACAATTAAAAAATGTTTGTCAATCATGTTGCTCAGTTTTTCGATCAATAAGTCGAAATTAGAAAGCTTCGAACTGAATTGTCGTAAATATTTACTTAGTATTGTCAATATAAGGGAGTATATGATAACAAATGTTGAATAAATATTTCTCGAGGTCAACAAGTCATGAAAATAATGCGCTTATTATTTTTTATGTACGACGATCAGCGTCTCGGAGAAAATATGGTTTCGTGTAATATAATTTTAAAATACATAATAATATTATGACGTCTAGGTGTAATTTGCGTTTTCATTTGCTACGCCATGGCTTCGCCTTACCTAAGAGATTTGAACTCGCAGAAATTTTTATCGAATAGGTTGATAATTTATTGAGACAACTTTTTTATGATTGTCAAAACAAAGTCGTAACTCGAGCTAGTATGTTGGTATTAGATTTATTTAGTAAAGTTCTTATCATTAACACAAAAAAAAAGACGTGTGGCACTCGGGGACTGCCGCGGTAAAGCTTTTGCATAGCATTTTGTATCAACTTATGCAATTATAATTATTTATTTATTTTATTTATGCAGTAAATTACATACGGTACCCTAAAGGAGATCGCTGACGCTGCTGCACGTGTCTGGTCAACGTCCCGGCTTCGAGGAATCATTCTGCTGTTCCAGCAATTTACCGCATTTTGCAATTTTAAATAATTATATTATTTCATTCATTCTATTCTGATAATTTTGATATAAGTTAATTAATAAAGTTTAAGATAATTTTTGGTTTTTTTTGGGAGTCCAGGCTGCCGAAATCGTTATTGGCGGAGTCTACGAATAATTTCGGGGCAACGGCGATTGCAAAAAGGAAGATTTCCGGGGTCTAGATTCGACACCGCGCGCAGTCGTTCTAGCTGTCGCTCTCAAGCGTTCACCGAAACATCGAACATCACTAGGAAGCAGCCGGGGCGCACTCAAACTTCAGTGCAGATCAAAGAAAACCAGGGAAGTCGACGAGTTATGTGAGTACATTGATTTATTTTCCATCAGTGTTGCTTTCTCCTCGTCACAATTTTCCGTCCTATGAAAAATAGTCCTGCCTCCTCCAGGCTTAAAATTCGTAGGGATAGTTTAGTAGACTCGAATCGTCAATTAAGTGAAGGCTCGAATTGCCCTCCAGTAGATTTAAATAATTCAGATTTATTAGCTATACATTTAAATAATTTTCCTGAGAGCTCGAATTGCCCTCCAAGTTTAGATAGTAGTTTGAATTTAAATTTTAGCAACTTAGATTATAAAATGGATCCTGATACAGTATATAAGGCTCTCCGCCCAGTTCCTGAATTTGACGGGAACCCACATATTCTTCCTAGATTTATTATAATTTGTGATCAGATAGTAATTCAATGTGTGAAAGATGAGACAGGCTACGAATTATCAAACTTATGCGTAATTAATGGCATCTTAAATAAAATTACTGGTCCAGCAGCTCGTACAATAAATTCAAACGGCATTCCTGAAAATTGGTTAGGGATTAGGAATACTTTGATTAACAATTTTTCTGACCAAAGGGACGAGACCGCTCTTTACAATGACTTAGCATTAGCGACACAATGTAATGAGACACCGCAGGAATTTTATGACAAATGCCAAAACCTTTTTAGCACTATAATGTCTTATGTATCGTTGCATGAGACACTAGAGACAACCGTGGAAGCTAAAAGAATTTTATATCGTAAATTAACTTTACAAGCATTTGTAAGAGGTTTAAAAGATCCTCTCGGGTCCCGTATAAGGTGTATAAGACCTGAAACTACGAGGGCGGGTCAATAAGTCCGTGACTTTTGGAATAAAATACAGATTTTTTGATAAATAAATCATTTTATTTTTCAACGTAGTCCCCCTTGAGCTCTATACACTTTGTCCAACACTTCTCCAATTTTTTTATCCCTTCCAAAAAATATGATTTGTCGAGGTCCTCAAAATAAGCCTTTGTTTGCGAGATGACTTCATCATTGGAGCCAAATCTTTTTCCACCGAGCCATTTTTTCAGGTTCGGGAACAAGAAGTAGTCACTCGGAGCCAAATCTGGAGAATAGGGTGGATGTGGGAGCAATTCATAGCCCAATTCATGGATTTTTGCCATGGCAACTGCACATGTGTGCACCCTTGCATTGTCTAACTTTTTTCTTGGTCAAATGAGGTCGGTTTTTTTTCAAATCCTCATTGAAGCGGTCCAATAAGTTGGCATAATATTCCCCATTAATTGTTCTTCCCTTTTGAAGATAGTCAATGTGGATTATCCCACGTGCATCCCAAAAAACAGTCGCCATAACTTTATTGGCTGACAAACCCACCTTGGCCTTCTTTGGCGCCGATTCACCCTTAGAAACCCACTGTTTTGACTGTTGTTTGGTCTCTGGTGTATTGTGATGGATCCATGTTTCGTCCACAGTTACAAAACGGCGCAAAAACGAAGTGTTTAATATATTGTGAATAAACAACGTCAAACCTTCCTGTGAAGTTGTTACACGATTGCGTTTGTGGTCGACTGTGAGCAAACGCGGCACCCATCTTGCGGAAAGCTTTCTCATGCCCAAGTGATCATTCAAAATTGAAACCACTGAGCCATGCGAGATGCCTATGGCTTTCACAATCTCTTACACTTTCAATCTTCGGTCGGCCAACACTATATCGTGAATTTTTTCGATTGTTTCGGGTGTAGAGACCTCAACTGGGCGTCCAGGACGTTCGGCATCTTCAGTGCTTGTACGGCCACAACGAAATTCAGTAAACCACTTTTTTACCATTGAAATCGATGGTGCAGAGTCCCCATAGTATTTATCAAGCTTAGCCTTGGTCTCGGTAATGGTTTTTTTTCGCAAAAAATAATGCTTAATAAGTACACGAAATTCACTTTTTTCCATTGTTTCCTTAAGTTACTGGATAGTCTGATAAAGATAGCTGTAAAACACAAACTAACTGACGCAGCAAGTTCAAATTTTGATAGGAGTCAACTGACAGATGCCTGTTGACATGAGTAGTGTTGTTTTTTCAGTAAGGAGGTTAGAAATTCAAAAAGTCACGGACTTATTGACCCGCCTTAGTATTTAGAAGGCTTTGGAATTTGTCCAAAATGAACTTAATGTCATGTATTTGCAGCAGCGGAATAATTTAGCAACAGATCAGAGAAAACCATCATCATCATCAACACCACACAACTTACACCAACAATTTACACAGCCTAAATTTCCTTCTATGAATAATAACTTTAATTCTCCTAAATTTTCACCTGGACCTACCTGGCAAAAACCTAATTTTAATCCCCAATTTAATAATCAGCAGCGCATGTCTATGCAACCATCACGTACTCAGCAAATGTTCCGAGCACCGTTGCCTTACTATAATAGCAGTTTTAAGATACCTAACAGGAATCCTCCACAGAATAATTCTGGCCCCAAGCCTATGAGTGGCGTGAGTCATTTTGTGACAAAACCTTTACCGCCTAAAATTCATGGTCATGATTGGCAAAATTTTGGCAATCCTCCTCCATCTAATTACTTTAAGTCTAGAGAACTTAATTTTAATTAATTTTATGATTATAATGATTATGAATACGGTAACGATTACAGTGATTATGTTGACTACAATTACTGTAATACTGACTATGACTATAATGACTTTTATGGACAACACGTTAATTATGACTATGATAATAATCAGTCAAGACTCACTACCGATAGAAGATAGCCCGCGCTATGACAGTAATATACCTAGTACTAGTAAAGCTATTCAACCAAAATATTTTAATAGTAAGAAAAATCAGGATTTTCAACAGGGCCACAGAAAATCCGCACCAGAATAGAATTAAATTTACACTCGAAAAAAGAATTACCTTATGTTAAAATTAATAATCCACCTTTGAAGCTTCTCATTGATACAGGAGCAAATCAATCATTCATAAGTCCTGAAGCAGTGGATAAATATTTCAGTAATATTCCAAAAATGTACGATCCCTTTGAAGTAACTAATTCTAGAGTAACAAGCATTCATGAACATTTTATATTAATTCCTAGTTTTTCCGAATTTAATGATACTAAAAATATAAAACTATTCATCTATAAATTTCATAATCACTTTGATGGTTTAATAGGATTAGATTTGTTAGAAAACTGTAGAATTGATCTTAAAGACAATATATTAATTACTGATAATGCTAAAATTCCATTATTACGTTATCAATGTAGAAAGCGTAATACAGATCAAATAATACCAGCAAAATCCTCTCGTTTAGTTAGCATACCGCTTCATCATGACGATGGTGACGTATTTATACCGGAACAATTTATATCTAATTGCATTATTCATGAATGTATTACAACTGTGACTGACCAGACTGGTATAGTAGAAGTTGAAAATATGACAGACGAAGACACTGTAATTTCATCTGAGAGACCTATATAACTTGATTTATTTAACTTTGAAAGTTCTTATATTGAACCCGACTCTGACAGAGTAATACAGGTTTTGGATAAGCTTAGAACTGACCATTTAAATTAAATAATGAAGAACGAGCAAATTTAGAACCTCTTTGTAAGCGCTACGCTGACATATTTGATATTGAAGGCGAACCATTAACTTTCACTAATAAAATTAAACATAGCATTAGGACTCATGACGAGAACCTCGTTTATACCAAAAGTTACCGATATCCTTTTGTACACCGTCAGGAAGTTAGAGAACAAATTTCTAAAATGCTCGATCAGGGTATTAAACGAAAATCTGACTCTGCTTGGAGCTCACCCATTTGGGTAGTCCCAAAGAAAGCTGACGCTTCTGGTAGACAAAAATGGCGACTTGTAGTAGACTTTAGAAAATTAAATGACAAGACCATCGACGACAAATACCCAATTCCCAACATCACGGACGTTTTAGACAAATTAGGTAGATGTCAGTATTTCACGACCCTTGACCTTGCATCTGGCTTTTATCAAGTCGAGATGAATCCCGAAGACATACCAAAGACCGCATTTAACGTAGAACATGGTCATTTTGAATTTCTACGTATGCCGATGGGACTCAAGAACTCACCATCGACATTTCAACGTGTAATGGATAACATCCTTAAAGGTTTACAAAATGAGATATGTCTAGTATATCTTGATGACATCATAGTTTTTAGTACATCTTTGCAAGAGCACATGATTAATTAAGAAAAGGTATTTAGCAGATTAAGAGAGTCCAATTTCAAGATCCAGATGGACAAATCTGAATTTTTAAAACTTGAAACCGCTTACCTAGGACATATAATCAGTAATGAAGGTATTAAAACGAACCCTGATAAAATTAGAGCCATAGAAAATTACCTTTTACCTAAAACGACTAAAGATATTAAACAATTTTTAGGACTATTAGGTTATTATAGGAAGTTCATACCTGATTTTGCTCGACTGACGAAACCAATGACTAAGTGTCTTAAAAAGACTAACAAAATAACTTTAGATTCTGAATATATTAAATGTTTTGAGAAATGCAAAACCTTACTAACTAACGATCCTATTTTACAATATCCTGACTTCAATAAAGAGTTCATTCTAACAACAGACGCCTCCAACGTAGCTTTAGGTGCAGTACTCTCACAAGGTACAGTAGGCTCCGACAAACCGATCTGCTATGCTTCTAGAACATTAAGTGACAGTGAATTAAATTACAGTACAATCGAAAAAGAACTTTTGGCAATAGTATGGGCAACCAAGTATTTTAGACCCTATTTGTTTGGTAGAAAATTCAAAATTATAACTGACCATAAACCACTTCAGTGGATTATGAACCTGAAAGAACCGAACTCGAGACTGACACGATGGCGACTGAAACCGAGTGAATTTGACTATACAGTAATATATAAAAAAGGAAAGTATAACACCAATGCTGACGCTTTATCCCGTGTGCAGATTAATAATGAGGAAATAGAATCACTTCTTAAAGAATGTGGTATAGATGTTTCAATAAGACCTGAGCCATCAGGATCTACTACTGTAACAGCGCATACATCCGCTGAAAATCCCATCCTTGAAATACCCATTACAGATGAACCCCTAAATAAATTCCATAGACAGGTTTGTCTGACTATAGTAGGTGACATAAAAAAAAGACCGACTGTCACTAAACCTTTTGATACCCACACACGCACACACATACAAGTTTCAGAATCTTCATTCATTAGAACAGAACGTTATAAATGCAGTAAAAGAATACGTAAATCCTAAAATAAAGACAGCCATTAAATTAACTCCACCATTAGGTATGTATTCTATAATTCCAATTTTGCAAAATAACTTTAAATGTAATTCTATGCACCTAGTTTTAGCAAAAACTGAGCTAGAAGATGTAAAGGAGTATTTACGGCAGCAAGAAATAATTAAACACTATCATGAAGGCAAAACTAACCATAGAGGCATCAACGAATGCTATTTAGCTTTATCACGTCGTTATTACTGGCCTAAAATGAGGGAAGAAGTTGTTAAATATATAAACGAGAGCCCTTTGAAATAGTTCATATGGACCTATTCACAGCGCAAGCTGAAAAATATCTAACCTTTATAGATTCTTTCTCCAAGTACGGCCAAGCATATCATTTACGAGATGGTACCGCCATAAGTATTATCCAAGGACTATTAAATTTCAGTACTCACCATGGACCACCTTTGACTATAGTGACAGATAACGGGACTGAGTTCACTAATCAACTTTTCGCAGAATTTGTTAGATTACATAAAATTAATCATCATAGAACACTAGCTCATTCTCCTAATGACAACGGAATTATTGAACGATTCCATTCCACTTTACTAGAACACCTTCGTATCCTTCACCTGAAAAACAAAAATGAACCTACAATAAATCAAATGCCTTATGCAATCCTAGCTTATAACAGTTCAATACATAGTTTCACCAAATGTAGACCACACGACATCATTAGAGGCCACTTTGACCCCAGAGACCCTTTAGATCTTAATTTAGCTGAACACCTCATGCAACAGTATATTATAACTCATAGAGATCAGATGAAGACAGTATACGAAATGATTAGTAAAGCTACAACTATCGACCGTACAAACTTAATGACAAAGAGAAATAAAAATCGTGAGCCAGAAACTGAATATGTACCCGACCAGCAGGTTTTTATTAAGAACCCCTTAGCTACTAGACAGAAGCTAGCACCACGGTACACTCACGACACAGTCCTTGCAGACCTTCCCATACACATTTATACTTCAAGGAAAAAAGGACCTGTTGCTAAATGTCGCCTGAAACGAGTACCAAAGTCATCAAAATTGTTACAGGTACCGACTAATACTGATAATGACAATGACGCAGGTAGCAGAGATAAAACTTGAGACTCTTGACAGTGGACCTGGACTTCTACCTTTTAAACTTGGTCAAGACAAGCTAATATCCCAATACCATACTTTTATACAATATTTAGAACTTTCAGAATTAGAAAATCGTATTTATTCCATAAATTAACAGTTAGATTATTTTAAAACTAAACTTAATAATACTACTTTGCCTATCTATGAAATTCAAATTGATTATCTTTATACTAAGTTGTCAAAAATAGATTCTCAATTAAAAACTTTAGAACCTTCTAGAGTAAAAAGAGGACTTATTAATGGACTGGGATCATTTATTAAAGGTATTACAGGTAATTTGGATCATGCAGATGCTGAAAGATTTAATAAAGCCATAGAGTTATTAGAAGCAAATGAAAATAAATTTGTGTCTGAATTAAATGATCATATAAGTGTCAATAAAGATTGGATGAGTCAATATTCGCAACTTATTAGTAATTTAGCAGAAACCCAAATTAAAATTAATGAAACGTTGAAATTAGTTGTAGATAAGTACTACCTTTTTGAAGCTAACTTTGCTAAATTTGCCCAACTATTAGCTATTATCACCGAAAATGCGGATGATTTATACCTAGAATTAATTATAATAGAGAATATTTTAGGATTTGTACGTGCAGCAAGCACGCACCATAGTATGATAAGCATAGATAACTTAGCATATATGATAAGTAGACTTAGAGAATTATATAGTAATAATGAAATCTTAAATATTGATTTAAGAGAATATTATAATCTTATAAAACCAGGTAGTTATTTTATAGGTAAGAGAATTGTTATAATTTTTAGAATTCCTATTATATCTGAAGATAGTTACGACTTATTTAGGCTTGCCATTGTTCCTAATAAATTCCAGCAGACCTTTATACCTATACATCCTTTCATAGCAACCAAAGGGAAATTTTTCATGTACTTGCAAACCGAATGTCCGAAGATTGGCGAATACCTTCTCTGTGAAGAAAGCGCGAATTATTACCAGCCACGAGAACAAGCAGATTGCATCCAGAGTATCATCATCCATCAATCTTTAGACAAGTCATGCAGCCCCACTGAAGTCTCCATCACTAGTCAAGCTATGGAACAACTGGACGATAGACACTATACTATCGTCTTCCCAAAGCCTACGAAAGTCGAACTCCAATGCGAACGGCAGGAATATGTATCCCTATCTGGCAGCTACTTAGCAACAATTCCCCATGAATGTTCTCTACGAACAGACACCTTTAAGATAACCAATAGTGAAGATGAAATCAAGGGACAGCCTCTGAAGATCACCGAGATACGAAGTAACTTCACTGAAGCTGAAAATAACGAGATCCCACATATCACTCTAAATTCCTTGAATCTTGATAGCCTGCACCACCTGGAAAATAGAATTCTACTACAGAACCCGGTTAATCTTGCCCATTTTGATTCTTCACTGTGCCATACAACGTTGCCTCTTTATGCACTTGTGTCTGGTATAGTTATAACTTTCCTCGTCTTTTCTCTCCGACGATACCTGCGGAAGAACCCTGATATGCCAGAAGAAGAACCAAGAAGCAACCCTATATATGCTGTTCCTGATGAATCCGAAAACCATGGAATACCAGCAACATTTTCCCTCAAGGTGCTCAAATAGTTGCTGCTCTGAGGGTGGAGGAATTACATACGGTACCCTAAAGGAGATCGCTGACGCTGCGGCACGTGTCTGGTCAACGTCCCGGCTTCGAGGAATCATTCTGCTGTTCCAGAAATTTACCGCATTTTGTAATTTTAAATAATTATATTATTTCATTCATTCTATTCTGATCTAGCATCGATCACGGATATAATTTTGTAATTTAATTATAAGTTAATTAATAAAGTTTAAGATAATTTTTGGTTTTTTTTGGGAGTCCGGGCTGCCGAAAACGTTATTAGTATTTCTTTTTCTTTGATATTAATTCACATAAATAAACAGCTGCTTATGTATTCGTCCGATTTCGGAGCAGCTCGTCTCGATTCGTGCGAGTTTCGTAGAGTCGTACAATACGTCTAATCGCACGCACACAACGCCGTGTCGAAGACTGCCGAACTGAAACGACGTTAGACGATGCACGGCCTTCAAGCCACACCTCCGTGCCCGTCGGAGTGGGGAGCGTGAGGTTTTTTCGTTACGGAATTTCTGGATTCGGTCCCCGCGCTCAAGGCCCGCGATAGAAGCTATGCAATAGCTTAAAAATTGCGAATATCTACATTAGATCTTTTATTTTCAGGCTCTAGAGGACTGGCCTGGAAAACATGAAAAAGTCGCGGTACGCAGTAACTACATCTTATACTTTAAACGAGACAATCTTGTATATATATTATATATATATATATATATATATATATATATATTTGGGGGAGAAAAATTGATCCAGCCATGTTTTATCCCTGGAAAACTGCGCATTTTAAAGTTATATATGTTTTTTCTTTTGTCGTGCAACAATATATATCAATAGTTTCGACTCTAATAATGTCAGTCCAATTGGCAGTTTGGTTAATTTTTGCGTTGTTCGAAAATTCGGAATGTGGTGGGTTTGAACCCCGGTTAAATATTTTTCTCATTCTTTTTTTTATCTACTAGAGCTCCGAGCAAAGCTCGCTTACCCAGGTACTTTCTTTTTATAATTCTTAATTAATTATTATTATTGATTTTGTACTAACTATTGTTTTATAACAGTATGTACTGTTTAGTTTCATTAACAGCTGTCACCAAAAATAAAAATAATAAACTTATTATAGGTATAATAAAATCAGTCGGTATAATCACTTACCACTATTACATTTTTCCACTCTTTTTATGTTTAATTAAATGACTAATATAATAATAAGATTCTAAAATTTAATAAAAAAATGATATTTGGGTTTTCAGAGTAATAACGAAGAACAATTTTACGAAGATTTGACTGAAGGCAAATTCAGTTTGCCGATCATTCACGCCCTGCAGTTTCCTGAGGGTGCACCTATAATGAGTATCCTTTAAAATACCTAATTGCCTAAACTAATTGCTTAATTTTCATAAAAATGTACCCAGTGTGTTTAAGAAAATATGTACATAATATATCTGACGATGAAACGCGTGTATAAAATTTTATTAATATAATAATGTATTTTCGTTTTAATATACACAGTAGTACTTATTTTTTACTTGTAATTATATAATAAAAATTACCGAATTTAAGTCAACAGTATTAAATAATTTTTAAATTTCATCATATCAATTAGTATTAGTTATTTAATTAATATAATGTAAGGAATAAATTGTGAAGAAAAAATATTATAGTTTTTATATAGGATTATTATATACAAATGCTATACTATTTTAAGGTACTATCTTTTGATTCTCTATGTGGTATATATTAAAATCTTCATCTGATGATAGTAATAATTAATAAAATTATTCATAGACCTCACATGATTTGAGACTATTCGTCATTTTGTTCGCAAAAAAATCCTTATGAATAAACTAAGATATTTTAAAACTACGCACTGAAGATAAAAGTTTGAAGAAATACTGCATATCGTTGCTGAATAAGCTGGGCAGTATGGAGCATACCAGGAAGGTGCTGATGGAACTACATAAAGAAGTGGAAGCTGAGGTAAGGTTTATGGAAGAAGTGTAATTACCTATAGATACAATAGGTGTAAGTACAAACAAGTTACCGCTCGATCAGGCATAAGGCTGGGACTGCTCCGGAATCCGGAACATCGCTGAAAATTGAAGTAGAACTCTGTACTAATACAATATATTATGTAGTTGAAAATCGAAGTGTCGAGTGTCGAGTAGTCATAATATATGACTATGACATTTGATTCGACACTTGACACTTCGATTTTCAACCCTATTGTGTATTAGCCCAGAGGTCTATTTTCAGTGCTCTGAATTTTCCCCGGCCTTACGGATTCGGATTTAGAAACGGCTGAAATACGTAACTATTTATATATTTATATAATAAATTACGTCATTATTTTTTCCGTACTCAATTCATACGAACTATCATGCAAATATGTCTAAGGAATAAAAAGTTTCATACAAACTTTTATCAAGTACCTATTTTATTCCCTTGGGGGTTGAATTTTTAAAAATCCTAACTTAATTGATGCCTGCGTCATGAGAAATACATGTCAAAAATTTCAAATTTCTAGCCTTAAGAGTTTGACCTGTGCATTGATACATCAATCAATCAGCGTTGCCTTTTATATAATCATATATTATTATTACTAGCTCCTGCCCGCGGCTTTGCCCGCATGAAATTGGGTTTTAAAAAAAAAGGTGTCAGAGGGAATGCTTGTTCGGTAAAATACCATAGCCTCACGAAAAGGCAGCTTTGACGCAGCATGATTTCGCCTAGTAAATGAGAATACCATAGGCCTATGGACCCCTCCATTCCTTGCAGGGACCACATTATTTATCGCACGCAATTCCTTTGGTGTTGCGGCTGCCGCTGCGGGTCTTCATAAGCAGCGGTAATCGCTTAGACGCTCGCCATCAGACGATCCATCGAAGCGAAATTTGTAAAAAAATATTTGTTTTGTTTAAATTAATAAATTTGTAATAGAAGAAGAGAAAAGTAAGATGATCAAGCGCCTCGGCACTGCCGTGGTCGATGCCTATCGAGTGTCTTCCATTTGAACATAATAATATGGTGTGGGCACTGCACAGCCGTGTCAGCTGTATTTTATTCAGATGTTTTCCGCGACTTGTACACTCAAAAAGAAATCTAGCGGGGACCGTACCTACCATAAATAAAATTTAATATGCTGCGATAAAAATAGCCTATGTGTTAAATCTGGATAAACTGCTACCATACCAAATTTCAACAAAATCCGTTAAGTAGTTATTACATGAGTAAACAATTAAACATACATACAAACTTTCGCGTTTAGGTATAAATTAAGTAAGAATTTATTTGTAGTCGATAATTAATGTTTTAAAGATTTCGATTTTTTTTTGAGTAGGAAAACGTTAGTAGGCATTAGTCGTGTGGACTTTGAACTTAATAAAAATATTTGTGATTGTGGTCACCCATCCTAGTTGAGACCACGACCTTGCTGCCTTAACATGTGTTAGCGCTACGACCACAAATCCATCGAGCTTGTTACTAATTCCTCATAGAATCATACACATTAATGATTAGATAATACCTAGGTAAAATTTAAGCAAATTCAAATGTGTGGTTATTCTCTAGGTATCATTTTATACCTAATATGTTATTCTTTTAGATTGTGATTGTTTTTAATATTTATGAAACGATGGAATTTAAATACACTCTATTTTAAGTGGAGCTATCCCAAACGTATTAGTGAAAACCGCAATTAATTTGGCTAAGCCGTTGACTTGGTACGCGCAAAAGTAAACCAAGCGGGAACGAACATTTTTCGCGATAAAAAGTAGTAGTAAGTGTTAATCCAAAGCCTACAACGATAACAAATTTCATCGAAATCCGTTTAGTAGAGTCTGAGATTAGCGCATACAAACGTACGCACGACAAATAGAAAAAAAATCTAAAAGTCATTGTTTTGGGTTCCATTTCGTTCATAGTGGCCCGTTGTAATAGTTTTTCTTCTATATCTTCCATGTACAGACTACGTCCAGTTATGAGTTTAATAATATATTGTGTATGTATAGATTATATACAACAAATACAATTATTTTGACAATTATAACTAAAAACCTATTTATTATACACTAATAAATCAAACAAAAATAAATAAATTATTAAAACAACAAAAGAGAAAGAAATTAAAATAACTTCACTCAAAATATTCAAATGAAATAGTAAAATTGAAGTTATAAACAAATTAAATGCAGCAATCCCAATATTTATATACTTACTAGCTGTTTCCCGCGGCTCCGCCCGCGTAAATATACTATCGAGTATCCCGCGGGAACACTGTACTTTTCCGGGATAAAAAGTAGCCTAAAGTCTAAATAAATAAATCCAGAGTCTAAACAACTACCATACTAAATTTCATCAAAATCCGTTCAGTAGTTTTCGCGTGAAAGCGTAACAAACAAACTTACATTCACATTTATAATATTAGTAGGGATTACAAACTCAGATGGCCCCGAGCGAGTTTCTTACGCCGGTTCATCTCGCCGGGTTAGTTACCGAACCGGTGGTAGGCATCACGTAGGGACAGTTTCATAGGCGTTGCTTTGTAACTATTTGGAAATAAAACTTTTTTAGTTTGATTTGATTTTTTACAAGTGCAGTTAGGCAGGCCTCAGATCTCAGGCGTTCTCATCTTCATCGTTCATCTAAGCCGATTTACTTGCAACTGCGAATCCAGTAAATGTTTCAATTGTAAAGACTAAACCGGTCGATCGCTTGTGAGTGGGAGCTTTAAATCAAAAGCACTAAGGAGTATTCAGTATTGAAACCAAGTTTAAAGCAAATCGCTCCCAAATTACTTTATTTGCCTTTTTTAACCCGAAAGGACGAATTTCAATAAAATGCGATACACTTATTCCATCAATTCTGTTAGTGAATGTTTGTGCAAAATTTGAAGTAGATTGGACTAAGGAATCACTTTTAACTTAATGCATATGAAAGTATGGTATTTACTAATAAAACATATATTTTTTTAATTTGTCTGCCTTGCTGTCTGTTGTTCCAGCTAATCTCTGAAATGGATAGACCGATTTTCACGGGACTTTAACTGACAGATAGCAGATGTTATAAGGAGTAACTCTTAGAGTTCCGTTAGAAAAATAGGGTTCCGTTTCCGTTAGTTCTACGCAAACAAATATGGGAACAGCTTGTTACATATGTACCCCCTATGTAATATGGACTTAGCACCGTATTGCCCAATACCATTATATAGGAATCATCATCATCGGTCAGTTGCAGTCGAAGATGCTCTTGGACTATAAATAACATATAACATATAATAATTGAAGCCACCTCTTGGACTATAAAAAAATACATGTCGTGCAGTTTCTTCATAAATTACGAAACAAATCGTCATATACTGTAAATGCTGTCGCCGCATCGTCGCGGTGGTCCCAACTCCGTGGGACCGTGAATTTGGAGTTAAGTTAGACACTTCAGATCTTACATCGGTCAAAGTCGGTAGTCTTAATTTAGCTATAATTCTTAAGTTTAGATCCAACATAGATCTGATTCATTTTAGTTAAGTTTAAATGTAACAATAGTTTGTAATTTTTAACTTCAATAAATCTTTTAAATAAAATCGTTTTAGTAGCTAGTTATAAACTATGTTTATTTGTATTAGTGTTGCATAGCAATTGTAAATAAGTTCGACGACAATGAAATTCTAAGCAATGTTGTCTTGTGTAATGTACGTCCTGATTTTATCTTTTTTATGTTTTCAGGTCGCACGTTTGGGAGGCAACCCCTTGATGGATGACGTATTAAAAGAACTACTTACATGGAAAACTGACTAAATATATATTTTGTAGTCGGATACAAGTGAAAAGGTGTAGAAGATATTTACATGTTGTTCGTAGTTGGTCCACCAAATTTATTTTGCTGGTTATTAATATAAAATAAACATCATTAACTGCTTTAAAATTATCCTTTCAGAGTACACAAGCGGCAAACAAACAAAAGGCTAAACAAAAAGAAATAAAACTTTTATATACCTATCCTTTTTTTACCTTTTATACCTTTTATATACCTTTCTACTATAATAACTATAACCTAGATGTTAAGTAGCGCCAAACATTAGATAATATGACAAGACGAACAAATTAGTTGGTTTTATTACATAGACCTATATAATATTATAGAGTCGAGGCAAAAAGTGTCCACACTTAGATTGTCCCCTCCTTTTGGGGGGTTTTTTGAGGCAGTCACGGTTTGACAATTGTCATCTGTATATTTGTATTTCGCTGCATATTCAGTCCACTATGACAAAATCTTCTGAAATCATGATGGCGTAAGTTGTTCTTGTATGAAGATTTTTTCTGTCAATTGAATCATAGACCATCCTTAGTTTTTAAAATTATTGGTATACAAAAGTAAAATATAGCTAAGTCGAAGAAACATAATAACACGATCGTATATTTCTCCAACTTAATCCTATTATATAGAGATTTTGCCTAAGCCTCCGTTAATTCTCTCGCGACGTGTCAATACGCAAGACGCGGATCCCTCACTCGTTTGTCAAAGGAGCTATCCATCTTAGTCCGTCATTTGGCATTGTGAAAGTTGCTGATGTAGAAGCCTATACAAATCCCATAGAGCTCGTGTACGTGTACGTGTTAGATACAAATATGATACAGATTGATACTTGTAGTGGCAAAGCTAAAATTCTAAAAGCGAAAACATTTTGATAATTACACTATGTCATTCAACTGTCGCTGCATTGCAGAATTTTCTAGTTTTCCTTATCAGCGGGCATAGGATTACAATCACAAACCAGTATCCTGTTGGCTATAATAACTAAAAGAAGGATTTCGGGATTTGAAAACACTTTTTCATCAAAATATATTGATTTATTTGTCACTATCACTAGTCACTAAGCGCTAAACTATTAAAACTTAGTACTGACGTCTGGGCTCCCATATTGGCGACACTGGGCTTTATACCATAATCAGTGGCGCCAATGTTACCGGAAGTTCCCAAAAAGAATAAATCATTCTAATATAAAAATTATTTAAAATGCTAATGTAATTACTTAATAATTTACAATTCATTAAATAAACAATTACAAAATATTTAAACAAAACAAATAATTAATAATTATGCCATACCGGATGTACCGGATGTATCCTAAGATATTTATGAATATTATAAAGCAAATAATACTAGATTCTTACAGCTACTACACCGAGATAATCCAGAGAAAAGGCCAGACGAGATAAAATAATTATTCGCTTAACTGAAAAGAAAACTAGAAAGCGAGAAATGGCGTAATAATAATAGCAAATCTAATAAAACTACGGAGTAAGCTTCGAGTGCTATCATAATTTTATTTTCTCTCACTGAAATTGACAATAAGATAAATGGTTCGAGCAAAACCGACGCCGTGAATGCGTAGCAGCCGGCAGCCAGCAGCCGTGTCAAACGCAACTCTGTTCGTGCACAATTTTATTATTAGATAAATGTCACAATAGATTTTATTACGTAGAAAGATCAGAATACGATTTGTGAAATATATTATCTTTTTTATTTACCTCCATCATCGCTTCGCCATTCTTAGGAGTGCGTCCTTTGAGTAATTTCATTTTTAACCCCCGACGAAACGTGTTTTAAGTTTGACGTTTCTGTCTGTGTTTCCGTGTGTATGTCTGTCCGTGGTATTGTAGCTCCCAAGCAGATGAACCGATTTTGATGAATAAATTTGCTTGTTGTTGTAGATATTCGTGTAGGTTGTAGATGCAGTTATTTATTTATTTCAGGTAATAATTAAGATTATTAGAAGCTAGTTTTTAATAAAAACTTATACAATGTTATAAATAGAAGAAATCTAATATAAAAAGCGTCTAATGAAACAAAACAACCACTGACACCACAGCCAGCCACCTCTGATGCACGACGTACAATGAAACATAGAACAATTGAGAAAACTCTTTGGGTTCCTTAGAAACATATAAAAAATACATGAATTTTAATATATTGTGATAAAGATCTTATTTACCGAATAATTCTTACAAAGCTAAACAGACGGATATCATGATAAATATGTATATTTTATTTCAAACTCCTTCACGCGAAAGGCTTTATAATCTAAATTTAAACTGCAGAAATGCAGTATATTGATCTAGATTCTCAGTGCTAAAACACCAGAATATTATTCATGTAAACTTAAAACCAGGTTTCATAATACTGTGACTAGATTTCAGTAGCGAAGGCTGGTTCTCCTTATAATAGGTAGGGATTTGGATGTGGGTCTTCAAAAGGTATGTGGTAAGTGAAACCGATAGGAATGTAGATATAGGAATCCCACGCCACTGCTAGATTCCGAACATTATGTGAATTTGCCTTATGATTAGAATCATAAGGCAAATTACAATTACAATAGGTTACAGGTTGTATTATTTTATTGAGTACAAAATATATAGAAGGTTTAACACTTTGGAGGACAATTACTAATGGCAACAGCAAATCAGTGTTCGGATCAGTTCACACCGCGACGAACGACTATTTTTAAGGGATACCTTTTATAAGCGACCTATCTTAATAACTGAATGTCAATAATTTTAGATCATCCATCTTTTTAAACGTGTATCTTTTTAGTTAGTGAATAAAGTTTTATTCACTAACTAAAAAGATACACGTTTCATATTATTACATCAGTCATATGCACGTCACGCACATGCGCATCATGCACATGCGCCGTGCAGCGCAGTGCAACTTGACATTCAAACTCTTACAATGAAACGTGAGTATTCTTGTGTGTATGAACAAAGTACAATTTGAATATAAGCATCGTTTTTTGGAACGAAGTTCCTTATGGCGCGTTGCGATATTGAGGCTAGGCAGATTATATTGGCACGACACTTTTTACCACTCGAAATCACAATGTAATAACGACTATAATTAAGAATGATACAAAAAACGATCTTATTACCTTGACAATAATGTAGAATTTTGCAATTACACATTGTGACTGTTATGACTGTTGCATATTGTGACTAGCTAGCCGAGCGCTTGATGTTATTATTCAGAACGGAGCCGGACTTCGCGGCGGCAACACTGCGAGCAGCAAGCAACCCGCCCCCTGACCCCTGTCCCTACCTAAGGCGCTAGTTCCGCGCGCACTATATATACATTAGTTCAACTACATATTTGTTTTGTATAATATAATATATTATATCTATACAGATAAGCAAAATTGAAGTGTCTGTTTGTAATTTCAAATTAACAGCTTTTATTTTCACTTAATGCATTTAAAAGTATGATCGGTACTTACAATTCTTTTCTGTCCGTCTGTCAGTCTGTGTGTTTGTTCCGGCTAATCTCTGTATATATTCGAACTCGAGCATGCGGAACCATTTTGTACTTTAGTTCCCACTTGTCATGGTCCTTGGTCGCAACAATCAACCTCGCTCCAGCTAATTATCCCTCGCTGTCCGAGTCGTTACAAACTTTTTGTTCCCGGCCGGGGTCGCTAGAAGTGTTACTTGGCGTTCTCAAGAAAAAACTCTTTCTAGCTTTTATATTTGCGGTACTTAGCATCTAATTGCAGTATACGCTAAGGTGGAAAATATGCTGGATGGTTTTTTATAATATTTAAAACAACAATTTTTATGTTTTACAGTCTTATTATTATAGTCGACAATAATAAATTTATTTACTTATTTTCCTTATATGACTAATTAAGTTTTAATTTAATAGAACATACAGTATAGTACGACTAACTATAAAGGTACCAAGAGAACATATTTATTCTCTGCGACAAAAATTCAGACCGCTAGCTTTGTTACAAACGAAAATATGAGGGCGCTAAAAAGCCGCGGAATGCTTCGAGAAAAGGTAGTTCCGGCCGCTGAATACTTGGCGATAGCGCGGCCGCGCTTTCAGATTATATCGCTTAAACAAAGATCGCGAAGCCATAGAATATTGAAATCGATCGCAATTTTTAAAAGCACAACTCGACGCCAACTTTTTAGCGACCTATCTTAATAACTCAATGTCAATAATTTTAGAACATCCATCTTTTTAACCATCAACCAAATGGCACGAACTTTAAATGCGTAATTTGTGTAAAAGTCACATCAAAACTAACTGTGCCTATTATATTGACGACTGGGACAAGATTGTCTATGTGTAAAGATGGCCATACAAAAAGTACTTTGTTTCTGTTGTAATATACTTATCTTGCCCTAACCTTATTCACTACAAAACTAACCAAACGTTAATTCCACGTCATGAATTTGCGATTTACTCTACTTTAATATCTGAATTGATAATCAAATGTGGCGTTCACAATAATCACACAATATTAGTATCGGTCAGTGCTCTGTTATTCATTAGCACAAACTACAAACCGGGCGCTGAATAATTGAATGCTTATCTCAGTAATATAATTCAGATTACGCCTGTATCGCTTATGATGTATGAAGTCCTGGTAATCTAATATCAACATGCATAGCAATTAATAAGATTCAGATTAAATTTATCTGCATTGTTCTTAACTAAATGATTCGCGTGGTTTTACTTGCTATGGCGATCCTTACTTCCTTACTGATATTAAGAGCATTGAATAGGCTCCGAAACTGCTGGATCAATTTTGGTGAATTTTAGCGCAGATAGGCTACGAGGAAGTTCATCGCGGCAAAATGTACGCTTCCCGCTGATCCTTGGGCGTGCATGAAGTCGCGGGCAAGTCGAGTAGGCATAATTATTATAGATAGTGATTAATATTAAAAATTTAATTTATGGGTTTGCAGTTTTACATAAGATTCCGTATTAGGTATTTTGTCGGTGTTAAGTCAAAATTATTTACTACTCGTCTTCCTCTACTGTTTTTTTTTTTATGAAATCATAAATAGCTAACTGCATATTATTATTATGTATTTTTTTGTAATTTAAACCGTTTTTAATAACGTTGCGATGTGTGAAGACAAAGTAAATTCCCAACTCAATACAAACTTTGATCTCTCGTACAGATAATTAAATCTGCCTTTGTGAAAAGTTTCAGCCTTTTAGAAGCTTGTTTTACGTACGTACGTTGAAACTAATAATGTAAAAACAACGCCTCAAAATGTTTATACAAGAGGGGCGTTACAAAAAAAAATTAGATGGGAGACCAATTATGTATGCGTAGCTGGATATTAGTGGTAATACTGCTTCATAGAAAACCGGCGTAAAATATTGCTTGTACTTTGTTTGAAATGCGGTCGCGCAGCACGTAGAATTTCGAACATTGACTCGTCGCTACTTGTGTCTTTCACTCGCGTACGAATATATTGCTATCGTGTTTACACCTACGCGATAGGAGCGCGATAGCAATATATTCTTGCGCAAATGAAAGAGAATCGTAGCGATGAGTCAATGGCGGTCAATGTACGAACTTCTACATGCTCCGCGACCGCACTTTAGCCAAAGAATATATATTATTGTGCTTTATCTGAGTTATATTAGGCTTTTTTACTCCTTAAGAATCGATTTTCATGTAAGGCGCCCGGTATGAAAAAATATGAGATGTAAAATCTATTGAACGAATGACCTTGTTACGTTTTCGTGCGCAACCTATTCTGCGCACCTGTCACTTTTTCACATGGCGCGAATTTTTGAACTCAAATCGATCGCTAAAGTTTTTAAAAACTTTGTCTAGTTTTTTGTCTATTTCTCCTAGTAGTTGGCACTTACTTAAAGCCTTAATACCTAGTACCCAATTTTCACTAAGGAAAATAGAAGTTCATATTATTGTTTTCCAGTTCGGACGCCATCTATGGAAATAAACATTAACCATTGGTTTGGTCTTAATAATTTTACAGAAAAAATATAGATGGCGCTTATACGGAGTAGATTGTTTCTAATTTTAAATACTTTTTTATATTTTTTGCTGTACTAAAATAAAATTTTCTATCATCAATAACTTTAGTTATCATAATATTCGTTTATTGTTCGAAGTACGCACTTTTTAACATTGCCCAATAAAATAAAAATAATATTATACAATTTAAATACTAAGCATTTAAAATGTCAACAAGTCTTGCTCAAGAGGTATCTCCTAGTACACAGAGCTAAATAATATAAAATATAATTATTCTATCGAAATGTGTAAAGCGCCATCTATGTATATTTCAATGCATCATCGTTTTTCACATGGCGCCAATTTTTGAACTCAAATCAATCGCTAAAGTTTTAGTTCCTTCTGAGGGACGTGTTTTACTTTTTAGAGTAAACTCCAGTCGTGCGTCGGAGCTGACACATACTTTTTTTTATTCTTGGCTTCACACTTCACGTAGTGACTACACACTTTTTATTCTTGGCGTTAGATGCTCATGTGGGCGGAGGAGGCTTACCATTAGCGCAATACTTCTGCTCGTTTCCCTTTTTCGTACAAACATAATAGATATATAGAGAGATCATTGATACACCTATTCAGATACTAGTTTTGTCTAGAACATAGATTCTATATGCACTAACAACTCATATTGCTTGGTTAACTATTTCAAAAACACAATAAGCCCAGATCGGATTCTATTTTACCCGAGAATGTCAAAATATCTAGCGGTAGACAGCTTACCTGCAGGCAATATTGTATGTAATTAGTAACAAAGGATTTTATTCAGTTTGAGTTACATGCAATAAATAAAAAACAAAACTTGGATCATACTCATCTCGGAAATATACTATTTCATTGTGCCTATAAGAAAATAATGTTATTTGGATTAAGACAAAATTATTTTCATAAGGAAATCAGGATTCAAGAGTGAGAGAAGGCTTGGAGGTCACCGTGGAAAGAAAAGGATTTGTCAAGTTGTTTACCTGACAATCAATATGCAGCAAAACAATGAATCTAGTATTCATTAGGTAAATGATTGGATCATTTATATTTCGTATATTAATACGTAAAGCAAAAACTTTAAATAGAGATTTACGAGAATTGCGCAGGAGTATGAAATTTGGCTGGCAAATTAAAGTTTACGCGAAGTAGTGTAGAAAGTTACTTTTTATAATGCTTTTAAAAATATATAAAATTAACAAAATAACAACAACACGTACTACGGTAGATTATTAACACACACTACCGTGCGTTTGATAGATCAACACTCAGATAAAAGTTATGTTACACGTTGACGTTTGTAAATTTGTCCCAACATTTACTTTTTTTTTGTTTTTTCTTTACATGATGCAAAAGAATCCTCATGAAGTTCAAACTTGATAAATATATTATGAATTATTATGGGCGAATTTTGACCACACAACGACCTCTAGTTGCATATAATAGGTAGGCACCTAGCTACCTATGGTTTGCCTGTAAAATAAGATTATAAAAATAACGGACTTTATTAAAATAGGGTTCGTTGGAGTCAAAAGGTGCGAGTTTACGGCACAATCTCCGCACAATAGCTAGACCGCACTTACGTCACGGGACTGCGCGCTTGTATTGTGTGCTGCGTCCCTCCTAGTGCGACTGGCGCTTTTGATACTGTAACGGAATTAAAAAGAACAATTGATATGATATTAGTTCGAAAATGTAATTATTGTCATGCATTTACTTATCTATTTGTAACCGACTTTCAAAAAAAGGAGGCGCTAGTGCATGCGGCGTGTATTTAGACCAGTCCCGTTAACTTCGTGGGTTTATAGTAGGCCATGAGATAGATCCATTGGTACTACGAGTTTAGCATTTGCTTTTAATCGATTGTTTTTGTAAAAGTCAAAATGTTCAATACGAAATGTACAACGTACATAGTACATAACCATAGGCGGTCGGAGGCGGGCGCGCGAGGGGTAGGCCGCGCAAACACGTCCCCTGCGCCTGCGCAGGCGCGAGTAGAGAAAATCAGCTGATACTAGCAGCTGTACCGTATGTAGTAAATAAACCACAAAAATTGCATAGATGAATAACAATCTTATTTAAAGTTAGATAGCTCCGAGGCCTAGTGGGTAGACCGTTTGATTCGCACTCGAGAGAGTACAGGTTCGATTACCAGGTTGTGGCGTGTACCAATGAAAATTTTTCAGACCTTAAATACATTATACGGACGCTATATCGGTGAAGGAAAACATCGTGAGGAAACCAGCACATGGTTGGCCCCTTAACGTATTGACCAGTCATTCCTTTGGACTGACTGACTATGCTGTGAGAATGCCGTATGTGCTCGGGCAACCATACGACATTTAAAAACCAACTGTCCCAGGCACTACAGTATTTCAAGAGTGGTTACTTCAATCGGAGAATACTGTATAAATCATCCAATAACGGATGAAAAGGCCTCAGTTTATTTAAAGTTCTAATAACATTCAAGTACCTATTTACTAACTTTTGTTAAGATAACATTACCTTAATTTGTTTGTTAAGAAAAATAAATGAAAATAAAATGAGATGAGGTACATGCAGTTAAATCGAACAGCAAGTAGCAACTGTCCTATCGTGCCGACGTCTAAATATTTTAGCCACACCCTGGGCTCCAAGACGAGGATCCCGGCTCACCGTCTAAAATTTGCTCCTCGATATTTAACGTCCAGTTGCCACCCACCGTTGGAGACTCAATGGGCTTATTTACTAACACTCGCATGCCTGTGTAATGGTAGGGGAATCTGAAAGATGGCGGGCATAAGTATATCACCTCCGGTAAATCCTCAATACCTCTGCGACATTCCCAAATGCTTCACATCATCATCATATCATAGAAACGCGTGGTATACGCGTATGGCGAAGGAATTTTAGGATAAAAAATCACACACAAGTCACAAACACGAAAAACAAGTCAAAACAAATAAAACAGTTATTAAAACAAACGAAAGCCAAAATAAACAAACGAAAATTAAAACTAAGATAAGAAGTACATAATTAAAAAATAACACGGAACGTCACTCGAAAACGCGGGTTTACACTTACAGCCAACTGACCGAACTGAGAAAATGATTTTATGCAAAAAACATTTGTATCGATATTTTTCAAATCGATAAATTACTTTGCATACACATTGATTTGTATTAACTTATTACAAAATCTACTGAAGGCTCATGGCGCGTAAAAGAGCGAAGAGAGAGGCGCGTGGAAGACGATAATCGCATACCATCAGGCGATCTGTCTGCCAGATCATAAATCATAAAAACCCAGCTGACTTGATATAAAAATAGTAACTTATTTATTACAAAAAACTAAGGAAAAAAGCATATCAAACAATTAACTAATTTTAATATCGACTACATACACGTAAATGTTTCAAGTTTCATAGGTCACATCACTTAGCCTAGTAGTTAGTTTTTGAAAGAACGAGCGGCACGCTTTTGATATTTGCCGCGAAAAAGCCGTGCTTCGGCTGCGCGCGCCACATAGCGTCGGAATCTTTTGAATTTTGCCGAAAGTCGATAAAAGAACTATTTTGTTTTACAATAGATTTTCGAATTTAGTTGCGGTTTTTGTCTCGAGGTAAAAGATTGTCGTCGTGTTGTGTTGTTAAGTTTTAAGTGATACGTGTAATGATTTATGGTGCTAGCAACGATTTTCAAAATGCAACAAAATCACTTTCTAACAACTTTAAGTTTTAACTTTTAACGCGACACCTTGCCGCGGTCACCTGATGGTCGATGGATTCCGTGAACTTAGTACTAGGAGTAGACTTAGTACCTACTACCTACTCATTCAGTACTCAATACTTCTTTCACGTAAGTAAATAGCTAATAGCCATAGTTTATGATCGGTGTACAGACTTACGTACGTAACTTATTATTATTAATAATAATTCACCAATGCGACTTCGGCCACCCTACTTAGTTTCATTGTTACCTTCAGTGCAACCACGTTATATCTTTTGGTTATTGCCTTTTTTCAAACACCGTCTGTAATTTCGATAGAAAAGCGATGATTGCCGTTGGACATTAATAATTTAGTTGCACTGTACACAGGGTTCGTTATTTGTCAAGCAACATTTCGTGCGTGATTTACGAACCACACTGCAGGCGGTGTAGAGCAGGGACTCCTAAAGTGGGTTCCGTGGGATAGTCATCAAGGTTCCGCCAAAATTATTTGAAATTATGAAATCAAAACATCAGTCACTTATGTGTATGTACGGTTTTAAGTCACTGCAATCTGCATATATCGCTGAACGCGTGTACTAAGGCAGGAGCACGGCGGGGCGGCGGCCGGTGCGTCAGCTGACGGGTCATAATAATCACAACACATAATAATCCTGATAAGAACCTTTTTGTAACAAAATTTTATGACTGCTTGTTATTTTTGGCTTGAACTTTCTTTTTCTGTGCAATTGTAACTTTGGTTAACTATAAGTGTACATTGAATGTGGCTGAACTTCTCTTGCATTGAAAATCGGTCTAGCTTGGCAAAAATATTGCTGGAAGCCTGCGTGTGCATCAACCACCGGTGGAATAAGCTCCTGGCTACTTGGTGAGATTATTCCTTATCTTTTGTTGGGCTATTACCACATATTTGATAGATGGTTGTATAGTGATTTAAAGACATTATTTTAAACAAAAATTGATAACAGTGATGTGAATTATATATGACAATGGAACTAGTTTGTTAATTAAATTTCAATTATTTTAGAGACATAAAGACATTATTTTAATACATAAATAATTAGTGCTATAGACAACAGTGTTCTAGATTATGATTGACACTTGAACTTTTGCTAAATCAATTTAATTGCAATTATTTTAGTGATACATGTACATTAATCTAAAACAATAACCGGTACTACAGACAACTATTGTGCTTGACTGTTTACATCTATTCTCTGTACAATTAATTAATAACATGGGTCGGCATAAGAGACAAAGGTCTAGTAGCTCATCTTCCTCTCCATCTTCCTCTTCTTCTGGTAGTGATAGATACTCTAAAAGTGGAAAGCACAAGAAGGAGCTAAAGACAAAACACAACTATTGTGCTTGACTGTTTACATCTATTCTCTGTATAATTAATTAATAACATGGGTCGGCATAAGAGACAAAGGTCTAGTAGCTCATCTTCCTCTCCATCTTCCTCTTCCTCTGGTAGTGATAGATACTCTAAAAGTGGAAAGCACAAGAAGGAGCTAAAGACAAAACACAACTATTGTGCTTGACTGTTTACATCTATTCTCTGTATAATTAATTAATAACATGGGTCGGCATAAGAGACAAAGGTCTAGTAGCTCATCTTCCTCTCCATCTTCCTCTTCCTCTGGTAGTGATAGATACTCTAAAAGTGGAAAGCACAAGAAGGAGCTAAAGACAAAACACAACTATTGTGCTTGACTGTTTACATCTATTCTCTGTATAATTAATTAATAACATGGGTCGGCATAAGAGACAAAGGTCTAGTAGCTCATCTTCCTCTCCATCTTCCTCTTCCTCTGGTAGTGATAGATACTCTAAAAGTGGAAAGCACAAGAAGGAGCTAAAGACAAAACACAACTATTGTGCTTGACTGTTTACATCTATTCTCTGTATAATTAATTAATAACATGGGTCGGCATAAGAGACAAAGGTCTAGTAGCTCATCTTCCTCTCCATCTTCCTCTTCCTCTGGTAGTGATAGATACTCTAAAAGTGGAAAGCACAAGAAGGAGCTAAAGACAAAACACAACTATTGTGCTTGACTGTTTACATCTATTCTCTGTATAATTAATTAATAACATGGGTCGGCATAAGAGACAAAGGTCTAGTAGCTCATCTTCCTCTCCATCTTCCTCTTCCTCTGGTAGTGATAGATACTCTAAAAGTGGAAAGCACAAGGAGCTAAAAATAAAACAATCGCATTGAAGCATTGGAAGGATTGATAGGGAAATTAAGAAAGAAAGATGATAATTCTGGAGATGCTGCTCGTAAAGTCCAGTCAGTGGTGCGCTATGTAGGACGTAATGATTTTATACCTGAGTTTGATCTACAAGTATCATCTGTCTCAGTTGAACATTGGATCCGTTATTTGGAAGGTGTGGCTAGCATGCACTGTTGGGATGAACGCACACTTATATGCAACTGTACGTCCAAGTTAGCTGGTTATGCTCAAACATGGTATGAACGCCAAACTTGCTACGATATTAGCTGGGAAGACTGGAAAATTAAATTAATTACTGTTTTCCCATTTACCAAGAATAAATTAGCACAAATCAGGGAACTTGTTAATCGCATAAACGCTAAGGATGAAGACCCAATCAAGTCCTATTATGATAAACTTGGTATTGGTATGTCATGTAATATGAGTGATGATGTAATAGCCCAAGCAATTGTAGGAACACTTGGGGATACATTGTTGGAAGTTGGGGCTTTATCAGCTGGTTGTCACGATACAAACTCTTTGCTTAAAGATCTGGCAACAATGAAGACTTCTTCTGATTATGCTGAAGTTAAACTCTCCAGAGTGTCCAATATTGAGAATCATAATCTAAACAAAACGATTAAGTGTTTCTCTTGTGCAAAGGTTGGACACAAGGCTAGAGTATGTGGGAGAAAAATTCAAAAAAATAATGATGACCGAAGATGCAAATTTTGTAACAGAACCGGCCATGTTGAAGAGAACTGTTTTAAGAAGGGAAACCAGAGTAAACATTGCTCTTTTTGTAACATCATGGGCCATTCTATTAAAGAGTGCATGAAGAAGAAAACTGGACAAGACAAACATTAAGAAAATCCAAACTCAGATACGTGACACTTCTAATATAAGTATTTTAAGACCACTCTTGTGAATGACTCACATGCTGAAGCTTTTGTAGACTTTGGCAGTTCATGCAATACAATAGGCAAAGTTTTTATGATAAACTTCAACTCAAGTCTACAGTTAGTGAAAATGTTATTAAAGCCTATAGGGATGGTTTGGTTCAGCCGCTTGGACTTACTACTGCTTCTCTGTCTGTTGATGGAGTGGAGATGGAACCCGAATTTTATATAGTACCAAATGAGGACTTTGACATCCTAGTGGGCCAACCATTTACTGAGTCACCTCACATATTAATTGTTAAAACATCAACATGCCTTAATGTATATGATAAGGTAATGTCATTAGACATAGCAGAACTATGTTAAAATTTAGAGAAAATTTATATCTTATACCCTAATGAAGCACAACATTAAAACCTGGACTGAACAAAATTGTTGTTAGAACTGAACCTGTTGCTAGTGGTGTTATGAGAGTAAACTACAGTGAACAAAGAGAGCCAAGATATGAAAGAGATGTGATGAGTGAAGAAGTAAAAAGTTGCGATGGTACCACAGTAATTAGACTTAATAATAAAAGCAATGAAACTGTTTAGCTAAATTGTACTGACTGTGTTGCTAGAGCTGAACTACTGGAATATGAAACTGGTGTTTTCAAAATAGGGGAACAATTAACCAAGGATTAAAGGGACGCACTCATCTCTCTTCTCGACGAGTTCGATGGTTGTTTCTCTGGGAAAGGCATGGAGTTGGGTAATTGTGCTATCGAGATGACGACCAGATTGACTGAGAATAAAGTCATTAATTACAAACCTTATCGGATGTCCTATCATGAAAGAGAATTGGTCAGACAAATTATCGCCGAGTTACTCGAAGCTGGAATAATAGAGGAGTCAACATCATCCTATGCTAGCCCAATCCTCTTAGTCAAAAAAAAGGATGGTGGATTTCGCCTGTGCGTCGACTACCGGGCTCTGAATAAAGTAACAGTGAAAGAAAGATACCCCTTACCTCTTATACAGGATCTTCTGGACAGGTTGGTTAACAAATCAGTATTCTGCAGCTTAGAACTAGCAAATGGTTACCACCAAATTAAAATATCACAACAATCCACTCACCGCCTTCGTCACTCCTGATGGACATTATCAATTTTGGATGATGAGTTTTGGATTGTGCAATGGACCGGCTGTCTTTCAGAGGGCTATGAATGAGATTCTTGCTCCTGTCATCCATAAATGTGCCGAGGTTTACATCGACGACGTAATTGTTTGGGGAGATAACGTGGAGGATTGTATACATAACCTACGACGAGTCCTCAAATTGATCCAAAATGCTGGTGTAAAACTTAAGGGAAACAAATGCTCTTTTCTCACCACGACTGTCGAGTATCTAGGTCATGACCTCACAAGCTGTCGGCAGTAGCCGATTTTAAAGCACCACAAAATGTTCATGAAGTCATACAGTTCTTGGGCCTTGCTTCATACTTTCGCAAGCTTGTGAAGGGATTTGCTACAATAGCTAGACCACTCACATCCCTGACGAAAAAGAGCGCAGAATGGTGTTGGGTAATAGATCAAAACAACGCCATGGAAACTTTAAAGAGGGTATTAACATCAGATCCTGTTCTTGCCATTTATGATCCATCTTGTGAAACCCAGATCCATACTGATGCTTCTAAAGTGGGACTAGGCGGAGTACTCTTGCAGTGTCAGAGAAAAGGCGGATGGAGAGCGGTTGCCTATGCAAGTAGACAGACAACAGAAGCTGAAGTTAAATATCATAGCTTTCAACTTGAGGCACTAGCAGTGGTGTTTAGCATCCAGAAGTTTAAAGTTTATGTGTCAGGGTTGAAATTCCGTATTGTAACGGATTGCTCTGCGTTACGACTAGCTTGGTCAAAGAGAGATTTATCACCTCGTATCGCACGGTGGTGGCTTGATCTACAGGAGTACGACTTCGAAGTAGAGCACAGACCAGGAACTTCGATGTCACATGTTGATGCTCTCAGCCGGAACCCAATTACAATAAACCACATTGAAGAGAAAACAGAAACCTTACCCTTGGGCGTATTGGTCATGGTAGAAAGGAAAATTTTACGGCCTGGTTTGACCAGTGGAAAGTTGGTTCCGCGTTATGCGGGGCCTTATAAAATCACTGCGGTTCTTTCTAATGGTCGCTATGATGTACGCTAAGCTGCTCAGTTCAGGAAAGCTTATAAAGCGTGGTTGCTCGTGACAAGGTCAAGTTATGGCGTCCCAGGCAAGTGACCTCAGATGATGACTCAGAATAAAACTCAGAGGGTTGGTGTGGTAATGGAAGCAAAATGTAAATGCTGCCCACGGGGCTGACCTTTTTTTACAATAAGGCTATTATCTGCTGTATTTTGCCCTAGTGGCTAGTCTTGCTTGCGGGGCTATATTTCGCCTTCGGGGCTGTATTTTGCCCTAGAGGCTAGTCTTGCCTGCGGGGCTATATTTCGCCTTCGGGGCTGTATTTTGCCCTAGGGGCTAGTCTTGCCTTCGGGGCTGTATTTTGCCTTAGGGGCTGGTCTTGCCTATGGGGCTGTGATTTGCCTACGGGGCTATGATTTGCCTACGGGGCTATGATTTGCCTACGGGGCTATGATTTGCCTACGGGGCTATGATTTGCCTACGGGAATATGATTTGCCTACGGGGCTATGATTTGCCTACGGGGCTTCGCTCTGCCTACGGGGCTATTGTCTGCCTTAGAAGCGGCTATGCTTGCCTATGGGGCCTACTGCTGCTGGAAGCTTCTCCAAGTCTTCGTGGCTGCTGAAGGCAATACTTCGAGGCCGAAAGAGTGTACAGGATGGCCGAACTGATACATCGATTACCAAATGAAGGCGGCGCAACCCTAAAACACCGACTCACGCGCCCCGTCCCTAGATTATTCGAGGTCAGTCAGGGCGGGCATAGCGTATAACGAAAATGCGCGCTTGAATTTGGAACGTGTTCGGTGAATTTGGAAGTTAATAAATTAATGTTGATTTGTTTAACTGTGTTTTTAATCCTGTAACATATATATATATATATATATATATATATATATATATATATATATATATATATATATATATATATATATATATATATATATATATATATATATATATATATATATATATATATATATATATATATATATATATATATATATATATATATATATATATATATATATATATATATATATATATATATATATATATATATATATATATATATATATATATATATATACACACACACACAGACTGTATATATATTTTCTATTTCTCTACTCAATCTTTATAATTTTGAAGTCGGTACCTTTTCTAAGCTCACAAAATGGCCTCTTTTGACAGATAAAGTAGAAACGTTTTCTTAATTCAATATCAAATAGTCTTACAATAATATCAAATATTCCACATTATGGCGGTCAAAGACAAATAGTTTCTTTATGTTCAGTCAGAAACTTGAAAATTTGATCATTTTTGACAGGAGATTTCCCGGCAGCCATTTTAAAAATATGACTATCTAGTAATATTGACTTCTATTGACGACCTTGTTACCATGGATTAAGAACTAATTTGCAACGAACTGTTTTGGATAGAATATTTCTTCTTTATTAATTATTTCTTCGGATCGCTATGCTAAGCCCGCAGATGTTTAGGGTGATGGTGGTCCTACAAATGTATTTTAATTTACAAATAGCTGAAGAAGGCTAAATATCTATAAATATCACATGTGCGCTCTTTCTATAATATTAAAATAAATAAATGTAAAATTCACATATTTTGTCATTACATATAATTTTATTGATGTGTAAGCAAAACGAAATATTTTATTACAACACAATATTAAACGTTATTTAGTTTTAAAATAGTGTCAAAACAACCGACATCAACGGAAGGGTATCGTACGTAGAAAAGCGCTTACGGCGAGAGCGGAGAAGAGTCCATTTGTATGCGTACCTCAAGAAGGACCCCTGACATGGTGAAAAGAGCCCCGCAGTCGACACCTATGAGATTGCTTTTGTTTTATGAACATGTTGTTTATGGGAAAAAATGTCTATCAGCTATTTGACAACAAATTGAAAGTTATTATTGTTAAGTTGATTGTTTCCATATTATTTAAAAATACCTAAGAATAAATAATTAGGTCATTACTTTAACGATTCTAGAGCTAAATACTAAAAACGGAACTGGAACGAAATTATATGGCGAACAAGTAACTTTCCTCGTAAGCGCTTTAGACAAAAGGCGATGTGTTGTAGTTGATCCTCTGACAGAAGTTTCTTTATGTAGAGCCGTAGATATTTATCTTTCGTCCTGAAATAGAACCGAATTGCTTCAGTATATTAGGTCATGTAACTAGTATTGACACAGGGATCCATTTTTCTATACGAACTTAGGAGCTGTGACTATATGAGCACGAATCCGGAACGCCGGAGAAAATTCAGAGCACTAAAAGTAGAAATCTGCTCTAATACAATATAGTTGAAAATCGAAGACACAAGTATCGATTAAAATTTCAATGTCATATATGACAACTCGACATTCGACCGACCTTTCTTTTTGGCTTTGCCGTAGTCGGACAATATATAAATTTTAGTTTGGTCTCATTACTTTTTGACGAGTAGTCACCTAAGTTTGGTAAAATTTGTGTACTAAACCTTCCATCAAGTTTAAATGTCGATTATTAATGAAAAAAAAAGGAAAAACGTTTCAATATAAAAAATAATTAAAATAAACGACCCTTTCCAAAGAGGTGTAAGTTCATTAAAATAAAATGGATAAAGAGGAATGATAAACGGTCATCGCGCTAAAATCTGTCCATTCAGAGACAAAGGTACTAACTGAATAAAAACCTGAACCTTTTTTCCGGTCATCTTTATTTGAACACCCTTTTATGTTTGGAATGAAAAATTGTTGTGATAGATATAACCTTTTTCACTTTTTAAAGCACTTGAAAGGGACCTTTTGTACTGACAGTAAATTTTGTGGATTTAGGTTATATTTAATATAAATATTACATATGCTGAGGCTACTATTTTGTAAAGAAAAATACTTGTTTTTCTACAGGGTTTAACAAATCGGAAAAAATATTACTGGCATAATTCTCAGTTTAGGTATTATCCGAAAAAAAGGAGCAAAAATTTGTAAACCATACAATTTTGGAGAAAAACCAATTTGAAATATCGCATAAAATATTTGAGTGACAGCCCTCAAGTCAGACAGCCATCAAGTTTACAATCAGGTGATTGTACATACACGTGGACTTTCATTCAACTAGTCCAAATCCCTTATGAATTAGCGCTCCAATCAGACAAAAAGATTATAGACCGATTGGTCAGCGGTATGCCTTTGACTTAAGTGTCCCACAGACGAGAGGCCGATCGCTTCAGTTAGAACTGACGTCAGTTCGGCCTGAACGGATTCGAGCACATACCCGGAAAAAAATCGCATCAGTTCGTTTTGGTTTGCCGCGAGCTACGGACAGGTTTTATAATAATTGTAAACTCACTACGCTTGTACACGACACACCCCCGTACGGCCGCTGCTCAGGCGAGAACTAAAGCGATTTGTAACACATAGTCCGTTCAGTCCATCCGTTCAGTCTAGAACTAAAGTTGCCAACTAAGTTATTTTATAAAGTTTTACTACTAAATTAAGTATTTTAGGAATTTTGTAGGAATTTAGTTTAGTAGGAAAGAGCCAGACAGTAATCATATGCAAAATTGCCTAGGTTAGGCACAAATTAAAAACAAAAAAATAATAATACATCGTAGCATTCGTCCGTATTTTTTCTTAACTACCCGTTTAGTTACCATATACGTAATATTTCCTAGTATATTTTAATTTAACGATGGTCAACTGAACGTCAGAGCAACAACAACATGTCTCGAAATTCTAAAATTATTTCTTGATATTTATTGCGTTATACTTGTATAAAACAATACAAATTGCGTTTGGAACACCACAGAAAATTATACAAGTAATTTTCAAGATTTGCCAACGCCTGGACTTATTTTACCGACCGGATTACTTTGGAGCAGTGAATGGCCTAGAACGGCCCAAGTTGAGTGAACGGTGATTCCTACTTACACCCCAAATACACACTGGATGTTTTGTTGGAAACTATAACATCGATGTACGCGGTTGTAGTAGTGAATGGACTAGGACGGCCCTAGCTCAGTAACCAACGGTTCCTTGTTACACCTTGTTGGACACCATAACTTGCGGTCGGAGCTGTCAACGTGAATGACCAACCAAGCATCATTAGGAGGAGGACAGTATATTTTAGCAGTTTGCACCCCAAGAGGGCCAAATTGGGTCACAAGCAAAGGTCACACCCACACAACTAACAAGACTTGCAACGGAGGAAAAACGAGACAATCCCAGGAAGCGGTATGCTGTGTTTTTTGGCGAGAAGTGAGCCCAGGAACTGTCCCACGCTCAAACCTACATTCCTCTAGAAAATGAGCATAATATAGTTCAAGGTTTTTTATATTAGTTAAGTAGTTTTTAATTTTTGTCTATATTTTATTCTATTATATAAGTTATCGTTTATATTTTATCTTTACCAACCCATGACAAGTAGCCAGGATGCAGGGACCTCCACTAATTTTTCGACCGTGTCCTTTGGAAATCGGCTGCAATGCTCCCACTGTTCCCGATATTTTAAAAGCCAACGGGGTTTGAACATCCACGTAGACAAATGCCACAAACAGCTTCCAACCCTCATTCCCCCAATAACCAATTTACTTCCGAACCCAATCTATCAAACAAATTTCTGGCAAGAAATATCCAAATTTAAACGTTTTGTACCAGTTCTAAGACGGATCCCTAGAGGTGCCAGAGTGACTGTGGCCCAGAAGCTTGCCGAGACAATACGCCACACAGTGCTGGAGAACTCGAGACAAGCCTGGGAAAACCTACTCACCTTTCCCTACCGATTTCTGCATATCTCTAGAGATCCGCTCAACAATGCCTCCCTCACTTCAAGAATCAAAAAGAATTGTGTTTCGGACATTAACCTCAACCCAAATTTTTCTTTACATTCCTCGGTCAAACATAACATCGTGAAAACTGTGGAAAATAAAATAAGTGAGGGAGACATTAAGGGTGCAGCGCAGCTCCTGTTTTCCAATGACACGGTCGCCCCCGACTGCCCAGAGACCCTCATCGCCCTGCAAAACAAACATCCATCACAATCCAATCCTTTCACAGTTTCCAATGACGCATTACCACCACTATAAACGTCGGCAGACAAAGTACGCGGAGCCATCATGTCCTTTCTTCCGGGATCAGCTGGCGGCCTCGACGGTCTCACCCCTCAGCATCTGAAGGACCTCACCAGCGGTTGCTGCGGGGAGGCCGGCGGGAAGCTCCTGCATGAACTTACGAATCTGTGCAACCTGATGCTACGTGGAGGGGTCGCATCAGATATCGTAGACATTCTGTATGGAGCTAACCTCTGCGCCTTGAGGAAAAGAGGTGGTGGCATTCGTCCGATTGCTGTCGGCTCCACATACCAGCGCCTTACAGCCAAACTAGCTTGCAAATCGGTCACTTCCCTCGCGTCATACTTCCAGCCAAAACAGCTCGGTTTTGCCTGCAAAGGGGGTTGTGAGGCCGCCGTTCACTCTTTCAGGACAGCTATCCACAATCAAGGCGATGATGTGTTTCTGAAGGTCGATGTCAAAAACGCTTTCAACTCAGTTGACCGAGGCGCCATGTTGGCCCAAATTAAATCTAAAGCACCTGCCATTTTACCATTTATGCTCCAGTGTTACAACGACCCCACCAAACTCATTTACAAAGACCACCTCATCTCATCCGAAGTCGGCTGCCAACAGGGCGACCCTCTAGGTCCAGCAATCTTCAGCCTTGCTATACACCCGATCATCGAGCTTCTAAATTCAAAATTTAATGTTTGTTATTTGGATGATGTGACCCTTGGAAGCGATGCACCCACTGTACTATCCGACTTCCGCACTCTGATCCGCGAGTTCCAAAAATAGGTCTGCAGCTGAACCTTGGTAAGTGCGAACTTTTTGTGCCAGACAGTTGTGGAGATAGAAACGCGATTATATCCAGCTTTAAAGAAATAGCTCCACAACTGTCTGTCATTGACAAGGATTCGCTCTTCCTTTTGGGCTCACCTATTTTAGACGAATCTCTCCCGGACTTCATAGATAACAAATTACAAAATTTTAATGAAACTTTAGACCGCCTCCTCCAAATTAACTGTCACATGGCCTTTACCCTAATCCGTTTTTGCATTTTTGTACCTAAATTGACTTATGTCTTACGGTGTTGTCAACTGTGGAAGTTCCCTCAACTTCTCAAACAGTTGGATGATACCATAAGACAAACGCTCTCCACTATTTTGAATACAAATTTCGATGACCGCGCATGGACTCAGGCAACGCTTCCAGTTAGGTTCGGTGGCCTGGGTGTTCGAAAGCCCTCTGACATATCGCTTCCGGCCTTCTTGTCCTCAGTCCACGCGAACCATAGTCTTATCTCCAAAATACTACATCACCCATCCTACTCCAATACAGTTCCCTTTCTGGACGAGGCCAAGGACGCCTGGAGCGCAACTAGTGCTTGTAGCGAAATGCCTGACAATACTTTTTCCCAAAGGCTCTGGGACGAGCCACTCTGCAGACTGGTACGGAAAAATCTTTTTAATACGTCCTCCAGTCCTGTGGAGCAGGCTCGCCTCTAGGCTACGGAAAAGTGGGAGTCGGGCCTTTGGCTACAAGCATTACCGTCACCCAATACGGGCACATTGCTGGATCGAACAGCTTTCCGGTTAGCCACTTCCCTGCGTCTTGGCACCCCTCACGTCGTCCCCCATCGCTGTGTTTGTGGTGCAAACGTGGACAGCCTCGGACACCACGGGCTGTCCTGTCAACGAAGCGCCGGCCGCATCTCCCGACATCACTGCCTGAACGATCTCTGTCGGGCTCTTGTCACCGCCGGAGTGCCAGCTGTGCTGGAACCCTCTGGTTTGGTGCGCGACGATGGCAAGAGACCAGACGGTATGACCCTGGTCCCTTGGAGAGTGGCACGGGCTCTTGTATGGGACGCTACTTGCGTCGATACACTTGCTCCGTCCCATATCCAGAGCACCTCGAGTTCTGCAGGTTCGGCCGCCAATCAGGCGGAAAACCTCAAGCAGCGCAAATATGAGAACCTTAGTGGGGATCTCATATTTGAACCGTTTGGGGTTGAAACCCTGGGTACATGGGGTCTGGGTGCGCACAAACTTTTCAGAGAAATCTCCAAAAAACTCATTGAGGCCACCCGAGACGAGACCCCAGAGCCGGCACCTACCTGGCCCAGAGAATAAGTATCGCAATCCAGCGAGGAAACTCTTTGAGCCTTCTAGGTACTCTGCCTGGTGGGGACGACCTGGGAGATTTCTTTGTTTTGTAGCATTTTAAGTTTTGGAGTAGTTATTGTTTTTTTTTTTAGTACTTACCTACTTTTATAGTTTGTAAATATTTTAAATAGATGTTAATTAATTTTATTATGTAAATAAATTGTATGAATAAAAAATATTATATAATACTCATCATTTAACGATAAAATTTATATTATAATTCAATAAATAATAAAATTTTAATAAATTATAATATACAATATAACCTAAAATGTATAATATATCACATAACAAAACCTAAAATGGAGTGGTTTTTTGGGGGCTATAGGGATTCCTAAGTTGATTAGCTTTTTGATAGTTTTAAGTATTCTTTTATGTAGTATGATTAAAATGGGAGGAGTTCTAGCTTTCATTTCAGTTTCTTCCAATCCCTTGAGATAAATTTACACAGAAACATTCCGGGTGCTATTAGTCTTTTGACAATAAGTGAAATAATCGGATAATTACATACTTAAGTGTGTTGTATTGTGAGGACAACATCTGTGATATTTTACTACGTTTTCGTTTACCGTGAAATAAGTGGAATAAACGGGGTGATTAGTGATTACCTACATAATTAGTGTGTAAGAGTGACACCAACATTGCGTGGGCATGTTTCAACTCGCTGGCGCGGCGCGGATTGCGAGGGGTGCGGCGCGATGGGGTCACACAGCTGGTACGTACACTTGTTTCTAGGGTTGGCAACATTTTTCACGAAACGCTAATGAAATAAAAATCAAAGTCAAAATTAACTCTTTCAGAGCTGCTACTTTTACAGTAGCAGCTATATATAAGGGACATATTATACCCACACTTAAATATTATCATTCAAGTGTGGGCATTTATTTGACACGTTGTTTATCCTGCAGAGCTTAATAATAATGGTGTTTAATTTTATCTTTCGGCAATAAACTGTTCAGCTAGCCTCAAAGTAATTTGGGTCAAATTATAATGAAACGTGTGCAGGAAGTTGAACGAAAAAATTATGATTTCGTATCTACTATTATATTTAAGATGCAATAAAAATCTTGTATTTTTGTTTTATCAAAGTTTTGATGCTATATGTAATCCGTAAAGAAGATGTCAACATAACAGTATGTTTACCACTGACTCACTGACATAATATGACGATGCACGCACAGCTGTAACCTCTAACGGTAAAAGTGAAATTTGGACAGTAGTTTTAATTTATAATGTAAACGTACACCTAAAAATAATTTTTTAAAAATTACAAATTTCAAGGGGTGAAATAGGGGTTAATAGATTGTATGAAAAATCTTTAAATCTGGACCGATTTCGATGAAAATTGAGAATTATACTAAATTCCATAAATACGCGTGTCATGGCTTATACAATTTACCCACGGGGGTGTAAAAAAGAGTCGAAAGTTTCCTAATATCCGAGGTAATAAATATGAATTATTGAGTACGTATTTTATATTTTTTTTTTTAATTCGTCCCCTAAAGAGGTTAGTTGCTTAGTGAAAGTTTGTTTAGTGAAAAATCAACAACTGAACGGATTGCATTAAATTTTGGCACGCAGTTATCTATGCCATAAATATCGGATAAAAAATGGATTTTAGAAATACATACTCTTGGAGAAAGAACGTACGACAAACTTTCCAACTGATTTGACAGACAAATTCGATGACAGAACAACTATTGCAAGGCCAGCTAGTATCAAATCTCGATATTAGGTATTAAATCTATAACATGCATAATAAAAATAATCTATAGATTAGTATATATTTGTAGTTATAACTACGCCTATATAAAATTAGGTGTGTAAGCCACGTGTTTATTATTTCTACATAAATAAAGTTGACCCTTAGCGTACGATTTCTTTCATAAGGCTTTCCAAACATACGAGTGCTCTATCCAGAATTGTACCAAACCACCGGGGTGCGGGGTCCGGATGTATAAATCGACCCAAACCTCGTATAGATAACGCACTGCTACACATAAATTCAGAATAAACAATGTGTGTTATTATTGAAGGTATACCTTTAGGCTATCTGCCGGCATACCTATGTCTTATAGGTTAAATTGCCGCTTTATCAACAATATGCCGACTAGCCTTTTCCCGCGGCTCCGTCCTCGTAAATATATGTAGTATGCCACGGGAACACAGTACTTTTTCAGGATAAAAAGTAGAATCCTTTTAATATTATAAATGTGAAATGTTTGTGAGGATGGATAGATGGATGCTTGTTACTCTTTCACGCAAAAACTACTGAACGGATTTCGATTAAATCTGATATGGTAGGTAGTATATTATGTTAATCCGTTGCGTGCTAGAATACCACGTGCCTCACAAACTTTCACTTTTATAGTGAAAGTTTATAGTAAATACAATAGTAAGTAGGAAAACGTTACCTTATATTATTTACTAACTTAGTAAACCTTAATCCAAATAGAAACAGCGAAGAAGCGACACAAATTTTTGGATGAAGAAAAATGTTAAAGCACATTCCAGCTAATGCAAGCTTTAATCAAATTAAATGGATGTAATTCGATAGAGTTTCTGGGGCGACATAACATTTGCCAAATGAAATTTTTCTATGTCTGTGTCCACCCAGATCGAATTAACGCGAATGTGTTCCTAATAGTTTCAGATTAAGGAAATGCTTAACCCTGTTTCAAAGAAAAGAGAAAAAGCGTTGGATTACTTTTGCTCTATAGCGTTGGAGAAACAAGTCATTTTCTTGTTTTAGTTTTGGAAATAAAATTTAAGACTTAGATTCATTTTCATAGATATCTGTAAAATATAAAGACGTTTACTCACGTGACTTCGTAATATGGTGTAATTTGTAACGATGAATAGTAAAATTCGACTTTAGGGCAAAATCCTGCAACAATACAGATACGATTCAGTCGCATAATGTTAAATCTGTAAAATGGTATTCTCATAAACGTTAAACCAACGTGAAACCGTTTTGATTGGTCCAATTTCCAAAAATCTGTTAATCGTATCAAGACCAAGACGATTCATTTATAATTCAATAAAAGTAAAATGGCAGCGTGAGTATATCCGAGGGTTGGGGTTGAGACATATAAACACCATGAGGGTGTTTGATATTTTTTCTGCCGCTAGGGGGCAGACCCAATGCACTCAAAGCGTCATGTGTTGGCGTAAGTGGTATCAAAAACGGACAATAAGAATTTTCAATTCTTTTTCTGTCACCAGGCGGCGCTTGGTAGCCCGACGGTCCTTGTCGTGTCAAAAATCTGTCAGATATTAATGAATTTAAAAACCCTCATTAATCGGTTCCTTCTTGATTTCAATATTTCTCTTGAAGTGCTGATAAATATATACGTATTCCGTTTCTACATCGCTTAAATTGAATTACACTTATTTAAGGCAGAGTCAAAAATGTTCCAAAATAACATTTCAGAACATTTAATTTTGTATATATCATAACTTTTTATAATAACTAGCTTTTGCCCGCGGCTTCGCCCGCGTGGAATAGTGTTCTTGGAGAAAAAACTTCTTCAGCAAATTACTCTACTCACTGCAATACACTTCTGTATACAATATTGAAGATGTTTTTAGGGTTTCGTATCCAATGGGTAAAAACGGGACCCTATTACTTCGACGCGACGTGCGAGACCGCTTGATATTTATTTTTCGTGCTTGTATATAAATTGTACAATATATTCTAAATATAAGATATTAATTTGAACTATATGGTTTAAAGGGCTACAATAATGTGTATAAAATGCTTAAAGTGAGTAACGTATTTAATTTTATAATAACCGTACGCCACCGGCCCACCCCGCCGGTCAAACCGCTATGTCCCTGCATTTTTGATCTATAATATCTTCAAAAATATTCATTTAAATATGTGATGTACAGGGCCATATTGATCTATATTAAATGCACAATGTATTTAAAGGTACCAAATTGGATAAGGATTATTGGTGTATTAAAATAAAAAATAAAAATTGCTTCGTAAATAATCAAAAAATGGTGATTGTGGGTTATATATACATATATCTCTTAGGGATACCTAAGAGATAGATGTATATACCAGCATGAACTTTTTTGTAGACATTTTTAAGGTGTACAATACCTTAGTACATTATTTTGATCTATATCGTAGTGTTCAGCCAGCGTTTGCGATGTAAGCGCAAAAAAGTGCTTATTCACACTATAAAACACTTATACACCTTCCTCTTGAATTGTTATACATATTTAAAAAACGCGCATGAAAATCCATTCCGTTGTTCTAAAGATCTAAGCATACATAGTGACAAACAGAAAAAGCGACTTTGTTTTATACTATGTAGTGAAAGTGATTATCACGTTTGTTACGTTTAGATTTTATTTATATAATATAAATTGCTAATGCATTAAAAGTATTTTTTCAAATTTTTATATTATGAAATGTTATGTTCACCAAATCATTGGTACCATAGTTAAAATATAATTCATAATTAAAAAGTATTTTGAATAGGGAACGAATATCATATTGAAAATAATATAGACTTTCAAATTTCCTACATGCTGATGGATAGCCATGTAAAAACCTTTCGAACAAAAACTATAAAATGAATGAAAAAGTATAAAATATTACCTAATCTAAACCTATCTATGTCATAAATCTCTGCTCCCATAAATATGTCTTTTGTCAGACTACCAGTAAAATTTATTAGCAACGACGAATGCTATTTCAGATAGCTAGCTATATTCACCTAAAATATTGAAAAAATGTAAATTAATTTATTGTCAATTGAACTAAACAATGTTTCGTGCAGGACTATAATAAATAATATTGAAAATTTTAATATTTCTACCTACTTTTTTAAAATGTCTTCTATGGAACTTACATCAATAAAGTTAAAAAAAGTGCCGTCTAGGGACGCCCGAAAGAAGCGAAGCTCTATAGCATAAATCGCAGGTATATAGGGTTGGTAGTATAAGAAGATAGTATATTGTATACTTAGGTATGAATGACTATCGTGTTACGCTCCCGGTAACGGTAAAATTCTGACGCTTAGCGCGGATGTAGTGGTAGCGCAGCTATAGAGTAAAAATATATTATAGTTTTATAAAAATCTCCAGAGTTCTAATATTACTGCTCTTAATTTTCGCCGGCGTTCCGGATTCCGGAGAATCCTAGCCTTAAAGTGAAGAAGTGGCGGCATGAAGAAAAACATGACAGATATAAAGGATATTATAGGCATTCTCGATTCGTTATGACAATGAAATTTGTAAATTCTGCGCAGACGAAAAATTCCATAACCAAAACTGTCAAAAAGTAATTTTGGCTGCAGTTTGAGAAATCTACGGATAGCAAAAAGGCCCAACTCGTAAGCAGACTTCTCGGAGAAATGTTAATATGCAAACAAACAGACATTACAATTTAAAACCAAAATCATTAATTCTTCTATGTAAATGGAGCATAATAAAAATGCAAAATAAATAACTCTAAAATGCATAGCTTGCTTGCCTAATATATTTCTTGAGCAGACTAATGTACGGCACCAGGGAAACCTTCTGAATTATTTAGAACGGCTACTAAGTAATATTGGCCGATTTGTTTAAAACATTAAGTTTATTTTTATTAATAACTTCTGCTTCTTCGATAAATCTTACTAAAACTTTTTGCATTGACTCATATAAGGCTTATGGAAAACCGGACAAGTGCGAGTCGGAATCACGCACGTAGAGTCACGTACCAAACGGCAATAAAATCACGTTTCTTGTTTTTAGTATTTAGAGTAAATAGTATTTGTTGTTGGACAGCAAATATATACTTAAAGAAAAGAAAGAAAACTTTTTCTTCATCTGTAAAAAATCAACTGTCTAGCTGTAACGGTTCATGAGATATAGCCTGTTGACAGACAGACAGACCGACGGATAGCGGAGTTGGTAGTGGGAGTCCCGTTGTTAACTTTTGGAAATTGCTACAAATAAGAGAGAAATTACACACTTAGCGAAGACATTAAGGCTCAGTTTACACTGCGACGATACGCGATACTACGATAGCTATTAAAAATTGAACTTTATTCAAAAGTTCAAGCACTTAAAGTTCAACAAGCGTGACGAGACGAGTCTGTAAAGAAAATTCTGTATCGTTATTTACAGTTCTGATACAATGTCAAGGGATAAACTGATTTCATACATAAGTAACTAGACAACTTTTAGTTGCAACAGATTTCGTAATAAATCAAAAGTACACTCAAAACGTTTAAATTTCCCGCAGCTAACGCTTAATTGTTTTTTGAGTAACGACTATAAAAACAAAACTGGGACCTGGCAGGTATTGTCGTTTCCGGCAAGCATATACAAGAAACCTACCTACTAATCAAAGGTCAAACTATCCTCAATCTTATACTTTAGACGAGACAAAACGTGGTAATAATAGCTCCCCACACCGATTTCGGTGACGGTGGCCTGTTTCATTGAAAGCAGGCCAGCTACGCAGGAGTTATGTTATAGTGCCCAAGTGTGTGCGCAGTACACAAGAGCACTCTCTCCTCCTTTACTCTCGTAACCCAGTGGGACGGATAACCGACACGACTGGCGAGAGATTAGGCGCAGGTCCGACTTTTTACATGCCCATCCGACGCATGGATCATCTTTCTTGTCAGACAATCAGGTGATCAGCCTGAATTGTCCTAACCAAACTCGGAAACAACATTTTTTTTTGTTCCAATGCGGGAATCGAACCCACGACCTCCGAGTCGCGAGCCAAGCTCTAACCACTAGACCACGGAGGCTGTTAGACGAGACAATCTTGTATATATTATATATATCGTTATCTATAATAACCGAAACCGCGCATTTTTAAGTTATATATGTTTTTTTTTTCGTCGTGCAAAATATCAATAATTTCGACTCTAATTATGTATGTCCAATTGGCACTTTGGTTAATTTTTGCGTTCGGAAATTTGGAAAATATTTTAGTGATTCATATCTCTCATGATGAATATCTCCATGAAAATGTCTATGTATGATATAATATTATTTTAAACAAGCAATTAGTGAATTTAAATTAACTTCTGGGTGACATACACCGTTCCACGTCAAATCAAGAATTAGCATTCATATTGGTACATCTATTGTAATTTATGCAATGGGAATTACACGGAATAAACCCTAGTTACGGTGGTTAGCGCTGACTAATCAGTATATTGTATTTTGATTTAACTTTATAAATAGGTATATGTTATAGTATAATTATTTTATCTCTTAACTTAAAAACTAAACAATGTACATACACCCTTTTTGTATTAATATGATTTACGAGTAACGACACGTAGCGAGCTTACATTGACACGAGTAGAACTTGCAATGAAATGTGTACGACATTTCTACAGCTATTCCAAATGATTGTTTCTGTTCTGGCTTACACACGTCATGTACACTTCCATTTTTTTCATGTTTCTAGTGGGTGATTATTTATTTCGCCTATGAAAAACAATGGCATCTCTATGTATATACCGCAGTCGGAACGTATAATCCGTTCTTCAATTAGGCAGCCCACGTTTAGCCGCATCGTACCTATTAGAGTAGATTTATCTTGTATGGTGATCGGTGACCATACTTATATATTAAAATTATTGGTAAGAAAATCTGTTAGATTTCATCCTACGATATTCCTCACTAATCGAGAATTATTTTTCATAGTTACTATAATATGCTAAATTAAATATTTGTTATGTCAGGTAGTGTTACCACGAGTGTTATCGAAGGGAACTAAAAACTGTCAAAGCGGTGACTGCCTCGCTGTATTACATTACAACTAGCCTTTATACGAATTTTCATTTACGGCCCGTTTCAATAACCTGTCTATCTATAACTATTTGTTAAAAGCGTCGCCATTCAATCATTTGTCGGTTTTGTGCGATACAAGTTTCACGTTTCTAACAAATAGTTATTAGTAGATAGGTTATTGAAACGGGCATTAGCCGTATTCAATCTAATCGTTGAACTGCGGTAAGCAAATGTCAAAATGCCAAGACGACAAACGTCAAACCTCATCTGCCCCACACAACCCCAAACGTGGGACAGTTTAACACTCTTTGCCTCGACATGCCTCATGTATAATATATAGGTCTTTGTATTTTAAAGGGTATAATAATCCGCAGATGGTAAAAAATCACCTATTGTATGACTGTACAATGTACATTCAAGAGGAGTTTTCTATTGAAATTGACTTTGCTGATATTTATTCAAACGTTGTCGGAGATAACACCAGACTCAATATATTTTGAAAAGTAAATTACGATGTTATTCAAGCGTAAAATGAATGTATCTCCTTTGAAGTCCTATTTCTTCTTGTATTTATTGAAGTCGCTTAATTACAAACCTCTAATTTAAAACGGTCGAACCGTATTGATTTTCTAAATAGTGTATGTATTTACACTTTTCGATGTTATTGGTATTTCAACAAGGTAACAAAATGGTACACCTGATCTATTGGCAACCGCACATAGGTTAAGACAAGAATAATAATTGATGATAGATATTTCAGAATAGACTGGAAAATATTTGCTCCGAAGTTCAGAAATCAAATCCTAAGATGCAAAATACGACGTCATAAACACCAGAAACACTCAACTTATTATTCTACTATCATTTTCCTAAAACTATATTTTTTATATAATAAACGCATATACAGTCTGCGTTCCGTCGTAGGTAAAAAGTATATAATTAACTGTAAACACAGGTAACGAGCAGGCGCGAGAACTAATAAACATCGCGAGTTCAAAGAAAATTCATAACAGCAACTTACTGTAGAACTGAAATACAACCGAACTTCTCCCAGTGACTATGGACGCCATAAGTTTTGTGAAAATTCAGGAATTTAGTGATGTATTAAAGTAACTTATGTTTTTTACCAATTTCAGGTAAATTAAGTATTGTAAGAACGAAATAAATAAATATCTACATACCTAATATGTATATTACTTAAGAAGTATAAATAAACCACTAATCAATAGAAGAAATAATTAGAAACCAAGTAATAAAAAAAAGGATTGTGTGGTTATATGAAACCACGGTAAAAGTGAAACTTAATAACAAAATAGCGTGGAGCACTGGCACAAATGAGTACTAGTCTATACACTACACGGTCAGCTGATGCGAACTATAGGTGCCGCCATATTGGCCTCGGCTGCTCTGACGCCTTTCACTTTATCCCTACTCCGCGGCCGACCGTCACGCGTCATGCAACACACAGACGAAAAAGTTTGAGACGATGTAATAAAAGTTTACAATTTGTTGGATCGACATTAATTCATTCCGTCTATGTATCACTTCACTACATAGTATAAAACAAAGTCGCTTTTTCTGTCTGTCCATATATATGCTTAGATCTTTATGACTATGCAACGGATTTGATGCGGTTTTTTCTTAACAGATAGAGTGATTCAAGAGGAAGGTGTATATAACTTGCATAATATACATAGTAGAGAAACACTGACAATTTTAAAGGTTTCCGATGTCATAAAAAAACACATTTTTCAACCGACTTCCAAAACACAGGAGGAGGTTATCAATTCGTATGTATGTTTTTTTTGTGTATTTTACGCGATTTCTCCGCCGCTTGTGGACCGATTTTCAAAATTCTTTTTTTATTTGCGCTTACATTGCAAACTCTGGCTGAATATTACGAGATAGATCAAAATAATGTACTACAGTATTATACACCTCAAAAAGGTCTACAAAAAAATCCGCGATTGTAATGTATATCTCTTAAAGATAACTCACAATAACTACTTTTATCCTTTACTTTTTACGAGAAATAATGGCTTATTTACGAAGTAATTTTAAGCAATACAGCATTAATAAGGATTAATGCTGTATTGTTCTCTCTCGTCGCGTTGAGGTGATAGGGTCCCGTTTTTACCCATTGGGTACGAAACCCTAAAAAACATTTTCAATATTGTATACAGAAGTAGGTATGTATATTGCAGTGAGTAGAGTTATTTGCTGAAGAAGTTTTTAATCTAAGAACACTATTCCACGCGGGCGAAGCCGCGGGCAAATGCTAGTTTCAAATAACTTACATTTTAACCAAAGTTATTTGAAATACATGGATGGTGGGTAATAAAATAAAAATAAAAGAATCACAGATTTCGTGCCCCACACGATTATCGAGCACATTGGAATTCGAAAAAAACTTGACTTTTTTTCAAAAATTCATTCAACAATTTCAAATTATTACTTTAATTAAAACTACAGGCCAACCCTGCCCTTAACCCGTTCGTATTTGTTTTAGGCTTAAATTTATAGCTAACTAAATTGTCCAGAGAATTTTTCCAGTCCAAAATATCGAGCGCAAAAAGCAATAAAAAATGATTTTTTTTTTCACTATTACGGCCACAACTTTTTCGTTATTTACTTTCACAAATAATTCTTTTTGCACATTACTGCTCTCGTGGACGCGTCTTTTGAGCCTTTTTGAATATCATATCTTCACAACTCTCCGAAATTTATTCTCGATCGCACTATTTCGTGAAATCGGAGCCTACACTGGAGCGAACGAAAAGACATTTCCAATGACAAAAACCTAAACGATGGTCATTTGCTACCTAATAGTAAGCCTCTTACTTCACCCGTATTCAAGGCTCGCGGTCATGTTTGTTCTGTTATTTGATGTTTGCCCTAACTTTTGTCAAGATACGTATCTCGAAACGTTGGTCTCCAGTTAAATATAAATAAACATGCGGTTTAGGTAGTTGTAGGTCATTTACCAGCTGTCACATATTCCAATACTGTCTAGTACTCTGTGATTCTATTCTTTTCGTATGATTTTGTTTATTATTTAGCACCCCCCCCCCCCTTTACTACGTTATCAGGTGCATTAAAAAAATCTGAAATCAGAGTACCGTAACTGACAGTTGTAAGATGAATTACGTTACCTTTCGATACCTGGGTGCTAAGTGTGAGTTTTTCTTGTCGCATTCGATCGTGTTACTTTCTCAATCTGAGAAAAGTAAAACTCACACTTAGCACTCAGATTGAGAAAGTCCAAACGTGATCTTTAACGAAATATACACAATGTTATTATTATTTTCTATCTCTTTGATAATAATGATGGCCCCGAGCGAGTTTCTGACGCTAGTTCTTCTCGTCGGGTTAGTTTTCAAACAGGTGGTAGGCATCACGTAGGGAAAATTCCGTGAATGTTTTATAATAACCTAAACAGAAATATTTATAAGAAAAAAACGAATTCTATACGTTGTTACTTGAGAAAAAGTTCCACCTCTGTAAAGCTTTCAACATTATTTTGTTTCTGCTCTAGTAGTAAGTTGTATCTTTTCACGTTTTGTGACAGCCTGCTTAATATGAGGTACTTAAGTTAAACAATAGATGGCGTAGCATGTAAAATAGGCATGTTGACAAAAAAAATATTTTTCGTCTATTCAATGTTAGACAACATGATAATAAACAATCTGAACCCCAATTTGTTAAAACTTAAAAAAATAACGAAGATAAAAACAATTTAAATTCACAATAAGAAAGAGAGCGATGTATCAGCCGGTGACGTCACGATGTGCTACCGTATACATTTGTCACTAAACAATGTATGACGGTAGTAGATTGTGACATCACAAATCGTTTTGCGAGAAAGAGATGGACAACATTTTTTATTTGCTTATAAATCTTATAAATTTCAATCGCGTCAACCTAAATATCTCTTTTAGAAATAATATATTTTATATATCATTATAATATATTTTAGAGTTATGTATCTCTATTCAACAATTTAAAAAAAAATGTAAAAATGTGATATTCGACACTAGACAACATACATCCCTTGTGTGGACTGTGGTTTATTGTAAATCACTAATTATCCTAAGATTTGAATTATATTGTACCTGGATATTTTTGGGTTCATTGTTATAAATACTAGATGAAAGTAATGTAGGATTAACAATGAAAGAAACATATTTTAGAGGTATAAGTTTTAATAAAAGTTTATAGTAAATTACAGCATTTTATTAGATTAGGTCCTAGCACAGTGTTCGAAATATATAATATATTGAGAGCATAGTTTTGATAAAGATACAAATGGCTTACGTTAATGGTTGTATCCCGAAAATGGAGGTGATTGTGTACTCGCCATACGACAACTTCCCCGTAGTTGCAGTATCACTTGTACCTAGTTAATCTAAAAGTTACTTTGTGTTCATTACGACAAAACTCCTATTAGGTTGAACGTCACTTTTGTGCGTTTCGCCTCATTGGTCAAAGCTTCAAACGTGCAACGAAGCCGTATCTAATATGTGTAAATTCCCCGTTTTTACACATTGTATAATTAAAAATCTAAAATACAAGGGCGTATAAGGAAAAACTCTTAAGATCAACTCACAACTCTCTCATGAAATGGCTTAAGGACTTATCCTTCAATTAAAGCTATTCGAAAGCGGCACTCAAGCTTTCTAGATCATTCGAACCTAAAATATATCCCATCACACTTATCATGGAGGTGGTCCCCATATTAGCTAAATTATTCTAGATGAGTTTGCTTACAAAGAAACGTGTATCTATTAATGTCTAAGGTAGGGAATCACAAACTCTAGCATTCTTAGAGGAATCGAATATGAAAAAAAGGTAACCTTTAATATTATGACTTAAACTTAATAATAGACTAAACTATTCGACTACAAATAATGCAAAAAGCGACAATTTATTGCTAATAAGCTAAAAACCTTAAACCCATTATTTATCTAATAATATAGTTGAATATGTGCTCTATTTCAATAGCAAATGTGTTTCAATTAAACAAATCTGTTTAATATATCTCTTATATTCTATGTTAATTATTTATATATAATAAGAATTAATTTACTATTACAATGGTGGCTAACTCGCACATCTCAGAGGCACTTTGATGTGACAGAATATGACGGTGCATTTTTGCTTTAATAGATCAGAATTCTTACAATGAATTTAAGCTAAATTTATCTTTAAATTTTTATCACAAACATTGTAAATATTTGGACTGGGTATACCTTAATTCTTCTCTTTATAACCCTTAATATCATTGCTTACGATTTGTATATCTAAAATACTTTTCCCTTTGCATATATTACTTTAATCACTCGATTCGATCGTTGAGATCCGATCAATTAATTGCTCGATCGTTTTTCGATAGTATTGGCTTAGGCGTCTGGTGCGCGGATTTCTACGGTCACTGAGGTGGGTCCGGGTGCAGTAGGAGACCTCAGCGTGGCTGACCTGAGTGACGTTGCGGAGACGCCGCTACTCGCCCTTGAACCTCTTCTCGAACCTGAAATCAATCGTCATCATTTCTGCCACCATCAAAAATATTTTAAAGCTCTAGAAACTAAAAATTCTATTAATTAACTCTTCTACAATTATTTACAATCCTTATTCTCAAACTCTATGTTTACTCGTTCTAAATCTTTCCATGCTTTCCATTTTAATAAAGGTCCAAGAAAAAACCAATAGATGTCAATAAGTTTAAATTTTAAAACTAAAAATTACTCCGCCAATTAGAAACAGATTGGATAAAATAATCTGTATTGACAATTGTTTTCATGAATATGGTTGGAAGAGAAATAAAATTATGAAATAAATTAGTGAATATGAGTCATTTATAGACATGCCAAAATGGTGTGAAATTTGATAAATTTTGAATTTTTTCAAGTATAGTATCTAAAAGATTTTTCTTCGAAAGAATCTACTTTTTCAGTATGTAATTTTTACTGAAAGTACTACTCGTGTCTACGCTGTGTTTTGTTTAGCAGTTGGTAGAATTTTTTTTACTTTAGTATCATGCTCTTGTTTGCATTTACTAAGCTGAAATAAATTCAAAGTAACCTGAGGTTTTTCGGTGTAGCTGATGGCTTTGGTGATGTCGTGCTGTCAATAAATAAATTAATGTATGAATGAAAATGTTCAAGGAAAATTTAAAATAAATTATAAAATGATACACATTTTATTTTTAATATAAGTATAAAATTAATGTGTAGACTTTCTACGTGTAACATCAATTATAATCTTAAAAAAGTGTAGCAAAGCAGGTCAAGAATAGTAACAAAATATTGTACATTGTGTATTTTAAAGTTTCCGATAAATAGGCTTGAAATATTCACTGAATATTGAGTGATATTATTCTCATTATAAATGATAATAAAATTAACATTTAATGCATAATATTTAATAAATTCTTTTTATAAAATAAGTTTTTGCTTGATATTATTACTTGTGCGCGACATTAGTACTAATAGTTGTATATATAATGGTATGTATGTATTATATAATGGTACGGACACCTTCGTGCGCGAGCCTGACAGTACTTGGCCGGTTTTTTTTTTGGTTGCTGGCTCTCCACACTAGTAATTATCAAGTACTCATGCCCGTGCAGCAACCTTTGGAATCAGCCCTTGTGATATGTATTTCTAACTAGAGGTGGTCGAAATTCCACCATGATGAAAATATGTATAAGTTTCCTATGGAATGTGAATGAAAGATTGATAATTGTGTCAAACCTACCGAGTGCTAAGTGGGAGTTTTTCTTTTCGCATTCGATCGTGAGCGCGTTTGGCGTTTACTAGGAATTTGTATGTGAATTGACATAGTTGTCGCGTTTACAACTAGGTGGCGCTGTACAAATCACTATAAATTCCTAGTAAACGCCAAACGCGCTCACGATCGAATGCGAAAAGAAATACTCACACTTAGCACTCTGTTATTATACAAACGCCTGGTATTGAGTGAAGTAATATTATACAAACGCCTGGTAGTGAGTAAGTGCGTGTAACTTTATTTTTATTAATTATATTATGCTTTTCTAAGCATTATTTAAAAAAGCATCAGCTCTCTGCACACCTTCCTTCACATAAACATTAACTTTGCCAAATTTCATACTCCTCCCTTTGGACAATTCTCGTAAAACTAAAACTACATTCAAACTTTTTGCTTCACGTATTTAATATATAATATGATGTGGTTTTTTTGGTACGTGAAAAAATTTTTTAGCTAGCGTTTACACATTTAAACACACATTAAATACCTTCCAAAAAGCAACTGCAAAATATTAAAAGTACACTAAAGAATGATAGTATGATGTATAAAAAAATTATTTACTTAGACGGAAGGTATTATACCGAGGTTTGGTGACGTCGGTCGCAGCTCTTGCTGGCTCGCCTGCCGCGACGGAGGACGCATGCTGACGCGGGAGCCGCGCCGGTCCTGAAAACAGTCAATCAATCAATGTATATCGTACTAGCTATACTATACTATAGCATACTAATCGTATGTAAAATGTAAAATATATATTTCTTTTAAAAGAACAATTTTCCATATTTTTGCTAAAAGATGGCGGCCCGCGCGTGTTTCTGGAAGGAAAATGTTACAAACCCACGCGAGCTAAAGAATGTCTATACTTATATTATAAAGAGGATTTTTTTTTTGTATGTTTGTTTGTGTGTTTGCATTGAATAGGCTCCGAAACTACGTAATGAAAATATTTGACATAGATATGGATTAGACCGGGGAAGGGCATACCCGCGAGTTTTCTTTTAGTAAGTAGTCTAATATTATAAAGAGGAAAAGTTTATTTGTTTGTTTGTTTGTTTGCACAGAATAGGCTACTGCACCGGTTCTGATGAAATTTGGCACAGATATAGAGTAGACCAGGGGAAGGATATAGGCGACATTTTATCGCAACAAAATGTACGTTTCCCGCGAGAATTCCTTTTACGCACACGAAGTCGCGGGCATCATCTAGTATTCGTATTCGTATTAGTATTAGAAGGAATTCGCAGCCTTCAGGCAAAAGAAAAGAATTCAGTGGTTCTTTTAACAAATAAGTTGTATTGTCTTGTTGAAAGTACCTGTGCATGCAAAAGCTTAGAATCACGCAGCAAAGACACGTTCATCAGTCGAGGGTTCGGCGTGTTGAAGATCGTGCGGTTCTCCCTCCAGCGGGCCCTGAAACATTCAAAGAAAATATTAATATTACTGACAAGGGTTAAACTATCCAGAAGTATTTGCGCCGTATTCCAGTCAAACTTTAGAGCTTGATTTATCTACGAATTCTAGCTTTAATCATTAATAGCTCGTCGCTTAGCACAGAAAATCATTTCTTTAATAGTATTTACATTCATACAGCCTCCCAGTGGTTTAGTGCTTGGCTCTCGACTCGGAGGTCGTGCGTTGGAACAAAAAAAAATGTTGGTTCCATGTTTGGTTAGGACAATGCAGGCTGATCACCTAATTGTCTGACAAGAAGATCCATGCGTCAGATGGGCATGTAAAAAATCGGTCCTGCATCTGATCTCTCGCCAGTTGTGTCAGCCATACATACTGGGCTTAAAGAGTAAAGGAAGAGAGAGAGCGCACACACTTGGCACTATAAAATAATTCCTGCGTAGCTGGCCTGGTCTAAATGAAACCGGTCACCGTCACCAAAATCGTTGTGGAGAGCTATTATTATAAGTATTTATATTCGTACACAAAGTAACATACCTACAGGATTGTAGATTAATCTAGAAAATGTCGATGTAAGAAACTTACTTGCTGAACAAACGAAGAACGACGCAAATAATGACGAACATAAGCGCCATGCCAACTAGCACGCCGATCATCGCGGGGTCCAGTGTCCTTGTCGATTCCTCCACCTGCTTCTCAGCTGCGGAAATATTTGCAAAAATAATTTTAATTACTGTAGAGGCAATTTATTATTTACATAATATTATAATATAACGAAATATTTTTCTCATTGAACAAACTTAATGTTCTGTAAACGTTGCAGACGACGTAGATGAAATATTAACATCAGTTAATATTTCTTCTAATACCTATATAAAATTCTCGCTTGTAACCTACTTCCTCCGGCCTCAAATTTTTTTGTGTATATACGGTAAGTCTGAGAAAAGGTCGTAAATTTTATAGCAACGAGTGGTAATTGTAATTGCAGAATAACAAAAAAATACGTGTGGCAGTAAGTATACACGCATACGTCTAGTCGCACGCACACACACCGTGCCGAAGTCTGCCGAACTGAAACGGCGTTAGACGATGCACGGCTTTCAACGCCGCACCGCTGTGCCGGTCGGAGTGGGGGGTGTTTGGTTTATTTTCATTACGGAATTTCTTGATTCGGTCGCCACGCTCAAAGCCCGCGATAAAAGCTATGCAGTAGCTTAAAAGTAATAATAATTATTATTATTATTATTACAAAAAATTATATCTCACCGGGATTCGAACCCAACACATTCCGAATTTTTAATAATGCAAAAATTATACGCAGGTACGCATATCAAGCGGCCAATCAGGTAGACGTAAGAAAGTTAAATTATTGATATATTGTTGCACGACGAAACAAAAAATATATATTGCTTAAAAATATGCAGTTTCTAAGGGATAAGACCTAGCTAGATCGTTTTTTCTCCGCCAAAACTCCCTGCATACTAAATTTCATAGTAATACTTGTAGCCGTTGTCGTGATACCGATTATATATAATACAAGATCGTCTGGTTTAAAGTAATAATTTAGGATAAAATTTTTACCGTCGTGGGTATTTTTCCAAATTTATAATTTTGCTTTTTATTTCAAACTTTTTAGAGAGCACAAGTATCTTAGAATATGCACCAATTTAACCGAACCCATTACCACAGATTGCTAAATAGTTACTACGTACCATTACTGAAAACCGTATATCAAAATCGTTTTGGTTTTTTTGGTTTTACACAAACAAATGTAGAATGCAGCGGCCCCTGGTGAGTGTTAGCGGAACACTAATACAAGAATATGCACCAATCAAATCTGAACTCATCACTGAAAACAGAAAAAAAATTGACATCTGTCAGTCACGCTTTACTTCAGGAACCGCCGCTGGACTGTTGAAATTTTCACAGATGATCTATTTCTGTTGCCGTTATACAAATATACCAAAAACAATAAATGATATAATATTCAGGTGGGGACCCGATAAAACTGACGTGATTTTTTACCGTTTTATTATTATTACAATATATTTCGCAAAATATATTTTTCGCACGTGGCCGATATTTATAAAAAAATAAAAAAATTGAAAAAAAGCGGAAGCTCGAAATCATCAAAATCATCACCGCAGTTTAATTCCGATTAAAAATACAAAAAATCCTTATATAATTTTAAAAAAGTGATTAACACAAGTGTAAGTAAGTGATTCTACTATACAAGTGTTTGTAGTGAATTTCATCTGTGAAAAATGGCAAATAATCTAAAACAACTATATGACTCTCAAAACTTTATATCAACTTATTATTAGTACTAAAGTGCATTAAATACTGTTTAGTATCGTCAGTGTCCTTATATGTTCAAAAAACAAAACTCTAAAAAGTGGAAAAGTACAAAAAAATATTATAATCGAACATTTCGCGCAAAATATTAACGGCCGTCAGTTTTCTTTGTCTCATATAAAAAGTGGACTTTGGACTAATATTCGTTATTCGTCATCAATCCAGGAACCTACCATTTAAATACAACTTTTTAAGTGCCGCTTCATAGAGTCGGTAGCCGTGTACATTACATGTCATGGCTGTGTAAGCAAAGTAACCCAAGTTCGATTTCCACATTTCTTAGGACACCTTTTGTGCTTCCAAAATCTAGTGAAAATCATACTACGTACATGAATTACAAGCTGGGAACGCCATCTATTAGTAAATTATTGAAGCAAAAGAATAGATAGATAGATGGCGCTAAAGCGGTAAATATTTGGTTCAGAGATAGATTTTACTTCCGTCTTAAATCTTAAAAATAAAACGCCGTGTCGAAGACTGCCGAACTGAAACGACGTTAGACGATGCGGGAGCGTTAGGTTTTTTCGTTACGGAATTTCTGGATTCGGTCCCCGCGCTCAAGGCCCGCGATAGAAGCTATGCAATAGCTTAACAACAAAATAAATTCTTCCTTTTGGCTTCGCCTTCGGGTAAAAACTCCAAGAAACGTTATTCTGTGCTGCGCATATGTAATGATTGTCGGGTAATATTATAATATATCTTTTATAAGATTACTTTAAGTAAGAAGGTAAGGAAAAAGTGTATTTTAAATAATCCACCATCTCAAACTTATACATGCACCTGTCGTTGCGGCACTCTGTCTCAAAGTCTACTCACATAATGGTGATATGGTGATGAGGCTATTGGTAATGATGGTAAAAATTATGATGAAAATGTCGGTGCTACTGATGATGGCGACGAAGACAGCAATTACAATGATGTGAATGATGTCGTGACGATAAAACTGGTAATCCACTTACGGTTGCAAACGATCCCGCCGTCCACCGTCACCTCAGCCACCATCTCGAACTTGCACACGCACTTGTCGTTGCGACACTCCGTCTTGAAGTCCACGTACTCGCACTGCTCATTGAACATACACGTGTCGTTGATCGTCGCCGCTGGAATAAGAAAAAAATATTAGATTACTGGATGTTGCCCGCGACTCGATTAAATCCTGCAGGAGCCGTACACTTCACCGTTCAAACAATTGACAGATTGAACTTTAGATAGGTATTAGATAGGACAAAAAATAAAATAATCGGTTGTCTGTAAAGTCAGTTTACTGACGATAATTGAACGTGACAACGTCATAATAATAAATAGAACGCCTCAGAGCGAGGTAACGCCGCATGAGTCATGTTTTTTCGTGCGTGCAGCCGGCTCCATCGAATTATAAGACGTTGTCACGTCAAAAATGTCCAGGTTATCTGAATTTTTTTTTAATTAATTTTCTGGGTAATTTCATGAATCAGCTTCGGCAAATTACGACGTAATATACGGGCCCTAAATTTATTTATTTAATTATAGACCTTTAGTACCTAGCCGCAGGCTATTGAATTCACAAAGTTATAAGGAACCTGACTTAAGAATAAGGGCGTTGCTTTTCGTAAAATATCGTCTTAACGCTATTACTATGAATCAAATAGTCATAAGGTTCACTAGAGTTCACTAGAATGATTAATACACTTTCCATTGCTATGCTTTGTTCGAAACTGTAACACTTTACAGTGATATTCGTATTTTCTGACTCATCGTAAGTAGAAATTGTATGCATCATAACCCAGATATTAAGCACTTTACCTAATTGTATGTTACACTAGCGTCACGACGAGCATTCAAAAACTACAATTGAATAATATTCTGTGATTCACTCGGTAATCATTTTATAAGTTATAACATTAGCTTCGTTACTATTAACTAGAATGCAGACTTATAACGTATATAAAATGCAAAAAATCATAAAAAATTCAAGAGGTCAGAATACGTTTCAACGTCTAAAATTGCGATATTATGCGGCTGCAGATTTTAACAAAGGGTGAGGCCCTTAGTAGGCTTACTAAGGCCCTCACTCTTTGTTTAACTACTAATTTGCCACGAGTGGCTTCTAGACGCTAACAACCGGTAGCATCACTAGTGTACTCAGTATCCACTGCTGGTCATTAGTGTCCTACTAAACGAGGGCCCTTACCTTTGGTCCCTGGTACTCTAATTAACAAAGGCTCCTACTGTGTACGAGAATTTACGTCTTGTCCTTTGTACCATGTCGACGTGGCTGGTAACGGGCATGACGAGGTGGAAGCAACAGACCTTCCACACCATGTCGCAGATTGAGTCCGGAAAGCCGCGCTCCATGACCGTGGAACACGAGTCACGTGGTGGTAGAGCCCAGTATTCTTTACGTCTTCCGCACTTGTCAACATGGTTGGTGACGTGCGTGACGGGATTGTAGCGACAGACCTTCTGAACCATGTCGCAGATGAAGTCCGGGAAGCCGCACTCCATCACTGTGGAACATTAGACGTGTGGTGGTAGAGCTCAGCTTTACTTACGTCTCCCGCACTTATCGACGTGGTTGGTGACGGGCGTGATGGGGTGGCATCGACAGATCTTCTGCACCATATCGCAGATGGAGTCCGGGAAGCCGCACTCCAACACCGTGGAACACGAGTCACCGTACATCATGCTGCCGCGCTTCGACAGGTCTGGAATTACATTAGGCGAGATTTTAATTAATTATGTATATAATATTTAATTGTACACTCGAAGATACATGACATATTGAGGATCGTGTAGCAATTGCCTACGGCTGTGTTCTCATTGAATTTGAAATGTCTTTGAATCCTCCTTTTGTCTTAAGGCGTGAATATTGATTTATCCTATAGAATTGAAAACCTGCGCCGTAAATCCATTACGAGTCAGTAATCGACTAGGATCAACAATTCGTAACGGTTGCCTTTTATCGTATTAACATTACTGCAATATAACAAAAGGCAACGGTGAGGCAAAAAATCGTACAAAAATTACCAAAAGCCGCTGCCGTAGAAACATCAAGCTCGGCCAAGCAGGACCCGAGCGCCAGCAGCAGCGCGGCCGCTGCGAGCGTGGCCCGCGTCCAGCGCTGGGCCTGCATGCCGCTTACTGGACCCGCGTCACATAACACACATCCTGCAAAAACAACAACAACAATATTTAAAGCAATAGCAACAAACTGCAGCTTTGAAGATTGACAAAATCGGTGCGTGGGATTCCTAATTAAAACTCAATATAGAAAATTATACGTTTAAAATTCACTTTATAAGATTTAAGGCCCCTTGAATATTAATGGCATGGCCCTGGTAGGATGTCTTTTTAATTTACAATAACTAACTTTTAGCTCAAAATACTTTCACAAAAATATGTCGTCCGAGAAAATTGGACCGTCAGCTTGAAGCTTTCCCCAGAATACGTAAGCTTCTGTTTTACATCCGAAAAATTAAAACTCTTAGGAACCAATCAATTGAAATTTTAAATTAATATTTTGGACAAACCTACTGCAGTTATCTACGATGCTGCATTGTTTGATTCATGGTGGACACTGGACGGCTTTCAGTAGAATAGGTAGATAATATTTTATTTAACCCAAACGAAATGATCGAAAATAGCTAGTTATAATGTAAAATAAATTATAGTACGCATATGAATATGCCACCGTAAAATTGTAGGTTAAAATATACCGTACCGTAAAATATACCGTTAGTTTGTAATATAACTAGCGAGATAGTAAAATGTCGAAAGATTATTAACCCGAACTGCTTACAATGCAATTCATTATTTTCCGTCCTTACATTAGGGAGTATGTTCGGGTTCACAATCTTTCGACATTTTACTATCTCGCTAGTTATATTACAATCTTACGGTATTTACAACTTTACGGTGACATATAAGATTTTGGATAGCATTAACACTTCCCGTAGTCGGGACACGTTATCCTCAAATATGACGTAAAACCCTTGGCTTAATGTTGTGTCATGACACGCTCGTTAACTTGATGACTTATCGAATTATGATCGTTATCGTAAAATTTAAAAAGGGTAGTGAGAAAATAATAATATTTAGCATGAAAACGATATCAGAAATGCTAGGAACTTCGATTCATATTCGGTGCTTTACGACAAATCGTATTTCGTATGATGACTAAAGTCATGTTAAAAATAACATTAAATATTTTTCCCGCGACGTGTAAATATTGACGAAACAATGAAATTGTACAAAATATAATAGTTTTAATCCTATTACATACTCTGGAGTATGTAAATTTAGACAAGTTTAACTCGCCTCATAGAGTGGCGTTTCAAGGAACTCGTATCAAGGATAAAGAAAATCCTCTTTTTTCGCCCATTTCATACAATCTAGTTGTATTATTTTTTTTTTACATTCAACTTAATAAACTACACAGTAATCACATTAAAAGGTATTGTAAATGCCATCAAAGCAAAGAAATTGAAAGCAATGTTAAATCGAAATTGATCCGTGTAATATCGGCTATACATACCGGATTCCTCTCTAAAGGCCTCCACAGACGAGAAGCCGATCGTTTCAGTTAGAACTGACGTCAGTTCAGCCTGAACGGATTCGAGCACATAGACGGAGAAAATCGCATCTGACCAAACTGACGTCAGTTCGGCCCTTAGATTAATAACGCCTAGATAGTCTTCAAACAAACGCATCGTACAAAGTGAAGCAAGCAACAGAACGATGTAGGCGTAAACATTACATACCGACACGCACACAAATAAAACTTTAAAGTTGTGGAGTGTATACTCTTAAAATTGGAATTATTGTATTTGTTTTTCTTAATATCGTGAGATGTAAAATTATAACTTATATTTAATTTTATGCCGTCTAAACACAATTTGTGAACTTTATTTATAATAAACTGGTATAAAGGAATATATTAAGGATTATATAATTAATACTGGCAATACTTTAATTGATAATTTGAAAAATGAGAAAATATTATAAAACTTTGTCTTAGTTGCAACTATTAGTTAGCCGTGAAAATTTTTAAATACATTTATTTTTACTTGTAACACTTTCACAATTCACAATAGGGCAGCAAGATGGCGACATAATATGATTTTATTTATATATTAAAATAAACACACCGGCATATTTAGCGGAACACAAAAAAAAGGTCCATAGTTAAAAAAATATGGTTTTATTTTAAAATCTACTTACTACACTTCTTTTGTTATTTAAAGTTTCATTTGTTTTACTTAATATGAGATCACATTAAGAACAGATTTTGCGAGTAAAGGCTATTTGTGAAAAATTGTACATTTTTGAACTTTTCATGTAACTGGGAAAAGTGAAAATTAATATTAAAATAACAATTAATTAAATTAGAAAAATGGTGATTAATATCGCGTATTTCTTCCACGTGTTCTTATTAAAGTTTCTATCCGTCTAGGCATACTGAGAATGATGTTATCGATGGTCTCCTGGGATAGTCTCCGCCATTCCTCAACTACGGCGATTCGCAGTTCACCCACGTTGGCAGGAGCTGGAATTCTGGACTTAACTTTTCTTTTCAGCAAGTCCCAAACGTTTTCTATTGGGTTCATATCCGGTGACCTCGCCGGCCACTCCATAACAGTGATATTCATATCATTAAGATAAGCTTGAGTTACCCGAGCGGTATGCGGCCGAGCATTATCCTGCATATAAACAAAATCGTCACCGATATATGGGGCAAACGGTACGACATTTTCTTCTAAAACTTCTCTGATATAGCGGTCTGCAGTCAGACTCCCTCTGTCAATCACTACCAAGTTTGTGCGAGCTCCCAAACAAATGCCCGCCCAAACCATTATTGCTCCACTACCGTATGCAACTGTAGTTTCAAAAATTGTCTGAATGTATCGCTCTCCTTTGCGTCTGTATATTCTTTGCCTGCCGTCAATTTGATTTAAGAGAATTCTGCACTCATCACTAAACAACACCTTACTCCATTGGTCCGCGTTCCAAAGTCGATGTTCCTGAGCAAAAGTTGACCTGTTTCTACGATGATTTACCTCGAGCCTTGGAGCCTTGGTGGGCACAAATGAACCCAAACCAGCTTCTTCGGACCTTCCCCGTACCGTACGCTCACTTATGGTTACACACCGCACTGCTTGTAACTCATGTCGGGCTTGGACGGCCGTCAAACGGGGGTTCCTACGTACACGAAGCCGAATGAAACGATCACCCCTACTCGAAGTGCGTCTTTTTCTGCCTTGTCCTGCTCTTCTCACATAAGTACCGGTCTTCCTGAACCGTTGGATACTGCGATGGATCGTTGAAACTGGTCGACGAAGATCTCTGGATGTCACTCTGTAGGTTTGACCATTTCTTCGCATTTCGAGTGCCCTGGCATCTCCGTTGGAACTAAGTCAGGCATAATTCAGTCGTCAACTCCAAAAAGATACGCGATTAAAAAAAACTAACAAAAACAGTATTTCAATGAAATTTTAAATCAAACTCAGAAGGAAGAAATACTTTCGCTCGATTCTCTCCAGATAAGGTGTATTTGAATAAAATTAAAACAATTGCATAAAATGTGATGTTCAGGTGTTTTCTTAATTTGAAAATATTTCTTTTTAAATTAAATGACGTATAAACCAGCCAGCAACCTTATATGATACTGATATCAAACCTTTATTATGTTCCGCTAAATATGCCGGTGTGTGTATTTTAAATATTTGTCTCAATACAAGTCAAATTGTTCGGACATAACACTTCATACATACATTTGAAATGTTATGTCCGAAGCTTTTTTAATTCTTTTCCGATGCATTGTGACACCCAATAACGACACAAACAGTCATTATGTTTTAATAGTCGGAGATGTATGCACTAGCCCTTGACTTTGACAACTGACGGGTCGTTGAACAAACTGAGCCGATATGGCTCAGTATGATTTACTGCACTTTTCATGCACGTACCCGGTTTCTAGGTGTTTTAATCTAAGGTTCGGCCTGAACGGATTCGAGCACATACACGGAAAATTGTTGCGAGAATCGGTCTTGTTTTTAGAGTTCCGTAATACTTAAAGGAACCCTTATAATTTCGCTCTGCCCGTGCGTCTGTCCGTCTGTATGTCTGTCCGCTTTCCTAGCTTCTGTAATAACTTTATGACAATAACTTTTAAAGTAATTCAAAGAGAAACTATTCCGCGTTGACAGTTACGGAATCCTCCTTAGACATGTCGTGAGATGCTCTTGGTTAGTTTAGGCTACTATTTTATTAATTTATTGTATTTTGCAGCAACTGTAGTCACGCTATCGAAGAATCCGAAATCCGTACCCAAAGGGTAAAAATGGTACCCTATTACTGAGACTTTGTTTACTGTTCGTCCGTCTGTCGTCGTAACCTTCCTATACCGTGGTAGCTCGACAGTTGAAATTTTCACAAATTATGTAAGCATTTCTATTGCCGTTATAACAACAAATACTAAGAACAGAATAAAATGAAAATTTGAGGCTCACATACAACAAACGTGATATTTTCCGTTTTGTACGGAACTCATCTTGCCGACTTGCACTTGATCGGTTTTGTTTTATACTCAAATTTTATTACCGTTCAGTCCATCCGTACAGGTCAGAATTAATGTTGCCAACTTAGTTGTTTTACAAAGTTTTACTACAAATTTTTGTATTTTATTCCCTCCTTAGTAGGAATTTAGTTGTTACTCGTAGTAGTGGTTTTGTAGAAAATAGCTAGACAGTAATCATAATATGCAAAGTGGCCTGCTTCTTTGTCCTATTATGACATCTTATCATAATAGCACATAGTAGCACGCATCCGTAAGTCACTTGAAACTACCGATTTAATTTCTATATACGTAATATTTCCTACTATTTTTTTTTATTTAATGGTTAAATATGAAACCTGAAAATGTATGTATGTTTGTAAACACAAAATCCCTAAAAAAACTTTAAGGGATTCCTAAGTTTAGTAGCTTTTTTATAGTTACTCGGTATTCTTTTAGTAGTTTTTAGTAGAAAACGACGCGAGTTTAGTAGTTTCGCAAAAACGGGGTTGGCAACACTGGAACGAATCGCTTCAGTCCATACGGCCGACTGGTGCGATCTCGAAATTGCAAGACGATACGATTTTGCATCCGTTCAGGCCGAACTGAAGGAAAACCAAAGTACCAAGGGTGACTACGGCAAACCCCCCCCCCCAAAAATGAATATCACAAAACGGCCACGGCCCCTAGTCACCGGCAGCCCCGCTATCCCTGGCGGGGATATATACGGTAGCGGCTACGGGAACGGCGGGACAGGGGGTGCGAAGAATCTCCGGCTCCGAAATTTCGGCTACCACCCCCGACGACTCGACCTGGCAACGTACAACGCACGCACTTTGAGGGAAGACTCGAAGATTGCTGAGCTGGAAGAAGCAGTGGACAAGTTGCGATGGCATATCATAGGGTTATCTGAAGTCCGAAGACAGGGCGAGGACACGATAATTCTCAAATCTGGCAACTTGTTCTACTACCGGGAAGGAGAACGTAAATCCGAAGGTGGTGTCGGGTTTATCGTCCACAAGTCTCTTGTCAACAACATAGTGAAGATCGAGAGTGTGTCGAATAGGGTGATATACCTGGAACTCAAAATTACCAGTCGGTATTCGATCAAGGTTATACAGGTATACGTACCTACTTCGACACACCCTGACGATGAAGTTGAGTTTATGTATGAGGACATTTCTAAAGCCATACATACCTCACCAACCCGGTACGTATATATACGCTATACGGTTGTGATGGGAGACTTCAACGCGAAACTGGGCAAACGAAGCGATGAGTTGAGAATGGGACAATACGGAATTGGGCAGCGGAACCCAAGGGGGCAGCGACTGGCTGATTTCATGGAGAAGGAGGAACTCTTCATGATGAACTCCTTCTTCAAGAAGCAGCCTACCAGGAAGTGGACCTGGATCAGCACGGACGGTTTCACAAAAAATGAGATAGACTTCATTATGACGACCAAGCGGCGTATATTTAATGATGTTTCTGTGATCAACAGGGTTAAGACTGGTAGCGATCACCGCATGGTAAGAGGCACATTAAATCTAAACGTTAAGCTGGAAAGGTCTAGTCTGATGAAGTCCACAATCAGACCCACCGCTGCCAATATCCAAAATCCCGAAAAATTCCAAATCGAGCTCCAAAATCGCTTCGAATGCCTAGGCGAGTGCGAATCTGTGGACGATATAAACAACAGGTTTGTGGAAGCTGTACATGCGATTGGGTCGAAGTTCTATAAGACCCGACGCCAAAGTAGAACTCAAAAGCTCTCCGATAGAACTCTGGAACTTATGGCGCAAAGGCGAGAAATGAGATTGCAGTCTTCAGCTGATATGTCAGAATATAGACGGATTAATAGACAGATAACCAAGGCAATGCGACACGATATACGCTCCTTCAATAATAGATGTATTGCGGAAACGATTGAGCGAAACAAGGGCACTAAAGTGTTCGCAAAGAAACTGTCTATCGGACAAAGCCAGATGACGAAGCTGAAGACCGATCAAGGCAAGATCATTTCGTCGAAGCCAGAGATTTTGGAGGAGATAAAAGAGTTCTATGGACAGTTGTACACATCGACACGGACACCTGTTATCAGCACGGCTAAAGATCCAAGAGCCAAGCTAACTCGACACTATACCGAGGATATCCCGGACGTCGGCCTGTACGAGATTAGGATGGCCCTCAAACAGCTTAAGAACAACAAGGCGCCAGGTGAAGACGGAATTACGACAGAACTTCTGAGAGCGGGTGGAAAACCGGTACTCAAAGTCCTCCAGAAACTGTTCAATGCCGTCATACACGAAGGCGCCAAACCTGAGGCATGGTGCAGAGGCGTTGTGGTGCTGTTCTTCAAAAAAGGAGACTTAGGAACGTTATCGATCTTCCAGAAACGTTGAACGATATTATTTAAATTATCGTCTATCTTAGGCAAAGGCACACCCAATAAACATGAAGAAGCGAGTTTCGTCTTCCCAAGGGGAAGTCACCCGAAGACAGAATTGAAAGCTATCGGTTGGGAAGCACTGCCTTTTAACCGTTATTCAAAAAGTAATTCAACAAAAACATCGGCACCTAACAAAACGTCGATTGGAATGTCAAAACCAGGATCAGCAAGCGGTAATGTTTTGACTTCCCATCCATTCGTATTAAGTTTCACTATCGGTTGATCGCCGAATACCTTGTTGAAAAACTACAGACTGATCTCGCTCTCGAGCCATATCTACAAATTGTTCTCGAGGGTTATCACGAACCGTCTCGCGCGCAGGCTCGAAGACATCCAGCCACCCGAACAAGCCGGTTTCCGAAAAGGCTATAGTACCATTCTATGGTACTATAGCCTTTTGTGGTCTACCACATCCTCACACTCCGCCAGATTATAGAGAAATCGGAGGAATATAATCGTCCACTCTGTATGGCGTATGTGGACTATGAGAAAGCCTTCGATTCGATCGCAACCTGGGTGGTGCTTCAGTCTCTTCAGCGGTGCCACATTGACTATCGCTATATAGAAGTGTTGAAGTGTTTATATAACAACGCCACCATGTCGGTCCGAGTACAGAATGGAAGTACGAAACCTATCCAATTGCAGAGAGGTGTAAGGCAGGGAGATGTCATCTCTCCTAAACTCTTCACCACAGCATTGGGATACGGCATCAACATAAATGGCGAATACATCACTCACCTTCGGTTTTTTGACGATATAGTCATAATGGCAAAATTTCTGGAAGACCTTGGCGCCATGCTCGGTGACCTCGATAGAGCTTCCCAACAAGTGGGTCTAAAAATGAACATGGACAAGACGAAAATTATGTCTAATGCCCATGTTGTACCCGCTCCAGTATTTGTTGGGAACTCTAAAATCGAAATTGTTGACGAATATGTCTACCTGGGACAGACAGTCCGATCAGGCAAGTCCAACTTCGATAGTGAGGTCCAACGACGAATCCAACTCAGATGGGCAGCGTTCGGGAAACTACGCAGCGTCTTCGAGTCCGAAATACCTCAGTGCCTAAAGACAAATCTCTTTGAACAGTGCGTATTGCCAGTGATGTCTTATGGATGTGAAACGTGGTCCCTCACTGTTGGCCTCTTAAATAAGCTCAAAGTCACTCAAAGAGCGATGGAGAGAGCTATGCTCGGGGTTTCTCTGCGTGACAGAATCCGCAACGAGGAGATTCGCAGACGAACTGGAGTAACCGACATAGCTCGCAGAATCAGTAAGTTGAAGTGGCAATGTGCAGGCCACATCGCTCGTAGAACTGATAACCACTGGGGAGTAAAGGTTCTAGAGTGGAGAACACGAATTGGAATGCGCAGCGTTGGACGGCCTCCCTCTAGTTGGACCGATGACCTTATGAAGGTCGCGGGCCGCCGTTAGTTGCGGGTGGCCCGGGACCGTTCGTTGTGGAAATCTTTGGGGGAGGCCTATGTCCAGCAGTGGACGTTCTATGGCTGTTAATGATGATGATGAAATAAATATTAGCGTGATCTCAGTCCGCCAGATATAGGTCATTATTATTTCGGGTCTTGCAGATAGCAGATAGAAGTAAGTTTAACAATACAGCTACATTCGACAATTTAGGTGAAAGAGGTCGAGCTACAGCTTGAAATGCGCTCCATTGTTCTGAAGGGCCCAAGTGTTAACAATTGTCGTCTCAGAGAAATGTATATTTGGAGAGATTTGTAAAGGCTTTGTTACATATGGTCGTTGTATTTAAATATTTATTTCGACAATAATATATTATGCGGTATTTTTTATACAATCTTATCATGAGATAGTTTACATGCGATAATAAAACTTACAAAAATATGCTTTTGTGTTTTATTACTTCTCACGTTTAACTATAGAGATATTATTATCTCAGTCTATAATAAGTAACGAAATCCTATTGTTGCAGGGAGCTGACAGTTTCAAACAATAACTATTAATTATAGGACTCTAAAATATACGGCAGTTTTATTGTAACAAGTAACATACAAAATAGTAATATTATAAGCCCCTATGAAATACAATAATGTCATTTAATGCGAGTAAAATATAAATTATCCATTTTATAGCTGAGTACCTATTAGCCACGTCATAGAGGGCAGTAAAATGCTAAAAGTAATGACCATTTTTGACCGAGATACAAAAAGGGATTTTGACGTAATATATTTCATTTGATGTAGTAAGAAATGGGTTTACATTCGATAATATTTTAAATATATTTTGTCGTATTAAATTTTACCAGCCAAACGCAATTTTAGGCCAATCTAGTTTTGCCTATGAATGTGCAAAAAATATTAAATAAAAGTAAAGTATTAAATATATATATATAATCCGTAACACAAGTTCTTCGTGAACTTAGCACAGGACCAGATTGACGTGGTGTGAAAGAGTCTATAGATATTATTACCCACCAAAAATATTTTCATGTAAAGTGACGCCAAGATCGCACTGTGAAAAAGTTATCAGATATCATGTAAAACCAAGCTTCTGACTCTACACGTCTTAACTCTGCAAGCCTAACTTCACAAACTCTACACCTTAGTCAAGTTAAGTGGCCTGTTCATTTCGTTACATTCGCTTCGGCGTAAGGTGAAGAATTTACTGACTGTTTTTCTGTTATACTATTCTTGTAGAAAGGAAAGTGTAGAGTTTGTGATGTTAGGCTTGTAGAGTTAAGACGTGTAGAGTCAAAAGCTTGGTTTTACATGATATCTGATAACTTTTTCACAGTGCGATCTTGGCATCACTTTACATGAAAATGTTTTGGTGGGATTTCACTTCTTTTGGTAAGTTGTTTTGATAGTATTTTTATCTTCTTTCTCTTTTTAGGGTATATTTCTTGCACAACATAGGCGCCTTCTTACTACTTTGCCTTTCTTAACTTTGCCTTTTTTCTTTGTTCAGCTACTAAGCATCCGACTTTGCGTTGTTGGCAAATTGGTCGAGGGTTTGTATCCCGGTCGGATGATTTTTTTAATATTTAAATGTGGGAAAGCTACGCTTCGACCTAAATGGATCGACTTGACCGGGTAAATACCACGGCCTCACAAAAAACTAGGTTTTTTAAGTGAAATAAGAACTGAAGTCGACGCATTTTTATAAAAATGCTGGTAATATGTGTATTCGCATATAAATTATCGTTATATTCCAAAGAGGTCGTTCCGTATTCACCCTATTACAAGCACGACAGGTGTTATCTCATTTCGTAAATTAGTTTTTGGAATAACTTTAGGATTCATGAACAATATACGAAAACCTGTTTGAAGATAATGTTATATTTATATAGATATATTATATTATATTATGATAGATCGACTATTGATTAATTTTATAATTCCATCTATATATTATAATATCAAAGGAGATGTCTCCACTGACTGACTGATATATAGACGCTCGCACAGCCATAGTAGGAACGTGACATTTTGATAGTAGAATTTACAATGTAGACGCGCACTAAGAAGGGATTTTGAAAGCGTCCTCCCTAAAATGGGTGAAATAGAGGTTGAAAATCAGTATGGAAAATGTTTAAAATATCTGAACCGCTAACAATGAAAATTGAGATTCATGCTCTTTAATATACTTCATTAAATATGTATTTCAAGATTTATTAGAATTCACCCTCTGAGGGTGGAAAATAAGAGTTGAAAGTTTGTAGGAAAAAAAACTGTACCGATTTCCAAGAAATTTAATATCCGAGGAAATAAATAGATATTATTACTCAATAACGTCCTCTACGAACTTCTGGATCTTCGAACAATTGGACGAATTTCAAAAAAGTATAGAATACATACTCATGTATTCTATAGTTTTCTGTAATTCGTCCAAAAAGAGGTGAAATAGGGGTCCATAGTTTGTATTAATTTTTTTCGCAGGGAAAATCTTCGGTAAGATACCTCCAGTCCGTGGATAGGGCTACAAGGTTATGTCGGATTCTTACCCACTAAAACCCTTGCGGCGGCCTACTTCAACACAACTGAGGGGCTACGGAAACTACAGGATTACATCCGCGGCCCCCTGTGTTTTGCTGTTATGCTCTAAAGGTCCGCAAAAGCTTCCATCATGATACTAAGTGGCTAGGCTACTCGGGTCACTTATTTGGATAGTATAAGTTCCCCTAACTATACATCCATGACCTTAAATAATTAAATAAAACCATGCATGAGGCATGAAGACGCTCAGTGTCGACGTCGCGCCTGTTGAGTGGGGTTGGATCTTTGACGAATCCGTTCAGTTGCCTCCTTCTGCGGTGTGGGGAGCTATTATTATTATTTCGTGAAAACAGAGCCTACACTGGAGCGAACGAAAATAGATTTCACAACAACATTTTCAACAACAGCTTTTTCGTTAAGTATTACCATTTCTAAACAGAACTTTTTGGTGTTTCCAAAGGTCAAAATATTAGGTTATTATTATTATGAAAATTATGCAAACAGGGGAGTGTGAAATTTGGCACAGTTAAATTTTATACGGATAAGGAGCGAGCTGTCCCAATATTTTTTATAATCATTATTTAAAATACATTAAATTAATTAAAATAGCTTTACACGCACCATCTTAGATTAATAAATAACTCACTACCATGTATTTGATACAATTTTGTCAAATGTTGACTTTGTCAATCTGTCTTTCAAACAAACAATATAATTACCTACACTTTAATTTCATATCTCTAAGTGGCAAAAGAATCCTCATTTCGACCAGTAATATAAGAATTTTATGGCCTTGTATTGGCCTTATCTTGCCACATAACGTATCATAATATTGCAATTTCCATGACTTCAATGCCAAATCCCAGAATAAGGTACATAATATGTATGTATTATAAATTCCGTAAAAATAGCCAGTACCTATACCAATAACTGTAGCAAAATAAGTTTCATGATGTTGATGATTATCTTAAGTCTTTCTTATCTTTAAATAATTATGAAACAACAGCTACTTCATGACAACAAAAATCCCTCTCCTTAGAAACTCTAAAGTGGCAATTAAACTTGGATTTACTTTGCCATAGTCAAAGCAAACATTTTCCGCTGAAATCTTTTAAGCTTTGTGCATTGCTGTGTAAAATATTCTTGTGAAACTTCACTATCTTGGTATTAAATTGTACAGTCTGTTTTATTGCGGAAATATTTAATGTGTTCGAATTTTGTTGCATTCAACGAATATCTTATTTACCTACATCGATTTCGTCGACTGCAAATGTATAAAAAAAGACGTCCTACTTTCATGATACATACTTCCTTATATTTGTAAGTAGCTATGTAAACCCGTTAATTGACATTCATTTTTAGGGTTCCGTAATACTCAAGGAACCCTTATAGTTTCGCTCTGTCCGTCCGTCTGTCTGTCTGTCTGTCTGCGTCCCTAGTTTCAGCAATTATGAATGTAAATGGATGAAATTCGGTATAGTTGAAGACTGTGTATAGATCTCGGTTTTGGTATCATAAAATAATAATAATTTTACATTTCAGGGGTGGCTCTCCATACATGTGAAGTGGGGATGAAAAAAGTTTTTTCATTCTACGCTACGCTATCGTTGAAAAGTTCTTTAAATATAAAAGCAAGGATTCATTCATGACTTTTTTACAAATTCATCCATTTTCGTGTAATCAGCCTCCAAAGTGGTATACGAGTATAAGATGGTCCCTGGTATTTCTAAACTATGAAACTTAGAAACTTGCAATTTTCCATGCTAATAGATTATGCTAAATACTCTTTAGGAAAATTATTTTGCACAAAATCGGACGGTAACTTATTAATAAAAATGCACACAGTACCTAATATGAAAATATTATATTAAAGTATCACCGTCTGTGATAGTTTATATGTTTATATATCCTATAGCATGGATAATATCCCTATATATAAATGTAGGGGTGGGTCCGCTACGGTGTAACATTAAAAATCGCTCAACGAATGCTCAATCAAAAGAGGTATCTCAGACGAAAAAAATACTGTAATATTTGAATTAGATAAAATTCATTTATTTATTAAAAGTGACTAAAAAACTGTGTAATGCAAAATAATAGCAAATTAATTAAAGGTCATTTTTGAAATGAAAGTTGATCTTCATAGCCGTAAATAATTATGTAAATGATTTATGAAGTAAAGTAAACACTTATGTAGTCAAATGTAGGGGTGGGTCCGCTACGGTGTAACATTAAAAATCGCTCAACGAATGCTCAATCAAAAGAGGTATCTCAGACGAAAAAAATACTGTAATATTTGAATTAGATAAAATATTGCTTGTTATTAATAATTAGATGTAATATCTCTATATATATATATATATATATATATATATATATATATATATATATATATAGAGATATATATATATATAACGTATATATATATATGTATATATATATATATATATATATATAACAATTTATATATAGGGATATTATATCTAATTATTAATAACAAGCAATATTTTATCTAATTCAAATATTACAGTATTTTTTTCGTCTGAGATACCTCTTTTGATTGAGCATTCGTTGAGCGATTTTTAATGTTACACCGTAGCGGACCCACCCCTACATTTATATATAGGGATATTATCCATGCTATAGGATATATAAACATATAAACTATCACAGACGGTGATACTTTAATATAATATTTTCATATTAGGTACTGTGTGCATTTTTATTAATACCAGCAAACTAGCAAATGTAGTCATTTTTAAGCTAATAATATAATATGGTTTTCGCTTGCCAATGTCAATTCGCAAATTAAGAGCCGTTACGTCTTACAAGTAAAAAAAAACACAGATTTCGTGCTACACGCGGCTATCGAGCATATTGGAAATGAATCTACGGAATTCGAAAAAACTTGACTTATTTTCAAAAAGGTCGCTAAAACTCGAGAATGGCTAGATCAATTTGGCTGAAAATTTTGGTCTTGAAATGATTGTGGTAGTTCAGGGACGGTTAAAACGGTGAGAGATATTGGAACAATTGCGGGGGAAAATACTGATAAACCGTTCACTGTGTTCAATTTGTCACTCGGCTGTCAAATATTTATAGTTGCGTTCAAGTACCTGTTTGATTATTTATTTATTTCAGTTCATATTTAAGACAGAAAAAAGAGTGTCGGGACAGCTAGTGCTAAATGAATTAGATTGTGTTCGAAACTACACATAGACAGTACCTATTAGCATCAATCTTTATCTAGAAATTCTCTAGATATTATCATGTTTATCTAAACCTTTATAAAATTGGCTGTATGCCAGAAGTACAATGCGGGGTGAGACAATGTTACCTAATTTGAAACAACAGAAAAAACTTGAGGAATAAAACGAAGGCGTCGATTTGCATGTGAAAATTTTTGTCTCACATTAAACGTCCTAGAAAAACTTGTATCAGTTAATTGACTTGTAAGTAGTGAGATCGAGGAGATTATGTATAACAAATTCTACAAAGCAAAAGTTTGTTTAGAGAATAGACAAGCATAGAATCATTTTCTATGGTATTGAAAATCACATACTAAAACCAAACCTAAAACTTTGTCATAGATTGAATGAAATTACGGTTAAACTAACTACATCCTGTATTTATAACAACTTCCTTGGGCCTTTAATGCCCAATAATCAATTAAAGAGATTAATCTATCCATGTTCAAACGAGCCAACAATTTAGCCGTTTCTTATGAAAGCGAAATTATTTCAGGCACAATCATAAATAAGCTTGTCCGTGCATTGATTAGGTCGGCTTTCCCGAGCGTGTCACACGCAAATCATAATTATTCGGGTTGTACGCGGTCGATAGACCTTAGCTTGAATTATAAAAATATTACATCTTATTAAAACTACGCGGGCGGAAAGGAGTTTTAGAATCGGTGAAAATATGAGATATTTTATAGCTTTAAAACTTCCCATAAATTTTTTCTTATTGAAATGCATCATACTTTTCTGTATTGCTACGTGTGCTGCTATGTATAATACTACTATGTAATAAATATCATAATCACGGAGTAAAAATATCTACTAGCAGAGGAACAGCTTTCATAGAACGTTTAGCGTCAGTAAACGGTTATTGAGAACGTCTTATTGGTACCGACACACTACAACTCAATACTCTAAAAAATATATTTTGTCGTCCGTTCCGTTGATAATTATATTATTTTACCTCGGACAGTACCTCTATGCCGACGATATAAGGATCACTCTCATAGAAACTCTGACGTAAAATAACTCGACGAAGAATGGACTATAATCAGTGACAGACATCACATATCATAAAAACGCAAACACGGAATTTGAAAATTTTGACGTCCAATTCCACAGTCCACGAACTTACCGGTTTATAGGCGAATCTTGGACACACCGTATACTTGTAGTAGTGCAATCAAATCAAAAGCTAACAGTGTAGCTGTTAATCTATGCTATCTGCTAATCTATGCTATATGCTATCTGTTAATCTATGCTATGTAATCTGTTTCATAAGGTACTTACTCAAAATTATACACACGTAATGGCCCGCATCATGTATGTACCACAGTCCTCACATTATAGTAACCAGAGATCGCCCTGTGATCGAAATTCAACCATAATTCATCAGTTTTTGCCCCTCCCTCCCAAACTCCCACCCTCCCTTCTCAAAATTACTCTTCTTATACTAATCAAGAGTACCATTATAGTTTTTTACAATTGTCCTGTTTGAAGTTTGTACCAAATAGATATTTGAAAGTGTGTATTCTTTATATGAAAACAACAGCACAAAATATATTATAATCATAATCTTATGTTTTGTATATTGACGTATATATTATAGACGAAGCATGTTGAGGCAAAAAGTGTCTCCAGTTAAATGACCCCACTTTTGAGATTTTTGGGTCCATTTTGACATTTTGACATTTGAAGTATGGTGAAAACCAAGATAGCATAACTTTTAATATATGAAGGTTAGTTATGTCAAATATACGTCATAGCCTATCTTGAATTTTGAAATCTTTGGTTTTGTACGTTGAAAGCGTGCGAGTGGAGCAAGCGAGCAAAAATTTCTCTAATTTCGCAGGATAAAATTGGATAAATCAATTATTTTTTCAATCGTTTTGGTTTAATTTGTAACAAATACATATCTGAAAGGGTTTATTCTTTGGAATAATAATCAACAGCACAAAATAGACCATAGACTACTAAATATTAGAAATAAATATTATGTTCTGTACGTTGAAAACGAGCGAGCGGAGCTAGCGAGCAAAAATATCCATTATTTTATATTATAGGTTTCTATTTGATAAATCCCTATGGACCAAATAATTGTCACACACTGTCGAATAGCTTTACTAACTCGACTTCACTTGTTGTTTACACATAGTTGACGTCACAGTACGTCATTGAAACGAGCGTTTTGGCAGTCAATTCAAAGCCAAGAAAAATAAATTAGACTTTAATGGGTTTAATCGAGAAAAAAAGACATTAATTAATTTATTTTTATTTTTATGTAACTCGTTCGTCTCAATCTTTAAATATACGCAGTTTTCAAAAATTTGAAAATACCCTATACCAAAAGAAGCCGCCGCTACCCGCCGCTTTATTACAAAAAAATATTTAATTTAAATTGTATTTTTTGCATGGTACATAACCGCAAAAGTATAGTTTACAGAGCGTTTAGTATATAAACAAATTATTGACAGGCTGCTGGATTTGCAGACTGGACCTAAAAATAGGTCCAGAACCGTGAAAACGTGATTTTTGCTTTACGTATTCATAATTATTATTTTGCCTCTTAGATAGAAAAAGAAAAAAAATGTTGTGACAGATTGAGAAACGTCAACGTGTAATAAATTATTATAACAGACGCATGAAATTAACATGAAATTTTATTTTATTAGTTAAAATAAAATTTCACTCATGTTTTTCATGATGGAACAGAACGTCAAAACTCATAGGGATTGACAATAATGAATCGACCATAAATAATCATAATATTATAATTATCATAATCGATATAGTTTTGACAATTCAAATTCTCGTTTTTGGTGGACGACGATTCGAAAATCGATTTGGTTTCAACTAATAACTTTCTCCATGGGACAACAATATCGACAAAACTTCTGACGGGTACAACACTACAAATTTCAAACACAATGTGTTCAAACTGTCTTTAGCTTCGACTGGTTTCGACAAAGTCATCATCAGGTGTCCATCATCAGGTTTGGTTTATAGATACACACTTCGAGTGTGTATCTATGAACCAAATCCATGGTAGTGTGTGTTGCTGATATTTTCATTAATTTCATGTATTTCTAAGCATTATTTTAAGAAATTAAAGCTGTTCGCACGCCTTCCTCAGCATAAACTTTAACTGTGCCAAATTTTACTCTCATCCATACGCATGATTCTCGTAAAACTGTACTTAAAATTTTCTATGCACGTAATAATATATAGATTTAATATACCTAAATTTTAAACTAGCAATTCGCGATTTTACTATGTGTCTATTATACAAAATTTATGACGCAAACACATGAAAAATATCAAAGATAAAAAAGCTGTCTTTTCACTGTAATCTGGTTTTATATGAGATGGCACCATCTGGGCGGAAACAATCTTGTCCTATCATGAGCAGATGTTATAAAATAATAATAAAAAGTTCATCTCACAGACACAATAAACACACAATTCATAATCTTTATATATACTTAAAAAACTTCTGTGTATGTATTTGTAAACGAACTTTTTAAACGGCTGCACCGATTTTGATGAAATTTTGGTGTGTGTTCAAGTCGATTCGAAAATGGTTTACATTTACAATTTGGTGTACTAGTGACCGGTTTCAATAACCTATCTACCAATAACTATTTCTTAAAAACGTCGTCATTCAATAATTTGCCGGTTTTTTGCGAAACAAATTTGACGTTGCTAACAATTAGTTATTGGTAGATAGGTTATTGAAAAGGGCCGTAAATTATGTTTTATTATTTAATTTTGGTAAGTAAACATTTACAAGTACAATGTTTACGCCCAATGAAGTGGGCATGGGACAGCTAGTATTTTATAAGTCAGACAGACATATAACTTCTGATGTTATTTTCTTATTTTATACAATTATTCATATACATAATCATATTTTTTTTTATATATTTATTTAACAATTTATTGCACACAAGAAACATTTACAACATTACAATTTACATGGACAAAACGACACAAAGGTCCTGTTTAATTTTATAACAGAAATTTCTTCCAGCAGCCCTACGGAGAGAAATGGGATAAAAGATAGCAGACGGAACGTGCACAAATACAAATAAAATATAATTTGTAATAATATATACACTATCAAAATAATAATATAAAATACAATCGGAGATACTATAAGTAATATATTAATATGCCTATAATAGATAATTACTATATTATGTATACTAAGGCGGGTCAATAAGTCCGTGACTTTTTGAATTTCTAACCTCCTTACTGAAAAAGCAACACTACTCCTGTCAACAGGCATCTGTCAGTTGACTCCTATCAAAATTTGAACTTGCTGCGTCAGTTAGTTTGTGTTTTACAGCTATCTTTATCAGACTATCCAGTAACTTAAGGAAACAATGGAAAAAAGTGAATTTCGTGTGCTTATTAAGCATTATTTTTTGCGAAAAAAACCATTACCGAGACCAAGGCTAAGCTTGATAAATACTATGGGGACTCTGCACCATCGATTTCAATGGTAAAAAAGTGGTTTACTGAATTTCGTTGTGGCCGTACAAGCACTGAAGATGCCGAACGTCCTGGACGCCCAGTTGAGGTCTCTACACCCGAAACAATCGAAAAAATTCTCGATATGGTGTTGGCCGACCGAAGATTGAAAGTGCAAGAGATTGTGAAAGCCATAGGCATCTCGCATGGCTCAGTGGTTTCAATTTTGAATGATCACTTGGGTATGAGAAAGCTTTCCGCAAGATGGGTGCCGCGTTTGCTCACAGTCGACCACAAACGCAATCGTGTAACAACTTCACAGGAAGGTTTGGCATTGTTTAATCACAATATGGAGGAGTTTTTGCACCGTTTTGTAACCGTGGACGAAACATGGATCCATCACAATACACCAGAGACCAAACAACAGTCAAAACAGTGGGTTTCTAAGGGTGAATCGGCGCCAAAGAAGGCCAAGGTGGGTTTGTCAGCCAATAAAGTTATGGCGACTGTTTTTTGGGATGCACGTGGGAGAATCCACATTGACTATCTTCAAAAGGGAAGAACAATTAATGGGGAATATTATGCCAACTTATTGGACCGCTTCAATGAGGATTTGAAAAAATACCGACCTCATTTGGCCAAGAAAAAAGTTCTTTTTCACCAAGACAATGCAAGGGTGCACACATGTGCAGTTGCCATGGCAAAAATCCATGAATTGGGCTATGAATTGCTCCCACATCCACGCTATTCTCCAGATTTGGCTCCGAGTGACTACTTCTTGTTCCCAAACCTGAAAAAATGGCTCGGTGGAAAAAGATTTGACTCCAATGATGAAGTCATCTCGCAAACAAAGGCCTATTTTGAGGACCTCGACAAATCATATTTTTTGGAAGGGATAAAAAAATTGGAGAAGCGTTGGACAAAGTGTATAGAGCTCAAGGGGGACTACGTTGAAAAATAAAATTATTTATTTATCAAAAAATCTGTGTTTTATTCCAAAAGTCACGGACTTATTGACCCGCCCTCGTACTTATATAATAACGGTATTCATATGGATTGATATTCAAGGTAGTGCTCTTTCAAACGTTTTTTAAAAATAGTTATGGTGGGACTGTCACGAACGGTGTGGGGGAACGAGTTCCATAACCTGACCGCATCAACAGTGAATGAGTAGGAGTTGAAGTTCGAGCGACAGAATGGAAGAAGGGAAAGATTTGTTCTAACATTGCACCTACAAGGGGTATCGAGGGATCGAGAAAAGTAAAATCGTTCGAGAAGATAGGAAGGAGATATGGGTTTATATAAGATATTTTATAGTACACAAAGGATATAGGGCTTGCGACGAAGATGAATAGGGAGCCACTTGAGTTTTAATGGAAAATCTGATATGTGGTCGAACTTTTTTTAAACCAAAAACAAAACGGATACAGAGATTCTGCAAGTGTTCTAGTTTTGTTAACAGCTCCGATGTAACGTCTAAGAAGCAGGAGTCGAGAATAGGGAAAATTGAGTGTCTAAACAAAGTTTTGGTGTGCACAAATTGCACACCAAAATTTTCCTTGTCCAAACAAGGAAAATTTTGGTGTGCAATGGCAAAAAGTTTTGGAGCCTCTTCAAAATGTGCAACGAGTAGTTGTCTTTCTGCTCACTTCATTAACCTGAGAATTCCAACGAAGATGGCTATCTAAAATTAACCATACATTTTTAGCCGATTCTGATTAATCAATAGTGGCACCATAATATATGACTCTAGGCACATTATGTAAACTTTGGGTCATATATTTTTCTGCCTATGATCATGACCTTTGATTTTTTCGGATTTACCAGCAGACCAAAAGATCTAGCCCAGACCGCTATGGGCTGCAGGTCAAAATTTATACCAGTAACTGCAGAATTAATGTCATCGATGTGTGAATGATGATGAAGTTGAAAGTCGTCGGTGTAAAGATGGAAATTAGCGGTGATTAATGTGAAAATAATATTAATAAAAATAGAAAACAGGAGGGGAGAGATTACACCACCTTGGGGAACACCCACTACAATAACACACCAATCCGAGGTAGTCTCATCATAATGGGTGAGTCCATTATGATGAGACTACTATGCGAGCGTCCCCGAAAATATGTGTCAAACCAGTCTATCACTGAGGAAGGTACGTTAAGGGAGCAAAGGACAGAAAGGACTATGTTAAAGTCTACAGAATTGAACACACTGCTAAAGTCAGGTATGTTAGTAAGTCCAGAATAGAAATAAATTTATTGTTTGTTTCCTGCACAAAACTAGTCTTAATAATTTAAAATCAAAATACTATTAGAGTTAATTTGATCCTCGGAGCCTCCTTTTTCTAATCAGCACAAAATGGCGAATATATCTGTTAGAAAAATGAATCAGCCCACGCAGAGACGCAACGCTACGCTTAAAAAAATTGATTCAACATTGAACTTTATTCACTACACAAAAAGATTTCGATAGAAGAAAAGACACGTTTCATTGCAAGAGTGTCGCCACGCTATGTAGCATGGTGCAGCTCGAAATTCAAACTCTTGTAATGAAACGAGTGTAGTTAACAAAGTACAATTTAGAATTTCGCTATTTTAAAAATGCCGTGCTGCGTCACGTCTTAAGTCGTCGGTGTGAAATGACGCTAACTGTTTAAAAAGTTTAAAACGCGTTTAAAAAGTAATTATTTTTTAATCACATGCTCAAACAAACATAATGTTAGACTAATTAGTTTTAAATGAGAGTTATTATGACGAGAAAATAATCAAATTAATAGACACTTCTCTATTTTAGTCTACAACCATAGTGTTGATAAAAGCTCTCAATACTTCAATAAATGACCTAAGCCCAATAGAAAACGTGAGGCGACTAAATAAAAAGGGCCCCTTCAAAATAGGTGAAGCAAAGTAGAGCAGAGACCTACCTAATTAACTTGAAGACTCACACGCCGAGGGTTCTTATAACATTGATGATGTGTGTTGTGTTTACTTTGTTTATTATCTTGTATGCAAATAAATAAAATAGAAGGTTATGTTTGTAATTTTATAATCAGGTATCTACTAAAAATAACTTTTTTAAAATTTTTGTCTATCTGTCCGTCTTTTTATCCCGGCTAATCTCTGAAACGGCCGGACCGATTATGACCGAACTGGAACCAGCAGATTGCTGTACATCAGCAATCTGCCGGTAAAGAGTAACTTAGATGTCTTTTATCTTTAAATAGGCTTCCATTTTAATTTAAGAAAATAGTTCCACTAAATCGAAGTTGCGGGCACCACCTGCTTATAATATATAAGTATTATTTTATAGATGTATGGATGCTTTCACACCACATTAAATCTATTACCATGTTTAGTTCTTGAAGTTCTTGTGCTGCGGATAAAAGTAGACACTAGTTGATTTAAGAAACAAAAACATACTTAATAAGAGTTTTTAATAAAATGAATACGTATTTTATCATCTATTAGCTGGTGCCTGCAACTTCGTTTGCTTATAACTAACGGAAACGTAACTCTTTTTATTTTAAGACAAAGTAGTCTATGTTAATCTTTATAATTTGCCAGTAAAATTCCCGTGAAAATAGGTCCAGCCGTTTCAAACAAACAGACAGATAGACGGACAAACATAAATTTTAAACATTGTTTTTAATGCAAGTACTGTATATACTTTCAGTAACCGAGCTTTGCTCAGAGGTCTAGTAAATTTAATAAATCAACAGACAACGATTTCAGTAACGCGTCTATTTCGGCTCTCCTACTCTAATGGCATCTTGGATAATCTAAAACAGGTAATCGCTCTTATCCTTCCAACTACAGACCAATCGCTATAACCTCCCTCTTCTCAAAGATAATGGAATCCATTATTAATAGCCAGCTCCTTCGATACTTAGACGTTCAGCAGTTGCAGTACGGGTTCCATAAAGGCCATTCAGCCGCAAAGGCTGGTGATCTATTAGCGAACCTGAATCGTTGGGCACAGGCAATCCAATTTAAGGGAGAGGCATTGGCTGTCAGTTTAGACATAGCGAAAGCGTTTGATCTGGTTTGGCACAAATAGCTTCGTTTGAAGCTTCCTTCCTATGGGCTCCCCGAGAAATTATGCAAGTGGGTCACAAGTTTCCTAGGAGAGGAGAAGCATTAGGAGCTTAGTCGAAGGTGAATGCTCTGATTCTCTGTCTATCGATGCCGGTGTCCCACAAGGCCGTGTAGGCGCCTACCCTGTTCATACTGCATATCAATGATATTGATGACAGCCGAGAAATGTTCGGGCAGCCGATATACAAGGCATCACACTTTACATACCGGCCACCCGAACATTTCTCGGCAAAACGTCATTGAGAGTCGAAACGAACTTGTTTCTGAAATTGAGATTTATTTGGAGAAAGTCTCTAATGGGGTAGACTTAAAAAGTTTGCGCGTTCACCGTTAAAAAGTAACCGATGGTTGTATGTCCTCATTTTGAAAGCACCCATCATAACTGTCTCCTCCAACATTGGAATACTTGGTTATAACATATCGAGCAAGGTCCAGTTCCGATATCATCTGGAGGGTAAGGCCAAGTTAGCCTCCAAGAAGCTTGGTGTTCTAAACAGGTCGAAGCAGTATTGCAGTCCGGTCCAACGCCTGCAACTCTATAAAGCGCAGGTTCTGCGTCACATGGAATACTGTTCTCGTCTCTGGGCAGGGGCGCCAAAGTAACAGCTTCTCCCTCTGGGCCGTATCCAACGAAGGGCTGCTACGTAGAGATGTAGCATCGCTCTGCATCCCCTATCGGTTATATTACGGGGAGTGCTCCAAGGAATTGTTCGGACTTATACCTGCTGCAACTTATCGCCACCGTTCCAAGCGACAAAATATTTATCATCCTCATCACCTTGATGAGTGGCAGTCCTTCACTGTGCGCTTTACCCGAAGCTTATTGCCGCGCACAGTAAAACTCTGGAATGAACTGTTGCCAGAGGTATTTCCGGACCATTACCTTCAAGAAGGGAGCGTATTCCCTCCTCAAAGGCCGGCAACTGATGTGGCTCGTTTGCCCTCTAATTTTTTTTTTTTTTTTAATGGTATACTGATCTGAGCTAAGCTGTTTTAGTCTACGTGGTTGTATATTTAGATTTTAAAACATCAACTAATCTCTACTGCGATCTAAAAAAAAGTCATCAGCTTTATCCACCTTCCGTCTAACAGGCATACAAAGTAGGTAAAGGCATCTATAATATTTCACTAAAATAATATTTTGTAGAATATCTGTTACTCATGGTATTATCAAGTTTACGTGAATTTAGTTTTTAATACTAGTTAGGTTCTAACTATGCGCGATTCATAAACTCTATATTATATTAAGGCATCTTTGTTAGCAATAATTTTAAAAATGTTTGTCTATTAACATAGTGCACAAATACAAAAAGAAGCAATAACAGTAAAAACAAAATTTAATTTTTTTAAGTGACCTCCGAATTGTCAAGCAGTGAACGAGTTGATGATGAATTACAGCTGAGAAAACTCTCGATTATGTCAAGCTTTCAAACAAAAAAACACAGGTAAATCGTTCCTTTCGTTTAGGCGTAGCTCCTAACGGACAGACGCTCAGACAGACAGATATATCAAACTTTTACACCTCTTTTTGCGTCGGGTGTTAAAAAGACAAATGTAAATATTTAGCTTAAGTGAAATAGAGAATATTTCGTAGTTTGTGTAAACAGTTCGTCGACAGAGAACAAAGATACAAGAAAACTTGTGTTCAAATTACTATTTCAAGTTACTTACTTTTTGTAAGCACTAGGTATTCCTAGTGCTTACATGCTTGATACCCTTTAAGTTCCTTTAATGCCAAATTACAAGACAATCTTAAAAGGCTTGAAAAATTATAAATATACACATATAATGGTCAGAAAGTTTTGCCCACTATTTTATTGTAGTCTTTAATAGGTCATAGTGCGTTCTACAAAACGAGTTTTCGTTGAAGCCTATGCCAAGTTTACAGTGCATATTCATAATGAAATGGCTTAAAAATTGTTTGCCCACACGTCACCAATTCCAAGTTTTTATTTTAATGGGAGGCCTGCACGCTTGTACTCGACGCGAAGGCGCCGCGCACTGCGGTAGCGGCACCACGCATGCGTGTACAGTTCAAACCAAACGCGACCTAATTGCCTAAACAATAAAGAACACATTTGATTTTACAATTGCAAGGATTTTGTCACAAAATTTGATTCCGTGGCGAAGAAAGGTGTTCTTAATTGCATGCAGTCCAAAGCTTCAAAACAAAATATAAAGTAGAGGGGACAAATTGTATTTTTCTTTATTTTCCCTTAAAATGTTGTGTCATATTGTATGGTACTTGGCCTTGTGGTACTAACCGTTTAATTTATTGAAGCAAAAGATAACATGAAATAATTTTAAGCAAAATGTACCAAAATTGTGCTACAAAAAGTGTATGCAAACAATGTGGGTTTGGGGAGTGTGACATCCCTTTAAAATACTCTGTATTGTCAATTTCAGTGCAAAGATATTTTCGGTTTTTTGCGGGGAATTCAATGGGTGACGTTGTGGATTTTGCATTTCTTTCATAAATTTGTGTTATTTCGGTTCTTAATGTGTAATATTGGTAGAATATTAACCATTAAATAATCGTTAACGTGCACAAGTGTGGGCAAGTGGTACAACTTCTGAAAACGTGCTATTTTAAGTTTCCCTCCAAAACTCCCTAGGAACTTTCAGTAAAGCTTCTACCACTTTACTGAATCTACTGACATGACTCATGGACTACACTTACTATTTATTTGGACTTTGACCAGACTTTAGACTTGACGTTTTAGGAATACGGTGTTGAAAATTGAAACGAAAGTTCTATTTCCCGCCATTTTAACTTGACACTGGCAAATGGTTATAAGCCGATGCCATATATAAATAAAAATTTTAAAAATTCCTAGAGGGCAATGACCGCTACCCATATTTTTTTACCGCTACACATTTTGCTCAAATTCAAATGCCTGAAAATATTAATGAGTTTTGTGAACATAGACCCGTGTCCAAGGATTAAGCTGTTTATGAAATCTAAATGCCAAACCCTCATCTCATTTCAGAATGGGATAGGCTAGATCATACCTAATTATTTTTAAAAGTATGTAGATTGTAGGTTAAATGTACATATTTCGTTATTTTAAAATTAACGTCGGAAAACTTACAATGGTAAAACTAATTGTATCTTTAAACATTGTTACATATTATATCAACAGTAAGATGTAACTGTCAATGTCATTATTGACATTGACAGATGTCATAAGTAAAGCCTATCGAGTTAGTTTATTTAGTTGGCCAAAAGGCTATACATAGTGTAGACGTATATATATTGTGCTAAGCATATCTCATTACATATTGTAATACGTATTCGTTGTAAGCACCAATAAAGGAGAGTATAAGAATTGCTGCTGTATTATTATCGTCACCACACGAGCGCACGAAGGACTTACAATCAAGAGGTCGTAGACCAACACATGGTGTCAGAAGTGAAAATTTAAAAGAAAACGAAAATTATGAACAAAAAAGAGGGTACGTCGAAAACTCCGGAAGATTCGAGACAATCTGAGTGTGGGAACTTAACAATGGCAGGCAACGGAGTACAGAAGCTTGAGATCTCTACAGAAATTATCAACAATAATGCTGAAAATTTCAAGAAATGGACGCAATCATTCGAGATATTTCTACTGGCGTCGGGCATGGAGAAAACGGAAGACAAAAGAAAAATTGCAATCATGCTGCATTCCATGGGAGAAAAGGGTTTAAACATATACAATTCCTTCAATTTGGACCTGAGCACTGCTACTTTCCAAGAAGTCAAGGCAAAATTCGTCGAGTATTTTGAACCCAAAAAGAATTTGACGGTGGCACGACACAAATTCTTTACGTTGAAACAGCGTGTGAACGAATCCTTGGAAAACTTTCTAATGGAATTAGAAAACGCAAGTCATGCCTGTGAGTTTGGTTCGCTACGTGAGTCCCTTGTAAAGGACATTCTCATTGCTAATATGGCCACAAACTTCTCGCAATTTCGTCAAAAGCTACTACAAGAACAGGACCTATCCCTAGAAAGAGCCAAACTCCTCTGTAGAACACTGACGATGGCGCAGAAAAATGAAGTATCATTCAATGCAGCAGATGGAAGAGAAGCCACAATATACAAGCTACACAAAAGTCGTCGGTCCAGTTCCCCCTCATACCAGAAAAGAAAAAACGCAAGATCTCCATCATGCCAAGGTCACCCAAGGTCAGCTACGCCTGGATCAAGAACAACGTCGTGTGTAAAGTGCAACACATCGCATGGTCGCCGCAACTGTCCAGCTTAGAAACACAGATGCAGGTCATGTTTTAAATATGGACATTTTACTCATTTATGTTTCAAGAAAAACAGTGTCAGGACTGTTGTTACTGGGGTAGGTAGCATAAATCTCGATGATGAATCAAGCCCCAAAAGTGCTGAGGCTGAGGCTGAGAGATTTACAATAGGGGCATTGTTCAACATTAAAAACATAAAATCACAGAATGCTAGTACAAATTTGATAAGCACAACAGACAAGTCCTGGTACTGTTCTCTTAATATAAACAACAAAAAGGTAGATTGCCTAATTGACACTGGCGCAGACATAAATGTGATGTCTTATCAAGTATTTAAAGAATTGAATCTTAAATTTGACAAGCAGAGTAAAGAAATGTGTAAAAAATATAATATATTTGCCTACAGTGGGCACAGAATACCGATAATTTCAGTGTTAAACATTTGTTGTTTAGTTGAAAACAAAACAAAACCAGAAAACATTACTTTTGTTGTAACAAAATTAAATTGTCCAACTGTGATTGGTTTACCCACTTGTATAAAGCTAAATTTAATAACAAAAAACTTTTCTCTATCAATGGAAAATGAAAAAAATGTTGAGCAAAATGTATATAATATGTATCAAAAAACTTGTGACAAAATTGTGACCAGATATAATGATGTGTTTCAGGGTCTAGGCTGCCTCCCATACGAACACAGCATCGTGCTAAAAAAGGATGCTATTCCGTGCGTTGATCCCCCTAGAAAGGTACCCTTTGCGTTGGTTGAACCGTTAAGGAAAGAGCTTCAACTCATGGAGAACATGGGAGTCATACGGAAGGTGAACAAGTGAGAGTAGGTCTCTCTGGGTGAGTAGTTTAGTTGTAGCCATGAAAAAGAATGGTGGATTGAGAATTTGCTTAGATCCTAGAAATTTAAATAAAAATTTATTGAGATGTCATTATCCAATTAAAAATATAGACGAAGTCAGGTCTAAATTGTCCAAAGCCTCTTATTTTTCACATTTAGATGCGTTTTCTGGGTTCTATAACATAAAATTAACTAAAGAAAGTAGTGATCTATGTACATTTCAAACTCCATTTGGCAGATACAAATTTTTAAGATTACCTTTTGGAATAAACACGGCTACAGAAATTTTCTATAAAACCATGATAGATCTTTTCGGAGACATAGAAGGTATAATAATTTGGTGTGATGACATTTTAATATACGGTGAAACAATTGAAATACACAATAAAAGGTTAGAAATGTTTTTGGACAGGGCTAGGCAAGTTAATTTAAAATTAAATAAAGCCAAGTGCAAGTTTCTTCTAGAAGAAATAGCATATTTGGGCTATATTTTCAGTAAAGAAGGTGTAAAAATCGATCCAGAAAAAGTTAAAGCGATAAAAAACATGCCCATACCTAAAAATATTAAGGATTTGCAGAGATTTTTAGGCATGATAAATTTTTTAGCACCGTTTATAGAAAATCTAGCAGAAAAAACTAATACCCTAAGAAATTTGTTAAAAAAAGATATGTTATGGTTATGGGATGAAAATTGTCAAAAGTGCTTTGATTTATTAAAAGAAGTCATATCTAAAGCACCTGTGTTAACTAATTATAATTGCAACTTACCTGTGATTTTGTCGGTAGATTCATCAAAGAATGCACTGGGAGCGGTCTTGATGCAAGACAAACGACCCATTGCATATAGTTCAAGAACACTTACCCCCTCTCAACAAAACTACGCCCAGATTGAAAAAGAATTGTTTGCCATACAGTTTGGATGTAATAAATTTCACCAATATATTTATGGCAGTAAAACAACTGTTCATACTGATCACAAACCTTTAATTTACCTTTTTAAAAAACCTCTTCATGAAGTACCTGCTAGGCTACAAATAATGATGTTATCGTTGCAGGGTTATGACCTAGAAGTAGTTTATGTACCTGGTAAATATATGTATATAGCAGATACTTTGTCAAGAGCCTCACTTAGTGATACATACATACCTCAGTATGAGCAAGACTTACAGTATCATGTTAATTCAGTATTCTCTAATCTCTCAGTAAGTAAGCCTTATTTAAAATTTATATTATTAGAAAGCAAAAATGATGAATCTTTAAATCTGCTCAAGTCTTATATTCAGAATGGTTGGCCAAGAAGCAAAAATAAAGTAAGCTCTCTTGTGAAACCATATTGGAACATTCAAAATGAAGTACATATAATGAATGACTTATTATTTAAAGGCAATAGGCTTATTGTTCCAAAGTCCTTGCAAAGACAGATTTTAGATAAAATACACTGTGGTCATTTAGGTATTAATAAGACACTAAACATCGCTAGAGAAACAGTTTATTGGCCAAATATAAACGCGGATATTAAGAACTTAATTGATCAATGTTCCGTCTGTGCTAAATATAGATCAAATCCACCCCGTGAACCGTTGAAATGCCATGAGATATCTCATCTTCCATGGGAGAAGGTAGGTATAGATTTATTATATTTTGATGGAGAAAATTTCCTTGTCTGCATGGATTATTATTCCAAGTACATAGAGTTAGCTTCTTTGCATAAGAATTACACTGTCGATAATGTTGTTAAAAGTCTAAAATCGTTTTTCGGTCGACATGGTATACCCAAGGCATTGGTGTCTGACAATGGTCCACCATTTAACTCCTGCAAATTCAAGTCTTTTCTTGTTGATTGGGATGTAGAACACATAACCACTAGTCCGTACTGGTCGAGATCTAACGGCCAAGCTGAAACCGGTGTTAAAATTGTTAAAAACATATTACGAAAATGCAGAGAAGATGGCTCGGATATACATTTGGCGTTATTACACTATCGCAACGCTGCGAAGGGAGATTTTCCCAGTCCGGCCGCATTATTAATGTCTAGAAACTTGCGAGTAAATTTACCAATTCTTAACAAAAAATTAAAACCTAAAATTGTAAAATTTTCGACATTTGAAAAATGTCATAGACAGAGCAGAGACAAAATGTCTTTTTATTTTGACAGGAATGCGAAGCATACATCTCATGAGTTTCAGCCGGGAGATGACATTTACTTCAAAAAAAATCCTAAATCCTTTTGGTCTCCGGGAATAATTAAAGAGAAATTAGGATGTGGTAGATCATATTATGTTGCGGATCCAAACGGTGTTGTGTATAGGAGGAATAGGGGACACATTAGACCTAGAAAAAAGAATTTAAAAGAAATAAATCCTCCACCTTCTTTTTATGGCGATGGCAGCACAATCAATATGCCTCCCATGCAGGAGAGTATAGATCCCATGAGTTTAACACAACGCGGAAACGGTCCCGTTCAAAATTGCATTAACGATGAGAACTGTGTTCCTATGGAGAGTCTAGAAAATACCGGTTACGTAACCAGGTCTGGTAGAAGTGTAAAGCGTCCTAAATTGTACATGCATGAGAAATTTGAGTAGATAAGTAATGTATTTGTTATTAGTTATGTACCTATATTTTTAGTTTGCTTTTATACTCGAAAAGGGAGGTGTTACATATTATATCAACAGTAAGATGTAACTGTCAATGTCATTATTGACATTGACAGATGTCATAAGTAAAGCCTATCGAGTTAGTTTATTTAGTTGGCCAAAAGGCTATACATAGTGTAGACGTATATATGTTGTGCTAAGCATATCTCATTACATATTGTAATACGTATTCGTTGTAAGCACCAATAAAGGAGAGTATAAGAATTGCTGCTGTATTATTATCGTCACCACACGAGCGCACGAAGGACTTACAATCAAGAGGTCATAGACCAACACAAACATAAATTCCAGAAAATTTGTTACCAGGTAATATTTATGTAGATTGGTAGCAGTATTATTATTTTAACATTTCAGTAAATTTCTACCCGTTCGAAAAAAACATAATTTGAGATTTCCTAAATAACACACCTACAAATTTTAAGTAATGATACTAAAACGTGTTCGTAAACTATCTTATAGTTATCAAAAGTGCTTAGTCGTAACAATAATTTATTACGATGTCCCATTGATGTTAATCTGGAATTAAACTTTCAGACACCACTTTAAGTTTAGAATTACTTTGGTTTTCAGTTTACTCGTTTATTAGAATTAACTTAGGAATCGTTAAAGTAACTTTGAATTTAATGAATGCGTATATTCAAGTGACCGTTACAAATAACACTTTAATTACTCACGCTATTCCCAAGCTGAGGAGAAAGTAATGGACAGCGATTTTTATAGCCTCTTTATTGATACAATATAATTTAGGCAATATTATATTTTACTATCTTCATGCATATTCGTATGTTGCTAATTTTATTTACATTTATTTTCTTCACTAATCGATTTACATTAAAATTTAACTTTTCCTCTTACATTTCTGTTTTTAATTTATGTCATGTCTAGCTGTTACATTCATTTCCCAGCCGTCATATTTTACATTACTCATCACTCTTTTACATTTATTTACATTATTTACATCTATAGATTTATATCCTTGGCATTTTACATTTCTTATTTATTTCTAATTTAACATTACATTATTCTCTCTATCATATTTTACATTTCTCTTTTATACCTATTGACATTATTTTCTATTACATTTATTTATTTATTTATTTAATCTATTTTTACATTACTTCACATTACATTCATTATTGGGGATTTCTATTCACTTCAATTCATTTCAATTTCACTTTACCCTTACATTTCTGCTTTAATTTATCATGTTTAACTATTATATTATTTTCCTAGCTCCATCATTCTTCTATACTATCTATCACTGACGATAGTTGAACGTGACAACGTCAACAACAACAACAACAACAACAACAACAACAATAATAATAATAATGAGGTAAAGGCAATGCGAGCTAACGCTGGTACTTGGTAACAGGTGATGAGTAATGTTTTTTCGTGCGTGCAGCCGGCTCCATCGATTTATAAGACGTTATCACGTCAAAAATATATGTATTCTATATGAATTATTTACTATTTTTATTTATTACGGACTAAAAGTTACCCACTAATGGCCAAAAAATGACGATTCCCTGCTCCTTTACCGCCCTAGGTAATTATTATTATTTTTTCTTCTGACTTGATACTAATCTCTATAGTTCATAGCTTTGAATTTTGATTAGTTTTATAAAATTTTTAGATTTTTTGATGTATTCCTTCTTTGATTTACTGTGGGTGTAATTAAATAAATAAATAATATTAATATCTATACCTATGGACGCTTCCACACCACGTCAATCTGGTCCCGTGGGAAGTTTTCGGAGAACTTGTGTTACGTGTACGGGAACAACGGAAATATTTTTATACTATACGCAAATTAATGATTTTTAATTTATTAAACACATGCGAGATACGACTGATGTTACATTGATTGATAGGTACATAAAGTTGAACGATTTTACACATCAAATACGACTGCTCGTATGTTTTATTTTTAATAACTTTGAAGCAAAAGACACTTGAGCCTAGTTCCAGCACATAATAGCTTCAAGTTCGTTAAGTTATCGGACGTGTATTGAACTTTTCTGACCTCCATTAACGGAGATTGCGGGAATATTACACAAGTTTTCTCATAACATCGCCCGAGTATGTTACTGAGATTCGAGTAGCTCAAAGTAGGTTTGTTTAATTCCTTTCCTTTTCCTGTTTTTACCTAGCCTAAAATTAGGACTGTGCAAGTTTGTGAGGATATCTTAATGTAAATTTCATACTTTAAACGAGCTAATCTTGTTAAAAATCGGTTTAGCTAGGTCTTATCCCTCGAAATTCAATCCATATAAATACCGTTTTTATATATACATATAGTATTAATCTATTATAGGTATAATATAATATTATTTTAAAGTATCAACTATGTGTTTTATATTTGTTAAGTATGTATATAATAATATGTAAGTATGTATGTAATGTAATTTGAGTAAGAATATAACAATATGTCTGTCTGTATTTTATCCCATCTCTCTCCGTAGGGCTGCTGTAAGAAATTTATTTTTAGAAATAAGCAGTACCTTTGTGTTGTCTTTCTTGTTAAATTGCAATTTTATACATTTTTATTGCGTGCAATAAATTGTTAAATAAATAAATAAATAAATAATCCCTTCGAAACTACAGGACAGATATAGAGTGGAGTATACCACTGGGAAGAACATAGGCTACTTTTTTTGTACGCACGAAGATGCGGGCAACTAATACAAAATGTAACTCCAAAAAAAGGTATAATCATTAATCTTCCAATCAACAGTGACTTCATTTCAATCGATAGGGTTCGTTCGTATAGAACTGGGCACGGCCTAGACCGACAAGGTCAGGGCTACTTCAGGTCATTTCACTTCACCAAAGTAATAAGACTATTCAACTTATAAGAAATCAAACAATTAGCTGATTGTTTCATTCGTAAGAGATCTGATTGGTAAATATTTGGATGTATTTAAATATTTCTATAAGATGCTGACATTACGAAAATACTATAAGTATAACAAAGTTCAGATTAGGTATACCTTAGGTAAATTAGGCAATTTTAACACGCCCAATAATAAGCGATTGTAGTTGGGGCAAGAGGAAGCATAGTTCATTTTTCTTTCTGTTTCAAAAAAGTAGGAATAATGTTATTTTTATTTACATTATAACTACTTTTTGGCCTTAGACAATCTTTCCCCGTCTGAAAATAATAAAATAATAATATAACTTGTATATTTTTTTTTATTAATTGCAACTAATTTTTTACAGTTATGCAGTATGTTTATAAATATGTTGCATGAAATCTATGCAACGTTCACATCACATGACCTATTTAATGATAAAGCTTTGTCAGTAATGCCCTGACATACTTTCATTATTCATTAAAATGATGCAGAACATAAATTAAATGCTGCTATACATCAAAAGCAGGCAATTTACTGAAAATCTGCACGTATAATATTATTATCACAAGCAACATTAAAATATTGAATATCAATTCACGTTCACTCAGAAAACCAAGGTATTCAAAAACCGAGAAGTTAAGCAAAGTAATTTTCACGAATGTTATAGTATACTGGTGATTATTTATTCCGTTTTGAGTGGAACAGGGCCTGTTTTGTAAAAAAATAGAGTAAATCTTTTACCATAGTCTGTTAACCAACAACCAGAAAGTTCTCGTAATTAACTTACACTTTCATTTTACTTTTATTGAATTGTAAATGAATCGTCTTGATATCATAAATTGAGCTTCGGAGTTTGGACCAATCAAATCGCGTTTGACGTTGGTTTGACATTTATGAGAAAACTATTATGCAGTTTTAACATGTCGTGGATTGTAACTGTATTTTTGCAGGATTAATTAGCACAATCGACCGTCAGGTAAAAAGTTTACAGTAATTTTACAGCTGTTGTGAAACCATTGGTTTGTATGGGAATTTTTTTTCAAAAAATTATATAATTGGGAAAAAGAATAAAGAGTTTGCACAACACACACACAATGCGTTTTTCTTCACCTGGCTCATGGAAAATAGGGAAAATTATGGAAAATAGCCGTATAGAGAGGCAAAAGCGAGACGGCAAATCGGCCCGAAAGAGGCGTACGAGCGCGGCTCTCTATACGGAATTGCCATGAGTCAGGTAAGCAAGACAAAAAAATAAAGATAGGTAAAGTTAATAACTATCCATACCTAGTATCAAATGCAAACCCAATGTCTTAGTTTCAACAATGGCACTAGATGAATTTGCGAGCGAAAGCACAAAAGGTTAAAACGCATTGAATTTGTAGAGCTTAATTTCCCACACTAATTGCGTGCTTATTCGAACACAGCCTCGTTACGGCCTACAGTAGGGTTGTCTCCATTGTTTCTTTTTTATCATTCATAAACTAGCTAATAATAATATCTAGGGACGCTTCACACCACATTAACCTGGCCCTGTGGTAAAATGGAAATATATTAAATACTTTTATACTATAGATATATTAAGGTTTTTATTATATAATACATATATTTAATATACACCCATGATCCAGGAACACAGAAAGCTTTTTTTTGTTCCCTGGCGGGAATTGAACCCGCAACCTCCGGCTTGAGCGCCAACGCGCTAGCCACTGAGCCAGAGAGGTCGAGTTAATATATGAAGTGATTGTGATTTTATATATATTATGTAGAGTAACCCTAAGGGACAAGTCACGCTGAGACGAGACGAGGGACGCAATTTTTTAAGATAGTGATTCAAACTTTATTCCCGATAAAAAAGATACACGCACGATACAAGAGCGCCGAGTCGTCATGTTGTAACTTCGTTTGCTGCAAAAGTAAATCTGTCGCACGGAAACCGTGAGTTTTCGGAAATACGGAGTGGCCTTTGTATTAATGCTGGATATAAACTGTATATGTGCCAAATTTCATTCAAATCAAATCAACCGTTTTAGCGTAAAGATACACACGTCATTTATGATAATAATGAGTGTGAATAAAGAAAACTTAATACTGTATAGTCTATTGAATGAAATAAATGAATGAAAAACTCTTTATTGCACCAAAAACAAATAGGACACACAGAACATACAAAAACAAAACATAAATAAGCACAAAATGCGGTCTTATCGCTACAAGCGATTTCTGCCATACAACCTTCATAATCATGACACATGTTTACTTAAATGTAATATACTGGTAGGTGGCTTTATAGACAGGTAAAGAGAAAATTATTTGAATACTTATTGTAATTTAAGATTTCGTAATACTTTTTATAAGATATATACTATTTAGGTACCTACTTTATAATATATGTTAATACATACACAAATACTTACATATCGTACTATAGAATAATTAAATAAAAATATTTATTTTTATAGTTTTATGTCTATTCGGATTTAGTTTGCCTTTAATCGGTACAAATGTCAAAATGGCTAACTTTTATTGTACAATGTGAACACGGCTTAAGCGCTATTTACCAATGGCAAATGGCATTTTGACATATACATTAATGATTCACTGCTACCTTAACACGATTAATTACTTTCTGACGTACATGAATTTTTGCCTCAGGCGCAAAACGCCATATAACAAAACGATTGTCAAATAGACGTATTCTCAAGAGGACCAAAAGGACAGAAGTACAGCCGTCAAAATATTAAGTTTACTAGCCTTTGTACGCGATTTTGCCCACGTTCAAATAGGTTTCTTTGGACCAATTACCGGTCATGAAATTTGTTCCTACCTGACATTTCTTAACCGTATTCTACTTCTCTTTCAACTTCGTATTATAAACTTGGAAGAGCACTGTTGAGCCCTGTCACACTTCGATTTTATACTACCTGTAAACTTGCCTACATTCACCTGTCAGTTTTTAACAATGGCAATTGATCTACGTGGGATAAGTTTCCTTGAATAGACAGCTGTACCCCGCGGGCAAAAGTTAGTAGCATATAAATACTTCCATATTTATATGCTACTAACTTTTGCCCGCGGCTCCTATCGCTGAAATACAGTATTCCACTACCTAACTAACTAACTATATTTTTGGGATAAAAAGTAGCCTATATGTTTGTTTATACAGAGCTTAAACTACTACCATACCAAATTTTATTAAAATCTATTCAGTAGTTTTTGCGTGAAAGAGAGACATCCATCCGTCCCTTAGCTAATACTCGTACTACTGACATAGCCAGTATAAAACTAGTATATTGCCTATACAGTATATTGCATATCTTTGTAAATCCCATGTACCAAGTGTCCCGTAAGCATCAAGTGTGAACTCTCCTCACATAAACATTTGAACATTTGAAACCATGTTCGAAATTTATACACTTTATTTATATACTGTACAATTTCTGTTCTTTTGAGAATATGTCGTTTTGAGAATACGTTCTTTTGAGAGTATGTCGTTTTGAGAATACGTTCTTTTGAGAGTATGTCGTTTTGAGAGTATGTCGTTTTGCTACTATGGTGTTTTGCGCCGGAGCCGAATTTTTAACACACGTCATAATTAAAACATTAAAACTGCGGCAACCCTGTTAAAAAGAGATGTAAAGCGAAATAATTCCTTCCGAAGCTTTTCGAACCGTTCTGAATATTCATGCTTACTCAACATGATAATTGAATGAATTTCAATGCGTAATGACTGCTAAAGTCAGTTGTTTGTGTCATAATGCCTAACTTCTAATAGAAGTTTTGAACAGATGGCAATTCCACTAATCAATAATAATTTTTAAAAATTACTCGCACGATTTTAAGTGTGTGCGATACAATATCATGACCTGAGACTGAAACGAGACTCTTAACAGATTTAATTATAATAATCGAATCGACCTTCTGAAATATTGTTATTGCACTATGATTTATTTTTTGATAACACTTCGATTAGTACCTGAAAGTCGTAAATCATAACGAACCATAACCTACATAAAATCTTTTATTTTATCGATCAAGTGATCATAATAATTAAAATATCATTAAATACGGCGAGTCACTGTAAGGTTCCTGTCGCCTGGCACCAAGCGGCACTGCCTCGCTCTCGTCCTTCAGTCTTATAAGTGAATATTGTTGTAAGTGAAATATTTGAAAATAAATATTTAAGTAAAACTTTGAGAGAGTAATGAAAATGCCTGAAAAAATATGACGTGTACAGGCTATAGAGTACTCGTGGCAGAAGTAAAACTTTATTCATCATCGTGCCTAAAGAACATCTCTTCAAAAAGAATGGAAAATTTTGAATTCGTACAACTAACGCCAATTTTTAACTATAATAATATTACTTCGTAAGTACGGCTTAATACACAGCCATTGAACCGTGCTTTAGAAACTTAAGTTGTTAAGTAAGAATCAGTTTCTGACAGATGGCGCTTTATCCAAAACCGTGTCGTGACGTGATGCGTAACTTTAAATTTTACTTCAACAAAATTTAAAACCTTCATGTTGTTTAATCCACTTGTATTACAAAACTTATTGGTGTTCTAATAAAAAGATCATATTATTTTGTTACTTGTGTCAATGTCAATGTCGTAGTGTATATGGTGCTATCGCAAGTACGTGTACGAATCTATAATATAGATTTCTCGTTTAAAAACTTACACAACTATTTATTAAACACTGGCGGATTTGCGTTCCATCAAATCACTTTAAATATGGTCTAAGATCCGGTATAAGAAATATATTATATAATTATTAGTGAAAAGAAATAAATGATAGATAATGTTCACATTTCACAGTTCACAGTTAAATTGCACCCTTAACTGTTATAATATTATATTTAATTTTAAACTTTAACGGCCGATGGCCGCTACGGTCGCTAGCGGCCATCAGCGGCCGTGAGCAGCGGCGGTTGTCTCAAGCGAAGCTGCGTTTTATAGAAACGAATATAAAGTTTAAAATAAAGTATATGACAGTTATGCTGCTCGCCGCTCCGCTGTTATTTCGGTGTCAATCGGCCCTATGCCTAGTCCTATGCCCGGTGCCTAGTTAAATTGCGCCCTAAATTTAACTAGGCACCCTATTTGCTCTGTGTCAATATGAATATTATCTATAATTTATTTCTTATCACTAATAAATAACAGATGAGGTTATATATTTCTTATACCGGATCTTGCGTATGCCTTAATTTTTTTAAATAACTAGCTGGTGCCCGCAACTTGCTTTGCGTAGATGTAACGGAAACGGAACCCAATTTTTTTAAACGGAACCCTAAAATAAAAGTCAACATGTTACTCCTTATAACATCAGCTACCTGCCAGCGAAAGTTCCGTGAAATCGATCCAGCCGTTTCAGAGATTATCCGGAACAAATGGACAGACAGACACACAGACAGACGGACAGACAAAAATGTAAAAAATAATCGGTTGTCTGTAAAGTCGGTTTACTGACGATAGTTGAACGTGACAACGTCATAATAATAAATGGAACGCCTCAAAGCGAGGTAACGCCGCATGAGTCATGTTTTTTCGTGCGTGCAGCCGGCTCCATCGAATTATAAGACGTCACGTCAAAAATACATTTTATTGTAAGTACCGTATACTACGTAGTACTTTGATATGCATTTAGTTTAAAGCTGTATATTTTAATAATTACAAACAGAAACTTCAATTTTATCTATTTGTATAGATAAGTCTAGTTTATTTAAGACTTAAGACTAATTTGGCATAGTACACATTTTGGATCTACATGCATTTGGCAAACACAAATAGTTCTTATTCTGCTGTATAATTACGATATCCTTCAAAAGTAATACATTATTGAAAGAGGCAGTTTTCATAATTCAAGATAGTATGTATCTTTCTGTGTACTATTGTTTCGTAAGACTTTCTTGCAATAACAAAGAACATTTCTGAAATAACATAAAGGTCACTTAGGATATTCATTCCATTTACTTCTGTGGCTCAGTGGTTGAGAGCGTCAGTGCTCAAGCCGGAGGTCGCGGGTTCGAGTCCCGCCAAAGTAACAAAAAAGTTTTCTATGTTCCTGGGTCATGGATGTGTAAAACATGTTTAGTGTAAAAATTTCATATACTATATTATATTTCCGCTGTCTGGTGTAACTCAAGTTCTTGGAGAACTTAGGACGGGACCAGATTGACGTGGCTTGGAAGCGTCAATAGATTATCGTTAGTATATTTGGCTAATAATAACTTTAACCTTCTCCCCTTTAGCCTACCGAACTGTCATTCGTTGCTATTCGCTGATCTAACAAATAGGAAGAAACACTGTGGGGTTAACAGGAACAATCAATAACTACGTATTCGCTCCTCTATCCTGCTTGGGCCACCGTAATAAGGTAAATACGATGTTCGGCGTATATACGGCTACTCGTAAGCGACGATTCAAAATGTATGAAAAAGCGTGTCAAGTGTCAACTGCGGGCCTAGCAGGAACAATGGCGTAAACGTGACTTTATCGAATGAGAATTGTATGAAAATCTCTCAAAATAATGACAGCGCCCATACCAATTTCATTCGATAAAGTTACGTTTACGCCACTGTCAAATGTTCCTGCTAGGCCCCCGAATTGTCGCTGGCCACCAGTTGCGGTATAGCCCGTTTGTGCCTAGCTTAAGATAGACATAGAGAAATATAGAAAGAGATTTGCGCTTCGATTCGGTTGACCTATTTGTTTGTAAATAGGAAAACTCGTTCAATAAAAGTACGTGGATTTTTATCCAGCTACTTCAAAAATACCGTAGCGACTATCAAAGCTAGGGATGAAAAGTTTGATGCTTTTCAATTCAGAATGATGTATGACAATTTGACAAGTGTATCATCTCATTTGGATATACTGGGACACACCACCGGAAAATGCCGATGGATTGGATGCATGGATACGTGGATGTTTGTTACTCTTTCACGCAATAAATACTGAACGGATTTAGATGAAATTTGGCATGGTAGTAATTTAGGCTCTGGATTAACACATAGACTACGTTTTATCGCAGGAAAATATACGGTTTTTTTTGCGCCTACAATTTCGCGGGCCACATCTAGTGAAATAAATCAATGATATTAATTAATGAAATAAAGTTTGCTACGAGGCGGCACTGAAAATTTCGGGAATCAAGGAAGTGACACAACATTACTATTTAAAAATCTATTTATTGCTTTTCGAAGTATTCTCCGCGAAATTTGACACATTTTTCCATACGATGGAACCAATAATTGAAGCAACCATTCCATTCGGATGTTGGGGTCTCCAAAATGGCCGTTTTGTAGGCGTCCACAGCTTCTTCAGGTGATGAAAATCTCTGACCACGCAATTTATTCTTTATTTTAGGGAAAGTATAGAAATCATTAGGGCTTGGGTCGGGGCTGTACGGCGGATGGTCGAATAATTCTATGATTTCTTGCTCTAAAAACTCTTTTGTTCTGTGCGCGGTGTGAGAACTCGCATTGTCGTGATGGAGGATGATGAACGGCGGTTGCAGTTCTCTTTACGGAGTTCAGAAACGACCTGTGGCAAACAAATGTTAGCATACCATTCTGCATTAACCGTTCTTTGTCCCTCAAGAGGAATAGTCACAACATGGCCGGTTTTGGAGACAAACGTGGCCACCATTTTTTTTGCAACACTCCGTGAACGAACAATTTTTGTTGGCTTTAACTCATTTTCGAGCACCCAAACTCGTGACTGGTTTTTTGTTTCGGGTTCGTACGCGTATATCCAGGATTCGTCACCTGATACGATATTGTATACAGCATTTAGGGATCCTGCGTGGAATCTTTCGAGAGTTCTGACGCACCAAGTAACGCGAACCGCTTTTTGCTCTTCACAGAGCAAATGCGGTATCCATCGGGAAAACAACTTTTTTACACCTAATTGTTCATGCAAGATTATTTGTATTTGACTCATGCCAATGTCTAAAGTTGCCTGAATTTCGCGGTATGTCACATGTCGATCGTCCTCAATCAGCTTACGCACAGCATCAGCGTTTTCTTGGGTGACTGCAGTTTTTGGACGACCTTGACGGGGATCATCACTGAGCTTGACACGTCCACGTTGAAATTCAGCAAACCAGCGATAAATTGTGGTTTTGGATGGGGCTTCATCACCAAATGCAGAAATCATTCGGTCAACACACTGTTTTTGTGTTAAACCACTTCGAAAGTTATAATAAATCATTTCTCTAGAATTTTCTCGAGTCAATTCCATTTTCTCAACGACTAAACAAGTTTGACAAGACATTGCGACAAGACCGAGAATCATTTTTTAAATAAATAAACGGTATTCGATTTTTAAAACCAAGGAGTTTTAAATTAAAAAGATTTTAATATGACAGGGACAGTGGAAATATTCCATTCCCGATACTTTTAGTGCAGCCTATGTATTATATTTGTTATTATATTATATATAGTACACCGGTAATCAAGTAGATATATCCACGCGTCAAATTACTTTTACACCAATTAATAAAAAACCTAATTCGTAAGATCAAAATGAGTACGAAAAAAGATTATTTACTTTTTCTTAAATAAAAATGTCTTCGAAAATGACCGAGGCCATTGACTTCTGACTTCAAGCGACATGGTCGATTATCGATACTGGGTTTATATTCTGTCGCTATTAAATCGCTTATTGCTACAAGCTGCTTCCTGAGTAATTTCCCAACGACACTGCATACAAAACAAAAATAATTCATAATTTTCGATTTCTATTTTGTCGAACGTGAAACAAATAAAATATTTTATTTACATTTTAAATGGCTGACCCGTACCCACTTCGTTGGGCTTCAAACATTTTTAATGATGATGATGATAATAAAAAGTATTCTAAGTTACTCCTTATAACATCTGCTATCTGCCAGTGAAAGTCCCGTGAAAATTCCAGCCGTTTGAGAGAATAGCCGGAACAAACGGACAGACAGACAGACAAAAATTTTTAAAAGTGTTTTTTATTGTTAGTATCGTATTATATACTTTCATCCCTTTACATTTATATATGCACTATGTGAAAAGCAGTTAATCTAAATTTACAAACAGACACTTCAATTTTATTTATTTGTATTGTATATTAGTATAGATTTATAGGTGTTGTCAAATACTTCTGTCGCTTATTGATTTTGTATCATAAGTGTGAAGGTTTTGTAAAGTTGGAGCCATCCTAACATAACAAAAGCTCGTAAGCTCATTGAGTGTAACAAGCTGAGTCTGTTAACGTCAGTTCATAGCGAGCTCACAAAAGCTTCCTGTACCGACGCGTAATTACTTGTAATAGCTTCGACGAATACGTTCATAGCATGTGCGAGACAAAATATAATATGTGAAATATATTCTACCTACTATTCTTTATCTATAGATATAAAGATTAAATAAGATTTAAGAAAACACAAAAATAATTTCTTAAATAACTGTAGATGTGACTCATTTTTCTTACATTGAAATGATTTATGTCATTTTTCTGTATGTAAATAATAAAATATTTGAATACTATAAAATACCAAAACCAAATAAAATTTAAGACGTAGACGGTGTACATATCTTTATTTTCTACACCAAACGGGAAGATTATAATGTGTCGTAGCACACACATAGCCCGTGGCTCGGTTACGTATGATGCTACGACGGAGTAACGAAAACGGGAAGATTATAATGTGTCGTAGCACACACATAGCCCGTGGCTCGGTTACGTATGATGCTACGACGGAGTAACGAAAACGGGAAGATTATAATGTGTCGTAGCACACACATAGCCCGTGGCTCGGTTACGTATGATGCTACGACGGAGTAACGAAAACGGGAAGACTATAATGTGTCGTAGCACACACATAGCCCGTGGCTCGGTTACGTATGTTGCTACGACGGAGTAACGAAAACGGGAAGATTATAATGTGTCGTAGCACACACATAGCCCGTGGCTCGGTTACGTATGATGCTACGACGGAGTAACGAAAACGGGAAGACTATAATGTGTCGTAGCACACACATAGCCCGTGGCTCGGTTACGTATGTTGCTACGACGGAGTAACGAAAACGGGAAGATTATAATGTATCGTAGCACACACATAGCCCGTGGCTCGGTTACGTATGATGCTACGACGGAGTAACGAAAACGGGAAGACTATAATGTGTCGTAGCACACACATAGCCCGTGGCTCGGTTACGTATGTTGCTACGACGGAGTAACGAAAACGGGAAGATTATAATGTGTCGTAGCACACACATAGCCCGTGGCTCGGTTACGTATGTTGCTACGACGGAGTAACGAAAACGGGAAGATTATAATGTGTCGTAGCACACACATAGCCCGTGGCTCGGTTACGTATGATGCTACGACGGAGTAACGAAAACGGGAAGATTATAATGTGTCGTAGCACACACATAGCCCGTGGCTCGGTTACGTATGATGCTACGACGGAGTAACGAAAACGGGAAGATTATAATGTGTCGTAGCACACACATAGCCCGTGGCTCGGTTACGTATGTTGCTACGACGGAGTAACGAAAACGGGAAGATTATAATGTGTCGTAGCACACCCTACATCGTAGCACACGTACATCCCTTGGCGGGATTCGAACCCGCGACCTCCGGCTTGAGCGCCAACGCGCTAACCACTGAGCTACAGAGGTCGTCAAATGTGCTGTAAATTATTCTTATGTACGTTTACTGTCTAGTCAAAAAGTATTGTGAGATCAAAATCCGAAATATTAAAATCACAAAAATGCCTTTGTGTACGAAAAGCAACTTTGAAATTATTCAGATTTATTTAATAGGGTGTCAGCATATTTCAAGTAAATCGGCCAATACTTTCATAGGACAGGCAATATAAAATTGAAAGCCGTGTTGCTGAATACAGAATTCTCTTTGAAATATCGTTTTATAGGACAGCCAATTGTTGTATGCAATATCAAAAATGTATCGGATTATTGTTTCCACCGACTGCTCATTACGTTTCCTTTGGAGATTATTGTGATACAAAATGTCATTAAACTCCTTTGTACAAATCATTCTGTTCTGCAGAATAATAACAGTAACTCAAAATGATATTGTCTACTTGTCATCTGGGAGCTAATTTTATTTCCTCCCAGAGTATTAAGTAACATTAACAAAATGTCGTTAATGAAACAACAAATAACCCTCTGCCTGCTGCCTCAAATAATTGTACTCAGGTCACTCTCACGACTAACGCCCGAAATTAATAACGTATCTAAAATCTTAGATTGACTTCAATCTTAGATTCTCAAACAAAAAATGTAGGATCGTTGAAATATATTGAAATCTTGATCTCAGATAGCTAAAATGAGATTAAGATTGATTATTAGTTTCGGGCGTAAGACGAAGATAATATCTCTCAAGCTCAAATGAAACAGGCCGTTTAGGCTCTTGAGGCCAACGAAATATACATGCATACATACATACGTATTGTATACACTCGAAAAACATAACCCTCCTGATGCAGTCAGGTAAAATTTATAATAAACCAATTTTTAAGAAGTATTTGTCGCAGTCGGTTTTTGTTTTTAGGGTTTCGTAATACTCAAGGAACCCTTATAGTTTTGCTCTTTCCGGCCGTCTGTCTGTTTGTCTGTCCGTGCTTCTAGCTTCTGTAATTATAAATATAAATATTTATGTTAAAAGTTAAAAAAAAAAATTTAAAAATATTTTTTCATTCTACCCCATAGTGTGTACATGACTTTTTCACCAAATTAACTATTTTCGAGTAATCGGCCGCCAAATTGATTTATAATTTGGGGGCTCCACCACCCCCCCCAAATAAATCTGTTAATCCCGCGGGCGCCATACATTTTTCGTGATAGTTTTTGCGTTAGGTTAGATTATTGTATCATATTTTCTGGACACTACACAGGTTGATACACAGGTTGGTATATTATGACATCCGTTGCACGTGCGAGGTAATCGATTATGCAGGTTTCCGGCCAGTGACTCGCGACTGCAGTAATGTGTCAATCAATAACGTTAGTAATAGTATATCTGCATTGCATGCGATTTTCTTGGTACCGTACATTTTGCTGCCATGAAATGTAACCTGCAGATGCCCAATTTATCAAAAAGAAAATACATTTAAATCAATATGAGTTGCATGTGACTTGCATTTACGTTCAGCTGTACATTTTGCAAGTATAAAAGTTCAGTGAGTGTGTTTTATGCGTGAAAGAGTAAAGCTTCTACCTCTGTGTCTCAGTGGTTAGCACGTTGGCACTCAAGCCGGGGGGGGACGCGGGTTCGGATCCCGCCGAGGGTACAAAAAAATTTCAATCTTCCTGGGTATGTATTAAATATGTGTATAAAATAATAAAAATCATAAATGTATGTTTGTATGTATGTATAGAATTAAAGCAAATTATAAAGACTTACTCGTCATCATCGGTTTTATTTTCATATAATGTCAGTAACGACAGTAAGCTTTTTAAGGTTCCGTAGTTCACTTCTTATCACCCGTCTCTTATCATCACTCTTATCATCGTCACCCTTATGGTTTCGTCATGTCCGTCTTCGGCTTACCGTCCAAACGGTTGGTGCCAGAAAGATGAAATATTGCATGGATATGTGTATTTACTACGTCGACATAGTGCTTAATATAAAATCACGAAAAATATTTTTTTTGGGGCACCACCTCCCCTACATGTAAATTGGGGATGATTTATTTTTCTCGCGTCTACCCCATAGTGAGGGAAATTATTAGATTAGAGATTAGAGAATTAGTAGATAGGTATTTTAAAAACATTCGGCTATGACAATTTTTTTATTTAGGTATCCGTTTGCTCAAGTTAAAAGCGCATTTTTTGTTAAAATAGGGAGTGAAAAGCTATAAGGCTCGAAAAATCTGAAAAAAATCACAATGGTAGGTACTCCATTTGATGAGCTTTAAAGGAAAACTATAACGGCTATTATAGATTTATTAGTTTAGGAGTTATAGATGCCTAACTTGTAAAATGCGCTAACTTGGAAAACTTCGTTCGAAACAACGTAACAATAAGTAAACATGTAAAATATTGCTATAATGGTACGGAACCCTATGGCTGGTTCTTTTGTCAATTTGAAATTAGCCACTTTTCAATGATATATTTTTAGGGTTCCATACCTCTAAAGTAAAAAAACAGAACCGTTAAAAGATCACTGTTGTCCGTACGTTCTATTCTATCTACCTGTCCGTTCACTCGTCTGTCTGTCAAAAACGCGTATTAGGAAAGCCAGAAGATAATATCGTGTTGAAATTAAAAAAACAAATTTCTCGGGTCAAACTTCTAAGTTAAAAAAAATATACGCTAATGCCGCAAAAAAGTATATTTCCAGACTCTCAAGGGAAACGAAATTCATCCTATTGTCCTATAATAATGAAAGCAAATAATATTGTTGCTACAAATATAATAAAAATCTGAAAACTGCGCATTTGTATTCAAATCATAAAAATAGGAGATTGAAAGTATATGTCGAGTCGGTGTCGAATTTCACATTGCAGCTATTAGGTTAAAAAAAATGTGAAAGGACTTGATTAGCTTATTCCAAAACACATTTCATACGACGCATAATTTCTTATTTATAATGAAAAATGTCAAAATTAATAACTTCTCTATACAAACTTTAATCCTTGAAACTTAAACTCAAACTTAAGGACTTGATTCCTGAACTATTTATATTTTTTTTACATGGAACCCTCGGTAGGCGAGTCCGACTCGCTCTTTTTTTTTAAATGTAACACTAGGAACTACTAAAGGATCGAATGTATTGATACATACAAAACTATATGTAGTAATGTGTTCCACAGCGACCATTTTCGCACATTACAGATTCTGGCGAGTTCTGATAATGTCCATACGTGAGGCAAATGGAATTAACGCTTCTGGTAATAAATTTATACATATAAGTCCCTCGGGTTTGGTATTGCCAAAATTCGCAAATTGTGCAAAATTCGCAAATTGTTCATTATTGATCAAATCACTGGTTTTTATATTTGAAAAAAGATTCCCAGTTGGATATTATTAAATGGATTCCAAAGTAAATATACTTTTTAATGTTTTTATTGTCTCTTATATAAAATCTAAACGTTATTTAATAGAAATAACTTATAAATAAGCTGTTAATATTATGAAAATCAATTTAGCATTATTTTTTCTTTATTTAATGTCGCTTCAACATCGGAGTCATTGAAGCGACCTTAACTAAATAAATTAAAAATAATAATAAAATTATGCTAAATTGATTTTCATAATATTAACAGTTTATTTGTAAAGTTATTTCTATATTTATTGGCTGTAAGGTAAATTCTACGTCTCTTATTACTATTAAGTTTAATTATTACGAATAGAAAAAAAAGTAGGACAAAAGCAGACTTTAAAACATCCTTAACCTTTAGTCACGTAATGCACCACATTGTATATAGTTATGATTTAAAGTGAAAATTTATTAAATTAAAATTTTATTTTTAGTGTAGAAAATCATAATATTTATAAAATAACCTAGCCAAGAGCATGCCAGGACATGGGTAGGGAGGGGTCCGTTGCGCGCAATAGGTTTTCATTAAATTCTTTAGATTACTGTCCGATTTCGCACAAAATATAACTTATAAGTAACTTATAACTTAAAATTTCACTGTTGCCAATTTCAAACTCCGAGCCTTTCTCTTTCGCTTCATTCACTGAGTGTGAGGTTAAAAGACACGTCATTACGATAGCCTCGAATTCCGTTAGTGATGATAGCATCAGTCGCAGAATGATTATCCCGATTCTTGATATAACTGCACCTATCCTATTACATATTTTCAATTTCTGCGTATCAACTTGCTCCTTTCCTGATACCTGGAAATCCGCTCACATAATCCCCTTGCCTAAATACTCTCGTCCTAATTCTTTTTCTGATTTTCGCCCAATATCAATTCTTCCTTTCCTATCTAAAGTTTTAGAGCGTCTCTCGCATCATCAACTCAACAGATATATTACGCGCAACAATCTCCTTAGCACGTATCAATCTGGTTTCCGCACAGGTCACAGTACCACTACAGCCTTAGTCAAGGTGGCAGACGATATTCGATCTGGCATGGACAATAAGAAGCTCACCATCCTAACTCTACTTGACTTCAGCAACGCATTTAATTCTATTGACATCCTTATTAGTCTGTTGGCGTCTTTTAACCTCTCACCTTCTGTGATTCAATTACTTCGCAGTTACCTTGTTGGTCGTCGGCAGAGAGTTAAAATTTCTGAATCTTTTTCTGACTGGACCAATACTACTGCCGGCCTTCCTCAAGGCGGTGTTTTATCCCCATTACTTTTTGCTTTGTTTATAAATTTCATTACTCTATTTATTTCTACTTCTTTTCATTTATATGCAGACGATTTGCAAATTTATACGCAGTCAACTCTGGATGCATTGCCTGCGGCGGTGGGTGTTATGAACAGGGACTTATCGGCTATATGTGACTGGAGCAAGGAACATGGACTACTCATTAACCCCGTTAAGTCTCAATTAATAATACTTATGATACTACCGGGGATGGTCTCCAGAATTGACTGGGATACTTTACCGTCAGTGTCCATCAATGGTATAACAATACCATATAGTAAGGTTGTAAAGAATCTTGGTGTGTACTTTGATGAGCATCTATCTTGGTCTCAGCAGCTAAAAGAGATTAGCAGAAAGGTTTACTCAACGTGGCACTCCCTTAAACGACTTCGGTATGTTCTGCCGGTTCCTACTAAGGTAGCCTTAGCTGAATCGTTGTTTCTATTCCTTCTTGATTACGTGGATATTTGCTTTATTAACTTGACCGAAGACCAACTCAACAAACTTGAGCGACTCCAGAATCTGTCTCTGAGGTTCATCTTTGGCTTGCGCAAATTTGACCGCATATCTGAGTTCCGTAACAAGCTCAAGTAGTTACCAATTCGCTTACGCCGTAATGCTCGCGTACTTTCCTTTCTTTACTCCATCCTATTTGATCCCAACAGCCCTCAATATCTAAAGGAAACCTACAGCTTTCGTTGCTCCGACGGGCAAGAGCTGCGGTCCTCTACAAATCTCCTTCTTGATATCCCCATCCACCACACTAAGTATTCCCACTCCTCATACCTTGTACAATCCGTCCTACTCTGGAACTCTCTCCCTACCCGAATAAGACAAGCCAAAATATTGAATACTTTTAAATCCTCCCTAAAAGAGTACTACCATAGACTGTGTCAGATGTAACGATATGCATTTAGTGTTATATATATTATTATTATAACGTAAATTGTTTTTATTACTTATATTATTATTTAAGTGTTTGTATATGTATTATTGTGTATGTATGTATTTATTTATTTTATTTTATGTTTATAGTATCAAGATAAATACTTTTAGCGCAATACCCCTCTCCAGCAATTTGTTCCTTTCTTTCAAAGGTTGTCTGGAAGAAATTGCTATTTAGTAATAAGGCCGCCTTTGTGTACTATCGTAGTGTTTTTAGTATTTTCTATATTTGTATGTATGTGTAACTACTGATTGTGCACAATAAAGTATATTTTCATTTCATTTCATTTCATCATTAACTATACCAAATTTATTTATTTATTATTAGAAGGGCAGACAAACAGACAGACGGATAGAGCGAAACTTTAACTGAGTACTACTGAACCCTAAAAATTAAGCATAGGTGGTCCAAATAAACAAAACAAAGCATTTTGGTATTTTATAAAATCTACAGATTTGTAACAAGCCTCTGACATTTTAACAAAACATACTATACTAGATGTAGCCTGCGACTTCAACTCCGCGGGAACCGTAACTTTAACAGCTATAAAAAGTAGCCTTTGCCTTTCCTCGTGGTCTAATCTATTTACATAAATTTTGGCACAGGTCAAAATCAGTCCAGCAGTTTCGGAGCCTATTCAATGCGAACAAACAAACAAACATACAAACAAACTTTTCCTCTTTATAATATTAATATAGAAAATACAACTCTCGCAGAGTTCATATTAACCATTTCACCAAATATTTTATTCAATTTGGAATTAACACTTCAGCGAAATGGTGCAGATGTTTATGACACGTTGAATAAAACTGAATACCACATTCGGCTTTATTTCGTAACTAACTGGTGCCCGCGACTTTGTTCGCGTGGAACTAAATGGAAACGGAAACCAATTTTCAAACGGAACTCTAAGATAAAAGCAGTCTAAATTACTTTCCGACTATCACTGGCAGACAGTTCATATTATAAGGAGTACCTTATAATATGAACTGTCTGCCAGTGAAAGTCGGGCTATAATTGGTCCAGCCGTTTCAGAGATTAGCCGGAACAAAGAGACAGATAGACAGAAAAAAATATATAAAACCGCATAAACTATAATTTAGTACAAAGCTGTTAATTTGAAATTACAAACAGACATTTGAATTGTATTTATTTGTATGGATTAGCTTCATCTCAAAATTTTGTTATACCTATTTTTGATGATACTCAAGTGACCAAGTAAACCACGGGGTTTGGTTGGTCGCTTGAGTACTCGAGTGTGCTAGTTCAAACCCGGGTGTTGTCAGTAGGAACATTAACAAACAATCACATTGCGAAGACATTTACGTGTCAATAGACCGCAAAATCTACCGACCAGCACAAGGCTAGCGTGGTGAATAAGGTATAATATCTGTAGACGCTTCACACCAGGTTAATCTGGCTACGTGCTAAGTACTTGAATAACTTGTGTTACGGGGACCAGACAACGGGAAGTATATAATATTTTTTTAATTTAAAAACGTTTATTTAAGATTTTTAATTATACTCATATTTAATACACATCCATGTCCCAGAAACACAGAAAAATTTTTCGTTCCTTCGACGGAATTCGAACCCGCGACCCCCGGCTTGAGCACTAACGCGGTCAACTACTGAGCCACAAAGGTCGTTGTCAAGGTATTAGCGCTAAAATTTTAAGAGCCCTTAAGAACCGTTTTCATTTCCCATGTTACGATTTTTAGTCCAAACACATTAACATGATAGATAGTAGTTATCTGTAAACCAGGCCCGAGCTATTTGGCATGACGACAAAAGCTTATGCCAAACCGGCGCTTAATGTGTATTCTGTAAGTCATAGTAATAATTGGTAGCTTGTGCATTTAACCCTGATTAGAGCATTGTTTTGTTGTCTAGGGTTTGAGAATTTCAAATTCCTGGGACACGAGGCAGTCTACAGTCAAATTCCCGGTAATTACTGGGATTTGAGACTTTTAAGAAAAATTTTTTTTTGTGTTCTTTTTTCGTAATCCTTTTTTGAAGAATTTTAATTGAGTTAATTTCTGGTGAAACGTATTCTAATAACCTAACCTAACCAAAAGCATATCAGTACATGACCAGGAAAGCTTCCGTAAGTATCAACGCGCAATAGGCGTGTAATACTTTGAATTACTACAAAAGTTATTGTCCGATTTTGCTCAAAATAATTTTCAAACAAAAAATTTCTTAACAGTTTTTTGCATGCTTTATCAGCAGGAAACTTACATGTTTCTATCTCTTACAGTTTGAAAAATTTCTATCTCTCACACTTTGGAAGCCGATTAGGTACTGGAAAATGGTTGATTTTGTGATATAATCATCTATTAAACTTTGCCTTTATTTAAAGGACCTATTCAACTATACCTAACGAGGCACGATGGGATAGAATGAAAAAAAAATGGTATGGAAAGCCACAACAAAGACGAAAAAATATATTTTATGATGCCAGAATCGAGATCTATACACAGTAGTGTATGTTATTCCACTTATCTACCATGTTTAAATTTTTCAAAGCATTCTTCAGGCAATTTTTAGGGTTCCTTAATACACAAGAAACTCTTATAGAATCGCTCTGTCCATCCGTCTGTCTGTCTGTCTGTACGTCCCCGCTTGTACAGAAGTGTAATTATATATGGATAGAATTTGGCATAGATTATGTATAGATATTGCTTTTGGCATTATAAATTAATAATAATTTTCTATTTTAGGGGTGGAGCTCCATACATGTGAAGGGGGATGAAAAATATTTTTTCATTCTACCCCATCGTTTCGGGTATCGTTGAATAGGTATTTTACCATTTTCGAGTAATCAACCTCCAAAGTGTCTTCCCCCCTAATCTTTCCAAACTATTGGAACTTATAAGTTTCCATGCTGATAGATCATGCTAAAAACTCTATTTATTTTAAACGAAATCGGACAGTAACTTTTGAAGTAATTTGAAAAAAACCTATTACACGATGATAGTTACGGAACCTTTCATAGACATATGATATGTCGTGACATGCTCTTGGTTAGGTTATTGAGCAGATTATTCAGAAAGCGTTCCGCCATCACAATGATGGAATTCCACCTTGTTTACTCTTTCAATTAGTTGAAAATAAAAATTATTACATAACAATTTTGACAATCGTGTCTCGTCTCGAGTCTCGAACCGAAAGTCCCGGGACTTAACAACTAAAAATACGAAAAGTCCTGGGAATTCAAGACACGACTTGTCCCGGGACCCAAATCCTAATTGTTTCTCGTCGCAGAAGTTGAGTTGATCCTTGGAGTAAGTATGTACTAGGTTTGACCCATTCGATATGCATTATGACTGGTGTTACGACATATAACATACACTATTTGTTTATATGAGGTGTGATGTAACGATTGTATATTATATTGTGAATTATTTTCAAACTAGACTTAAAGTAGACCAAAAATGCAGCGCATCTCGTGAAACTGTTACTTATTTATGTACGTGAACATCAGAATTTAGTTGCGACATCCGTGATGGATAGCGGAGAAGTTGTGAATCTATTTATCAAGCTTGGCAGACAACTTATACTTCATCCTGGTAGGCCTGCCGAGTGACGACGTTTGTCCTCTTTTTTTTATATACCGACGCCATGTCGGCTTATCTTAAAAGCATATGTCAGTGTCAAGTAAAAAAGGGAAATAGAACTTTAGAACTTTCGTTTCAATTTTCAACACTGTATTCTTATATCGTCAAGTCTAAAGTCTAGTCAAAGTCCAAATAAATAGTCAGTACAGTCAATGAGTCATGTCAGTTGATTCAGTAAAGTGGTAGACGCTTTACTAAAAGTTCCTAGGGAGTTTTGGCGGGAAACACAAAATAGCACGCTTTTAGAAGTTGTACCACTTTCCCACGTTAACGAATATTTAATGATTAATATTCTACCAATATTATTAAATTATAATAAAAAAATACCATTAAGGACCGAAATAACACAAAATTATGAAGAAATATAAAATTCCACAACGTCACCCATTGAACTCCCAGGCGAAACTACGTTTGTCGTCTTATGAAAATGATAGCGTTTCTGTAGTCACGAGTCACAAAATATGCGCCAAAAACAAACATTATTATAAAATAAACATTTATTCATTAAATTTTATAAATAGAACGTATAGCTCGATTCTGCAGCACAAATATTGTGTTAATATCCGCAGCGTTTCCCCATAGAAGGATGCCGTATGACAATATACTATGAAAATAACTAAAATAAACTGAACTAGTTAGAGCATACTACAGTATGCTCATGTGCAGTCGCCAACTTGCATTTTTTGTTCGGAAGATTAATTATATCCCGATTATAAACAACAGAAGATGTTGGTTTGACATAGATATTAATTATCAATTTTTCTCTCACGTTCCATAGACCACATATTATTTCTTTTTCAAAATAAAGTAGAAACTTACAATTTAAAATATGAATTAGGTCGAATTTTTACCACCAGGCGACTAGTTTGTGTAAAGTAATCACTTTAAAGTGTAGATAAATAAATATACTACTCTTGTTGTGCACATGATTACATATATCAAAAACCTTTCTGAAAGAAAACTTAAAAGAGAGTTAAAACATATTATACAATCAATTACACGTAACATTCAAACGTTAAAAATGACACTACATTATATTTTATTAATTTAATTTGTATCTTATTGTTAAATCTGACCTTTTATTTTGACGTTTTTATAATTTTGTCTATATTATTCATTAATGTTATTTTAACAACCATTTCTAATATATTAAATATTATAATCTAAAATAACTTTTAAATAACTATGAAAAACTGAAAATATTTGCACACTATTTATGTAGTTGAATATGTCGAACTCAATAAAATATGTAAACACCTACTGTACCATATTCTTGGCAAATAAATGAATTTGAATTTTAATTTACATTTACGCTGATATCTAAATAATAAATAGCGATTGGCCGTCGTGGCACGCCTGACAGAAACATAAAATTTACGCATAACATTTCAAAAGATTGTCGACTGATACGAGCATTCCTTGTTGATTTGAATTGTTGTTGATGTGGAATCAACAAACTTTCTGATCATATCTGTGCATGTATGTTTGTTCCATCATAGCGCCTAAATAACTGATCCAATTTTAATGAATAAGGTGTGAATAGATTCGCAATAATGACCCGGATAACATAGGCTATATAATTTGTGTAGTCGAAGACTTTTGATTATTAAGTTTACAAAATGTTACGCTTAGATACATATCTATCTGATTCTTACTCCACCAACGTTTGTGAACTAAAAGCATTTCCGTGTATTGGTTGTGTATTGGTCCGTGTACATTGTTATCAGTTCAGGACTGGAAAACGATTTTCATTGAGCTTCTCTAGGCCACGAAATTCATAGAAACCTTAAAATTTTTATGACCTAATTTTTTTGTAACAATTGCAAAGATAAATATTAAGCATACGAGTTCCACAACTAACGTTATAAACAATAAAAACCTAGATAACAGGTAGCTGCGGAGTTCTGATAAATTTGAAAAAATAAAAAGAATCACAAAAATCTGACCGGAATTTGAACGAAACACATTTCGAATTTTTTAAACAAAGCAAAATTATTGATTCATTATTGCACGACTAAAGAAAAAATCATATATATATAGGTAGCTTAAAAAGCGAAGTTTTCCAGCGATGAGAACTAGCTTGATCGATTTTCCTCCGCCAAAACTCCCTGCATACTACATTTCATGGTAATTCTTACAGCCGTTTTCTAGATACCGATTATAACATATACAAGATAGTCTCGTATATAGTACAAGATTTATCATATTTTATTTAGCAACGCTTATTGCTAATAAATGTTTGTTTTTGGCGCGTATTTTGTGACTCGTGACTGTACAAAAACGCTATCATTTTCATAAGACGACAAACGTCGTCACTCGGCAGGCCTACCAGGATGAAGTATAAGTTGTCTGCCAAGCTTAATAAATAGATTCACAACTTCTCCGCTATCCATCACGGATGTCGCAACTAAATTCTGATGTTCACGTACATAAATAAGTAACAGTTTCACGGGATGCGCTGCATTTTTGGTCTACTTTAAGTCTAGTTTGAAAATAATTCACAATATAATATACAATCGTTACATCACACCTCATATAAACAAATAGTGTATGTTATATGTCGTAACACCAGTCATAATGCATATCGAATGGGTCAAACCTAGTACATACTTACTCCAAGGATCAACTCAACTTCTGCGACGAGAAACAATTAGGATTTGGGTCCCGGGACAAGTCGTGTCTTGAATTCCCAGGACTTTTCGTATTTTTAGTTGTTAAGTCCCGGGACTTTCGGTTCGAGACTCGAGACGAGACACGATTGTCAAAATTGTTATGTAATAATTTTTATTTTCAACTAATTGAAAGAGTAAACAAGGTGGAATTCCATCATTGTGATGGCGGAACGCTTTCTGAATAATCTTCTCAATAACCTAACCAAGAGCATGTCAGGACATATCATATGTCTATGAAAGGTTCTGTAACTATCATCGCGTAATAGGTTTTTTTCAAATTACTTCAAAAGTTACTGTCCGATTTCGTTTAAAATAAATAGAGTTTTTAGCATGATCTATCAGCATGGAAACTTATAAGTTCCAATAGTTTGGAAATATTAGGGGGGGAGACACTTTGGAGGTTGATTACTCGAAATTGGTCGACTTTGTAAAAAAGTCATTTATGAAACTTTACCTCTATTATAAAATACCTATTCAACGATACCCGACACAAGGGGGTAGAATAAAAAAATATTTTTCATCCCCACCATCATATATAACCAGATTTGAAATGTTTTGTTCCTTAAATATACATCGAAAGAATATCATTCGCCAACATAGTAATTTAGTATTCACTATTCGGTTTTTTTACACCCAAAATTTTGTTGTTTTGTCGCAAGTTTAAATACATGCCTTTAATGTCTCTCTCACACAAGCTACTATGCGTATGTATATAGTAGTGTGCGTGATATAGTGTTTGTAACTTTATTTTTATTAATAAAGAATTTTAAAGCGTTGCTTTAGTTGACATTTAACTAAATAGTTCACCTATTTAGTTAAGTTGAGTTCCAAGTATTCGTAATTAGCATTATGATAGCGTGTTGCCATATTAGCTACAGAAATTGTGACTGTCTCAAGTCTACTATGGCCTGGTTTCGCAGTTTACCGGCCCTAACTTGGCACTAGGCCAATGAAAACGTAGATACTTAGACTTCGCACGTCACTGCTGCGCTTTATCGATGCTATAAAGCTCATTTTTCAGACTACGCTTTAAAATTGTGCTTTATAGATATAGCAAAGAAGGACCTAATGCTATTATACTATATAGCATGGCGTTCACATTACGCGATAATATCGCAAGCATTTATAGTATATCGCAAGCATTTATAGTATATAGCAAGCTCAGTATGGTTGTGTCGATCGTTTCGCTTGCGGGACGGCCGGGGGTGACGGAGGAGGAAGAGGGAGACGCGCGATATAGCACAGCATGAACTCAGCGTATCGTATTATTTTATAGCGTATAGTAAGCCAATAATATATAGTAGAGTGCAGTGTGAACGTGTCCATAACAATGTATGGTGCGCGATATTGTTGTGCTATGAGCTTTATAATATATGCTTTTATATTATAGCGTAGTCAGAAAGCCGCTTAAATGCTGTTATACGCAAAACATACTTGATGTTTTGCGTATAACGGCATTTAAGGGGCTACAGATAGCACAATTTCTAAGATACATATTGTGTCTTTCCACCCGTAATTTGAATCTCGTATCCTCCTACTAAATAATTATAAAAATATGAAAGTTTGTAAGGATGGATGGATGAATGTTTGTGGCTCTTTCAGGCAAAAACGGCTGAACGGATTTTGATGAAATTTGGTATGGTAGTAGTTTAGGCTCCATAATATAGACTACTGTACTACTAGGTGAGATACTTTTTTTTAGCGGATGGAGCGCGGAAAAAAAAACTGATTTTTTTACAGTACCTATTTTCATACCGAATTTACTACTCTTTGAATACTGTAGTGCATTAGACGAGAGATTTTAAATATCTATAATATAATAATTATGAATGTACAGTACGACCACGACCTCAATGTCAATCGTTGTTTTTCATACATAATCTGTCATTTCCATAGAAATACAAAGATTGCCGAGGGCCATTACGTGGAATGCACATGCTCATCACAAATAAAGTTCTGGAAATAACCCAATAGTCAAAACACAAGTCGCAAAATAATTATATACCTATAAACTAGTGCAACGTCGCTAACTGCTACTTATACAATAAAGAAGGCAGCCTAAGGAAGTACCACCCTTCCGGTGTTTAGTATTGTTCCGGAGACCTACTTCAAGGTCAGCTATATATACCTAGCATTGTTTAAGGTGTTTTATCTAGAATTAAATAATAACTAGCTTTTTCCTACAGATCTGCCCGCGCTCAATTTGGTTTTGAAGTGTAACTGGTTTAGCGGCGTTGAGAGAGAAATTTCAAGGTCCCATCACGACACGACATGACTTTAGATATAACGCCACCTGTCGGAAGCTACATACTTCTTACATAATAACTTTCTAAAGTACGGCTCAATACACCGATGACGCTAGGTGTAAATTTTAATTTTTCTATTCTTTTTTGAAGTGATTTACTTTAGGCACGATGAGAGGAATTTTGGATTTTAAATGATGAATGGAGTTTCACTGCTGCCACGTGTACTTTGTACACGTTCCCAAAAAATTACAGCCTAAGTAGTTTAACATTGGGATAATGTAGCATTGTAATGGTGAAATAATTTTTTAAATCGGTCTAGTAGGTAGTTTTTTAGTTAATCATTAACAAAAATAAAAGAAAATAAATATCCTTATAATATCAGTACCTAGTTACGTATCCATCTAAACTAGGAAGTAATTAGTTCAGTATTATATTAGAGCTTCGGGATTATATTATGTGGATAAAACGGAAAGATAGCATTATTCTATTTTTATTACCTTTAGTGTAATCACAGCACTAATACACTGCTAACGCCCAAATTCACAAAAAAAAATTTTAGCATGATCTATCAGCATGGAAACTTACGTCATGTTTCTATCTCCTGTACTTTAGAAATTCCAGGGAGGGGACCAACTTATACTTACCTTATTATACCACTTTGGAGGCCGATTACTAGAAAATGGTGGACTTTTTAAAAAAGTCACATGTAAAACCTTGTCCTTATTTTAAAATACCTATTCATTGATAACCCACACGGTAGGGTAGAATTAAAAAATATTTTTCATCTCCACTTCACATGAATGGATGAATGGGGAGCCTCCCCTAAAATATAAAATTATTATTATTTTATGACGTCAAAACCGAGATCTATACACATTTTATAATAACACTAAATTTTATCCATTTATATTATACATAATTACAGAAGCTAGGAGAGCGGACAGACAGATAGATAGACAGACGGACGGACAGAGCGAAACTTCCTTGAGTATTACGGAACCTTAAAAAACACAGTGAACAGTTTCTTTTGTTCAATAATTTGTCACTTGACTGTCAAATATTCTGCTGCAAGTTATGGAATCCATCCTTATCCGGTTTTATCCTGATGACCTATCATAATCAATCATTACATTATAAGGTTGACATGATTATTTTTATAGAACAGAGAATAAATTCATTTAACAATATAAAGCGACGAATCGAGACGAATTTGTACATTTCAATGCCTTCATCGATTCCATCGGTATCTGGAATGTTCAATTTATATCGCAGGAGAAATTCCATCCCCACATAGTTCTAAACGTGATCATTTTATAAACCGGCTAAGTAAAATGACAGTTACGTAAATATTTACGAACAATATTTTCTTGGGAAAATTTTAAAGTGCATTAAATGGTATCGTGAAATTTATAGTCAACAAAACGTTAACTCTTTCAGTATCATTATTGTATGTCACTGTGGTTTTTTATAGTCTTTTTATAATATTTTTTGGTGTATCTAAACAAATGTCTATATTTTTTTTGACGTGATAACGTCTTATAAATCGATGGAGCCGGCTGCACAAAAAAAAAACATGACTCATGCGTTACCTGTTACCTGTTACCGTTACCAAGTTACCAGCGTTAACTCGCATTGGTGTTACTACATTATTATTATTATTATATTAGTTGTTGTTGTTGACGTTGTCACGTACAACTATCGTCAGTAAACCGACAGACAACCGGTATTTTTTTCTATAAAAAAAATGAAAATCGGACAAAGACAAACATTTACAGTTTAGTTAATAGAATCAGGCGTTACTTTGCAGAAATCCATAGCAAACTATTTAATTAATACTATATTTATTATCTATCATTATTCTGCGAAAAAATACGCGTAAAGCACCTTCCTCCTCGGGGACGCGGAATTAAATTGCATTTACATGTTTATTTTAAAGTAAATATACTACTTATATATAAATTATTGATGTTGACTACGTATGACAAAATGCTTCTTCCTTGGGTTGTCTGGCCGAGACAATTGGCAGGGCGCGGTCTAATACTTTATTGTACCTTTTTACCCGACTACGGCAAAGTCAAAAGGAAGGGTAATGATTTTTGGCAGTCTATGTATGTATGTATGTTCCACCGTTGTACCTAAAGTGCTGGTCCGATTTTAATAAATGAGGTGTCAATAGATTCGTTATAATGTGTAAATAGTGCGAGGTTTTGTCACTACTCGCCGTGAAGAAATTTATTATAATTTGTATGGCATCGAATTAGTTACCATTGTTTGCCACTTGTTTGTTGTTTGTTGCTTGTTGCTTGTTGCTTGTTGTTTGTTGTTTGTTGTTTGTTGTTTGTTGTTTGTTGTTTGATGTTTGTTGTTTGTTGTTTGATGTTTGTTGTTTGTTGTTTGTTGCTTGTTGCTTGTTGTTCGTTGTTCGTTGTTCGTTGTTCGTTGTTCGTTGTTCGTTGTTCCTTGCTCCTTGTTCGTCGTTCGTCGTTCGTCGTTCGTCGTTCGTCGTTCGTCGTTCGTCGTTCGTCGTTCGTCGTTCGTCGTTCGTCGTTCGTCGTTCGTCGTTCGTCGTTCGTCGTTCGTCGTTCGTCGTTCGTCGTTCGTCGTTCGTCGTTCGTCGTTCGTCGTTCGTCGTTCGTCGTTCGTTGTTGGTTGTTTGTTGTTTGTTGTTTGTTTTGAACAACAAGTGAAACAAGTGAAACAACGAGTGGTTGTTTCGATGCCATACATTTCGAAACATCGATGCCATACAAATTGTAGTCTACTTCCTCACGGCGAGTAGTGACAAAAACTCGCACTCAGCACAGAGAAAACTCTTTATTAGCACACTCGTAATAAAAACACATAACAAAAATAAAAAATAATAGGAACAGTACAGTAACAATATTTTCGCTTACAGCAGTTTCTTCTGTTGTGGGCTACGACGTCTATGTTCTTACAGATCCTTCTGACGTTGGAGTGGTGATAATAATAATAGAGTTACATTCTCAACAATTGTTATATTCTCCTTTATTGGTACATATGAGAGAGATGCTTAACACAGATACGTGTTATACATGAGAGATGCTTAAGTGCGTCTACACTATATTTAGCCATATATATAGATATATATGGCTTTTGGCTACCTAAAATAATCTAACTAGATAGGCTGTGCTTGTAACATCTGTCAATATGACATTGATACTTCTGCTTCTTCTTACTGCCATATTATGCAACGCTTCCATGCAACCTAACTCTAGAATACCATTTTCCTGTAAAGTAAGTAAACATCTATATAATAATCTTTCTTATTTAATAGATACCTGCAGATTATTTTTATGACATTTATACTAATATTAGCGTAAAAAATTATTTGATTTAACACTTGTCTCTGAAACTACTGATACGATTCAATTACAAAAAAATATGTTCGATAGTCCATTTATTGGGAAAGGCTCAAAACATTACGTTACAAACATTTACGTTTATTCGTAAATTAATTATTCTACGCTAAGTGAGGGTAACATCTAGCGAATTCTATAAATCGGAGTTTTGCCGGGGAATTCAATGGGTGACATTGTGTTTTTTGTATTTCTTTAAAAAAATTGTGTTATTCCGGTTCTTAATGTGTAATATAAGTAGAATATTCACAATTAAATATAGTGGACAAGTGGTACATCTTCAAAATACGTGCTATTTTATGTTACCTCCAAAACTCCCTAGGAACTTTCAGTAAAGCTTCTACCACTTTACTGAATCGACTGACTTGACTCATTGACTGCTGACTATTCATTTGGACTTCGACTAGACTTTAGACTTGACGATTTAGGAATACGGTGTTTAAAATTTAAACGAAAATTATATTTCCCGCCTTTTTAACTTGACGCGAAATATAAGGCGTCATATATTTATATAAAAAAATATATCTATAAATCGATATATCTGTATCAGATAGACCGCCTATAATTTATGTAGGCAACTGAGCTAGAGTCGAGCCAACATCGCCCCAGAGACTATCTCTACCCGTCAGCGTGAATATAGACGGATCATTAGTTTGCGACTATTTAGTATAATATCTTTATCGAGTATCCACTTGATGTTATAATATTATTATATATACGAAAATGATTATTGAATATTATTATATGTACGAAGGTCTCGTACAAGATTTTCTAATCAAAAAATCAAATCAATTTTTATTATTTACATTTAGGTTACAAAGCAACGCTTATGAAATTGTCCCTACATGATGTCTACCCCGGTTCGGGAACTAACTCGGCGAGAAGAACCGGCGTGGGAAACTCGCACGGGGCAAGGGTGCTTCTCCATAGAATGTCTTGTGATCCCCATATTTTACAATAACACGTGGGTGAGGCATGCTTTAGCACAAATGGGCCGGCCCAAAATTCAACGGCCTCACAGAAAACTGGCGTCAAATAACGTCTGCATTATCCCCAACCAACTTTGAGCCTCCGGTAACGTGAGTAAGGTTACCGGAGGCTAAAGGAGGGTTGCGAATTTTAATAATCAGAAGTTTGCAACGGCGGCGGTGATCGCTTACTATCATGCGAACCGTCTGCTCGATTCCTAGTCCTTTTTAAAAAAACTAACGTTAACGCCTTTTCAGAGAGTTACCTAATATAACAAGGAAAGAAGAAGTATTTTACAATTCAAATCCAATATCTCAATTTGAATAGTTTGTTCGATATATTATGCCCTAGTCAAAAGTTTCTAGTGATGTTGTTTGGTTGTTGAATATAAACCAATACAAATCGTAATCGCTCTGCAGTAAAACATTGCGTACATACTTATATCAAATGCAGAACTATTTTATTAATTTTAAACCATCATCATCATCGTCCCCACATCTTAATATGGACGTCTGTTTTTAACCCCCGACGAAAACAGAGAGGCATCGTAGCTTCCAAACGGATGAACTGATTTGAATCTAGTTTTTTTTTTAATCTGACAATACGATGAAGAGTGTTCTTTGATATAATTCATCATCATCTGCTCACTCACTGTTTGACAATTCGGGGGTTACTTAAAATTTGTAATTTCGTTTCCGATAGTTTTCGAAGTGGAATAACTGTCAGGCAAAATTTTGACTTATATATCACAGAGCACTAGTCCTGTACCTATGTAAATATTTTATATTATTAAAACATTCATATATTTTTTCTTACTTCGCCGTAGTCTACAATAGTACGGACCAGTAGTCAGTAGTTATGTAATTAGGCTGTTATATTTTTTTGTTCTTGGCCTAATAATAAAAAAAAAAAATAACTATGAACAATCAAGAAAATGTTTCACGGTGTTTCCTTAATTATAGTCTCTACAGTTATAGTACCAGTAATAACAGTACTTATTATACAAGTACGTAGATCTAGGTTCGGTTAATTGTTATTGTTCGTTTTATTAGGGGAGCCCAGGAGTAGATTCTCGAAGTAACTCGAGCATCTCAGATTAGGATACAAAGATTAAAGTACTTACCTACTAGGTGTCCCATGTCTATGGTAATCGAGGTATGAAAATTAGTCAGAATTAAAAAAAGTATCAAAACATAATTGAGCCCGACAGATTAAGGTATATTAATTAGGGCATGTTATGGCCTCAAATAACCTATCATATCAAGTATTGATGATTTAAATACTAGGTAAGCTCATAGTGGTTTATTTAAATTTAAAAATCAACACTATATATTTAAATAATTGAGCTTCTCAGATATTTTATACTGGACACAGCTTGATGGTCTAGTCAGCTTTGTCTTAAATTTGTTGACAAAAAAAAAGCTACTTATTTCTTGCATTTTTTTTTAAGTTATATATCACCGAATCGCGCCACTAAATTAAAAAACTTTAATAGTCTTTTTTTCTTCAAACTACCTTATCTATAAAACGTACTAGGTCTCCACGACGTTCGAGTAAGTACAAAGTTAGAATCATGGGCTTCCTAGCTATTCTATACCTATTCAAATTTTATTTACAAGTATTATAATATGTACCTATAAAATATATTTTATAAGCGTTAATTTAAAAATTAAATAAGAAATAATATAAAAAGTTAACCTTTGTGATATTGAGATCCTATTTTGGTGTCTGCTAAATGTGGCGCCAAGCAATCGACATAGAATACCTACATGAGTGTTTTTATCTAATGCCCTAGTGAGGGTGGACACTTTTAAAATGTATAAAACCTTCTTGAAGTTTATCAATGACTACACAGCTATTTTTATACATTTGATAGAAGAAATTAAGTATACGTAACATACATTTTATAGTCCAACGATAATCTTTTCATGCAGTCCATAGTAGTAGTTTAGGTCCTTGAAGTACTAGTAAACACATATTACATCAAAGCAATGAGATAGTAAAAATTCAAGTTGAAGTCGGATTACAATAACACATTATATGAGTTTATATAATCATGCATAGAGGAAATGAGTATCATATTATTATTATAGCAGCATTCATTTGTTTCCTTTCCAAGACGATACAAAAATTTATAATCTATAATACAATTACTATCCAATATGCATGACTTATTTGAATATACATATTTGTTAAAAATTCAACAATTATCATAACAGGGAGGGCCGAATATTATTCCCGTACTCAGTAACGTAAACCTTTCGATCTATCTTTCGAATATCCATAGGTAACTACATTTCTACGGGAAATCAGTCTTGAATTTTGGCATAAAACATAAGGACTGCTTGTGTCACATACGAAATAAACAATAACAAAATTTACTTACCCTATCATTCCGTCGCACAAAGAGCTTCGTCAGACTACCCAGGCTTGTGCCACGCTATATCGAACCTTATGTACTTTGGCCACATGTGTTAGAATCCCTCGCACCGATACCAGTAACACTTCCACAGAAGTCTCAATTAATTGTCTAGTCGGGAACGGAACCCGGGCGCGGCCGCCGAGCTTTGGCCGCCGACTGAGGGAAGCTATAGCTAGTGATGTGCATTAATATTAATATTATAACAAAAATACCTAATATGAGTTGTTATAATATTAACTGCAAATTATTTTGGCATTAAATATTGTCGGAAATATTTTGTTGTTTTTGACTCTCGAATGAACTGAACTGAAAGTGAGCTGACATTAAATAAACTATCCTTCCAGCATATTCTGTCTAGGTCTTAACTTGTAATCATTCTGGTTCGTTTAAGTTTTTAAAACATCAAAAACACAATAATTAGTATTTGCACTTGAATTAATATTGTTCAAAATGTAGAATAGTTTTTCAATGATTACTTCTCTCTTACCTTAAAATTATCTTATTTTTATTATATCTTAAATTAAAATTATATATATTTTTTCTAATCTCTTTCGTATTATATAATAATAGATATATCGTATGGGTCTAGTTCTTATACACTAAATAAAGAAAAAAAGGATTGTGTGGTTTTATGAAACCACGGTAAAAGTGAAACTTAATAACAAAATAGCGTGGAGCACTGGCACAAATGAGTACTAGTCTATACACTACACGGTCAGCTGATGCGAACTATAGGCGCCGCCATATTGGCCTCGGCTGCTCTGACGAGCGCCTTTCACTTCATCCCTACTCCGCGGCCGACCGTCACGCGACATGCAACACACAGACGAAAAAGTTTGAGACGATGTTATAAAAGTTTCACTTTAAAACTTGACTAAAAAACTGTCACCATTTTGTATTATTTATATATAAGTACGTGAAGCAAAAACTTTAAGTATAGTTTTACGAGAATTGTGCTAATGTAGGAGTATGAAATTTGGCACAGTTAAAGTTTATGTAGAGAACGGCGTGCAGAAAGGTAATTTTTAAACAATGCTTAGAAATACATGAAATTAATTGAAATAAAGTGACATACACTACCTCACTCACACTATCATGCGTTTAATAACAGTAGGTTTGGCACAATCAACTGTTAACCTTTCTTTCATATTCCATAGGCGATATTTGCATATTTTTACTACGCATCTATGAGGTTAAAATACCTCGTGGGTTAAACTTAAAAATTATAACAGCAATTATGGTTGAATTTCGACCACAACCCGACTTCTAGTTAAAATTGAATTTTCATCGACATAGATAGGATATCACAACACTAGCAACATAGACATGCGCAATACTGTCGCAGTCGGAACCCAAGCGTTTCAATACTTTGCAGTAAATTTTAAATGAGCCTCCGAACTGGCATGCCAAATGCCAATGCCCGTTGCGACAATTTCACCGACACTTTGTAAACTGACCGACAGTTAAACCAAAAATGTTGGCAACTTTTTTTAAATAGTTACTCAATTTCACAGGTTTAATAGGTATGGATTTAAATGCAAATCCCACATGAACTTATGTATTTCTAAATATATTACTAGTTAGCAGTTAGTGCCCCACATTATACTTTTGGAAGTAAGGTTGTGTTCTAGTAGTAAGGTTAAAGTAAATAAGTATGTACACTTTCTTTCTTTACATATAATAATCATTTATGTGTGGTCGCTACATTTTTGAAGTAGTTAGCAGATTTCCTTGCAGTCCTCGTGCGGCTTGGACTGGAAAATTCAACTACGTATAACCCATATTTAGTGCTGCAAAAAAAAAATCAAACGTTACAAAAGTTTGTCAATTGGGGCAATATCTGTAGTGATTTTTAATAGGGAAAGATTTGTTTGTTTCTTTGCATTGAATAGGCTTCGAAACCACTGAAGCGATTTTTATGAAAGTTGGCACAAGTATAAAGTATACTCCGGGAAGGACATAAGCTGCTTTTTATTTAATTAATATGTACAGTTCTGGCGGCATTTAGCAACAACTAGTATGGTATAAATAGATGGTATATGAGTAAAGATGGCCATTGTCATACTAGTCACCCCAAGTAACCGTACATATTTTTGTCATAAAATGACCGTAAAATAAAATATTAATTGCCATTTTCAAAATATTTTTTAATTAAGGAAGGTAATGATTTTGGCAGTCTATGTACCTGGGCTGATTGATAACTGGCCGCAATGACGAACTTAAAAAAATGATATTACATTATATTCTGGCATCTTTTTGAAAATAGAACGCCAAATTTGAATTTAATCGAACTAATGGAATTTGTTAGAGAGGACGTAGAACTTTCTCGTAAAATTTCTTAACAATGGAAAGAAACGAAATTCGTGCGGTGATAAAGTTTTACGTTTTAAAAGAGAAAACAGCAACCCAGATTAAAACCAAGCTAGACAGTGTTTTAGGTAATTCTGCTCCTGCATTGAGTACAATTCACACCTGGGTAACTGATTTTAAGCGTGGAAGACAGAGCTGCGAAGACGTCCACAGATCTGGCCGTCCAAATGAAGTCACGAATCCGGCCATGATCAAAAAAATTCACAAAATTGTATTGAATGATCGGCGCTTAAAGTTGCGAGAGATAGCAGAGATGGTGAGCATTTCATCTGAACGCATTTTTAATATTTTGCACCAACATTTGGGAATGAAAAAGCTTTGCGCACTATGGGTGCCGCGTTTGCTCACTTAGACCAAAAGCAACGTCGAGTGGACGATTCATCGGAGTGCTTGGCGCTGTTTAACCGAGATTCTAATGAGTTTTTGCGGCGTTATGTAACAGTCGATGAAACCTGGATACATCATTATACTCCCGATATAAAAGAACAATCTAAGCAGTGGACTGAGAGCGGAAAACCTGCACCGAAGAAAGCAAAAACGGTTTTGTCGGCCGGCAAAGTGATGGCGACTGTTTTTTGGGATGCTCGAGGGATTATTTTAGTGGATTATCTGCAAAAAGGAAAAACAATAAATGGAGAGTACTACGCAATCTTGCTGCAAAAATTAAGTGAAGAAATCCAGAAGAAACGACCACATTTGGCCAAGAAAAAATTTTGTTCCACCATGACAACGCACCTGCACACACGTCAATGGTTGCAGTCGCCAAACTCCATGAATTGCGGTTCGAATTGCTACCGCATCCACCTTATTCCCCGGATCTGGCCCCGCGCGACTTCCACTTATTCCCAAACCTGAAGAAATGGTTAGGTGACCAGAGATTTTCATCAAATGAAGAAGTCATTGTTGCCGTGGACGAGTATTTTGAGGGGTTGGAGAAAACATTTCATCAAACTGGTTTAACGGCATTAGAGAAGCGCTGCACTAAATGCATCGAGGTAGAAGGAAACTACGTTGAGAAATAAATTTATTTTAAATAGATTTTTGAAGTTTTTCTTTGTCGTTTCAGAAACTTATCAATCAGCCCTCGTATGTACGTATATATGTTTGTTCCACTCTAGCCCCTAAATTACTTTTCCGATTTTAATGTGATATATGTAATATAATGAAATGTCAAAATATTCGCTAAGGTCGGGTTAAAATTTTTATATTTTTATTAATACATCATACATTACTAACTATGCATTTTTTTAATATATTTTATCAGACAATAGTAAATAACTGGAAAAAAAACTGTAACGGGCTTCGACCTCTTGATTTGTATCTCCTTCTTGCGTTGAGTGGTGATGATAATAATACAGCAACAATTCTTATACTCTCCTTTATTGGTGCTTACCACAGATACGTATTATATATTATGAGATATGCAACATAAAATATACGTCTACACTGTGTATAGCCTTTTGGCCAACTCGATACGCTTTACTTCATGACATCTGTCAATGTCAATAATGATATTGACAGTTACATCTTACTGTTGACATAATATGTAACATTTACCTTATTACCCATACCCATATTTCCACTCAAACAGATCCACGAAACTCCACACATTGTACCCTCGGATATCACAGCCATCCTCCTTAGCGTCTAACACTGCGTTGAGGTAAACATTGATATATTCGATTCTGTCAACATCGTGCAGACTCCAGACCCCCCTGAGTTGCCGTTTTCAGTAATGTAAATATCAATCAATCAATCAATCAATCCTTTATTGCAAGAATATGGTATACATAAGGTCTTAAAAATATTATAATAACTAGGAACCCACATTCTGCCATCACAATGGCGCGCAAAATATCCTTAACATGCAAGGTGTTAGGTGTGTGCAGTTAACATTTATAAATTGCAATAAATTGGAAATAAATAAAATATAGACATACAGTTAATAATTTAGAAGCATCAAAAATTATTGATCATAACAATTTAAATAATAATTAAATTAAATAAATCACACAATTTTAGTATTAGTCATAGAAATTAAATAATTATATATCACGGCCCTTAAGTATTATTAAAAAAGGGCATAACAAAAAAAAAAAAATGTCACAAGTATCTAAAATCAATATAAAAATTAAGTTATAGCACAACATGTCATCATAACAACAAAATCTTAATAGTATTCATAATCAATAATCATCATAAAATCAAATTAATTAATTAATAAAATATTATGTCTAAATCATCATGTCATGTAAAGAGTAAAAATTAGATATCTAATGTCATAATATTTGTAAATTTAAAAATAACATTCACAATTAATAATCATCATTAAATCAAATAAATTAATTACTATAATTATATGTCAAAATCATTATAATGTCATGTAAAAAGTAAAAATAAGATGTCTAATGTCATTTTTGTAAATTAAGGTAATTTTCATTTATATTTCTTTAAATGTCATGTATTCATTTAATGTATAAAAACAATTATTTAACAGCCATTTAGTTAATTGTCTTTTAAAATTATCTAGGTTTAAGCTTTTGAAATGGTCAGATAGCTGTATATAACAATATACAGTAATGGCATTGATGTACACATTTTTTTTATAGATATCATACCGGCACTGAGGCAGATATAGTTTATACTTGTGTCTTGGTGTAGTACTTCTATTATTAATATCAGAATTTTTGGGAAAGTACTGTGAATTCTGTTTTACAAAAGTACAAATATCCCTAATGTACAAGCATACCAGTGGCAGAATACGAAATTTCTGAAATAAGGGTTTGCAACTGTCTGAGGGCCAAGCTCCGCAAATGGCTCTTACACACTTCTTTTGAACCTTAAATGCCTTGTCAATTTCAACAGAGTTCCCCCATAGCAATAGCGCATACGAGAGCACCGAAGACACATATCCGTGGTATGCGCATAATCCGACCGCGGTTGAGACTTTGATACGTAACATTTTAATTGCGTATACAAACTTTTCTAGTTTGAGGCATACGTGGCTTATGTGATCTTTCCAATCACAGTGTCTGTCTACTATGACCCCTAAAAATTTTGTGGAATTAACTTCTTCTATTTTAATGCTGTCAAAGGTTAAATTTAACTCAATTTGTCGTATTCTATAGTCCCTAAATTGAATAATTTTAGTTTTATTGATATAGATTTTTAGATTATTATATTGAAGCCATGAAATTATTTTGTCAACCGTATTACAAATGTCATTTTGGAACGAGTCTACATTCTCACATTTAATTATTACTGTTGTATCATCCGCGAATAAAATAGTATTTTGATTGTTACATTAGGTACATCATTGATGTACAGCAAAAATAGTTCTGGCCCTAGTAAGCTTCCTTGCGGAACTTCAAATTCGTTGCATAGAAACTTCGACCTACTAGTAATTTGTTTCCCTTGTGTAATTTTTGAAATCTCTACGCACTGTCGTCTTCCCGTGAGATAACTTTTAATCCAGTCATGGGCTTTGCCCCGTATTCCATATTTTTCGAGCTTATATAGTAGAAGCTTATGATTTACAAAATCAAAAGCTTTGCTCATGTCTAGGAATACGGCGACTACAGGCTTTTTATCGTTTAGAGATTCTGTAACATATTTTATAAGATTAAAACAGGCTAAAGATGTGTTACTATTTTTACGGAATCCAAACTGTTCTGATCCAAGTATATTATTCGCGGTAATAAATGCGTGTAGTCTTTTTAGCATATTTTTCTCAAATATTTTTGATATTACCGGTATTAATGTAACTGGTCTGTAGTTGTTTATATCAAATATATTGCCTTTTTTAAATAGAGGTTTGACAATCAATAGTTTCAATATTTCAGGGAATGAACCTTACTTAAAACCTTTTTACTTACCTTTGAAAAGGCTTACTTAAATCTTTAGCACAAGCTTTGATCACTTTTGTGTTCAAATCGTCAATTCCTACAGAATTTGTGTTGTTTAGACTATTTATAATTTCCTGGTCGAGATCTGTTAGGGACTTTAGCAAGAAAAATATACTTAAATTCTGTAAATGTTTGTCATCAATTCATTTCTCCGAAATCTACCAAATAAACAACTTAAATGATGCCTTCAAAGAATTTCACAAAACATTAGTTTTATTTTTCAGACTTTGCTTCCCTGTGATAATATGTAAACATTATAATAAAAAATCGAATAAATCATGGCTTACAAAAGGTTTAAAAAAATCATCAATTGAAAAAAGAAACCTATATCTAAAATATAAAAGATCTGGTGGCAATAAAGCTATAAATTATAATAATATCTAATTTACCACAAAATTCTAAAAAAATGTATTTATAAATCAAAGCAACTACAAAATAATAAATATATACATAATAATAAAAATAAATGCAAAGCAGTTTGGGACATCATAAATAGCAATATTAATGACGTGAAACCTAATTCGGACATAAATACAATTAATTATAATGACAAAGTTTATACGGCTCCTAATGACATATGCGAAGCTTTTAATCATTTCTATATACAATTGACTAACAAAGAATTTAAATTTAAAACAAATGACATTGCTAAAACACTAATTACACAAAATTTGAAAACTATTTTCCTAACGCCAACGGATAAAAATGAAATTCAGTTCACGTTTGTTTTTTACCCTAATTGTGAGAGTTTGTCCTGTTTCGTGATCTGACAGACATAGATGGTGGACTTCAGCTGAGTACGCGTTCATATTACTTGCAATCTGGTCAAGGCATGACATTTTTCTTGTTGGCGTATTAATATGTAGTTTTATATTAAAATTTTTTAATAAATTAATAAGCTCTTGGCATTTTTTATTAGGATTTAGAGTATCAAGGTTCCAGTCTCCGCATAAAACAATTTTTTTAGATCTGATTGCAATTTTTGTCATCAATTCCTCTAATTTTTCAATAAAAATGTTAGGATTGCTGTTAGGGGTCCGGTATATACATAAAATGGACATTTTTGGCGACATAATTTCAATACCCGATACTTCAAAACTAAAACTATTTCCAAATTCATTAACGATCCCTAGACTTTTGCACTCGATGCTATTTTTCGCGAGTATGCAGGTACCGCCTCTTTTTGTGTTACGTGAATATGAAGAAATAAGTCTATAACCCGGTATTTTTAGTAGCGATTCTTTTCCTTTTTTTATGAATGTTTCTGTTAAACAGACTATATCTATTTCGGTGTTTTTTTGCGAAAATTTTGTAAGCGCTAATGTAATTTCTTCAGCTTTATTAATTGCTCCGGCTATGTTTTGGTGGAAAATTATTATGTTATTATGTTTTTCTTTTTTATCCGCGAAAAAACGTGTCATTTTTAATGTTATTTCTTATCGAATCCCGCTTTTTGAAAAGTACTTACTAAGTAGTATTAAAAGTACGCTACTTTGAAAAGTAGTAGGGAATTGTACCCTTTTTGTGCTCTACGCAAATAGAGTTATTTTGGTCACAACTCAGTTGAACATGTATTGGTTCGGGAGAATTATGTGTACTTAAATTTAATTTTGATTTTGATGTGTTGTTACATTTAAGGAGCTTGAGCGGAGAGAGGCTTTTATTCTTATTATTTCTAATGTTCATTATTTTATTATATTGTAATAAGAACTCTATCTCTACGTTAATGATAAAGCTAAGTCTTTGTAATAAAAAATTTATGTTTCTTAAATGCTCACAGTAATAATCCTTTAAATATAAACAGTTATTATAATTTTTAGCAATCGATTTAATGTTATTATTAAGTAAAGTTATATTTAAAAATTTGTTATAAGTAGTTTCTAGTATAAAGACTTTTTGTTTACGTAAGATGTATAGGATATTGCTAAGGTTTGCTAATATACAGTAGGGATTTTTGGCATTAGAACCTATAGCTAAGATCACAATGTCACCTTTTTTAATGTTGATATTACTTTATCACAGTAACAGAGTATGTCATAACATCTTGCGTATGAAAGAACTATGCCAAGTGTTTCATATGTGTTATCATTTCTTTTTTCTCTGTCGTAGTGAATCTGTGAGGCTAGAAACGAACTTGTTGATCCCCTAGTATAAGTATCTTCTTCTTGCGACACGGGGCGCCATCTAGCGAGGATTTTGGATTATTATTGTAATACGTTTTGCTTTCGACTTGATTAACTGATGCAAAACCCTCCAAGGGCGAGGTTATTATCTTCGAAGGTGTAGTAACCATTTGACGTGGACGGCCCCTTGGAGATTCATCTACAGATCTTCCGTGGGGGGATACAGGCAACTGACGTGGTAGCCTAATTCCTATGTTGGTGAGTCTCTTATTTATTGGTGTTACACATTTTTGAGAGAATTTGACCGACACATTTGGGGTTTTTTTCATGGTAGGATTTGATAAATTTTTTAAGAATTCTATTTGTTTGTTTTTTTCTTCTATTGTTTTTTTTTAGATTCAAGCATTCCAAATTTAGATTTATAATTTACTTGTGGGCACTCTGCTTTTCAGTTTCTAAACTTTGTATTTGGTGTTTCAGGTCAATTATTTCCGGAACATCACTATTAAAAATGTCAGGAACGCTTTTAATTGATAATTCTGAGTATGAAGAACTGACAAATGTATCATCTAGATTTATCTCCGACAAATCCATGTCAGATTTTCGTCGCATAAGTGTACGTGGTCTTCTAAAAGTTACGTTTTCATAATCCATAGTAATTTAATTATTATTATGTGTACTACTGGTGCCCTCTGTTGATGTTACAGAGATCTGTAGTTATGCGTTTCATAGTTATGGTAGTAGATGTCGCTATATTGTCAATATTTCTATGTAATAAGTTAATTGTCAATATTTTTTCCTTTTTCTATTCTAATATTTATTAAATTATATAAATTATATTTTATCTTGTATTTTATGGAATAATTTTAATATGTCATTAAAATTCCCAGAATAGATGTGTAAAATGTCAAAGTCTGTTCCTTGTCAATGTGGGGTTTGAACCTAGATCGTCCTGATGAATTTATTAACAATTCTCCATTCAACCATTCATCTAACGATTAGCTGATGTATTACAGTTCAAGGGCATGTTGACACTAACAGCTGATACTTTGACGTATCAAGGACGTTATTTTAACAAATTAATTTAAAAGTTCTTTGATCGCTAATAAATATCACTAATATCAAAGTTCATTTTATGCACTGTTAGTAATTGTTTTTATTGTCCACATTAATCTTTATTTACTTACACTTTTGTTTTTATTTTATTAATTCGATGTATATCTAAAAATTTCGGAGTGTGTATTTTCCTTTAAGCTATTGACACACAACAACTTATGTTTTTTTACGGATAACACTCTCACTGTACTATCGTCACTTGCTTTACGGTTTTTTATATAAAACTGAGTCAAAACTTTAGTCTTTATATTTTTAAAACTTATTTAAACGCGGAGCCGATGTGAATCCGTCAGCGCCACCTATCTCCTCCTAATAGGTGGGTTGTTGTAGACTTCCTATATATTAGTAGTTTGTATGCACTACTTGGAATGGACTGAAAATATTTATCCACTTACTAATGAAAATATTTACACAACGGGTAACTTGCACAACGCACAGGGAGACCTGACTTCAGATAAACTGGGACATGGGTTGGACAAAGAAGAAGGGAATTACTTATACAATGTTGCTGTCTTTGTCTGTCAAGTGATTTTTCCAACGTATCAGACAAAGACAGCAACATTCTAGAATTAATCCGTCGTGTAAATATTTTTATTAGTAACGGGGTTAGAGTATACACACGAATAAAAAAATAAAATAAGACGTGCCTTAAAGTAGAGTCATAATATGTGTAACATCAGACATCTCCAGGTGACCTTGATAATAAAATATAATTATTAAAATAGTTGCTTAACTTCCTTTAACCCTAGATAACTAAACATTCGTCCGTTCGACGACCCACCTACTCGCAATTCTCGTGTTCGTGTACCCTAGGTGGGTAGGTGGGTGGGTGGTAGGTGGTTCGTGGCCACTAGGTGGCCCCTCCCCGCGCCTCTTTGTTTACCTTCCTAAGACATGTACTGTGTGACGTGAAAGTGATCGCATGATAATTAGAACAAGAGATGTGACCATAGCGTCGTCCGCTCGACGAATGTTTAGTAACAACGAGGTATGTATGTGTTGATCGTTTTAAGAAATATTTGTTAATTGTACTGTTTATTTTTTCCAATTTGTTTTCTTCTATTAGTATATATGAAAAATATTTATTTGATAAATGAAAAATACAACTGTGGTTACTTTTATTTAAATAAAATTAATTTTGTACGTCTATTATATTATCTAAACGTATGATTATATATATTGCATAAAGTTACGATTTTTTTTGTATTTTTTCAACATAGACTTACTGAGGAAATGAGGAGCAGATTTGTCGATGGCTAGATCCAAGCGATACTGACGAAGACGAGGAAGAAACTCGGGGTTCAGAATTGGAAACAGGATATTTTGGAAGAAGAAATATAGGTACCGGTCTACCAGCAGCGATTCTGATTCATTTCACGAATCTTCTGTGTCAGAAGAAGAAAACATACGGCCAAGTAAGAGAAATAGAACACGAATTATATGTTCCAGCGAATCTTTTGAGGATGAGTGAAATGTTTAATAATAATAATAATAACAATATATCTTTATTGAACACACAAGGGACATTAACACAGTTAAAAGGAAAATAAACAAATCGAAAAACGGAATTAAATCCCCACACCACATGTTCAAAGGGAATCCACTCAGGCATCGACCACGGCGGTGCCGAGGCGCCTGATCTTCCGTGGTCCCCATTTTAGTTTGAGATCTCACATCACCACACTATTTTAAATATTTATTTTAGTTTGCTTAACCTTAAATAAACATGTATATATTTAACACTAAAACATTAAAGATTCTACTATTTATAACATCAATACAAAACAACAATTACGGTCAGACACCGCTGGTGCAGCTTTATCTCCCGATAGGTAAGGGATATTGGACCACAACTGAACACCGCACCCGCGCGGCCGTGATCGGTTCAGTGGGCGCTGTGACGCGTTCAGTGCTACACCCACAGCACCCGACTACTATTTTATCGGACTATCATACAACTTACATATTATATTAATATAATGTATAAATAATTATGTGAAATTACACAGACGTGAGTTATTATGAACTAAATACAAGTAATAAAGTCTGTAGTAGTAATTAGTACCTATGTAGTAGTTATATGGACGCAGTCAGCAGTTCTTGTGTTGTTTACATCTTGTGCAGCGACGAAAACATGACCTTGACCTTGTTGATAAGGAAATATACCGCTTAGGCTTCGGCTGACAACACTATCAGTGAGTAAAATATATATTATGTAATAGTAATCCTACACATAATATTGTATTTATTATAAATTATAGATAATTAGATAAATATAGGGTTTCATTAATAAAATATAACTATTATTAAAAATAAATAAATAGAATATTATTACATTACATTACATTACAATATACATGCGTGCATATTTAAAGGGTAGTTAATATATAGCTAGAAGAAGCTTGTTGCTGCAGTAAATAGGCTTCGTATTTTAACCTAAACCCTTGCGTTGTTTGCAGAGCACGAAATGGTGGCGGTAGATTGTTCCAGACCTTGCTGGACAAATACCGAAAACTACCCCTAAACGCGGAAGTGTGGTGCAACTGAGTGACTAGAAGATAGGAGGAACCTCTTGTAGTAATAGCCAGCTGCTTATCTCCTGCCCACTGTAATTTGCTGTAGAGATAGGTTGGTGTTTTAAATTTTATAACCCCAAACAGTAACGTGGCAAAATGTAGTTGCCTTCTATAATCCATCTTAAGCCAACGGGTTTCGTTTATGTAAGTTGTTACATGAGCACGAGGAGGTACGTTATAACAAAATCTGGCGCAAGAGTTTTGAACCTTTTGAATTAGTTTTTTCGACTTGGATAGTAAACATGGCCCGATGACTGTATCCGCGTAATTTAATTTGGATAAGATAAGTAAGTCACACAGAACAACACGCAAATTGGCCGGCAAAAAAGTTCTAATTTTATACAGTACTTTTAACCGGTAGAAACAATTGCTGACAGTTTTAGTTACGTGCTTCTCGAACTTCAAACCTTCATCCATCAATACACCTAAATTACGTGCCTCTTCTACTCTTTCGATTAATTTTCCATCTACATATATTAATGGCTGCGCTATTTTTATTTTATGGGTTTGAAGTTTCGAACCTAATATCATGTATTTAGTTTTCACCGGATTCAGAACAAGGGCATTAGCTGAAGACCACTCCGAGATACTAGCAAGGATAGAGTTCAATTTAATTACAGCCTCGTGGACTTCACTAGGCTTGAGGGATATGTACAGCTGTATATCGTCTGCGTAAATATGGAACTTGCAATGTTTTATAACTCGTACAATATCGGCACAGTACAACGCAAATGCCTGTGGTCCAATAACCGACCCCTGAGGCACTCCCCTACTCACTTCATGTGGAGTTGAACGTGACGAAGTACCGTCTAAATCATTATGTAACTCGACTATTTGAGTACGATTATTAAAATAACTTGCAAACCAATTTAAAACATTCTGGTCGAAACCGTAGTATTGCATTTTAGCTAGTAGCAAGGAAATGTTAATCGTATCAAAAGCGCGCGAAAAATCGAGTAACACAAGTATCGTACCTTCGCCTGCATCCTGCGCTGTGAGAACATTATCTATAACATCCATGAGAGCTGTTGTGGTGCTGTGTCTTTTTCTAAAACCCGACTTAACCTCAGGTAATATACGATTGGCGTCAAGGTATTGAGTCATCTGATTAGATACAACCCTCTCTAGTACCTTTGATACACAAGGAAGTATACTTATAGGTCTTAGCTCCTTGAGTTCGCTAACATTGTTATTTTTAGGTATAGGTTTTACTAATGCAAGGCGCCATGCATCAGGAAAAATACAAGATTCTATAGACTGATTGACTAATTTGGTTAGGCTATTTAGACATATTGGATAACGACAGATGGCCAATATCATATCCAGCGTTATGCAATCAGCACCCATAGCGTTAGACTTAAGTGAACTTAATATTTTATCAATGTCATTGGTACCAACGGATGTGAACGTGAAAGAAGAGGAGTTAAATCTATTATTGACAAAGAAAGTAAGTGTAGATAAAGGCACAGAATTACTGCCTGGTACGTCCAGAAAATGTTTGTTAATCATAGATGGGTTACTAAATTGAGGTGGAAGAGACAGGTTTGATTTTGCATTGTTTAAATTAATATTATCCTTAAGATGCTTCCACATTAGTCGCGGCTGTTTGATATTAGTGTTTATATATGTTTGAAAATAAACAGATTTCTCCCGTGACAGAGCCAGAGCTACTTCTCGCTTGAGGCTTTTATAAAATGTTAAATGGGAGTTATTATTACTTTTGCGTGCCCGCCTGTATGCCTCGTCCCTTCGTCGCATCATTAATTTAATATTATAAGTAATCCATGGGTATTGTTTCTGTTTTATACTTATATTTCTAACAGGCGCTAGTACATCAAATACCCATTAAACACTGTTATTAAAATCACGCACCATTTCGTTAATGTCTGCATGTTGCTGTATAAAATTCCAATCTACAGAACCAATTGTGAATTCCAGGTCATGTGCATCTATATCCTTTATAGGTCTGTACTGAATTATTTTCGGTGTAAACTTTTCTCTTCGGATGTTTATAGTAAAGGATATAAATGCATGACTACTAAGGTCAGGAATATGATCAACACAAACTTGAATTTGATCTGCATTCGTACAGACCAAGTCAAGTAGGGTTTTCGTATCCGACGTGAAATGAGTAGCCTGTTTTGTAAATTGTTGCAATTGAAGTCAGGAAATCATCCAACATTCTATACGCGCTATCGATTTTTAAAAAGTTAATATTAAAGTCACCTATTAAATATATGTTGTCGTAACTAGCCAGGGCAGTAATTGTGTCTGTTAGGGCGTCCAGAAACACCTGAATCGACAACCAGGGGGGGCGATATGCCGTGCCAACACAAATAATCCTACCGTTGGTCTAAACAGACAGCCACATTTGTTCCACGCTACTAGTTACTGGGTGTGGGAGTATTTGTGTTTTTAAATGATTTTTTAAATAAAATCCTACACCGCCCCCGCGAGCTCGCACACTCACATTTCTAGGTATGTGGACTAGGCGATAGCCAGGGACCCGAGGCGCACGGCCGTATTCGCCAGGACGTAGCCAAGTTTTATTTATAGCTACTAAATAACAATCATGAACATTCATAGTCACTAAGAATTCATCGTGTCTAGAACCTAGAGACCCGGGATTTATGAAACCAATTTTAATATTTTTTAAGTTATACATATTATAATATCATGCAAATTGTATTGTTGTATATTATTAAATATGACGTAATTATTAGATAAAATAAAGATAATGAAACAATTAATTACTAAGAATATTAAGGTTTGTATAGGATTAAAAATATTATAAAAATATACTTCAATTGCAATATATAAAAATACATGTGGGACGTGAAAGTAAATTAATAATAAGATAAAATAATATAGTGCCATGTGACTGTTACATAGTAGTTCCAGATCTGTTTTTGTTGCAGATATATGATGAGGTGTAACATAGCCGCGCTTTGTTTTTATACTAACATAAATTCCTAAGATTATACATAACAATATATAAATATTAAGATTTGAAAATTCTATCAAAATGTAAATTAAAGTATAATAAGCAATCTTTTTATTGCATGATAGCATGTCTAAAGTACTTGACCAACAGATGACACACGAAAAACCCGACTCAAGTCCCCCTCCGTGCGTATGCGGTGTACCATTGAGCTAGGATCACGCCTGGCAAAAATACCCCCGCCACGCGTCCAGACATATCTCCAGCTGTTGCGACGTCCCTCCTCCCGGGCTAGGTGGAATATAGTGCGGTTGATCTTTGTAAGGTGCTCGTTTATATATAAACGATGAGGTGCACCATCCACGACACCAGATGTATCCACGCCACGACGAACCCGAGCAGCCTTCAGCACATTGTCACGTAACGATTTACGTAAAAACCTGACGACAATGGGCCTGGAGGAATGGCGCGCATTATCCTCAGCGTTAACGGACATTTTTTTGATACCCTTGCGAACAGCGCTCACGATCTCATGTTCTCCAATGTCGACACCTATCTTTTTGGTTATCAGCCCCACCAGGTGGATAATATTTTCCCCATATTTTTCGGGCAGACCCGATATTTGCACGTCGCATTGTAGACTCTGCTGATCGCGATCATTCAGTTCGAGTTTTAAACGCTCGATCACTTCAGTAACGTCCGGGCTCGGTTCGCAAGTGCATGTGTGAGCGTCGAGTTTTTGATCCACTGCAGCTATACGCAATTCGACTGCGTCCACTCGTTTGTGGATCTCTGCTATGGTTGTGTTGAGTTTTGTGACTTCGTACCTCATGGACACCATCTCTGACCGGAACTCACAGATGACCTCCCTCAGTAGTTTGATCTCCTCGGCCAAGGGGTTTGGCGAGTGACAGCTGGAGCTGTTGGGCGTTGCGTCCACATAAACGTCCTTAGGAGAGTTTTGTTCTGCAAGTGTGGGAGACCTGCTGTCAACTTTACAGGTACGACAAAGCCACTTTGCTGTGTTTTTGGGGTCAGATAATTTGGCACAAGTTCGATGGTATGTAACATTACATTTGCTACATTTGATGCTGTCATGTATGCTCAGGAATTTGACACATTGGGAGCACTTTAGATTAGGCATATTTATTAAAATAATATTTAATAACTGTAATATTTGTTAAAAACACTATTAGTTTATAGTTTTAAACAGTATACTAACGTATTGAGACACTGTAGGTAGGTATGAACAGAACAGCTGACTGTTGCTCCGTCATACGATAGTTATTTTCACTGTTTATGTAGTTGTAATTCACTTTTTATATAATGTACGAAATGTTTTATGTTAATTGTTTATCACTTTTCTATAATATATATTATAAAACACTTAAAAAGCACTTTTTTTATTTTTTAAATCAGATTAACGAAGAGCTGTGTGAGATGAGAGATCTGTCAAACTAACGACCAACTAACTCAACCACACCCATCCCCCCAAATATATGTATCAACCGTAAAACCAAGAGATGCCCCATGTGTATTTTTTATAATGTGCTAAACCTATATATTAATCAATGCATATGCTATCAATGTATCTAATTCCTTGCGGAAACAGATAAAAACTTTGCATCGGCGTGATTTTGTGCTGAAGTTAGCTGACCAACTTATGGAGCTATGGTTGAGGAAAAAATTTCAAACTGTTACTTTGAGGCGGAACATCAAGGTCATGCTTCAGGACATTCTAGGTATAACTGCGCCTGTAGATGCTACAGTTCCTTCTTCGTCAAATATGCCTAAAATTTGCTACTTAAGTCTATCGAAGACCCGCAAAATGACCAAACACCGCTGCATCAAATGAAAGCAATACATTTGTGGAGCTCATAACATGGATACATGCTGTGGCTGTGTGGAATAGTTCTTAGTTACAGTTTTGAAAACTTTTTTTAATTATGACTCAAATAATGTACCAATGTCTGAAGTTCATATGATTAAAAAATACTTTTCCCAAAAAATGCATCTTAGTTGGCATAGTCGGTTCGACAAATGTTTAGTAACCATGTAATAATGAAATTAGTTTAGTTATCTAGGGTAAATTACTTTTACTTCCCACATTTAACATTAATCCGACAGTTCATGAAAGTGTGAGGAAAGATATTACATATCAATATTAATTAAGAAACATTTAATTAACAATAACAGTTATTAGGTACATTAATATAAAAGGTAATACCTTAAACCGATGAGAGGCGGACAATGCCGCGAGATCAACTTCATAACCAATATAAATATCATTTAATAGAGAAGTCACAGTATATAAAACCTGTCAACTGAATATTCTTCCTGTATACAAAACTAGTGAAATATGTCCAATCACTGTCCAATAAGGTAGGTTGACAGATCTCGGAAAGGCAGGTTCCGCACTCTTAGCAGCTACTCTTTGTTTCACTATATCGGGATAACCTCCAGCTTCCGAAAATATTGCATGCAAATATAATCCAAAATTATCCAGAAATTATCTTTTTCAAATTCGCTTAAAAAGTGTAACAAACAGAACCATATCATGGGAATAAATTTAAATTTTTAGATCAACTTTTTAGGATTCCGTAGTGCTAACTACAAACTCAAGGAACCCTTATAGTTTTACTCTGTCAGGTCCGTCTGTCCGTCCGGCCTTTCTTGCTAAGTCCTATATAATATGCTATAAATTATAGATGAAAGGTATAGTTATAATTTGCAAGTAGACTTTATATTTTTCATTATAAAATAATTATATTTTTTCATCATATTCCTAGTGTGCAATCGTCAATAAATGTTATATATTCACAATAAATTAATTAGCATCATCGGCAGCTACTACGTCGTCCCTTGAATGAGATATGGGCTCATACCAATTGTTAAGTAATACGAGACCGACTTGTCCACCTTGTTGCTTTCTATAATGCTCATCATATAAATGGTAGGCACGAGTATTGGCGAGCAGCGTATTTTTTATGCAGATATAATCACCTACTCTGGATAGGTCGACGAAGGGTGAAAATCCAACGTTGTCATAAGTATAGTAGCAGAAAATAAAAGGCTCATTGATTGTAATTTGCAGGCATGTCCATTTGATGCATTGTTGCTATTGGTGTTATATTATATTTAAGCAGTTCATTAATCAAATTATTATAGTAATCGATGCCGGCTTGATTAATTTTGTTTGCATAACCGGTTGGTAAGATTCGAGGCCACGAGAATGAAAATCTTAAGGAGTCCAAGCCCATGTCTTTTATTAATCGGATATCTTCCTTGTAAAGGTGGTAACCGACGCCAGCAACATCCGCGTTACTGTTATCGATGACAAAATAATTTGGTTTATGAAGCGTAATATCCCAGATTTGATGGTCCTCTACCTGTAATAAAAATATTTATCATAATGTTTGTGTTTTGGAGTGTATGTTTGTAATGTCAAATTAACAGCTTTGCAAATGCATATTATGATATTATATTACTATATGTTTTGAAAATTTTTCGTTGTCTGTCCGTCTCTCTGCCTGTATGTCTGTTTGTTCCAGCTCATTTCTGAAACAGTTGGACTAATTTTGACAGGACTTTCACTTGCAGATGGCTTATGTTTTAAGGAATAAGTTAGGCTACTTTTACTTGGCATTTAGTTTCACACACGAATTTGTAGGACCAGCTAGTTTCATAATAAAACTTATTTATGGATACAGCATACAATCTATCTACAGTTTTTTAAGAGGCAAACTAGAAATAAATGATTTGTGTAAAAATAATAAATAAATAATCCATTACAAACGTGATATGTAAGCGATTATAAGATCGCCTAAACAGAACCTCAATTCTCGACTAAATTTACACTTTCATTTTACTTTTATTGAATTATAAATGAATCGTATTTATATCATACAATTTTGCAGGATCTAATTAGCAAAATCGACATTCTGGTTTCGTACGAAGTATCTAGTATCTAAAGAGCATGTTTCACATTGTTTATGATTGCCAACTACTTATTACTTAATAATATCGCTTGTTCATTCATAAACCGAAATAACTCATTTTTTTCACTTAGCGGGAAAACGCATTCAAAGTTTTAATTATTTGGATAGTCAACTTCAATTTAAACTAAATGGTTTTAATGAATTCTAAGGGTAGATATAAATAGGGCAGTTAATGTAATATATAAAATTTCCATGTCACAATGTTAGTTACCGTACTCCTTCGAAACGGCTTTACTGATTTTTACCAAATTTTATATGCATATTCAGTAGGTCTGAGAATCGGCTACTGGGTATTTTATATATTGATAAGTGCATTTGTTGAATGAAAAATAGTAAATTATTACAACTCGAGACTGACGGCGACCATATTGTTTGTGTGACGGGATAGCGATCGACGTTGCCATGGTGACATACTTATTTAGTCACTTCAATAAAATAATATGGGCGAAATACTTAATATGGCAAAGCAACGTTTGCCGGGACAGCTAGTAAGCTATAAAAGCAATATAAATTAGATCATAGTTAATAAAAGAACATAGCTTTAAAACGATTTTTAAAATAAAGTTTGTACTTATTTCATTTTAAAAAGAAAAATACCATCAAATAATTTTGATCAACATGGGAAAATTAAAAATGATGCAGTTTACTATGAAATCCAAAGTGCCAATAGATGAAATATATAGCTTTTTATCAGTTTTTGATTTAAATGAAATACAACCAATGAGAATTAATATTTACTTATGTTTCTGTTTTAAATTTACTAAACTTAAAATAGAAACATAAGTACGTAAAACTTTTCCTTGAAATAAAAGACGTTATTAATAAGTTTATTACCCAATAAACTTCTTAAAAACGTCTTATTAAGAAGTTTATTAGGTTTAGGTAGGTAAGTTTTATTTTCAAAAATCAAAAGTTACATTGGACATAAAAAAAGAACTTATTTTTTTGGTACGGTATAGGAACATACGTATGCCTAGTAATCATTATAATAATAAACAAACTAGACTAACTGCAGTCTTAAAGATTCGAAACAAAACCATGAAATAATCATCAATATTTGATATTAATATATCAAATCAAATATATTAGAATCACAATTATAGTAAGTTAAAAATTAGATTTTTGTCGAAATAAAATAATAATTAAAAAAAATATGTTATAGGTTTTCTTACTTACTATCACCATTATAAAATATAGTAAACTAAAAAAATATTAAATGAGATCTTTCAAAAAAATCTAACTTATTAGTTAATTACAGAAATGAATTATAAAACCCTGAATAATATGATGGAATTAGTGCTTTTGTAATAAGTTCTTTTAAATCTTTTTTCTTATTTTCACTTATTTCTTGTTTACTGGAGTAAACTTAATATTAAACTTAGATAGTAACTGAAGGGTTATTTCATTAGTTGAACTAATTTTTTTTCTTTTATTTCTTACATTAACTTCTAGGTAGTTTTCATCTTTATATGAGTTTTTATATAAAAAAGTAGTAGGGTCTTCCTTGTTTATTTTTAAAACTTTGATATCATTCCAGTTCACAGTTGCTCCATTAGTATTAGTTGTAAAGTTATAACCCCATTCCTCTTGCAGCCTTTTTAAATCATAGAATGAATTAAAACTCATTTCATGAACTACTAATGGAGGTTTAGATTTTTTGGCATTCTTTATTAAAGCTATATATTGGTCGGGTGTATATATAGGACCCGATTTTAAATTTTTCTTAACTTCTCTTTCTATTAGGCTATGAACACTGTCTGCCTCGTTTTGCGTATGGCCCCTTATCAAGAACTTATGCGTTATGCTTTTAATGTTTAAATTTTGGACAGCAAATAAGTATAGGGATGTTATATATTTATTTTTATTCTGTCCACAACAATTGTCGGAGTAGAATATAACTTCCTTATCATCATCGTCTTCATCGCTTAAACCCTTTAGGTATGACCATACACATGAACCTATCTCGGTAGCACCACGTTTCGCATCACGCTGTTATATATTTATTTTTATTCTGTCCACAACAATTGTCGGAGTAGAATATAACTTCCTTATCATCATCGTCTTCATCGCTTAAACCCTTTAGGTATGACCATACACATGAACCTATCTCGGTAGCACCACGTTTCGCATCACGCTCTGACCAAAAATAGCAATGTACGTTCTTGTAGGCTACCTTAGATTCTTTTGGTGTTAACTCGGTTATGGTTAGATTATAGCAATTAAGTTTTGATTTATAATAAAAGGAGGATGTGTCGCCTTTTGGGCATTGCAACACCGCCTCTAAATCATATACAGCCACTCGCAAATTCTTTTTAATCTCTTTGCGATCATTTTCCTTTTCAGCTCTACTAAAATTCTTTTCTTCTATATGTGTCTGATATTTCCCTTCTAAATCTTTTTTTTGATCAGGGTTAGAATTATTGTATGAGTTGCAGAGATCACATTGATCTTTTTTGGGTTGGAAAAAGGACAAATTAAAATCAGTTGTAAATATATTATAGTATGATTTATAAGTACCCGCCTCTTTGTTAACTTTTTGTTGCTGAACTTTAAAATCGTTGTATAAATCTTTTATAGTTTTACTACCATCTATATATTGTCTTGTTGTAGAAGCCCGTTGATAATGTGGCTCGATTTTTTAGATTGAATTAATGTGCTCCATTATTGCTGTTTTTAATTCTGGGGCCATTCTTTTGTGGTTACTGTGTTGTCCTCTTCGGTCAGTAAGTGATTCGTTGCTTATTATTCTTTTTTGTACTGTAAATATCATCCGATCGGAGATATCTAATGTGGCCCTGTAAAAAGTTTTACAAACTCTAATAATGCTGTCGTGCACCCTAAAATGAAATGCTTTATTATTGTGCCTTGGTGTTTCTGCATTTGTATATTTATATTTAAGCTACACATCAGTCATACTTGCACTTATGTACGCTCTTTGTTCTGCTAAATTTGCCAAACTCCAGAAATTCCGAAAGAGTTCATACCGGTCATTTGTATTTATTTTTGAAGTGCATTTAAGTCTGCATTTTTCATTGCAGGGTTCTTTTAGACACCGAGCTGGAATAATCTTCTTAGTTTTTGTCATGGATTGATATGACTTTCCTTTATAACGCATACGTTTAGTTTTATTTTGTTTCCACTGGGATGGCTTTTTATTACGTTTTCGCCCTCTTTTCAAAACTGGTCTGGAAGTTGAGGAACTGGTAGAAGAAGAGCTTGATGTATTAAGAAAATAATTTTTCTTTTTTCTAGGCTCAGTGTTTACGAAAGTTGGATCTGAATCACTTAAGTCAATCTCGCTCTCATCAGTGTACACAGGAGGTATATAATAATTTGGTTTATTTTTAAATATCCTAGGGTGTTCATTTATAGCCTGAAAGAAAAAAATTAAGTCCTATAATAAACATAATGATATAAGGAAGGACGGCTGACTACGGTAATTCATAGCGTAATAATAAGTTATAACTTACAATACTTCTATTCTCAAAAAACTGTCCATGTGGAGGAGTGTTTTCAATAACACCATCGTCATCGGTCTCTTCAATAGTAACATGGTTAGCAGTAAGTGCCTGAATACTAGTTAGTTTCATTGAATCTTCTGAACTTGATGACGATGAGCTGCTAGAGGAGCTCGAAGATGACGTAGAGGATGAACTACTACTGTATGAAGATCGGCGAGCCCTATGCTCTGCATTTTCAATGTCAGATAAGGTAATATCACTATCCTCATAAGGCACCAAAGGTTTGTTTGATTGACTAAATTCGCAATGCTGTGTCGTCTGTAATTAACATAAAATAAAAATAGATCAGTATAGATAAGGAGAAAGGTACTTACTACAGCCTATTGAAAAGTTAAATTTTAGTAAGTTAGTTAGGTAGAAATACATTAATTGGGTATTGTTATTTAACGTTTTGGACGTTTCACTCCACGTAAGACTAGGCCTGTGATAAGTATCCGAAGAACTTGTGTTACAGGTACCAGAAAACGCTAATTATATAAAACTTAGATACTATACAATATATCTTTAAGATTTTTATTATATTATAAACATATTTAATACACATCCATGACACAGGAACACGGCAAACTTTTTGTTCCTTCGGCTGGACTCAAATCTGCGACCTGCGGCTGGAGCACCAAATTAATGATATTTAGGTACTTACTGTTCTACATGCTTCTTCCCTTATTTTATCGAAGTTTTCTGTTACAGTGGGGATAATATTGTCATTTTGTAGCTAAAAAATACATAAGACGATAAATAAGGTAGGTAGGTCATTCATCATATTAATTAGTAATTCAATCTAGCGTACGCGTAGGTCGCCACTCACGAGACAGGAAGAAAAGGTAAGGCTGTTTTACTAAAGTATATATTATGTACCTACAAATTTAGTTAGCTACATATTATTATACATATCCTAAGATTCTCTTTTTAAGTCAATATAATGAAATAATTAATAACATTAATATTATAAATTCGGTAGGTACCTACCTCATGCTTAGAAGGGTTATTGGTACTGTATTCATAATTAGTCACCGCAAAGTTATTAGAATTATCCACAACTAAACCCAATATTTTTCTTGCCCTTGAAGACGACGTCATTCTAAAAAAAACCAAAGTAGGTTACTCAATAGGTAAAATAGTTTAAAAATTTATCGAATTTTTTATCTTTTTTCAATACGTGTATTAAAATTAAATTCATATTTTTATTACGAAAGAGAAATAACTGTGACATTGAAAATAGATTTTTGGTGTCATTGAAAAGTAAAGAGAAGGATTACAAACAATTACTTAGTTTACAATAAATTGTACTGAAATAATGAAATAATACTTATTCTTTTATTTTCTGTTGAAATAATTTATTTTAAAAGTGCATTAACTAATATCTTTATAAAGTACATTAAAATATATAAAAAAGTGAAATAATCATAAATTTTACCTACAGAATAAAAGCACTGATTCCTCATAAAATGAATTAAATCCGATAAAAACCTCTTTTAAAATGAAACAAAGTAAATAAAATAATTACCTGGTAGTAAAAAAGTGATCTATTTCGTTTTATTTCACTTTAACAATAATCTTCCGTGGTCTTACCTCGAGCAGAGCCGGCGCATCACTGAGTTCGATCACTTTACCGGAATCAACATGTTCATGCGCGTGCATCAAAAAGAGAACGACAGTCACCTGTCTCTTTCATTTTCAACGGATGAAGTTGGCTGTAACACTGATCGTATTCTTCGGACGATGATAATTCACTTTATTACGAAAACTCGGAAAACGAGAATTTTGAGTTATTTCAGTTTTTGAATGAACGAGCGATATTATGTTCGTCTGTTTCCTTCTAATTTTTATTTCTTACAATCTTCGTTCCACGCACCTTCATACTGGTATGCTGATATCCCGGTTCCTAACATAAGGTCTTGTGGGATTTCTCTGTAATCGTTGCATCGTACGTTAACAATAAGTATGCTGCAACAATAGGTACATTTAAATGTTTCCTATCAAAGAAAAAAATGTCGTATCGCACAAAGAGCCTTTAAATTAAATGTACTAAATAATTAACTATCGCATAGCAAATTAAAAAAAAAACTACATTGCTTCTATAGGCATTCACCTATGAACAAAATAATTTTAGGGCATTAAACATTCGCGGGCGCAGAAGATTATTTTGCGAATCATAGAAAATGCCAAAAAAACAATATTGCGCACGCATACTCCCAAGCACCGACGCACGCACGAATGCATTACCGGTCACACACATACACACGTACACACCCAACATGCTCACATTTTAAAGAGCCATATTAATTTTAAACACTTGCTATGCCATCAATGTTAATTGATATGTCCTTAGTTCTAGTTATGACTTTTGATGCGAAAATTATCACATTTAATAATATAAAAAATAAAATAATGAGACAATTGACCGGTTTTAGACTGTAAAAATAAAGAATTAGATTGCAACACATTGTTAAAAAATTCATAGATGTAAATTGTAGAGGGCTACAACCTCTTGGTTTTACACATCCTTCTTACGCTTGAGTGGTGATAATAATAATACAGCAACAACTCTTATATTCTCCTTTATTGGTGCTTAACACAGATACGTATTACATATGAGATATGTCTAACACAAATACGTCTACACTCTACACTGAGTATAATAGCCTTTTAGCTAACGAAATAAACTAAATAGGCTTTACTTGTGACATCTGTCAATATGACATTGACAATTATATTACTTATAACTACTGTTGACATTATGCAACATAAATAATAAGGTATCTGGTGTCACTGCCTAATATAAATTTCGCATCTTAGTTATATTCAGAGTGCTACGAGTAAGTGTGAGTTTTTCTTTTCGCGTTCGATCGTGAGCGCGTTTGGCGTTTATTAGGAATTTGTATATGATTTGTGCAGCGCCACCTAGTTGTAAACGCGACAACTAGGTCTAATCACAAAGAAACGCCAAACGCGCCCACGATCGAATGCGAAAAGAAAAACTCACACTTAGCACTCTGATATCGAAGCAATTCATGTTTTGACATTGGAAATGTCTTTTCGTTCGCTTCAGTATAGGCCCCGATTTCACGAAAAAGTGCGATCTCCTTATCTCTCGAAAAGTTTTGAAGATATGATATTAAAAAAAAAACTCAAAAGACGCGTATTCACGAGAGCTGTAAGGTGCAAAAAGAATTATTCGAGAATGATGCAAATGAAAAAGTAATGAAATAATAAATATTTTTATTCGAATTTTTGATTTTGGTGCTCGATATTTTGGAAACGAAGAATGATATCAAAAAATTTTAAAAATTTCCTCTGGACAATCTAGTCAGCTCCAATTTGAGCCTAAAACAATGACGATCGGGTTAAGGGTTTGCCCTGTAGCCTAACCTTTAAAACATATCTTATACTTTAAAGGAGAAAATCTTGTTTATATATAATCGAAATCTCGGCAACGGTTACAATGATTAACGGATATAATAATGAAAGTCCTATATAGACTAATTTCCTATTATTTAATTCTATAAATAATAGGAAATTAGTCATCTTAACATCTACGCGTACGAAGTCGCGGGCAAAAGCTAGTCTAAGATTAAAATAATTTCTTAAATTAAATTAAAAAAGAACATTGTTCATTGTTTTAAATACTTACGGATTGTGTTGCGGTGCACTCTTCTTTTTCCCGACAGTCCTCCTGTGACCACGGCTGCTGGAAAGTAGCCGAAACGTCGGTAAAAAGAAAAGTGCAACGCGACACAATTCAAGTGTTTAAAACAATAAAATAATTATCATTCAACGTTGTACTTTAATTTTGTAACCTTTCCTTATCCCGACTTTCTCGTCGCTAAGCGACAATATTTTTTCGAATTCCTTAGATTCATTTCTAATGTGCTCGATAGTCGTACTCGTATGAGGCACGAAATTTGTGATTTTTTGTCATGATAAATATTTTTGGCTAAAAAGAGACCTATTAACAAAATGAACTATTTTATTAATATTTGTATTCATTTTTCAAATATTTAAATGGGGCCCCATACATGAAAGTTAAACGTCATTTTTGCTCGATAATAATAATGGCAACAGGTTGGTAACTAATAATGTAGGAAACGCACGTCTTAGCTTTTTTATTTTCAAATAATAATTTTTGCATCTTACTTTAACTATAAAATAGTTGTTATCCTGACTTCATTTTAAACACTTTCAAGAAAGTAAGCGGAGGAAAGGTTCATCGAGAGGAAGAAGAACACCAAGGAGACACAACAAAAAAAAAACACATAACAACAATTTATAGATCTGAACTATAATTATATATTTAGGTATCACCTTATCATCAGTGTCTGCCTGGCCATTCTAATAAATGTTAATTTAAACATTTCTCTATTTACATGCCTTGACCTTTGAGCTTCAGCTAATGCAGTTTTTTTTATTTTTATAAAGCAGCCGATTTGATTTTCGGCTAGGGAGACAAAATTATCAAACTGCACAGTACAACCAAATCATTCTTTGGTTTAAGTTTCTATAAAAATCAAGGTATCGAGGCCAAAATTATTGAACCATCTAACAATATATCGATAAGTCTACAAAACTTATCTTACAGGAACAATATGTAGTACGTAGTATGTTCAAGTTGTTCAAGTTCACGAATTGTCATATTATTATTATGACTACTGTCTAGTGATTTCCATGATAATTTTCAAATACCCTCAATGTCCTAATAATAAGCTATCGATAAAAATTGCAGCAATTGTGTCATTTTGCCTTCCTTATCTATTTAATTTCATACAGTATGATTTCGTAATTTCCATGAACTGTATTTTTTCATTATAAACACTAATTAGGTACTCTCTTATTATATAAGCGACTGATTAGCTATGTTCCTGTCTTTGTGGAATAATTTTTAAACGTCACTTAACCAATAACACCTTTATACGTTATTAGGGGGGATATACGTTATTAAATAATTTAATAAGGGTAAGAAATTTTTCACATCTTTTCACCGCAACAATTTCTATGTAACCAATATGCCTTTATACAATAATGTAATAATGTTAGGTTGGCCCTCTTACACTTATGGGTCTTACACTTATGGGTAGTATTACACTTATTATAAACACTTATTACAAATATCTTGCTGTAATCTTGCTTCAAAGTATCATTAATATTGGATCTAATCTCTTTTCCCTTTTTCTTTCTCTTTAGTTTGTATCTATATCTCCTTTGCCTCTTTGTTTGATGAAGAATTGATGAAGTCGTCAAATTTCTTTGCATTCATTTTGTACCTAGATATTTGATAAATGTAATACCAACCTTACATTAGGGGCAAACTAAACCAACACTCATTATTGTGCCTTGGGAATCCGAACACAATTAAGAAGAAAGCGGGAGCAATAAATGTTAGAAGAATCTTTAATTTTACTTCCGAGGTAAAGGGGATATTGTAGCACTTTGTTGTAAATAACAATACAAAATATAGAGTCGGTATCAAAGTATAAGAGTTGGGACCTGCAACATGTATAGTGTATACAAGTTACATTGTGTGCTGTCTATGAATATAAGCATTACGTGACGTAGCACGTCATGATTGTTCGTAGTCAGCACACAACGTTAAATGTATACATGTTGTAGGTGCCAACTCTTATCCAACAGCCTATACTGCGCATTTGTCTACTTACCAGTAATTTATGTCCAACACTATTCGAACAAGTACTAGTAAACGCGCCTAATTTCACTTCAAACCTATCCATTTGATGATATCGTTTCCCATATAACAAGCATCAATTAAAATTAAACGTATAAGCTAATAAAGGCTTAACTTGGGCCTTTTCATCCGTTATTAGATGATTTATGCTGTATTCACCGAGCGAAGTTACCACTCTTGAAATACTATAGTGCCTGGAGCAGTTAGTTTTTAAATGTCGTATGGTTGCCCAAGCACATCCGGTATTCTCACTACACAGTCAGCCTAGTCCAGAGGAATGACTGGTCAATACGTTAAAGCCGCCGGTATAATGTAATTGAGATCTGAAAAAGTGTCATTGGTACACGCTATAACATGAGAATCGAACCTGCACTCTTTCAAGTGCGACTCAAACGGTCTACCCACTAAGCCACGGAGCTCTAATAAAGGCTTACGGCTTAACAAATACAGAGGCTAATACGAGCGGCGAGCTGCGACTTAATAGCTTTTTATGACGTCACAAACTCTGTTATGAACTGGTGCAAATATACTATACTATGACTACCTATTGCTAAAGGACAATTGACTTGAATTGATTGCAGGGTATACCCTGCATCCAAATGTACTGTACAGAACTCCTGAATCCATATAGATACATGTTTGGGGATTTCGGGGCTGTTTAAAGAACTGCAAACATATGCCATCATACAACTTACAATAATCATCATTATCATCATCACCACCATCTTCACAAGAAACACCAACATATTATTATGATGACATAAGCACTGACTACTCATCAAAGTTTTGTGTACCGATATCAATGTGTTCATAATAATATTATAGATAATAAATTTAACTAAAAAGAGGAGGTTTTAATTTTTTGTTTAAAATTATGTAATATCCGTAGTAAAATGTATGAAATAATTATATTATTGTAGACAATATTAAGAACGTTGAAACTAACCTAATATCCTAAATAACAATCGAATTGAAATTTGAGCATTTTATTATTCCTACATTTGATGAATATTGTTTGAAATGCGCGGCCTTTTAAATGTTAGTTTAAGCTATTATCTTAAACCAGTGGTTCCTAGACTCTTTTGTTTCATAGACCACTTTCAAAATTTTGCTGGATCCGGTGGACCCCCTGCATCTACATTCTACATTACTACCAATTTCTAAATCTCGAAAAAAAAGTGAAGATTAGATCTATGTATCTATGGAAACTTGCATTGTGGCTGAGTTTCAACGACGAGTTAACAGTTTTCAAAAAAAAAGATTAGAATTGATTGCTTGATAGGGTTAATTATTTGATAATAAAATAGGTAGACTTAACAAATTTTCAATTAAATTTATATCATTGTGTTGTGAGTGGATGTCAATAAAGCAAAGTTGGCCAATCTAAAAAGTGACTCCATCCAACTTTACTTTTTTGAAATCTACAGTGACTCAGCACAAGGACCAATTAATTCTCACCAATTTTATTTTTAAAACGTCCCATTCGGAGTGTTAAAAAGAAATATAGTACATTTCCTTGTGCTGTAGGTATATATATTATATATTTAAATATATAAATTATTACAATAATAATAATTATTGTTTTAACAGTCGTAATAAAATCAAAATTAAACACTTATTTATAACGTAATGTAACATCTACAATGGTAATTACAAAAAAAATATAATTTTAATGAGTTGGATGTACTTGATGGATTGACAGCAAATTATCAATTGCCAAATAAAGGCTTGAGTTTTGTAAGGAATAACCGCAAATCTCCTGTTCTGCGATATTCAATCTGTTCCTTTTTTTGTTAATAAGTTTGTAATGGCACTAAAACTTTTTTCGACGAGATATTATGAGGAAGACGCTATCAGAAACTTTTGCGCGATTCCCCACAGTCCAGGACATTTTTAATTTTCTGCCTACAGCCAAAATTTTTTAATGCCCTCTTTTAAATATCACTTTCAGCTCCTCATTAGTGCTAAGCTCGAGTAGCTCCTCATGTAATATTACATTCTCCACTCCCGTTTCATCAAATAGATTTATGATCCATGGTGGTATTTCCATCGACAGAATATCTTCAAAACTGATTTTAAAATCATCATGCAGGGCAATCAAAATATGTTGAACGTATGTCTGAATATCTTTATCAAGGCATTCTACCTGCGATAAGTTTGAAAACTGTGAAAATTCGCGCCGACTAATATATTCCTTCATAGATTTCAATTTATCATTAAAAGCTGAGATTACACTCTTTGTTTTTATTAAATTAAGGCTGTCCTCTTGTAATTGTATGTTGGGGTCATTAAATTTTTTGAACAAATCTGTCAAATACGCGATGTCTGCTTTTTTAAAATCAGGATCTTTACTTTACAGAAATTCTAAAACTGAGTCAAAAAGTGAATAAAATCTTGATAAACATGCACCTTTCGACAACCAGCGTACTTCAGTATGTAGCAGCAACCGTTGGAAGTTTTCATCATTGTCATCGCACAATTGTGCAAATAAGCGCGTATTCCATGCATTCCTTCTAATTTTGTTAACTGCATAAATCACAAATTGAAGCCATTGGTGCAATTTATTACTTAAATTTTTCGCTCCTAGATGTTGTCGGTGGATAACACAGTGAATTGTGAAAACAACAAAGTGAAAAGTTTTGACGTTTGACGTTTAACAGATTGCATTTAGCTCAAAGAAAATTTAAGTTTAAAAATAGTAAAACTAGATAAAAAGTGATTAAACATTTATTATCTAAAAATAAGTTATCGTGAACATATAATACAATAATTCTATTACATATAGTGCCTTAATAAACTATAAAACAGTGATTAAAAATATCGACCGCGAGTGACAGTCAGCTGGTTAAAGTGTACCCACTGTAATTTAAACTGCCTAACGTTCGTTACCATCTAACTGGGACTTAATTATATTTAATTTCAAATTAGTTATTTATTAGTTATGCCTAATTACAAGTGTACCTTATGCGCCAAGTTCTTGAGCCTCACCGATAGTGCCAAGTGCACCAGATGCACGGGAATGTTCAACCCCGGCTGCGCCAAAGGCTATTATCCCAAGAGCCAGAATTGGCTTTGTCGCACTTGTACTACTACACTAAACACAGCAAACCCCGCAAACAAGAGTCCAGGTTCACCGAACGTCGCATTTCTCGATGCGAGTGGTACATCATCCCCGAATTTGTTGGCGGAAGAAATGCGACTCCTTAGGGAGGCTGTCACCACAGTCGGCACCGAGATGAAGTCCCTGAGGCAGGAGGTCGTGAAACTGAACAGGGTCATCAGCGAAGTCACTAAGCGCGTGGATACCGTCGAGAAACGTGTGGCCGCGGTGGAGGAGAAGCTAAGCGCGCACACGAGTATCCGCGCGCAAGACCCGGCGGTCACTGAGCTTATCACGCAGCTGAAGACCGAGCTGAATGATCGGGAACAAGAAAACCTGTTCAACGACTTTCAGATTGCGGGCCTGCCTGAAAGCTCTGGGGAAAATGTTCAGCATATGGTAGGCCTGATAAAAAAAAATGGCCTCGATATTAGCGAACACGAAATAGTAAGTGTTATGCGCAAAGGGGTCAAAAGAGGTACCACCCCGGGTGAAGAATACCAACGACCGAGGCCGATCATCGTCCGCTTGGCGCGGAGAACGGTGCGCGACAGCATCCTGAGGGCGGCTCGTGTGCGACGTGGCGTGGATACCGCAGGCATCGTAGAAGCCCCGCCGCGGCGTATCTATCTCAACGAGCACCTGACGAGATGCAACCGCGCTCTGTTCTACAGGGCCCGCGAGGAGGGGCGGCGGCTTGGCTGGCGGTATGTTTGGACACGCGGAGGATTTATATTCGCGCGTCGGGAGCCAGGCACCCCGGTAAAAAGAATTAGGACTCCCCTAGACGTAGACCAAATTTTTGGTATTGGCGTCGTTGGTCAGTCGGAGTAATATCGTATAATAATAGTAATATAATATACACCAGCACAATCTGCATAGCAAAGATTATCATTATGTTAGTAATAGCACATAAGTCGCTGTTAGTTTTTAGGAATCTGTTTGTTGTATATTACTATATGTTTGTTGCATATATTTTGTGTGTTCAATGTTGTGTATTGTCTAATACAATTTTTCTGGCTAAATATCCGCTAAATACTGTGTATGTAGTTTACCTGTTTAGGAAATGGAACGGTAGTGTATTGTCAAAGTCTATGCCTAACATAAATTACGTCCAATCCGTTTGCAACAACATCACGGTAATGTCATTTTGTAGGTACAGGTACATCAAACACAAGGCAAACACGCGTTACAATATTGTATTTAAAATATTATTATTTTATTATATATGTGGAATATATTTATGTTTCTTTAGCTTCGTTATTAACCTGACATGGTTTCATGTAAGTTTATTTCTATTACTATGCTGCTATTACATATTATTTTATAACTTACTCATTCATACTTATAATATTCTCTTGGGAAATATAATTATTTTAAATGTACATATACGGATTAAAATTAGAAATAAAAATGATCAACCCTAAAAAACTTAAAGTTGGTTTCATAAACCCTGGCTCTTTGGGCTCGAGGCACGACGAGTTTCTAGTAGCTGCAGACCGACATAACTGTTACCTCATAGCACTCAATGAGACTTGGCTGAGACAGGGTGAAGCGGGGCGCGCGCCACGGTTACCGGGGTACCACCTCTTGCACGTACCTAGGCCCGAGGCCGTGCGCTCCCGAGGCGGCGGTGTAGGTTTCTACGTTAGGCAAGGACTTAGCGCGCAGACGGTTAAGCTGAACTCCGTAACAACTAATGTAGAACAAATGTGGCTGTCATTAAAAGCTAACAGTAAGCTCGTTTTTATCGGTACGGCATACCGACCCCCGTGGCTCTCGGTGAATATCTTCTTAGACGCGCTAACAGATACAATTAGTAGTCTTTCGGGCTACGACTATTTGTACCTTGTTGGTGATTTCAACATCAATTACTTGAACACCGCTACAACACATTTTAGAATACTGCGAGATTTCTTGTCAACATATAGATTGCACCAGTGTATAACTGAAGCTACACACTTCATTGCGGACTCAGTAACCCTCCTCAACCTTGTCTGCGCTAATGCAGACCTGGACCGAGTCCTGGTTGACCATATACCCGATCTCAGTGCTCATGCGTTTGTAACGTTTTATATACATGTGCCTAAACTAAAGAACGTAGCAAGGAAAATCACATATCGACCACTTAAAGATATTGCAAGTGACGATTTAGAGTACGTAATGAACACTATAGATTGGCACTACATCGAACAGATGTCTAGCGTTCATGAAATGGTGTCTTTTTACACATGACACAATTAGTGTCATGTGGGCATTTGATTTGTTGGCCCCCGTCAAAACCCTTTATGTCAGAGACCGTCAGCACCCATGGGTTACATACAACATCAAACAAATGATGAAATGTCGGGACGAGGCGCACAGAAGTGCACGCACTACTAAAAGCCAATCGCATATTGACTATTATAAAAACCTTAAGCGGGAAGTATCTAGTGCGCTCATCAGGGAAAAGGTAGCCTATTTTGATATGTACATCAATGCCAATATTAAGTCTCCACAGCTTTTGTGGAAATATTTAAAGAAAAGAATAGATGTGCAAAAGCCTAAGTCTGATTTATTGCTGCCTAGTCATCTTTCTGACACCAACCTCATCAATAACTTCTTTTTGGACATTCCTGGTACTGGTGCGGTGCCCCAGTCAGCACTCGACTAGTTTAATCACACTCGTTTGGTGCATGTAAGTTTAGCTTTTTTACGGTTAACGACAGCGAAGTCCTCAAATATATCAAAACTTGTAAGTCTAACGCGGCGGGCGCTGACTGCATCTCTCTTGACATGTTATCCATTGTTAGTCATTTTCCGGGATGCCTAAGTGTCATTACTAAAATAATTAACACTTCTCTTACAACTTCTACTTTTCCTAAGTTGTGGCACCTAGCAATAGTTTTGTAATTTTGTAAAATAGAAAACCGTTGTCTAAAAAGGAAAATGTAAGTGAATTAAAAGACCTTAGACCAATTAACATATTGCCTTGTATGTCGAAAGTTTTAGAGATGGTGGTAAATGACCAAATGAGTAGGTTTTTAGATGAGAATAATATATTACCTCCAGTACAGTCTGGTTTTCGCAGTCGACATAGCACGACTACTGCGCTAATTGATGTCGTGGACAATATTATTTCGGCTCAAAACGCAGGCGAAGATACTATTTTGGTGTTGCTAGATTTTTCGCGAGCTTTCGACATTATCAGTATCCCCTTGCTGTTAGCTAAATTAAAATTCTACGGATTTAACGACGACGCTATCGCTTGGTTCTCAGACTATCTAAGCAACCGGCTTCAAGTAGTCGAACTAAAAATTGATAACGGCACATCAACACGCTCTGATCCATTAAGAGCAGATAAGGGACCTCAGGGATCGGTGTTGGGTTCTCGCCTCTTTTCACTCTACTGTGCAGCACTCTACTGTTAAGCACATCAAACATTGTAAATACCACATATATTGTGATGACATCCAGATATACATAACTTTTAAGTCATGTGATGTAAATAAGGCAGTAAAAAAGCTAAACGAGGACCTAGCGCGTATTTCTGAGTGGTCTAATGCGAACGCTTTAGTACTTAATCCTAGCAAATCTCAGTACATGATACTAGGTACGAAATATCAGATACAAACAATCGTTCTTGCACAACCGCTAATATGTGTTCACAATGATGATATTCCAAGGGTCACTGAAGCGCGCAACTTAGGAGTTATAATGGACGGAGGGCTTAAATTTGAGAAACATGTCGTTAGAACGGTAAGTTGTTGCTTTTACAGGTTGAAAGTACTATATAAGATAAGAAAGTTCATAGCGGAACCGTTGCGTCGAACCCTCTGCGAGTCGCTGGTGCTTTCAAATTTAAATTATGCAGACGCGGTGATAGGTCCCTGTTTACTCGCACGGTCTACGAGTCTTATCCAAAAGGTACAGAATGCGTGCAGTAGGTATTACTGTGACATCCCTCCGCGTGCTCACGTGACGCCTTATATAAACAACTTACGGTGGCTCAAAATGGATGGTCGCAGACAATTACACTTTGCCACTATTCTATTTGGAGTAGTAAAATTCAAAACACCGGCCTACCTATATGATAAATTACAGTGGGCGTGCGATAAGCAGCTGTCAATGACCACTAGGGGATCGGACTATCTAATAATTACTCCCCTACACCGCACTTCTATGTTCCGAGGTAGCTTCAGATACCTAGCAAGCAAAGTCTGGAATAACCTTCTGCCGCCGCAATTTCGAGCTCTAAAAACAATAAATAATTTTAAATTAAAACTTAAATCTCTACTACTGAAAGAACAAATTGCAATGATGTAATAAAATATATATATTTATATATATATATATATATATATATATATATATATATATATATATATATATATATATATATATATATATATATATATACCAGGCACTGTGGTGTTCACGCCGCGGTGATACGCCTGAGTGATGTCCATTTCGGCAATAGGACATTTCACATTACGCCTACCTTCCTATCCGCACGCATCTTGGCGTGCGTTAAATTTTAGCAGGTACCTACTCATTAAACAAGAAACAAAGCAAAATACTATTATGTAATACCTATTTTTGTTTTTGTTATTGCGTAATATCTGTTTTGCTTTTTTCTTGTATTATGTTAGTTTGTTTCATGTTATTGTGTCTTATAGCGTAAATCTATGTATGTAATGTAATGTCTTATTTTGTCGAATAAATGTTTTATTATTATTATTATTATTAATTGCAGTTACCGCTGGTATATTTCTTTTAAGATGGCCTATAAGCCCACGATATCGCCCGACCACGGCAGAAGCTCCATCTGTTGCCACCGAAATAACGTTTGTAAATAGAATCGATTTTTCTTTAAAAAAATCACTCAGAACATTAAATATTGATTCACCTTTAGTGTCCGTCTTCAAAGTTTTCACGAATAGTAGCTCTTCATAAATTTCTTCGCCCATAACAAATCTAACATATGCCAATAATGATGATTCATTGCCAGGTAAAGTTGACTCGTCCAGTTGAATAGAAAAATAAGTTGTTTGCAGATAATCACACAAGAAACTTTCAACATCAGAGCTCATTTCATCAATACGTCTTTGTACAATGTTGTTACTCAAAGGAATTCTTTTGAGCATGTCAAATGAAGATTTGTGCAGAACAGTTTTTAAAACCTCTTCAACAGCAGGTAAAATTAACTGTTCTCCAATGGTGTGCCGTTTTCCAGATTTTGCTATAATGAGATATTGTAAGATGCCCGCAAGCCATCATCGTTACTTTCAGACGTTGAAGCGAACATACTGTGCACGGTGGGTCTCTTTTCATATTTTTCCTTTAACTTTTGAAAATATTTTAAATCTTTACCTATTTTATCAGGATGACACCTTCTTAGGTGGTCTTTCAGCTTTGATGGTTTCATTCAGTCATTGCTCAAAACTTTGTTGCATAAAAGGCATGTGGGCAATCGTTTATCTTCCTGTGATGAAAGAAAAACAAATTTTAAATATTCAACACTGTACTGACGACAGTTCTTAGATTCGGTCATGTTTCGTATCAATTACCTACCTGTAAATAATAAATAAAAAAATCTAAGTTTTAATACAAAATGTTGAAAAATGCACCCTTTTAGCATCAGGCACGCGATATTATATTATATAGGTAGATAGGTGGGTATACAAATAGGCAGGTAGGTACTTACTTTCCCGACACTGGTAATCACTAATATCGATTCACTTTTCTTTATGAAATTTCGGAAACAAATGAGTAACGTTTATCCTTGACATTCGTATTTATATTGGTGAAGAATTAAACCCGTTCATACAAGATTGCAAGTACATACACCACAAGTCGTATTAATGTGCATTGAACACCCATTGCGGACGGGACGGCGGCGGCCGGCGCGGCAACAAGTTTCGACGTGTTGTACTGAATATTAAATATGCAAGTTTTTACAAGTAACAGTCGCTGAGCTTCTTAAAATATTATCTGCGTATATTGATAGGAGATAATTGTCTTATTGAGAAGGTTTAATTTAGGCATCATCTTGTTTGTGTTGTTGTATTACCGTATGATGGACGGTGTGGCTCAATAAGTTATAAATTAAATTGAAAAAGGTAAGTGGCATAGGGCTGGACAGCTCAACTGGTAGAGCACTCGGCGCGATACCGACATGGTCTAGGTTCGACTCCCAGTTCGGATCTATCCATTTTTTTCTCAATTTATTTATAAATTGTCTTATTGAGAAGGTTAAATTTAGGTATCATATTATTTAAAATAACAAGCCAACATTTTAGCTCTTCACTATCGACTAACCAAATTAATTTTCATGCACCCCTGCATACGATTGTAGACCCCCATTTTTTGTCACGTCCAACGTAGACCCCCGTAGAGTCTCCTGTTGACTCCTGGGGTCCACCTGGACCACTTTGGGAATTACTGTCTTAAACCTTTGTTTTCTTGATTTATTACAGCAAAAAAGCGTAGGTGTAGGTACCTATCAAGGTATGCTTGATAGGTACCTACACCTATACTAGTTTCATATGAAAAGTCGATACCAAGTCGCGTCAATATTTTAAAGAGGTAGAAAAAACTGTCGTAAGCAGGTAAATTAAATTTTAAATGAAGTAACGTTTTGCACGTGACTGTACTTTTATATTCTGTTCAAAATAGGGATTCCCGTGAGAACTAACATACTTTAAATTGAGGGAATTGTCGATGCATAATTATTGCCTAGTGTAACCGTCACGGGGCTTTTTCATTATTATGCAGTTAAGTAATAAGTTTTTAAAGTTAGACATAAGAGAAATTAATTTAAACTTTAATATTTTACATACTAATGTATTTTTACTAATCTATTTAATATAGCCTATGTTACCCGGGCATTATTACGAATCTATTTACACATAAATTTCCTTCATTAAAATCGTATCAGTAGCTTAGGCTCTACGGTGGGATAAACACACATACGTAGACTGCCAAAATCCCCTTCCTTGTGACTTCGCCGTAATCGGGTAAAAATATTTACACAACGGATAAGCGATTCAATGTTGCTCTCTTTGTCAGTCAAGTGACTTCCAACGTATCAGACAAAGACGTCAACATTGAATAGTTAATCTGTAGTGTAAATATTTTTATTAGTAAGGACGTACATTATACGCCATAATGTATATTATTGTGTATGTAATGTGTACCTATATTATTGCTCAACTTTTGAACTTTCATTCTTTCAAAGTTTTTGCTATATATTTTCATTTCTCATTTATGCACGACATTGTTAAATTAAAGAACGTTATATTTGCTGTATAAAATTAAAATATAAATATTCCGTTTATGTATTATCCAAACACGCCTGAAACAAGCAGTTCGAAAACTTATTTCGAGATATTGGGAAAATTGTACTAGGGTGTAACCGTATCTATTTGATTACATAAACAGTTTATTTTTTTTATTTCAAAGTTTTATTGATATTACCAATTTTTTATTTATTTGCATGACGTGCCAATATAGACTGCGGAGCTTCTAGCAATGTAAGATTATTACAAAGAAAAGATTAGCTATTTGTTTACATTATTAAAGATACATCGTGGGGAACGTGTATGACATTCTTATTATAGTACTGTCTATGATAAGTTTTTTTTATACAGAAGTGAGTTAGAGAAGTAACTGCATAATAATATATTGTATTGATGTGAATGAAGATGTAAACAGGTTCTTTTGGCATTTTCTTCACTTTGTATCTTGATTATAGTTACCTATAGCATATACTTATTTTAATATAGTAATAAAAGAAGTAAGGTGTACTGGGCCGAGAGCAGAACCCGTGACCCGGTCAGACGCAGTGACCCCATTCAGTTAATGAGCTATGATTAGCTATTACATGCTGACATGGAACTCGGATTAAAACGCATTAAATGCTGATCAGTCGACCAACAAGTCAAGTATCAGTCGACCAACAAGTCGAGATTCAGTCGTCAGACCAACAAGGTGAGCAATTTCTCCAACTACCATTCTAGAAACTAGTCGTGCGATTTTTCAAGATAGTCGATATTTCTATTGGATATATTTATGTTATTCTATAAACAATTTAATAATCGCCACCTTTGTTTGCGCTACGAAAAATGTCTACCTATCTAGTCTTTAATAATCGCCACCACCAACAATATTAAATCATAATTCAATACTGTCGCATAACATATTATTATTATAGATAATACAATTCGGTTCAAAATGATATCTTACAAGTCGTATTCGTGAATAGCCCAGCCCGCTGAACCCTTACTTGTCTGTTCTTCATGTACCTATTACATTACAACCAACAGCTGTGAACCTTCGTTGCCATTAGAGACGGAAAAAGCTGGACAAACATACTGACGGGAATATTTGATATGTGTATAGATAACATAATGCGATGTGTGCATAGCAGGTGTCTGTTACGTATTGCACAGACCTAACTAGAAACCATGTGTGACGATAAATAAAAGTTAAATACATCATTTCATTTTTTTTTTGCTTACTAAAATAATTTAACATTTATCTATAACTTTAGATTTGGCCACCTAAAAACATATAAGTGATTATATTTTAATATTTAATTTACAAAATAATATGGTCTTTTAAGTCATTGATTAGCGTGATCTGTGCCTATTAGATTATCGTCCCAAAAATACTACCTGTGTAACATCTGACCTTATACTTTGATCAGATTATCCTATAAAACAATTATTAACGTCGATACTTAGCAGTGGTCGCGTGACTTTCAAAGTCGGCGTGACTTTCAAAGGCCGTATGGCAGTCCATGCAGATGAGAGTCGTCAGGAAATGTTAATCATGTTGATGACCTCTGAGGCTCAGTGGTTGAGCGTGTTGGTAATCGGGGGTCGCGGGTTCGAATCTCGCTGAAGAAACAATAAGTTTTACCGTGTTCCTGGGTTATGGATGTGTATTAAATATGTGTATAATATAGTAAAAATCTTAAATTGGTGTATAATAAAAAAGTAATAAATATATTTCGGTTGTCTGGTACCCGTAACACAAGTTCTTCGAGAACTTACCACGGGATCAGGTTGACGTGGTGATAAGCGTCAATAGACATTATTATTATTATTATTATATTTCTCTATTATATTTTACTTACATTTTTAGTTATGCGTCATTTCTTACGTAATATTATGGCCTAATATTGGGTAAAATATTTCATTTGTATAAAAATACACCCTGTATACTAACCCTTATTGGGTTGCAGTTTCTTTCGGTTCGAAAAAACTTAGGAACGGCGTGGACCGATTTGGCTAATTATTGTGAACTTGAAATAATTTGTGCATTCAGGGAAGGTTTAAGAAATATTGGAAAAAAATGCGAGATAAATACTAACTGTTTGTCACTTGACTGTCTAATAGACTGTCAATATGTGTAGATGAAGGTGTAGGGTGTTCCTACCTATCAAATATTTGATGTTTTTTCCATCGCGTCGGAAGCAGAAGCTTTTTGGTTCTACAAAACCGTTATACTTATTTCGGGAAATTCGGTTTAGGTTGTAGGAGTATGTTGTAAGTGTGGGTTATAGGTGTAGGTTATAAGTTGTAGGTATAGATATCGATTGTAGATATAGGTGTAGGTTGTAGTTGTCCGTGAAGATGTAGGTGTAGGTTGTAGGTATTTGTGGAGTTATATATATATTTTTCCAGTTCATAGTATAGACAGAAGGTGTGTCGGGTCAGCTTACAGTTATTTAATGATTTTAAAATCTACCTACACCTGACGATGACTTAGTCCAAACCGGTCGTTTAATTATTAATGCTAATTAACTAATAAAGTGAAAAAAGTGCAAAAAGTTTGTGTATTATTACTGTGTAAGTGTGTATATAAATAACTACATTTTTTATAAAAAACTATAACCCGACTACGTAAATTTTATAGCCATGTTACCCGGGCTGCCGTTACAAATCAATTAATTACTTATTCTTTATCTATTCTTTGTGTCAATTGACACTAAGAATAGTCTACTTTTTATCCCTAAAAAGTAAAGTGTTCCCGCGGGACACTTTATTTACGCGAGCGAAGCCGCGGACAAAATATAGTACATACATAGTCTGCTAAAATCATTACCATTCCTTTTGGTTTCGCCGTAGTCGGCTAAAAATAATTAACTAGTAATAATTTTATACTCCTTATATCAGAAATAAGTAATCCGTTGGTATAATCTAGAGCAGGGATTCCCAAAGTGGTCGGTTGGATCGCTTTACTAGGGGTCGATATAAACGAAAATTGAATTTGGGGGTCGACGAGGTCTAAAAATCGACCCCTATTAAATTAACACAAGTTCTTATTTAAAACTTTCAAGATAGGTAGCTACTGTATAGTTTATATTGTGTTACGTGATATATACAACCAAACTCCTACAATCGTACAATTGAAGATAATTCTATAAGTTAATATCGCCTCTACATCGCTACATAATCATTGATGGATTTTACTGTCGCCGCTGCAACATACATAATCGTTGGTAAAATAGAAGCGGAATTCCAAGAAGAACTTCGTCGCCCGAGCATCAGAACTTCGATACCTCCCAAGAATGCCGAGATCTATGTGAGTACACTATTATTTCAGTGATTGCTCCTTTATTTCCTTTGTTAGTATTAGAATTTTTATTTCAGCACGTGTTATAAAATTTTGCTTGAATAAAAGCTTGAAAATTAACTAACAGTGTAGAAATATTTTATGGGAATTTAAAGTAGGACCTAAAAAGATTTTAGTAGGAATTATTTAATCACTTTTAATTAAATAAATTGATTTGATATACATACATTCACTTAGATATTAAATAAAGGAAATTAAAATTATTTTTCAACTATAAAAATTAGTAATTAAAATAGGTAATATAATTTAATTAAATGAATAGCAGGGAAAATTTACTTGATCAGATAAGGCAAATTGACGAATCGAATATTAGCATAAACATGACTAGCCTAGACGATATCTGTAAAGCCCTCCGATTGGTTCCTGAATTCGATGGGAATCCTCATGTTTTAGTAAGATTTATTAATATATGTGATCAATTGGTTGCGACTTATGGGCAGGATAGTAATCAATTAATTAATTCAGGTCTTTTAAATGGAATACTTAATAAAGTAGTAGGTGCTGCCGCACGACAAATTAATTCTAACGGCATCCCTAATGATTGGAATAGTATTCGTAATTCTTTAATAAATAATTTTGCAGATCAAAGAGACAAAACTGCACTTTATAACGATTTAGCTTTATTAACACAAGGGTCTAACACACCGCAAGAATTTTACGAACGTTGCCAGAACTTATTTAGTACAGTTATGACTTATGTTTCACTGCATGAATCTCTTGTAACTACCATCGATGCTAAACGCGATCTTTATAAAAAATTAACTCTCCAAGCATTTTTACGTGGTTTAAAAGATCCATTGGGTTCTCGTATTAGATGTATGCGTCCCGAAACGATTGAGAAAGCTTTAGAGTTAGTTCACGAAGAAGTTAATACTATGTACATTCAGAATAGAAATTCTCTAAATATGTCAGATAAAAAATTTAGTGATAATCAGCAGCTTGATAAAATATCTAATCATAATTTTCAGCCCTTCAGGCCTAATAATTTTAACATACCAGGTCCGTCTAGACCGCAATTTATGCATAAGCCATCTTTACCTCAAAATCAATTTAAAATGCCTTTTAATCAATTGCGAATGCCAACGCGCACTCAACAAATGTTCAGTGCACGACTTCCTAATCATCAACATGGTTTTCAAGTTCAACATAGACCACAACCCTCATTTCAAGGCCCTAAGCCTATGAGCGGTGTATCTCATTTTGTAACCAGAGAAAAACCAATGCAAGCAGGTCCTAGTGGATGGAATTGGTCCAAGCAGGGTAATCCGCCACCTTCTGATTATTTTAAAACGCGTGACCTTAATATGAACGAATGTGCAAGCTTTGAACATTACGATGATTCTGATTATTATAACTATAATGACTACTATGATCATTACGATTATTATAACTATGACGGCTATTATAATGAGTATAGGGAAATGGTTCCGTATGAAAATCGTGAAAGTCTTATAGTCGAGGAGTTAGAAGAACAGCCGCAGTCAGAACAGAAATCATCATCATCTAGTGAAAATTTTCAGAAATCTCAGAGTACAAAAAAATTAAAATAGAAGTAAACCTTCAAACTCAACGTCAACTACCATTTATTAATATTTTACTCAAAGGAGGATTTTCTTTAAAATTTTTGATAGATACTGGAGCAAACCAGTCATTTATTAGTCCAGAGGCTGTGGAAAAATACTTTTCCCACATACCATTAAATTTTGATCCGTTTGAAGTCACTAACGTTCATGCAACAAGTAGAAATTATTACTCCATAACTTTACCGTGTTTCCTAGAATTTAATGATGACTGTAAAATTAAATTATTCGTATATAGATTCCATAATTATTTTGACGGTTTGATAGGAATGGACTTACTAACTAAATTTGAAGCTAAATTAGACCTTAAAAATTCAACATTAATTACTAGAAATGCTATAAACCCTATTCACTTATATAATTCACGAAATTTAAATTTGTACGAAAAAGTTATACCTAACGAAACTTCTTTACTACTTAAATTACCTATTAACACCGTAGATGGTGAAGTTTTAGTGCCGGAACAAATAATTTGTAATTGTATAGTTAGCGAATGCTTAACTATAGTAAAAAACAATAGAGGAATAGTCCAGGTAACAAACCCTACAAAAAATTATATAATCTTTTCATTAGATCATCCAACGCATGCTACTATATTTAATTCGGAATTTTCACAAGAAATTTCACATCGTGCTAATGACGTAATTCCACGCTTACGTACAGATCATTTAAATGTCGAAGAAAAAGCTAATTTAACATCACTTTGCGCTAAATACGCCGACGTATTTTATATCGAAGGCGAGCCTTTGACGTTTACGAATTAAATTAAGCACAAAATCCGTACGCATGATGAAGTCCCCGTTTATACAAAAAGTTATCGCTATCCTTACATTTTACGTGAGGAAGTACAAGACCAAATGTCTAAAATGTTAAGTCAAGGAATTATTCGACCATCAGAGTCCGCTTGGAGCTCTCCGATTTGGATAGTCCCTAAAAAGATGGACGCCTCGGGAAAACAAAAATGGAGACTAGTCGTAGATTTTCGTAAACTCAACGAAAAGACTATTGACGATAAGTATCCCATACCTAATATCAATGATATCCTTAATAAGTTAGGAAAATGCCAATATTTCACTACCCTAGATCTAGCATCAGGCTTTCATCAAGTAGAAATGTCAGAGGAAGATATACATAAAACTGCTTTTAGTGTAGAAAATGGTAAATATGAATTTCTTAGAATGCCAATGGGTTTGAAAAACAGTCCCGCCTCGTTCCAAAGAGTCATGGACAATGTTCTTAAAGGCCTACAAAATGTAATCTGTTTGATATACCTAGATGATATCATAGTTTTTTCAACATCATTACAAGAACATATAATAAATCTAGAAAAAGTTTTCCAAAGGCTACGTGAGTCTAATTTTAAAATTCAGTTAGATAAATCAGAGTTCTTAAAACACGAGACCGCATATCTAGGACATGTAATTACTAGAGAGGGAATAAAACCTAATCCCGATAAAATATCCGCAATACAAAAATTTTCTATTCCTAAGACACCTAAGGAAATAAAATCATTTTTAGGTTTAGTCGCTTACTACCGTAAATTCATTCCTGATTTTGCGAAGATCACAAAACCGTTAACTCAATGTTTAAAAAAGGGAAAGAAAATAACATTTGATGCAGAATACGTTAACAGTTTCGAACGATGTAAGACACTTTTGACTAATGATCCAATATTAATATACCCAGATTTTGAAAAGGAATTTTTACTAACAACAGATGCATCAAATTTTGCTATAGGCGCGATTCTTTCACAGGGAGCTGTTGGATCTGATAAACCAATAGCGTACGCTTCTCGTACTTTAAATGATAGTGAAGTAAATTACAGCACAATTGAAAAAGAATTGTTAGCTATTGTATGGGCAACAAAATACTTTCGTCCTTATCTTTTTGGCCGTAAATTCAAAATTTTAACTGATCATAAACCTTTGCAGTGGGTTATGAGTCTAAAAGAACCTAATTCTAGATTAACAAGATGGAGATTAAAGCTAAGCGAATTCGATTTTACTACTCAATATAAGCCCGGCAAAAAGAACACAAACGCCGATGCTCTTTCTCGTGTCGAAATCTGTAACGAAGAGATAAGTTCTATGGTTGGAAATACATCGAAAGCATCCGAAACTGTAGCTGATGACTCTGAAAGCACTATGACCGCACACACCTCCAATGAAAACCCAATACTTGAAATCCCCATATCTTTTGATCCCCTAAATAAATTTCATCGACAATTAATTTTAAATATTGTAAATGACGTAAAGAAACGCGCAATGGTTACTAAACCATTTGATACTCACACTAGGGTATCCATACAACTATCAGAATCTAATTTAGAGACAGATTTAATTAACGCAATCAAAGAATATGTTAACCCTAAAATAAAAACCGGTATACTTATTAACCCTCCATTAGGCATGTACAAAATTGTCCCAATATTGCAGGAAAAATTCAAAAGCTCTTGTATGAAAGTTTTAATCGCTAAAACTGAATTAGAAAACTTCAAATAATATCTAAGACAACAAGAAATTATTCGTAATTACCACGAAGGCAAAACCAATCATCGTGGCATTAATGAATGCTATCTTGCATTATCAGCACGTTACTATTGGCCTAAAATGAAAGAACATGTAACAAAATATATTAATAATTGTACCATATGTGGCCAAGCTAAGTATGATAGGAACCCTATTAGACCTAAGCTTAATCTAATACCTCCAGCTACAAAGCCTTTTGAAATTGTGCATATGGATACTTTTACAGCTCAAAATGAAAAATATGTAACCCTCATAGACGTATTTTCGAAATATGGACAGGCATACTTACTTAGGGATGGTACTGCACTTAGTGTTATACAGGCTTTATTAACATTCAGCACTCATCATGGCTTACCACTCACCATAATTACCGATCAAGGTACAGAATTTAATAACCAAATGTTTTCAGAAGTAAAATACATAAAATTATTCATCATCAGACTCTGGCTCACTCACCTAACGCTAATGGTAACATAGAACGTTTTCATTCGACTTTGCTTGAACATCTCCGTATATTAAAATTAAAGCAACGTGATCAACCTGTAATTAATTTAATGCCTTACGCTTTAATTGCGTATAATAGCTCGATACATAGTTTTACTAAGTGTAAACCTTATGATCTTATATTAGGACATACCGATCCACGTGATCCGATTGATGTCGACTTAACAGCTCGTTTACTCCAACAGTACATGCAATCTCATAGAGAACAAATGAAACAGGTTTATGACGTTGTAAATGAAACATCTTTTGCTCATAGAGAAGCTATCATTGAAAGATGTAACGAATCTAGAGAATGTGAAGTAGACTATGAACCCAAACAACAGGTTTTCGTTAGTAATCCTTCAGCTAGCAGATCTAAACTCGCACCTAGATATACACAGGATACCGTTTTAGCAAATTTACCTATTCATATATATACATCTAAGAAAAAATCTCCTATAGCTAAGAATAGGCTGAAACGAGTCCCTAAGACCGCGAAATTGTTGCAGGATGCTGATCATGATGCTTCTCACATCGACACTAGCTCTCGAGATAAAACTTGAAGAACTTGGAGAGACTCCCGGAATTTTACCTTTTAAGTTAGGCCCCATGCGACTAATCATTCATTATCATACATTTTTGCAGTATATAGAATTAAGGGAAATAGATTCTAATATTACTTTAGTACAGTCTCAGTTAAATGAAGTTAGAAATAAGTTAGATAATCTTACTTATGCTGTCTATGAGTCTCAGATAGAGTATTAATTAAGTAATAAACTTGATTTTGCTTTGCAACAGTTAAAAACTCTAGAACCCGTAAGGTTCAGGAGAGGCTTAATAGATAGTCTTGGGTCAGTAATTAAAAGTATAACTGGAAATTTAGATTATTCATTCAGATGCAATAAAATATGATGAAGCTCTTTCAGTTCTTAAGAAAAATCAAGATAAAATAGTTATAGCACAAAATCATCACATCAGTCTTAGCAAAGATTGGATGGATGAACAAAATAAAATTATTTCTAAAATTGTTAATAATCAAAATGAAATTAATAACACATTATTTATGCTTACAAATCCTGACTCATTTCCTTCACCAGATATAGTTAAATTCGCTAAATTCGCACAAGCATTGGCAATTAGCAGTAATAACGTAGATAGTTTACTAAGCGAAATAAGTAGAATAGAAAATGCGCTAGCATTTTGCAGTGCTTCGCGCACTCATCATTCTATGATAGGTATAGACGTCATGAAAAATATGTTAAGTAAGCTTAAGACATTTTATAATAAAGAAGAAATATTATATTTAGAAATTAGAGATTATTATGATATTATTAAGCCAGCATCTTATTATAATGGAGATCAATTAGTTTTTGCTTTCAAATTCCCTATAGTTTCACCACTTGAATATAATTTTTATAAATTAGCTATTGTCCCTAATAAAAATAGACAGGCTATTATTCCTCCTTCTCCATTCCTTGCAATCACTGGTAATATACACGTGTACACGAAGGCAGAATGCCCGAAGATAGGCATGAGGTACATATGTGAAGATGAATTCAACCACTTACTTAAACCCCGTCTGGATTGTATCAGCAACATCGTTGAAGGAAAATTAAATGAAGATAAAACCTGCGAGATGACGACCGTGAATCTGATGAAACCTGCAATGGAATAACTTGATGACCGCCACTACGTCGTAGTGTTCCCGCAGCTAACTCAAGCCCGGTTATCCTGTGAACGAGAAGAACTTATCAATCTCAATGGAAGCTACCTAGCCACAATACCACATACCTGCAAGCTGCACACAGAAGACTTCACCATAGTCAACACCTACGATCACATCAAAGGAAAGCCCATAAAAATTTCAAAATTTTCAGCTCATATAAAAGAGCTTTAATCGTTATTTTCTGTTAAAAGTAATTCAATTAGTTTGAAGAAACTTCATGAAATTCAAGACAAAATTCATCATCAAGAACCTATTCAATTAGAACAAATTCCAATGTTCTATAATACAACTATTCCTTTCTATACTATATTATTCAGTGCTATTGCACTCTCTCTAATAATTTTGGGCAGAAGACTTTTCCTGAACAGAAGAAAGAAGAATCAAGAAAGAAAAGAATCCAGCAAGCGGCCATGTCAAGAATCAAGTTATGCTGAACCTGGACCAAGTCAAGATCGTGGGAAGCTGCCAATGACATTTTTTCCCGTTGTTCAAAAATAGTCATTGATCTAAGGGGGGAGATGATATATACAACCAAACTCCTACAATCGTACAATTGAAGATAATTCTATAAGTTAATATCGCCTCTACATCGCTACATAATCATTGATGGATTTTACTGTCGCCGCTGCAACATACATAATCGTTGGCAAAATAGAAGCGGAATTCAGGGAAACTAAATGCTGACTCTGCGCACGTGTAAGTGGATCGATATGGAAGAATCCACCTCACTTAGCCTCCAACCTCGAGCAAGTCGACTAGATAAGATTTAGTGTTAATTTTATGTAATTTTTGGTAATTTTAAATAAAGTTAATTTTGAAAATTGATTTTTTTTGGGAGACTCGAGCGTCGAAAATATATTTTATGTGTACTAAGAATAAGTAATATTTTTGTAAGAAATAGCATTGTTGTAGTAATGTAAAGTCTCAAGTTCGTACAAGATGAAAAACTCGGCAAGTCAGTGTGGACAAGTTTGTGCAAGATAATGAGTTCGAGCGTACGTCTTTCAGGCGCGTTTTGACTTGCTCTCTATTTGACGCTAACGCAATTTAACATAAATGATCAACAAGTCCAAACGTGTTCCTGATATTTTACTATTTAATGAGCTTGCACTTAGGTTGAAAGTTCATTTGCGTTTTGAAATTCGTTGGAGCTTGAACGATAAGAACTCATATAAGTACTCATTTATTTCAAGAGTTACAAAGTTATTACATAGCTAAATTAAGTGAAGTAAAGTGACTGAAAAAGATTTTACAAAATGTTGAGCTCCCTACGCGAGTTAATAGCGTAACCATACAATATCTGCAGTTTATGAAAAATTTACAGTGTAAGTACCAAACAGTTTTTATCCGGTACAGCGCATTAGCATTGCCCCACTGTGTGATAGCTATCTGTAGATTGTTTGCAACAGTTTGCAGTTGTCTCAGTTGTTTCAATTGTAAAAATTTACTAGTTTAATTTGTTTTAGTGTTTGATTGTAATTTTTTTTTGCCCTATGGTAAGCACAACATATTTTATATAGGTAGGTAGGAAAGTATTTGTAAAAATTACTTATACTTAAGTTGTTAAGTAGGTAGGTACCTAAACTTTGAAGTGTTCAGTTTGCTTTGGTTTTCGTTCTTATGCTGATAGGTACCTACTTACCTAATACAAATTTTCTATACCTAATTACCTACTATACTTACTTACCTAATATAGGTATCCAAGTTTATCAATGAGTAAGTCAGTAATACCTAACAAACATCCATTACCTGGGTGTGATAAAAATAAGATAGTGTGCAAATTTAACAGTTTATTATTGTTTTTTATTTAGGTTGTTTCTTATTTTTTTTATTTGCAGGATTACTGAGAGTTCTATGATGGCGGACACGAAGAAAAAAATGCAGACAATACAGTTTGGACTACTTGAAGTTCGGATTTATTGCATCTCCATCAAATCAACACTTGCCGATGTGTCTCATATGTGAAAAAGTATTCACTAACGATGCCATGAAGCCTTGAAAAATGGATGACCACTTATCAAGAGTATGTACTGACAAAAAAAGTAAGCCCTTGTTATTTTTTCAATCACTTAAAGAAAAACTAGACAAAAGGCCTAGAAAAAGATCGATGTTTGCATCATCATCTATTAAAGACGATGATGGTTTACGAGCGTCCTATAATATATCTTTACTAATAGTGAAGTTGGGGGAAACCCCACACAATTGGAGAGCAGCTTATCTTACCAGCCATTGCGGAGGTCCTTAACAATGTGTTGCACAAGCCCGCACATGATATTTTAAAGAGAATACCTTTGAGCAATAACACCGTTCAGAGGTATAGACGAGATGGGACGCGATGTGGAAAACATTTTATGCAAGTTCTTACAGACCAACAGATTCTCTCTCCAGTTGGACGAGTCTACATTACCCGGCAATAAAGCTCTGTTGTTAGGATATGTTCGATATATCAAAGATGAAAATATATGTCAAGATCTGCTTTTTGCTACCTATTTAGAGACAAATGCCAAAGGAGAATCGATTTTTCAGGCCGTGGAACATTTTTTTACTGACAAAGCTATTCCATGGAAGAACATTGTTTCTGTTGCGACTGATGGTGCACCGTCTATGGTTGGTCGTCATCGTGATTTTATAGCTCACTTAAAGCGACAACTGCCTGATGTACTGGTCATTCACTGCGTGATTCACAGGCAGCATTTAGTAACAAAAAAGCTGAGTCCTATATTGCATAAGTCTTTATAATATGTAATAAATTCTATCAACAAGATTCTAAGCAATTCTTTGAACTCTCGGTTATTTGCTCAGCTATGTGAGAAAAACGACGAAGTCTTTACTCGATTACTTCTGAACACTGAAGTTCGCTGGATATCAAGTGGCTCTTGCTTAGAAATTTTCAGCCATTTTTTAATCTGTGTTGGAGTTTTTACAAGAAAAAGATCCGAATTTGAAAGAAAATCTGAACAATTGTAAAACAGATATTTATTACTTGACGAGTCTTTGCTACGATCTTAACTTGATTAAACAAAATCAATAATATCGGCCTTCGTGAGTTAACTAATCCTTTATAAACAAAATGTAGGCAGAAAATAATATTTGCAGTTACCTCATTTGTCAAAATTACCAGAAATGTTTCAAGATAATGACATTTTATTATATGTCACTCACATGGACGCATTACACAAGGATTTTACGGAGAGCTTGAGGTGGACGACTGAGGTTTGAGCATCTTTTGAATTTACAAATTCCTCAATGAATAATAAATCTGTACAATACCACAGCCATAGAAGAAGCCAATGTGATAATGCAAGAAGAGTTGATTACCATCAGCACAGACGAAGAGCTTAAGCAGAAGTACAACCAAGGCTATCAGAAGTTCTGGGTGCAACGCAACATTGAAACACAGTATCCTACATTGTGGAACATTGCTGAAAAATACCTTATCGCTTTTCCATCATCATACCTAGTTGAAAAAAAGCTTCAGTGTGGTAACAAACATTTTGACGAAACAAAGAAACCATTTGAAAATCAACGAACATGGAGATTTAAGGCTGCAACTCACCAATATTGAACCGGATGTAGCTAGATTGGTAGATAGTCACCAGGTTCATCCATCACACTGAATGTTTTATTTTCTCGTTTCGAATTAATACTTTTTTAAATATAATTTCCTACCTACTTAAGATTCTTTAAGTACTTAAGTTGTAATAATCATTATAAATTAAACTTGATATTTACTGACTTGTATGTCTTTTTATTTTGTTAAATTTTGATGATAAAATAAAGTCAACTTTGCCCACTTAACCAAGTGCAAAGTTTTCCAGTTGGTACTAAGGTACCTAGGTATTTTGTATCAATAGGAAAAAAGTAAAGATAGGCCCCCTTATTCATAATAGTCTGCTAACTTAAAGCATTGCTAATTACTCTGTCTTCTTCTATTGACCTAAGTCAGAATGAAAAATAACACTCTGTAGCAGCTGTTTTAAGTTAGCGGACCATTATGAATAAGGGGGTTGGTCTTAAAAGTATGTAATTTGGCCATGGGGGTCTGAGATAACAGTTCATTTTGGAAAAGGGGTCACTTGTCCAAATAGTTTGGGGATTCCTGATCTAGAGGGTATAATAACTAGTAATGATTTTATACTCCTTATATCAGAAGTAAGATTCAACAAACAGAACAAAATCGAACTCATTGAAAGTGATAATAATCGAACTCTAGTAAGTTCTCTACTTATTATTCTAGAACGAATGCATCTTTCAGAACAAATGCGGAACATAATAATTGTTCCCTGTCCTGAAAGTTCGGCATTTCGCAACTGGAGCTAAGGTGAGTGACCGCTGTTGTACTAACTAAAATATAATTTATATATTATTATGTTGCAGGTTAACCTTAATTTGCTTTTTATTCGTATAACAGAGAAAACATTACAATATTTCCTTTGTTATTAAAATATATTATCAAAATGTAGAAATTAAACCCTACTAAATAATAAGCAAATATACAGTCTTCTGGCTTCTGGGCAAACAAGTTCCAAATCAATTTCATACGAACAGCGCCATCTATAGAAAAGTTGGCGAACTTAGTAGTATTCTGAGTAGGTAGGTACTTACTTAGGTCAACGGCAAAAGGCAAAGCATTTATTTGTAGAAATTCAATAAATTTGTACTAGATGGCGATGAGTTTGCTTTAATTATTAAATTTTATTATTATGTTATTCTTTTTCTTTCTTAGAGAATATAAAAATGAATTGCAAAACCTGCGTCGCACTAAAACTCGAGAACGGCTGGACCGTTTGGGCAAATTTTGGCCTTGACAATATAATTGTGGATGTTCAGGGAAGGTTTAAACGGTGAGAAATATATGAAACTTTGCGAGGAAAATACCTACTACGAAGGCGGCACTGAAAATTTCGGGAATCAAGGAAGTGACACACCATTACTATTTAAAAATGTATTTATTGCTTTTCGAAGTATTCTCCGCGAAATTTGACATATTTTTCCATACGATGGAACCAATCATTGAAGCAACCATTCCATTCGGAAGTTGGGGTCTCCAAAATGGCCGTTTTGTAGGCGTCCATAGCTTCTTCAGGTGATGAAAATCTCTGACCACGCAATTTATTCTTTATTTTAGGGAAATTTGATTGTCGTGTCGTGTCATTGTCGTGATGGAGGATGATGCGGCGGTTGCAGTTCTCTTTACGGAGTTCAGAAACGACCTGTGGCAAACAAATGTTAGCATACCATTCTGCATTAACCGTTCTTTGTCCGTTATTATTATTGTTATTATTATTGTCCCTCAAGAGGAATAGTCGCAACATGGCCGGTTTTGGAGACAAAGGTGGCCACCATTTTTTTGCAACACTCCGTGAACGAACAATTTTTGTTGGCTTTAACTCATTTTCGAACACCCAAACTCGTGACTGGTAAGAAAACAACTTTTTTACACCTAATTGTTCATGCAAGATTATTTGTATTTGACTCATGCCAATGTCTAAAGTTGCCTGAATTTCGCGGTATGTCACATGTCGATCTTCCTCAATCAGCTTACGCACAGCATCAACGTTTTCATGGGTGACTGCAGTTTTTGGACGACTTTGACGGGGATCATCACTGAGCTTGACATGTCCATGTTGAAATTCAGCAAACCAGCGATAAATTGTGGTTTTGGATGGGGCTTCATCACCAAATGCAGAAATCATCCGGTCAACACACTGTTTTTGTGTTAAACCACTTCGAAAGTCATAATAGATCATCGCTTTAGAATTTTCTCGAGTCAATTCCATTTTCTTAACGACTAAACAAGTTTGACAAGACCTTGTGACAAGACCGAGAATCTTTTTTTAAATAAATAAACGGTATTCGATTTTTAAAACCAAGGAGTTTTAAATTAAAAAGATTTTAATATGACAGGAAGAGTCGAAATATTCCATTCCCGATACTTTTAGTGCAACCCTCGTAAAATGATGATTGAACATATTTAAGGCATAACAACATATGTCGGGACAGTATACTAGTATTATATGATACAGACTTTTAATTGACTGAAACTAAGAATATCTTATATACACAATACACATAAATTCTCATATACACAATTACACATGATTATTATTACACCTTAAATGCAAAAGGTTCACAAATCAAAATTGCATTACTATTCAGGACGGCCATTGCAAAATTTTAAAACTATTTTTTGTATTTAATGTTTTTATGTTTTAATGTTATAATGTTAATATACCGTTATGTTCGTCAATTAATGAGCTATCTTTTGAAAAGAATCTCATTGTATTACCAATTATCCACACGAAAAAAAAACACATTTGCCCTTTTTGCATTGAAAATATGAACAAATATTTCAATAATTATTCCATATTCCAATTGAATTTAATAAAATTTTCTCATAAAAAAGCTTATGCTGAACATCGTATTTGCAATAGTTATTAGAATCAAGCTCCAAATCCATAGCATACAATTTAATTAATATTTTATCTAGCAATATGTCACTAAAACTACCCACACTTGCAGAGGTGCAAGCAAATTTGTGAGTGGATGCATAAGCATGCGTGCATGCATGCATGCAACATTTTTCCTACATTGCTTATGCGTACGTTCAAAAACAAGATCGTGCAAATACCACCACCTCATAGGCAACAATGCCAGCAAGATCGTGCAAGGTCTCACACCCTTGCACTTTGTTTGCAGAGTAAACTTTCTGAGGATCGATGCTCCGGTGTCGGAGCAAAACACGCGTCGAGTTTTGCAACCTGCATGGTGGTATGAGACCTTGCACAATCTTTCTGAGATTTTTGCTTGTGTGGTGGTGGTGTTGGCGATCTTGTTTTTCAGTGTATGCATATAAGTATTGTGGAGGAGGGAGGTGCTTTACAAATGCTTATGCGTGCACTCACATAATATTATATTGCAGGTTGTGGGTATTTATTCGAATAATATTTCTGGATTTTCGCAAAGTTCTTTTTATTCTATTAACTATTGAAAATCAGTGAGCATTACCGCACAGGCAAGACTCTATATTGAACTAACAGCTGTGTAATCATCTAAATGTTCCTAATTATATTAGATAATGTTAAAACCAACATGCACTGTCGAGTCTTTTTCTTTTCTTTCTTTCGCGTCTTTCTTTAGCGTTCAAAACTTAACCAATGACCAATTTTCCAATGATTACATGACACTTTTGGAAAAGCGTTTAAAATGTAATATTATTCCTAATATTAATCAGAATGCTTTGGAAATTATTGCGGTTAATACGGAAATAGTAACTGTGGAATAAAAGTTTACTACCGAATGAAATAAAGGTACTCCGATTTTTCATTTAACCCTGAAAGAGTAAGCTTTGAGGTCTTTAAAACAATTAACAAGAGATAATAACGGCTTGGTTATATCATCTAAAGCGGATACGGATGATATAATATATGAAGCGGACAATAGTGGTATGGAGCTTGACGATTACTTGGAGAAAGTAAATAATATGACTTGGTATGATCAATTTATAAGTTCCTTTTGACCCTACAAACAAGTTTATGGCTAAATTTAAATTAAGATAAGTGAAAATCCATAAACAATAATTCGTATTTATTTGGTACCAAATCAGCGAAGAGAAAACTTATTCCAATGAATCCTCGCTCACCATCACTTTACGGTTTGCCAAAGGTTCATGAAATCAATATTCTAATGCGTCCAATTGTCTCGTATTATATAGGTGCATCGGCACACGAGTTGGCAATATCACTAATTTACATTATTAAACAAAAGCTTTCATTTCAGCTACCTTATGCTTTAAAAAGTAGTTTGTAATTAGTAAAACAAACGGAAACGTTGGGTATTTTGGGGAATGCATTGGAAAAACGCTTGCCTCCTGGTGAAGGCCTTGAATTCTTGCTCTTACTAAAATCTGCATGGTACAAAACTACTTCAGTTATAACAATCTGCACAACGCATGTACAGTATTTTTTTGTAATTTTGAATAACCCTTAACCCGATCGTCATTGCTTTAGGCTCAAATTGTAGCTGGCTAGATTTTCCAGAGGAGTTATTCTCAAAGTTTTGATATCATTCTTCTTTTCCAAAATATCGAGCACCAAAATTAAAAACATTAGATTTTTTTTTTACTATTTTAGCCATAACTGCGTTCGTTTTTTATTTTCTCGAATAATTCTTTATGCACCTTGCATCTCTCGTGAATTATCTTTTGAGATTTTGTTGAATATCATATTTTCAAAACTCTCCGAGAGATAAGCGGATCGCACTTTTTCGTGAAATCGGGTCCTATACCGGAGTGAACGAAAAGACATTTCCAATGTCAAAATAAGATTTTGCACCAAGGTATACCTTGGATCGAAAAGCACTGAACAAAACTCCTCAGTCTTTAAAGATGTGCGTTTGGAAATTTCGGCATTGTTTAAAGAACTGCAAGCATAGTAACTTACAGTAATCATCATCATCATCTTATTTACAATTCAATTGTATTGTTTATTTTAAACGTTTTTAAAATAAATAATTTAACAAATATCACTAAAAAGATTATTATTTGTTAACAAAAAATTTAACCGACTTCCAACGTAAAAATACACAAAAAAGTGTGAAATCTTATTTTCTAAATAATTCCCCTTTTAAATTCGGCTAAAATTTTAACTATTTATCTACTCAATCTTCATAATTTTGAAGTACCGACTTTTGCCAGCAAATTTGAACGTTAGTTTTATATAATTTTGTAGAATATTATTTGGGCTGGTACCGACTTTTAAATTAAGAAGATTGAGTAGAGAAACTATTAAACTGTTAGCCGTTTTCAAAAGGGGAATTTATTTCATACTTTTTTGTGTTTTTTTACATTGGAAGTCGGTTTAATATTTTGTTTAAAAACAATAATTTAGTTGTTAAAATCTGGGGTTCAATTTTCGAAATACAAAATTTTGAAACAAAAATATATAGCCTATGTTACCCGTGGCATTATTACGAATATATAGACACTTCGTTTATTAAAATCGGCCCAGTAGTTAAGACGCTACGAGGGAACAAACATACATACATATATCTATGTATGTATGTATGTTTGTTTAAAATCGTTACCCTTCCTTTTGGTTTCGTCGTAGTCGGGTAAAAATACCTATTAGTCGATACCTCACATGATGGAGAAGAACGACAACATTTTTCATCACACTTCATAATATGATGGAGAGTACACTAAAATATAAATAATAATTATTTTATGATGCCATAACCTAGATCCGTAATATACAACCTATAACTATAGAAAATTTCATCCATTTATATTCATAATGACAGAAGTTAGAAGGGCAGACAGACAGAGCGAAATCATAAGGGTTCATTATAGTACTACGGAACCCCAAAAAAAGCATCTTTTTATTGCATACTTAATGCATTCAATCTATAACTAATATTTAGATTGTAATAAATTTAATTTCATCCTAGTCACATAAAATGCATTAAAACTTAGGCCTTTTCATCCGTTATTGAATGATTTATACAGTATTCTCCTCAGACTAAAGAAACCCTATGGACATGAAATACCTACTTATAAAACGTGCACGCCTACACTCTATTGTGCTCTGTAATGGCGGATTGAACTAGGGACGCTACTAATGAAACAATAGAAAAATATCGATGTCGATATTTTTTTATCGACACCTTTAGATAGTATTATTTATTGTAGCAAGCATAAGGTTTATTAAAATATATTAAGTTTTCTTGGGTAGGTATAATATTTATCATGTAAATTATAATATTAGTTACCTAAACATAAATAAAATCTGTGTAGTTTTTCTTTATATTTTGTTGTTTTGTGGTTTTGTAAACCAATAAATGGTTAAATAAATAATAAATAAAATGTATACCTAGGTATGGCGTCTGGCTAAAGATACTATTTAAGCATAAAATCATACTATATGTATCAATTCTAAAGATAGGACCGCACTAGGCGGAACTGCACTGCAGCGGAACTGAGCGACACGTCGCTTACTACTTATTTATAAACAAAAATCCTTTTCAATTTCGTCGTCCATCTTGCTCGGAGGTTGCCTTGCTACTGAATATATTTTTGTAGCGCCGCTGCAGTTCAAGTGAGGCTTACTAAAAAAATATGTGTCGTGTCGCTCAGTTCCGCTGCAGTGCAGCTCCGCCTAATGCGGTCCTACCTTAACACATTTCTGAACTCCAGCCAATTTGACATTTATTTAACGTCATAAATTACAGCTAGTAGCATACATAACATACGTAGTATCCCTATGTAGTTTGAGTACATAACGCACGTGTGTATTGCAGGTGGTATACACGCAGCATACACCGGCTGATAGCGGTATTTTGTAAGGGTTTATGCATGTTTACGTTTGACACGTAATCTTATATCCCATTGTTTAGACAACCGTCAACCTCATGCTTGTCAAATTTAAAGTTTGAATACGATTACGTTTCAGCCGCAAACGTTACAAAATACCGCCAGTTCCGCCACTTACCTGGCGTTTACTTCAATTTAGGTTAGGTTATTTTTGTATGATGGATGGAGAAGAAAACTGTTGTGAAGCATTAATATATATTTTTTTATTAACTAAACAAAATTTATTATTTACAATATAATTATAATATATTTTTTATGTATACTACTTAAAAAAAAACATTGCACATGTAGGTGCCTATTAGCTATGTACCTGTAATATACCAAAAGTGGAAACTTTTATCACTCGCTGAAAGAGCTAAATTCAGCGTCATACAAAGTAGGCAATGAACAAGTCCAACACAAAGATCATGTCGAGTCACTCCAATGAAACTAAACATGACTGTTGGTAACTGCAATCATGAAGTAGTGAGTGACTACGTATATCAAGGGGCATTGTTTATCCTTTCGCCGAAATTCCCGGTAAAGGAAATCAATAGGTAAAGGCCAGCTGGGCCGCCTTCGGAAAACTGGAAGACGTCCTAAAATCTAAGACCATGCCGCAATGCCTAAAAACTAGGCTTTATAACCTATGTGTTCTGCCCACACTTATATGGTGCCGAGACATGGACGCTTACCAAGCTTACCAAGGAGCTGCACAAGATGAAAGTAGCACAGAGGGCCATGGAACTCTCTATGCTCGGTATCAAGCTGCAAGAACGTATTCGTCCGAAATTCGAACCAAGGTGGAAGATGTAAGTAAACTAATTACCAAACCGAAATGACAATAGGCAGGCCACTTGGCAAGTCAAAGGGCGGAAGACGGAAGGTGTACTGAGGCGGTGGCGTCTAAGCGCAGGTAAACGTTTGGTTGGCAGACTACCTGACCGATGGTCGGATATTGTAGCCGTTGTCGGGATAGCGTGGCAGAGGTGTGCGCAGGACCGTGAAGAGTGGAGTAAGAACGAAGAGGCCTATACTCAGCAGTGGGTGGACGGGGGTTGAAAATTACTATGATACAACTTAAAATATTTACAGCTTACAATATTTACAATTTACAATAAAATTCAATTTACAATGTTTACAGTTCACAATATTTACAATTTATAATATTTAGCAGCCTATTATTATTTATCACTTTTCTATCTTGCAATAACCCTCCAATCTTTGATATATGCAGCATCGAGATCCATTACCGGTCTTTCATGCTCTGCCTACCCTGTAAGGGATACAGGCGTGGCTTTATGTGTGTGTGTGTGTTAATATTTACAACATAAAACATTTACAATTAAACTTGAATTGAACTTAATTTTTTAAGCATATAACATAAAAAGATGGCGATATTTGTTCATGCCTTAACAATATAAGTTTAATAAATTATTTCTGAATGTTATCGTTTCTGTTGTTTTTTTTCCAAAATATTTGAATCTTTTGTTCATGTATGTTTTTATTATGCTTTTCATTAATAAATATTTATGCATAATTTCATGTTCCAAGTATCCGGAATTTAGCAAATTGTCAGATTTAGATGAATACTTTATAAAAAAAATTAAAATGTGCAAATAGTACTTCTCTGACTGTTGGCACTTGAATACGTTTTTAATATTTTTTCTGTTTTTGTAAGTATTTCCTCTAAATGTTTAGATGGATATTGTATAAGGCCATCGTGTTTTGGGATTTTGTCATCTTCTTTTCTTGCATAGACAAACATACAGTTTTGTTCTGAAAAAAAAAGTATAGGTTCTTGTTTAAAAGATATACAAGGTATACTTAGTATTATTATTACTGTTTATCTTTAATTAATTAGTAAAATAAATCAGGCATTTCTATAACAATTTCTTAAGCACTTACCAGAGAGTCTTGAGTAGAGGAAACAGGGAGGGCATGATGCACATTGTGTTCCAGTTGTAACGTAGTTACATTCCCTTTCCATAAAATCGATTATTTTGGCGTTACTCGCGTCATCTATTATTTGTATAATTAATTATTTAGTCATTTTAAGAGGCTTAAAGCGCCATCTATCGGCGCACGTCCTTACTAAAACGGCGTTAGCCTTGCTTTATTTGATTCATAGATCGATTTTACTTTCGTCTTAAATCTTTGAAAAATAATAATTTAGTTTTTAATAATGAAAATACAGTAAATTTTTAATATTATATTACATAACATATTGATTATTGATATAATATCTTCTTATTTTGATTTCTGGATTTTTTATCTTTACGCTTTAGTTTATAGTTGTCAAAAGTTTAAAAAAGAGGAAGGAAAGGTATATATATGGCACTTCTTCGAATGACTTTTCTTTTTTGAATAAAATTTTCTATACTAAGATGTAGTCGTTATAATAATTATATTTTAATCCCGTGTTCCACGGTGAGTATTTTAAGTATCTGTGTTGTGAATCTTTTTTTAAATCTTTTTTTCTGTTAATATATTTATTGTCACGGAGATCCTTCTTTTATTTTAACAACACCCGTAACACAGTGGCATATTTATAGTTTGATCGATATGCATCGGTGTAACATTGATCCCTGTAACCGGATTTTGCTCTCTTCCAGTCACTATGCTAGAAACACTTAGTCCAGCGAGAGCCTGCAACATGAATAGCATATAATTTGATCGAATCTTAAATAATTTATTTTGTTTTATATTTGCAAAAGATATCTGCATAAATAACAAAATATTATCAGGGATTAATACATTTTTTTAACACACTTACCAGAGAATCTTGAGAAGAGCAGGTACTATGACTTTGTTCTGAGATACTGTGCTCCAGTGGCATATTTTCAAATTTATTCCTATGCACTGGGCCTCTGAAAACTGAAACTTCATTCTGGTCCCTTTCAGTGAGTATGCCAGAAACCTTTGGTCTAGTTGAAGGCTGCATTTATGTATACATATATTAATGTATGTTTTATATTTTTGAATTTGATATGAAACATTTTAATTCAAATATGTAGAAGTGTTAAAGATATTTTACCAGTAAATTATTTGATGGTAGGGCACCATCGCATAGCTTTATTATATTCATTGTTCGGTTAAAACAAGAATCTTCGAAATGAAATGAACAAATAAAGACATGTTTTCTTGACATGTCTATATTCTCCGCACCAATTATTTCCAGCCAAGCATTTCGTCTTGCTTCAACTGTAGGCAATCTAAAATGTTGATAAGAAATGTTAATTTTATTAATAAGTTAGTATACTATAGTTTATATACCGGTACCCACATTTGCGTAGATTTGGCGTTACTCTTAAAGTTGTTCAGGATAGAACCCACTTACAAATCTTGCTCGGTGGTTGAAATTTAACCCTGTATAGAAAAAATGCAAAGGACTTAGAAAACTCCATAAAAAACAACATGTTACGTTTGTGTTAGGTAGAAGAAGGCACCTAGGGTTTGGACGCATCCGAGCCGTAATATTTTAAACCATTTAAAACTAGTTTTTAATTTTTTTAATCATAATTATGTCGAAGCCTTTTTTCCTCAGTGCCCCTTATGCTACATTCCAACCCATTTACATACCAGGTGTGTATGTAGCTCTTTATTCTAGTTTTGAAACATTTGTATAAGCCTAAGATAAATCATCGATAAGGGAACAACCTAAACTACATCACTATTTTACATACAAAAATATTTTTACGTATTTTAGACACATTTCGTGAAAAATATATGAAAATATGAACTAAATTTGCTAGAAATTTAAGTATATGGTTTATTAGTACAATATCTCTGATTTTTTAAGTTAGTCAAGTATTAACTTAAAAAATCAGAGATATTTCAATGATAAATGTAGTACTTACCGATGGAATGATATATCGGGCGGTTTTCTTGACTATTGGTGCCGCACCCAATTATACTGCACTTCGGCATCTTTCTCCTCACCGATCGTCACCTCCAATTATAGTAAATCACAAATAAACCTCACGAATACCACGAAATTTTCATAAAATTAACAACCAAACAATGCTCCTTGACAGATCACCTACCACTGACAGCTGTAATCTGTAATGGCGGACTGGCCGCAATTATGCATTTTAGTGAAGTATTATGAAAAAGTTTCCGTAATGTCAATGATCAAAATTAGTGTTGTCTGTTTCTACATACCAGTAGAAACATAAGCGAAAAAGAAACGCAAGTATATTTATAAATTTACCGCCGAAACACATCATATATGCATAATCTATTCTTCATATAGACAACAATTTCATGTCCATAGGGTTTCTTTAGTCTGAGGTATTCTCCGAGCTAACTAATCACTCTTGAAATACTGTGCATAGTGCATGGGACAGTCGGTTTCTAAAATATGTCGTATGGTTGCCCTAGCACACACGGCATTCTCACAACACAGTCAGCCTAGTCCAGACGAATGACTAGTCAATACGTCTGGGGCCAACCATGTGCGGGCTTCCTCACGATGTTTTCCTTCACCGTTAGAGCGTCTGTATAATGTAATTGAGATCTGAAAAAGTCTCATTGGTACCTACACACCACAACCTGGGAATCGAACCTGCAATCTCTCCAGTGCGAATCAAATAGTCTACCCACTAGGCCACGGAGCTCTTAATAAAAATGCATGGACGTACAATATTCATTAGTACTGAGCGTGTGTACAATGTTACATAGAGGAATGATGAAACATCTTTATTTCTTGCACTATACACTTCACTAGATACTACTATTCACCGCGGGTACGCCACGCGCGTACTCCGCCCTTTCTGGACGAGGTCTAAGGCCCGTATTAATAAACCGTTCTCAAACTCGTTCTCAAGACCTTTCTTGGCTGAGACAGTCTCAAGTAACGATTAGCTTCTCAAGAATGTCTTTAATTCATAGTATGATCTCAAGACCGTCTCAGTTGATAACGATATTGAGGCCACTTACTCAACTTTTAAGCGTCATTTACACGACAAAGAACGAATAAAATAACGTTTCGTTTACACTTCTACAAAGAACGGATTATTGATTATACATTCCTTCAATATTTCTTTTTGAAAATGTAATATTTAATAATATAAATACCAAAAAAGTTTAGTCTGTATTTTTTATATTGAATTTTCAATTGATTTTCATTAATTGTTACGTAGATATTAAAATTTATTATTGTCTAGCATAATAATATCCATATTTTTTTGAAAACTACGTAAAACGGAATGCGGATCATTGCCACTCGAAAAAAGTTCTTCTTCTTCTTGTTCTTTAAAGAAGCTCCTTAGTGATTCGCCAATGTGTTGTGTTGACGAAAACTCTGCCTTATGAGTGGGTTTTATGAATAAACAAGGGCACGGTGTACTCCTGTACACATCTGAAGTCTGTTGAATAATCTAAAACCTAGAACAGACAAACATTTAGGGCCAGTACCACAGTATGTACATAAAGTTTCAGTAAAAGGAGTATTTACAAAACACAGAACAGATTTAAGGTTGATAGGGCGAGGAATTGTAGAAGGGAGGGATCATATAATGAGGATTGTTTTTTGGGCAGCGAAAAAAGTTCTGCTGTCAAGTGTTAAATCAATTCAATTAATAAAAATCAAATAGGTAATTCGTTTAATATAAATATATAAATAAAATCGCAAACCTTTGCAACCGTGATTACAAAAAATAAAAGAAGAATAAGTATCAATAAGCGTTTTTTTTTTTATACTTTATTTTGTGTTGAGTATGTAGTGTAAATTCTGAGTTTGTTTAATCATAAGTAGGTATTTAGATTTTAATTTACATAATTGTAAAACACCCAAAAACACCACGTCACCGCGACGACAATCGCGTCTTAAATAACAGTTTGACAGCAATGACAGCGTACTTGAGTAACGAGTCTCGTTTATTAATACGTTCGCACTCACTTGATACGCCGTACCTACAGCTGTACTTAAGTACGGTCTATTAATTAAAACAACATCTTAAGTACTTTCTTGAGAATTGTCTTAGAGATAAGAACGCTTTATTAATACGGGCCTTAGAATTAGACTCCAGAAGTGTTACAACTTACAAATCGACAAGTGCGTGTCTGGCTTAAACCCCCATTGCCTTTTACACCTTTGATTGGTATTAATTTGTTAATTCTCTCAGTAAAAAACAATAAAAGAACATTTTCACACTGGTTTTCGATACGGCATTTCTTCGGTTATTTTGGTATTTCTTCGGTCGAGGCGGCATATTCTAAATTTTTTGGTTTTACTTTTTATAGTAGATATTAATAAGTAACAAACTGAAAATAACTAAGTTTTAATTTAGTTTGTAAAATGTAATAAATTGTATAATGTATGTATTTGTATGATACAACACATTAATATTCATATTCAAATTACCATAACTAGTTTATTGTCTGTTGTTGTATTGACCTTAACCTTGCGTCGGTTAACAAGAAAGCGCCACGAAAGTACTTATAACAAATAAAAAAAGTTCCGTAAAATATTACATAGCGAATATTATATTTTATAAATAATTTGAACAGGCGGATAAACCTACCGCCTTCGCCGAAAGCGGTAGCGTTAGTTAGCTATTAGAAGATATGTTAAGGAGAAAGATAGCTCTTATTTATATATTTAGTATCTGGGTAACCGAGCTTTGCCCGGAGCTCTAGTAGATCAAAAAAAGAAAATATTTTACCGGGGTTCGAACCCACCACATTCCAAATTTCCGAACAACGATAAAATTACACATACGTACGAGGGCGGGTCAATAAGTCCGTGACTTTTGGAATAAAACACAGATTTTTTGATAAATAAATCATTTTATTTTTCAACGTAGTCCCCCTTGAGCTCTATACACTTTGTCCAATGCTTCTCCAATTTTTTTATCCCTTCCAAAAAATATGATTTGTCGAGGTCCTCAAAATAGGCCTTTGTTTGCGAGATGACTTCATCATTGGAGTCAAATCTTTTTCCACCGAGCCATTTTTTCAGGTTTGGGAACAAGAAGTAGTCACTCGGAGCCAAATCTTGAGAATAGGGTGGATGTGGGAGCAATTCATAGCCCAATTCATGGATTTTTGCCATGGCAACTGCACATGTGTGCACCCTTGTATTGTCTTAGTGAAAAAGAACTTTTTTCTTCGCCAAATGAGGTCGGTTTTTTTTCAAATCCTCATTGAAGCGGTCCAATAAGTTGGCATAATATTCCCCATTAATTGTTCTTCCCTTTTGAAGATAGTCAATGTGGATTATCCCACGTGCATCCCAAAAAACAGTCGCCATAACTTTATTGGCTGACAAACCCACCTTGGCCTTCTTTGGCGCCGATTCACGTATTGTAATGGATCCATGTTTCGTCCACGGTTAAAAAACTCCTCCATATTGTTATTAAACAACGCCAAACCTTCCTGTGAAGTTGTTACACGATTGCGTTTGTGGTCGACTGTGAGCAAACGCGGCACCCATCTTGCGGAAAGCTTTCTCATGCCCAAGTGATCATTCAAAATTGAAACCACTGAGCCATGCGAGCTGCCTATGGCTTCCACAATCTCTTGCACTTTCAATCTTCGGTCGGCCAACACCATATCGTGATTTTTTTCGATTGTTTCGGGTGTAGAGACCTCAACTGGGCGTCCAGGACGTTCGGCATCTTCAGTGCTTGTAAGGCCACAACGAAATTCAGTAAACTACTTTTTTACCATTGAAATCGATGGTGCAGAGTCCCCATAGAATTTATCAAGCTTAGCCTTGGTCTCGGTAATGGTTTTTTTTCGCAAAAAATAATGCTTAATAAGCACACGAAATTCACTTTTTTCCATTGTTTTCTTAAGTTACTGGATAGTCTGATAAAGATAGCTGTAAAACACAAACTAACTGACGCAGCAAGTTCAAATTTTGATAGAAGTCAACTAACAGATGCCTGTTGACAGGAGTAATGTTGCTTTTTCAGTAAGGAGGTTAGAAATTCAAAAAGTCACGGACTTATTGACCCGCCTTAGTATACCTAACTGCCAATTACTAAAACTGACCTTTTAGAGTCGAAATTATTGATATATTGTTGCACGATGAAAGAAAAACGTATATAACTTAAAAATGCGCAGTTTCTCAGGGATAACACCTGGGCAAGACCCATTTTCCTCCCCGAAAATAAATTCCTGTATACTAAATTTCATGGAAATACTGTTATATATATACGAGATTGTCTCGTTTAAAGTATAAGATTACATTTTTATGGGTCTAAAATTCAAATCTCCTAACCGACAAAAAATCGAGTTTCCGCAAATCGCGACCGATAAAGAAGCCTTTACATTAACAAGTGAGAATTTACTGTAATCGTTACGGTTTTACAAAAAAAGGTTTTACAATGTATATACTGCTTAAAATTCAAAGGTTCCTTGGTCAACATAACATAGGTTATGTTATGTTGACCAAGGTTCCTTGGTCAACATAAAAGGCCTATAACAGATATATTTATCGACTGGGTTCACTTCCAATGTTGTAAGCAATATTTCTGATATACAGAAACTTTATGAATGAAGCAATTTGTAATGTCAACGTTGTGACTTCTAACATTTTCCCTTCCAAAAATAATTTAAAAAAGAAACATTTTGACATTCACGCTTTTAAAAAAAACTGTCAATATCTCTAAAATTTAACTATACTATATCCGATTATTAATACGAAAAAAATATCCTTAAGTTACATCATAAAAATTATTGATTAAGTATAACTAGATCTATAAATTATAAATATTTATTTTTATTATGAAAGTGTCAAGTTTTATTGCATCATGACTAAACAATGTTGGAACAACAATTAAAATCTATTTATATGGAAATTAGTATATAATATCTTCTTTTGAATATTTTATTGGTTTTTATGTAACAAACAAACAAATAATTAATGTGTTCAAGGTCTCAGTTATTGGTGTTTTTACACATTGGTCACACAAATTTCTTAGTGGGCTTTTTTTTATTAAACTATTTTTATTTCAAAAGAAAACTAATTTCCCATGTTAATAGTAACATTAGGCAAATTTACTATAAGTAAAAATACCTTAATTTTAATCATCGAAATAATTGTTAAAAATGTTTTGAAAAACATAGCAGGCGCGGCATTCTAAAGTTACTTTGGTGTAGAAATCCTAATATCTAAACATTCATTTACAGCGTCATTTTTGTACATTTCCAAAATTTATGAATTTTTCATATTATATAATATCATATTATTATATCATATTATATTCTCAATCTCTATTCACAATCTGTAGTTAGAGGTCAGAGGTCAGGAGGAGGTGAAGAAACTGTTAGCAAAACAACGTGTAAATTAACATAACACGTCCTTCAAATAAATATCCTAACCAAGAGCATGTCGGGACATGACTAGGGAGGGTTCCGTAACTATCAACGCGTAATAGGTTTTTTCAAATTACTTCAAAAGTTACTATTCGATTTCGTTCAACATAATTTTCCTAAAGAGAAAACTCATGCCATCACCAACTTACAAACCACTTTGGAGGCTGATTACTCGAAAATGATCGACTTTGTAAAAAATCATGTATGTAACCTTGCTTTTATTTTAAAATACCTATGCAACGATACCCAACACGATGGGGTAGAATAAAATAAAAAATTTCATCCCCACTTCACATGTATGAGATCCACCCCTAAAATATAAAATAATTATTATTTTATTATGTTAAAAGCGAGATCTATAGACAATATATAAGTATGCCAGATTTCATCCATTTATATTCATAACTACATAGGCTAGAAGCGCGGACAGACAGACAGGGCGGACAGAGGGAAACTATAAGGGTTCCTTATGTATTACAGAACCCTTAAAAAATGTAAGCTTATTGTTGGCAATATGGTTCTATAGTTAAAAAAAACCTTATGTTGGTAATATGGTTCAAAAGTGTTACACCAGATCAGTCGACGACTGTACTTGTCCGTGTAAGTTTTGTGTGCATAATTGACTCAAGCGTCTTTTTATTACATACATAGTACATACAATATAATTTGCGTACATTGTTTTTAGTAGGCAGAGAACATTTTACGCGACACTGAGGCTTATCACGCCTCGTCTATATTACCATCACACTCGCTGGGTGCTCCTAAAATGTTCAGGCATTTTATATTTAGGTTATTTTCAACTGCTCATGAATTTATAATTAGGAAGTGTTGGTTAAATTGGTTTCAAATAATGTTTAGTGATAAAATATCAACAGTTTGATGCATATTTTCATCGTAGGATAATTTCATTGATTGAGCTTGCTTTACTCCTATATCTCTTGTCTTGGCTTAACTTTCACACACACATTTCACAATTTCTTTCAAACCAAATCTATATCGTCTCATAATACGGTTTTTTATTACATACTTAAATGAATAGTGCTCTGAAAAATAAGACAGTTTACAAAACGAATAGTATACTAAAAATCAAAATTTTCAAATATTCAAATATATTTTCAATATTATCAATATTGCGGATTGTTTAAACATTTTTGTGAGTTTCGTGAAAACGCCCTATATAAAAGTCGAACTAGTAGGTGACGTCACACGCTAGTAATTTTGCTACTAAATGTATGCCCATATGCACAACATTTCTGATACCTCGTAATTTTGCGCGTTTATGTTGATACACACCATAGTAATGTTTTTGTATTTGATGTAAGTAAACTTATTATGTAGGTTTAATACACTAATATTAAAAAAAAAATATTTAATGTTTTTTTTGTGATTTCGAAATGCATATACCTAATCTTGCCATAAATACTGAAACAAAGAAGAAAAACAAATTCTATTGCAAATAACATTTATTACTTTTACAGTGTGTTAGTTTAATACATAAATATAAAATAATTTATAATGTAAAAAGCTTATTCGAAGTGGAGACCACTTCGAATAAGCTTTTTACATTATAAATTGGCTGCAATACAGTCCTTTAAACGTTGAGGCCAGTTATCAATAGAAGCACGCACTCTTTCCATGGGAAAATTCTTCACTGGCAATCGTACGGATTATTTTAGGGACTCCAAATTATCATTGCTCTAAAAGCAAGCTGTACTCTCTAAAACTGACCATAAATCATAATCCAGCGTATTAAGATCTCGACTAGACGACGGCCAGTCTTCAGCTCTGATGAAGTCCGAAACGTTCGTTTCCAACCAAGACTGCGTAGACCGAGCTTTATGACCCCGCGCCGAGTCTTGCTGGAAGGACCATTCTTGGTTATTAAACATGGTGTTGTTAAGGGGCTTGACTACCTTCTCAAGAATGGTATCTTTATACCCTTGTGCCGATGTTTTGATACCTTTTTCACAAAAGTATGGCTCAGTCACTCCTTCATAGCTAATACCCCACCAAACCATCACTGAAGTCGGACAGTGCCCACGTTGCACTCCGTTGACTAGTTGGGAAGCTTCCTTAGAGCTTTGAGCGTAAATACGGTCATTTTGTTTGTTAAAATGTTGCTCAATTGTATAAATGTTCTCATCCGTAAACAAAATTCTTCTGTGACCTCCCTTTGCGTACCGCTTCAGTAGCTGTTTCGATTTTACCACCCTATTCTTTTTTAAATTATGAGTTAAGAATTGACCAGTAAGTCTCTTAAGGCTGCAAGTCCTAAGTCATCTTTTAAAATACGCGACATGGTTCTAGGTGCTATCTTCATCTCCCGACATAAAATCTTTTGCTTTCGGACAGGATTTCTTCGAATTCTTTCCCTTACTGCTTTGACCACCTTTTTCGTACGAACACTACGTGGACGGCCAGATATTTTTCTGTCACAAACAGATGAGGTCTCACTGTATTAATAGCCCGGTACACAATCATTTAACTAATACCGAGCGTATGGAGAGTTTTAAAAATTGCATTTGTCTCCATACCTACTTTGTGTTATGCAATCACAGCGATTCGGTTCTCTTTATCACCCCACTCCATTTTAATATCGCAAAATATTGTACGATGTATTGGCGCCAAAATGAGAAAACCCAATGAACAATCATATAAAAATTACAGATTCCAAATTCAAATGTAATATTTTGTTTATTTTTAATTGTAACAGTATTTATGGCCAGACTAAGTTATTACAAAACGACACATAAAATCCTAATTCTTTTTACTTTCATCAATTATTTCTTAATTTATTTAAAAAAAACCTAATTTTTTACAAGTAGGAAATAACGAATTATAAGACTTTTTATAATTTTATTTGTAAAACCACGACACTTACAGTCTACTATACTTCGTGCGTCGTATGATGATATGGGTGACAGTTCTTATATTCCTTGCTACGCAAACTTCTTACAAGAAAACAAAAAAAAAGAAAACGAAATAAATTATATTCCATTGACAAAAAATAATATTTCTTAATTATAAATGAAACTGCTATTATTCTTATTATTAACTCTGATATCTTATAATGACTGTGAAATATAAATATGAAATAAGATTAAGGAAATATGTCATAAAAATGGCAGATGCATGTAACGGAACTGCTGTCAATAGAGATTGACACTGTTGAATCGACATCAAATCGATGAATAGGAGCGGCCATCTTGTAATCGTATTGCAACTCGGAAATGTCAGTACGAGTGCATCTGCCTTGTAGGTATGCGATTTGTGTTTTCGTTGCGTCTGCTTTGAGTTTTTGTTGATTTTGACTTTTGTTATTGTTTTTTGTTGAGTTTTTTGTTATTGTTTTTGTTTCCGATTCCGAAACGATCTCGCAATCTTCGAGTTCCGACTGCAGTGAATAAGAAAATAAGCGATTTGAATAGTTTTTATTCTTTTATTATTATTTATTTACAAATTACCCATTTCTTAGCTTATTATAATTTCGATTTCATTTCCTTTACGAACTAATTCGATACTTTTAAACAATCGATTAATTTTCGTTAGGTAACTTCACTACGATTGTCAATTATTATCTGTCACGCATATCTTCTTAGGACGCATATAGTATAGTGTAGCAATTTCAAGAAAGATAATGCAATGAACCAAAACCGATCCATAATTTTGAGTTATGTTCATTGCATTATCATTACTTATATAATTTTGTATTATGAATATCACAATTCGTAGAGAGGGATAACAAAACGATTCAATTGCGATTGATGTAGCGACTCTCGTATAAATCGTATAATTTGGTCCCATATATATCAAAAGTAGCCTATGTGTTCATCCAGTATCCAGGGCCTAACTTAGCAGTCTTTGCTAACAAACATCCATCCATACATGTATCCTCACAAACTTTCACATTGTTAATAGTAGTAGGATAGCTGTCTCGAACACCAATAACCTGAAACAGAAACATAACGAAATGGTCCAAAAATACACACCAGCTCTCGCAGGCGAAACAAAACAAAGGTGGCGCCAAGAAACTGTAAAATCGTACCCATCATCATCTCTTGGACCGGTGTCATCCCCAAAAGGGCACTGCTGCTCTAAGATGACGTGACGTGCTCAAAAATCACTCGACCTCTAAAGTGCTCAAAAACCGCCGGTAGTGCAATCAAATCGAAAGCTACATAGTTAGCTTTCGATTAAATACACTACTACAAGCATACGGTGCATACGATGCGGTCCACGACTGTGTGGAAAAATTGTGGGCTGTTGAAGGGGATGTCAAAATTATCAACTTTGGGTCGATTTACATCGTTCTATGAAAGCTGTTTCTCTGTACGTAAGTATAATATATATTTTCTACTCTATGTTCGTACGTGAGTCATTGTGCCGGTAAACAGTCAAAACTGGAATTTATTTAAAATAACAATAAATTACATTTAATAATAGTAATGTTTATACACAAAACTCTACGCGTAAACAACTTGCTTATAACCAGTTATTGTTATTCAAAATGAAGTTTTATAGCGAAAATATTTTCATGGTAATTATTATAACTGATATTATTAAATATGTATTTCAACTTAATATAAACAGTGATGTTTTATTAAAATATCATTAAATGATAATAATATGAGATGAGCAAAAAATAGCAGTAAATTATGTTTGAAGATTTTCATTTAATGTAGAGCTCCTTTGACCTATCTATAGCCGGCATCTAAAAACCCAGGATTGAGTTAATTTCAAGAAATTACGCCTACAATATTTTACGATAGCAAGTCCAGTTTTGTACTGAAGTGCAGATGGCGACAATCCAAATCAGTGGTACAATAATGGAAGAATAATTATCAAAATTTTAAATTATGTGGCTCATTGACACCATGCAATGTCGATTACTTTCAAATAGCGTGTGCGGTGTGCGTTGCTAGCGACTACTTTCTTTAATGTGTACTCATTAATAGTTACACATACTATCAATAAACTAAAGCATAAACTTTATTTTTATTTTATTATCTATACAAATAATGAAAATTGAAGTGTCAGTTCGTAATTTCAAAATAACAGCTTCCTGTCAACACACTCTGGCATTGGCGATTCACTAAGCAGCTATTTTTAATAAAAAAAGAAGAAGTATTGCATATGATCGTATATAATATTATAGTGGAGTTTTGCCGGAAAATTCAATGGGTACGTTTGGATTTTGCATCTTTTTCATAAATGTGTGTTATTTCGGTTCTTAATGTATAATATTGGTAGAATATTAACCATTAAATATTCGTTAACGTGCACAAGTGTGGGCAAGTGGTACAACTTCTAAAAACGTGATATTTTGTGTTTCCCGCCAAAACTCCCTAGGAACTTTTAGTAAAGCGTCTACCACTTTACTGAATCGACTGTCATGACTCATTGACTGTACTGACTATTTATTTGGACTTTGACTAGACTTTAGACTTGACGTTAAAGGAATACAGTGTAGAAAATTGAAACGAAAGTTCTATTTCGCGCCTTTTTTACTTGACACTGGCAAATGGTTTTAGATAGGCCGACGCCATATAAAAAAAAAAATTATAGTGCCTGCATCAAAAATTTAATTCAAAAAAATTGTGACAGTCTGTCTGTTTGTCTGTTTGTTCCAGCTAATCTCTGAAACGAACGTGATGGACCACTATTGACCGGACCTTCACTGGTAGATAGCAGATGTTATAAGGCTTCTTTTATCTCAGGGTTCCGTTTCAATTAATAATTCCACACAAACGTAGTTGTGGGCACCAGCTGGTATTTAATAATAATAATAGTTCATTTTATTACAAATTACGTACATGACAGCTTTTTTTACAGATTATGAAATGTTGTTAGTTCAGTATACTAGCGTGCGCGCGCGCGTGCTACTAGCGTGCGTACTACTAGCTAGTCATTCAGCAGTTACCGTTGGGAACGCTAGTAGGTGTACTATAAACTGAGACGCAGCTCCCAGCGTCTTCCACTCTGGTACAATACAGTTTTTTATTGTAAAACAAGAATTTGAAAGGCAGCGAGAAACGCTCAAGTAAATTAACTATACAGTACAAAGACTTCAAAACTCAAGATAGGCTGTGACGAATCTACATTTGACAGAACAAATCTTCATACAATAAAAAGTTCCGCTATCTTGGATTTCAGCATACTACAAATGTCAGCGGTCCTTGTTCACACCACACCACACTTCGAATGTCAAAATGGCAAAAAAATCTCAAAAGTGGGGACATTTAACTGAAGACACTTTTTGCCTCAACACGCCTCGTCTATAATATATACGTGATACGTCTATGATTTATACTATACTATATAATATATACGTATGTTTAACTAATTTTGTATTACAGAAACAGTTATCACTACAATACTTGGTAACGTTATATATTAATATGTGAACTGTTATGCGACACATCACAATCACAGCACAACAAAAAGCAGCCATAATAGGATGACTACATCTAAAATATTTAGTTTCATTAATATACTCAGAAATGTAAAAAAATATAATATTTTATGTGTAGTTTATTACTTAGATACATCTGAAAAGTACAAAATAAGTCTTTTTTTTTTGCTAAATTAGTAAACTAAACCTACATCATTAGTTTACTTACATCATAATATACAAAAGCATTAATTATGGTAAGTATGAACTTAGACGCACAAATATCGGAGATATTTACAAATATGTTCCTGCGGCCTTATACCTCATACACTTTTACCTAAGCGTGACGTCACAGCTAGGTACGACGGAGCGTTTTCACGATACTTGCGAAATTTTGTATACAAATCGCTGTACCTTTGAAAATATTGCCTTTTGATATACTGTTTCTTCTGAGAAGTTACTCATATTTAAGAGTACCTACTATTCATTTATGCAATAAAAAAAATCAGTCATCTAGCCTATTTGTTGGCGCATCCCTAAAATATTTATATTTAAAAATGCAGTAAAAAATTAATATGAAATTGTTTGCAGTTGTGAGATCTTGTTTATTTCAAGCAAAGTACTAGCATTAGTGCTTGCACTTTATTATGCAAGTAGCTACTACAAAATATATATTCCTTCAACATGTCTTCCAGCTTAAGAAACCTGTTTTGCTAGCACACTCGTAATTGGGAAATCGGGAATCCTGCGCCCAAAGGCACAGTAACAATCGATCCACAGTTGCGCAATAGGTACCAAAGTGATGATGAAGATTAGCTTAATTTTGGTTGCGTTTTTTTTTTTCTCGGAAGGAGACTTTTTAAATTACCTTGCTGTGTCCATATAATATATTAAATAGTGTCTTTTGGATATAATATTATATATGTCCTGATATTACCGCTTCCGGATAAATCAACCCATACTTCTTTAAACTAACCTTGCTAAAGGTTAACTTGTTTTTATTTTGACAACAATTAACAAATTAACAAAAATATAATTTGTCTACCAAAACAAAAAAAAAATGACATGCCTATCCAAGCCCAGTGAATTTTTCACGGTATTTTTGTGAGGCCAAACGAGCGTTATTTTGTTAAGTTGTGAGTTGCGTATTTTCGGTCGAGAAAGTTTTTTTTCAAACTAAAGTACAACTCATTTTGCGTCGCGGTGTGAATCGAAAAAGACTTTTCTATGAAACAGAATGCAGCAGAATTACTGCCGAGTGCCGACCGAAATTCTGCAAATCACAACTCACTAAATTATGTTCGTTTGGCCTCGCCCTTGGGAATAGAGAAAAATGCTGAAAGGAGTGCGGGCCCGATTTTGATAAAAACTAAATCAGAATTCGCCTAATATGCCCAATTGAAAAAATCACTCTGTATATTATACTTTGTAGCAATCTATTTTTATCACTACACTACTGTATACTACACTCTTTTTATTTTTAGTATACACCATTGCATTCTTTTAAGAATGTATTCTAATACTAGTAGTACTCTTCAAGTTTTACCATCTTGAGTAATATTTAATAAATTTTAGAGTTACAATTTTAGGAATTTCAACCTTAAATTGGTTAACATTATTAAATCCTTCGTTATAGGGATATGCCTGCTTTATACTATCGAGGAAAATACCGTTTTTAAATATCAATTGTATATGATAATATGATAATACCTTAGATAAGAATAATAATATAAATAATGCAATAATAATAATCTATAGAAATCTAATCATAATATTGCACCAGCCAGTTAAGTAACAAATAACAATAAAAATGATCTTAACAATTAACATCTAATACTTTTAAAATAAATCTTCTTTAACAATACAATCAATATTTCCTAAGCTTCCTAAGCTATAATCGTTAAAGGAAGTAATAAGTTATTGACCTCGTAATTACTGACGGTATATAAAGAATTTCTTTCAGTTCGCGTATTTGTGTAACGGACTACAGAAATATTATTAGATATGGTGTTAGTAAATACAGTACAAACGGACGATAAAATAAAAACTGAAAAAAAACCCTTTTAAAATATATGACTTTTAGCCCGGGGAGCTTACAGTTGAGACCCAGGTATTTTTAAAATAAGCGTATTTCCTAAAGAAATTTACGTGACCTTGGCAAATTTCTCAGTAGCTGGATCTAACGGTCTCCTCTCCCTGTGGGATATCGCCTTGAGTTGTATTACGGTCGCAGCGGTAGATAATCTCGGCTTAACACGGAAAAAAGGTAAAAAATACCCAAACATAACTTCTTGTCGCAATTTTGTGATTTAGTTATGATTGATTTATTTTATGACGCCTTGTGGCTCAGTGGATTAGAGCTCAGATCTCGACCCAGGGGTCATGGGCTCAATCTCCGCGTTGAAACAACAAAAAGTTCTAAAGTCTAGTTAGGGTCTGGTACTTTTTACTGACTTGTACTGACTTTTTACATGCCTTAGCATGTGAAAAGTCAGTTTTCGCTGATTTCTCGCCAATCGTGTTTTTAGTTTTTTGTCATCTGGTCTCTGAGTGGGTTACGAATAAAGAATTATTTTTAAAAAAAAATTAAAGCGACTTCCAAAGTCAAAATACACAAAAGTATGAATAATATCTTATTTTCTAAATAATTCCCCTTTTTAAATTGGGCTAAAATTTTAACTATTTCTCTACACAATCTTCATTATTTTGAAGTCGGTACCAGCCCAAACAATATCCTGTTATATCATTATTTTATACAGCTCACATTTAAGTCGGCTGGTACCGGCATCCTATTATAATATCATAATTATGTGATGATGTATTTTTTTTTAACGGGCAATTGGCCCACCACACTTATCCACCACTGCAACTCCTGTGTAGCCAGAATCGACAGTGGTAACCAACCACAAAAACCCTTTGATATGATGATATATGATATGATCTCAGGGGCGCCCGAGAGACACGCTGAATCTGTCTTGGGACCCGCAACGAAATGAATCAGAAGATTGTAGGAGGAGTAGGAAGTATTCCAGTTTCCCTCCTTACTCTCTGCTCCCCCAAGCAAAGCGGGAGACAGCAAAAATTGTAATTACAAAAAAGTCAGAATAAAAAGGGGAAGCACCACGTGATTAATATGTTTTTTTTTCTTGATTACAAGACTATATTTTTTGATTTATGATATGACAATTAATTACAATGCATTTATAATGGCAAAATAGTGTTGGATTGTTTCCAATAGTACTTATAACAAAAACGTTTGAAAGCACGGAAGATCTTCGCGCAGCCCACGATCTTCATAAAACACTACCCTAGAAACACAATGGATGCTGTTCAACATTTCGATTCTTTCGCCATACCAGAGATTACACTCCCAGAGTATGTGTTCTTAAGAAGCAGTTTGTTCATAAGAGCTGCCTTCGATCGAACACTCGCATAGCGGAGACGAGACTAATGTAAATCCAAAAAGTTCAGCTTTAAAGTTTCCGTGTCCTGTCAAAAATTGTGCGACGTAGTGGTCTATTTCTATCCATTGCTTCGAGAGTCGATCGCGTACCGAAGGGAAGAAATTATATAGGTGACGCCCTTTGATAGTGTTGTCCCACCGTTCCTGCCACTCGGAAATTAGGTTTTGTATAGAAACATGTAATGGCTCGAATAATCTAGTTATCTTGTTTCTCTCTTTTGTGCTTAGAAACTCAGGGATAGGTTTTTTTTAATATTATAATGCTGCACGATGCTGTAACTCTAAATCTACCGGTAATAATGGAAGTGCTTCAGTACTTACGGTACGGTATGTATGCCTTACATAAAAATAATAAAGCGAGACGTTGGCATTGTAAAAGTTTACGAGCCGCTCCTATTGTAGCCATATGCACAAGCCGGTGCGCCATAGCATACGCTGACAAGGTACGTCGCTGTATAAATTATTTTTAATGTTTGAAATGAAAGGCTCCATGTCGACGTATAAATCAACAAAAATAAATCCAAGATACCAAAGTGACTAACTACGTTTTATATTGATGTTGTTCAGTTTAATGCAAGGAGTTGATATTAATGAATCTTTTAAAAGTACTTGAATGGTTTTATGTGCTGCAAATTATAATCGATTTCTGTGGCACGTTGAGACACTTGTTGGCCTGGTTTTCAATTTCAGATCGCGAATTGGCTTGAATAAGAAGAAATCTATCGTCAGCATAACCTATCAGAGAGCACAGAGGAGGCAAGGGAACACAATATAATAGATAATCAAAACCTATATTCCACAAGTGCGGCGATAGTACTGATTCTTGAAGGCAGCCGCGCATTAAGTTTTTGAAATGTGTGTAATGGCCGAGACGGAGTTTTGCTACGCAGTTGGAAAATTACGAGTAAATTAAATAATAAATATTACGATTGCAGCCTCTGTTTCTTAACCTAAATAGCAGCATGGGCCAACCGGCATTATCTAAGACACCCGCGACAACCAAAGATATACCTACTACTACGATTTACACTCCGATAGATTTACTGTTTTTCCGGCGGTAAATCCAAATTGCTGATTATTAAATTTTGGGCCACCAGGCAGGCGGGGATCAACAAGACGTTCTAATAATTTACGCATTAAGCATGATAAAAGCGTTATAGGACGGTAGGATTTCGGATCGTCTGGGGGCTTATAACCGGCGAAAGTCTCTGCATGGGGTAGACGTAACTTAGTCCAATTCAACCCCGCCAAGAACCAAGTCTGCGCGTTCACCACTAAAAAGTCACCAATGGTCGTATATCCTCGTTTCGAGGGCACATCTTTAACCATCTCCCCTAGCATTGAGATACTTGGCGTCAACATATCGAGCGAAGTCCAGTTCCGATATCATCTAGAGGGTAAGGCCAAATTAGCCTCGAAGAAGCTTGGTGTTCTTAACAGAGCGAGACAGTACTTCAGTCCGGACCAACGCCTACAACTCTACAAGGCGCAGGTTCGGCCTCATATGGAATATTGTTCTCATCTCTGGGCAGGGGCGCCAAAATACAAACTGCTCCCTCTGGATCGTATCCAACGAAGGGCCGCTCGAGTTGTTGAGTGCCATAGTGTTTCAAACAGCTTGGACCCCTTGGAATTACGCCGAGATGTAGCTTCACTCTGCATCCTCTATCGGTTGTATCACGGGGAGTGCTCTGAGGAATTGTTCGGAATCATACCACCTGCAACTTTTCGCCATCGTCCTACGCGAAAAACATACCATCCTCATCTTTTTCAATACAAAACATACCATCGCTTTTCGCGTAACTTTCTGCCGCGCACTGTAAAACTCTGGAACGAACTGTCACCAGCAGTATTTCCGGACCTATACGACCTGCAAACCTTCAAGAAGAGAGCGTATTCCCTCTTAAAAGGCCGGCAACGCACCTGCAGCTCTTCTGATGTTGCGAGTGTCCATGGGCGACGGTAGTTGCTTACCATCAGGTGACCCGTTTGCTCGTTTGCCCCCTTATTTAATAAAAAAAATTAAAAAAAAAAACCGGCTTTTGGAATTAATTTTATTGTACCAATTCGCCAAATTTTTGGAAAAGTGCCTTCTGCAATACATTTATTAAAAACCTGTAAAATCGATGGGCCTACCGTTATACACGCCTGCTTAATCATAATATTAAATTAAATATTTTATCCTCGCCTGCTGACTTTTTGATAGGTAACAAATTAACTGTTGAAGAGAACTCATTAAGTGTAGTCTGAAGCCGGCGTATTGATGGAGTCTAACATTCTGATTCTTATCGCGCGGTGAAGGTCATCGTCTGAGTCCGGCTCGTCGTCTGGAATTAATACGTCGAGGTACGACTTCGCCGTTTGTCTTAAACTATGAGTATACGAATTGTTTATTTTGATGTTTCAAAAATACTGTAGAGCAATGGCATTATTTGGTTTGAATTTATGATATATAAAGAAAACCATAGACTTATCCATCTTATTATAAGATTATACTTATTCATCACTTAACCATCCTTATCCAGTCTATCAGCGGCATTTCTTAACATATTATTTTTGACGTGATAACGTCTTATAATTCGATGGAGCCGGCTGCACGCACGAAAAAACATGACTTATGCGTTACCAAGTACTGTTACCAAGTACCGTTACCTGTTACCGTTACCAAGTACCAGCGTTACCTCGCACTTTATTATTATTGTTGTTGTTGTTGTTATTGTTGACGTTGTCACGTTCAACTATCGTCAGTAAACCGACTTTACAGACAACCGATATTTTTTTGCTATTGTGCCGCCGTGCCCGATAGACCGAGTCCCTGTCTACGTGCATGATTAATTTTCCGTCTGGCTCTCATAAACTTCCGACGCATATAAATAAAATAATTATATAAATTATCGTGCTATTACAATTTTTTTCTGTTTTGCGCGGCTTCGGCCCAGGGTGGTGTCGGCACAGTAGACAAACTTGTTGATCATTATTCCCGCACTATCATTTGAGTTCAAGTCTAGTTGAGTGAAATCTCTAGTATTAGCGTACATAAGGGACCGGAATAAATTTCATTTACCATTTTTAACATTATATTTATAATCGTTCGAGTCAATCACGGGACAACTCGAGGGTGCGCGAATAAATTCAAAAACAATTAAACGATGGTCGCTGCATGATGCATCAGGAATGAAGCGCCAATTTTATTATATTATTATTATTGACGTACGCGCTGGAAAGCGTGACGTCGATGGAAGATTCACCTGAGGGGCTGCTAAATATAAGCGGTGCATTGGGAGTGTTATGAATTTGCAGGTTGAAATCTGCGATGAAGTCTTGCACTGAGCTACGACGGTCGCGGTTAGTGTAACTAAGTTCACCATGCCATAAGGGCGAAGAAGCATTTACTCGGCGCCAATAACGATTTTATTCCCCGCAAGGTATTGTAGGACATGACGTAGTTGGTGTAAGTGAGGACCTACAGGATCGGAGTATTGAAAATAACAACTAACTACATACAATCTAAAGTGAAGACACGAAACCTCCGCTACCGCACAGTGAGACGTTGATAGATTATATTTTATCCGGAGCGCACGTCAGACGGTGGTGATGGTGATTTATGGTGATTTTGACTTTTTCTGAGGCACTCTGATTCTCTGCACTCTGTCCATATAAATTTTGAGGAGTTCCCTCCATTCCTGATGGATCCCATCATCAAGTCACCACTTTGATATCAAAAGGACTAATTTGGGACTCTACCCATATTGGTCCTTTTGAAAGAATTTTGAAAATTGGTCCATAGATGGCTGATTAATCGTTGAACATACAAAAATAATAATAAAAAAATATCCAGCCGAACGTATAACCGCCTCCTTTTTTTGGAAGTCGGTTAAAAATAGAGTTCTCTCGTGTATTGCACATACACAGGGGCATTTTAAAATACCTCCTGTGTAACTACCTAGACTGCTTTCAATGAGACCGGCCACCCACACTGATATCGGTGTGGGCTGCAGCTGTGTTATAATTATACGAGTAGACTTTATGCATTTGATATTATTTTATAAAAAATATGTTTTGTTTAAATTTTCAAAACTGATAGTGCCGATTGTTCCAAATTAAATAAATAAATGAATTCTTTATTGACACAGAGGAGTTTTACATATCTGAAGTCCCTGACCTCTGCACTAGTGTAAATTGTATTGCAGAGGCCAGTGTCCTCACCCATGAAGATACATGTTATGCCAATAGAAGTTCGCTTAATTTAGAATGTAGGCAAAAACAATGATGTGTGTGTGTTTGTGTGTGTATGTGAGGTTGTGTGTGTGTGAGGTTGTGTGTGTGTGTGTGTTTGGGTGTGTGTGAGGTTGTGTGTGTGTGTGTGTGTGTGTGTGTGTGTGTGTGTGTGTGTGTGTGTGTGTGTGTGTGTGTGTGTGTGTGAGAGAGAGAGAGAGGTTGTGTGTGTGTGTGTGTGTGGTTGTGTGTGGTTGTGTGTGGTTATGTGTAAATCTTGGATCGGTAAATGGGTACAGCTTGGGTGTGTTATGTTATTTAACAAATATCAGGTAAGAACAATTTTTCTATTTCATCATAACTATTATCTTTAAGCCATTTAATTATTACTTTTTTAAAGGTGTACTTTGTATAATGTTTATTTATTGATTTTAATTTTAGTACTTAATTATATTATATAGATGGTGCCAAGATTTGATATCTGGGCATTATGCTGACAACTGACAACAAGACATTATATTGTTGACGCGCACATGTCGTCCGTGCAAAAGGAACTGGACACCGATTGTCTTTAATTTATCCAATTTCTTTTTATGTAAGACACCAGTGTGTATATTATTATTTATAAGTTTTTTTTTTAAGCATCTAGTGTTTTTGTTTATATCACAATTTTAACAATTGGTACAAACGTAAATATTTGTGCCTGTTTCATATAAAAATATGAATACAAAACGTAGAATACAATATCTTAATATAAAATAAGAAGAAATCATTCTAGTCCATTTCGTTTAAAAGGACAAATATCTAAAAAAAGTTTCACTCATAAGCGTTAGTTTGTCACAGATTACTGAATAGTATACCTTCGTAACTGTTTAAATTTGTTGTGCAAATGTTTTTTTTAACTTGTAGTCAGTACCTATAGTTATTATTAATTTTATAAAATAAATAGCTTTTATATTCTTATATTATGTTAGTGAGTTTAGTTGTGGATATTAGGTATTCAATAACTTTTTCATTTTTGCCACATAATCAGATTTTATGAGACTTTACATAATAATAAAGTCTTTATACGTACCTGAAAAGAATCCAACTCACGTTAGGTCTATTATTGTACACTCACCTTAACAATGTAAACAAACCGCTAATCTACTTATAGCTAAGCGCCTGCTATTTATACAAATACGAGCGATGCGGTGTTTTCGCGTTCAGTGTTCTGTGCGCGCGCGCTTGTAACACGTGCTTATTGTGTGAATCGTGACATTTACTACACAGTGAGTAATATTCTTATTTAAAACTATCGGTAAAATGTTATCGACATGGCGCATCACTAGTTTCATTCACGAAATTTCGATTATGTCTCCAATCATTTATATTATATTGGTCTTATGAACAATTTATATATATATATATATATATATATATATATATATATATATATATATATATATATATATATATATATATATATATATATATATATATATATATATATATATATTACCTTTGCAATTATTATCAATATGACTAAAATATTAACTCATATAAGTCCTAATATATCTACATTTTAATGTCATTGTACGTAGTGTAAGTACAAATAATATAATTTTAGCAAGATTATCATGGATTTACTCTCATCTCATGGATAGATGGAAATCTTTCATTTTATTAATCTTTTAATTTAAAATGTATATAGACAGCTCATTTATTTGCAAACAAGAGTAACTCGACCCAAATAGATAACCTCAAGCCGGTTAAAAATATGGAGCATGTAGGACAATTTTAAGAGAATCCATGGCCTAGTAGTAGCTAACCTATTGCTTTGCTGCCATGCTAATTTTGGTGCTAGCTTATACAGGGAGACTTTTTCATCAGTCATTAACGGATATCAGATAGCTCCTCGAAAGGCAAATTGAAACATCGCGAGGAAATGAAACGTGTTATTTGTTTATTATACTGAACGATTAGAATTTATTGATTTATAGTGGCAGGCTACATTGTCATTACTTCCGACTTTATTATTGGGTTAATAAAGATCCAAAATCTTGGTAAGTATGATAATAATAATAATAACAATGTAATAATATTATCTACATTAAATGTTAAAAAATATTATCACTGTTTGAGACTTTTGGTGTTATATACAACGTTAAAGAGACCGACCCCCCCCCCCCCCCCAGCGTCATTGTGGGATGGAAAAAGCAAAATATGTAACATAACAAGGTAAAATATTAATTTTAACACAAGTTAAAAAGCAAGTAAGTAATAATTCCGGGAGGATTTTTAAATTTATATCTAGCATATATTATTTTTTTGGTTGTAAGTACATACTTAAATATCTATATGTAAATAAGAAAATTAGATAATTATAATCTACATTTTTTTTTCAAACATATTTGTGACATATTTTAAACCATATTGTTTTCTTGTGTTCCTATTGAGACGTCAGCGCTCACGCTTTTATTATAAAATATAATATTATTTTAATAATAATATTCTGTAACTAATATGCCGTATATAAAAAGTATATGTGCCGTTTTCTTGGAAATATATTTTTATAACTGGTATCAGTGACTTATGATAACAAAAGAATCCAAAGAACGGAGCGGCAGAGTGGCTTTCATGTAAAGGTTTTCTTTTTTAAATATCGTTACCCATATTATCGTCTACTTTAATATTCAGAAAAAATAGATGTACTTACCTAATTTAACACCAAACAATTCAAGAAACTGCTACAGCATATCGATACTTCCTGCTTTTTGCTTTCAACCAAGGCCTGATAACATGTAAAAGCTGTTTAAGATAATATCCACTGCATACGGAGCAGCACCCACCTAGATGGAAAGACCAGTCTTAATATACTTTCCAGTGCATATAAGATTACAGCTGCTGTGCTTATAAGCCAGGTGGCTTTATTATAAGGTTTATAACCATCCTATTTATTAACACCCAACGCAAAGAAAGGGGTTATAAGTTTGACGTGTCTGTGTGCGACTGTCCGTGGAATCGTAGCTCCCAAACGGATAAACCGACTTTGATCTTGTTTTTTTTGCTTTCGTAGCTATGATTCATCATCATGAGCTCGCTTACTGATTGACAATAACGAACTTACAAAAACATATATTTTGCTCTTTATATTTATTATCCACTCGTAGTAGGTGTTTAGAGGAGCATACTTTATTTTTGTTTCTTTCTGGGTTAAGTGTAAGGAATGAAAGGCAAATTAGGTTGAGAGGATATACTCTATTAGACATTAACCATTTTTACCAATAAAGCAATAATAACAACCTAACCTAACCTAACCCACAATGGGTTAGGTTAGGTTAGGTTAGGTTAGGTTATTATGAGTTATGACACTACTTTTTTAAAATTATTTCTTGATAAACATGACCTAGTCTATACAGATTTGAGCTACGATTTTTATTTTCATTTATTATGATATAACCTACAAAATTTAAATTGTATACTAAATAGGTAACTTAACTAATACAACAATAATATCAATGGTTGTACACATTAAATTAATACAAAACTGCAGGTCAAAATCCGACCATATTTCATATTTCAATTTGTTGAGATTCAACTTTTTAGGGTTCTTTTTCCTCATAGATTCGCAATAAAATATATACATTTTGTGTCTGGAATGTGAAAGAGATATTGACAACACATACTGACTACTGTTTGTATAATACGCATGGTAGTGTGAGTGAGGGAGTGTTTGTTTCTTTATTTTCATTAGTTTTGTGTTTTTCTAAGCATTATTTTAAAAAAAGATATTTTAGCTTTCTGCACACGTTCCTCCTCATTAACTTTGACTGTGCCAAATTTCATATTCTTCCGTTCGCATAATTCTCGTAAAACTGCGTTCAAAGTTTTTGTTTCACGTATATGTATGTATATTATATGATGATATAATAGTTCACACAATTAAACAGCACATTAAATCATTACAATCAATGTTCGATTAATATTTATTATAATTAATTATCATTTATGTTGATAGCGCCTCGCTATCAGTTATAGGTCAATAACGTTTTGCAAATAAACTATAACTAGAAGCTAGGCAAGTATAATTTTATGGGTTATGTTGTATTTAATTTTAATTTTCCACTGTAGGAGATCCTAGCCTTGATCGACCGGAGAGCTGAGAGAGATACGGCGGCTGTAAAGAGAACTGGCACGGTAAAAAATTAGGCTGGGACTATATGATCATGGGGGATGGGGGAAGGGGAAATTTCAGAGTATTGAAAATAGAACTCTGCGCTAATATATTAGAGCTGAAAATCGAACATACAAGTGTTGAGTCAAATGTCAATGTCATATATGACAGCTTGACATATGACACTTCGATTTTCAACTCTATTATATTAGCGCAGAGTTCGATTTTCAGTGCTCTGAATTTTCCCAGGCCCGACGGATTCCGAATCATATAGTCCCAGCCTTAGCTCCGATTTCACCAAACTTCTTAAAACACGCTTAACACTAAACCCGGATTCATTTTCCCTCTCTCATTCAATGTTAGAACGGGACAGACAGATCTTAAACCGTTGCTCAGCACTAAACGTCGGTTTAACGCGTTGTTGAAATTGCAGGGGCATAGTGTTGTGTTTGTGTGTGTGTGTGTTTGCTATCTAAACAAAGAGACAGCCATTGATACTGCTTGCATTGAGAAAGTGCTTGTGAGATGCGAATGCGAAAACTTACATAAAGTTCTCATGGTCTATAGTTAGAAGAGTTCGCGGCGGAACTTACACGAGTATCGTTGTTAGGATTTACGTAGGTCTTTTCTCGTTACGTTGCGAGTCAACCTCAGTACCATTACTCGCATATATCTCGGGGTTTACATAGGTCTTTTCTCGTTGGAAGTCAACCAATCCCATTTTGTGCGTGCCTCAGGGTTTACATAGGTCTTTTCTCGTCATGAGTCAACCAATACCTTAATGTGCGTGCCTCAGGGTTTATTTAGGTCTTTTCTCGTCATGAGTCAACCAATACCTTAACAATTCCGACCAAGAATAGAACAATTACTGGTGTCCAGTGCAACTAAGTACGCAATGAACTCAACAGGCAAAGCGTCTAAATTAAAAATAGGTACAGATTACCACTTCATTTACATAACAAAGAAGTAAATGAAAAGAAGTAAATCTTACTATCAAAACATGTACGCAGGTCTCGGGTGTCCATTCGTCTTACCATGAAACCATATACTTAGCAGCGGCCTGTGTGGTTTTCCCGTAAGAACCAGAGATAAGCCGAAGTTCATAACGTCCATTTGGCAAGATTTTTACAACGCGATATGGACCCCACATGCCACTATCTAATTTTCTTGCACATTGAGACCTTTTGATTACGAAAAGTCGTTCAGTGCAAACCTTTTAGGCGGTGTCCGATTGTGGTTAACTCGCGCGTCTTGGTTAGCTTGGTTTAGTGACAATAAATTCTCCGCCCGCTGTCGACGCAGCACGCGCCAAGCTTCACGGTTTGAGCTACTGCCCGTTGTTGCTATGTCTTTAATGAGCGACTGTATGGTGTGGTAGATTCAGTACCAATTAACCTGTTGATTGTTTTACCTCAAAATTGACATTTCTAATGGAATGTTAGGTGTTGTCAGCCCGCTGACATTTTTTTAGTTGGACATTTTAATATCGACTTATTTCAAGAAAACTACGTAATTATATCTTATGAGTCATATATTACCGTAATCTGTATTTAATTTCCTGTCTAATTAACTAATTTAAACCCTAACTAAAAAAAAAACCTTTAATCGTAGACTCCAAATAATTTTCAGGTTCATATTTTTGCAACGAACATGAACTTTAATTACTTATTTACACTACAAACTCATTCACTAACACTCAAATAATATTTAGAACACCAATCTCACATTATCAAGATACGATCACATAAATCTTTCAGTTCGAAACACGATACCCACTTCTCAAAGTTAAAATAAACATAAGTGTGTTATTGTATAAAAAACAAAGATGGTTGCCGTCGGAATTACTACTGAGAATGGATTGCGGGGGCCCCATCAGGGGCGATCGTATACACCTGTAGTCACGTGATGTGGTATGGATAACAAAGAAACGCAAAAAAAATGTAATTACATAATTTTATAGTAAGATTATTTGACTCAAATAATAAACATGTTTTGTATGAATAAATTAACTGAAACTAGTTTTGAACTCTATAATTGTATAGTTATTTAGTAAATATATACAAATAAATAAAATTGAAGTGTCTGTTTGTAATTTTTAACTAACGGCTTTTCTCTAAATGCGTATTTAAGTATATATGGTACTCGATACATTCGATACATTCCTTTGAAAGACAGAAAGTAGACCTCATTTACATTAATATTTTTCATGGCATCCCCTATCCGAAAGTTGATATTCACAAAGTTATTGAAATTTCAAAATTTTTTTCTTTATTTCGACTTTTTGACTTTGACATGACGTATTTTTAAAAATGTTTGTCTTTTTAGTGATTTTTTTATGTATTTTAACCGTCAATGAGTCAAATAATATTTTTAAGGAATAAATAGGGACAAACTAAGCGAGAATTTTTCATTATGAGACATGAAAGAGAATTTTCTTTTAAGAAAAATGCACATTTTTCTTAAAACCAGGTGATTTTCTTTAAAAAGTTGTATGATACAATGCGTACAAATACCTTAAATAACTTTCTTACCTCATAAGCTTCCAAAAAAGGTACATTTGTACCTTTTTTGGATGTACATAAAATATGAACATGTAATAAACAAAGACAAAACAATCAGCAGGTAACGTTATCTCAAGAATTACTCTACCTGAGGCGACCTTTTTTTTCAATTGTTTCCTTTGTTCAAACTTCGGGATCTTTCGGCTACTGTCGTCGCGGCCCTTTGTCAATGAGTTACCGACTGGCTTAGAGAGCAAATTTAGTAGCTAATATTAGTTTTAAGTCAACTATTGCCGTGTACGGACGTATTGTTGCTTTAAACTACACCCTTACTTCTACTTTTGATTTTATATATATCATCATCATAAGATGATATAATAGGTACAGGTGGACCGTAGTCGCCTTCAAGCGTCAAAAGATGTCAAAAGCGCGTCCCACGCCGTCCCGTCTGCCCTTTTGCCTTTATTTAGCTCATTAAATATATTACACCATTAAACTTACTACAAATTATAACAGAAATTAACTTACGAGGGGTTAGGTACTTAGTTTCCTACGATTCTACGATTCAACGCAAAAAAGATAATTCTTAACAATTAATTTTAAGTCAATTTACGGCCTTTTTCAATAACCTATCTACCAATAACTCTTTGTTAAAAACGTCACCTTTGGTATCCTATATCTAATCCAGAGCCATATGTAACTATAACCATACAAAATTTGATCGAAATCTGTCCAGTAGTTTTTGCGTGAAAGAGTAACAAACATCCGTCCATCCATCCATTTTCACAAACTTTCACATTTTTTTTTATAAATAAGGGGGCAAACTAGCAAACGGGTCACCTGATGGTAAGCAACTACCGTCGCCCATGGACACTCGCAACATCAGAAGAGCTGCAGGTGCCTTGCCGGCCTTTTAAGAGGGAATACGCTCTCTTCTTGAAGGTTAGCAGGTCGTATAGGTCCGGAAATACTGCTGGTGACAGTTCGTTCCAGAGTTTTACAGTGCGCGGCAGAAAGTTACGCGAAAAGCGCATGGTGGCACAAGTTCGTTTCGACTCTCAATGACATTTAGCCGAGAAATATTGGGGGAGCCGGTATATACAGCATCACCTGTACTATCATCCGCATAGCAATGAATGCTGTTGGTCTGTAACATGTCATTGATATGCAGTATGAATAGGGTAGGCGATAGCACACAGCCCTGAGGGACACCAGCATCAACAGACTGAGTTTCCGAGCATTCGTCGTCAACTACGACCTTTATGCTTCTATTTGCTAAGAAACTAGTGACCCACTTACATCATTTCTCGGGCAGCCCGTATGATGGAAGCTTTGATAGCAGCGCTTTATGCCAAACCCGATCAAAGGCCTTCGCAATGTCCAAACTAACAGCCAATGCCTCTCCCTTCGACTCAATTGCCTGAGCCCAATGATGAGTTAGGTACGCCAAGAGATCACCAGCCGAGCGACCCTTACGGAACCCGTATTGTTTGTCGCTTAGTAATCCCTGGTCGTCCAAGTATCGAAGAAGCTGGCTATTGATAATGGATTCCATTATCTTCGAGAAGAGAGAGGTTATAGCGATTGGTCTGTAGTTGGAAGGATTTGAGCGATCACCTTTTTTGGGGATCGGGTGCACCAAGGCTGTCTTCCAAGAAGCCGGGACGATGCCAGAAGAGTAGGAGAACCGAATAAGACGCGTCAAGAGCCAACTCTGGAGCACACTTTTTCAACACAATAGGAGGGATTCCGTCAGGCCCACTCGACTTTTGGATATCAAGGGAACGGAGGGCTTTTCGCACTGAACGCTGATGAAACCGAATATCCGACATAATGCTCGTGCATCGCGGTATGGTCGGCGGTTTCTGCCCCCCGTCATCCAGGGTCGAGTTTGACGCAAAGAGCTTGCCCAGAAGATCGGCTTTGTCCTTTGCGTCCAGGGCCAACGATCCATTTCCTACGTGTAGGGATGGTAGGGTTGGTTTGCAGAAATTTCCTTCAATAGCTTTGGCCAGAGACCAGAATGCACGGGTTCCCGCGCGCGCCCGTTCCCGAGGCGCTCAAGTCTCTTACCAATTCTATTGACGTGCTGTTTCTTTGCCCGAGTGATCTCTTTCTTGAGGGACCTAGAGGCAAGGTTGTACTCCTTTTTATATGTGCTGGTATTTAAATCCCGAGCAGACACTGCATTGGCCCAGGATTGGTAAGCCTCCTGCTTCCGGCGAGAAGCTTTTTTGGGGGATGAACCAAACCAGTGACGAAATCTGCCGCCAGTTGGCACTACAGAGGACGGAATGAAAAGTTCCATCCCTTGCATCACCACATCGGCAACAGAGTTGGCAGTGTTGTCGGGATCATCCGGCGAGAAGCACACGTTCCCCCAAGGATAGGATGCAAAAAACGACCGCATCCCATCCCAGTCTGCTCACTTGTAGTGCCACACACGACGGTATTTAACAGCACGCTGTCGTAACATTGTCGTATTATATACATTTACAATAGTAGTAGGATTATCACAAAACTATTATTATGAATTATCACACTACAAGCTTTAAATACATTAATCTAATAAAACATAGGACAAATCACAAACTGCGGCACACACTTCATTAGAATAAACAAGATATTGGAGTGCAAAATGAATCCAGTCTGAATTGCTTATTAGGGAAGAAGGTCATACAAATTCTCGTCTTTCAAATGTTACTGCACATTTCATTTCTAGTTTCATCCTGACTTCATCTCTAAAATCAAACTAGACGTTGAGTCTTCATAAATACTAGATCAGTGTTTGTACAAAATTTGGCTTCTACGAAACTTGGAGAATTCATTCGTGTAAGATCTTTGATAAGCCAGCTTAAATAACGAGCATTATGTTAATATGAACAACGCAACGTCGGGTATATAATTATTATGTGATAAATCCCTCATTGTAATTAGTATGATTTGATGACAGTAAAATAGTCTTAAAACATAATTAATGATAAACATGATTGATTACTTTAAATAGCAGCAGATGTTTCTAAATCTAAGGGTAAAATTAGGACCACTTGCGAGCCTTGATGTGTATGAGCACTGGCAGGGTTATTCTGACTACCCCTATGGAAAATGAAGACGTTCTCCTAGGACATATTATTACAGTGTGATAGTAATCTGGTCCCGTGCTAAATTTTCGAAGAACTTATATTTAATAATTTTATACTTTACACATATTTACGATTTTTATTATATTATACACATATTTAACACACATCCACGACCCAGGAACACAGATAAACTTTTATTTGTTCCTTCGGCAAGATTCGAACCCGCGACACCTGCGGCTTGAGACCTGGCACCCTCAACCACTGAGCCATTGAATCAACATTTTATACATTCATATATATATTGTATGTTCAAGGATAAACTCCGCCGTTTGTTGACCGATTTTCAAAATTCTTTTTTCTATGTAAAGGGTCCTCAAAATTATGAAGATTGAATTGAGAAATAGTTAGTTAAATAGTAAAAGGGGAATTATTTTTTGTTTAAAAATAATAATTTCTATTTAAGAGGCCAAAGTTCGAAGAATTATACTCATTATGGGCTAATATCGACCACAGGGCAACCCCTAGTTACACTAATTTTATAGAACAATCTACATCTACAACAAAATTATCATTTCTGCGAATTCTACAAAATTTAATTATTAAGATAGTTCATTAAACCGATAAAATAAAACTAAACATGACCCCACGTATCTCGTAACTCTTTGGATTTTCTTATCATTGTTTTTAATTAAGCTTAAATGTTGTGCAACATTACGTAATAAATATTATATCAATTTCTAATATTGTTATATATACACAATAGTAAAGACAAAATATCAATGCATAATGGTCAATTCACACGGAAGCGAAATGATACGCGACATGGTGCTGCATGGAAGGTGGTGCATTACAGAGAAAACATTAAAAGCGACGACGACGAAGGTCGTTAAAATACCTCCTGCGGCGCCCGGACACTCCAGACAAGCCGCTCTATTAGCTGCAAGGCTAGTAAAGCTGATATTACCAACTAGCAGGGGCTAGAAGATATTGTGTACATATTGCTATATAAAATTATCACGTAATACAGTGTTAAATTAATTCTTTAAAATTTAACACTTTTTTACGTGATCATTTGATGACAATGTTTTAAAACTTAGTCACTTTGTTGGTTTTATAATAATGAATTATTCGTCGAACTACTTTTCGATTAGCCACTTCCCCGCGTCTTGACCATCTGATATGGCGCGCGACGATGACAAGAGACCATACGGAATGACCCTGGTCCCTTGGAGACTGGGACGGGCTTGTATGGGAAGCTGTTTGCGTCGATATACTTGCTCCGTCCTATATCCAGGGCACCTCAAGTACTGCAGGTGCGTCCGCAAATCAGGCAGAGAACCTTAAACGGCGCAAATATGAGAACCTTAGTGGGGATTTCATATTCAAACCGTTTGGGGTTGAAAGGTCCATTTTTAGTACGTTCTCCTATTAAGATGTCTTACAGTTGTTGTAGTTTGTTATGTAAAGCTCTGAGGCATGAACTATTTTGAAGAAGGTACGAACTTAAAATTGTCAGGCAATGTCAATTCGAAAACCTCTGGTGGGGGAGCACCTTTAGAGATAGCGGCATCGATGCCACGGTTAACTTCTAACTCGACTATAAATAAGTAAATTGTAATTGGACTACGATTATAGAGTTTTACATAAATTTACCTCACATAGATAATATAGTCTGTAGGTATTCTTGTACCTATAGAAATACTTGTATTTTAGTATTCATACAATTAAGTATTACTTTGCCTTAAGTCAACAACGTATCAGCTTATCGATTATTGTTATTTAGGAAAAATAATTTGAATTTTATATTATTTTACTGTCTAGGAAAGTGGTTAAAAAAGTTGGAATGCAATAATGTTGTACCTTATTCTTAAGTTAATTTAACAACATTGTAGTCAATATTGTTACTTTCAAGATAGCTTATGGTATATCTTCTTATCATTGATAAGTTATCTTTTATCTTGTTATTGAAGCAAACATTTTGATATGTTTGTTGTTGTCGACAACAATAGGCTTATATTATACCCGCTTGAAGCTTCTCCTAAAAGCATTACCTAATTAAATTAAAATAGTTCATCCTATTTTGAAACACAAAATATAAGGTGTAAAGTGAAATATTTATTGATTACTTAGTTATCTTTTAATTATTTTACTATATGGCAAGCACTAAAATGTCGTTAGTTTGTTCAAACTCATCAGTGACTCGAATGTGTGGCGGATATTACACACGGTATTATTTAATACTTAAGTTGCAATCTATCGTCAGACCTTGACGCTTGGCCCTTGGAATAAATTGTAATATCGTAAACAAGGGAAATGTACTGATAACTATAACCTATAACTATAAGTTAAAAATGTTGATTCAGGTCCCAAGCCGGACCGATACCGATATATATATATATATATATATATATATATGTAGTGTGTATCAATAATAACAATCGGAGTGCTACCTCCGATACCCCCTGTGTTGTTGTTATTTAATTTAGCAGCTAAATTTCATACTCTTCCGGTTGCACCAATCTCGTAAACTAGAAAGTTTTTGCTTCACGTATTGATATAATAATATTTATAAATTTTCTAATTCACTGTTATATATAATTCGAAACTATTTTATAAAATTACATTGAATTTTGCGTCATTAACATCAAAATTATCCTGAAGATTGTTGAAAACATTAAATTTTACTTTCACCCAAAGGGGTGAAATATAGTTAATTAAATAATTAATGTTTTCAACAATTATTTTTACTAACGACAGTCGGTACCCATTATATTCAGAGGGAAACTTGGGAAATATATCGCTGCCATCTTAAACTTTTGCAATTTCAAGTTTCAAATTATTCTTAAACGTGTACCTACTGCGAACTGCGTATAACCTATAAACTAGTTATGAACTTTTATTTCCCATTCTGGTTATGTATATCCTAAGTACCTTTGTAACAGCGAAATTAACGTTAAATCTAAAATAATCTTCTAGTATCAATTTTGATTTAAGTACGAAGGAAAATTAACGTCTATAATAAACCGCAATTTTGTACATTGTTCTTTTTTTCTGATGTACCGTACTGTAAATTACATTTGTGTAAATAAGGTATTATTTTTATATAGCTTCCTATAACAACATACTCGTACAAATGACGTTTGTGTGACTCGTACAAATGAAAGTTCATAAAGATAGTTTAAAGGTTTCGTCGAGTGCATTTCGTGAATTCCCCTAAAATATTTTTCGTCATTTTGGTGCGTTTTAAGATATGAAATATATAAATAACAATAACATTTTGCTCTACCTCATTTAAGATCAAGTATGCTGTTCTCGTAATATCAGATAAAACAATGATAAAAAAATGTATACGATGAATAATAGGAGTATTTTAATAGAAGGGTTTAGGGCAAAACAAAACAGGATTGAACTAATATGAACGGATTTATTCATAAAGTACACTGTTACCATCTGAGACATTTGCACAAGAGAGAGACGTAACATAGCAACCACAGAGACATTGACAATCGAGGATGGCAGCGCCATCTATTAACAAAAATCCTTAACACTGTTTACTTTACATTTACTTACATTATTCTAACATTAATGGATATCTATAACGATTGTTTTTGGTATGGGTCGTTTTACTCCAAGAGACATTTAATTAATTATGAAAATTCATATTTCAGCAGATGATACGCCACAAATTTTGCAATTTGCGTTATCTGAGTTTATAAATTAATAAATGTTATAAATTGAATAACATCATCATCACCATCAAAATAAAAAAAAAGATTTCCATGTAGGTTATTAAATAACCCTCACGGAATTTTCCCTAACCACTGGTTGGGGGAACTAACCCGGCGAGAAGATGGAAAATTGTTCTTTAATTATATATTTTTTTACAATGGAATATATATCATATAACAGAAGTTAGGATACATATAGTACATAGAAGTAGCTTTGCAGGTGGCCATCTTAATCCTAAGGTCAATCATCACTAAAATCATTGACCCTATAAAAACTTCAGCACACAGACGTTCTTTCACTAGACAACTAGATACTTTTTTAATTTATTAATGTAAAGATTTTGAACGTTTTCTAGGCCTATACATTGACCTTTAAACCATTTGCTTACTTTATTTAGACTGATCACCATCGTCAATCTCTAATATCCATCTGACTGCCGCAAGAGCCTAACACATGAGTCGAATTTTGCTTTAGTTCATTCACCACACTAGTATACTGAGGATTATTATGTTTAGATTGGTCGTAACTTGCTAAATTCACAATAGCTTATACATATTGTGAAGTAACTAGAAAGATAAAATCTCTTCGTTACCCTGTAAAATGGCTTAAGACTTAAGTAGATCATATTCCATACTGGTATCCCATTTCAAAGTATGAAGCTTAACTGTGTGTACAACATTGTTTTCTGATATCCTGGATGGCTGCATAGTACCTATTATAAACGTTAATTTGTCGGTAATTTATCTATTTATTAGCTTATCGGTTCGATAACTTGTTTTTGAACAAAAAGTGACAATTTTAAACTAAGTTTAACTTAACGGACCAATGAGGTCCGATGTTCATTAAGAAACCAGTAATTGACTGCTACTGATAGATGTCGCTGACACAGAAAGGAATGCAAAAAGTTTATATAAAATTACTATTTATATTAGTTAAAATAGTTTCATTTCACTCCCAAAGTAACAAAAGTTTTTCACAAAACTTACCATGTTACCATGTTATATGTCGTAAAACAAAATAGTTTGTCCTCAAATTTGGAATTTACCCACTAGATGGATCTATTGGGACTCGTGGGGCCTCAGGGATTAGTGTGATAATTTTTAGCTGATAGCCATGTAGTCAATCACTCTAGCCTGTTGTTATCAATACACTTAAGCCAATTAAAAGATTACTCTTGAGTAAAATTGATTATTAATTTCAGAATCAAGATGGCGGCCGATGTCGTGTTTTCAAACGGCACGAGACATGGGTACTCAGATTTCGTCACCGAACAACTAAAGGGCGTTGGGAGAATGTTCTATATACATTCGCCAAAAGAGCAATTGTATGAGAAACCAGAGGATGTACCCAATTTTTTTAGACAGGTAATTATTTTTAAGCGTTTTTTATTCACGATCGATAAACTTTAAGCAATTTCCGCATATCGATATCTGCAACACCAAAGTTACAAGCGATTAACTTACCCCTATACTAAGTATATAAAATGAAAGTGACAAAATGAGTCTTCAAAAATTGTTACAAAAAATATTGATAATATACAGAGTGTATGTTTATCCAAACTAAATATTTGCATAAGTAATGACAGTAACTAACTTAAAAATTTTCGTAATTTTCCGAAAAATAATATGATTAACATTTCCTGACAACTCTCACTAAGTATGGACACCCTCACACTGCTGTACACCGCTATGGTATTGAAGGTTGCGCGTCCGCCGCGCACTATCGGGTACTGCGCAATATCGAGCGCGCGGTTATAAATCCACCTAATTTATTTTATAGGATGAAAATTTTTTAAGATCACATGTGCATATTTGAGGAACGAGAATAGAATACTGATCCTTAAATATCTATTGTTCGGAATAGCTACACAGATTATAATACAGATTACCGGATTACGCCACGTACTAATAATATAAATTATTCTATGCGTTAGTAGTCAGTATGTACTTATCCTGATTAATATTCGTTTCTGTGGATAATAATATGAACTTGCGTAATAATAGAAAGTAGGCATTCTCTTCTTCATGTGACAATGATAAGAAATAATATGTCTCTATGCGTTTTTTTTGGTAGAAAATAAAACAAATAAAAGCCAAGTGATACCTTCACATCAATCAAAGTGATGGACGATTCTATTTAACAATTGAAATGTCTATGTGTACCTACTTTTTTTATCTTTATTTTATATATCCATCATGACTTATACAAATACAATATTATACTTCAAAGCAGCACTTATTCTTGTTTACTTGTTTACATATAATCAGAATCTCGGAAATGGGAAGTATTTCAATCAGATTTTGCATGCAGGGGGTTTTGAAAAGAATTTTAGAAAAATCGAACTAGCTAGATCTTATCTTTGGGAATAAGGCCGGCAACGCACCTGCAGCTCTTCTGATGTTGCGAGTGTCCATGGGCGACGGTAGTTGCTTACCATCAGGTGACCCGTTTGCTCGTTTGCCCCCTTATTTAATAAAATAATAAAAAAAAACCGCGGGTAGTAATAGTATAAGTTTTTTTCTTTTGTCATGAAACGATTTATCAATATTTTTCAGTCTATTAATGTCAGCCCAAATGGCAGCTTTGTATGCGTATGTATAATTTTGCATTGTTGGCAAATTATACTCGTAGTCTCGGGTTAGAGTATCGGTCAGACGAATATTCTTGTGATTCTTGTTAATTTTCAAAATTTACTAGAACTCCGAGCAAAGCTCGGTTACGGTACTATATGTTATTAATAATTTATACAATTATCTAGATACAGTATGTACATATGTGGTGTACTCTCTATTAATTGTCTTTAATATCGAACAATTCCATGGCTGAGAAAGTAATATATACACAGCAAGATAATAGATACTAACTGTACCGTGTTAATAATGTACCTACTCAGTATCAGTAAATAGATATTTGTGTATAATATAGGCGTCTCAAACAGCCACACCCAGGGCCAGACTGTAAGCTTAGAGCTGCCTGGGCTTATAGTGCCTAGGGGCTAATTATTCAAAGTATAGGAAAAAAATAAGACAGTACATACGTTTTTTCGTTATTTTTTAACTTTGACTTGACTGGGGCCCCATGAGTCCACGGGGCCCTAAGCCCAAAAAGCGATATGGTAGATTCGACGCTGATCACATCATCAATATTAGGTGACGCTAGATTTGGTAGATGGTGCATACTTTATGTTGTCCCAATGAGTTGGTATATTTCTTAAAAAAAATGCTTTGCGGTGTGTCCACTATTACATAAACTAATAACGCATTGTGACTACTGAGTACATATTGTACTATATTTTAGTATTTGTAACTATGCCTTTTGTCCAGTAGAGGGCATAGTTACAAATACCAAATAGCATATACTCAGTAGTATACATATAATGTGCAACACTAAGCGTCAGCTCACACCGAAACGAGATGATACGCGACGCGACGCTGCGTTTTTACAATAGAAATTCAAAATTGAACGTTATTCACTACACAAGAAGATATACGTTACATTGCAAGAGTGGCGCCGCGATGTAAAGCACGGCGACAGAAAATTCGAACTTTTGCAATTAAACGAGTATCTTCTTATGCAGTGAAAAAAGTTCATTTTTAATCGCTTTTAGAAAAATGCAGCGTCGCGCCGCGTATTGTTTCGCTTCGGCGTGAGCTGACCCTAATGATCACTGAGCTATATCGCACGTGTAATATTGAACTGTGTTGCGTAAAGGATTAGAAAAATGACATTAGTTTTGGAATTGATTAGGAAAATGACCCGAGGTAACATACCTAGCTGTTCTCACTTGTCTTTCGCTCAAATTAAAAACAACATTTTTGGGGTGACCACCATGAGGACATTAAAAATGGCTTACAGCCTATTCTCATACCTACCGAGCACCGAATACACTTTTCAGAGAGGTTCTCTAACAAACACTGTGACGCGAGAATTTTATATATAACATTAAATTATCTTATACTTTAAACGAGACAAAATTTTATATGTATAATAGTAATCTCGGCAACGGCTGCAAGTATTTACATGAAATGTAAAGTATTATTTAATTATTTTACATGTACATTTAAAGTAAGCTGGAAGTTTTAGGAAAAAAAAGCGGTCTAGCCAGGTTTTATACCTGGAAACTACACATTTTTACCTTCTAAAGTGTTCTTTTTACTTCTTTTTATCTTCTAAGTTTATTTCTACCTTTTATCACGGTGTGTGATTTTTTAAGTATGTATATTCAGTGTAAATTATTTGTGAATTTTATAAATACTATTGTTTTTATCTATATATACATATCGCGAACTTATTTGTAGACTTATAAAAGAAAAACAATCCCACTATATATTGTTTTGTTATTTATCTCCAACGGGTTATGTTAGGCAGCATTTTCGATAAAAGTTCCCAGGCGGCTTGATTTTTTCCGACACCTTCAACAATTATTGTCATAAATCAAACAAATTCCACAAAACCTTAACAAATTATCATCGACCTAAATCATCCTAAGGACCTAAAATCCATATCCTCTGTCGGTAAATGTAAACGGCATGAAAATCCTTTCAGTAGTTTTTGAGATTAACGCGAACATACAGACAGACTCGGCGGGGCACTTAAGTATCCTATGTCCGTCTCCTGGTTCAAAGCTACCTCCCCACCAATTTTCAGCCAAATCGGTTCAGCCGTTCTTGAGTTATAAAAAATGTAACTAACACCATTATCTTTTATATATAAAGATTCATATTTTTATTTCAGTCGTACCCGTACTTCCTAATATTTATGATAATCGAGCACATTCTACTTCGGTTTGAGGGGAAGAAGGGGATTCGCCTGAACGACGGCATCACCAGCATATCTCATGGGATCTTCCAAGAGTGTGGCAGGTAACATTTATTTCTTACTTTTTACCCGACTACGGCGAAGCCAAAAGGAAGGGTAATGATTTTGGCAGTATATTATGTATGTATGTCTGTTCCACCGTAGCGCCTAAGCTAGTGGTCCGATTTTAACAAATGTGGTGTCAATAGATTCGTAATAATAGACCGGGAACATAGGCTATATTATAATTTACGAAGTCGGGTTATAGTTTTTATAAAAAAAATAATTATTTACTAACTCGAATCATGTCTTATTTAATGTATTATCAATTAAAAATATAAACTAACTGACCCGACACTGGAACTGTAATAAATGAATTGTTCCGTTTAATCTGTGAACTGGAATGAACGAACATGAAATGTTTGGCAGGTAGGAACAGTTGGTATTGGAAAATTTATATTAGGTATGTGGTTTTTAGTGTTTTGCCAGTATTTTTTTTTCCAAAATTTCTCACCGTTTAAGCCTCCCATAAACCTCCTAGAGTAAAACAACGTGAATTATGCAATGGATAAGTATTAGATAGTAAGATGTTTGCGTTACGGCTTGTAAGTTGTAGCTTGTTACACTTCGCCGCGCTAAGTCAAAATACAAAACAATATTTTCAATATTTCGTGTCTGCCAGACATGAGCGGTGCGACGTCTCGACCTTATTTATGTATTCCATTCGTTTTCGTTCTTATTTTTACGGTTTCGTACCGTAAAGACTAAAAAAGTCCGTCCGTCCATCCGTCTGCCTGTCACCAGGCTGTAACTCATGAACCGTGATAGCTAATTATTAACTACCCAGGTGGTGATATTAGATATACTTAGTACACTAAGGGCGGATTCGACCAAACTGGAGTAAAATTTTACTCGAGTGTAAATGTTTCCTAATCTAAGAGTAAGCTGGTTTTGCGTTTTTCCAACTTCTAATCCAAGAATAAGGTAATTACACGGGAGTAAATATTTACACGGGAGATTTTGACGGAGTAAAGTATTAAACTGAGAATAGTGGATAGTCGCACAGCTGGCTGGCAATTATTGTCACGGTCAATGTCATTGTGAAGTGTTTTAATTTGATATTGACATTTTACTGTATAACTCTACGAAATTAAATTATTATGGCGTACAAGTCATTCTAATACAAACAATAGTACATGATTTTTTTGTCGATTTATACATTCGTTCATTATTCATTGAATAATAATACCGAGCATAGTATACTCTTCGAGTAACTTGGTAAAACGCAAACGAAGATATCCTAGAGTAAATTGAAGGAGTAAAATTATTCTCACTATAGTTACACTCGTGTAACTTCAAGTTTGGTCGAATCGGGCCTTAGAGGAATTGTTCTTGTAACAGTCATTAGCTACACTGATAATGGCGTTGTGTTATAGACATAATATTGACAAGCATACTAGAGTAATAATGTTATATTTTACCACCCCGGTTTTGATGCTGTGATATAAGATAGAATTTTGTATAATATTCGTAAACTAAACCTTAATGTACTCATTGCCCACAGATATACTGCTACGCTGGTGTAGCTTATGTTTTGTGGGAAGCAGTTAAATGTTTGTGAAAGTTTATTGTTATAATAAATAAATAATATTAGAGAGTAGAAAATTTCACAAAAGGTATATACACCTGTTTGCCGCTATAACAACAAATACTAAAAACGGAATCAAATAAATATTTAAGTAGGGCTTCCATACAATAAACGTGAATTTATTGCCATTTTGTACGAAACCCTTCGTGTGCGAGACCGACTCGGTTTTAAATGTGTATAGGCTTTACATTTAAAATAACTTATTGAATTTATTAAAGTAAGCCCTTATACTGTTAGCTCATTGGCAATTGGCAAAGAATACCTTATTTCCATGCCAAGAAATTTAACAAGAGTTTTTGTAGACAGACATATTTTCTTAAAACTACTTTGCCAAATGAATGTACGTCGTAATATTTGTTTTCCTTTACTTACAAATGTTTGTACAATTTCTAATAATATTTTATTACGTATCAGATTTCAATAAATTAATATCATAATATGTTTTGATCAAGCTGCGTCAAAGAATATTTGCAATATATAAAATATTTATTTTTGTATGTCGAAGCGGTTAATATTTTATCTCCTGAATTGACTAACAAAGTCAATAGTACGAAAGTATAATACAGGAACACTAGCATCATGTTGTTATTGGCGTTAATAGAGTCTTGTCTGACGAGCTTGCGCGTTCGGTTTGGTGGGAGTGGTGATCACGTTTTCCCCCCAAGGAACGATCACGGGACACTAAACTACCAGGCGTCGTGGCGAGAGGTTCGGTTCAGGAACTATCGGTGTTCTTGTTAAAAAGTGATAGTGGAAATAAGTGCAAAGTATTGTAAGTAGTGTGAAATAAGTGCAAAGTATTGTAAGTAGTGTGAAATAAGTGCAAAGTATTGTAAGTAGTGTGAAATAAGTGCAAAGTATTGTAAGTAGTGTGAAATAAGTGCAGAGTCGTTATTATTTCAATAGAAAGTGAAAAGTGATTAAAAAGTGTGAAGTGTTTAATTTTATTACTATGAGAATAAAGGTGAAGTAATGTTGTTTCTTGCCTTTTCATTTTGAAACCAACATCACCCACGTTATGCCCACATTTAAGTTTGAGAGCCAGTACTTTAATATAGTACGATATTTGAGGCATGTTTGTCCCTTGTCTTCTACATGTAGATGGGCCAAAATAATCTGATCTGAGAAATTTAATTTTTGTATTTTATATAATTATTATAAATAATTATATAACCGAGACCGAGTACAGGCAGACAAAACAGGCATCACAAACGTAGGAATAAAGGGAGCTAAGCTTAAATGGGACTGAGCAGGACACATTAGCCGAATGCATCCCGACCGCTAGGCAAAGATATGCAACGAGGATGAGGATGGACGACGTCGCCGTGGCCGGCCGAGAACAAAATAGCGCGACGAGCTGAACGCATACCAGCCAGGCTGGCCAGCAGTGGCTCAGAACAGAGAGACCTGGAAGACATTGGGGCCTTTGCCCAGCAGTGTGTGTCTATTAATAAATAAATAAAAAGAAATATAATAAAAACTGGTGCCCGAAACTTCGTTTTTTTAGGAAACCCTAATTTAAAAGTTGCCTAAGTTACCTAAGGCTTTTATCATCAGCTATCTGCTAGTGACAGTCCCATAAAATCGGCCTAGTAGTTTCAGGGATTAGCCGAAATAAACAGATAGACAGACTACTTTATATACTTTCATATATATATTCAGTGTAAAGCTGTTGTGCTGTGCAAACAGACACTTCAATTTTATTTATTTGTAATAGATTTTATAATTAAACGTCCGTTCCTCTATTCGTTTTTCAAGTTATTGGCCGTAGAAAAATCCATATCTATTTATTAGCACCAGTACTTGTCCATCCATCCCTTGTCAAAGAAAAATCTGATTCCAATTTTTTACTGCAATAACTGCGTATGACATGTCTATATTTTTATGTCGATGAAGTTTTATTGCTTGTACTTTTCTTGGAACTCCTAATTTCGCACTGGCTTTCGCGTGTTAATGGAATTTAACAACTATTTCAATAGGGATTTGGTCTAAATCATTTTCCTATATATTTTATTTTGCCTTGAATAAATTAATTCCAAAAATTATCACATGAAAGGCGTGGTCCATAATAAAATCTTCGATTTAGCAGTAAATTAAGAAAAATGTGACAGTATTATTTTAGCAACTGTAAGACGTCAGAAGTTGACCTTGCTCAACTACCACAATATTATAATGTCGTGATAATTATAATAAAGACTAGAGTACCCACTTATAGGCAAAAACATCATCATCGGTAGTTAAGTAGTAGCAGCTGGAGCCATGCCAATGGTAACGTACTTTATATATTAGGCTGCCTTCACATTTATCCGGACTTAGTGCAGGGGGCCTTAAGATTGTGTTGGTTGATTGATCGATTGTCCGTCGATGTTGGGACATAGTTACATAGGTACTTACTTATTTCATAGAATGCTGACTTGGTAATCTTTGTAAGGCGACGTGGTGTCGGACCGCGGCTCGCCAGTTGCGTGGTTACAGGGCAGTATACACGCGAACACTCAGTGTAATTCAGTCAGCAAATATAGTCCGTATAGAGACCTATATCTTTTCTTCCTCGTGTATACGTTTACAGATGAACAGTTGGCAAGTGCCTGAACTAGAGGATAAGTATCACAGTACGTAACCCATAACCACGAACTCAAAATTGGTGTCCGCCGCGCCGCGTGCCACGTTACATATTGCGTCATACGGACTCTGCGTATTTAGTGCAGGTGTACCGAACCGTACCGTGACCGAACCGTGACCGATGGCTCTACAGCAACCTATGACTCAGCAAATTTAACCACGATCTGGCTGCCATCAGCCTTTCAGCAAGAATACCTTCGTTCTGGACTGATATGCCACGCATGTGGTTCGCCCAGTTCAAAGCCGTTGTGGGACCGCAACATGAAAGTGAAAATGTGAAGTATAATTTAGTTTTGGCAAAGTTAGACAAGGAGGAACTTAGCCAGGTGGCAGACCTGATCGATAATCCTCCGGCACAGCAACGTTATACAGTCCTGAAAAATAGGTTGTTAAAAATATACCAAGAAAGCGCTGAAGCTCAATTTCACAAGCTGGTAAAAGAGATGGATCTTGGTCAGCAGCGTACATCGCAGCTACTCGCTAAAATGAAGGAGCTGGCTAGAAATACAGCTACCGCTGGTGACACTTTGAAGAACCTGTGGATGGCGCGACTGCCAGGATGGGTGCAAGCAATCTTCGCAAGCTGCAGCGCCGAAGCCAAGCTAGACGAGCTCGCCGGCATGGCTGATATGATCATGGATAACCTACGGAGCGGAGATATAGTGGCGATAAATAAGCCGTTGATTTCAGCCAATGATACGACGGTGAATGCTGAGCTGCTGGTGGAAATGCGGATCATGTCCCTGGAAATAAAAAAATTACGAGGAGAGGTGAACGAGATAAGAAGGAGGGAACATCGGCGAGGTTTCCGTTTTCAAGGCTATAGGAACAGGTCTCGCTCACGTTCCAGAGATTCCAGGCGCACACCACAGAGTGCATGTTGGTTATGCAAGTACCATTTTAGATATCAGGCAGCCGCCAAGAATTGTGAGTCCCCGTGTAACTGGAGAATGGCGTCGGGAAACTAGAGGTGGCGCAGTCTGCAGCGATGGAAGAGTGCGCCGGTTTTGATGAAAACCATCGTTTGTGTGTAATAGACTCTAAAAGCGGTATGACTTTTTTAATTGACACAGGTGCCGACATATCCATCGTTTCTGTTTCTAAGTTTAATAATTGTAAGAAATATGATAGTAGTGCATATAATAATAGCTCCCACACCGATTTCGGTGACGGTGGCCTGTTTCATTGAAACCAGGCCAGCTACGCAGGAGTTATGTTATAGTGCCCAAGTGTGTGCGCAGTACACAAGAGCACTCTCTCCTCCTTTTACTCTCGTAACCCAGTGGGACAGATAACCGACACGACTGGCGAGAGATTAGGCGCAGGTCCGACTTTTTACATGCCCATCCGACGCATGGATCATCTTTCTTGTCAGACAATCAGGTGATCAGCCTGAATTGTCCTAACCAAACTTGGAAACAACATTTTTTTGTTCCAATGCGGGAATCGAACCCACGACCTCCGAGTCGAGAGCCAAGCTCTAACCACTAGACCACGGAGGCTGTTAATATGGGAGTAGTGCATATACTCTGTACGCGGCAAATGGCACTTTAATAAATACATACGGTGTGGTAACATTAGAACTTAATTTAGGATTGAGACGTAGTTTTAAATGACCTTTTGTAATATGCGATATCAGTAAGCTGATTCTTGGTGCTGATTTCCTAAAAACACATAGGTTGGTGGTAGATTTATATAATAGAAAATTAATTGATCAGGTCACAACATTTTATCCGCGATAGGGAGCTTCATAAGTCATAGTGAGCCTTCTGTAACAAAAATTCAGTCTGATAGCCCGTACCGCGACCTTTTAGAGCAGTTTTCAGTGATTACCAGACCCGCGACTTTCAAGGATTTGCCGGACTATACAGTTTACCATTGCATAGAGACATCGTCTCTTACCTTTGTATACTCCGGAGAAGTATACAAAGGTAAGAGACGAATTTCGTTTAATGCAGGAAATGGGTATTTGTCAGCCTTCTTGCAGGAAATGGGTTAGTCCTTTGCACGTCGTCTCTAAAAAGGATGGCCAGATTCGACCGTGTGGCAATTATCGTAGATTAAATGCGGTGACTACGCCGGACAGATACCCCGTTCCTAGATTGCATGATTTTACTTATAGTTTGACAGGTAAAAAAATATTCACTAGATTAGATATAAACCGTGCATATCATATTATTAAAATAGCTCCCGAGGACATAGACAAGACAGCGATAATTACTCCGTTCGGTCGTTATGAATTCACTCGCATGACCTTCGGACTTAAGAATGCAGCCCAAACTTTCCAGGGGTTCATGGATAACACAGTATTACGAGGATTAGAAAATATTTCAAAAATAGACTCTAACACGGGAGATAAACAACAAAGTTCCTTATTTTGTTATATTGATGACGTCATAATTGCGTCAGAGGATGTCGTCACACATAAAGATCACGTAAGACAAGTATTTGAACGATTTAGTAAATTAGGAATTACAATTAACTCATCTAAATGTCTATTTGGTAAAAAAGAAATCGAATTTTTAGGTTATAAAGTTACACAGGAAGGAATACGCCCGCTGGCCGATAAGGTTAAGGCTATTACAGACTACCCAAAGCCGGAAACTGTAGAAAGTTTGAGAAGGTTTTTAGACATGATTAATTTTTAAAGGTCGCATCTACCTAAGGCCGCCAAAAGTCATGCGCATTGAAATAAGTTTTTGCACAACGCTAAAAAGAAAGACAAAACTAGGATAGTTTGGGATCGAGAATCGGAGTTGGCATTCGAGCAGTGTAAGGACTCTCCTAAAAACGCCGTGACACTCGCTAACCCGGCCCCGGATGTCCCATTATCAATTATGGCAGACGCTTCAAATACGTGTGTTAGTGCCGTTTTACAGCAGTATGTCGGTAGGGCATCGCAGCCCTTAGGCTATTTTTCAAAAAAATTGTCGCAGACGCAACAAAATTACAGTACATACGATAGAGAATTGCTTGCCATATACATGTCTATCATGCATTTTAGAAACATGATTGAAGGTCGTGCTTTAACGGTATTTACAGACCACAAGCCTCACGCGCTTACAAAGATCAATTCGGAGAAAGAGACACCTAGACGTATTCGACAGTTAATGTACATAAGTGAGTATACAAATAGTATTCAACACGTAGGTGGTAGCGAGAATCCAGTAGCGGACGCCTTATCGCGTGTTGAGACTATTGTGTGTCCGACTGTAGTCGATTACGAAGAAATAGCGTTGCAACAGGACGATGATGATCAGATTACAGATTTTTTAGGAACTTGTAATGCGTCACAAATTAAGTTAAAAAAAGTTATGTTACCTAATTTGAGTAAAAGTATATATTGTGATATTTCGACTGGTAATGTTAGGCCATATATACCAAAAAAATGCAGGCGTAATATTTTTCTTTCAGTACATAACATTAGTCATCCAGGCATCAGAACAACACTAAAAATGTTATCCTCTCGTTATTTTTGGCCAGGAATGAATAAAGATGTTAGGGATTGGACTAAAAACTGTATACCGTGTCAAAAGAGTAAAGTGAATCGTCATGTTATTTCGGGTTTAGGATCGTTTACACCGAGCGAAAGATTTGAACACATACACGTCGATATAGTAGGCCCGTTACAAACAACACAAAGAGGTAATAGATATTGCGTTACAATTACAGATAGGTTTCACATCTTGGCCAGAGGCAGTAGCCACTAGCGACATAACAACCGAAACGGTCGCCAGAGCGATTTATGAAAATTGGATTTGTAGATTCGGATGTCCAACCAGGTTAACGAGTGATCAAGGCAGGCAGTTCGAGAGCGAATTATTTAGTAACTTACTAAAAATGTTAGGCGTACAGAGAATAAGGACCACCCCCTATCACCCCCAAAGTAACGGGAAGATAGAGCGGTGGCATCGTTCTTTTAAAGTAGCTCTTACATGTAGATTAATAAGTAGAACGTCGTGGGATGACGAATCGCCCACCGTTGTATTCGGACTCCGTGCTGCGAGTCGGTGTGACACCGGTTTTAGCGCAGCAGAGATGGTGCTAGGACAACCTTTGCGCTTACCCGGCGATTTTTACAACGAGGTAAGTGGAACAGCTAATTTTAATTATTACACGCACGTAGAGAAGTTACGAGAAACGATTCATAGCTTGCGACCCAAGGCACGAGCGGATAGCGATACACGTAAGTTGTTCACGTATAAGGATTTGCAAACATGTTCCCATGTGTTTATTAGGAATGATTCCGTAAAGAAGCCTTTAACGCCCGCTTATTATGGCCCCTACCGCATTATAAGTAGGTCAGATAAAGTTTTTAAAGTTCAATTAAATAACAGACATGTAGATATTTCAGTAGATCGGCTTAAGCCGGGATACATTTAGGTAGAGTCCGATAGAATTAATGTGGACATTCCCCACAGTATGAATGAAGAGAGTAACAATGCGGAGAACTTGGACGCACAGTCAGACGCACAGAGTTGCTGTAAGTTTGTAACTCGTACCACACGCAGCGGTAGGCACGTAAAGCCACCTGTGCGTTTTCTATTGTAGGTTGTTACAACAATTTAGTACTATGTAAAATAATATATTATTAGAGTTCTATACCATTTTCAAATTGAGTTGTGCACGTAGTCTATGGCTATTTTTGTCAATATGGGCAATTACCAGGCTAAAAACGAGCAAGTTGTCATTGCGCAGACCGGTTCTGAAAACTCTGCATCTCTATGTATTGTATTACTCGTAGCAAGTAACTGGTAATATTTTTATTCAGTGTAATGATAGAGTAACCATATTTTTATTTTTATTTCTAAGGACAGATTTTTTGTTTTTTTTTTAAAAAGGGGTAATATTGTTGGGACATAGTTACATAGGTACTTACTTATTTCATGCTGACTTGGTAATCTTTGTAAGGCGACGTGGTGTCGGACCGCGGCTCGCCAGTTGCGTGGTTACAGGGCAGTATACACGCGAACACTCAGTGTAATTCAGTCAGCAAATATAGTCCGTATAGAGACTTATATCTTTTCTTCCCCGTGTATACGTTTACAGATGAACAGTTGGCAAGTGCCTGAACTAGAGGATAAGTATCACAGTACGTAACCCATAACCACGACAGATGTCCGCGACTGGCCACCTCGAATTTTGTAATTTACTTTGGGTTGTCGCGACGTATATATATATATATATATATATATATATATATATATATATATATATATATATATATATATATATATATATATATATATATATATACATATTATGTAAAATGTATGAAGAAACGTGTCAAATGTCTAGTTATGATGGCTTGTTACCGTCTATACCAATAACGACAAATTGGTGAACTTTAATGTGTAGATATAATCAATCATGTGCAAAAAATCAATTAATGTCACACAGAGTCAAAGATTAACATTGACACAAATTGCATATTGATTGATAGCTAATGACGACAAAAACTATTACTACTAACAAATAACCCGTATAATATTGTATAATGTATATGTACGTTATTTTGTACACTAAGGTCATCTTGCGCAGATCTGGGTTAAAGTTAGCTCAGGGTAAACTATGTGTTATTGTAAGGATGGGCGTTGGGAGAGTGGGAGAGACATTAAACATGTATTCTGTTATGTGGATCAGCTTTATAGTGCTCTGAAACATGAGTGATTACAACTTACATACTTAGACAAATATATTAGTCACTATATAATACATATTATGTACTACTGCACTACATTATCTCTCTCGATCTTCGTATTTTTGAAAGAGAAGGCAGTATTTTTGAAGAAGAAGAAGAATATTATTTTAATCTAGGGTTGACTTGAACCCAGATCTGTGCAAGTGGGCATTAATGCCCGTTTCACAATCGTCTGATATATATAGTGTCAGATAGCTTGTTTGTAGCGGAAGTTTTGTTGTTGCTTACCTAAAGGCGTGACTCCTGCTCATATTTTTTCAAAACATTATACAGAAGACATGAAACAAAAACATTTGTTTTTATACACAAACTGTCTCCAGCTATAAAAAATGTTTTTGATTAAAATTTTGGGTAATGTTTCGATGTTTTGTGTAATTTTTCGAATACACACGAGCAGGAGTCGCGCCTTTATATAGTGCGATAGAGACTAAATATACAAATAAGCTATCCGACACTTATCAGTAGATTGTCAAACAATTGTTAAACAGTTAGATACAAAAAACATAGTCTGAAATGTAGTTTACATACAAGTATAATAATTATTAGGGTATTTCTACGACTACACTACTATCCACTAATCCTGTATCGAGTATCGTTCACAATACATTGGACAAATTACCTTATGCACCTCAGAACATTGTAATATTTAATCATTTATTTAAATTTATAATATATAATTATTAATAATAATTTAAATCATTATAATATTTAATGTAATCATTTCAATATTTAAATGAAATATCATTTAAATCGTCGTTGCACAATAGTGCAATTTAAACTTGAGAGGTGTCAAGGGACACCCGGATGGAACGAAGTTATAATATATATATTATAATATAAATATATAGTTGATAATGGAGAATTGAAGCCTATACACAGAGATTAGCCGGAACAGACACTTCAATTTTGTTTATCTGTAGGTATAGATATAATATATTATATTATACAAAACAAATAGTTGAACTAAGTATATATAGTGCGCGCGGAACTAGTTGGCCGCGCCTTAGGTAGGGACAGGGGTGAAGGGGCGGGTTGCTTGCCCCTTCCGTCCTACCGCTCGCATACCTAAGGCCCGGCTAGCTAGTCACAATATGTAACAGTTATAACAATCACAATGTGTAATTGCAAAATTCTACATTATTGTCAAGGTGATAAGGTCGTTTTTTGTATCATTCTTAATAGTCGTTATTACATTGTGATTTCGAGTGGCAAAAAGTGTCGTGCCTAATAATCCGTCTAGCCCCAATACAATTCGCAACGCACCATAAGGAACTTCGTTCCAAAAATTGTTCAATTTTCTTTAGAGACAGTCAGATAGTTACTAGTCATAAAGTCAGAGACTGCAGATCACAATTTCGCAACATTCACATAGGCATCGGGTCACGGTGCTGAACTATAATCAAATAAGATTAAAAAACAACTATTTACAAATACAGCATTATTGTGGTATCAATATTTAATGAAATATAATATTGGTACCTTTATATGCCTTCTGAGTTATTAGTCTAATTAATTAAAGTTTCATTCACCTGTGATGACTGATGTAGCTTTAAACTAACCAAAATATTTTGTGTTAATTAGTTAGATTCTTCACATTGTGTAAGGTTCAAAGATGATAAAGGTAACGTATCAAATATGCATTATGGTTAAATTAATTAATTTTAATACCAATTGATTAATTAACCTAACGAGGTAGGTAATAGTAAAAAGCGTCCATTGTAGACTAATTAAATTAATAATATTATCATGGACAGAAAAACATCAATTGTTTCTATTTTTATGAGCATGGGTATTAGGACCGGAACCTTTATTTTCATTACATAAATTACTCCATGTTTATTATATGTTTATAAATCTTACAATGTTACTCAAGCAAAAGAGGTTTTTTTCTTTTCCGGTGTCAATTTTTTTTCTGTACCGACAAGTGCGAAGTTATCAAAATGTTGAGACGGATAAATACATTATATTTTATGACATTATTCTTCAATATACTAAATGAAAGTTAGGATAAAATTAAATCGTGGGTAATAAAATAAATTCTGAAATGCAAAGGACATTAGGTCTTACTACATATAATATGGTTAATGAATTAATTTATTTATGAATTCATTTGAAATATCAATTATTATTTATTGATAATCTCCACTTCTCCATGGAATGCAATAATTACGGAAAATAAAATGCGAATGAAAATTGTACGATCTAATAGCATTTTGGTTTATGGTTGCGACTTTCTTAAAGAGCGGGTTTCGACTCGCTCTTTAAAACCCGCTTGTTTTTTTTCTATTTGCCAAAAAAACCTTTCGCCGATACAATTTACAATGTGACAAAGTGAATCTTGTTTATACTCTAAAGAATTTGAACCCACGTTTGTTGGAGTGATTATATTTTTTCTGGCATCCATACGATTTCGTACATATTAAGGCGAGCGAATTTAAATAAAGCTCTGTATGTGCTGGGATTTAGGAGCAATTGGCACACTGGCAATTGTTATGTTCAATATTATGCAGGTAATGGTTTATTTAACAGTCGGGGAAAATAAATAAAGGGACCTATAGCAGTTTTATCGTCGTCATAACTTGTTCGCATTATAAGGACGTGTGTTGTCATCAGTCTCTTTCCAAAAATAAATAGAAATATTAACAATTTCAGAAGTATATAAATCTGCTAAGCAATCAATTTGCTGGAAATACAGCGAACATCTAACTCGTATTAAACCTCTACTTAAATCCTGCAATTATAATTTTCTCGTTGCAATAAAGATATTCTCATAAGCGTCAAACCTAATTCAAACCCGTTATTATTGGTCCAAACTCCAAAATTTGTTTATGATATCAAGACGATTAATTTATAATTCAATATTGGAGTTGAATGAGGAGAGAAATAATCAAGAGGATTGGTGTTCCGGATTAAAACGTAACAAACATACACGTTGTATGTGGCGCACATATAGTTGGAATATGAAAAAATGCTGTTATAGGCAATTGTCACTTAATACGTTGCATGCACATTAGATTCGAAGCCAAAGAAATGCACATGGGAAACATGTTAATCCTGTTAAGTTACAAAGGTTTATTGATCGTCAATAAAAAAAAAACAATGCTATAACAATGACAAAGTTAAGGTTACATTAAGGTTAAGCGCTTACAGAGGCTCACGTAGATAGGCAACTTGACAAGTAGGGTTGGGTTAGGCACGGGAGTACTGGAGAAAAGAAGGAATTGCTTGCCTAGTTGCCTGCCTAGCCCGCAGTTACACTTGCGTAAATACAGTATCCTACGGGAACATTGTACTTTTTCGATATAAAATGTATCTAGCCTATATTTTAATCTAGACCCTAAACTACTGATATACCAAAATTCATCCGTTCCGTGGTTTTTGCGTGAAAGAATCATCCTGACAAACTTTCATATTTATGTTGTTGTGTATGTTCCTTAAAATTAGGTCCTTACCTATGAAATTGCCGTTTTGTATGAAAAAATTTAAACTAATTTTTTTCATGTATCTTTTATTTGTATTAATCGAAGTAATCACCCATGCAATCAATGTCTCTTTGCCAAAGTAGTGGCAGTTTATTGATGCCCTTCTTAAAGAAATCAGCTGGACGGGAGGCAACAAATTCTTCAAAGGCATTTTGTACTGCCTCTCGGATATTGAATTTTTTTCCCGCCAAGAAGTTATCCAAATTCTGGAAAAAGTAGTAGTCTGTAGGTGCAAGGTCTGGTGAGTAGGACGGATGACGGAGAGCTTCCAACCCCAGTGTTTGCAACTCGGAGACCGTCTGCTGTGCAGTATGACGTCGCGCATTGTCGTGCAGGAGCAGCGGAGACGAGCGATTGACCAATGCTGGTTGGAGATGTGCCAGCTTCTCCATCATTGTGTTCAGTTCTTCACAGTACACATCTGCTGTAATGCTCACCCCGTTTGGTAAGAAGCTGTGATGAATCACACCAGCGCTAGACCACCAAACAGTGACCATCACTTTTCTAGGGGTAAGTTTTCGTTTAGGGCATTGTTTAGGTGCTGAACCAGGATCCAACCAACTTGCTGAGCGCTTGCGGTTATCAAACAGAATCCATTTTTCATCGCAGGTAACAATTCGGTTCAAAATTCCTTCATTTGTGTGTCTGTTGAGCTGTGCAAGGCACGTCTCGACGCGTACTTCGCGCTGGCGATCATTGAGTTCGTGGGGCACCCATTTGTCAAGCTTTTTTACCTTGCCAATTTGACGCAATTGGACCAATATTGTTTTGACGCTAACGTCGAAAGCTCCTGCTAATTCAGCCGTAGATTGTGTATCATCAGCTTCCACAATCGCCTTTAATTCGTCATTGTCGACCAAACTCTTCGGACGACCACGAGGTTCATTTTTCAGGTCGAAATTTCCAGAAAGGAAGCGAGCAAACCAATAACAGGTGGTGCGTTGGTTTGTAGTGTTAGCTCCGTAAACGTCGTTGATGTTGCGTGCCGCTTGTGCCGCGTTGCTGCCACGACGGTACTAATATTCCATAATTACTCTAATTTTTAACGTATGATGACGAAAAAGATTGAAATGCGATGAAAATGTAACACTAATCAATAAACAAATGACTACTTTTGGAAAAAGAATTCCATGTTATTAAAATAAAATTAATTTGAAATCAGAATTCTTAGCCAAACAAAAATTATTTTGATTTGAAATGGCCAGTACTGCAGAATGGCAATTTCATAGGTAAAGACTTATTATTATGAAGGTAGTGAAAGGTCAATACTGTAAGCTTTCTATTAGTGAATGAGGTTGCGAAGTCCTGGTTTATTTTTTCGTGTTTTCCATTTTATTCCCGTTCCCCCGAGATTTGTGGAAATAAAGCCCCCGTCACCCACACCCAAGCCGAGATAAATCTAATGACATCTCAGACGTTGCAATCTGTCAAGCGGCTCGAATATAAAATACAGAAACGTAAAATAATATACAGAAATGCCCATTTCCACATTCAAAGTCTTACATCTGTGTATGTAGCAGTGACGAAGGCTGGTTCTCCTTCATAGGGAAGCCCTAGCCTGTCTAATGGTAGAGATTTGGGTCTTCAAAAGGTAAGTGGTAAGTGAAGCCGATAGGAATGGGGTTATATGAACCCCACGCCACTGGTATGTAGATTGTTATGGGTGTGTAGTTGTGTATTTTCTTCCCTTAAATAAAAATGGATTGTAATTCCAAAGTCTCGTTAAATCTCGAGAATGGCTGACCAATTTGGCTAATTTTCATCTTGGAAAGATTGTGGTAGTTCAGGGAAGGTGTAACGGTAGGTAAAGCGGTAAGTTTAGTATTTTCTTCACAAAACCTCTCTATTAGGGCAATTGTGGAGAAAATACTAAAACGACGATTGAATTTTCCCATACTAACTGTTCACTGTGGTCAATTTGTCACTTGACTGTCATATATTTTTTGGTACGTTCAGTTTACCTATTTGGTTATTTAGTTCATAGTTAAGACGGGAGAACGTGTGTCGAGATAGCTAGTGTACAATAAATCTTGGTAAGTCTGTTTGAAACATCGGCATTATTTTGTACAAATCATCTGTTATTTGATACCAATAACCATATTGTACTAGCGTAATGACACGAATTGTCGTTACTTATGTCGCGCGTCAATACACACTAAACAGGCTGACAGTCCACGCCGCCGCCGCACCGGATTGGCGCGATAACCCCTTACATTGCCACAATAAGCTGACCGAGCGTAGATATTGGATTGTTCAGTCAAAAACCTAACGCATACCTTTCAAAAGTGCGGTCGTGACCGCACGCACGCGATACGACAATACGACACGATAAGCACGTATATTTTCGTACATTAACTCATCGCTACTTGTCTTTTTCACTCGCGTTAGTTTAGTTATCACTTTTACACAGGTACGTGATAGGAGCGCAATAGCAAAATTTCCGTGCGCGAGTGTAAGAGACAAGTTGCGTTAAGTGTACGAAATTCTACCTGCTCCGGGACCGAACTTTAGGTATCCATTATTATAAAAAAAAAAATTATACGGGCAAATGGCCTACCACACTTTACCACCACTGCAACTCCTGTGTAGCCAGGATCGACAGCGGTAACCACCACAAAAACCGTTTGATATGATCTCAGAGGTGCCCGAGGGGCATGCTAAATTTGTATTGGGACCCGCAGTAGTAATGACTAGAAATGTCATAACTAGAGGGAGAAGCACCACGGGAGTAATATTAGTTATTTTTACCTATTTACCTATTGTTATCATCTTTTACAGGCTGATGTGGCGTGGCGCGGAGTCCTACCTCTACATGTGGATCTTCTCCAACTGGCGACTGGTAGATCTACCGTGGGACAACACGCTGACGTGGTATGCCGCAGCCATCGGGGTCGACTTCTTGTACTACTGGATGCATAGAGCTTGCCATGGTAAGATGAATATGACTATTAACTTATTTCTATAATGACCCATAATAACATTCATTGTATTAGAAACTTGAAATGCAAATACGTCTATATAACACGTCTTGTGAACCCTAGTAATGAGATCGACATATAGTAGTTTCGTTTAGTGGTAAGTTTAGTGGCATGAATGGGCTAGCTTGACCGGCTAGATACCTACCTCGGTCTCACAGAAGATTGGTGTGAAATCATACACGCGTTGTGTTTCGCAGTGTGAGGTTACCGGAGGCCCAAGCGGTGATGGCAAACGCAAGTGCGTAACACCAGAGAAGATGCAAGTGTAACGCCTCTGGACGTGTTGCAAACTTACTGCTTACCGTCAGACGATCCGTCTGCTTGTTATCTAGTGCCATTTCATTAAAAAATACATCAGCTTGTCAGCGACTGTGTACTTAAACCGTTGCTATTTTTTCTGTTACGCTTTTAATACTTTTAATTAAATCTGGATGCCTAGCAGAAACATTTGACAGCGGCGTAAATGTAACGTTATCCAATGAAATTTGTATGGACGCTGTCATGATTTTGACAGACTTTCATACGATTCTCATTCTGCTAGGCCCACGGTAACTTCTTAAGAGTAAAACGATGCAGGACGGTCTGAAAAACTATCGAGATTTTGGTTTTTCAAATGTCAGTTAGTAATCCGAGATTTAGTAAGTAATATACAACTATAACTTGAACGTTATTCACAGAGGTCCACATACTATGGGCTCAGCATCAAGTCCACCACACGTCGGAAGACTTCAACATGGGAGTTGGTATACGACAGTCCGTTCTGCAAGGATGGTGCGGATTCGTAAGTATGATTTAATTACAATGTAACTTAGTGTTTTTACTTTGATAATGATAACCATTAAAATAATAGGAAGACGATCTTCCCACAACTCTAACAATAATGTCTCATCTAAACGAACTTTAAGATTATGAAGGCGTCAAGCGTGACACGAGCGATATTAACAGTAGCCGCTTAACTGATGTATAACATCTGTGAGTACACCTTGACAGTTTTCAATAAATGAGTAAAACAGCTTAAAGCACTCCATTATAAGAATTGCTTAATTGTGAAATAATAGCATTGTTAGAAGCTTCCTTCGGCAACATCTACATATTATCTATACTAATAATATATATACTAACTTCTATAATATACTTAATTTTATACATCGAATGAGTATTTCCATCCATGAAAACATATGAAAGTTTCATCATGAAAACACTACATGCATAAATAAAATACATATTTCCAACTCACAATTCACAAAATTATCTATACAGGTTCCAAAAGCGAAAATAAAGATGACTTCATGACAAACACTATATTCGCTATGAGAAAACTTAAATGAAATGATACAAACGGACTGATCTCGATTAAAATCTAAATCATGATTAATTATTCGATGACGCTGTGTTACGATTGCGTTTTCATTCAAAATTGGTTTGACTGATTGGATGGGCAACGCAATTAAGATCTGTAGATGCTCTCTCTCCTCTGATTGGATGTTTGCAGGCTCTGATTGCCAAATCATGGCTATCTAAATTAATTGAACGTATTCCTGAATTGAATTAATTTTGATTTTTAGGCTGACGTAGTTCACGTCGCGGAACCCTAATAGTTCGTCCGTCCGTCCGTCTTCGGTTTACCGTCCAAACGGTTATTGATAGAACGATGAAACTTTGCATGGATCTGTGTATTTACCACGTCGACAAAGTGCTAAAATAAAATGAGGAAAAATATATTTTTGATAGATATTTTAAAAAAATCATTGAAGGTTGCTAAGATGATTTAGGTATCTGTTTGCGATATTTTCAATTTTACAGCGCAATTTTAGTTAAAATACCCCCCTCTAAAAGCCAAAAGATACCTAACTAGTAAAATGTACTTACTTGGAAAACTTCGTACAAAATTTACGAAATAATAAGTAAACATGTAAAATATTGGTATAGTGGTACGAAACCCTACGTGTGCGAGTCCGACTAGAAACTTGACCGGTTTTTATTTTTGTTCTAGCTATCTCTGGCAGCTTTGATCACTTTTGGTATTCCTCGGTCAGGATTATAATTATTACTATCGTGTTAACTATAAATCAGTGTTGCTATATTAATTTAAATTGCGTAATAAAAAACGGATCGCTTCTGCGTAATATCTACGACGTTGTATTTTGTTTTTCCTGGGCTGCTGACTGCAAAATGCGAATGCGGCTTCTTTTTACTGCGCCAGACTATAGTAACCCATGTAATTTTTAGGGTTTCGTTATACTCAGTGAACCCTTATAGTTTTGCTATGTCTGTCCGTCTGTCTGTCTTATGTCCGCGCTTCTAGCTTCTGTAATTATGAATATAAATGGATGAAATTTGGTACAGTTATAGATTGTATATAGATCTCGGTTTTGGAATCACAAAATAATAATAATTTTAGGGGTGGCTCTCCATACATGTGAAATCTGAATGAAAAATTTTTTATTCTACCCCATCGTGTGGGGTATCGTTGAATAGGTTTTTTTAAAATAAAGGCAATGTTTCAGACATGACTTTTTTACAAAGTCGACTATTTTCGAATAATCGACCTCCAAAGCGATTTATAAGTTGGTCCCTCCCTGGCGTTTCTAAACTATAGGAGATAGAAACTTGTAAAATTCCACGCTGATGGATCATGCTAAAAATTATTTTAAGCGAAATCGGACAATAACTTTTGAAGTAATTCATTGAAAACCTATTGCGCGTTGATAGTTACGGAACCCTCCTTTGACATGTCCTGACATGCTCTTGGTTAGGTTTTAATAAATGAGGTGTCAATAAATTCGTATTAGTATCCCGGGTAACAAAAGCTTATGTACCTACTATAAATAACAACCATTCATGTCTAACTTTTCTAAGCGCCTACTACAATAATATAATATTATCTTTTATCCAGATCTTCTACCTGCCTCTGGCACTGGCGATCCCACCGGCCCAGTTCATCATGCACCACCAGTTCAGCTACCTGTACATGTTCTGGATCCACACCGAGTCTATCAAGAGCCTGGGGCCTCTGGAGTATGTCCTCAATACGCCCGCCCACCACAGGGTGCATCATGGTAAGAGCTTTTGTCTGTAAAATCTAGGTTTTGACCATACATGTAAGTAATGTACTGTAGTAAAAATTTCCGTGTTTTTTATTGAATTTCTTCATAAGAGCCACACTGATTTTAATGTATTTTTTTTGTAATTCTGAAAAAAAAGTTCGTAGGTATTTAACTTATTAGGTATTTTATAGGTATTTTATATAACCCTAGGTGATGATAGTGGCAAGTTTCTATAGCAAATAAGGTTTACCGGGTCAGCTAGTAATAATATTATATTCAACGATGTAAAAGTTATACGTGGCGATAGTACGACCCAAAATATATTGAGTTTTACGTAACGTAGGTACCTACATCTTAAATTTTAATACTAAAGCAGTGGAGTTAAACAACATGGAACACACTAATATTACTAAAACATACAAAATACTTTTAGAATTAATCTGAAGTTTATATTTTTGACGTGACAACGTCTTATAATCCGATGGAGCCGGCTGCACGCACGAAAAAACATGACTCATGCGGCGTTACTGGCGTTACCGGCGTTACCTCGCTAAACATGATTCATTTCTTATAACGCTGTCACGTTCAACTATCGGCAGTAAACCAACTTTACAGACAACCGATTTTTTGCAATGTTTTTCCCAGCTTATTTGTTTATGTTAATTTAATACCTTGTTTTTGTTCACCACGATACAATATTTTTTTGTATTTTATGAGACACAAAAGGACAAATATTTTACTCGAGCGAAACTGAAGCTTTTTTTGTAGCCCATCAAGACGAGACAATGCTAAAAGTCAATGGTATTGTATTTCCAATTTATACTAATTTAAGTTAGTAATATGTCTTAATAGTAATATAATATTAAAAATTCCCTTTGTTCTCCGAGATGGTAGTACAATGGCATATTAAAACCCAACCATCTATATTATGCGGTCTCTTTTGTCTTTAATTTTCAGTACCTATAACTGTCTTCATTATGTTAAACCAAATTGAACTGATACGTACGTGAGATAGGGTGAAACAGGGAAAGACTTGAACTTGAACATAATATTACCGCCATGAATAATATATGTAATCTATGTTGCCCGCGTATGTATGGCACTAGAGCATTGTACTTCTTCGGGTTAAAAAGAAGCCTATGTCCTTCCCCATGGTCTATTCTAGATCTGTGCTAAATTTCATCAAAGTCGGTCCTGAAGTTTCGGAGCCTATTCAATGCAAACAAACAAATCTTTCCTCTTTATAATATTAGTTTATATTAATCTTATAATAAAAGTTCCTTATAGAAAGGTCTAAAGTTCCGTGAAAATAAAGGTATAGCTATTAGGGAATCTATTTCATAAGCAGGATGATAGTTGTCATCATTTGACAATTATATTGGGACTGCATTTTTAGGGTTCCGTAATACATAAGGAACCCTTATGATTTCGCTCTGTCCGTCCGTCTGTCTGTCTCTCTGTCTGTCCGTCTGTCTGTCCGTGCTTATAGCTTCTGTAGTTATGAAATTTGGTATAGTTATATATTGTATAAAGATCTCGGCCTTGGCATCATAAAATAATAATAATTTTATATTTTAGGGGTGGCTCTCCATGCATGTGAAGTGGGGATGAAAAATATTTTTTCATCCTACTATCATATCGTGTGGAGTATTATTGAATAGGTATTTTAAAATAAAAGCATTGTTTCATACATGACTTTTTTACAAAGTCGATTCGAAGTCGAATTTACCACTTTCTAATTTTAATGTAATGTAATTTTAATTTAATGTCGAATTTACTCCAAAGTGTAATTATGTTGATAGTAGTAGTTATAGTTATGGTTGGTCCCTGGCAATTCTAAACTATGAGACTTAGAAACTTGCGATTTTCTATGCTGATAGATCATGCTAAATACTCTTTAGGAAAATTTTTTTGAACAATGAAAATATGAACCAGGAAACGAGCAGACGGATAGCCTGATGGTAAGCGATACTGCCGCCCATGAACATTCGCAACACCAGAGGAGTTATACTTGTAACACCTCTGGTCTTGCGACTTCCGTGCCTGGTCCTTGAAATCCCAAATCCCATAAAAAGGGGGGGTCGTCCGGTAACCTTACTCACTCGGCGAAACAACGCAGGGGTTACGCTGGTTTTCTGTGAGGTCGTGATATTTATCTGGTCGAGCCGGCCCATTCGTGCCGAAGCGTGGCTCTTCCATAGTCATGCCGTTATTATGATACAACTAAAATATGAGAACACTCTATGTCTCACTCTTACATGAATAAGACTCCCTGATTGTACAAGCAGCAAAAATAGTTGAAAAATTTGAATTCAAAATAATTATCGGAAATTTTATCATTGATTTAAATTAAATGTTTTATGTAACTGTATACAATTTATTTATTTATTCCACTTAATAATAAATAATTATAAGAATAATATCTTATGTACGCTTCACACCATTGACGCGGGTCAATCTACGTGGGTAATCTAGACAACGGAAATATATTTAATTTTTTTTATTATATTATACACATATTTAATACACATCCATGACCCAGGAACACGAAAAACATTTTGTTCCTTCGGCGGGATTCGAACGCGCGGCTTGAGCCCCAACACGCTCAACCACTGAGCCACACAGGTCGTCGATACGGAAATACCGAATTACATCAAATAGTAATGTAAAGTCGACAACGAATAAGATACAACTTATATAAAAAATAAAACTAGAATTTACCACTGATGGACTTTTTAATTATTTTTGTTTTATTAAATTAATCTTTTTTGCTGATTTGACTACCACTAAGCATGCATACGTTTATATTATATATAAAAAGCTTTTTATTTTTATTTTATTACAATACTATACACTACTTTTACATGGTTACTCCTACGCATATAAAATTATAATAAGAGGAACGTTATTTTTATATCCGTATAAAATTTTATTTTCTTTTATGTAAAGTGATATCTATAGACTAAAGGACTATGTGTCTTGAGACTTGAATTGACTTCTATATTGTATAATATTAAAGAAAACACACCTTGCCATCATCATCATGGACTACTATACACATCATCATACTACCGAGTAAGAGTTTCTTCCTGTGATTACGTTTAGGTAATGTAACTATACTAGCGTGGTGTAGTCCACGGTCCATCACGCTTGTATTCTAGGTTAGCAGACTTCATAATCCTACTACTATTATAAATGTGAAAGTTTGTGATGATGGATAGGTGTATGTTTGTTACTCTGTCACGCAAAAACTACTGAACGGATTTTGATGAAATTTGGTATGGTAGTAGTTTAAGCTCTGGATTAACACATAGACTACTTATCCCGAAAAAGTTAAGTGTTCCCGTGGGATACTGTATTTCCGCTATTTTAATATAAAGCATGGTGAGGCATTTTGAGATTTTCTTCTTTCACAAAATAACGAATAGAAGCGTATTGTTATTTATCATTTGATTTTAATAGTTATGGCGAAAATTAGTCATAGTGCTAAATAAATAGTGATTTATTTTTCTGTCAAGTGTTTATCACGGACTACGAGTACACAGTAGAGATAAATCTCCTATTCCCAGGCGGATTCAACCAAAATATTTAACTTGACATTACTATCTTGAGTTTTTCCTTCAAAATATTTTTCGTCCTGTGAAGTGGGCCGTCCATTAATCACGTGATTCTCAAAGGGGGGTCCGAAAAAAATCACCAAGTATTATAAGGAGGAGGGAGGGCTTAAGGAGACATTACGAGTATTAATTTTCGAATCTAGTCTTTATATACCGAAATTCTTATCGGTTGTAGATTCGCAGTGTTGTTTAAATATTACTCCAACTGACAAGACAGAATATATAACTCGTATAGTGTTTAAGTGCTTAAATTATTCGATTAAACTATTTTTAAATTTAAGGTATTTGCTTAAACATGACCTACTTAGTATATACTAAAAAATTCACCTACCCCACCACGTATCACTAGGGTCAAGGGTTGAAAAAAGTTGCTAAAAACTTCACGCGATTAATGGACGGCCCCTTACCAATATAAAAAATAAATATCAATGATAATGTTAGTAGATATCATTTTGCTAGTACATTATAATGTAGCCATTTTGTTACATACCAAAATGATAAGATCTCAGACAGAGAATACCTGCATGATGTAGCAAAGATGGGATGGGATTATTGTATATATTATAATATTGTTCAGAATCTGTAAGGCCGGGAAAATTCAGTACACTGAAAATAGAACTCGGGACTAAAACAATAGAGTTGATAATCGAGTCGAGTTATCGAATTTGTCATTGACATTTGACTTGTGTTCGATTTTCAGCTCTATTGTATTAACGCAGAGTTCTATTTTCAGCTCTATATTGCTCTGAATTATTCCCGGCCTTACGGATTTCCGACATTATAATCCCAGCCTTATTATGCTTTTTGTTCCGTTAGTGCGACAGGTCTGACCGAATGTAATTGGTGTATTGGGACGGTTGCGTGACGCGTCACCACGCCAATGTAACAATAGTTCAAAATAATTTCGTTAGGTTAATGTATGCCCCAGACGTCCTGCGTCAGATTTATTTTTTAAAGTATACTTTTTTTTTATTTTCAGGCAGCAACAAATACTGCCTGGACGTGAACTACGGTGGTGTGCTCATCGTCTGGGACAGATTATTCGGTACCTTCAGGCCCGAGGACGACAAGATAGAAATAGTTTATGGGCTGATCTACAACAAGCCGTCATTCAATCCCCTGTATCAACAGGTGTGTATCCCTACAACGTATTAAAATTAACATACAATCACACATAATAATAACAATTGTGTAGGCAAAGACCACAAACCTCCATTTGATGCGTTCATAATGTTTTTAAGAAAAGTCCTGGTCTGTGATTCTACTATAAAGAGGTAAAGTTTGTGAGTTTGTGAGGTTGTAGGGTGTAGTATCTGGATCTACTGAACCTATTTTGAAAAATTTTTTACCAATAGGAGGCTACGTTATTTGTGAGTAACATAGACTATATTATATTAGCCGGAAAAATGATCTTTATCAGAATCTAGGTAAAGTGAGTATAATTTTTTGTACTTTTGGCACTCTGTATCTAGCGGATATACAAACGTTCACTGTACACAACTAATACTCCAATATGACTTACATTTCATCAGTAAGAATATAAGGGGAGTCTGGCGGGGCTGGGATCTCAGTCCATAGCATCTTTTTCAGGACATCATGTTATTTTCGCGTTCGGAATTGTAATTTTCTCAGTACATACGATATATTACTTACGATACTATAAACGAAAAATTCTTGTATAGAGGGTGAATTTTTTCAAGTGAGCATGGTAGGCGAAAACTATGAGGAATAGCGAATTTCGATAAGAAATAGTTTCATCATAGAAAATGATTTCCCGTGCCAGGAAATAAAGCAACTTTTTTTAAAATTCATATCATTGAAAAATTCGATAGCGAAATAAACAAATTTTTGTGATAAAAATTATCGTTGCGTTTTGGGTATTCTTTACAGTGTCTCGAAGAGACAATCAGACACTGGACCTGAAATTATTTTATACATTTCTCACAATAATAATATTATGTTTATTGTGTGAAATGTACAACACGATTAGGTATATTATAATCGTTAAGTAGACGTTCGCGAGTTCCCCTACGCCGTATCTTTTTCATTCAAAGTTCGTAGCGTATGTGAAATATTATAAAGGAAGCAACATCGGATATCGGTGAGGCTCCGAATATAACAAAGGCATTTATATTCATGAACGACGGCTCACATATGATTTTGCATACAAATAGGAAAAGACATCAATATGAAGCCAAAACAAGACATTTCCGATCAATCACACGTTGAGAAAAATATTTTTGTAAAATTATATTTTTTAAGAAGTAATTTCTAGAACGCTTTGAAGCTGGTTCATCCGATGTTCAAAGCGTAATTTTTGATAATAGTCTTACGCGACGACATATTTTTCTTCTTCTCTTAGGAGTAGGAGTAGGTACTTATTATTTATTCCAGATTATAGTTAAGAGAGAACAACGTGTGTCAGGACAGCTAGTTGTAACATAAACTGCAAACTTTATTGTTCGTGACTACACTGTTGAGGAATAATATCGTAAATCGTAAGCGTATATACGCTGCGTCCATAATTCATTAATTTTCAAAGCATGTAAAGTACGTCATTGCACAATAATATGTATAGAATAGCTTTAATTCTATGCCTTTGCACACTTAGAGGCCTAAAATATCAGAAATAGATAATCCAGTGGGGTTATTCATAGTCTATACAAATATGAACATGTACTTGTAGAGCTCCGTGGCCTAGAGGGTAGACCGTTTGATTCGCACTCGAGAGAGTGCAGGTTCGATTCCCAGGTTGTGGCGTGTACCAATGAGACTTTTTCAGATCTCAATTACATTATACAGACGCTCTAACGGTGAAGGAAAACATCGTGAGCAAACCCGCACATGGCTAGCCCCAGACGTATTGACCAGTCATTCCTCTGGACTAGGCTGACTGTGTTGTGAGGAGGCCGTATGTGCTTGGGCAACCATACGATATTTAAAAACCAACTGTCCCAGGCACTACAGTATTTCGAGAGTGGTTACTTCGCTCGGAGAATACTAGGTATATAAATCATCCAATAACGGATGAAAAGGCCTAAGTTTTTACAAATATAATAAAAAGGAAAGATTTGTCATTTTGTTTGCATTGAATTGGCTCCGAAGCCACTGGACTGATTCGGAAGGAATTTGGCACTTTTTTTCACAATTTGATCATAGAGTTGACCACGGGTAAGGACATAGGCTACTTTTTAATGTGGCAAAATTGTACGAGATTTCTTTTTGCGTGCTTCAAGTTGAGGGCAACGTCTATTAGATAATAAGATAATAATACATTTCACAGGCGTTCTACACCAGCTACGTCATAGAGAAGTTCCAGCTGATGAAGACCTGGGGCGACAAATTCAGGGCGGTGTTCTGGGGACCCAGCTGGGAGCCGGGCACATCAAGATTGGGAGATGAACTGTTGAAATACGATGTATGTATAGATGATCGACCCTCCTCCCCCCGCGATCTTCGTACGGCTAACACCGTCTGACGTGCGCTCCGGGAAATAAATTGTTTTCAGTGCTTTAAAATCAACAAATACGTGCTGAGTGTGTGTAATAAGCTAGGTAAAGGTGTGAGCAACGTTTACTGTAAGTTTTTGAAACACATTTGTCCGTAGTTTGTTGGATTTAATTCGGTAAGTTGATTTCCTTGTTCACTTTTATTGTTGTCAACAAGTAGGTAGGCAAAAAATTTTTACTGTCGGTAGCTCTCGCGCAGCGCCGGCCGCTCTGTTCGAACAGCTGTTAGTTATTTACCTATTCAATCTTTATTTTGGCCATTGTTTTTCTATTGCATATTGAAGTGTAGTATTTAAATCTTTTTAGTAAGTACCTAGCCAGAATGTCGAGTCATAATATGCCACCGGATAAAGATACTAATCCGTTTTCGAAAAATGACAAAATTCCCCGCTCACCGCCAACTTCTTCAGGTACTAAACGTTTATTGTCACAATTATCGCCCTCTACTCTGTCACCTGATGAAAAGCGCCACCAGCCCACAAGGGACGATCAACTGCCCCCCGTAATTTCGTTATTGGATACAAGCCGTGGCCCCGACGATACGTGCAATTATTACGAGCTAGTTCGCGAGGCCTCTTCATACTTATCTAAAGTAAATGAGTTCGCTAACGACACAGTATCTCGTCGCAATAACTTCGCAAACAAAGCAGAAATAATGAACATGACACAAAAATTAACGGCCATCGTCTCACTTCTGGCACTTAAAAATTCGTCATTAGAAACTAAAGTCCCTAATTTGGAAAAGGATTTGCTGACCGCCAAAACTACTACTCAGGTTGAGCAACCGGCCGCCTCAGGGCCGCCATTTTCTTATTCTGACGCGCTCAAACTCAGACTCGCGAAGTCGGTGCCACCTATTAAAACGCGTAGACCGCTCCCGTGCGTAATAGCTTATCCGACGCAAGACAAATCGGCGGAATTAAAATCCTCAGACAGGCATTAATGAAAGCGATCAACCCATCTGACGGCTTTCAAATCCACGGCGTCAAAAAGACATCTAATTCGGGCGTGATCCTGCGCTTAACAAGCGAGTCACAAGTCAGGAGATTAAAATCCGTTGAAGGTTAAAAATCAGCCGGTCTGCGTCTAGAAACACCGAGAGGGCGTAACCCGCGTATTCTAATTAAAGATGTCCCGCAAAATATTACGGACGAAAATTTCCTTTTATCGCTTCATAACCAAAATATTAAGGGCGAAATTAATGTGACACAAGAACAATTTATGAACTCGACAAAAATTATTAGACGGCGCATAAATAATAACTACAATTGAAAATGGATGGGCCTAGAGGTAGACCCAAAGATTCGGAAACATCTCATTGAAACTAAACAAAAACTTTTTATTGACTGGGCAATGTGTCGGTTCATCGATGATGTCGAACTTGTACGCTGCGCTAATTGTCAACAATACGGTCACATTGCTAAATTCTGCCGCGATTCAGACCCGTGATGTTGTCACTGCGCCGATAAACATACCTCAATTAACTGTCCCAAAAAAGACTTAAGAGATTTCAAACCGGTTTGCGGAAGCTGCACCCGGTATATGAAACCTAACGCCCACCCCACGGGTTCCCCTGACTGCCCAACATACAAGGCAAAAATGGAGCAATTAATTTTAACAACTCGCTATGGATAAGTTAGTTATAGGACAGTTGAACCTACATAACAATAAGCACGCGACGATTGAATTGGAAAAATTGGTGTCGGATTATAATTTAGACTTAGTTCTCATACAAGAGCAATATCAATCCGCGTCGCTAAGGTCGAAAGTCGTACAAGTTAACAACCTAGCGCGCGCCGGCATTTACACACCTCAGTCTAAATTATCAATTACGGCCCTTACAAATCTGTCAACGTCTCACTGTGCGGTAGCGGAGGTTTCGTGTCTTCACTTTAGATTGTATGTAGTTAGTTGTTATTTTCAATACTCCGATCCTGTAGGTCCTCACTTACACCAACTACGTCATGTCCTACAATGTCTTGCGGGGAATAAAATTGTTATTGGTGCCGACGTAAATGCTTCTTCACCCTTATGGCATGGGGAACTTAGATACACTGACCGCGACCGTCGTAGCTCAGTGGAAGACTTCATAGCAGAGTTCAACCTGCAAATTCATAACACTCCCAATGCACCACCTACATTTAGCAGCCCCTCTGGTGAATCTTCCATCGACGTCACGCTTTCCAGCGCGTACGTCCATAATAACAATATAATAAATTGGCGCGTCATTCCTGATGCGTCATGCAACGACCATCGTTTAATTGTCTTTGAGTTTATTCGCGCACCCTCGAGTTGTCCCGTGATTGAGTCGAAAGATTATAAATATAATGTTAAAAATGTTCGCTCATTCCAGAGATTTCACTCGTCCAGACTTAAACTCAAATGATAGTGCGGAAATAATGACCAACACCTTTGTCTACTGTGCCGATACCGCCCTGGGCCGTAGGCCGCTTAAAACAGAAAATAAGTGTAATTGGTGGCACGATAATTTATATAACTTGCGTTGGGAGCTTAGGAGAGCTAGACGGAAAATTAATTATGCACGTAGACAGGGACTCAGTCTATTGGACGATAATTACGTATCGTACCTAACTGACCTTAGGGCTTCAAGGTCGCGTTATCGCGCCGCCGTCACCTTAGCAAAAAATAATATGTTGAGAAATGCAGCCGTTAGACTGGATAAGGAGGGACCATGGTCTTCTTTATACCATGAACTCAAACCAAATAATACCACTGCTCCACAGTATTTTTCAAATATCAAGATTAATAATTCGTATACTCATAGTTTAAGAGACACGGCGAAGGCGTACCTCGACGTACTAATTCCAGACGACAAGCCGGACCTGGACAATGATTTTCACCGCGAGATAAGGTTCAGAATGTTAGACCCCATCAATATGCCGGTATCTGACTTACCTACACTTGATGAGTTCACTTCAACAGTTAATTTGTTACCTACGAAAAAGTCAGCAGGCGAGGATAAAATATCTAATATTATGATTAAGCAGGCGTGTCTAGCGGTAGGCTCATCTATATTACAGGTTTTTAATAAATGTATTTCAGAAGGCCCTTTTCCAAAAATCTGGCGAATCGGCACAATAAAATTAATTCCAAAAGCCGATGATAAACCACCAGACGATCCGAAATCCTACCGTCCTATAACGCTATTATCATGCTTAGGTAAATTATTAGAACGTCTTATTGTTCCCCGCTTGCTACCCGGTGGCCCGAAATTTAATAATCAGCAATTTGGATTTACCGCCGGGAAGTCAACAGTGGATGCAGCAATCGAGGTCAGAAAAACAGTAAATCTATCGGAGTGTAAATATGTAGTAGGTATATCTCTGGATATCGCGGGTGCCTTCGATAATGCCTGGTGGCCAATGCTACTACTGAAGTTAAGAAACAGAGGCTGCTATCGTAATATTTATTATTTAATTTACTCGTATTTTTGAAACGGCGTAACAAAACTCCAACTCGGCCATTACACACATTCCAAAAACTTAACGCGCGGCTGCCCTCAAGGATCAGTACTATCGCCGCACTTGTAGAATATAAGTCTTGATGATTTATTATGTGTTCCCTTGCCTCCTCTGTGCTCTCTGATAGGTTATGCTGACGATGGTTTTCTTATTATTCAAGCCAATTCGCGATCTGAAATTGAAAACAAGGCCAACAAGTGCCTCAACGTAATATCGAGTTGGGGCCACAGAAATCGATTAGAATTTGCAGCACATAAAACCTTTCAAGTACTTTTAAAAGGTTCATTAATATCAACTCCTTGCATTAAATTAAACAACATCAATGTGAAACGTAAACAGTCACTTTGTTACCTAGGACTTATTTTAGAAAATAAATTTACATTCCTCGAACATATAATACAGACCGGTGAGAAAGCTAAAAGGAATTTCTATTGTTTCACAAAAATATCAACGTCGATATGGGGCCTTTCATTTAAAACATTAAAAATAATTTATAATGCGACGTACCTCGGCAGCATTTGCTTTGGCGCACCGGCTTGGGCAGATAGGGCTACAATAGGAGCGGCCCGTCGTAAACTTTTGCAAAGCCAACGTCTCGCCTTAATATTATTATGTAAGGCATACCGTACCGTAAGTACTGAAGCACTCCCAGTCTTAGCCGGAGTCCTACCAGTAGATTTAGAGATACAGCGTCGTGCAGCGCTATATTATAAAAATAAAAAAATGACTAACCCTGAGTTTTTAAGCGCGAAAGAGAGTAATAAGATAACTAGATTATTCGAGCCATTAGATATTTCTATACAGAACCTAATTTCTGAGTTGCAGGAATGGTGGGACAACACTATCAAAGGGCGTCACCTATATAATTTCTTCCCTTCGGTACGCGATCGACTCTCGAAGCAATGGATAGAAATAGACCACTACGTCGCACAATTTTTGACAGGACACGGAAACTTTAAAGCGAAACTATTTGGATTTACATTAGTCTCGTGTCCGCTATGCGAGTGTTCGACCGAAGGTAGCCCTTATGAACAAACTGCTCATCACATACTCTGGGAGTGTGATCTCTGGTATGACGAAAGAATCGAAATGTTGAACAGCGTCCATTGTGTTTCTAGGGTTGTGTACTATGAAGATCTCGTGGGCTGCGCGAAGAACTTCCGAGCTTTCAAACGTTTTTGTCATAAGTACTATTGGAAACAATGCAACACTTTTTTGTCATTATAAATGCATTGTAATCAATTGTCATATTATAAATTAAAACATTTAATTACATTCTGTGTTGTAGTCATAAAAAAAAAAAAAAAAAAAAAAACATGTTATTCCCGTGGTGCTTCCCCTTTAATTCAGAATTTTTGTCATCACAATTTTTGCTGTCTCCCGCTTTGCTTGGGGAGGGAAACTGGAATACTTCCTACTCCTCTTACAATCTTCTGATTAATTTCGTTGCGGGTTCCAAGACAGATATAGCATGTCCCCCGGGCAGCCCTGAGATCATATCAAAGGGTTTTTGCGGTAGGTTACCACTGTCGATCCTGGCTACACAGGAGTTGTAGTGGTGGGTAAGTGTGGTGGGCCAATTGCCCGTTTTATGTATAGATGATGACCATCTGCATTTTCTATAAATATTCATTGTGTAGTTACATAATCCTGTACTCTAAACGAGCCAATCTTGAATATATATAATCGGTTACTCGAAAACGCAGGATGCTGTGTAGTGGCAGTTTGGTATTCGTATCACGTATGTATATATTTCGCTTCGTTCGAAAATTCCAAATTCGAATCCCGGTCAGATCAACATATTTGCGATTATTTTTATTTTCTTATTTAATCAGGTAACTCACACAGGTACTTTTATTTAAGTATGTATATTTACGTGTTTTTATTGAAAAAAAGCTGACACACAAGCAAACACTTAGCCTCAAGATAAGCGATTGTAGCCACTCATGGACATCAGATAAACTAGAGAAGTTACAAATGCCTCACTTAGTATTTTAAGTAGACGAAACACAACTCAAGTTATCTGTGAGACCGTGGTATTTCTCTGGCCGAAATTTCCATTCGTGTAGAAATATAGCTTTGCCGCGATAAAGGACATTAGGAGTTTTACTATGGAAGAATCACCCACATCGACCAAAGATATGTGGGGTAAAAATTGTGATGTTTTATTGATTAACACTATATTGATTATCACCACTTCCATTGTTAATTTATGTGAAGTTAATATAAATAAGTGAAGTGTGAATGAATATTGTACAATCTAACAGTACCTATTTTGGTTTATGGTCGCCACTTTTTTAAGCGAGTAAGAATGTCCTATGTCTTTTATTGTTAATTATGTGGTGCATGATCGATCGTAGATAAGTATTAAGCCGCCATCTTGTCCCAGGTTCAGGTCCGCGACCGATTCCACGTGCAGCTACCGGTGTGGTGCAACGTCTACATCGTGTGCCACTACGCCGTCGTCCTGTATGGCTTCATGGAGCTGGCTTCTAAGCATATGGTTAGTACAAATTATTATTATATTGTTAGGTCACGCCTCACAGTCACTGACAAGCCGGTGTCCACTTGTGGACCATATCGCCTTAGTAATAAGGTCGACAGGTGGTACATCGGCTTGTCGTACATATTTCAAATCCATAATCTGATATCGCGGGCGCGCTATCGCCAAGTATTAGCGGCCTACTATCTTTTCTCGAAGCATTTTGCTGCTTTTTAATGCCCTATGGGGCCATTGCATGCCCATTTTCGTTTGTAATAAAGCTAGCGGTCTGAAATTTTGTGGCAGAAAAGTCGTTAGCGGCATAAGCTAATGTTTTAAATTTCATAAAAATCAAGTGCATAGTTTAGGTGATATAAGGCGGCAAAAAACGCGATTTTGAAAGATAAAAATGGAGGTAGGGAGTATAAGCATACTTCTAGCAGACTTAGAAATTGAAATTGCTCGGCTTTTTATTAGGCTAGGTTATTATATATTATATAGCTACATATAAAGGGAAAATATAAGAAAAAAAAATTCTTCGCAAAAAATTATGAGATGTCGTAGAGACCAAGTGAAATTCAAGATAGTCCATTTAGTTAGTTAATTTATATATAGAAAACTTAACCATACCTGTGAAAAGTATGCAAAATGGTCAACAACCTTCGAAATTAACGTACGGAAAACCCGCATTGTACCATTATTGAATTATTATTGCCATAGTTTTGCCAAATTTTTATGAGTAACTAATTAATGGCAGGTTTCAATAACCTATCTAAAAACGTCGTCATTCAATAATTTACCGGTTTTTTGGTAGATAGGTTATTGAAACGGGCCGTAAATGAATTTTGTTCATTGTTTTAAACACTTACGGATTGTTTCGACCGTGTGACCGAGTGAAACCAGCCACTATCGAATGAATACCTGCAGTTCTACCTTTCATGAAAGGAGTCACTGATAAAGTTGGATATATTCTAAGGAAAGCTACTATAAGACATATTTCAAGCCACCAAAAAGATAAGTCAATTTTTACTACCAGTAAAATGTAACATTCCCCTTCAAAATGCACAAGCTCGGCTGTGACTCCTATTAAGGGCAAACTAAACGATCCATGAAAACACGCGTAAAGGAACACATCGCAGATGTTAAACACCATCGCAACAATAAATCTACAATTTGCGAACACACACAGGATCAACCTCGCCATTACATAAGACTTGATAAGCCACAAGTATTGGTAAAGGAACACCGTTATCGCCCAAGAATGAAACGCGAGTCTATAGAAATTAAAAAGGACCCTAATTTTAACTGAGAAGATGGCTGGGTGCTGCCGTCTAGTTGGGATCTAATAATACATAAAATAAAATTTAATTAAAAAACAACGCGGCTCCAAGATACTGTTAGTATGTTTTGCGAGGATCGGAACACAAATAATAATTGAAGAATCTTTGGGTAGTTTGAACAACTTCAACAAATAGGACAACTGCCACCTCAGTCCTCCCGTGACCACGGCTGCTGGGAAGTAGCCGAAACGTCGGGAAAAGAAAAGTGCAGCGTGACATAATCCGTACTGCCCGTTTCAATAACCTATCTACCAATAACTATCTGTTAAAAACGTTGTCATTCAATCATTTATCGGTTTTTTTGCGATACAAATCTGACTTTTCTAACAAATAGTTATCGGTAGATAGGTTATTAAAACGGGCCGTAAATGTTTTAAACAAAGAGTAGGCATCTGCTATTCCTAGATAACATAAAAAAGTTTACCGTTCCAAAACGAACGTAGAAGCTATATGAATGATTTTATTTATGTCAGACAGCAGTCAGAAAACTACATCTAGAATTATATCTTCTATTAAAATTACTATTTTTTTTTGTCGAAGCGAATCAGTGGGTTAGGTGCTGCCGTGGAACAAACATACATAGATTGCCAAAATCATTACCCTTCCTTTTGCCTTCGTTCATCACACAACACATAAACAAAACAAATACAATAATAATCTTAATTACATATGCCCTATAAAGCAATGGAGGTTTTATTGGTCCATGATAAAGCATATATGTTGCGTGATGCAAAAAATAAACCCCAGCTCAGCATTTTGCTGCGAGCAAACTGCACTCTGCCGGGACCAATATGTGACATCACAATTCACAACACAACTATTTTATAATAAATATTATAGCCCAACAATTATTATATATATAATATATACTTAGTTTTGAATCTCGAAGCAAAAGTTTTCAAAAGAAACATTTCAAAGAGAGGTTATGAACGTGGTTATGGTGACTTTATATCAGAAAATGTTTTCACAGAATATTTGAAATTTTCTCAACAATAAATCGTTTCTATTTCTCCAGCTGCACCAGTAAATATAAGTTCCTCTTTAAACAAACTTTTGCAGTACAATAAAATTCGCGTTTCACGTCGAAAGCGATAAAATAATCATGCCTTTACATTAACCACGTATTCTTCGATATAAAACGTATATGTTATGAAAAGTGAAATTTATTTATTTTATGAGTATAAACTTAATTTTCGATAATATATGTCTGCTATTACCTTCCATTGTAAAAAAAGCTTAACGTTCTAAGCTTTTGTCACATTGAAACCAGTACCGTTTTGCTCGGAGCTCTAGTAGATTTAAAAATAAAAAGAATCACAAAAATATTCGACCAGGGTTCGGACACACCACGTTCCAAACAACGAAAAAACTACACAATATATACATACCAAACTATCAATCGGACTGCCATTATAGAGTCAAAATTATGGATATATTTTTTCTCACAACGCAGCGCAGTTTCCCAGAGTTAGATCGACTGGAATTTGTGGAAACACTTGCAGCCGTTTCTGAGTTTAAGTTTATATATTATATACTAGATTAGCTCCTTTAAAGTATAAAATACCTAGATAATAAGACGCAGCAAAATATAAACAACTAGATGTTTCCCGCGACTTTCTTACTCGCAAAAAAAATCTCACAGAAACCAAAAATTTTTCCGCGTAAAAAGTAGCCTGTGCTTTTCCGTGGTCTACTCTATATCTGTGCCAAGTGCTCGGTGTTTCAGAGGCTGTTCAATGCGAACAAACAAATGAATATTTCCTATTTATAACATTAGTGTAGATAAATAAGGATGAATAAATTTCGAGACCAATTTAAATTAATATTTTACTAATTAAATAACGCATTGCAGATGTTACGAAATTCATTGTTAAACATCAAGCAAGACTCGTAAGTCGTGAAGTATCTTTGAAAACTCTTGAAAGCTGTTTTCAGTTCGACAACATCGTCAGACGCCAAACGGCAACTCCGTAAACCAAAAAGCGTTTTTAAATCGCTAACAGAATTGTCAATCTATATAATAAATATAGAACTTTCGTTTAAAGCGTTCAAATATTGAATATAAACGATTTAAGCGGGTACCTTTTCCTCGGGAAGGTTTTATATTGGTACTTCGGGTTAAAACTTAAAGCGAGATTTCGATTCGTTTATTTTGTGTTATCGTTAAGATACTTGTTTTACGGATTATAATCGGATTATAATGGGTGAACAAAAATTCTCTAAAGTTAGGTGAAGGTAGGTGCGGGTGAATTTTCCTCAATTTACTATTCTGTTTAGAAATAAATTGAGGTAAAATTTTAAATAACAATGTCAACTAATCTAAATGTCCTTCGGAATGACATTATATACATACATAGGACGATTTTTATGTTTATTATGCTTGGCGAAAATTAATATATGAATATGTTATAATACTGAGCCAGACAATCGTAAAATTATTGAATCCATACGGTTATATTTAGTATTTCGAATACCTAGTGCTCCCTGTATAAGCATTTATATTAGGTTTAGGATTCATTTCTATTCTCAAAGAAAAAGTGCTTTCATAAAGTATATAAATATATAATTTATGAAAGAACTTTTTCTTTGAGAATAGAAATGAATCCTAAACATAATTTATTTTGACATTCAAAGGTCGAGGTATAAATTCCTAAGGGTAAAGCTTTTCAGGAGATGATAGGTCATATATCATCATTTATGCCTTCTCGTCTTCGATTTGTAAGTTTCATTTAAGCTGATTTTTCAAAGTAGGGCTAATCTCTCGCTAAGCTTGAAAAGTTTTCTACCATATCTTAGCTAAATTCAGGTTTAGCTAAGATAGGTTCAGGCCTTTAGCCAAGTTGCTATCGCTAATTACGACAACGAAGTTCGAAAACAACACTGTATGGGATTTGACATAAGCATCGCTATGTCTTGGGGAACCTTATGTCCTACTTTTTTAGCGAAACTGTTTATTTGAATCACAATTATGTGAAATAACACTTAAAGTGTGCCTCTGAATCTAAGCGTCGCCGCAAATATATAGCCTTACCGAAAAGACTTTTTTCAATAGATTCTTTCCTTTCTTGGGTCCATATCTGTACACAAAAATCAGCAAAATTATAAACCTACACAATGTAAACATTAAAGAGGGAAAATAGGAATTATAAAATTATTTACATAAACTAGACTATAACGAAACTGAACACTCAACACAACTACTCAATGTCTCTCTCTGATCTCATTCTGTCTCTCACATACACTCACATACATACACTCACAGATATACCACACAAGGAGGCTCTATGACACTCTGTCATGTCTGTATTGTATTATTCCATGTACTGTTTGAAATGTTTTGTTTTATAAAATACTAGCTTTTACCCGCAGCTTCGTCCACGTGGAATAGTATTCTTGGAGAAAAACTTCTTCAGCAAATAACTCTACACACTGCTTACTTCTGTATACAATATTGAAAATGTTTTTTTTACTCCGTCTGTATTGTATTATTCCATGTACTGTTTGAAATGTTTTGTTTTATAAAATACTAGCTTTTACCCGCAGCTTCGTCCACGTGGAATAGTATTCTTGGAGAAAAACTTCTTCAGCAAATAACTCTACACACTGCTTACTTCTGTATACAATATTGAAAATGTTTTTTTGAGGTTTCGTACCCAATGGGTAAAAACGGGACCTTATCACCTCGACGCGGTGTGCGAGACCGCTTCATATAATCATCCTTTCCTCCATGATATATATAAGGTCTAGAAAAATCAATTACGGATATTTCGGGCACATGATTTACTGCTTATGTGAAGACGTTTAGGCTGAAAAATAATTGTCCTACTGGAAAAAAATATTATTTCTTTATATGGACGAGTTTGCGTTTAGCGGAGAGTCACCCATACATGAGATGATTTTTTACTTTGAGTATTATTTTTTAAACGTTTTTACACAGGCAGTGAATCATGTCCCCGAAGTATCCGTAATTGATTTTCGGAGACGTTATATTAAAAGGAGGAGTATTATATGTGTATTTGATAAAATGAATATGGTGGAAAAATTTAAGATACGTAATTATAGTATAATTAATCGTTAAATTTACCATTCAAATGTTATTTGACCTTCCAACTAAACTAATCAACTACCTCCATGGACAATTCTTAATTACTGCAGTACAAAATATTCGTGAGCCTCTTATACATACGTCTAGCGTTTTCGATAGCGCGATGAACAAGCGCGCTGCTGGTTGTAACAGCAATTTCCTGCATTTTAAATCTCTAATATCTTCGAAAATAATCATTTAAATTACATGCTATAAATGACCATATTGATCTATATTAAATATTAATTAGACAAGGATTAATGCTGTATGGCTTAAAATCGCTTCGTTAATAAGATATTATTTCTCGTAAACAGTAAAGGATGAAAAATGGTTATTGTGGGTTATCCCTAAGATATAGATATATACCATCGCGGTCTTTTTTGTAGACTTTTTAAGGTGTACTACAGTATTCTGTCCTACATTATTTGATCTATCTCGTAGGGTTCAGCCAGCGTTTCCAATGTAAGCGCAAAAAAAAGTGTTTATTCACGACATTATAAACCTCTAAAATTATCAGTGTTTATCTACTATATTATGTGTGTTATATACATAATATAAACCTTCCACTTGAATCACTCTATCTAATAAAAAAAACCTTATCAAAATTAGTTGCGTAGTTCTAAAGATCTTAGCACTATGTATGCTATGACAGACAGAAAAAGCTACTTTGTTTTATGCTATGTAGTGAAGTAAATGTAAAATTGTACATATTCTTATCTAGCTCAGACTCTGATGCTCAAGAAATTGTTTAGTTATGTAGTTAAGATATTCTTGTATTACTCTATATTATCGTGTCTTAGATAATACGAAATGTATGTTGTTAACTTAATAAATAAAAAATCCCATACATTTTTGATTTCGAACTTCGCTCATTTTTATCCGACTTCCAAAAAAGGACTTTGAGGTTTTACGTTTGGCTGTATATATATATATATATATATATATATATATTATATATGTATATATATATATATATATATATATATATATATATATATATATATATATATATATATATATATATATATATATATATATATGTATATATATATATATATGTATATATATATATATATATATATATATACACCGGCATAATTAGCGGAACATAAAATAAAGGTTTGATATCAGTATCATATAAGGTTGCTGGCTGGTTTATACGTCATTTAATTTAAAAAGTAATATTTCCAAATTAAGGAAACAACTGAACATCACATTTTATGCAATTGTTCTTGTGTCTTTCTACTGAGTTTGATTTAAATTTTCATTGAAATGCTGTTTTTTGTTAGTTTTTTTTTTTAACGGCGTATCTTTTTGGAGTTGGGGACTGAATTATTCCTGACTTAACTCCCACGGAGATTGCCAGAGCACTCGAAATGCGAAGAAATGGTCAAACCTACAGAGTGATATCCAGAGACTTCGTCGACCAGTTTCTACGATCCATCACAGTATCCAACGGTTCAGGGAAACCGGTACTTATGTGAGAAGAGTAGGACAAGGCAGAAAAAGACGCACTTCGAGTAGGGATGATCGTTTCATTCGGCTTCGTGTACGTAGGAACCCCCGTTTGACGGCCGTCCAAGCCCGACGTGAGTTAGAAGCAGTGCGGGGTGTAACCGTAAGTGAGCGTACGGTACGAAGAAGGTTCGAAGCCGGTTTGGGTTAATTTGTGCCTGCCAAGGCTCGAGGTAAATCATCGTAGAAACAGGTTAACTTTTTCTCAGGAACATCGACTTCGGAACGCGGACCAATGGAGTAAGGTATTGTTTAGTGATGAGTGCAGAATTCTCTTAAATCAAATTGACGGCAGGCAAAGAATATACAGACGCAAAGGAGAACGATACATTCAGACAAACTTTGAAACTACAGTTGCATACGGTGGTGGATCAATATCGGTTTGGGCGGGCATTTGTTTGGAAGCTCGCACAGACTTGGTAGTGATTGACAGAGGGAGTCTGACTGCAGACCACTATATCAAAGAAGTTTTAGAAGAAAATGTCGTACCGTTTGCCCCATATATCGGTGACGATTTTGTTTTTATGCAGGATAATGCTCGGCCGCATACCGCTCGGATAACTCAAGCTTATCTTAATGATATGATAACATCATCATCAGGCCGGCGACATCACCGGATATGATCCCAATAGAGCACGTTTGGGACTTACTGAAAAGAAAAGTTAAGTCCAGAATTCCAGCTCCTGCCAATGTGGGTGAACTGCAAATCTACGGTGATTTGCAGTTCACCCACGTTGCAGTTGAGGAATGGCGGAGACTATCCCAGGAGACCATCGATAACATCACTCTCAGTATGCCTAGACGGGTAGAAACTTTAATAAGAACACGTGGAGGAAATACGATTACTCCGCCGTCTGTGGAATGATTTTCAAAATATTTTTTTTTTATGTATTATAGGGTATAACCCCAAATTGGTCCTTTTGACATCAAAGTGGTGACCTGAAATTTATATCGACTTTTTCTGAAGTAATCCAAGCATATGCTACCAAAAAGTAAGATTTTGCACCAAGGTATATACCCTGAAGGCTGGATCCAAAAGTACTGAACAGAACTCCAGACTCCTTATAGATACATGTTTGGGGATTTCGGCAAGCATATGCCACTATGTTAATGTCAATTTCTTTGAAATTTTTCTATTGCCAAAATTATATTCGTGATCATTATCGTCACTATAGTATATTAATTAATGCTTACTGCTATTTTTGCCGCCGACTATAACAATAGATAATAATAATTATTTAATAATATAGTATCTAATCATTGTCATTGCTGGTGATTGTTTAGTAGGTCCGCAAATCGGCAATGCTTTTTTGGGGACATACCACGGCCTCTCAGAAAACTGGCATGAAATAACGCTTGAGTTTGTTTTGCCGAAAGAGTGAGAATAGCGGAGGCAATTTTGTATTTTAAATTTATTAAAATATGTTCATAATAACATAGTTCATAATAAGAAATGTAACTAAAAAGAGAAAAATTATTATTTTTTAACAAAAAATATAAACCGACTTCCAAAGTAAAAATGCACATAAAAGTATGAAATAAAACGTAGTTTCTAAATAATTCCCCTTTGAAATTCGGCTAAAACTTTAACTATTTCTCTACTCAATCTTCTTAATTTTGAAGTTGGTACCAAATTTAAATAAACTTAATTAAAAAGTTTGTTTATATTACGACGACTTCTGTGGCTCAGTGGTTAGCGCGTCGGCGCTTAACCATTAAAGGTGGTCGTGGAGTCTCAGAGACTCCGCGTCAACTTGAAATTTCGTGAATAAGTCACTTTCCTGAGTCTCCCCGAACCGAGCCTCTCAGTACCATTTCGGTTAGTGGCATGATTAGAAAACCCCTCAGTTGAAGATGAGATCACTGCGTTTCTTAAATGGCCTGCGATAAATCGGACCCCTTGGATGATATTGCTTTCTGTTTAGTGTCCGAAGTAATTTTTTTACAAGTTCAATAATGCGACCATGAATATATAGCTGCAGAAGATTATATCGTTGAAATGTAATCATCCAGTTTGCTTACAAATTTGAAAACCGTTGTGTAGCGATTGCCAATAATTACCTCATGTTTAGATCTTGTTATTTTTTTCCAAATAATATTTAGACTTCAATTTTTTTAAACATTTTTTTATAGGTAGTTTTTAATTCTGTTATTACCAATTTCTTTTAGTTTGCTCAGTTATATTACTAACATAATATTCCTATATGTGATCTCACGTCGTTAAAGACTAAATTGTGTCTTACAGTTAGTCAATTTGTAATAATATGTTAAATTAAATAAAAACTTCTTAAATTTGTACTAAATTTACTTCATTTAATCTTGTTTAATAAAATGAGAACCAATTTTTTTTCTTATTTCCAACGATTACGTTATATACTAACACAAAGCACAGGAGTCTCAGTGACTCCACGTCCAAAGATATGAAACAAAAACATCACGTCCACAATTAAAGATTAAGCTGGAGGTCGCGAGTTTGAATCCCGCCGATGGGACAAAAAGTTTTTCTGTGTTCCTGGGTATTGGATGTGTATTAAATACATGCATTATGTATAGTATAATAAAATCTTAAATATATTTCCTTTCCTATTTACTCTTTCATTTAACTTTTATAGAACTATAAATTAATCGTATTAATATCAAAAACTGATTTTTTGAGTTTGGACCAATCAACACGGGTTTGACGTTGGTTTGTCGTTGACCATTTTGCAGTTTTAACATATCAGGATTGGAGGATTGGATTGTATCTGTAATATTGCAGGATTTAATTAGCAAAATCGACAAAGTACTCATAATAAAACGCGCTTTTAACGACTGAACTAGAAAATTTCCCATGGGCAATACTAGTTCTAAATGTAAATGAACGTAGAACTGACGTAGATATTGCTAGCTCTTCTATTTTAATCTACAAGTTAATGCCTTCATTTTTAATATTAGACTAACGAAATGATGTTCGCTCTATAACTAAATTAGCCTTATATACTTTTTACCTAGCTTGACCTCACGACCAGTCCGTAAAAGTTCATCGGCTTCACACTGTCTATAAATCTCCAGTCTCAAAATAATTTTCTCTTGTTTCAGGGCATGACACCACTGACGGTCCTAGTTTTCGTATTTTACATCATCGCGTCTCTCACTATCATTGGCATGTTGTTCGACAACTCCAAATATGCCCCACTGCTGGAAGTTCTACGCTGCTCAGCCCTGGCCTTCTTGACAAGAACCCTTTCCACCATCAGTCCAGTAACAACCGCTTTACAAGTATTCTACGTCATCTCGGCTATGTTCTGGTCTCTACACACTGTAAATTTACTAGTGATTAAGAACAAAGTGGAGTAAACGCATTTATTTAGCTTTATACTTGTTGACTGCGAGCTAGGCTAGATTTGTTGTTTTATGTTGTTTCTATCTTTACGATGATGTCTGTTTTTTCATGCCGGTGAGCTTAGAAATATGAAAGGATTAAAACAGACATACAGGGGGTCGAAAAAGGCCACTTTAGGTGTTTCATATTATGTTTCATACATTTTTTTCCATACAAAAAAAGTGAAATTGTAAAATAGCTACATGATTCATCTAATTTCATCATATTAGAAAACATCAATTTGACAGTTTTCAATAGAAATGCGTGAAATGGAATGAATATGAAACACCTAAAGTGGCCTTTTTAGACGCCCAGGTATTTTTTTCGTGACTGTACATTTTCGTGAAGGATGTGCGTAATTGCTTTGAATATTATAATTAAGATTAATTCCGAAGTGCCAAATAATTAGGTTAATATTATAGTTAAATGTTTGTGACTTGTGGTGATTTTGTACTGTTTGGACAGACACTGTTTGTTACTGCCAAATATTGTAGTTTGAATGTAGATAATGTTTTGTAATATTCTACTTAAGTCCTTTTTTTTTGGGAGCTAAACTGAGATATGCATCTTGTTTGCACGGGTTTTATTATCTCAGCACTAACTCACTAAAAATAAATAGTCTGCAGGTAGAAATATTTGTAATAAATATATAAATCAAATTCTGACTTTTAATATAAACCTTGTAAGATCTGTTGAAAACTTTATCTGTACAGTGGACATCTGCAAATTACGATGTATTTTAAAAATCCAAAAATAAGGGTGATGATCAAATCTCTAGAAAGATACATTTTCCGTAATTCACAAAAGCCTCGAACTTGAAATATCTTTGAAAGGAAGAAGTTATAGAAATTCATCAACAAGTGGTTTTCACAGGCACGCGTTTATTAACAGAACTTCTAACTTCATTAAGAATGTGTTTGCTTCATAAATATATTCAAAAGCAATTTAACTAATACAAGAAGTTAGGGATTGACTTTCAGTATACAAAAGCAACAAATTGTTTGGGAATTAATTGTCAATTTTTTGCATCACAATCAAAATTAGTTTTGATCCCAAATTACTAAGATTAAGAATGTGGATATACAACATTAGTCGGTTCAACTCAAAACAAATACAATACAAATTAGTTTATTACCAGTATAAAATTTACTAAACATTTGGAACATTACCGTCCCCCAAACTAGGCGCTGCCTCTACGGGAAAGCTAAATTCCTGAATTAAGTTTATTCCTTTTAGCATTTTTCCATATTCCAATTGATACGAATTTCGCCTACCATACCATTTGACACTGCGTTATATTTATCCTTAATAAAAAAACAAGAATGTATAAAGTGAATATTAAGTATTATTATGAATATTCAGTGCGAATCTTCCTTGTGACACAAATTCTTACCGGAAACGTTAACAGAGAAATAAGGAAGGAATAACTTAACTATATCCATTATCTGCTGAATCTGAACTAGTTTACGATGCATATTTCAATTTGTATAGCCTCATTATTCATTTGATTTATGGTACCTACTGGTTTATGTGGCGTATAAAATGTACCATAAATTTGACTAAAGATAGTCAATATTATTATTAACAACTTATTTCGTTTTATTTTTATTTCAGTATATTCTGTATTTTATAGCTTAATACATAGGTAGTAATATTTTAATGATGGCACAGCAGGCAAATTTTATCAGACATTTACGGTTCATATAGAATGCGTCCTGCGCGATCAACGTCGCGAACTACACCCATAATATGTCCATTATTATGTCCATAATAATTTGATTAGTGTATCGTCAGACTAAAAGTTAGCAATAATGTGATGTAACATTTTGTACCTAACAATAATGTGTTCTGCGCATTTCTACATTATTTTCAATTTACCTTTTCTGGCTGTCACAAAAATTTTCAGGATAATTCGAATTCGTATCGGTCTGCTAAACACAATCAGGGACCGAAGATATCGTCAAAGGGCCCGAGTATCGAGTGACCGTAATAGTGACCCATCCTTCACAATGTAATATGCAAGCCAGCCTGAACCCTAACAACCTTGAGCAATCTAATTTTCTATCTACATTTTCATACATAACATCAAAATGTGCTAATATCCATTTTGGCGTACCTAGGGGCAGCCTGTTGAAAGAAGTTGCCATACAACTTTTACTATTTGACCTAACCACAAGGAAAATTCAACCTAAATAGACAAAAATTACAAAATATGCTTCACAAATTTTTGAAGGTTAAAAATCTTAGACGGCAACATCTGAAGTGATTTTATAATTGGCAACACTAAAAGCTCAATGTCAAATCTCAAATGTCACTTTTACTTAAGAAATCCTTCATTAACTTCCATCAAAACTTTGCCTTTATCTTTCACTAGCTGTACCGTACCCACTTCGTTAGGCTTTAAACATTAATTAAATAAACTTGTGATGACATTATGAGTATACTTCGGTTGGTACTGAGTGCTATGATTTATTTACTGACTGCCAAAACGAAAGTTATATTTTTACTGCATAATATGTATATGTATATATTTGCATACCAGTTTTGCTATAATTATTATAAAGTAAGTCAAATGTGTCCGTATTACATTTTGAAAAAAACAATTTTCACAAAGTCCGTTGCGTAAGGAGCCACTCGCGCAAGTTAATACGTCCTTATCTGTTTGATTATTCATCCAACGTTTACTTTTCCCTTTTACAGCAAATAATGCTGTAAAAGAGAAAATACTTACGGATGTTATGTTTGAAACACTTGAGATCATAAATTTACTTATTACCAATAAATATCTCGTAACGATTTTAATTTGAAAGTCTATTTTGTGGCTTAAATATAAAAGTGAGGTATTTATATTGTCGTTGATTTTTTTGGTACGCATAGGCTGTTTTTCCACTTACCGGCCCAGCATTGGGGCGGCCGGTGACATATTGCCATGTTGGAGTCATAGGCCGTGCCTTTCCCGTTCTGGTAAGTGAAAAAATATGCCTATATGTTCTGGTAAGTGAAAAAATATGAATAGATTCATACATTTTTGCTCCTCCGGCAGTCTGTTGTCAGCGCCGGCGCCGGGCCAGTGCCAGGCACCGGCCTGGCCAAGTGGATTTAAAACAGCCATTATCAAACTCCAAAACCTTCCTCTAGAAATCACTCATATACTTATCTGTCATCGTTAAGGCAGCGTAATCACGTTAATCACGTAAAAAACGTATTCGTTCGACCGTGTTTTCTCCAATTTGTTTTGCAAATCAATTACTGATTAGAGTTTTAATAACTGGACATGAATACCGAATGTAGAGAGGACTTAACACATGTTTTTTTAAAATTATGCATCACAGTAATAACACACAGGACTTCTTGTACTATTTCCACTTTAATATGCATCATCACAATAAAAATATTTACACTAATTAACTAATTAGCTATTCAATTTTATAGGTAGTAAATAACATAAAGATAGGTAAAAATATAGATTAAATAGGATTTATGGTTGAAGTTGAATGGTCAGAAATATCTATGGTTCTTCAGTTAAATAATAGTACCGGTCTGGGTAACCGAGCATCGCTCGGAACTCTAGTAGATTTAAAAAAAAATAAAAAGAATCACAAAAATATTATACCGGGGTTCGAACACACCACATTCCGAATTTCCAAACAACGAAAAAATTAACCAAAATGCCATATTTATATTGATATATTGTTGCATGACGAAAGAAGTAACCTAACCAAGAGCATGTCAGCACATGTCTAAGTAGCGTTCCGTAACTATAACCATGTAAAAGGTTTTTTTTTAATTACTTCAAACGTTACTGTTCGATTTCGTTTAAAATAATTTTCCTAAAGAGTATTTAGCATGATCTATCAGCATGAAAAATTATAAGTTTCTAAGTCTAATTTAGAAATATGGTTCATATTTTGGAGGCCGATTATTCGTAAATGGTTGACTTTATTAAAAAATCCGTGTGGTGTCGTGGGACACCGGATAGGAACGAAGTTCCTTATTATAAAAATATTAATTTTATGTTCTATTCGAGGTATAAAGAAAATAATAAAGACCCCTGCGCATCGCCCCTTATGGAACTTCGTTCCAAAAACATGTATAAACCTATGCCTTTATTTTAAAACATCTATTCAAAGATACCTCACACGATGGGGTAGGATAAAAAAATATTTTTCATCCCCACTTCACATGTATGGGGAGCCACCCCTAAAATATAAAATTATTGTTATTTTATGGTACTAAAATCGAAATCTATACACAACGTATAACTAAATCTCCACAATAGCGGTACTTCCGAAAGAAGCTGTACAAGTATACCTAAAACACTAAAAACTACAGATACTATCTACACCGATATTTTCAATACATTAAAGCCACGTTTTTAATGTCTTTTAGTAATCGTCGTTTTTCGAACATCGTCTCACGTCTGTCACCACCATAACAAAACTGATATTATTATTCTTGCTCATAACTTATTACCCATCGTTTTTTTGGATTACCCTTTTTGGTGACAAAAAATATGAATTATAGTGATTACTTTGGCCACTATTTCATTGCTGTCGACTATGGGTTAGCTATGCATCACCTTTGTGTTTGTTATTTACGGAAATGTGTCCGTGAATGCGACTTTATCATTGATCAGACATAACGAGCCTTAAGGGCACTTAAGTATACCAAAGAAACTTTAGTTACGGAACATTAACGTCGAAGCGTAATGGACTATTCCAAAACATGGTAATATATGTATGTTTTGGGATAGTCCATTGTATATAGCGACTTGTATACAATACGATGATATACTTACCTATTAGTTATTGGCTATTGCTCATATAGGTAACAGCCCCCCTGGAACAATTGCCGAAGGAGCGAGATAAGTATAATATGTCTATAGCCCGTAGCCGGTATTTAATTTTATATGCGCTAGAGCGGCTGTTGCCTATTACCTGTTACATAAAGCCTGTCCACATGTCTCCACACACGGCAAGAAGTATCCTCAATGTAAATCGGCGTATCGTCGCGGCGCGGTGCGTTGAAATAACGTGCAAATTCACTTCGCCGTTCCACGTGAAATTCCGGTAAATTTTGCGCCGTTTGCGGTGACGTTGTCGTGCCGTGAATAATGACGACGTGGTAATGCACTGCATGCCACGACGCGCGTCGACTGCTGCGTCACATTACTCAACCGGTTCAATAATGAAGTGATTTTAAATCGATTCATTACCTGTAATGAAAAGTAGATCCTGTACGATAATCGGAAACGCTCATCGTAATGGCTGAACCCTGGCGAACCAGCCAAAGCCTGCCCCAAGCGAAAATTGACTCAAAAAAAGTTACTCGTGATCGTTTGGTGGACTAGTGGCGGTATCGTTCACTACAGTTTTTCTTAAATCTGACCAGACGATTACGGCAGATGTCTATTGCCAGCAACTGCAAATCATGATGGAAAAGCTAGCTGCTAAACAACCGAGGCTGGTCATTCGCTCTAGGCCACTGCTGCTTCAGGACAACGCTAGACCACACACTGCACAACAGACGGCTACCAAATTTGAGAAGCTTCAATTGGTTGGATGTCTATGACATCCACCGTGCTCCCTGGACCTTGCTCAAATAGATTACCATTTTTTCGAAATTTGGATGAACTTCTCGCAAGGGAAAAAATTCAACTCCGATGGGGCAGACCAAAGCGCCTTCAAAGATTTTATTGATTCCTGTTCGAATAGTTTTTTTAGTAAAGGAATCAATGAACTACCTATGAGATGGCAAAAGTGTATGTTTAAAAAAATCGACTTTATGTTCCTCCTTTACTAAACGCCAAATTTATATGTAATGACCTGATATTAAAACCTATTTAATGACTGGTCTGCAATTTTCTTCATAAAGATTCCGACTCTACGGTATAATGTATAAATATAAAAACTTCTTGCAATATGAGAAAATAGTGAAATGAAATGAAATTTAAAAAAGTATTTCCAAATGAAACGGACCAAGCCTTTATCGAAAAGTCAACAGAAAAAGCTACCACCAGTGATATCGGCTATGCATCGGAATGAGAAATCTTCCACTTTTGAGATGATGATGAAGACTTTCCATAAATGAGATGACGAGTCTGGAATTCTCGAAGAGGCTTATGTAAGGTCACGCTTACATTTTATTGGGCTATTTATTACCTCAAATAAAACCTATTTGATATCTACTTCGGTACTCATGGGCAAAAAACATTAAATAGTTTTGTGAAAAACTTTGCTTTGAAAAACCATGAGAGTAAAGTCGTACCACTTTTCTTTAAATCGAATATTAAAATTGTTCAATTGTTTCAAAAAAAGGGCAATTACAATTATAGTCTGAAACGAAGTCCTCCTTCGAAAATGTATGTTTAAAATATGAAGATTTTAATGCTCTGAATCTGTCCCTGTTGGCTGTTGATCATTTTTAATATATAATAATTTGATGGAGCCGGCTGCACGCACGAAAAAACATGACTCATGCGTTACCTGTTACCAGCGTTACCTCGCTAAATATGACGCATTGCCGTTAGCTCAGCTAGCCGCGCTTTAGGTATGTGAGCGGTGGGACGGAGAGGCGGGGGCGCTTGATGTTATTACTCAGTTCGGCGCCGGACTTCGCGGCGGCAACACGCCTACCTAAGGTGCGGCCAATTAGTTCCGCGCGCACTATAAACATGACGTCACGTTCAACTATCGTCAGTAAACCGACTTTACAGACAACCGATTTTTTTATCACATCTACATTTTGTGATATTATGATTTGTATTTCCAAAATATCACAAATTAATGGTTTTTCAATTCTTCCTATATCGTTAAATATCCATATTTTAATTCGTTTTATGCATTAAAATCATAAGCAGTCTCTATAGATACATAATAAATTTTTGGCGAGTCGTTAGAGAAAGAAGGAAATTGTCTAAAGAGATTTTTATTGTTGTACTTAAATGCGCTTGAGTATTCGCTGTTACTTTACAACAGTTAAATGAAAACTTGCCTTTCAATTGTTTAAAATGTTTATTTCAATGGTTCTTTATTTCTAAATATTTTTGGAAGTTGTGCACTAAGTTCATAATTATCATACATTTTTGTTTAGGATTTTGGGTGTAGTCTACGTATTTTATATTATGAGAGAAAATAAATTTGTATGGAAATCGATGGAACTGATGAAAAGAAATGAGCTTTATTTTAAAAATATATATGCTGTATATATTTGATTATTAAATTCCTGTGCTTCAACACCTACTATTGTTGAAAACATAAAGGAGAGAATATTAGTTTTTTGCAGACTAGTGTTATTAGATGCTTAGTATCAATAATAGTAATTTCGCTTTCCTTTTCAGCAAATCAGTGTTATTTCTTGTAAATAATATGACCCTAATAATATATCGTACTAAATGGTCAACCTCCTTCTTTAAGTCGATATGAAGTAACTACGTATAGCTAATACTATAAAACTTGTCGATTTACTCGCATAGGTTTTTAGAACTAACACAAAGTAAGTATTTTTACGAGACGATATAAAAATAGAGAAACTCGCTTGACATAGATCCGAACTTGTTAACCTCAGATTGTTTAGAAGCGAAGAACAATAAACAAATGTACCTTTACTAAAAATAATACGAGCTTTTGTTTTAAAATGAAAAGAAGGTAGGTATTATGATTATATAATAACCCCCTTACTAATAAAAATATTATTTACACAACTGAGTATCTATTCAATTATCGATAAGAAACTTGTTAAGATTCTTTGTCTGTCATGTGACTTTTCCAACGTATCAGACAAAGACAATTAATTGTGTAAATGTTTTTGTTGTGATGATGCATAACTTAAAAAAAAACCAAGGGGTGAACATAATTAATCACCATCATCACCGACCACTAAAGTGGGTCTCAGAACCCCAATTCTCGTAATTAACTTACACTTTCATTTTACTTTTATTGAATTATGATATTAATGAATCGCCTTGATATCATAAGCTGATTTTTGATGTTTGAACCAATAAAACGGATTCGACGTTGGTTTAGATGTTTATGAGAATACCATTTTGCAGTTTCCACATATCGGGACTGGATCGTAACTATATTATTGCAGAATTTAATTAACAGAATCAACCATGTCTCTGCCCGATTGTTTTAAATGAAGTGATTGTTTCAGTCAAATAAAAAAACAGTCGAATTAAAGTTAGTAGTTTAATACGAAATAAATTAAAAATATATAAATATAAAAAAAAGCGTATAGGTATACGCTTCATTTCTTACACAAACATAATTAGGTTCTACTTTTGGAACATAGCTCGGACCCTTTCTAAGAAATGTGGCATAATAATTTATTAAAATGATCCTTACCCTTTACCCTTTTCAAAGTTTAAGGGTCTCAATATAAGAGGTCCATTAAATGTGATTCATACTAACGGACAGTTGAGTGTTGAGTTGGACACTTAGACAGTTCTCCACACGTCGTATTCCTTCAATAAGAAAGTAGATAATAAAATATATTTAAAGTAAATAGAAACAAAGTTTACAACTTTACAAATTGTGCGCTCATAATACCTATATATGTGAAAGTCTTTAAAGTTAAGTTAGGCATAGGCTACATTTTCTTTCAAAAAGCTTTACAGTCATGAAAGAAATAACCTGTAGAACAAGGCTCAAGTCACAATGACGCATTTTCATCTCGGTTTTTCCTATATTATAAATATATTTATGTCTTTTAAAAGAGCAATTATCAATATTTTGCTCAAAGATGGCCCCGTGCGAGTTTTTTATACGCCGGTTCTTCTCGGCGGGTTAGGGTTTAACCGCTGGTAGCTTTTTCTGTTGACTTATAAGTTTTTAAAGTAACTAAAACATTTACTTGATGCATCCGGAGTCATCTATTATAGTGAAAACTGAAAGCTATCCCTAACGTGATTTGCTTCAAAAGCTTTGAAGCAAATCACGTTAGGGTCACGTTGGTCTAGTCTACTAGTCAAAAAAAAATGTATGGGATTTCGAACTTCGCCGTGGAAATTATCGATTGCATCTTGACTAAAGGCCCTGACTACTACTGGCTTAGAAATTAAGCTAGTTTTGTCTACGCCAAGCCAGAAGCTTTGTGCTAGCTTACTATCCTGGCTTCTAAAAACTAGCCTCATGTAACCCGAGCATTATGAGCGCCTGAAGTTTTATCAACACACGGACACTTACATAATATCAAATACATTAGTTCTAATAAGTCCTCTACTACTATTATTAATGTAAAAGTTTGTGAGGGTGGATGGATGGATGGATAGATGGATAGATGGATGGATGGATGGATGAATGTTTGTTAATCTTTTACGAAAAAACTACTGAACGGATGTTGATGAAATTTCGTTTGTTAGTAGATTTGCTCTGGATTAACACACAATTTATGCTACTTTTAATTCCGAAAAGTACAGTATGCTCTTGGGATACTGTTAAACGCGGGCGAAACCGCGGGCTAAATCTAGTTAAGATATAAAACTCCTGCTCTCAACTCCATATTTTCGAAGCTGCGTTACCAGGAGCAAATAAGTTTGGAAGAGTCGGAGGAGAAGCTAAGTGACAAATTTTCCTTAAAAATTCATCACCCTCTTGACTAAAAGTGATGGGTACTGGCGGTAGGCGGTAGCTGAATACTGATTAATACAGAAGACAGAAAAATTTATCCACGTAAACGAAATTCAGGACTAAGAGCGGTAAATATTAATACGGACACCTTTTGCCCTTTGTTAAACGAGTCCCCTAAAGCTGTGCGTGACATACTTACAAAAAAGCACCCAAATTCACAAAATTAGGTATTTTTGACAAATTAATAAGGGAGTACCTTTAATTAACTAACATTTTCTGTTCCCAAAAGGTTTCTTAATATGTAAGCTGATTTGAGTCGCCAGTATTTTAATCAATATATTAATTTATAATATTTTGTGCTTAAAACATCTTCAAAAATGTTGCTTCGGCATGAGTGCGGGTAAATACCACGGCCCGACAGAAAATCGGCGTAAAATAACGCTTGCGTTATGTTTTGCCGAGTGAGTGAAGTAACCGGCAGGCCCAAGGGGGTTTGGGGATTTAAAGTACTGGGAACGCAAGTCGCAACACCGGAGGAGTTACAAGTGTACTCCTCTGGTGTTCCGAGTGTTCATGGGCGGAGGTAATTACTTACCATCAGGTGATCCATCTGCTCGTTTCCTGGCTCATTTCATAAAAAAATATGCCTATCTAAAAATTTATTCTAAACAAAACGAAAAAAGGATTTAGCGTATATATACTAGGAATATAATATTAAGAAGGTAGGTATTGTTGATCTATAATACAAAATATTACTGTTTTGTAAAAATGTTATAAATTTGAGATATAAGATTACTAATTATTTATTTAACAATACTTTAAAAATTGATTTTTAAAAAACTATTTAAAAAAACATAAATTGATGTGCTCCTTAGAAACTTTTGACCCAAAAGCCCGATTAGCTAAACGAGGCAAAACTGCTGAAAAATTAACACGCAAAGACTTAGCTTTAAGCCTGAACTAAATAATATAAAATAACACATAGGCTAATTTTAACACCATAGAACACGTGGCTTCCGTAGAACTGATTCCGTAGAATAATTTTTACTCGAAAAAATCACTGACATATTCTACTTATTTATTTCATTCTACCTCAGTTTTAATGTGTTATTTAACTACACCGCTCCGTGTCGGCCAACGTTGTCCGCAGTCGAAGTCGAATGATGTGCTAAATAACACGACAGAGAAGGCTGTAAATTGAAATACTACCACTATGATATTATAATATTATAAGTGGTTGTAATTCACGCGAATTATCAGCGGACTTTCAGTTCCTCTCCCGCTTTCATCGCGGTCGCATGTCGACTTCAACGTTGTGAAATTCAGTTTCGTACACTATACTTTGTGGTTCGTGGATTACTTCGATCTTAATATAGTGTAATTAATTAAAAGAATACTCTTCCCCGATTAGGCAGTAAAAGTTTTTGTTTCACAGGACGTAAATTACTTTAAAGTGATAGCTAAAAGTTGGACATTCTTTGGCAAGTAAGTTGATTCATTTGTTGTCTTGAAGTTGATATTATCTATAGAACTAGAAATAGATATTAATATTATATATAATATTATTTATTTTTTATTTTTTAATGATATCAAAGATTCAGCTGTAAAAAGATAATAGTATTAAATAACTATTTAACACTTGCTACTTGCGACACAATTTCGTGTAAATAATACAAGAATCCCAGGTAAAAAGATTTTTTTATTTTATTCAAACCTTTGTAATAAATAAATAAAAGCCACGTTTTTTTTAAGTGATTAGTTTTACAATACTAATTTATTTTATTTTGTTGCAAGAATTCACAGTTATTCAATCAGTTAAAAAATTTATCGTCCGTATTTTCATATCACTTTCAATTTTAGGTAATGTTCCATTTGGGTTTGTTACATGCCAAACTTTTAAATAATACTTATGTGAAAAACTCTATAATTAAGTATAATAATATATTATACTACGGGCCCTTTTCACATTCTTCTAATAGTGTCAGATAGCTTAATTGGGAGTTTTATGGCTGCTTAATTTACAGACACAGCGACAGAGACCAAAGATGCCAATAAGCTATCTGGCACGTATGAGAAGATTGTGAAACAGGCCCTCAGTGTGTAAGGAGACAAGGGTGAGGGTCTGTAAGCCACAAATTTAGTTGCAAAATTAAGTTCGTGAATCGTTAATTACGTCCATCACAGCAACCGCGAGTACCTTGTGGCCTGAAGGGCTAAAGGCCTTTAAGTAGAGACAAGGAAATCTTTATCTAGAGTTATTTTACCTTGGAATTTCCTTTCTTGGACGAGAGTGACCCTTATGTCGTCGGCATAAGTCCTGTCAGAAGGAAATAATAATTCTGAGCCGGCTGTACTAGATGTTGACGACTTTGTTTGCACTGATCATCTTTTTTATCTCGCGGGAGCCCTACAATTTCCAAATTATGTTCAAAATCTAATCAGTAGATGTTGAGTGAAAAATACTCAAACATCTATAAATCTATGCTTGTGAGCATACTTTCACATTTATTGTAGAATGATACTTGTAGAATGATATCGTGGAAATTCGACTTTTTCTTTTGAAATTCGACGTTTTTCTTCACACATATTTTAGAGCTTTTGTATAGAAAATATGCATTGTTCAGAATGCAGATGCCACAAGAGATTTCCATATAAAAACTTGAAACGGAAAGTATATCAGAAATGATTTAATTAAAAGTTTTACTTTGCAAATATCATGCACCACAGCTAACAGATGCTTTGCATCTGGAATTAAGAAATGCGCATTTTATACAACTTCATTATTATACGTCTTATACTTATATTATATTCATTATCTTATAATTTAAAAGAGACAATCTTGTATATATAATCGGTTTCTCGAAATTGGCTGTAAGTATTACCATGAAATTTAGTATGCAGGGAGTTGGGGGAGAATAATCAATCTAGCCATGTCTAATCCCAGAAACTGCGCATTTTTAAGCTATACCTAAATGTTTTTTCATTCGTCGTGCAACAATATACAAAATTTCGACTCTGTTATGCCAGTCCGATTGGCAGTTTGGTATCAGTAGACTGGCCGTATGTATAATTTTGCTTTCTTTGAAAATCCGAAATGTGGTGGGTTCGAATCCCGGTCAAATAAATATTTTTGTGATTATTTTTTTTTATCAGAACTCCGACTGAAGCTCGGTTACCCAGGTACTTATACTTATAGAGCGCTCCGTGGCTTAGTGGGTAGACCATTTGATTCACACTCGAGCGAGTGCAAGTTCGATTCCCACGTTGTGGCGTGTACCAATGAGACTTTTTCAGGTCTCAAATAGACACGCTCTAACGGTGAAGGAAAATATCGTGAGGAAACCCGCACATGGTTGGCCTCAGAGGTATTGACCAGTCATTCCTCTCGACTAGGCTGACTGTGTTGTGAGAATGCCCTGTGTCCTTGGGCAACCATACGACATTTGAAACCGTCTGTCCCAAGCACTACAGTATTTGAGACTGCTCGGAGTATGTGTGTGTGAATCTATATATTAAATACGTGAAGCGAAAATTTCAAGTACAGTTTTACGAGAATTGTGCATACGGATGAGAGTGAAATTTGGCACGATTAAAGTTTATGCTGAGGAAGGCATGCGAAAAGCTTAAATTTCTTAAAATAATGCTTAGAAATCAAAGATTTCAAAACTCAAGATGACGAGGCTATGACGTACACTTGACAGAACAAATCTTCATACAGTAAAACGTTACGCCATCTTGGTTTTTACCATACTTCAAATGTCAGCCATATTGTTTTCACCATACTTCAAATTTCAAAATGTCCCCAAAAATATAAATATTGGGGCCATTTAACTGGAGACACTTTTTGCCTCAACATGCCTCGTCTATAATATATCCGTCTATGTTAGTAGTACATTAAATTAATGAAAATATCAGCAACACTCACTACCATGGATTTGGTTCACACATAGTTACACACACGCAGTGTATTCATAAGTGTCAATCCCTAGAGGAGTTTTGACGTTCGGTTTCATCGTGAAAAACATGACTGAAATTTTGTTTTTCGTAATTGTAATGGAACTGGACTGATATTCTTTTAGTTATTACATGAATTATAGTTTATAATTATTATCGCTACCTCGGTGTGAGCTAACCAACCGAGCGTTTGATATAATTATATTACACGTTGAAGTCTGTCAAACTGTCACAACATTTTTTTTCTTTTTTCTATCTAAGAGGCAAAATATAAATAAGAAGGTATATGTTTCAATATAAAAATAATATAGCTTTCTCTCACATTATCGCGCGATAAGCGACATCGTATGACATAACATGAAAACGCACTAATACGTAAGGAAATATCACGTTTTCACGATTTTGGACCTATTTTAAGGCCATCCTCACGGTCCAGTCTGTAAATCCAGCAGCCCGTCAATAATTTGCTTATCTCTTTTCATGTGTTATCTGTAAATAGTAGGTACTTAGTAGATATCCAGGCGGATTTACCAAAAGGCTGAGAAGGGTGAAGCCTAGGGCGGAAAGCTTTAGGGGTCTAGCCCAAACATTTTTTGACTTACAGAAATATATTATAAAAAAGCATTATTATTTGCATACAAAAATTATTCTCGAAAATAAATATATATATATATATATATATATATATATATATATATATATATATATATATATATATATATATATATATATATATATATATATATATATATATATATATATATAACTATAAACTATACTGTAAACTATACTTTTGCGGTATAATACAATATGATATGAATAAGTTGCTTTGTTGTTGTTGCAAGTTGGTTTTTTTATTGCTAGTTAGTTTATTTCAGTTAGCCAAAAGTCTATATATAGTGTAGACGTATCTGTGTTAAGCATCTCTCATATGTAATACGTATCTGTGTTAAGCATCTCTCATATGTAATACGTATCTGTGTTAAGCATTTCTCTCATTTGTACCAATAAAGGAGAATATAACAATTGTGGCTGTATTTGGCCCAAGTTGGCACTGTTTTCACCAAACTGACCTGATGATGGAATCCATGAGGAATCGACGGAAGTCCTCGAAATTTATATGGAGACCTATGGTGATTTCGAACTTTTCTGAAGTAGTCTAAGCATATGCTACCAAAAAGTAAGATTTTGCACCAAGGTATACCCAGGATCCAAAAGTACTAAACAGAACTGTCCTGTCCTCTTATATATAAAAATTTGGGGATTTCAGCGTTGTTTAAAAAACTGCAATCATGTGCCACTTACTGCTACATTTTTTTCGTCGACTTTTATAAAGATAATAATAATTATTTAATAATATTGTATCTAATCAATATCATCACTGGTGATTATTTAGTAGGTCCACAGATCGGTTATGTTTAATTGGGGAAATACCACAGCCTCTCAGAAAACTAGCATAAAAGAACGCTTGAATTTTGCCGAGAGAGTGAGAATAGCGGAGGCTTTTTTTTATTTATAACTTTCTTAAAATGTGTTTATAATAATTATTTAATAAATATAACTAAAAAAACTTCCAAACCACCGAACCATTTCTCTACTCAATCTTCATAATTTGAAGTCGGTACCAGCCCGGAAACATCCTGATATGACAATATTTTACTTGATTATTATTACTATTTTACAAAACAAACGTTGAAGTTGGCTGGTACCGACTTCAAAATTATAAATATTGAGTAGAAAAATTGAGTTAAAAATTATTAAAATTTTGGTCGAATTTAAAAGGGGAATTATTTAGGAAATAAGTTTTATCTCATACTTACTCGTATATCACACTCATAAGTCGGTTTTAATTTTTTGTTTCAAAATAATAATTCTTTCTCTTTCATTCCTTCCTTATTCCTTTAACAACCTTATTTTGTGAGACACATAACTATTTTCTGCGTCGATTTTAGTGATTCTTCCATGTTTATTCTTCTTCCAAGCAAAATTGTATCTAACGCATGGCATTATTCTGAAAGTTATTAATCTGAGGCAGTCTGTCTTATGTTGTTTTTATTAATTTAAAGTACTATTTAAACATTTTTATTTAAAAAAATTAACAGATACTCCCTTTCCATATTATGAACTTTAACTGTGCCAAATTTTATACTTTTCCGTTCGCATAGTGTTCTTAAAAAGGAGTACAAAGTTTTTGCTTCACGTATTAATTACGATACTATATTAATTACGATATCATACGATTCTGTACGTAGATGTAAATAATAAGTCTTTACCTATGAAATTGCCGTTCTGCAGTACTGGCCATTTCAAATCAAAATAATTTTTGTTTGGCTAAGAATTTTAATTTCAAATTAATTTTATTTTAAAAACATGGAATTATTTTTCCAAAAGTAGTCATTTGTTTATTGATTAGTGTTACATTTTCATCGCATTTCAGTCTTTTTCGTCATCATGGATACGTTAAAAATTCGAGTAATTATTGAATATGAGTACCGTCGTGGCAGAAACGCGGCACAAGCGGCACGCAACATCAACGACGTTCACGGAGCTAACACTACAAACCAACGCACCACCTGTTATTGGTTTGCTCGCTTCCGTTCTGGAAATTTCGACCTGAAAAATGAACCTCGCGGTCGTCCGAAGACTTTGGTCAACAATGACGAATTAAAGGTGATTGTGGAAGCTGACGATACACAATCTACGGCTGAATTAGCAGCAGCTTTCGACGTTAGCGTCAAAACAATATTGGTCCATTTGCGTCAAATTGGTAAAAAAGCTTGACAAATGGGTGCCCCACGAACTCAATGATCGCCAGCGCGAAGTACGATTTTAAATATAACAACGATTCAATGTAAGCCATCGTTTTATTATAATTTATAACTCAGATTAATAACTATAAATAGCAAAGATACCCAGCTATTAGCAGGAGAAGAATGCTATATGGGAAGAAAGAGATGTCTAATAATAAAAATTAGAAACCCACATCTCACCTTTGTTGAAGCTTTCCCTACACAAATGACATTTACGAGTATATTATATTAATTTAAGATGTAACTTATTTACATTGCAATAAAGTCGTAATTAGTACGTGGTACTAGAAAAAGCTCCAAAATCACAAGTTCAAAAACCTATTGACTTTAGTATTCCTTCCAAGAGTTCCAAGTATGTTCTTCTACTAAGATTTATAGTATGTTTTGTGTCAGAAATAATCTAAGGCAGTGTCTCGAAAACTAAACTGTTTCAGCAAGATAAAAATTACGTTTTTTCCAACTTTTATCCGAAGTCACAACATGCAAGCAAACATCAGCTTAGATGGCCGACGGGTTAAGATGGCCAATACCATACAAAAAGTATATCTTGACTCCAAAAAAAATATATTTTTATATATGCATACGTTCATTGTACACTAATACTATTATTATACTATTACTATCCTACTACTATTATAAATGTGAAAGTTTGTGAGGATGGATGGATGTATGGATACCCGGATGGATGTCAGTTACTCTTTAACGCAAATACTACTGAACGGGTTTCGATGAAATTTGGTATGGTAGTAGTTTAGGCTCTGGATTAAAACATAGGCTACTTTTTATCCTGAAAAATTACAGTATTCCCGTAGGGTAGCCGATACTAAATTTACGCGGGCGGAGCCACGGGATAAAGCTAGTATGATATTAGTATAAAGCTAGTAAGATTTATCGGTAAGAATATAAAGGTAGTCAGGCAGGCCTGGGATCTCAGTCCATTAATTGAACTTACCGGGACCATAATAATAAGATAATTTAATATCCTTATCGTATTATTATAAAAAATAATGTGTTCCTTTATAAACAAACAATTTAAACCGACTTCCAAAGTAAAAATAAACAAAAAAGTATTTAAAAAAACCGGTTGTCTGTAAAGTCGGTTTACTGACGATAGTTGAACGTGACTTTTTTACTTTTTTGTGTATTTTTACTTTCGAAGTCGGGTAATTTTTGTTAAAAAAATGTTTCCCTTTTTAGTCATATCTGTTATATTTTATTATTAACACATTTTAAGAACTTTTAAAATAATCTATCGAATGTAATTGAATAAGCGTCAATCTTCCATTAGGTATTGTATATAAGATGATGATGATGATTACTGTTAGTTACATAGTGTCATATGCTTGCAGGTCTTTCAACAATGACGAAATTTCCAAACGCGTATCTTTAAAGACAGTAGTACCATTTAGTGCTTTTGGATCCAGGGTGTACATTGGTGCAAAATCTTATTTTTTGGTAGCATATGCTTGTGTGCTTTAGAAAAAGTCAAAATTACTCAAAATTACTCAAAATTACAAATGTGTCCATATACATTTACCACTTTGGTGACAACGGGACCAACTTCGGATTATACCCCTTATATCAAAAAAAGGATTTTGAAAATCGGTCAACAGGCGGCGGAGTTATCGTTGAACATACAAAAAAAATGTACAGCTGAACGTATAACCGCCTCCTTTGTTTGGAAGTCGTTTAAAAATTAAAGTCCCTCTTGCCCCAACTACATTTATAAAGTGATATATGTGGTTCGACGACCTCTGTCGCTCAGTAGTTAAGCGCGTTAGTACTCAGACCGGAGGTCGCGGGTTCGAATCCCGCCAAAGGAACAAATAAATTTTCTGTGTTCCTGGGTCATGGATGTATGTCAAATACGTGTTTTATATAACAAAAATCTTAAATATTATGTGACGTGGAATTCCTAGAACTCCATTCCTATCGGCTTCACTTACTACTTAGCTTCTAAAGACCCTCATCCAAATCGCTACCTATTTACAAACCAATTCTTCCCTGTGAACGAGAACCAGCCTTCGACACTTGTGTATAGTATAAAATATAGTACCTGGGCGACCGAGCTTTGCTCGGTTATTACTATTTATTATAATATGGTGAAACTCGAAAGCATAAATCTTATTCACGTTATAATTATTATTATTTTTATCTTACGTTATCTCATTCAGTATAGGTAAATGTTAGACTTATTTATGAGAAATATATATATATTGTTATAAAAATTAAAAAATTATATATAAACTTGAACATATAAAAAAAACAAACGTAAGTCATCGAGTGGGATTCGAACCCGTAATACTAGTTTCTTGCCATCCGCGTCTTAGCCCAGTGGACATACTCTGCATGCATATTCTGCATGAACAGAAAAACGCATGAAAACTCGAAAACACGCGTTTTCCCAAACATAAGACTAATCTAGATCGATTGTTTACCCCCGAAAACCCCCATATACCAAATTTAAGCGAAATCGTTAGAGCCGTTTCCAAGATCACAGAAATAAATAAATATACAAGAATTGCTCGTTTAAAGGTATAAGATTAAAAATTATATTTCCGTTATCTGGTACCCTTAACACAAGTTCTACGAGAAATTACCACGGGACCAGATTGACGTGGTGTGGTAGCGTCCATAGATATTAAAATACAGACAAGAGTATAGCCTCTATATATTTAGTAATGTACAGCCATAATGTAAGCGACAGTGACACATCTAACATCCAATATAATGCAAATTGCTTCCAACATGAAACCGATAGTAATTAGCTCTTCCGTTAAGTAATTGCGCTCCAGCCACATATATTTAGACACTAATGTACATTGTATACATTTAAATGGAACATGTAGGTATACACTTATGTAGAGGAAGCTTTTACATTGATAGAGCTTTGAAAACAGCTGATACTTGCTTGTGAACGTAAAGCAATTGTAATTGTTATATTTTTAAATACTAGCTGATCCTTGTCCTCTTCGTTGGGCGTTAAACATTTTTACTTGTGATGATGATGACAACCTACACCTATAACCATATTTAATATGATAATTTAATATCCCTATCTTATACTTAAAACGAACAAATCATGTATATATATAATCGGTTTCTCGAAAACAGCTGCAAGTATTACCATGATTTTAAATAAAAAATTTATACTTACTGATTATTTATCCACAAACTTGACTTTGTTTCATACATTACTTTTTTACAAAGTCAACCATTTTCGATTAATTCCCCTCCAAAGTGGTTTATGAGTTGATATTTCCACTTGGAATATATATATAACTCCGCCGTCTGTTGACCGATTTTCCTTCCAAAATCCTTTTTTTGATGTTAGGGGTATAATCCGAAGTTGGTCCCGTTGTCACCAAAGTGGTAAATTTATATGGACACATTTGTAATTTTGAGTTATTTTGACTTTTTCTAAAGAACACAAGCATATGCTACCAAAAAATAAGATTTTCCACCAATGTACACCCTGGATCCAAAAGCACTAAATAGAACTACTCAGTCTTTAAAGATACACCTTTGGAAATTTCGGCATTGTTTAAAGAACTGCAAGCATATGCCACTATGTAACTTACAGTAATCATCATCATCATCTTATATACAATACCTAATGGAAGATTGGCGCGTATTCAATTATAGTACATTCGATAGATTATTTTAAAAGTTCTTAAAATGTGTTAATAATAAAATATAACAGATATGACTAAAAAGGAAAATATTATAATTTTTAATAAAAAATTACCCGACTTTCAAAGTAAAAATACACAAAAAAGTATGAAATAAATCTTATTTTCGAAATAATTCCCCTTTTAAATTCGATTAAAAATTTTAACAATTCTCTACTCAATCTTCATAGTTTTGAAGTCGGTACCAGCCAACTTAAACGTGAGCTCTATAAAGGAATGATTTAATAGGATATTGTTTGGGCTGGTACCAACTTCAAAATAATGAAGATTGTGTAGATATATAATTAAAAAATTTTGCCGAATTTAAAAGGAAAAATTATTTATAAAATAACATTTATTTCATACTTTTTTGTGTATTTTTAACTTTGGAAGTTGGTTTAATTATTTGTTTTCAAGAATGGTCTTAAAGCATATTGTAGCAACGCGTCCGTCCACTTGAGTGATCTGTAAAAATTTAGGGTCAGTTAAATAAGATATTAAGACAGCTTTCTCATGTATCATAGAATTTACACATCATACCTAAATGTGAAAGTTAGGGAGGATGGATGGATGTTTTTTGTATGTTACTCTTTCACGCAAAACTACTGAACGGATTTCAATGAAATTTGGGATGGTAGTAGTTTAGGCTCTAGATTAGCATAGGCAACTTGTCATCTCGAGAAAGTGCAGTATTCCCTTTGGATACTGTATTTACGTGAGCGGAGCCGTGAGCAAAAGCTAGCTACTATATATAATATTTTATATAATACTAATATTGTATAAAATATTATATCGACTAAAACATAAACATACATTCAAAATTATTGGCTAGAAAAGCAATGATTATCTAGAATAAGATGGTAGTGGTTCTAATATCTATAAACAAAGTGAAGTTTTAAATTATAATTCCTACAGAATAAGTATAAAATATGATTAAAATAATTTCTCTAGGAATAAAAATTGTTTTGGTTATGAAAACAAGCATTTAAAAACTCCCATCAAGTTCTGAGTGACTCGCGAAATAATTTACCAAACAAACAATTCCAAAGAAAAGTAATTACACAAGAGCACTTTCCTATTTCTGCCAACAATACACCCATAACTATTTTTCGTGACTTCGTCCGCTTTTCATACAACTCTCTGATAGTTTGTTGTTTTTCTGTATAAGGTTTTTGTATCTCTTACTATGCATGCAATATTAAATAAATTTTAAGAAAGTATATTTATTGTTAAAAACATAAATGGTTCACATTATAATACTTAACAAAATTCAGATATAAATACTAATTAAAATACCTAAATTATTATCTAAACTATTTATAAGTTATTGTCTAAATGAAAAAAAATTAAAAAAGGCCTATAGGTTGAAACTGTATCTAGGTCAGAGGCTGTGGGTAAAGTACCTAAGAGGCTGGCAGCATTGACTCGCTGTATGTTGGCCATATACGTTGGCAGAGGTAAGTGCCAGCCTTAGGGTCATTGGTTTTGTCGACCAGTCTTTGGCCAAATCCTTAAAAAGAGGCTTGGCACTCGGGCCCCACGGACCCATAGTTTCAACGCCAAAAGGCAGGCTTGTGCAGCTGCCGTCCCCGCCACCCAGTGGCCGTCACGTACGACGCCGCGAGCGTGTCCACGTAGGTAGCGTCCCACACCAGCGGCCTACCACGGCTCCACGGAATTAGGGTCATGAGAGGGTCAATTCTGCTAAATAAAACCTGCAATAATACAAATACAATCGAGTCCCGACACGCTCAAACTGTTAAATCGGTATTCTCGTAAACGTTAAATCAGCGTCTAACGCCTCCTGATTGGTCCAAACGTCACAAAATCAGTTTATGATAAGAAGTCGCTTCACTTATAATACAATCAAAGTAAAATGAAAGTCTACTTCAAATACGAGAATTGAGGTTCAGGTCTCCTGCCGTCTTCACGTGCGATACCGTTCGGCTCGAGTTTGGCCGGGACGTTGATGGTAGCGAGAGCCCTGCGGATGACGTCATTTATGGGGGCATGGCGGGACTGGCGGTCGGCGCTGCGGCGGCAGGAGAGTCCATGGTGTCCTAGGCGGTCCACTGTGGAACCACAGTAGCAGCGATGGGGTTCGTTACTGGCGGTTCCTAAACGCAAACTGACTGGTAGTGTAAAAGTGTGGTTATCCAACAGAGTTTTTGACGTCCAATTAAATGACGGGAGTGCCTGGAGCCAGTATCCCGATTCCAGCTCAGCGGCGGCTAAGAGACGGGCACGATCAGCACGGGAGAAGCAATTTAGCAAGTCTGACTGTGCCAATTTGAGAAGGGGTTCATCCCAGTTCTTTTGAATGTTGGGATGGACTGGAATTTCGTCTGGACAGACTCCGCGCCAAGTATTAACGGCTTCCGGTAATGAGTCAATACCCACGCAGCCTAATGAGTTTGTAATGATTTTGGTGAAAAGTGGATGGATGCTATGAGCTGATGACAAAAAAGCAGGAAGAGTCACACTGGATACCTTCCTTATACACAACCCTCCGAATCAAAATATGAGGACCTCCGCATTCGATTCGGTGGGTTGTGTATTGCTTATAATATACTAGCTGTTGCTCGCGGCTCCGCCCGCGTAAGTATAGTATCCCTCGGGAACACTACTTTTTCGGGATAAAAAGTAGCCTATGTTTTAATCCAGAGTCTAAACTACTACCATACCAAATTTCATCGAAATCCGTTCAGTAGTTTTTGCGTGAAAGAGTAACAAATATCCACGCTTTCAAATTTATATTATTATTAATATAAAAGTAAGGATAAGGATAGCTTGGACCTATGAGGTATCAGAGACGTGGCAGTTCAGAACATTAACCAGTGTGTCTTTCAAAGTGAGATCTAATGAGCAACTTAAAACGTACATTAGTTGCGGGCCAGATTAATGATCGTGTGAGTCGTTAAAATAATTAAATATAATCTATTATTAGAAAATGGTAAGAAATATATAGGTAGTCAAATAGTTTTCTGAAACTGTCTGTATTCTTGAAGACTTGTCTTGCAGTTATAATATTAAAATGTAGAATAGAATAGATAATACAGCTATGCAATAACAAAATTAAAATGTTAATAATATTATCAAGTTAGATTTAGCTCCTCTGTGTTTTCGTCTAAACAGATACATAAAGCTTTACTCTATTTTATCATTCTATGGGATAATCTTAAATAATCCCCTCTGACCAACGTTTATATTAACAAGAATTTCTAAGCAAACCTTCCATCTCTGGCCCTATTTTAGCTAAAAGGTGGTCCGTGCGAGTTTCTTACGCCTGTTCTTTTCGCCGGGCTAGTTCCCGAATCGTTGGTGTACCTACATTATGTGAGACAATTCTATGCGTGTTATTTATTTATCTATAATATGGCAATAAAAAAATTGAGTTTGACTGAATCTCACTTAATGGATAACAATGAGATGAAAAAGATTACCTAACAATTAAATTGTAATACGAGTTTACATAATTAATGAGGTATCTGGTTACCCTACTTGTTATATTCTGGAATCTAGTTCTATCTATCTATTAACTTTAACCTATGTCTAGATCGCTTCGTCATAATAAGTTTTATTACATTGCGGCTAAGTTTGATTATCTGTTAGCAGTTACCGGTTAAGTTTCTGATATCTTAGTATTAACCTCTATTGGGGGAGAACGAATCGAAACGATCAAGCGAATTGTAACGAGGGTAAGTAGTAACAGCTCAATAACTCAGCCGGTAGCAAATATATTGATTCGATTTTGAACTCAACGTGCTCTTTAAGATACGGCCTACGACGTAAGCGCCGGGACCGGTATTCAGCAAGATTACCGTCCTTTGCCAAAAAACAAAAATATTTGATATCAAGATAATGTCTGTCTAATTGAAAAAATATCTATTAATTTTTGACGTCATAACGTCTTATAAGTCGATGGAGCCGGCTGCACGCACGAAAAAACATGACTCATGCGTTACCAGTTACTGTTACCAAGTACCAGCGTTACCTCGCATTGCCGTTACCTCAGCTAGCCGCGCCTTAGATATGTGAGCGGTGGGACGGAGAGGCGTTATTATGGAATTATTATTATATTATTATTATTATTATTATAATTATTATTATTATGCTCTTGATGTTATTACTCAGTTCGGCGCCGGACTTCGCGGCGGCAACACGCCTACCTGAGGCGCGGCCAATTAGTTCCGCGCGTAATATAAACATGACGTTGTCACGTTCAACTATCGTCAGTAAACCGACTTTACAGACAACCAATTTTTTTAAATGTATTTATTAAACTATCAAATGATAATATTTTAATAAATACATTCACATTACCTAAACTAATCATTTTCTTTAACAAAAATGTTAGAAATTTCAGTTTAGGTTTAGGTTTCAGGTAAGGTTGTTGTTGTTGTTGTTGCAAAAAAATTTTGTGGCAAGTTGTAACATTTATGTGTGATATAATTAGATATTTAAAATAGTTAACTATTTTAAATATCTAATTAAGCAGCTAATGAAGGTTAGGGAAACTTTTGACCAAAAATAATGTTAGATTTGTTTGTCATCATTTTTTGAAGCTCTTATAGCTTGCCATATTGATAATGATAGTTAATTAAATACAAAAATTTAAGACTTCTGTTGTTTTAATTTTAATACGTCGTTAGTACTTGCCACATACAATTGCCGTATATCAAATTTTGATTCCCATGAGTGTAAAAAAAAATTAATAAAATAATAAACATTTTTTTATATTTTAACGTTAACTTTGATATCTGGTTTTGAACCCCCAACGAAGAGGTGTTCCGTGTTAAAAGATTGGACGTGTCTGTCTGTCTGTCCGTGGCATCGTAGCTCTCGAACGGATGAACCGATTTTGATCTAGTTTTTTTTTTGTTTGAAAGCTGATATTTCAGATCTTGTGATCGATAGTGTTCTTAGCTATAATTCATTAACATCAGCCCAGCTTAACAATTCCGGGGTTACTTAAAATTTTTAATTTTGTTTTTACATTTTTCACAGCTTCAAGGGACCGTAGGCCTGAGTAGGTTTTTTAACTCGATACCTCTACGCATTCCCAAAATAAAGGGTATTGACAGACAGACAGACGGGCAGACAGACTGACGGACTGACGGTCATTTGAGGGTCAAACGACCCACAAAAAACAAAGTGATTTAATAGGGGTTCCGTTTTTACCTTTTGAGATACGGAATTCTAATAACGAAGATCGAAAAGAATTGACTATAAGGAATTGACATACTTATTCTGTTGGTAGAACACGTGATTTATCATTTACTCTATTCTAACTATCGTTTCGGTATTGTACCTTTTCAAATCCCCTGAATTTCTAAGTCCATTATCGCCGCGCTTTAAAGTCGTAATAGATACGATCGCTATTCGCCTTTCTTCGAATTTAAAACGTCTATAACGTTTTTAATTATCTATAACGTAGTTTAGAAAAGAGCAATTGATTATCTTCTATTATATTTTGTAATGTTAGCTGTTCCAAGTAATTTGAGCCAAAAATCTGTTTAGTCTAAATATCATTTTGCTGAAAAGAAAATAATTTCAGCCGTGAAGATTTATTTATTTTTATTTTTAGATAATAATCAGATTCGTCTTTCATTCATTTTCATTTTCATCTTTGGTTATAATTTTCAGAATTATATTTTAGAATTGAAAATCATATTCAAAATAACATACATTCAACATAATTATTTTATTTCATAGTACGAGATCAAATTAATCTAAAATGAAATACCTTGGTGACACCTTTAAATTTCGGCCTAAATTTTCAACGATTCTAAATAGAAATAATATCAGAAAATATAATATAGCTATTAAAGGTTATTCAAAATCAATTGCGGATATTTGGGCGTAGGATCCTCTAAATCTAGGCAGAAAAATAATGAAAACTTTCGAAATAAAAATAATTATACTAAATAAAATATGCGATCTCTAAGGCGCTGATGTCATTAACCTCACAGAAATAGGTGATTTAAGGAAGAAGGAAAGACTTTGTCTATATTTCATCAACAACAACCTGATATAAAAAAAATGATTATTAAAGTGTAGTGTAATTTAAATTCAAATTACACTACATTTTAATGTAAATATTTCCATTTCCACAAAAGTGATAAAATTACTCAAAAGATTAATTAGTTCTTATTTTATCATATTTTATAAATGTAAAAATATATGATAATATTGTATAAATGATCTGATAAAGCGGATCTTGACGTCTAAGTTATTGGGCTGAATAGTTCCAAAAGCAGCGCATTTCGAACGATTTGGCGCCAACATTCCAGATTGTTCTCGAAGGCTAAATAACGGAGAGGCTTAAAATTTTGTACTAATTGTTAGGCATAGATAAATATAGGTTGGTCTCGCTGGCACTCGACTAGATGACACGCTACCTAGCAACAAGAGCTTTTGCGTTTGCTTGCTTTGTTTGTTTGCTTTGAGCGTTAAAAAATGCTTAATTTTTTTTTTTATATGTCAAAATTAATGTAGGTATTTAGTTTTATAAATGCAGTAGATACATTTCGTTTCCATGTTAATATGTAACTACTTAATTCCTTTTTTGTTCCGCGGAATATTTTTACTCCAATGACGCAATACCTGAAAGAGTATCGACATCACATAATAAAATAGTTCCTTTCAAGTCGAAACTATAAAATAAAACCATTCACATAATTTTTTATCCAGATGGATTTGTTTTACAGGTTAGTTTGATGGTATAAACTGTATATACCAAGAATTGCTTAACGATTTACACGAATTGGCAGTAAATCTACCTGTCTATAAATTTTTATATTGAAATATAATACAATTTTATATTTAGCACTAAACGTATCTGGGTTAACAAAATTAAGTATCTTGTAGAGACGTTCCAATATTCTCTATTTACTGTAAGGGAAGGTATGACGACCTCTGTGGCGTAGTGGTTAGCGCGTCGGCGCTCAAGCGGGTCGCGGGTTATCCCGCCGAAGGAGCAAAAATTGTTTAATTATTACTTTTAGTTTTGTTCAAGATGTTGATATAATTAAGTTCCTAACAACTCAGTTCTTAACCAAGTGATAAAATTAAGACTGAAATGTGAATACGTTACTAAGTTAAGTTACTTTTTCTCTAAATAAAAAAATTAAAAGAATGGATTTTGATTTAATTTTTTTGTTTTCTTATATTCATATTCACAAAACATTCGCAAAAGTTGCGAATGCGAATGCGAATATTCGTTACATCACTAGCATCTAAACAACGCCTCTAGTGTCAAACAATGGTAACTAATTCGATGCCTAAGGCCCACTTGTGCAGATCTGAGTTAAAGCTTACCCTGGGTTAAATATAATGTTATCTCTCTCGTTCTTCGTATTTATGAAAGAGAAGGCATGATTTTTTTAACCCAGGGTTAACTTTAACCCAGATCTGCGCAAGTGGGCCTCACAAATTGTAGCTAACTTCTTCACGGCGAGTAGGGACAAGAACTCGCACCCCGCAAACTGATCAAATCGATTGGACTATAGATTGTAAGGTGTATGGCTACGTAATGTAATTTTGCTTGAATCATCAACTTTAAGCGGTCATTTCAATACTTACCATCAATATCAAAAATACATTGAAACAATATTCAGGCAATTCGATTGGAAGTAGGTAGGTAAGATATGGCTCACTCCAATTTGTATGAAAACTCGTAGTGCCACAAAGGATAACTCGTTATGCCATTGCAATAGATACTTCAAAACTACAATAATACATTTTAAAAAATATCTGCCGCTGTGGTTTCATAGTATATATGTAGAAAAATCACAAAGAAAAAACAAGTGGTTTGTAAAGAAAACATTACTGAAAGAATTTTTATGCCCTGATGAAAACATGATGGGGTGATGTAAGTTTGACGTGTCTGTATGTGTGTGTGTCTGTCCATGGCATCCCGTCGCAAAGCCCAAACAGATGAACCGATTTTGATTTAGTTTTTTTGGTTGAAAGCTAACATGATCGAGAGTGTTCTTAGCTGTAAATCATCATCATCAGCTTGCTCCTTGCTCGACTTTGCTTAAATTTTACTCGAGGGTTACTTAAATTTTTTAATTTTGTTTGTATCATACAAATTTTTTGTATGTTAATGATAACACACATCAGTCAATAGCCATAGCATAAACGACGATAAAACGGCGTAGTTAGGAATCTCTAAACTCTAAACGAACTAATCAAACAAACCAACTTCACAGTATTAAAAGCTCCAACTATAAGTTACAAAACTCCTTTGAATGTCGGTGTTGGAGTTGTCTAGTTCACTGATTCAATTATTATCTGTGACATTCTAGACCACCTGTTAACGATAAATGTAGTTTATAAACTATGCTCCGCTTCATTTTCATTTAAAAATACATCGTACCTAATTCTTCATTAGACATAAGCTTCATATAATTTAAATGAAAATGATACTTAATTAGACCCAAGTAAATAATTAATATTTAATCTATTCAAAAATGTCCTCATACCTACAACATAGGTGTTATGAAACCCATGCAACCATCGTATTTTTGGTACAGTTTAGTAATTAAAGATATTTTTTTAATTTTCTGGTTATTAGTCAATTTAGTTTAATTATAAAATTGGATAAGAACAATGTATATATAGCCGTTATAGCTTGTATAAACTGTAACGGCTTAAGTAACTTTGTTATTTCATAGTTAAAGATACCATACCTATCAACCTAACATACCTGTAAAATGCGCTTACTTGAAAACTTCGTACAATAATAACGAAAAAATAAAGAATTATGTAGGTAAATATGTAAAATATCGGTTGGCAATAGTACGGAGCCCCTCGTGCGCGAGTCCGACTCGCACTTGGCCGGGTTTTTTATTAATTCGTAGTGGAATTGAATCGATAGTAAACCTTTGAAACGATTTGATTTTGTTACTAAACGAGAACCGGTCAAGTGCGAGTTGTGGGTTAGGATTAACCTTCAAATGCCAGTTTTTATACTTTTCTTTTATAATTATAAATTTCGAAAAGGAGGAAGTCCCGGTCCGTGGGTGCCCAAGTAGTGGGACTAGGATCGTGGGTGATGATGTCAATAGTCATATGATGTCAATAGTCATATTTTAGAAGCAACGGTTAGAGTACGAGAGGGTAGCGGAGGAACTCTAACATACATTTGCACTTAAAGCTCAATATTTCGTCAAAGTGTTCCCCCAAAACTGTCATACGGAGACTGAAGTCCAAAAATGAACTGAAAAACTTGTATCACAATCTATCTTACAGTTGAAATTACCATATTTTTTCTTAGCTTAAATATCTAACGTTTTAGAAATTAATTCTACTGTTTTCAATGTTTCCACGCCTTTTTTACGAACATTAATATTTAGGCTAACAATTTCAAAAATGTTCACTGTGGTCAGAATCCTAATTATTTTGGCAAAGAATCATTTGAAAATAGCGCACCAGCTGCATGAGAAAAGCATAAACAAAGGAATTTAGCTAAGAACAGCAGATTTAAAACGATCAACGTCTATTTCTGCTTCACTTTACCTGCCATATAACTCATAACGCGTAAATATTATGATGTGCGTCTTAAATAGGCGGATTTGTATCTAAAAGCTGTTACTAACTCACCGTACACTTGAAGTGTCTATAACTTTGTAACAGTTATAAAATAGATTCTGAATTTGTGTTACAATTGAATTGTCATTATTTAAAGCGTTCTTGGTTACCATTGTGGAATATCATAAACATCGGTCGATTTTCGCCGTGCGGGGAGAGTCGTTTGACAAATCGCCGTGTCATTTTTATTCCCAGATTTCAAAACTAAGGATGGGCTATAACGTACATTTGACAGAAAAATCTTCATTACAAGATAAAGTTACGTCATCTTAATTTCAGAAGACTGAATATATATCGAAAAGCAAATGTCAAAATGTTAAGATGACAAATGTCAAACCTAATTGGCTCCAAAAAACCCCATGTTTGGGGCCATTTAGGTGCAGTCACTTTTTTAATCGACATGCCTCGTCTATAATTATAAGCACGTCTATGTTTTTGTTGGCAAAACTTTCAAACCAGCCAGTGTCGTGGTCGTCATTCAGAACATCGCGTTGGCGTCGTTGGCACAAGTCACCTACAGAACATTCTGCACGTACCCGACACATCTTTACCACTAAAGGCAATGATTTCAAAACTAAGGATGGGCTATGACGTACATTTGACAGAACAATTAATCTTCATATAAGAAAAAGTTACTCCATCTTAATTTCACCATACATCAAGTGCCAAAATAGTTACAAAGAACTCCAAAAGTGGGGCCATTTAAGTGGGGACAGTTTTTGCCTCGACATGCCTCGTCTATAATACATTTGTTTATGACTAAAGTAGATAATAATTCATATTTATTTGTTTTACTTCCACAAATTCACCGCACCATTAACTCGGTTCTGCGTATTCCAGAAGCACTTTGAATTGGTACCAATGGACAGCGATGTATTATTTATGAGCGAATTGTTTTCCGATATATTGTTTGTTATGTTCTCTGAGTTATATATGGGAACTACCTTTTTAGCGCGACTTCTTCCACGTGGATCCCCATTGCAGCCCCGTGGGAGATGTATTTCGTAAAACCATTTTTAATGAATTTTTGCGTCATAATAACTGCGTGACAAAATTCAACCCAATCCGATATAAGTTCACTGTAAATATATGGTGGTACCATCATAGACGTATATATTATAGACGAGGCATGTTGAATCAAAAACTTTCTCAACTTAAAGCACACTTTTGAAGTTTTTGGGGCCATTTTGACATTTGAAGTATGGTGGAATCAAGATGGCTGACATTTGAGGTATGATAAAAACCAAGATGGCGTAACTTTTTCTTGTATGAAGATTTGTTCTGTCAAATGTACGTCATAGCCTATCTTTACTTTTGAAATCTTTGGGTACAATTTATATTATCAAGTCACATCGAGTTATACTATAAAATATGTAATATAAACCCTTTTCTTAATTGGGGTTGAGTCTGTATTTTTTTAAATGTATAATATCGACAAAGATCCTGCTGGTCTAGTTTCTAAATATTTTTCTTTGCACTAGGTCGCCACATAGGTGAAAATATTTACACACAAAGGAAGTGATCCCATCGACTGCAGACGTGGTTGAAGACCGTATTTACACGTGAGTCTGTGTGCGTGTGCACGATTCATCGGCGCTTTTATGCGATTTTGATCTTATACCTGGGCCTTTCACATGTTATCCTTGAGAAACTAAGGGCCTGGGCCTTCAGTCAAGGTGCATTCGATAATTTAGACGGCGAAGTTCGAAATCAAAAATATATGGATGTTGACATAAGTCTAACTGATATGTCGCTTGAGATGCCTTATGTCAAAATGTATGGGACATTTTGTTTGTTGTTGTTACTTTATATACCTAATATAGAGCGACAAAGACAAAACATCCAAATAAGCTATTTGACACTTGTCGGTCAAGTGTGAAATTTTACCATAAGTAAGGTATTTAATATTCAAAGACTAATTACTACCTCTTCTTCTGAACAGCTAACTGAATATATATAAATATATATATATATATATATATTAGATAGAATTAGATATATTATTTAATTTCAATAGCACTTGATAATACTATTGAATTAAATTTCAAGATTATATCAATTTAATTATTATATTGGTTTATTTTAAAAATAAATCGAAAGCAGTTGTTAGGATTTATATTGACTTATGAAATTACTGAGAAGAACTAGAAAGTAAATTAAAGTACTTTGGCAATAAACCTATAACACTAATTTAATAAACAATTCTTGGAAAAAACTCGTAGAAATTTGCTTTCCAAGTTTATTAGGCATAATATCACAAAGAATTCTTAAGGGACTAAGGGAAATCCTTACTTCCTCTGCTGCTCTCTGCTGAGTTTCGAATTACTTCAAAACCTACCACGATAAAGGTATAATAGAAATTTCTTATATAATCCTATAAGAATATTATACTTTAAATTATTACGTATAAAATACTTATTTTGTGATTATGTGAAGCAAGACGTAGGAAACTCATATCTGAAACTCAAGTTGAAGCCAAGTCGATAACGACCATAGAGTAGCCGTGGAAGTCCAGTCGGTGAAGATAATAATTTTTAAATCAGAAATTTTATTTATCTACTTGTTAAACATCTAAAAGATTAAAAATAAACAAACAATCACGAATTTATATATATTATAATATCCTTTATTTGTGCACGTGCCAATGGCAGATTAGTATTTCGCAAGTGACAAAACGATATTTCTATAAATAAAATGTATTTATAGAAAGGTCTTTCGGCGAGCAGACGTAATGGATAATCAATATTTAATTAAGGAATGAGTTATAAAAAAAACACTTTCTTGCAGCTACTTCCATATTATTATTACTAATACGTGTTATAATTGTAAGAAAGTTCTCACTATAAAAACTTTCAAAGGTAAAAAATGTGACAATAACAAAGCCTTTACGTTTGTTTCAGATGCACCAGAATCTAAAGCACATCTGTCCTTATGAAGCGTAAGCTATGTACTGCTCCAGCGTTCTCCTGTGACGACGACATGGAGGAACTAAATGTTGTAAGTAAAATGAAAAATATGTCACTTCGACTCATCTGTAGACAAAAAAAAGAAATAACATGTACAGAGTACACGTGGCAGAAGTGAAACATCTTTCATTATTTAAAATCCAAAAATACTCTCATGCCTGAAGCAAAATCATTTCTAAAAATAAAAAAATACTTGTTTCACTTCAAAAATTATAAAAGAAAAAGAAATAAAAAGAATAAAAATATTTGGTCTGACCTGTGATTGTGATCAATTCGAGTGATTCGAACCTGAGACCAATTGGTAGAAAATCCAAGTGCCTACTTAACTGCGCTCCGCGTATCTGACATTACGCGTATGAGAAATTACTCATATCTTATTTTAATACAAATAAGATATGAGTAATTTCTCATACGCGACGACGAAAGAAAAAATATTAAAAAACAACATAAAACAAAAAAAACGCGTAACTGAAAATCGGGACGATTTTCCTAAAAAAATTCTCTCATACATCGATAAAGTAGTGTTTCACTACAAAAAATCACTTAGCACAGTACATAATTCACGTATAATGCTCTTCATATTATTATATCTTATCATTTCTGCATAATAGTGAAACACTAAATGTTTAAAGTAACGTTTAATATTATCAAGTATTACAGTCATTCATGTATGATTATTACTGGGAATATGCAAATTACATTAATCAGTTGAATAATGGCTTTTACTAGAAGGAGATCGAACTGATCCTGGCATTTTAGGCACCTTTTTTCCATTCTCTATTCGAGACTTATGTAAATTTATATAATCTTTATGTGCATTAAGAGTTTGTTTCCTATCTTTTCCTTCTGCCAACGTAACATCCCACAAAAACACAACTTTATATGGATTACTTTCCACAGTTTTCAAAGCAGTAAGTTTTAGTTCCTCATATTCAGATAAAAAAATGCTTTTTAAAAGTGATTTATCTTCAGCTAAATAACTTTTTCTTACTTTTTCCTCTTTTTGTATAGCCTCGGGAAAAAGGATTGCAACAGTATCGTTGAAAATTGCCTTTTGATTTTTCAATATTTCCAACATTCTCCGTTCTTTTTCGACTCGTTGAGCTTCAAGCTCCCTCAATGGCTTTTCTTGTTCAATCAATTGTTCTTTGTTTATCCTCTTTTTAACTGCTATAGTTCTTTCAATAAGTCTTTGTATGATTCTTTGCCATCGTTCAGCTGGTCCTACAACTCTCAATTTTTCTAGCCTTCGAGCTTCTTCCTCTGCAGCCAATTGCAATGCTTTCTCTTCTTTTAAGCGTCTTTTTTCCTCTTCTTTTATTGCTAAAATTTCACGTTCTTTTCTTTTAATTTTAATTACGATATCAGGATTCTTTTTCATAAACTCATCTTGCCATGTAATGAATGTATTCATGACATTAAGCTCTCTTAAAATCAATGTCTCTGTTTGTCCCAAATAGGAAGCTTTTTCAACCATAAAAATCGGTGGATTTAGAAATATTCTAAAAGAACCACTGACATCACCTACACCAATCATATTTTTAGCAATCGGTAGAGTATGTAAAGATATTTCAGTCAACATATTACCGGATACATTTTGAATTTTTATTGGTTTCTCGCTTTTTAAAAGAAGATCCCACGTCTCTAAGTCACCTTCGGAAGTAGTAATAAAGATCAAACTGGGTTTATATAATGACCATTTTCCACTTGTTAAGTGACAACTTCTCTTTTTCCATATCAGTGGCCGATTTAGTAACTTATCTGACCAAATCGCAAATATTTTACCCCCAACTGTCAAAGTAATATTGTCAATGAATGGATTTTTTTCTGAACTGGTAATGATACCATCATGTATAAAACAGCTATATTTGATATCACAAAATTCTGAATTCACTACTTCACCTGTATTGAAATCATGACCTTCCCATGTAATTCTAGCCAATTCGCCATATTGAGTACCAATATACATGATTGAATTAATTTCATCTTCGCCTTGTGTGATTATTTCAGGAGTAAAATATTTTCTACCGAAGCCTCTATTTCTTGCATCATATAAATATTTTACAAGAGGACGATTAAATCCAAAACATTGAAGTGGTTTTGTAGCTGGCTGACCAGCAGTCCCAAGGATAATTTTATAAAGAGGTTGGAAACTGTGGTCCAAAATTTTTAAAGGAGAAACATCTATCAATAAGCCAGACGGTTTTTTCATAACTCTCTTCGATTTTTTAATTTTCTTAATATTTAACTGTGATACATTTTCTATTGATAGATTCCATATTAAAATAACACCATCATCTGAACCAGAGAAAAACATAAACGATTTTTTATTTTCTGTTAACAACGACAATCTTCCAGTGGGTGTCACATTAAAATTTGGCGAAAGCCATGTGATTGAATTTACAGAACCGTAATGACTTGTTATTAAATTGCTAGAAGCAGTAGTTAGAACTACAGAATTATCTTGAATATTTTTCATCCATCCCATATGAGAATTCATCGCAATGCGATATTTTTGTCTACTTTCACTTAAAATCTCATCCTTTTCAATATTGCCTAATTTATTGGTTAAGTCCCATATAATTAATTGGCCATTAACACAGCCGCCTATCAGAATATTCTCATAAAAAGGACAAAATGATAATGTTTTAACTTCCCGAGATGACTCTAAATATAATTTTGGTATTAAGCTATCAACATGACTCCAAATTAGAACTGGATTAAGGCCATATACGGCTCTTTGTACGGGGTCGGGTTGAGGACTTACAATTTTTGTTACAACAGGTGACTCATCGGAATAACAAATCGCAACTATTCCACTCCACATTGGGTGGAATGTGGCACATGATATATATTTATTCTTTGCTCTTACATCACTGAAACATACATACTCTTCAAACGTCATTGTCTCATAAATATTATGCGATTCTTTAGAGACTAAACTAACATAATCATTATAATACATATCCATAACAGTGTTAAGTTCAATTATTGAATCCATTTCAGTTTTGTTTTCAGTAACAAAATTAGCTATTTTCTGATAATATGATGGACGCTTCACGCGTTTCAAACTTTTTTTGTACCTTTGTAGACCAGCATCATCAATACAATCTGCGGTTTTTTCATGTTCTTCTTCGGAACTAAAAACGTCTTTTACTTTTTTATCCTGGTCTGTCATAGCTATATCAGCATCTCCACCTCCCCCTTCGACGTCAATAACTTTTCCTAAGGTGTCGACAAAAGATTGAGTCCATACATTTTGAGGATAACGTAAATAAGTTTGTGCATAGCTATCTTGTAATGGTGGCGCAGCTTGAGAAGCACAATCTACCCTACGCATGTAAACATTATTAAAGGTTTGCCTGTAAGGTGTAAGCTCTATAAATCCATCTTTTACAGAATTTGTATCTCTTGCAATAAAAACACTCGGTTCGTATACTTTTGGAAATTTAGATTTAATTTCTATTTCAATTAATGGTCTCGCTTTTATCGGTATCAATTCCTGTAGCTCAACATCACTTCCTAAAGTTTTCCATGGACGTGGCTTCTTTTGTAAAGCCTTTTCTAATTTTTTCTCCTGTCTTTTAATAAATTTGTCTGATTGCTGCTTACAGTGGTCTCTGGCTTCGATAGTACAACAAATGTAAAACTCGTCAATATTATTTGACTCGTCTACAATGTATCCCATTAATACCTCTTCTTCAGGATACGTTTTAACGAGTTCAAATATGGTAGTAAACTCTGACGATTCTTCGCCTGTGTCAATACTTTCTAATATTTTTTCTTTTTTAGCATATTTCCAAGGATATTGAACCGTTACATGTTTTCCGACGACCATATCTATTTGATTTTGTGTTTCTTCACCTAAAGCCACCATGTACACTCCTTTGACATCGTAGTTCGGTATGAATCTCTTTCTTCTGGGAAGTGTTTGTGAAGTCATTGAATCGCGATCTGTATTGTAAATAAATTAATCAATAAACACAATTTCTTGCTGAACATCTAATAATAAATTTGGCATTTGGTGACAATTAATTTGTCGTATTTGACAATGTGATTTTTTCAGTGTCTAGTTCTTACAAAATAGGCATAGCGTGTTAAGATTTCGGTTTATCCTGAACTACAAAGAATATTGTACTACAAAACTTACTACTTTTGTACTACAATATTCTTTAAAAACTATTTAATAAATTTAAAAAGGCATAAATAATATTAAAAGTAAGCACTGTTACGGAAAAATTGTTTTAAAAATTAATACATTAAAAGACCAATTTTTTTAACTTCGTAATAGCATGAACAGTCTATCTATTTTAATTTATTTATATTCATTTTATATTTGATTAGCATTATTATATTTTACTAGTAGTTATAGCAAGAAACTAGTAATCCTTTGTGTTCGAAAAAATTTTATCTTTCCAGCTCCTACAAAATGAATTTTACTGTCCATACTTACTCATATTATAAAGAAGAAAAGTTTGTTTGTTTGATTGCATTGAATAGGCTCCGAAACCACTGGACCGATTTTAATTAAAAGTAGACAGCGGGGAAGGAATAGGCTACATTTTATCGCGGAAAAATGTACAGCTTCCGCAAGGTTAACTTTTGCGCGCACGAAGACGCGGGCAACATCTAGTTGTTTAATATACAAATAATGCATACCTAATATGCATTATCCACTCAATTCAAATCCTATATTCTATGCACGAGATAAAAAAGAATAATAATATTTTAAATATACTTACTATCTTCACCCTCCCTTTCGTCGCTTGAGCCAGAAGAGTTAATTTGTGCATTCTTGTTAGCTTTAACTTCAGCTTCATTGTCCGACTCCATATTGTTTACTGCCTAATATTACAAGTTATTTCGATGAGGGCGTTTGATATTTTTTCTGCCGTTAGAGGGTAGACACAACGCATACAAAGCGTCATCTGGTGGCGTGAGTGGTATCAGAAAAGGTCAATAAGAATTTTCGATTCTTTTTCTGTGTCCAGGCGGTGCTTCACGAATATAAAAACCTTTATTAAGTACACAGTTTAATATTATGATATGATGTGGTATTATTGGTGGTTTAACCAGAGTGATATTAGGCGTTTGCAATAAATTGGTATATTGAAAGAGCGCTTGCGTTGTGTTTGCTTTGGCTATATAATGTCCAAAAGGAAATGATATTTTAAAGGCTGGTTTTGTTCTTTTCATTACTTTAGGGCTATTGCCCATTAGTACTCGCTTACCATCACGCGATCCGTCTACTCCAATTGTATAAGGGGTAAGCCTTCAAACACGGACCGAGATGCGGGTAAACTTCTAGCGAATTATAATGAACATTGGATTGAATGTCGATGTCGGCAGTCGGCATAGTATCATATTTTCCTCTTTTGTTCCTCAATGTGGGTATATTATTCAAACCATAAAATCAACAGATCAAACAGTGATCAAACAGGAATAGTTTTTTTGATCGTTTTTATATTGGCACAAGAAAGTGTCTTCAAAATGGTAATGTCTTCTGAGAAACGATAGAAAAAGTTTCGTGAGTGATAAATGTTGAATAAATTCGTTATTCATGAGAAAAACATCTCGGTACAGAGTGAAAAACAAATAGAGTAAAGGTAGCCATACACCATACTACCTATAAGTTAGAACCGAACGTGTATAGTCGTGGATTAGCATGACAGTTATAAGTTTGTGGTGTATATGGACGAACTACAGAAGGTCGATTCCGCTATTTCAATTCAACAATAATACAGCTTCGATACAGTCCGAATCCTATCAAATAGCAAAATGGTATTCTAATAAACGGCAAACAAACGTCAAATGACGAAATTTACTGCGATGCAATTATCTGTAGATTGAGCGAGGGTTAGAGCATTAATCCAACTTAATTTTGGTTTAATGCTCTAAGAGCGAACCACTTATTCATACAAAACGATATTCTCTTAATTTATATAAACTTTGACTCGAACCGAACCATCAACCGGATTTTTGTCTTCACTTTGATATGTGGGGAGTCATAACATAAAATATACTCTACGCACAAATCACTTTTTTTGCAAAATCAAATTTTATAAAAGTAACGTTATAACTTATATACTAAAAAAACTTATAAAACCCAATACATCATTTAATTGCAATTTTACTTAAATATAAACAAATAAGTAATAATGTTTCAAGACATGCCATTAACAAAACTGACAATTGGCAACACTGGATCTTACAAACGTCAAGCAACAGCTGTCTTGCGACAAGAATAATTGTAGTTAATGTCATTTCAAAATGACTCTGTTGGGAGTTTAATTGTGCTAAAATAGTATAGGAGAATATCGACTTTCGGTCAATTTATGATAACAGGATGATTAATTTATAATGAATTGATAGTAAGTTGAAAGTCCAAGTTAAATACGAGAATTGGGCCAGATTGAATCAATATATCATTGGTAGTATGGTGTATGGCTAGGTATGTAAGGCATAAAATGAGATCTAGTTGAGTTCTGATGAAAGACGAGGAAATTTTAGAATGAGGGTTTTTAAATTTGTGACATCTGAAAGCATTTTGACACGACAAGGACCGTCAGGCTACCAAGCGCCGGCTGGTGACAGAAAAAGAATCGAAAATTCTTATTAACCGTTTTTGATACCACTTACGCCACCAGATGACGCTTTTCGTGCGTTGGGTATGCCCCCAAACGGCAGAAATAATATTAAACACCCTCATTAGAAATAATCAAATAATCAGTAGATTAGGACCCAATAAAATATGAATCGTACCTGATCTGCGGTTTGATTAGTTAAAGTCAACTATCACTAGTATATTTATTAAGACAATTACGACGTACCTAATAAAAAATGAATAAGAAATAATTAGAACTCACCAAAAAACAACACAAAATAAAACAATTCGAATTTTCTTCTACGATCGAATAGAATGTTTTGCGGGGCCCAGTAAACTGTACGGTTGTTTTGCCATACAATTTTCCTAAGTAAACAAATCAAGGGCGCTTGCGTATACTTCGTACCTGGTACGGACGAACTTTTCTCCATTTGAATAATGCATTTAACTTTTTTCTTTTATTGGTGGTAACAAACATATAGAATTTCTGTCTGATTTAAATATTTCTGATTTATCTACACAATATCTGATGCAATACTAATAGTTCGCCCGATCACACCAATCGAAGTAATCCGACCTAACCTAATTAAATATCATCGGTATACAATCCTAACACCTAATTTAACCTCAAAAAATATTTTATTCAGCAAACTTTATTATTTATATATTTTTATAGCTTTGTTTGAATAGGGAATTCGGTATACCAGCGAACTTTTAAGGAATCAAGCATGTTTAATCATTAGTACCTGGGTAACCGAGCTTTGCTTGGAGTTCCGATAAATTAAAAAAAAAAAAAAAAGTATCACAAAAATATTCATCTGACCGAGATTCGTACCCACCACATTCCGAATTTCCGAACAAAGCAAACTAAACTGCCAGTCGAACTGACTTAATAGTGTTGAACTTATCGATATTATGTTGCTGCACAACGTAAAAAAAAACATAAATAGCTTAAAAATGCGCAGTTTCTCAGGGATAAAACCTAGCTAGATCGATTTTTCACCCCCAAAACTCCCTGCATACTAAATTTCATGGTGATACTTGTAGCCGATTTCGAGAAACCGAATATATTTTTCTACTTAATATTTGGAATCTGTAATTTTTATATGATTGTTCATTGGGTTTTCTCATTTTGGCGCCAATACATTGTACAATATTTTGCGATATTAAAATGGAGTGGGGTGATAAACAGAACCGAATCGCTGTGATTGCATTACACAAAGTAGGTATGGAGCTAAATGCAATTTTTAAAACTCTCCATACGCTCGGTATTAGTAAAAAGTTTGTTTACCGGGCTATTAATAGGTACAATGAGACCTCCTCTGCTTGTGACAGAAAAAAATTTGGCCATCCACCTAGTGTTCGTACGAAAAAGGTGGTCAAAGCAATAAGTGAAAGAATGCGAAGAAATCCTGTCCGAAAGCAAAATATTTTATCTCGGGAGCTGAAGATAGCACCTAGAACCATGTCGCGTACTTTAAAAGATGACTTAGGACTTGCAGCCTATAAGAGACGTACTGGTCATTTCTTAACTGATAATTTAAAAAAGAATAGGGTGATAAAATCGAAACAACTACTGAAGCGGTACGCAAAGGGAGGTCACAGAAAAAAATTGTTTACGGATGAGAAACTTTTACAATTGAGCAACATTTTAACAAACAAAATGACCGTGTTTATGCTCAAAGCTCTAAGGAAGCTTCCTAATTAGTCAACAGAGTGCAACGTGGGCACTATCCGACTTCAGTGATGGTTTGGTGGGGTATTAGCTATGAAGGAGTGATGAGCCACACTTTTGTGAAAAAGGTATCAAAACATCGGCACAAGCGTATCAAGATACCATTCTTGTGAAGGTAGTGAAGCCCTGAACAACACCATTTTCAATAACCAAGAATAGTCCTTCCAGCGAGAATCGGTGCTGGGTCATAAAGCTTGGTCTACGCAGTCTTGGTTGGAAACGAACGTTTCGGACTTCATCAGAGCTGAAGACTGGCTGTCATCTAGCCCCGATCTTAATCCGCTGGATTATGATTTATGGTCAGTTTTAGAGAGTACGGCTTGCTCTAAACGCCATGATTATTCCTGTAGAGTTCCTAAAACAATCCGTTCGATTGGCAGTGAAGAATTTTCCCATGGAAAGAGTGCGTGCTTCTATTGATAACTGGCCTCAACGTTTAAAGGACTGTATTGCAGCCAATGGAGACCACTTCGAATAAGCTTTTTTATATTTTAAATTGTTTTATATTTATGTATAAATCTAACACACTGTAAAAGTAATAAATGTTATTTGCAATAGATTTTTTTCCTTGTTTCAGTATTTATGGCAAGACTAGGTATATATATAAAAAAAAGTCGTGTTAGTTACACTATTTATAACTCAAGAACAGCAGAACCGATTAGGCTGAAAATTGGTGGGGAGGTAGCTTAGAATCAGGAGACGGACATAGGATACTTAAATGCCCCGCTGAGTCTGTCTGTCTGTCTGTATGTTCGCGATAATCTCAAAAACTACTGAAAGGATTTTCATGCTGCTTACATTTACCGACAGAGTGGTTCCTTAGGAAGGTTTAGGTCGATATCAATTTATTAAGATTTTATGGAAATTGTTTGATTTATGGCGACAATTGTTGAAGGTGTCGTAAAAAATCAAACCATCTGGGAACTTTTATCGAAAACGTTGCCTAACCTAATCCGTTGGAGATAAATAACAAAACATTGAATGGTCGGATTGTTTCTCTATTATACGGTCTATTATACGGTCTACAATAAAGTCCGCGATGGCAAAGATATGTATATATTTTAAGGATAGGTTACTATACCCATTCTAAGTTTAAAAAAAATGTGTGTCAGCTCCGACGCACCACTGGAGTTTACTCTAAAAAGTAAAACACGTCCCTCTGAAGGAACAAAAACTTTAGCGATCGATTTGAGTTCAAAAATGTGCCATGTGAAAAAAAGTGACAGGTGCGCAGAATAGGTTGCGCACGAAAACGTAACGAGGTCATCGTTCAGTAGATTTTACATCTCATATTTTTTTCATACCGGGGGCCTTATATGAAAATCGATTCTTAAGGAGTAAACTCTAAAAAGATGATCAGAAATAATGTGGTATTTTCAGAAGCTATTTAGACGGATACAATTTAATTATCCTTATCTAGGAGATATTTTAAAATTAAAAAGTATGTGTGATAATTTATTATAAAGTATACATTTTTACTCTGTGCTATATTGCGGGTATATTTGCTAAAGAAGTTTTTTGCCACGAACACTCTACCACGCGGGCAAAGGCTAGTATTATATACAAGATTGTCTCATAAGTATATCATTATATTAATACGTGAAGCAAAAATTTCAAGTACAGTTTTACGAGAATTGAGCGTACGAATGAGTGTGAAATTTGGCACAATTAAAGTTTATGCGGGGGAAGGCGTGCCGAAAGCTAATTTTTTTTTTAAATAATGCTTAAAAATACATGAAATTGATATCAACACACACTACCATGCTTTTGGCACACAAATACACAAACATAGTGTATTTTTAAGCTAAAAGACAGTTTGGATACATTGTGTTTGAAATTTTGAGTGTTGTTTAATTGTTTATTTGTTTTATTGTTTGTTGTTTGTTGTTCAAGAAGTTTAATTGTTGTCGCATCGAGCAAGTTATTAATTGGAACCAAATCGATTTCCGAATCGCCGTCAAACAAAAAAGAGTATTTGAATTGTCAAAACTATATCGATTTATGGTCGATTCATTATTGTCAATAATTATTAGTTTTGACGTTCGGTTCCATTGTGAAAAGTTGAGTGAATTACATTTACTTATTACACGTATTTATTACTGCACTAATACTATTTTTATCATTACATTAATTATAGTGTATAATTATTACCGCTACCTGAGTTAGCTCACGCTACCTACCGTGCGTTTGATGTAATTTTGTTACACGTTGACCTTTGTCAATCTGTTACAACATATTTTTTCTATCTTAAGTGGCAAAATAAGATATATAAAGTTGAAACTTGAAAATTATTATTATTTGTTTTCTGTGTTCCTGGGTCATGGATGTTTATTAAATATGTGTATAATATAATAAAAATCTTAAATATAAGTACAGTATAAAAAGTATTAAATATATTTCCGTTGTCTGGTACCCGTAACACAAGTTCTTCGGATACTTACCACGGGACCAGACTGACGTGGTGTGAAGCGTCCATAGATATTATATTATTATTATTATTATAAAACAAAAGAGCGTTTTCAGGATTCTATATCGCCTAAAGCGCACAATAATGTGAAAGGCCCGCTCTTATGTTGTTGGCATAAGAGCACAATTCACATTGATTAGGTCTGATATCCGATATTGCTTTACAGATAACAGATAATATATATTTTCATCTGATATCTATAAATAGTAGTAAATATCCAAGGCGGATTTACTAGAAGGCTGAGTAGGCTGAAGCCTAGGGCGGCAAATTTAGACTTTTTTTTTTGTTTAACAGAAATTAATAAAAACAGCATTACCTTTTCTTATACAAAAAGTACTCTCGAAAATTTTACAAAAATTTTAGTACTACCCAGTATATTTTACACGACGTTCGACTCAATGATCATGGATTTCCAAAATATTTTAAAATCGTTTCAATATTATAATAAACAATTTAAATTCAATAATTAACAGATGTGAGCGACTCGACGGCGCGGGCGGGTACTCCATAGAAAAAAATTACACATTTTATTTTATTTTTTATTTTATTTATTTTATTCTGGCAACAAACAGTCATATACAGTTACAAAAGGTACAGTAAATATTAATTTCTTACAATAAACCTACAGTGCCGAAAATAAAGTACAGAAACAATAAGAGATTTTAACTCTTATTTTGGAAGACGCGTAGCTTAGGTATAATTAATTAACATTAATCTTTGTGCCATGAGTAAAGACACAAGAGTTACAAACAAACAACAAAATAATAATAATAATAATAACAAAGAATGAACAATAAGTGTGTTATAAGATCTTAAACAATATTAAATCTACGTTTTAATTCTGATTTTAGGCTATTGAGAGAGTTATTAAATATATCTATATCAGTGAAGTCTCTGTTGTAATTGTTAGTGGAACGGTATAAGAATGAATTACGAGTGTAAGTTTTACAAAGTGTTGGAAGAACAAAAACTGGCTTATTTCGTGAAGGAATTATTATTACAGGAAGTCGGGCGTAAGCTTTAAATGATATCTTAGATAATAATGTAAGCGAATCTGTCAGCGAGTTTAAAATTTTAAATAATTGAATGATATCAAACATGCTACGTCTATTATGAAGAGTTGATAAGTTATGCCTACGCAGGGCATCTTCATACGGTTCATCATAAATATTTACGCGGTAATTAAGTGATTTAAGGAACTTTCTCTGAACATTTTCAATGCGATTAATATGTATTTGAAAGCATGGACTCCAAACAGTACTACAAAAATCCAGAATAGAGCGAACAAAAGAGAAATAAAGAATTTTTAGAGTTTTCACGTCTCTAAAAGGTTTACTAACACGATGAATAAAACCTAGGTTACGAAATGCGGTACTAATTATATGGTCAATGTGATTATTATATGTTAATTTGGAATCCATAATTAACCCAAGGTCTCTAATGGTTGAAACTCTTTTAAGAATGGAATTATTCAACATGTAGTCAAAATTGATTTGGTGAGTTTTTCGTGTATATGACATGATAAAACATTTATCTATGTTAAGGAATAGTTGATTAATCTCACAGTATTGTTGCAACCTCAATAAGTCGTTTTGCAATTTTGTGCAATCAAGTATCGACTTGATGACTATAAAAATTTTCGTGTCATCAGCATAGAATAGGTGATTACTATGTTTAAATATTAATTCTATGTCGTTTATGTAAATGTTAAACAGTAATGGCCCTAGGTGCGATCCCTGGGGAACTCCTGAAGGGACAGGGAGAAATTGGGAAGAGTAACCTTTGAGGTAGACAGCCTGGCTACGATTTTTTATGTAGGAATGTATCCACCTGAGTAGATTGCCATGTACACCGGCCCTCGTCAGCTTTTCTATTAGCATATCATGATTTATTTTATCGAATGCTTTCGAGAAGTCGGTGTACACGACATCCACCTGTAGATTTTTGTCCATCGCTTGCACTAGAAAGTCAGAGAAATTTAACATATTACTATCTACGCTTCGGTTTTTAAAGAAACCATGTTGATATTGAGAAATATGATTACGAAAAGCAGCAAACATTTGAGAAGTTACTATTTTTTCAAGTGTCTTACCCAAGACGCACAATTTAGAGATAGGTCTATATTCTGTTATGTTATATTTGTTATTGTTCTTGGGAATCGGAGTTATATTATTATTTTATTGTCTAAGAGGCAAAAGAACCCAAAAAAAATTAAATTAAAAAAATTTAAATAGCATTATTGGTCGAATTTTGACGACAGGGGCGACTTCTAGTATTAAATAAAAAATATCAATTCGGGTATATGTGTGTATGTTCGTGGTGTGTAGGTGGCACGTGGCACGTGCGTGCTTTTGAGTGTATACCGTATATACGTGCGAAAGTATGTAATATAATAATTTCGCTTCAATACACTCTCTTTTTTACAAAACAACGTTTTGAACATTTCATATACTTTTTACGCTACGAACACAATTTGATGCCTTAAAATATAAAAACTTAGGCCTTTTCATCCGTTATTGGATGTTATACAGTATTCTCCAAGCGAAGTAACCACTCTTGAAATACTGTAGTGCCTGGGACAGTTGGTTTTTTTTTAAATGTCGCATGGTTCCAGCATATACGACATTCTCACAACATAGTCAGCCTAATCCAGAGGAATGGTCTGACGGACCAAGACTGGTCAATACGTCTGGGGCCAAACACGTGCGGATTTCCTCACGATGTTTTCCTTCACCATTAGAGCGTCCGTATACTTGAAATATGAAAAAGTCTCATTGGTACACGCCACAACCTGGGAATCGAACCTGCACTCTCTCGAGTTCGAATCAATCGGTCTACCTACTGGGCCACGGAGCACGGCCTTAAAATATAACAGTTATGAATAATATACCAATGGTATATTAAAACAAAACAAAGGCGTACGTGGGATTAAAGTATGTAGGAGTTCTTTTTTTTTAATGCAAAAATTTGTAGACTATTTATTTAAAGTGAAATGAAATGGGAACAAAGAGCTATACGCGACATTTTACGAATTATTCAATAAATGTATACAACTGAACACAATTTCACTGCACTCAATAAAATCTGTTCCGAGAATTTTTTGATTATCTCTTTTTTCATTTAAATCATTCATGATAACTCTCGTCTTTATCCATTTTCCAATGCCTTATATTATATATATAACCTCCTTCTTCTTGTCGGCTAAAAATGTAGAAACCTTAATTTTTTTTCAGGCTGCTCTATCACATCGAAAGGAATCAGCTGCACCTCTCACAGCAGAGCGAGATGGCAATATCCTCGGTCGTGGTCTCTCATATCCATTAGCTTTGGTCTTGCGACTTCGAGTATTGCAGGTAAGACAAATAATATTATGTATCAAATGAAGATTTAGTAACAATTTTTCCAACCCCTTTATGGCCCGTATTAATAAAGCGTTCTTAACTCTAAGACAATTCTCAAGAAAGTACTTAAGATGTTGTTTTAATTAATAGACCGTACTTAAGTACAGCTAGGTAGGTACGGCGTATCAAGTGAGTGCGAACGTATTAGTAAACGAGACTCGTTACTCAAGTACGCTGTCATTGCTGTTACTTGAGACGTGGTTTCGTGGGTACAGTCAAACCTTGACTTGAAAACGGCTTGCTTGGGATCTTGGGAATTGGGATACAGTACATTATTATTTGTGGTGTTTTTGGGTGTGTTACAATTATGTAAATTAAAACCTAAATACTTATAATTAAACAAACTCAGAATTTACACTACATACTCAACACAAAATAAAGTTATAAAAAAGAAGCTTGTTGATACCTACTTATACTTCTTCTTTTTTTTGGAAATCGCGGTTGCAAAGGTTTTGCACCATTCTGCCAGTATCGAGTATGTATTTATAGAAATATTTTCGATTGATTTGACATTGAACACGATATTGAACTTTTATATATATATATATATATATATATATATATATATATATATATATATATATATATATATATAAACATTAAATCTGTTCTGTGATTTGAAAATACTGCTTTTACTGAAACTTTATGTACATACTGTGTACTGGCCCTAAATATTTGTCATATTATATTATCTATAAAATATATTATATATATTATAGATATTTAATAATATACCAAAAAAAGTTTAGTCTGTATTTTTTATATTTAAAAAACTGATTTTCATTAATTTTTACGTAGATATTAATATTTATTATTGTCTAGCATAATAATATCCATATTTTTTTAAAACTACGAAAAACGAAATGCGGATCATTGCCATTCGAAAAAAGTTCTTATTCTTCTTATTCTTTAAAGTGGCTCCTTAGCGATTCGCCAATGTGTTGTGTTGACGAAAACTCTGCCTTATGAGTGGGTTTTATGAATAAACAAGGGCACGGTGTACAGGAGGAAGTCTGTTGAATAATCTAAAACCTAGAACAGACACAAACATTTAGGGCCAGTACCACAGTATGTACATAAAGTTTCATTAAAAGGCCTATTTACAAAACACAGAACAGATTTAATGTTTATAGTATATATATATATACTATAAACATTAAAACGCCATCTTGGGTTTTCACCATACTTCAAATGTTGGTCATCATGATGGCACCAAAATCTCCAAAAGTGGGGCCATTTAAGTGGGGACAATTTTCACCTCAACATGCCTCGTCTATGCTGAATAATATTAAATTGGGTATTTGACAACATGTAAAAATTTTGTTTTTTTTAATAAAATAAGAAATAATTAGATATTACTTATTATTATTAAGATATTAATTAGTAAAAATAAAGTAGGATTTTATGTGTAGTTTTGTAATTATATGCATTTCGAAGTCACAAAAATGTTGAAATATTTTTTGAACATTAGTGTATAAAACCTACATAATTAGTTTACTTACATCAAATACAAAAATATTTACTATGGTATGTATCAATATGAACGCGCAAAATTACGAGATATCAGATATGTTGTGCATATATATGCATACCATAGTAAATATTTTTGTATTTGATGTATATGACCATACATTTCGTGATGACCATACAAATTTATATGACCATACATTTCGTAGCCAACTTACTAGCGTGTGACGTCACTTACTAGTACGAATTTTATGTGGGGCGTTTTTAAAAGCCTCCCAAAAGTGCTTCAAACAATCCGCAGTCTCTTTGAAAATTTTGATTTTTACCATACTATTCCTTTTGTAAACTGTCTTATTTCTCAGAGTACGGTATTTTTCCTGTTTTTTTTATTACATAAATGAATAGTTCATTTATGTAATAAAAAAAATACAGGAAAATACGTATTACTGAAATAAGTTGTAAATCAGTTCAATAAGTATGTGAGTAACTTTCGCACACTCAGTCGCTAGGAATAAAAATTGAATATTATAACAATATAACAACTCAGAGGCGTCCGTTCTTTACAATGTACGGTCGCCGACAGACCCAGTGTACAATATTTAAATATTTATTACTATGACAATAAGATCCAAAATGGTATAGACAGTTCAACCCATTTGTGCGCGCGGAGCTATGTGTGCGTGCGTTTGTAATTATACAGCTTTTATATGTGTAGCAGTGACGCGGCCACACGCGATGCTGTGGGTGATGCCCTAACCACAGTGACGCGCACTCAAATTAGTTGAAGTATTTTCACCTACACCGGGATTGTCAGCAACTGTACATAATACCGAAACATCGAAAGACAGTAAAAGTATTGTTTGTTCGTTTGTTCACTGCTCGGTCAACAGTGCCCATGAGGCACGTTCATTCCACAAGAGCCATGTAATGCTCCCTAAGCAAATAATTACAATAGTTTCAAACACAAAATTGCTTTGGATGTTTATTCAACTGTTGGTTGTTTAGTCTATGTCCAGAAAGCGCGTAATCGTACCCACGTAAGGCCGACGCGCGTATTCAAATAAAAGGAGACGTGGGTAGACCGTTAGATCTTCGTAATCGTCTAGAAAAATATGTCATAATATTGTCGGTTTTATATGAGGTTTTTTCAACGTCACATTTTGTGTTTTTAAAGGATCCGGCGGTTATAATCATAAACTTCCATAAAATTGGGCTTAAAAAAGCGAGGGGGAAAATGATGTTAAATTTAGTTGGCCAAGGTTGACAGGAAAATAACATTAAGATAGTATTTATAAATAACCTAACCAAGAGCATATTGTAAGCACATGTCTAAGGAGGATTCCATAAATATCAACGCGTAATAGGCTTTTCTTAAAATTACTTCAAAAGTTTCTGTCTGATTTCGTTCAAAATAATTTTCCTATAGAGTTTTTTGCATGATCTATCAGCACGGAAACTTACAAGATTATATCTTTTATAGTTTAGAAATGCTAGGGAGGGGCCAACTTACAAACAACTTTGGAGGCCGATTACTCGAAAATGGTCGACTTTGTAAAAAAATTATGAAAACTTGCCTTTATTTTTAAAAGACCTATTTAACGATACCCCACACGATGGGGTAGAATGTAAAAATATTTTTCATCGCCACTTCACATGTATGGAGAGCCACCCCTAAAATATAAAAATATTTATTTTTATTTAATTCCAAATCCGAGATTTCTATACAATCTACAGTTATACCAAATTTCATCCATTTATATTCCTAATTACAGAAGCTAGAAGCGCGGACAGACAGACAGACAGACGGACGGACAGAGCGAAACTATAACGATTCCTTATGTATTACGGAACCCTTAAAAGCAAGTATGCACTCATTCGTTTTGCAAAAGGAAGCAGAAAGTGCAATAAAACTATCTGCTTCCTTTTTTGGCTTTTCTGCTTGGCTCTTGTAGATGGGATAATAGACAAATATAATATATAATACATTAAAAGAGCCAATTTTGTATATATACTTACAATATTATAGTCGGAATCATGGAAACGGCTGCAAGTATTTACATGAAATTTAGTATGCAGGGAGTTTTAGGGGAAAAATCAATCTAGCTAGGCCTTATAACTAGGAAACTGCGCATTTTTAAGTAATTTATGTTTTTTCTTTCGTCGCGTATGAGTCATTTCGATTGCTAAATGTCGAATCCGGCAAATTGGTGTCTCGGGGTGAAATCCCGATCAGACAGATACTTTTGTGATTATTCCTTTTTTCTTTATATATTATATTTTTCCTTCATTTATTTTTTAATATTTTATCGTTATATTAAATTTTTTCCTCGGTCTCGGTCTCTCTGGTACTAATATTTATACGAATCAGAAGATCTTAGTCCGATCTGTTAGTACGAGTAACATTATATAACGACCTCAGCTGTGGCTCAGTGGTTGAGCGCGTCGATGCTTCGAAGACAGGGTTCGAATCCCGCCAAAGGAACAAGAAAAAGATGTATGTGTTTCTGGGTCATGGTTGTATATTAAATATGTGAATAATATAATAAAAATCTTTGTACAGTATGTGGCATAGTAATAATAGCTCCCCACACCGATTTCGGTGACGGCGGCTGGTTTCATTGAAACTAGGCCAGCTACGCAGCAACGAAAAGAATCGATACGTGTATGTATCGCCAGGATCTATCAGAGGGGAAGTTAGTCCCCTTAATAAATAATGCCATTTTAATAATATATTTAAAAGTCACTTTATAAAAATACTTAGTATTAGGTAGTACTAGTAAAATACTCGGTAGTAGGTAGCTTCACCGTTTAAAAATACAACGAAATCAATATATATTTTAATAGAATGGACCTAGGGTATTCCATCCCAGTAACTTAGTTAATATTTTTGCGTCAACAAAGATACTTATTAATATGAGCCTGTAAAACCTTATATTTACCTCACTCACTGAGCTGAACCGATTTGATTATATTTGAGGAAAATATTAGTATACTCCTCAGTTTAATTCTACTGAATTATTTGTATATTACTAATAAATTTTTCCTCGGTGTACAAGTATTACTTATTAAAACACCCCGAAGGCTTTGAGTTTTGTAGAACATTATCTTGAAGTTCTCTTTTTGTGTTTCCTTATTCGAGAAAGTTGTTTATACATAATTTGAAATAGCATTGTTGCACGAGTTTGAAATATAAAAACATTTTTTTTTTTTAATTAAGCATTTGGTAGAAATGCAAAGAATATTCTGACTGTACCTAATGAAAATGTTTTATCATGAGTCTCTCCTAAAAATATCCAACTATAAAATAAAATAAAACTTGTGGGACGTACGACGGAAAGTTTTCTGAAGTAGGGGGACGCTTATACAGTGAAGAGACACATAGCGAGAAGGCCTGCGGGTTCCTGAAGACTAACAATTAATAATTCTAAGACATTATGCATAAATACTGTAGCAGCTCGGCAGACTTATTAAGAGTGAGTTGCAGTAAGCTTACGTGTACACTGTATTTTTCCAAACCACGTGAGGACGGTCGTCGGTGTTCAGCGATGAGTGATGACTGGTGGTGGTGTCTTTTGATTATCACAGCCTATTCACGCGTTAATGGTGATTATTCAATACGGTAATTTCCTGGTGTTTTTTTACATAAATGAATAGTGCTCTGAGATTAAGATAATAAGATAAGATTTTAAAAAAATAAGACAGTTTACAAAAGGAATAGTATAGAAAAAATCAATATGTTCAATGAAACTGCGGATTGTTTGAAGCACTTTTGTGAAAACGCCCCATACAAAAGTCGTACAAGCAGGTGATGTCACATGCCTGTAAGTTGCTACGAAATGTCCATACATCTTTCTGATATCTCCGAAATTTGCGCTATTATGTTCATACTCACCATAGTAAATCTTTCTGAACTTTATGTAGGTAAACTAATTATGTAGGTTTTTACTCTAATATTGTAAAAATATTTCAACTTTTTGACTTTGAAATGTATCTGTGGAAATAGTAACAGCCGCAAAGGGTGATCTCCGACCGCGCGAGGTGGTATGCTCGCTCATGTCGCAGCCCACTTGTAAGCATTTCAGGTGTTGTATAGATAGCGCCGAACTGTGAAAACTTCGATAGCGCGAATCAGGATCGTGGCGCTAATTGGTCCGCCTTACATCTAATTACAAAACTACACATAAAATCTTAATTCTTTTTACCTTTATCAAGTTGTAATACCCAATTATATTTGAATGTTTAAAAAACCATACATTTTACACGTAGGAAAATACCCAACTGTAGGGTATAAATCATCCAATAAAGGATGTAAAGGCCTAAGTTAATTAATTAACAACGCGCAAAGCTATGTCCAGGCTGGCCAGAGGACGGGCGCGGCTTTATATCCCATTCCCTCATACGACCCTGACATTTTCTAATTGTTAACATTTACAAATACTGGGCGTTCCCGTGACTTCGTCAGTATGAGTTTACTAGCTTTTTCCCACAGCTCCGCCCACGCAAATAAATCAGTTCTGAAATCCGTTCAGTATTTTTCGCGTGAAAGAGTAACAAACATCCATCCATTCATACATCCATCCATCGTCACAAACTTCCACATTTATAATAGTAGTTGGATTCAAACTTATACACTGTTACTGAAACATGGAAAACATTGGAACGTAAAGTATCGATGGAGCAGGCAAGGGGTAACTTAATAATATTATCTATCAAAGCGTAAAAAAATATTTTTCAAAGATGTGACCTTTCAGGCTTTGAATTTTAAACTTCTGCTTTGAATATTAAATACTTTTGATATAAGTAATTGGTGAAGATTACAAAAGACTGGAAAAATTATTTAACAATTTCCCTTGATGAGCAACGAAATAATCGGTAAGGTTTACATAGATGCATAATACATACAAGTCTTAGATAAGAAACCAACAAATATACTGAAATGAATACATAAAGCTAGCTCTCCACTAACATCTGTGCAGCAAAAACAGTTAATTGAGATTCGTGTTCAAACTTCAGTTAGGATCAGCTCACACCAAAACGAGACGATACATGATTCAATACACAAAAAGAAACAAGTTTTATTGCAAGAGTGACGCCGCTCTGCATACAGAGCGGTCTAGTTTGACATTCTAACTCTTGCAATTAAACGTGTATATTCTTGTGTGGTGAATAAAGTCAATTTTGAATCGCTATCTTAAAAGTACAACGCCGCGTCTATTTTCTGTGTGAACTAACGCTTGGAGTACAGTACGAACAAGTTGTAAATGGCTCAGCAATCTTCGCTTTTTTTATGGAAATTTATGAAAAACGACGATTATTAAAAGACATTGAACGTGGTTTGTACCAATTTCCTAATATGTTTCGTAACTGTTTTGACAAACTCTAACTTCACATAGCGAAGAATTTTCAACTTTAATTACAGAAGTATTTCTTTATATAGATGCTAGGAATGTAGATCGATCAAAGAGGCTAGCGTTGTGGACTAATGACTAGTACTTCTCCCAAGACCAATGTCCCAGTGGAGACGTTAGTGATAGGGTGAGGTATTTTCATGAGATCTGTATTAAAATTACAGTTAATAACACAATCATTAAAAATGTTCCCTTTTATGTACGAAATTTATATTCACGCTTTACCCTTGGATATTTGAAGCAAAAATGTTATGACGTAATAATTAAAACATGAACGGAATTACGGAGCGCTCGGCGTTTAGTGGTTTCATGAAAAATGTATTTTTGCGTTCTAAATCTCACAATGAATGAATATAAATGGGGCCATTGCGTAAATGATAAACGCACAATAGAATGCGTGGAGACAATTCATTCTTATTTGGTAATGTTTTTTTTGTTCGTGATGAGATGGTACCTAGGTAACCCACGTTCATGACCACGACCTTAGTTAGCGCCCTAAAAAGGGCGAAGATTAGATTTCATAATTGTAGAGTGAGCTAATCGTAGCTCACGTATACGTGGCAACACAAAATGTATGACTGTGTAAGGAGCGCAAGCGGTCGCGATCGCTTGTGGCAGGCATGCGCTGAACCTTTGATATAAATATGTAACAATTTGACTACTATAGTAGTATAGAACTTGGTTTATGTTTTAAATAGCAAAGTTTTTCTTTTTGTTCCGTAATACTTAAAGAACCCTTAAAGTTTCGCTCTGTCCGTCCGTCTGTCTGTCTGTCTATCTGTCTGTCTGTCTGTCCGCGCCTCTAGCTTCTGTAATTTTTAATATGAATTGATGAAATTCGGTACTGTTAAAGACTGTGTATAGACCTCGGTTTTGGCATCATAAAATAATAATTATTTAATAATTTTACATTTTACATTTTGGGGTGGCTCTCCATACATGTGAAGTGGGGATGAAAAATATTTTTTCATTCTACCCTATTGTGTGGGATATCGTTGAAAAGATCTTTTAAAATAAATGCAAGGTTTTGTAGATGACTTTTTTACAAAGTCATCCATTTTCGAGTAATCAGCCCCCAAAGAGGTTTATAAGTTGGTCCCCTGGCATTTCTAAACTATGAGACTTAAAAACTTGCAACTTTCCATGCTGATAGATCATGCTAAATACTCTTTAAGAAATTAAATTTGAACGAAATGGATCCCTCTTTAGACATATCCTGATACGAGGGCGCCACTGAAAATTTCGGGAATCAAGAAGGTGACACAACATTACTATTTAAAAATGTATTTATTGCTTTTCGAAGTATTCTCCGCGAAATTTGACACATTTTTCCATACGATGGAACCAATCATTGAAGCAACCATTCCATTCGGAAGTTGGGGTCTCCAAAATGGCCGTTTTGTAGGCGTCCACAGCTTCTTCAGGTGATGAAAATCTCTGACCACGCAATTTATTCTTTATTTTAGGGAAGTATAGAAATCATTAGGGCTTAAGTCGGGGCTGTACGGCGGATGGTCTAATAATTCTATGATTTCTTGCTCTAAAAACTCTTTTGTTCTGTGCGCGGTGTGAGAACTCGCATTGTCGTTATGGAGGATGATGCGGCGGTTGCAGTTCTCTTTACGGAGTTCAGAAATGACCTGTGGCAAACAAATGTTAGCATACCATTCTGCATTAACCGTTCTTTGTCCCTCAAGAGGAATAGTCGCAACATGGCCGGTATTGGAGACAAACGTGGCCACCATTTTTTTTTCAACACTCCGTGAACGAACAATTTTTGTTGGCTTTAACTCATTTTCGAACACCCAAACTCGTGACTGGTTTTTTGTTTCGGGTTCGTACGCGTATATCCAGGATTCGTCACCTAATACGATGTTGTATACAGCATTTGAGGATCCTGCGTGGAATCTTTCGAGAGTTCTGACGCACCAAGTAACGCGAGCCGCTTTTTGCTCTTCACAGAGCAAATGCGGTATCCATCGGGAAAACAAATTTTTTACACCTAATTGTTCATGCAAGATTATTTGTATTTGATGCCATGCCAATATCTAAAGTTGCCTGAATTTCGCGGTATGTCACATGTCGATCTTCCTCAATCAGCTTACGCACAGCATCAACGTTTTCTTGGGTGACTGCAGTTTTTGGACGACCTTGACGGGGATCATCACTGAGCTTGACACGTCCACGTTGAAATTCAGCAAACCAGCGATAAATTGTGGTTTTGGATGGCGCTTCATCACCAAATGCAGAAATCATCCGGTCAACACACTGTTTTTGTGTTAAACCACTTCGAAAGTCATAATAAATCATCGCTCTAGAATTTTCTCGAGTCAATTCCATTTTCTCAACGACTAAACAAGTTTGACAAGACCTTGTGACAAGACCGAGAATCTTTTTTTAAATAAATAAACGGTATTCGATTTTTAAAACCAAGGAGTTTTAAATTAAAACGATTTTAATATGACAGGAACAGTGGAAATATTTCATTCCCGATACTTTTAGTGCAGCCTATGTATGCGCTTGGTTATTAAACGATAATTGTTAATATTTTTAGTGTATATTAAGAGTAATTTATACGTTTAAGAGCTCCGTGGCCTATTTGGTAGACAGTTAGATTCGCACTCGAGAGAGTGCAGGTTCGATTCCCAGGTTGTGGCGTGTACCAATGAGACTTTTTGAGATCTCAATTACATTATACGGACGCTCTAACGGTAAAGGAAAACATCGTGAGGAAGTCCGCACATGGTTGGCCCCGACGTATTGAGCAGTCATTCCTCTGGACTAGGCTGACTATGTTGTATGAATGCCATATGTGCTTGGGCAACCATACGACATTTAAAAACCAACTCTTCCAGGGACTACAGTATTTCAAGAGTGGTTACGTCGCTCGGAGAATACTGTATAAATCATCCAATAACGGATGAAAAGGCCTAAGTTTTTTTTTTAACGTTTAATAAAAATCATCATGGTGCTTTAAAATCAACATTTCATTTATATCTACATATCCACTAACGAGCATATACGAGTAGCCTTCACCTTACTAACTTACTAACTTCTCCAGTAAAAACCAAATTCCGTGTACTAAATTTGAACTTTATAATTGAACATTGGAGTCCCAAGTTACGAGTAAGTAGGTATCAACAAGGGCCGTTTGTTTTGAAATTTACTTCTAAATGGTGTCAATCTCAGCAAGTTTCCTTAACTATTTTGCATGTACCTAATTAACATTATTATGCTGCGAAACAAATCCCCTGAATATTTACATAATATATCCTATATAACTATATAACCTATATAACTCCTATAATATATAAAGGTATATGTTATGGTTGCTATTTATTCATTTGCTATATTCTATACTTAGTTTATTTTTTGATTCCATTTCATGACTCAAAAGTTCAATTTAAAAAGATTTTTGTATGACATAGAAGGTTTTTTAATGAGCACCAGCTCCAAATATGATTATTTAACAGTGGGATTCTCGTTTTTATTCCGTCAAAATAAATAGACGAAGTTTTGATGGGAAAACTAGCTTACTAATTAGATTCGGTGACAATCAGTGTGATATATAACGTATAGTGATAAATAAGAAATAAGTTAAGAAATTGTAGATTTGGAGAATTGACATACTTTTAAAATGGGACATGCCATTTTTCAGTGTTGACAGCATCACGTTCTTAAACGTTAAATTAATTTAATGAGGACTATGAAACTGCTGAAATACAGATGCTGTTTCATCCGAATAATATATTATTTTACCCGACATTATGCCACAATATTACGTGAATAATGACAGTATGCATAAATACACATACAGTATACATTATCGTCATTTTCAAGTAAATATCTTGATTAACATGTCCTGAAAGATCTTGCAACGCACAGATAACCTTGCAATGCTGGTCGAGGTTTGTATCGCTGTGCGTCTATGAATCAACGTTGATAACTTTATAGGATAATGTCATTAAAGTTTAAGGTCATTTATATACATAATATACTTTTGGAACGAGAATCGATTACTGATCACGCTCCTCGAATATGTAATATTGTTTTAGGAACAGGCTGGATATTCATTTTCCCTGATTGTACGATGTTTTCACGGCAAAGCCAAATAGAAGGGTAATCATTTTGGCAGTCTATGTATGTATGTATGTTTATTTCATGATCATGATCCGATTTTAATGAATGAGGTGTCAATAGATTTATATTAATAAGAGCCAGCGTAACAATTATTAGGCTATACAATTTGAGCAGTCGCGTAGGCACGGATTATAGTTTTTATCTTTTGATTATTTATTTGCACATAACATAACAACATTTAACAGTACATTATTGTTTACAAGGTGTTAAAATTAGGTTCTGTTTAAGATCGTGTGTGGCATATCGACCATGGTGATGGGCAGCGTGGCGTTCATAGAAGAGCGGCAGAAGTTCAACATGGGGCTCGGCATACCCGCCGGCAGCTTCAGCATACTCGCTGCTGGTAAGGCAAACGAGCAGAAGGACCGATTGATGTAAATAATTAAGCATAGCCCATGGATACCCAACAACACTATTGAGTATCACCTGCCTTAAAGTATTAAAAAATTGTAGTTATTAAATGTTACTGCTACAGTTCAACAATTTATATATCCAAATAATATTATGCTTATAGAACTTTGTTCTATGTTATTTCAAACATAAAACAAACTGATAACATTATAAAATTAAATAAATTCATAATAAAGTAGGCACTCGTACCATTTATATCTTGTACAAGTAAAACTTAATTGGCTGGAGTAAAAACATACTTCGGTAGAACGAGCAAAGTTAACTCAAAGTTTGTGAATGTCTTGGCAGCATGTGCACATCATAACAAGTTACGTTAATTGTTAATCATTTTAGCCGTCTCTATTCATACGTCTCGGGGCTGGGGTGTGGCCACGAATGGAGCGACAGCGGGCGCGGTAGCTGGCTTAGCGCTGTGGTCGACTTCAGGCTGCCTCCTCATCGCTCTGATAGTCCAATGCTGTCGCACAATTTTGGACCCTCCTGGAATAAATCATGGGTAAATTATCAAATAATTTTCACAATATTTTGTATAAAATATTGTGATTGGTAAATTGATTTGTGACAAAATGTATGACATAAAAAAAATATTTTATTTTGAACGCTTTGCTATATCAACTAAAAGCGTTTTCGTATCCGTAATATTTTTTTGTGTTTTCCCAATTATTATTCAGAGATGGCCCAACGGATGAAGATTCTCAGCCGTCATCACGGGACCTCATCGTGATCGGGAGTGTGCAGATTATCTTGGCGATATCAACGCTGCTGAGCGCAGTGGTATGTGCTCGAATCGACTACACCACATGACACGAGTCGGCGGGCGCGCTGGCTCGCCGCCGAGTGAGCGAAGCGCCCGCTGTCGCCACCGCTGCCGCCGCTGTGTCCCCACCCCATAACGCCGAACGCGAGAAGGGCGGGCGAGTGGCTTGGCTCATATAAACTTTCATCCATTATATTTACACCCTAATGATGTAGATATTTTGTGAAATGTAACTTTTACCATATCAAATAATTTGTTTTGAATTTTCTTGACGTTCCTTTTAATTGTATAAGAAATATCTTTGATTTAGAGTTGTATTTAGATACGAATATCATTGTTAGTAATTCATTGTTTGGTATAAAATATATTGGGCAATTGTAAAAAAAATCTAAGTAAATGTATAAATGAAATTTTTTCGTAATATTTCGTTTTACTTAAATTTTTGCATTATGTGTAAATATTTGTATGACAACAATAAAATATTTCTTGTATGATTATTTGTTACCTATGTTTCTAAACCATTTATGAATTAGACAAATCGTACTACTCACCATTCGTTTATTGAAGGAAGAAGACAATAGCACTCACGTAGTAACTTAATTACTGTACCTAAATAAATACGGCTAAACTGACGAAGGCCTCGTGCTTCCTGTGATTTGATACCGAAACCGATACGCCATTCAGTCGAACTATAATGAGTCCATGGTCCCTAATGTTATACTCTATTAGGTTTTTAGGGGCACTTGGTTATTTATAAACTTTCTTTTCCTATAATATCGTACTCAATCAAAGATAGAATCAGTTATGATATACTGTTCATGAACATGATAATTTGAGTATTGTCAGATGAGAAACGATTGTATATGGGCAAAAATGACCAGTGCCTGTTGCTCTTGACCTAGAAAGAAAGGAAAATATACCCTACCCTCTTATACTAACTAAACTTTTAAAAAAATATTTCCTTTACTGTGTCTATCTTTATTATAAAAACAGTAACGAAAAACCTACGGAATCAAATGTTTTTATTACTAAAATAATTTCACCAAATAGTTTCGGGCCTCACTTTATTTATCTCACGTCATGTACGCGTATGAGTTCAGCCTAATATTTTCTTCACAGTAAGTACAGACTTCCCACGGTTAGCTCACTTCTTCTCCCGCTGAGAGCCTATACAATACAGCGTTTGTCAATAAATAAAAGTCTTCTTACTGCTTAGTAAATTACAGTTGGGTTTTCATAAAAACAGCAAATCAACATTCAAAAATTATAGGAACAACTAACAATTATTTGATCTCAAGTTTGAAAAGTCTAAGAAAGTCTACGCTTAGTCATGGAAAACACGAGTTGCACGATAAACAATCTAGATTCTAGGCTATAAAATAGTAGTTTGTTTTTGAACAGAGGTACCATGAAAGTTTCTCGATAATACTAGGCAGGAATATGGTTCTGAGAATTAGCGATATTCTTTTCACATTCTGTTTACTTTGTATTGTAAACACAAACTTTATTGAACATTCTTGTTATCATAGGACTGTACCCTTTGGTTTACTTACTAGGACACTATGGTGGTGCCATGTTCCCAGACAAATTTGGAATACCTAACTAGGGTGAAATTGTAGACGACACTATCAGACACTAAAAGCGATCATACGTCATATATCTCTGGTGGAGACACCGTTGATTGTTGTTGATCTTGTTGACACATTGTTGATCAGTAATTGAGAGTCCTCATACACACGTTTGTTCAATAAGTATCAGTGGCGAAGGCTGGTTCTCCTTCATAGGGAAGCCTTTATAATAGGTACGGATTTGGATGAGGGTCTTCAAACGGTAAGTGGTAAGTGAAGCCGGTACGAATGGAGTTATAGGAACCCCACGCCCCTGATAGGTATGAGCATTAAAAATATTTAAGTAATCGTCAAAACAAGACGATTTTTCTAGTATGTACTAGTAAAATCCTCAAAATAACGTCATAGTAAATATCAGTATCTAAGATCAAAAGAATAATAGGAACTTTAATAAAGTTTATTTTACTGTCACATAATATTATAATTTGTAGATATTCAATAAGCTATTATATTCCGTGATATAATCGAAGTTAGTTTCATAAAAATTCACTGTATTTCATTAATTTACTACTTTCTAATAAAAATAATAATAAAAAAAATATATATTGAGGGCTGTTTTCTTTTATTGCGTAATTCTTAAGATTTTAGGTGTGTGGAATCCGAAATTTAATTTGTCATAGAACGTCATGTTTTCTGACAATGTGTGTGGTATCTATGTTAAACAAGTTATCATCTTATAAAGGTAAAAGAGTAAAAATCATAGACTATTCATTGGTCTCGCTAGGCGCTCTACCAGACCGAGCAGACATGCTTGTCAAATACCGCATTATATACTCAGCTGACGTCGGCTTACCCGAGCCAGTCACATTGACAGGACAGGTGTATATCCCGAATATTTTATTTAATTTTGGTTAAAATCGGAAAAAAAGCGAAGTTACGTAGTAAAACTTGCGTAGAAATAAGGACACTGAAATCACATATCATTAGTATGTATCATATAATTTCGAAATTTCAACATAAAATTACATGAACTCAAAACGCCATTCAATATTGCGTGTGCAAGAATCAAGTTCCGACATTTTTATGATGTTAATTTATCGTTATCGTATTTTTAACCTACTTCCAAAAAAGGAGGCGGTTATACGTTCAGCTGTATATATTTTTATTTTATTTTTATTATAATGTAATGAAATACAATTAAATTATATCCTTTTATTACATTTATCTAACCTATTTATTATGATTCTACCCATGGAACTAAATAACTATTCGCAAGGAGCGTAGGTCGAAAAATATGAAAAAAAATATTATGTAAACGTTACAGTTAAATTTATTATGTAATATGTTATGTAATATTATTATGGTACTAGCTAGTACGACTGGCAGCTGCCTCGACACACGTTATTCTGTCTTGACTAATAAACAAATAAAATTGAGGCCTATTCATTAATAGACGTACCTAACATTTTTCTGAAGAAGAAGCGCATAAGAATAATATTATAATATTGATATGTACGTTTGCTTTTAATTAGCTTTTAATCCTACTACTGCAATTATAAATATGAAAGTTAAAAGTAGTGTTTCTGTGGGATACTGTGTTTACGCGGGCGGAGCCGCGGGCAAATGCTAGTTTTTAAGTATTTTCTCAGCTACATTTATCACCAATAGCTTAATGAATAGACCATAGCATAAGATATTTTTCCCATTAAATCGGGCACAAGTTGAGTAGCTGGCATCATAGTTTTCACGCTCTTTAGAATTTGTCATAATTATGTAAGTCAATTGTAACTTTACACACTACTATAATGAGTTGCCGCATTTACAAAGCTGTTTTTATTAGGGAGTGTCATCAAGTCGAGCGAGCGAGATCAGTCATATATCTTTGAACAAAACCTATTTTTTTTAAATCTAAAATACATTCAATAGTAAGCACTAAACACATTTCTTTTTCCCAGTGAGACACCTTTTGGTACATTTTCGCTTGTGGGAAGCATCTAGAATGTATCTCTGAAGCGTCGAACAGTAGTCTGCCATCATTGAGAGATGGTACCTTTTTTCCATCTCCATAATATCTTGTGAAATCGTTCACCTTTTTCTTCACTCACACGTAATTTATCTGGAAAGTAGTCGAGGTGGGAATGAAGAAAATGTACTTTAAACTAATTAGGCAACCTAAAGCTTGAAATGCTTTTATCATTTTTTAGCGATTTGTTTGTGGTTAGGGTCTTTGTTATTGCCTTAAAAATTCTCGAATCCACCCTTCTCTGGCGACCTCTGTGGCTCAGTGATTCAGCGCGTTGATGCTCAAGCCGAGGGTCGCGGGTTCGAATCCCGCCGAAGGAACAAAAAGATTTTCTGTGTTCCTGGGTCATGGATGTGTATTAAATATGTGTATATTATAATAAAAATCTTAAATATATGTATAGTATAAAAGTATTAAATATACTTCCCGTTTTCTGGTACCTGTAACACAAGTTCTTCGGATGCTTAGCACGGCGCCAGATTGACGTGGTGTGAAGCGTCCATAGATATTATTATTATTATTCTCTTTGAGGATCCGTCATGGTTGTGATGACTTGTGGATCAGCCATAAGCCGTCCAATATCTGGTCCAACGAAAACACCTTCCTTCAACTTTGTTACCTACGGTTGGTAATTTAGCTCACACAGACGTCCTGTATGTAGTAATCATATTTATGGCCTGTATGCATTTAAAAACAGTAATCAAAATAAAGTTGTACCTATTATTTATGACTTCAAGTTAGCCCAAAATCCCCTTTTTATAATAAAAATTTGCATTTTGTAATGTAACCTGACGTTCTGCAATTTTTTGAGTATTTTTTTAAGTTTTCAGAACAGAAAGAAATCTGTTGAAAACATCCAGACAGCATTTTTGTTGCAGACCTGTCTTATAAACGCGAAAGTTTGTAAGTTGTATGTATAGATGTGTGAATGTTTGTTACTCTTTCACACAATAACTACTGAACGGATTTTGATCACATTTGGTATGGTAGTAGCTCTGGCTCGTTATTAACACATAGGCAACTTTTTATAGCAGTAAAATATACCGTTCCCGTGGGATTTATTTTTGCGCGTAAGAAGTCGCTGACAACTTCTAGTACAATTATATTTTACTAGTTTTTGCCCGCGGCTACGCCTGTGTATTTAAATACAGTATCCAGAACCGTACCTTTTTCCTTCGATAAAAAGTAGCCTATGTCCTTTTCCGTGGTCAACTATATATCTGTGCCAAATTTCACGATGATCAGTTTAGTAGTTTTTACGTGAGAGCGTAACAACCAAACAAACAAACTCACATTCACATTTATAATATTAGTATTATTATTATTATAATTAATTTCTTATTATTATTATTATTATATATGATTATTAGAAAAAATAAGGTCTCAAAATTATTATAGATCATGTAAATTTTGTTATTATTGAAAGAGATTTTTAAACTAGCTTTTGACCGCGGCTTCGCCCGCGTAATCACAGTACTTATCCCAAGAGAACACTGTACTTTTGGGGATAAAAAGAAGTCTATGCGTTTCATAAAAATTCGTTTACTAATTTTTACGTTAAAGAGTAACAAACATACATTCATACATGTATATACATCTATCCTCACAAATTTTCACATTTACGTATATCACGTCAGAAGTAGATTAAATTGGGTCTTCACCGTTTGAAAAACCGCGAATAAAAATCGGTTTTATGTTGCACATAAAACCGATCGAGAGAGAATCGAGCTGATCACTCACAAACAAAATTAAACACAATTTTATTTAATGGTGTATTTTAATGAAAAGGCAGATCCACAAAGGATTTCAAATTACGAAAGTATTAACCATTTTAGAATACCACAAAATATGGGTACATTTCATTAAATAAGGATACATTTCGAAAGTATTTATTACTCCGGCGGACATTAGAAAACGACTTCAGGAAAACTGCATGTCTAAAAAGTTAAAAGGAGTAAGAGATTAACTTCTCTCTGAAGGAATAGATACGGTTCTCCTCCTCTAAGTCCTCATTACTAGTTCCTTTCTTTCTTTTTTCTTTGTTTAAGAGGCTCGCCAACAACCATTTTACCATGACATTTAGTATGCAGGAAGTTTTGGGGGAGAAAATCTGATCTTGCTGGGTATTTTCCCTTGGAAGCTGTGCATTTTTAAGCTATATATGTTTTTTCTTTCATCGTGCAACAGTATTATGTCAATAATTTCAACTCCCGGTCTGGAAATCCTGGTCAGATAAATATTTTTGTGATTCTTTTTTTTTTGTGATTCTTTTATCAAAACTCGGAGCAAACCTCGATTACGTCGGTACTTTATGTAACATCACAATTTAAATCGAAATGTGCCTTGAAAACACCGAAACGAGACGATACGGGATGCGGTGCTGCATTTAAAAAAAACGCCGTTTAAAATTGAACTTATTCACTACAGAAGGTACACGTTTAATTGCAAGAGCGCCTTCCGCATCGCCTTTGAATGTCTTGACATTCGAACTCTTCCAATGAAAAGTGTATATTCTTGTGTACTGAATAAAGTTAAATTTTGAATAGCTATCTTTAAAATTCAGCACCTCGTCGCGTTGCGTCGGGTCGGGCATCTCGGTGTGAACACATGCTAATACCTATTTTCAGTGAACCTGAAATGAGATCGCAAATGTTGAATTTACTGTTACGAATCAAGTAATCTCTATCTTTACAATACATCGTTACCGTGCACGGTGTAAGAGATGTAATTACAGTATTAATTATGAAGCTGGTAAGTAGGCAGACAGATGACGCCGTTATTAATCACTGAATATTAATTTTTTACTGGCACAAAGCGATAAAACAGCCAGTATGTGCCATATTCTATAGCATATGAAAATAAAACAAATATAATATTATGATTTTAATGAGTAATGTGTGAACTGCACGATTTAATGCGTATAATGTATAATATACAGTATACTCTATCTTTCTCCAGTCTGTTACTATCGCGAAATATGGATAGCATTATTATTTTGTAGTTAGATTCCCAAACAAACGAGCACAGGTGTTCCATGGGAACAGTCATCAGGGTTCGGCCAAATTTTATTCATTACTATTAGCTTGTCAATAAAACCATGGTTACAAATATTATTTTGAAATAGCGCATATATGTGATCAGAAGGATTCCTTACTTGTATATGTAAGTAGGCAGGCAGCAAGAATTCAGCCCAGACTAAGGCACAGTAACAGAAGCTTGGCTCTAGATGAGATTAGCTTTTTGACAGTGCAAGTAATTTGGTCAAGTCTTGTCATCGTTTTACATGAAGATGTTTTTTGTGAGATTTCACTTTTTTTTGTAAGTTGGATAAGACAATACTTTTTATTATTTATAAGAATGATCCCTATATACATTTTCAGACCTACAGTATCAGAATTTGTGGATATCTCATACAAAATTCCATCCCTTAGTTTGAGGGGTTGGAGGATAAAAGTTCCAAGTTTTACAATTTTTAAGTTGTTTGTGTACCTACTAGCTAGCTAACTAGCTTACATACCAAATTTTAGCTTTCTAGGGCATTCGGAAGTTAATTTTTTTGATGATCATTAGTGAGTCAGTGACTATAATATTGATATCATAAAACTTCTGATGTTTTAACATATCAATAAAATCTAAAGTAGTGAGTATCTAAAGCTATGCAATCAAAACTTTATATGTTTAATAAGTCTGCTACTTCCCATAAAGTTTTTCACATACCCATTACATACCCAGTACCCATTTTCCGAAAATTTTGTTCATCTAGTACAATCCATACCCTTGAGTTTGTTACCCATAATGAGGGTTTAAATAGAATTACGAAACGCATCGTAGGTGGGTGGTTAGGTAGTGCCCTTGCTCTTCGGTAGGATTAGTTTTACTAATTGGGTTTAGAAGGCGGATACAACTTGAGAATTTTTATTACCACAAAAGGCCCATCTTTATTGCTTTGCGAAATAGGAAATTAACTGCGGCAAAAAATGAAGTTTGTTATTTAAAATATTCATGAAAACGACTCTTACTGGGAAATACTTCTAACACAAAGAAAGCGGACTCATTCTATATGCATTTGATGCATTTTAAGTTTCACCCGCGTCAGGTTCGTCTTAAAATTTCTCATTTTAAACTCGACGCGATCCCAATTTTAAACTCGAAGCGCTTACAGATATCCCCTTTCGGAAAAGCACTTTAATTACTTTTGTCACGCGTGATACGTTAGGACCCATATTCTGTAACGCAATCCGATATCCTCACATGAGTACAGAGTCGCGTGATTGATAAGTGTACCGGGACCGCAGATTTCTGGCTAAATCCTCAAGATTTATTATCTATCGCCTTGAAGCCTTGTGGGTGCCGGGTGGTTTGTCATGTTGTCCACGTCATGGTGCGCTCTGACTAACTGGTGTTGTCTTTTTTATAATAATAATAATATTTATGGATGCTTCACACCACGTCAATCTGGCCCTGTGCTAAGTATCCAAAGAACTTGTGTTACAGGTACTTTGACAACTGGAAGTATATTTAATACTATAAATACATTTAAGATTTTTATTATATTTTACACATATTTGATACACATCCATGACCCAAGAATACATAAAACTTTTGTTCCCTCGGCGGGATTGGAACCCGCGACACCCGGCTTGTGCACCAACGCGTGCACAAGCCGGGTCACGAATCGTCGTCGTCAGAATTCATAGAAGCATCCGCATATCTATCTCTACATCTAGATATATATTATATAAAGTACTAGCTTCTACCCGCGGCTCCGACCTCCGCGTAAATATAGTATCGATATGCCACGGGAATACTGTACTTATGCAGGATAAAAAAGTCTATGTTTTATTAATCCAGAGTCTAAGCTACTGCCATACCAAATTTCATCGAAATCCATTCGGTAGTATTTGCGTGAGAGAGTAACAAACATCAATCCATCCATACATCCATCCATCTTCACAAACATTCAGATTTTACTATAGTAGTAGGATTTACAATAGTTGTCATAGGTCGCATAAATGAGGAATAACTTCATTCAACCAGACGCTATTCTACATAATACTCGTATTAATTAGCATGCGCTCTGAGTATTTTATTACGACTAGCTTTTTAATCTAAATAGAATATGCGGCTCGCGGGTTTGCTTGAGTGAAAATATACGTTCAGATCCGTTTTACACATCTTTACATAAGTGGTTAGTGTTAATAAACTAATGATTTTATGCTACCTACTTTAGTGAGACTCGAAATTAAAATCACTAAATTACAGATATTTAACAAAAATAAGAAATATAAGTAGCTTCCGGCAGATGGCAATATGTCGATGGTGTTATATCCAAAATCGTGTCGTGACATGACGCGACCTTGAAATGTCACTCTCGACGCCGCTTCACTTCAAAAACCTACCTTCAGAAAATAGATTGTCTCTATCGTATCTCCTGCATCTATTCCTCCTCCTCCTATCCATACATATCAACGATCTATAAACTCACTATTATAGATCATTGATATGTATGTGCCAAATCTTGGATTTCCATGACAATACAACATTATGGCAGCTTCAAGCAGACGCGACGTAGCCGGAAGCTACAAACCGTAACTCGTTCGGGAGTTGAGTGTCGACATATGTAAAGTTAGATGGACAAGTGAATTTCATGGAAACTACATAAATCAAAATAGTATGTTCCATGACAGCATTAAAGATTATAAATTATTATGTAAAATAAGAAAAAATAACATTAGGAAAATGTAAGATTCATATAATTTATGCTACGGCTGCAGCACCAGAGGAGCATCAAGAATTAATATCACAGTATCATAAAAGTTGATGAAATCTGCTGCGACTACTGCGTTACGTTACTTAACTGGCACAATAATGAAGGGATTTTAAATCGAATCATTACCTGTGATAAAAAGTGGATCCTGTACGATAATCGGAAACGCGGATCGCAATGGCTGAACCCTGGTGAACCAGCCAAAGCCTGCCCCAAGCGAAAATTTACTCAAAAAAGTTACTTGTGTGCGTTTGGTGGACTAGTGCCGTAGGTAACGTTCACTACAGATTTCTTATATCTGGACAGACGATTACGTCAGATGTCTATTGCCAGTTACTGCTAATCATGATGGAAAAGCTAGCTGCTAAGCAACCGAGGTTGGTCATTCGCTCTAGTCACTGCTGCTTCAGGACAACGCTAGACCACACACTGCACAACAGACGGCTACCAAATTAAAGGAGCTTCAATTGGAATGTCTAAGACATCCACCGTACTCCCCGGACCACAATTAACGTAAAATTATTTACCTGTTGCCATAGACGAATTTGGGGCTACTGTACATCTTGCCATTCATATAATATTATATTATATTATACACATTCAGCCCGCATTTATTTGACAAAATCTACTGAAATCAAGATGGCGTAAGTTTTTATTGTATGAAGATTTTCTCTGAAAATGTAGGTACGTCATAGCCATCCTTCTTATTACTTTTAAAAATATCATTGACTGTTGCTATTTTTAGTTGAAAATATGAAAGGTACAAAAATAAATACCACGAATTTAGTGGACTCAACGTAAACATCTGAAATCAATATTTGGATGAAAGGTTTATTCGTAGCTTCTTTATTTAGCGGTGAAATCATAGACGTATATTCTATAATAGTTTATATTATAGACGAGGCATGTGTGGACAAAATCTGTCTCCACGTAAACGGCCCCACTTTTGGAGTTTTGGGGCCATTTTTACATTTGAAGTCTGGTTAAATCAAGATGACACTTGTGTCAAGATGGCGTAACTTTTTCTTATATGAAGATTTGTTCTGTCAAATGCACGTCAACTTCAGTTTTGAAATCTTTGGGTAAGATAGAAATACCGGTCTGGTTTCCTTTCATAAAATTCACACAAAGCTAGAACTAGTTATTGTAGACCTAAATAATAAGTTTCAACAAAAGCATACCTAATCAAGGCAATAATAGAGAGTCTATAGTTATTCGTTAATTTCTATAGTTATTAATTACAACAAAATTTCAGCTTAAATAACTCGAAAGCTCTGGGAAAGTTATTCGACACTTTGTTATAATAAGCTCGGAAAGACATCTTAAGCTCCCTAATGACAGGTAACCGTGAACTTTGGGATGCTCCTGTTGTATAGTACAAGAAAAAATGTCTAAAAAATATTTCTTCAAAATTTACCTATCCTTATGTAAAGTATCACCAAGTTTCTAAGGTTTTCGGGAATTCAGAAGATTCTTCCATACGTTGTCGGTAATTTTTATAGAAAAATTCACAGATTTCGTGCCTCACACGACTATCGAGCACATTGGAAATGAATCTACAAATTCGAAAAAGTATGGTCGCTGTGCAATTAAACTACAATGTTGAATGATAATTATTTTGTTCTAAGACTAGCTTTTGCCCGCTACTTCGTACGCGTAATTGTTGAGGTGACCAATTTCCTATTATTTTTGAAAGAGACTTTGATTCTGCTAAAAATAAATTAAATGGTAAATGGTTTAAGATTATTTTATTATTAGATTATATTATACTATCGAAGGACCTCTTTATATATAACATTAACTGTATTGCCGTGGGGAGCAAGGATCAACCAGACTGCTAGTTGAACTTACTCTGGAAAACGCAACATAGAACTGTCCGTGTGAGAAACAGTTCTGTCTTAGGTCTCTCCCAGCCACTTTCAATGGCTACCCCCGAGCTTAATTGGTGGCAAAGTATACTTTAAGGGGAAACTGCAGTCTTTTAAATACCAATATCACTCTCATGGGATCAATGGTATTTTAGGTATGAATACAGTTTCCCCTTGAGCACATCTAGTGAACACAATATCAGCCCCGATAATATTGCGATGGAGAACTTTTATCTGGAGTCTGGTGCCATTGCACAATTTTGGAGGCTTAATGTTTTTTAATAACATAGGTAACTGGTGCTCCAATATTGAAACGGAGATTATCTGGTGGAATCAATCCACTGACTTACTTCATTTACTTTCAATTTTAAGTAAAAGTTCATTTATTGTGGCTGCGTTTTCATTTGTTGCCAAAGCGGAATTTCACCATAAATTGTAATCGCCGTTTCATATTTTAAGCAACAATTCATAAAACTGTTCAGCAGACTGTTCACCTCCCAAATGGACTCTTATGTTTTTTTTAAAGCGAGCTTTTGTGTGTGACTCCACATGTATGATGAGTTTAAAGACGACTTTACCTCATCCGCTCGTGTGCCCGTGGGTACTAGGGGTATCAAAATAAAGAGCTTGAAAACATTCTAAAAATATACAACAAATATAGTAAAAAAGGTCAAGCATGAGTCCGACTCTGAAAAATATACATTCATAAAATACGTTTACCCCTTTAGGGGTTGAATATCGAAAAATCACGAAATACGAGTTTTTATTTATTTTCTTATAGGACTACATTTACAAAGTTCCAAGCCGAAATGCTAATTTAATATTTTTTTCCCAAACAAAGTTTTTACCAATTTATAGATCGAATTTTAAGATAATATTGAATTAGTTTTAATAAATAGTGTCAAAGAGCAATATCACGAAATTTTAAACAGATCTGAGCCATTTAAAAAAATAGGTTTCCGCTTCCGATAGTTATGCGCAAACGAAGTTGCAGGCACCAGCTAGTAAAAAATATAAAAAAATGTGTGTCAGCTCCGACGCACGACTGGAGTTTACTCTAAAAAGTAAAACACGTCCCTCAGAAGGAACAAAAACTTTAGCGATCGATTCAAATCGCGAATCAATTCAATCAATTCAATGAACTCAAGTTCAAAAATTCGCGCCATGTGAAAAAAGTGACAAGTGCGCAGAATAGGTTGCGCACGAAAACGTAACGCTGTCATTCGTTCAGTAGATGTTACTGATCATATTTTTTTCATACCGGGGGCCTTATATGAAAATCGATTCTTAAGGAGTAAACTCCAAAAATAATAAGAGTCATAAAAATATTTATCTGACCGGGATTCGAACCCAACACTACGATTTCGATTATATGTAAACAAAATTGTCTCGTTTAAAGCATAAGATATTTCATTTTTTTATTTATTTATTTATTCTTCATGTACACAACCAAATAAAACAAAATATACAAAAGAGATGGTACAAAGGCGTGCTTATCTCTAAAAAGAGATCTCTGCCAGCAGACCTTAGACAGAGTTTAGGAAAAATAAAATAAGAAGGACATGGTAGTACAGCAAAGAATAATAACAGATTGGAAAAGATACAATTTTTTTTTTCAAAAAGGTTAGGCCACAGGGCAAACCCTTAACCCGATCGTCATTGTTTTAGGCTCAAATTGTAGTTGACTATAGTCCACAGGAGTTTTGCTCAAATTTTTGATATCATTCTTCGTTTCCAAAATATCGAGCACCAAAATCAAAAATTCGGTTTTTTTTTTTTCACTATTTCGGCCATAAGATATTTCGTTTTTTACTTTCTCGAATAATTCTTTTTGCACCTTACAGGTCTCATGAATACGCGTCTTTTGAGTCTTTTTTGAAAATCATATCTTCAAAACTCTAGGAATCTATACTCTAAAAGGAATCGCACTTTTTTGTGAAATCGGGGCCTGTACTAGAGCGAACGAAAAGACATTTCCAATGTCAAAATGTCTCCACAAATCTTACCACCAGCTTACAAATCCACGTGTAAGCTAGTTATCTATGCGGTCCGCGTCATACTCACCGCAGTTCGCTGTTTCTAATTAAGACTTTAACAAAACTAAATAGGACATTTGTGGGACAAGTGTTAAACTTTGTCATGCCTATTTATAACTAAGAGTAGGTTTTTCCGGTAGGTTTTCACGAAAAAGTGCGATCCTCTTATATTTCGGAGAGCTGTGAAGATATTATATTCAAAGAAGGCTCAAGAGACGTGTGTTCATGAGAGCTATAAAAATAATTATTTGAGATAGTAAAAAACAAAAAAGTAATGGCCGAAAAATTGAAAAAAAAATCAATTTTTCCGAATTTTTGATTTTGGTGCTCGTTATTTCTAAACGAAGAATGATATCAAAAATTTAAGAAATATTTTTCTGGACAGTTTATTCAGCTACAATTTGATCCTAATTTTTTTTTTTTTTTTTTTATTAAATAAGGGGGCAAACGACCAAACGGGTCACCTGATGAAAATAAATAAATACGATCGGGTTAAGGGTATGCCCTGTAGCCTAACCTTTTGAAATCTCGACAACGGCTACAAGTATTTACGTATGTCTTATCCCTTAGAAACTGCAAATTTTTAAGCAATATAAAAAAAAAATTAAGTATGTCATGTTATATATAATATATATTATATTATTTCGACTCCCTTACGTCTGTCTGATATCCGCCGCCTGTGGACCGATTTTCAATTTTCTTTTTTTGATGTAAAGGGTAAAAAAGCGGTGACCTAGTAATAGGATCCATGAGGAATCGAGGGAACTCTTCAAAAATTATATAGAGACATGGCGATTTCAAATTTTGCTGAAGTAGTCTTCATAGTATGCTACCAAAAAGTAAGATTTTGCACCAAGGTATACCCTGGATCTAAAGTCCCGAACAGAACTCCTGACTCCTTATAGATAGCTGTTTTGAGGATTTGGGCGTTGTTTAAAGAACTTCAAGCATATATGCCACTATGTCAATTATAAGTAATCATATCATCATCACCACCATCCATCACACGAAACACCAACCGATTATTAGGATGACACAGGTACTCATTACTGATCCGAGATTTGTGCACCGATATCAATGAATATTTAATGCTTATTGCTACATCTATTCCGTCGACTACTACAATAGATAATAAAAATTATTTGATAATACAGTGTCTAATGATTATCATCACTGGTGATTGGTTATTAGGTCCACAGATCGGTAATGCTTATTTGGGGAAATACCTCTCAGAAAAGTGGCATAAAAAAACGCTTGAGTTTGTTTTGCGGAAAGAGTGAGAATAGCGGAGGCTTTTTATATTTAAAACTTTCTTAAAATGTGTTAATAATAATATAATAAATATAACTAAAAAGAGAATTTTTTTATTTTTAAACAAAAAATGAAAACCGTCTTCCAAAGTAAAAATGTACAAAAAAGTATGAAATAAAACTTATTTTTTAAAGTTAAATTTTTTAGTCGGTACCAGCCAACTTGAACGTGAGTTCTACTTTAAATATTGTTTAATTACGATGTTTTTCGGGCTGGTACCTACGTACTTCAATAGTTAAAGTTTTAGCCAAATTTGAAGGGCAAATTATGTAGAAAATAAGTTATATTTTATACTTTTTTGTGCATTTTTACTTCAGAAATCGGTTTTCGTTTTTTAAATATAATTAATTATATTAGTTAGATAATATTACTGTCCTGACTGACTGTTTTATGAACGCTGAGACAAAACTACTGAAGCTCGAAACGTAATATTTGGACCGTGGTTTCCTTTTATGGCCATAGGTCCACTAAGAAGGGATTGTGCGAAACTCGGGGTGAGCTAAAGGGGTAAAAAAAGGTATCAACGTTTGTATGTAACTATTTTTGTTTGTGGTCAAATCTTTTTGAAATTTCGTGATATTGCTCTTTGACATGGTATTCTAAAACTAATCAATATTTTCTAAAGTTCTATCTATTGATTGGTAATATCTTTGTATGGGAAAAAATATTAAATGAGCATTTCGAGTTGGAATTTTATAAATGTAGTCCTAAAAGAAAATAAGAAAACAATATGTGTCAATTCACAATTTTTCGATATTCAACCCCTAAAGGGGTGAACAGGGGGTATCAATGTATTTTTACTTTTATTGAGTCAGACTCATGCTTGACCATTTTACTATTTAACCGACTACGGCGAAGCCAAATTACGCTTCCGGTAATGATTTTGGCTGTCTATTTGTGTATGTTTTTTCCATCGTAGCACCTAAACTACTGGTCCGATTTTAGTAAATGACATGTCAATAGATTCGTAATAATAGCCCGGGTAACATAGGCTATATAATTTATGTATATAAATCAAATAGGTAATTCGTTTAATGTAAATAAATAAATAAAATCGAAAATATTTCTATAAATACTCGACACCTGCCGAATGGTGCAAAACCTTTGCAACCGCGATTGCCAAAAAAAAGAAAAATAGTATCAACAAGCTCTAAATCTTTTTTTTATAACTTTATTTTGTGTTGAGAATGTAGCGTAAATTCTGAGTTTGTTTAATCATAAGTATTTAGATTTTAATTTACATAATTGTAACACAACCAAAAATACAACAAATAATATTGTACTGTATCCCAAGCCGTATTCAAGTCAAGGTTTGACTGTACCCACGAAACCGCGTCTCAAGTAACAGTTTGACGGCAATGACAGCGTACTTGAGTAACGAGTCTCGTTTACTAATACGTTCGCACTCACTTGATACGCCGTACCTACAGCTGTACTTCAGTACGGTCTATTAATTAAAACAACATCTTAAGTACTTTCTTGAGAATTGTCTTAGAGATAAGAACGCTTTATTAATACGGGCCTAAGAATAAAATAATTATTTTTTAACGTTGTAGTTTTATTTTGTAACCTTTTCCTATTATTACGACTTTCTCGTCGCTCAGCGACAATATTTTTTCAAATTCCGTAGATTGATTTCGAATATCGATTTCGACTTCGATAGTCGTGTGAGGCACAAAAACTGTAAATTTTTATTTTTATTAAATTAAGCAAAATCAGCAGCTAAGCAACAGTTTTTGGTTTATTTATATAAGACATCCTTAAAGAAAAGTGCCTAGGCGACCGAGCTTTGCTCGGTTATTACTATTTATTGTAATATGGTGAAACTCGAAAGCATAAATCTTATTCACGTAATCAGTATAGGTAAATGTTAGACATATTTATAAGAAATATATATTGTTATCTCAAACATTAACTACATTTTTTAAAACTTGTTTAAAAACAATCAAACTCGAAAACACGCGTTTTCCCAAACATAAGACTAATCTAGATCGATTGTTTACCCCCGAAAACCCCCATATACCAAATTTCAGCGAAATCGTTAGAGCCGTTTCCGAGATCACAGAAACATATAAATAAATATACAAGAATTGCTCGTTTAAACGTATAAGATTTATAACTTCAAGTACTTACCAATTTTCTGCTATTATTACTATTTAAATATTTTCAATCTTTTATTGATTTTAACCACTAGTCACGACGCGACAAAGAGCAAATTGTTTAACCCAGTCACTTTGCTATTGCCAGCTTTAGCGGGACGAGATGAGATTTCAATATTAAGATCGTAAATTACTTAGTTTGCTTACTCAAACGAACGGTATGTCGACTGTTCTAAAGTTTCAACAGATAATTTTAACTTGATTATTTGTACAAACCAACTCTGTGAAATTGGAGGCAATAAAATAGTTCAGAGAGACATGAGTCAATAACAAAATAGAAGGTTTACCGACTGAAAAGCGCCAAGTGCCAAATAAATAAACGCATTATTCCATTCACACAATTAAAATATCTCAGAGAAACGGTTCTGTGTTACTGCATCATGATATATTACGAGTATGTGTATATTGTGCTACGCAAAAATATATTTTGTCTATCAAGCAGTGATAACAAATTCGACACCATCAGCCTCTCACGCCTGGCACATTTTGTCAAAAATAAAGTATGAAACTTTCCTTTTTCTTTCTCGTTTCTTCACAAAAACTGTCAAGTGCGTCGCATTTTCGTCATTCTTGGTCACTGGTGTAGTTGATGAGAGACAGATGAGATCGCAGAGCTCCCAAATAGCGTTGAAGTGTACCACCAATAATGTTATTTATCCCATCTGTTCGCACAACATTATCTCAAAGATACAGTTTCAAATTTATTAATTCAATAGAATTTATTAGAGTTCTGATTTGCTTTATTTGTTAAAGCTTTCCTTCTAACCATCCCTGTCATTTCCTTGTGTTTGACAAAAAATGTTTGTCAAGTCTCAATATTTTTCATTTTTGTTTACATTTGCCTAACCATGGGATCTTTCCATAGTTCACATTCGAATTTCTCTGTGAATCATGAATTTTCTGAATAACTCGCTCGGTTCACTTTTTATATGCCCCTTGTAATATTATTTGCCCAACGGTGGTGTTATTAAACATAATATCATTGATTTCAAACGGATGCACAGTTAAATAACGTTTCGTTTCGACTAAAAATTCCAATAAATTCCAAAAATTCCAATTGTAGATTATTCGCCTGTTATTTTGTGGCTATGAATGAGATAAGCCTTCTTGAGGGTGCCATGAAGGAAATAAATGTACCTGTACATGAGGAAAAGTTACCTTCAAATGACAATACATTATTTATTTGAAAATAAGTATATGAAAGCTTAACAGTTATATAATTTTGAGCAAATAATAAAGTTTAATTTTGAATAGCTATCGTCGCGGTGTTACCTGACCCTAAAGCGTCAGCGAATCAACCTTTTAATAATTGGGAAATAATATTAAAAAATAATTATATATATATATATATATATAACTCGTTTCAGCAGATTGACGGGTCTGGCGCGAGAAAGCTTTTTAATGGATAAATTAACTGTTAGGGAGTTTGAGTGACAAATAATAATCAGATTATTGAGATGGCGCAACACGGGAGGCTATGCCAAAAGGAGAAGAAGAGATGGCGCAATTAATTATTTTCAATTCAATTTATTGTATACTAATTAAGCAGCGACGATACTCGTATATTATATTTTCTTATTAAAATACTGTTTTATTCAAATTATTCACGAACACGTACGTCTTCGGCTCGGGGCAGACGCGCTTCATGCTACCGCGACCGTTGGCTAGCGACAGCTTATTAACACGCCGCACACGGTCGGGCAACTCAAAGTGTGTGATTTTTTTTTTAAGAAATATAGGGGGCAAACGATCAACGGATGCGATGCGATGCGATGCATGATGGAAAGCGATTACTGTCGCCCATGGAGGCCGTCAACACCGGAGGAGTCGCAAGGCGTTTCCGGCCGTTGTGTTTCTATTATGCTAGTATAAGAATGCCTGTTTACGCCAAACCAGTGAGAGTTTTCGATATTTTTCTGTCGCTAGGAGGCAGACGCGACTCACACAAAGTGCCATCTGATGGCGGAAGTGATTTCGAAAACTGTCAATAAGAATTTTCGACACTTTTTCTGCCACCAGGTGGCGCTTCGTAAAAGTCGGGTCTTAGTCGTGTCAAACAGCTGTCAGATGTCACGAACTTAAACACCCTCATTATTGTTATATCAACTCAGTAAAATATCTACACTTACTTAAAACATGTTTTGTTTGCTTTTCATTAATGTCACAGAACAATTTGATTTCGTTAGTGAACTCGTATTACGTATGGCGATAACGAAACTTCGCGATATTGACTTTTGTCCGAAGTGGTTCGTCTGGAATACGAATTACCCACTCTCGAACCCAAACAATCCTTTATTATATAATTAACCAAGATAACTATGTTATAACGTGAAATAACAGATTTTAATGAGGGATAACCTCTGCAGGACTTAGAATTGTTAATTTACAGCTTTCGATGCCTAAAATTCAGAATGTCTATTGTCTAAATTATTAGACTTAGATTTTTCTCGCGAGTCCACCGGCGTAAATATAGTATCGGGTATCCCACGGGAACACTTTTTCGGGATAAAAAGCAGCCTTTGTTTTAATTCAGAGCCTAAACTACTACCATACCAATTTTCATCGAAATCCGTCCAGTAATTTTTACGTAAAAGAGTAACAAACATCCATCCATCTATCCATCCACGCAAACTTTCACATTTACATTAGTAGACTTAGGATTTTCTGTTAAAATCTGTTACGCAATACTTCTCTCAACTACAAAATACTTGTACTAATAAAATAAAAATGTATATTTTTATAAAATATATGTAGGTACTGAGTATATACATATTGCGTATGCTTGTTAGCGCTCTTGAAATAAGTAAAATTCAATCATCTCTATTATTAGCTCTATAATAAGCACTATAATAAGCTCCATAATGAGCTCTATAATAATATCAAGTCTTGGATAACGCTGAATACGCCACAAGGAACAAAAGTCAGATGTTAAGATCAGGTCGGATAATTGGAGAATTATCCCGGATTCACCCTGGCAGAGATTAGGGAGATTTTAATAAAACATTTTCTAGGAACGCGGCTGAAAACGATTTTATGGCATATTAACAAGACTTTTTACTGGCGAAAACGGGAGTAACGAAGCTGCGTCAGTTTTATACGTAAAAAAATCTCATTGGTAGTACGGTACATACTTAAACCAACGTACAGTAATATTATTAGTCACTGAATTGTTAAATTAAATTCTACTACTATAATTGTAAATGGGAAATTTCGGGAAGATATTTCTGTCTGTGACTCATTCACGTAAAAACTACTCAACCGATTTTGATGTTTGGTATGGTAGTATAAACTACTACTCTGATTAATACATAGGTTACTCTTTAACGCGACAAAGTCTACCAGTTTCCGTGGGTCTACATCTGGTCTATAATAATATTAAGTTGAAATTGCTCATCAAAATATCATCCCTCAATATTGAATTCGTTAATTTTTCAGACTACACTCATGGTCTCGGTAACATCCATTTATAACTCAGACTTAGACAACATCTATATATAAAGGACATTGTGAATTTTACTATGGAACTATGGAACGCTACCCACGGCGACCAAAGGGAAAATTAGGTGAGATGTACCTAAGTTTAATTGCATCTGGGTTACAACGGCATAGGTCGCATATCTGCAGGGGGGTGAATACTGTGATATTTAACCCATTTCAACAAATATTGATATAAAATATTATGATTTACTGATCATCTCCATTTCTCCATGGATCTGAATTAAAATAATTACGAGAAATAAAATCTGAATGAAAATTGTACAATCTAAAAGTATTTTGGTTTGTAAATAAATAAATATTAAATAAATAAATCTTTATTTGGAATATATTAGACATAACAGGACAGTAAAACAGTGGCACCACAGAACAATAACAACAGGAAAAAAAAAGTAAAACAAAAAATTACTGAGAATACCAAAAAATTTGGGCAGGTTTCGGTAGCCGCCGAGACATTACACACATTCTATGAGTGTAATGTCTCGGCGGCGCTGCGCGGCGCGTCAAGCGCGTTTGTGGTCGCGTCTTTTAGAAATCCTTTTAAAAACGGGTCAAAACGCTCAAGGGATCGTACCCATATTACGTGACCACGTTTACCCATTTTTAGGGTAACAAGACAACCTAAAATCAAAATAAGAGATGTGCGATGCCTTTAAAAAGTATAATTTGTAGAAACCTACCTTCATTTATTAGAAACTATGAATGGAAGCTTTTGGACAGTAAAAACTCGGTAATATTATTATTATGTTCAACCTTAAAACTAAGAAATGCGTTTCAGTGTTTGATTTATTCAAAAAGTTCTAGATGGTTTGTAGGTTACAAATAATGTGTCTTTTGTGAATATCAAGGATTTTCTTTCTTTTTTGCTCTATTGAATAATCTATTGAATGGTTATTGTGAGTCCTTCTCACGTCGATACCATCATTACGTGTTACGCGCCTAGATCACGTAACGATAAGTTCTGCAAACATTTACGACGTAATTCCTCATGTAGTCCAAATTAATTAATATCGTGCGACTCATTGTCGGTCAGGTTATCTGCAGATCTATCAGGAAGCTTATTCAAATCATCAACATCATTATGGACCACTAACGCCCCCGTTACTAAAGGTATTCAGTTTGCAGTGCAAGAATTCACGAGCCTTTGAACAATTTTAGCATTTCTTAGACAGTCAGATTACTCGCGGCTGTTTTTTCCTAAAACTAAAAATGCGTAAAATGGTACACATTATTGTAAGAATTAATAAATTGTCAATTAAGAGGATTATCAAAAGGTACTGTACGGGCAACTTACTCAAAAGTTGATGATGAAGTACGTTTCACTTAATGTACCCATTTTAGACCTGCTGTTTTCACGAATCACTGAATACTACAAATATATATATATACATACACTCTCTTTTACCGCTGCATATTCTAATTTCGATTTCTACTCATCAAAAGTTATCGAATATCGTTAGAATGGCATATAATTGTGAATAATTATGGAAAGTGTGTTCTCACGACAACAATACGCGGTAGATATCCGCCGATAGCAGTTTCACCAAGGTGTCTCTCTCCATTTTGTGCACCTTAAGGAAAATCTGACCTACTTTTTAAGTTTATTTTTTTTGATTCACGAGTAGTGTGATTGATTTTCGGTACGTTGGTATACTTGAGGTCGTTATGTGGTCGAAGTTGGCATGTAATAGTTCAGAGCTTCGCTTGGAGTTCTGATATATTTGAAAAAATAAAAAGAATAACAAAAATACTTATGTGACCAGTATTCGAACCCACCATATTCTGAATTTCAAACAAAGCAAAAATTATACATAAACATACCAATCTGCCAATCGGACTGACATAATAGAGTCAAAATTATTGATATATTGTTGCACGATAAAAGAAAAATCACCTATAGCTTAAAAATGCGCAGTTTTCCAGGGATAAGACCTAGCTAGATCGATTTTTCTCCCCAAAAACTCCCTTCATACTAAATTTCATGGCAATACTTATAGCTGTCTTCGAGAAACCGATTATATATATATATACAAGATTGTGTCGTTTAAAGTATAAGATCTCGTTTGAAGTTGTAACTTTATAAGGGTTCTTTTGCCTCTTAGATAGAAAAAAATGTAAATGTTGTGACAGATTGACAGACGTCAACGTGTAACAAAATTGTATGTATGTATCAAACGCTCGCTAGTGTGTGTTTATAATCTGAGGTAGTGCAATGTTGTTATTTGTATCTATTTCTGAGCATTATAAAAATTAAACAATATCGAAATTTCCAAACGCGTATCTTTAAAGACTAAGGAGTTCTGTTCAGCGCTTTTGGATCCAGGGTATACCTTCGTGCTAAATCTTACTTTTTTGGTAGCATATGCTTGGACTACTTCAGAAAAAGTTGAAACCACCATATGTGTCCATATAAATTTCGAGGAGTTACCTTGATTCCTCATGGATCCCATTACCAGGTCACCAAATGTAAAAAGGACCAATTTGGGATTAAACCCTTTAGATCAAAAAAAAAATTAAAATCGGTATACAGACGGAGTAATCGTTGTTGAACATACAAAAAAAATAAACTGGCCAACATATAACCACCTCCTTTTTTGGAAGTCGGTTAAAATGGCTTTCTGGGCACCTTCCTCCACTTAAACTTTAATTTACCGGCCGAATTACATACTCCTCCGGTTGCACAACTCTCGTAAAACAGTACTAAAAGTTTTTGCTTCACGTATTATATACCTCGTTCTGCGCTATCGGACGTAGGTCCAAATCTCTTATCATTTTGGGTGGTGTTTTTTAGGTTCCGTAGTTAACGTCTCGAAACCGTCATGGTTTCGTCATGTCCGTCCGTCTGTCCGTCTATCCGTCTGTCCGTCCGTCCGTCCGTCCGACTGTCCGTCCGTCTTCGGCTTACCGTCCAAACGGTTAGTGCTAGAAAGATGAAACTATGCATGGATATGTGTATTTACCACGTCGACAAAGTGCAAAAATAAATCACGAAAAATATTAACTTTTGGGGTACCTGGGGATGGATATATTAGAATTATACCTTTAGCTGCACGTAAAGTGGGGATGTTTTTTTTTTTCTAGCGTGAACTAGCAACCAGTGACCAAGCGTAGTATTTTTAAGACCCCTCTCCCCCTAAACAGGCTACGTAATAAATATTCTCCAATGTCTTTACGAAAATTATTTCTTTGAATTATTCTAATACTATATCGTTTAATTTCTATGATTGCCAAAACAGATATTGTCAGAATTTCTGATTTTACTGATAAATTATTTACGGTACGCATCATCCTCGAGCGATATTAAAATATTTTAATTACTCCTTAATTACTCCTTTCGCGGCACTTCCCTCGAGATGTTTTAACAAGAATATTTTATATTAACGACTAAAAGCTATTCGTGTAGTAATGAAAAGTAAAATAGGTCAAAAATAAAATGGGTAGAATGTATGCAAGTGAATAAAATACATGTTGGGTTCCGTATCCTTTAAAAAGGATTTTTGTGTTTCTCTGATTTAAATCAATTTAGATTTATAACGTGTAATCGAGATATCAATAAGCAAATGTAGTCCTTAAATATAAATTACCATTTTGTAATTTTTTGGTATAATATTGTTAAAGAATTTTTAAGGTTGTAGGTAAAAATAGTTTTTAATGTAATAGTGATAGTTAAATTAAATGTGACTCCATAAATAAAGTTATGCTTATTTGAATTCGGTTAAAATAATATATTTGTTATAAATAGAATTTCATCCTACACCTTAATTAAAATGTTGTATGGATATTTTATTACCTTTAGAGAATTGCGATCTTTGTTATTATACGTTGTAAATATCGAGAAAATCACGAATGATCGGACTCGGTCGTAGCACCGGCCTACGCGGCGTAGGCGCGTGTCGTCGAGACGTAGCACCTCTACGAAAAGTTCTATAGAATTTGTTGAAAATAGATAAAACAATTCTAAACACAAAATAAATCGACATATTCTAATGCAATGTTTACGTTAGTGCTGTCAGACTATAATAAACTGCCCAATAGATTTAAGGAATTACCTACCACTTCCTTTAAAAGAGAGATATCTAAATGGTTATTAAAACACTGTTTCTCTTGTTTAAATGAATACATGTCACATATAGAGCCGACGTTATAATATTAAAAACAAATATGGATATAATAGTATAATTTTTTTTTTTCACTATTCCGTAATAAAATGTAACTAACTAACGTAACTATTATATTATGTTTAATTTTTACATGTACACACTTAAAGCCATTACGACACTATTGAGACAAAAATATTACATTAAACCTAATGAGTATTTGTAATGTCACGTTACTATAAATAATCTCTTACTAACATTTTCTTTTTTCAATTGCACGCCATCTGTATGGCAGAATTTACAAGAACATGTTTTTGATTTATTAAGATCTCTGTAACACTACAGTGTCGTATACATACACATATTATTATTATTGTAAACATATTATTATAATTATTAACAAACTTTGTTAATGCTCTTTAAAAGTCGTGCGATTTAGGTTTATTAGTATAATGTATGAAGTAGTATTTTATTATCCAAAATGTTATTATTACTATCGAATAAAAAATTAAAATCGCAGCCGCGTTACATAAATTAAAATGAGTATAGATTGACAACAAGTTTCTCTTAGAATCATTTTCTACATTTTATATTTGCCAAAAATAGAAACAATTTTATCAGTCCTTTAGGACGACGCGCCAGAAACACAGATCGCTTAGGCCTTGGTAAACAAAATGAACCAAGGGAAATTGAAAAACAGATACAACCAAAAGGGGAAGTGTTTTTAATCAAATCGTCGCTGCAATATTTGTCAATTTCGATAAATATCCGCGAGACGAGAAATTGAATACAATCGCTCGACTCGGGGGAGAAAATGGATAAATAATGGCCAGGCGATCGTTCCTACTTGTAAAACAGGTAGTTGATTACCTACATCTAAAATATTTAGTTTCATTTATAGTGTTATAGGTTAAGTCGATGTTGATCCTTTAAAGGGTTGCAGTTGCCATCATTTCAAATATTTTTTCGATGAAACTCATATGCAAAAATAAATATTTTACGAGATCTTGGATTACTTTTAAAAAAACCTAAAGGATATTGAAACCATTTCATACATTCTTAGGCTAAGAATTTAATAAGATAAAACTGGTAATATATATATATATATATATATTTAGATTAATGACAGCCTTGTAGAAAATTCTGTAAATTTTGGCATTCTGAGAACAAAGTTATGAGCTGTTTAGTGAAAGTGAGGTTATGTTTCAATACCAATGAAATAAACTTTTTAACACAGTATATTAGGTGGAGAACGCGTGAAAAGTCAAAATAATACCCTATTATTATTGCTTATTATTATGACTAAAAAACAATAAAGATATAACAGGAACAGATTAATGAGAAACAGAAAACAGAACAACTTTAATGTAGTATAATATAGTTTATTCGTCTTCAATAAAGATTAAAGTGTCGTCAAGAAATTATCCAGGTGGAGCAATATGATCTCGATACCTTGTCCAGATATGGTACCATAATATTATTATACACGTAACATGAGCACTCACCAGGCTCCTACAGTTCGTCTGCTTACTAATTACTATGCAATTACAATAGAAGCGTACATAAGAATTGCTGTATTTCCTCTACGCAAGACTAAATTAATGTTTCAAGTTTTGTGACCCAGATTGTGATATAGTTAAAGAAGTGGTCGTTAAAAATAAAACTATTCAGGAAGGCCCTCAAAACGCAAAAACATGAAACGCATTAGAAAACACGAAACAAGTGAGTCAAAAGTCAAAACGTCAACGGCCTAGGACAAAATTGACAGTTAAAAATGACTTTAAAAAGTTTACTATAATACTGAAATCGATTCAATAAATGGATGATATCACGAAACCTAAATATCTTTCTTATTTTTTTCGGCTCTCAGATTAAAAATTGAGCGAAAAAATACGTTTTTTTTAAACCATATCTCAAGCCATTACATTGGGGCCCACGATGTTGTCTGATTTGTGCTTTTAATTCATTTATTTTAATTTTGTGCAGCTGATGAGCTATTTTGTTATTATTAATACCATTAATGCTAGATGAACACTTAAGTCGTAGAAGAAGATTTAAAAATAAAAAAATCCATTTAATTTTCTGTGGTTTTTTCTTTGAGGCATACCTAAAAGGTAATATAATATGTAGGTAAATATATGGCAGCTACTCTGCATATATGTAGAAAAACATCTACATATCTGCAAAGTAGCTCATGTAATGAAACTTAATAAAATATATAATATATAAAAAATAAATATAAAAAAAAATGTGCTGCTTTGTAATTAGATGCATTTCATAGTTACAAATAAGTTGGAATATTTTTTACATAGTTAATAAGTGTAAAAACCTACATAATTAATTGGTTTACTTGCATGAAATAAAAAAAACTTAATTACAGTACTTATAAACCTAAACACAATAATTTCGGAGATGGTGCTCTTGTGTGAATATGTTCTTGCGACCATGTGACCTGCATATTTCATACAAATGCAGGAACGTGTGACGTCAGACTTTTGTATGGAGCGTTTTCACGAGTATTGCGAAATTATATATTACAAATCATTATTCCTTTGAAAATATTGATTTTTTTCTCAGAAGTTACTCATATTTAAGTACTTTTCATTTATGCAATATAAAAAATTCAGTCAACTAGCCTATGTCATTTTTTTTTATTCCATTATTTTACTTTATTCCACTTTTAAAATATATTATGTTTGCGTGTTAACTGAAATAATCAGCACTCAAGAGCAAAAGTTATCAGTTAAATAATTAAAAGTTAAAAACTATAACCCAACTACGCAAAACTGGTTTTTCGTGGTCGGATTATACGCCCTTGTTACTTACCCGGGCCATTATTACGAAACTATGGACATCTCATTCATTAAAATTGGATCAGTAGTTTAGGCGCTCCGGTGAAACAAACATATATAAAGCATTTCCCCTTCTTTTAGCTTCGACGTACTCGGTCAGAAAATAAAAAGTAACATAAGGTTCGAAAAATATAAAGTAGGTAATAGGTAAATTATGTTTACAGGTATTACATCAATATCATTACAATTTTGTTTCATTTCTATGGAAGCTTAGACAAAAAATCTAAACTCGTCAAAACAAAATAGCGCCCACCATCATATATTTAGAATTTTTGTTTGAAAATTATATTACAATATATAAATGATATTGAATACCGTCGATATGATATATTGTAACTAATACACGAGAAACAAACTTTACAATTTGATCACAGTGTGATGGATCACGCTACGTGAAACTAATACACCCCTACAAAAGTTTCGGAGATTGGGTGTTGATGTTTTCAGTTATTTCCCCAGTGTTCGCCGAGTGGTCGAAATTCGAGCATAATTCATTTATTTTTTAAGTTTGAATAATTTTATAAGAGATTTTTGGCCTCCTAGGTCTGAAATAAAAAGTTAAAATGTTGTCAATTGAATGTTTAAGACATATTGATGAACATCAACGTGTGACATAACTGTATCATTAATTATGCGGATAGTGTAATTAATATATAGTAGGTGTGTATGCGTTAATTTTTTAATTTATTATATTTTTAAAAATAATTATAGTGCAGCTGGTGCGGTTGGTACTCGATGTAAGCTTTAACTGAGCCAAATTTCATACTACTCCGTTGGCATATTTTTGACAAAACGGAGTACAAAGTTTTTGCTCCAGGTATTTTTTATATATTATATATTTTGATGCATTGTCACGAGCAATAGATGCCTATCTATCACGCAACATTCTCGCTAATGCAGTAAATAATAATATCCATGTTGAATTTAAGCATAGTAGGTGAAATACAAAACTATTTAGAAGAAATAGCGAAAAAGGCTGAAAGAAGTTAGAAAGATAAACTGGACTGGACTCTTCAATAAGTAGTTAGTTCTCAATATAACGTTCTAACTAAAGTTAGAATTAATAGAGTTTAGTATTAAGAGCTAACTAACTTACTGAATAATAAGGGTCAATAAAATGTATCAGTCATAAACATTGTTACACAGAAACTGATAGAAGACTTCACAAATGACAATCTACATCGAACCGAAAACAAATGTACAATTTAATTATTCCTACGGCTTTGTGCAATCTGATAACTCACTACGAACGTGGTTGTTTTCAAAGGATTTTTTTGTATGCGATTCTTTTATATATTGAATAGGCATGTTGCCTCGTGTGGAATAACACATTTTTATATATTAAGTTTTAAATTTGTATTATGTATGTGTGAATAGAGAAACATAAATCTGAAAGAAATAGATATTTAGGTTGTTGCGATTAAAAATTGTTAGCACATTAAAAATATTTCCCATCTCTCTCGCAAAACGGTTTGTTACGTCACAAGCTGCTACCGCCATACATTTTTTAATGACAAATGTGTGGCGGTAGCAACGTCATATTGCTCTCTTTCTTATTGTAAATTTAATTTGTTTGTTTCTTCATTATTTTATAAGATATATGAAAATGGGTTCTAGATTATTTATTAACATGTTATCTAATATCGAATAGTGGAAAAAAATTAGTCAACATACTTATTAATCACGTTCTTTATAATGGTATAAAGTTAAGGAAAATACTGTTAATAATATATTAATATCATTCTACCCAACATCTGTGGACTGTGATAGATATGAGCATACATACATATTATGTAAAAACTCTTTTTAACTTGAAGTTAAGATAATTTGGTTCTTATATTTTGAAATGTTTTTCTACATCAACAATTTACTTTTGCATCTAAGTTATTTCGAAAGCAAATCTCGAATGGGATAGCACAATTTCAAGACAAAATCCTTTGCCCATAAAAGAGAAGATTTCCCATTGTATCCAGGAGAAATCTCGATAAAATTAAAGGAAAAATCACTATAAAGGCTATTCAAACTAGTACGGTGAACTGAGTCGCATTTACACGCCTTTATAAATCAGTCATAGTGGGCATTCATAGATATTAAACATAACTAAGGTAAGGTAAGATGCTATATTTTTGGTAAAGATGGCCAGTGACATTACAAAATATGTTCGTCTTGAACATTATGTAACCAAGTAATATTAATCCGCAATTTCAACGACATAATTTTTACTGATACATAATTATAATATTACTAGCTGTTGGCCGCGTCTTCGCCAGCGTGAAATCGGGTTTTAAACGATATCTGTATAATTTATAGCCTATTCGTAATATGGGCGCGGGTGCAGTATCTGCGTCGAGCGTCCCTCGGTCGGTCATCGCCGCGCTGCGCGCCGTCGCGTCGACCGCTTGAATTTATTTTTTTGTGCGTACTTTTTAATTTTACGATATCTCCTAAGATATTTATTAAAACTGTATTGTGTAAAGGGCAAATATAATGTGTATAGTATACTTCAAGTGTATAACGTATCAATTAATCTATCAATATATCAATTTCTAAAATATAATATATCAATTTCATAAGAATTAATATTGTATATAGCTTCTGAAAATACCACATTATTTGTGATCATTTTTTAAAACTTACAATGGGTATACCAATTGTAAGTTTTAAAAAATGTAGCTATATATATATGTAGCTGTAGTAAGCTAACCTTAAAAGCCAGTTTTTTTTTTGTAGACATATAAAAGGTAAACAATCCTACCATACACTGTGATATCATCAAAAGATTAGGCAGCGATTTTCGATGTATGCGGCTTGATTTTTTCCGACACCTTCGACAATTATCGTCATATTTCAACCAAATTCCACAAAACCTGAACAAACTTAAGGTGTTAGACTTGAAAAAGCTTAGACTTTTCTAAGGAACTATTCTGTCGATAAATGAAAACTGCATGAAAATCCGTTTTGTCGTTTTGAGATCATCACAAACATATAGACAGACGCAGCTATTATAACAAATAATATTTATTTAGATAAAAAAAAATAGGGATAAAATATACCTACTAGCTAGAGTACTATTTCAAAACACAGTGTAAACTCTATAAAACGGCGCTCAAGGGTCCGAGCATTTTTCGACGTTATTAAGAGCGTTCGTTATATGGAAAGAGATTTAAAAATATTTATTACTATTAAATAATAATATAACGTACCAGTAGCGAAGAGTGGATTTACATCAGAGGGAAGCGCTAGTATTCAGCGAGACGTGAGTTGTGCAAGTTTTTTTTGAAAGGAAATTTAGCACCATATTATGTTTGATGGTCAAGGTCGTTACAAGCGTATAGAGTTGGGTCGTGTCCGAGAGAAATACTCAGGTAACTATTCTTATAGTTGTACCTACGGTTCTTATTCCTATAGTTATATATTCGGTATTTTTATATCTACAATTAGGTATATTTCAAAGTACAAAATAGGTACTTAATAATAAAACGTTATTCTGTGTATTAATTATCTATTGTAAGATAATCACAATATTAAAATCTATGTACTATGTACATGCACAGTATATACTACCGCCCATTAAGTAATAATATATAATATTATGATCGTATATTATTATGATAACTACAAATTACAAATGGAAGAAATACAAAACAACAACATTGAATTCCCCGGCAAAACACCAATTGTCATTTGTCAACAAAGATATCAAAACTAAAGATAGGCTAGATGGGAAGACGTAGATTTGAAGACTATGGGTTGAGGAAAGGAGGACTATTTCCATACATGAAAAAGTGTCCGTAAAAGCGTTAAATAGGGGGGCGCTACGGTCGCAAGGGGTTAAAGCGGCAAAATTTAAACAGAGAGACCAAACAATATCTCTGATAAATCATTATTTTATAGAGCTCACGTTTAAGTTGGCTGGTACCGACTTCAAAACTATGAAGATTGTGTAGACAATTAGACAAGTAAATATATATATATATATATATATATATATATATATATATATATATATATATATATATATATATATATATATATATATATATATATATATATATTACTCGTATATACAGCCGAACGTATAACCGCCTCCTTTTTTGGAAGTATTATTTAAAAGTAAGAATTTCAAAATATTTTCGACTATGCGAGTCATTAGAATTTTCATGACTTTCAGAATTAACTACTAAACTCGGTAAAAAAAAACTAAACTTCACTAACTTCACTCCATCTCTCCAACTTCCTATCACCATACATATATCGCTATTATGCCCAGTTTTGGAACTATTATTTAACTACTTTTGTCGAACTTCTTAGCCCTTCTGCCATATGAGAGATAGTCCTCCTTTCCTCTACCCTCCATACTCCATAAAAAAAGTTACGGCATCTTGTTTTACCATACCTCAAATGGCCCTAAACGACCCCAAAAGTGGGGACATTAAAGTGGAGACAGTTTTTGCCATATACGTCTATGTTTGTCATTATTTCTTTCGTATTCCATAGATCACCGTATTCCATACATACTTCTTATTGAGTATCTAAAAAATTTGAAACTTAAATATTAATTATGATTGAATTTCGACCACAGGGCAACCTCATGTAGGTATTTATAAATAACCCTGACAGAACCCTCACGTCAGCGAACTATCTTTTGGCATTTGGCACCGCGCCAATACGTAAGTATATATTTTTACTCTGTGCCAATAATATGGGGTAGTATTCGAATTTTCGTGTTTTCGCCGTAGGGCGTTGAATGTTCATAAAGATTGATTTACAACCAGTGAACAATCTATTCGACATAAAGGAAATCGGACGGGAATGTTAGTTTGTAGTTAAATTTATTACTCCGAAATAGTTTTTCCGATGGCCGATTTGTAGTATATTAATTGTTTCCTTGATAAGACTTCTGTATTCGAATTCAAGTTGAGATTAAAAGTTGAATTACGTAACTGTTCTCTGATGGCTTACAGAACGATTTTTTAATGTGCGTACGTTTTAAAACCGCTCAAGTGCGAGTCGGACTCGCGCACGATCGGTTCCGTACACAACGACAAGAAAAATCACGTTAGTTGTTGTACGTTAGCCCCCGTATTTTTTTTAATTCGGTTTTTAGTAATTATTGTTATTATAGTGGCAACAGAAATCCATCATCTGTGAAAATTTCAACAGTCTAGCTGTCACGGTTAAGGAGATGCAGCCTGGCGACAGACGGATAGACAGACGGACGGACGGACAGCGAAGTCTCAATAATGGGGTTCCGTTTTGAACATTTGGGTATGAAACCCTAAAAATTGAAAACGCCGCATAAATATTCAATATAATAACTATTATATTGAATATTTATGCGTTTAAAATTAAAACCAATTATGAAATTAAATTCATATCATAGCGTGAAATTTATGCCGCGTATCTGCTATCTACTAGGCATCGTGACGCTCAACATGTTTTGTCAAACATCACTTGTCATCACATCACATTGTCACGCGTTGCAAAACAACGCGTGACGTGGTAGCTGGCGTGCAAAATATAGACGCATAGACTTACCTTTTACTTTTTAATATAATAATAATAAATGCCTAGTGGATACAAGGCTTTAAGATCTTAAATTAACCCAGGGTTTACTGAATTCCAGGTTCAAAGTGTAAACAATGTGAGCTGTGACGTTTCACGTCGTTCATTTTCTCACATTTTCAGCGTTCATTTTGGTTTCATTAATTACCTTCTGGCAAATGTCACATCAACTCTTACATCCTTAACACAATTCCACATTCGCCTCGAGTTTTAATCTCATTATTTGGAACGTTCTCGAAACCTAAAATGTCTTTCCACTGATTACGCGAATAAATAATAATCTATATCCATACTAGATAATGTTTTAAAGAGGAAAGATTTATATTTTAGTATTTGTGTATTTTTGTTCCCGATGCACGCAAAAACTACTGGACTGACTTTAAAAAATCAGAATTAGAATTAAGATAGCTATATTACTCCAATTATATTATGGCTATATTTATTACTAGAAAAAATAGATACCTGCTAAAACTTCGATAATATGACCAAAGGTGTATAAAAATTGCCACAAAATATCTTTCAGCGCATACGCTGCGTAAACTAATGATGATAGAACAAATTAATGTTGTACAAGATTAAAGAACATTCTAATATCTACAATAATTAAGAGCATGTCAGGACATGTCTAAGGAGGGTTCCGTAACTATCAACGCGCAATAGGTTTTCTTTGAATTACTTCAAAAGTTATTGTCCGATTTTGCTGAAAATAATTTTCCTTAAGAGTTTTTTGCATTATCTATCAATTCTATCATCATGGAAACTTACAAGTTTCTATCTCCTATAGTTTAGAAATGCCAGGGGCGGGACCAATTACCTACTTATAAACAACTTTGGAGGCCGATTACTCGGAAATGGACTTTGTAAAAAAGTCATGTATGAAGCCTTACCTTTATTTTAAAAGACCTATTCAACGCTATCCCACACGATGGGGTAGAATGAAAAAATATTTTTTATCCACAATTCACATGTATGGAGAGCCACCCCTAAAATATAACATTATTACTTATTATTTTATGATGCCAACACCGGACAGACAGATCTATACACAATCTATAACTATACCAAATTTAATTCATTTATATTCGTAATTACAGAAGCTAGACGGAAGCGTGCGGACAGACCGACTTATGGATGGGCAGAGAGAACTATAAGGGTTCCTTGAGTATTACGGAACCCTAACAAGGCCGCGACAGCATGTAGCCAACACTATAGTTAAGGTAGTATAAATTAACCCCAATGTTCGTTACTAACTTACACCTTCATTTTACTTTTATTGAATTATAAATGAATCGTATTGATATTATAAACTGATTTTTGGAGTTTGTACAAATCAAAATGGGTTTGACGTTTATGAGAATACCGTTTTGCAGTTATAACATATCGGGACTGGATCGCAGCTATATTATTGCACGACTTAATTCTTCTATCTTTTAAAATTTAATTAAAATACCCCTGTATTTTAATTAAATTCGGAAATCGTAGATTTTCACGAATATTTAGGTGTAGGTTGTAGGTGTTGGCTGTAGATGTGGTTTTTAGGTGTAGGTTGTAAATGTAGGTATAGAAAATGTAGTTGTAGGTAGGTAGTTAGTTGTATTTCATTTATTCTAATTCACAATTAAGACACTACAACATCTGTCGGGTCAGCTATAACTTCATTTGAAATAATTCCACTTAGCAATTTAATAAATTACCATAGGAAAGTTTTACGGTCAAATTTCAACAACAGACACGTAATAATTAATAGCAAAGTTTTGGGTTCGGTTTCCATATCAGATTTATGATGATGATTATTGTAATTTATAACTTGGACACTAAAAAGCTCCCGAAAGTAACATTACACTCTATTGAATCTATTGAACAGTGCCTCTTCAAAAACAATTGTATATTTTGTCAGTAATAATAATTATAGAGTTGTAACCTGAGTAAATAGGTACTAAAACAACAATAAAACATAAATAATTCATAACAATGAATAAAATAAATTTAGTGATAAAATAATGAAGTTAAGAAAGTACCAGGGCGATATAAATGAAGGTTATTTATCAATTATTTTTCGTGGTTTTATTACATTATAATGGAGAGTGGGTACGATAATTGGGTGCCAAGTGCCAACTGCCATGTCCAGTCTCGCCTCTCGGTTTTGTTAAACTTGAAGCCTTTCAGCGTTAACTAAGTATTATGCAGACTTGAAGGAAAAGTAGTTCATGGTTTTGATATTTTTATCTTGCGAAATAGGTATGTATGTACATAAGCATTGACCCTTGTATTTAATTTATATGTGTACTTGTGGCTGGAGTTAGGTTAACTCAAGTGTGTTGCGTGCGAGTTTTTGTCACTACTCACCATGAAGAAGTTAACTATAATTTGTATGCCATCGAATTAGTTACCATTGTTTTCCACTAGGGGTGTTGTTTTGACGAATAAAACAAAATAAGACAATAATAGTACAATATGAAACATCGACAAAGTTCTTGCTCGACCAGTTTTTATAAATTTTCCTTTGCACTCCTTAAAGTATTTAAACACTAAGGAAGTGACCGCAACGACTGCAGACGTGGTTGAACTACGTATTACATGTGAAATAACACTACACGTTTCAAGAGATATGATAAGGTCAAACGACGAATTGAAAATGAACCTTGGGGAATAAAAGGTGCTTTAAATGAGTAATTGTAGGCCCGGGACCGCCCTTGTTAGCGCCAACAAAGCCGCCAATATATTCTGGTTAGCTGTTAATTGTATTACGGTAATACCACAATCATGTAAACACAAATAAAGTGTATTTCTATCTTTAAATTAACGCGTCTATTAAATTATTAAGTATAATAAAATCGTAGGTAAACTCAGGAGTAGGAGTCTAATTTGCGGATATTTGTGAACCCAGTTCTAGAACTTGGAAGTCGTCTACTGAAAAAATATGAAATTTTGCTATAGGAACACACCCTGTAACCATATAATTTTCTTCATGATGAGGGAAAATAAAGTAAGGAAATCCTGATTTTTTTAAATTTTTCACTTCTTACATCGCTCGTAGCTCGAACTTCTAGCATGTCATAATTTTTTATTAATCACTTTGTACCTCTAAAATCGCATCCATCTGAAAAAATACTGAAAATTAACTCAAATGTCAGCCATCATAATGTCAAAATGGCCCCAAAAACCCCCAAAGCCAATTTAAGTGGGGACAGTTTTTGCCCCCACATTCATAGTCTACAATATACCTAAGTAATATATTTGTGTAGGTACATGTAAAGAGTGAGCGAGCGATAAAAAATAGTAGCAACTCTAACAATATTATCATTTACTTACACGAAATTGTGGTCTCCCTTCTCAGGTTGGTAAATATATTGTACCTAATCGAAAGCCCTAATTTATAACAAGCTGGGCCTCGGCCCTCGGGAGAAATAAATTAGCTCCATTAGACAAGTTCCCTAACGGACCCATTCATAAAACTGCCCATGCTCGAGTTGCTTCTGAATTTACCTGTTAACCTAATTGGGTTTCGACATAATGCCTGTCCGGCTCACGCCACATGATACATAATATTGAAAGGTACGACAGTTCTAGGCAAAAATACACGGCGCGGAGAAATAGAGTTTATATTTTATCATGCTAAAATGACGCGTCGCTGCGCGGGGCTCGATTGGTAGTACTACTGAAAATATGACTAAGTAATATTACAAGCGTGAATAATAAAATGTTTTATATAAAAATTCAAGAAGTTTAAGGCACTATTAAAAAAGGGCAACTTCTCAGAAGAAACAGTTAACTAAAAATCTATATTTTCATAGGTAAATACAGCGATTTGTTTACAAAATTTCGCAAGTCTCGTGAAAACGCTCCATACAAAAGTCGTGCCTACCTGTGACGTCACAGTTAGGTAAAAATCTATGAAATATCCACAGGAACATTTTTGTAAATACCTTCGAAATTTTTGTGTGATGCAAGAAACTAATAATGTATGTAGGACGGATTACCTACTTAGGTTTTTTACCAATTTAGCGAACAATTTCGAAACCTTTTTGTATTTTTTACATTAAAAAATATATTTTATGTGTAGGTAGTTTAGTAATTTGTACTAAACTACACATAAAATATAATTTTTACGTTCACAAAGTAGTAATATTTCTGAGTACTTATATAAATTAAACTAAATATTTTACACGTGTAGTCGTCTTCCCAATTCCTCGATCGTGGTTTCGTAGGTTCAGTCACTTCAGTTCAGTCGTAGTACTTAGTTATCGCATATTTTTTTTACATTTCCAAAACCCACCACTCATCAATTCAAATTGGGACAAATTGGCTGGATAGGTACATAATAACCTTGAACCTTCCGAAGAAAGTACAAAAAAACAACCAAGTGCGAGTCGGACTCACGCACGATTGGTTCCGTACAAAACGGCAAAAAAATCACGTTTGTTGGAATTTATTTTATTCCGTTGTTATATTTGTTCTTAAGTGTAGCGGCAACAGCAATATATCGTCTGTGAAAATTTCAACTGTCTAGCTATCACGCTAGCTAGCACATACCCTGGTGACAGACGGACGGACAGACAGAAGTCCCGATTATAACTTTGGGTACGGAACCCTAAAGAATCAATTTCAAATAAGCTACAAAATATATTCACCCATGTTTCGTTATTGTTTCCATTTCACCTCAGAAATCGGGTATTTGTCATGTCCTATTTTAATTTATAACCACAAAAATTTTATAATATTGGTTTTTTCCATTACCTATTTTATTATTTGTCTTATTATAAACTAGCACGGAGCATGACCACCGTAAAAATACGTTTTGTCTACACAAGAATAGACACAATGACGGATTGTACGGACACTATCCATACTATAACTTCCTTTAACAATCTGTCATTTTGTCTATTCTTCCGTAGAAAGAAACAATTTCTACGGTGGTGGTGTCACACATGCTGAGGATAATATAAACATAGCGCCATCTATGGATACGAGGATAAAAACAAGTTTTTGCTAAGATTTTCATCTATTAAAATAATCAAAATAGTTAGTAGGTGTTCATAGTATTAATTAATGCTTTTAAATACATTTCTATTTGTATTTGTAGTTATTCAAGGAGGATTGAAATTTTATTAATTTATTTCATTTTTCTCAAGGTCGCTTAGACAGGATAATGTGTTCAATTAACTTTAATGCGATTAAAAAAAACAACGAAAATGTCGGGTTCATTTTACAATTTATTCCACAAGATAAAGAACATCAACAAATCTCTTAATAATTACAATAATCAACATCTAATACAGCTAAGGTGTAGCTGCGCGTATATTTACATGTAGCTCTTTGGCCTGTACAAAAAATATTATACAAAAAAAATAAACTACCAAACACAGTATCGGGTAACAAATTTAAAATAATAGAATAAAATTCAACTCAGAGCAATAAAAAATATACAATGTGCCTCCATTTTATACAATTCGAAATACTGAAACTGGTTCATTTTTTAAATGTACACAACTAACGCATAATAATTAACAATTTAAAAAATCAAATGTACAATACGAAAGGTCACAAAATGTTCAAAATATAAACATCAATAAAAATTAATAAAAAGGATAAAATCACTGAAATTCAAAAGTTTAAGTATCTCAATAAATTAAGTAGAAAAATTATTGGTATATATTATGTTTTTGTGTGTATTTTTAAAATTTCCTATGTGAGTCTAAATGCACCTTCGAGAACTATCGAAGCATTATACTATAAACAAGAAGTACAATATTTTACAAACGTTCGATTATAGCGTAGGACGCGACCGCCGCACCCTGAGACTATAACGGAACGTGCAGCATAGACTAAGTAGAGCAGGCACAGAAGGGTTCAGTACATTTGGCTTAACAGCATCGACGTACTGTGAATAAGGACCTTTCACCTCATACAATTTGAAAATTTGAAGCAAAACATTATAATTTTATTAATCTTGTTTAAGTTAATACAATAGCAGTAAAGTCGACATTTCAATGTTATATGTCTTTTATAAGGCAATGTCAATTTATCCTTAGACATGGTACTTCGATGCTTAATAGGGGAAATTCCTATCAAATCTACATAATGTCCCTTGGGCGGTAAATTCTAAGTAATGGAATGTTCTCGAAAATTTCGTTAAGCATTTAAAAAACGAAGACATACCTAATTTTAAAACTGTTAAAATTGAAGTCTTGTAGATTGAAAATAACAATACACAAGTACATATTATATCGCACAGTATTGCGTTTATAAAATAAATGATATTATATAATTATGTTTTCTAAACAAATAATCAAAAGAAATTCTTATACCCAAGGGACAATCAAAAAGCGAAAATTCAACCACTATACAAATATAATTACTTCAAAATTTACCCTAGATTAGCGTTGAGCTGAGATCTTGTATACTAATTAAATAAATTACGTATTACTTACTAAAAGCATATTAAAAAGACACTCGGGTTCAAGATAAAACAATAAACTTGATATAACTTTCATACTAATGTATCAATGTACACATATATAAAAATTATAGTGTGTGATTTCTAATATGCATAGTTTCTTTGTGTCTTCAAGCTTTTTGTAATAAAAGCGTGTTTATTTTTTGTAAGAGAATTGTCACTTTTAATATTCAGAGCCTTTAGTCAAGTTGCCATCGCTAATTACGACGACGAAGTGCGAAACAAAAATGTATGTGATTTGACATAGGCATCGTCGTAAATAGCGATGGCAGCTTGGATAAAGGCTCTGTATACATAAAAAAGGTTATATATACTGTAAGATTAAAAAATAGCTACCCAATAGCTAGCATACCAATGTTGCAAAGTTTTCTGCACTCTTCATGCAATGTTTTTATAGTATTTTATGGATTTGTAGAAAAATTATGGGATAAACAAGTTTTTTTCACTTGCAATATTATTGACATTCTACCAATTAAGTACAATGCTATGCTTTTTACCATAATTTTACTATAATTGTGATTATCTACGTAGTACAATTAGTGTTAAAATTTTGTGCAAAGTATAGTCCTTCTTATAACAAAAAAACAAAAATGTTTTCTCCGGCTTATAACATAGTACAAAATAATTAAATAATAATGAGGTGCTTTATGCACACTATTGAAAATTAAACCAGTTTTTAACACTTTTCAGCACTTTCAAAATAACTAATAATATTCTTAAATAATAACCATAACAAACCCGACTGCGTCAAATAATTTTGATTTACCCAGTGTCACTCTCAGGACTGAGACGAATCTAATACCTCTAAAACTCAAATGCGACAAGCCGTTTAGGTTCTAGAAAGCACCAAAGAAATATAACACTACATACACTCGAAAAACATAACCCTTTGGAGCGTCCTGGCTGAGCGCAGTCGGGTTAAAATAGAAGAATCATGGGTTTAATTTCACAAACAATTATAAGCAAGTGGATGTTGTGATGTACAGGAAAATAATAAAATATTTCGACTAAAATAAAAAGCACCAATTAATAAAACACCAGAACTAAAAAGTAATATAGATAGGCGAGTGCACCTGAACTCAAGTCAACAAAACAACAAAAAATCGGCTCTCAACAGTCGTAGTAATTGTTGAAGTAAATTGATCAATCAATTGCAAAGTCACATTCAACAACTTTCCAAGGCTAAAAAGCAACAGGTTATGATAAAATTGTATACACTTAAGTAACATTAGTTACTATTAACATTCAAAACATTTGCCTATAACTGATTTCATCAGCCTTATTGAAGCTTCTATGCTACTTCATGTGTACTCTAAATATATATTGTGATTGTGGTAACTATTAATCGAGCATTTACCGCTGGTACAATTTACTCCTCGAACTCTAGCAATTGAAAATATGCATGTATTTTTTATTTTTTTTTAGTGTTTCTACTGGTTATAACATTACCAAATATATATTATATAACACATCCAAAATATTATCCATCAGGCTGGAAAACATGTTTTAAAATCACAAGAATTTTTGGGCGATTTAAGCACGCCATTTCCGCGCGTTTCAGTCGTGACGTCATCGCACATATATCTGACAGTTGACAGTTACAATCATTGTTTGACTTTGACATACAGTCATACCCGAATTCGAAGTAAACAAACAACGAAAGTTAGTTCACAAAGTTTTAAAGCTCACATTACCATGGAAAATCACAGCAACCCATGTTATAAATATTGTCGTTCCTATGTGCGAAAATAACACAAAAACTGCACCTGACAAAGGTTTTTTTCATATGCCGAAAGCTGCAAATATTAGGAAAAAGTGGTGCAAGGTGATGAGAAGAGGCAGTGTACCGTGTTTGAGCACTTTATACTGTTTTGAAGATCAGTCAGTATACTGAAATAGATTTCCTACGCATACTTGTTTTATTTACAAACTTCGATGAAAACAACCTAGTTAACGAAAAGTTCGTATATATATATTTCATTCATTCATTATTATGTAATATCCTAGTGGTAAAGTACTAATTAAATCTATTACATTACAATATTATGTCATATTTCGAAAACAACAAACCATAGAAAACATGAATTAACTTCTTCATAAAATATATCGAGGATCGAAATTTCTCTACTGTTAGATTTATTACGCTGGGACTATATATATCATCCGGAATCCGCCTGGCCCTGGAAAATTCAGAGCACTGAAAATAGAACTCAGCGCTGATACAATAGATTTGAAACTGGAGGTTACGGGTGTGTCGAGCTGTCATATATGACATTGACATTTGTCTCGACACTTTTGTGTTCAATTTTCAACTTATTAGTATTAGCGCAGAATTCTATTTTCAATGTTCAGAATTTTCTTCGGCCCTCCGCATTCCGGATCATAAATCATAAGCGAAAATTCTGTTTCACTTGACACGATGAAATTTGACACTGGCAATGGTTTAATACCTTCCGCCCCAAATATAAAAAAAAAATGCGTTTTTAAAATTGATACACGTTCGTCTGTGCGATGACGTCATGATTTGTTCCGCCAGTAAACATGCGTTTTTGAAATTTGCGCGGGATTTTCAAAAGCCACATAATGATGATTAAATTTCACTATTAATTCACGATACATTTTAAAGATAATGGTATGGTAGTAGGTAGGTATGTTTTTTTAGCGATAAAGATTACAAATAATAATATTTTATCCATTTTGGTGTCACATGCATATTCCCTATTTGTAAACAGTTGAAATAATCATATTCCTAAATCAATAATTAGGTCCTGGCCTATAATACTTGTACCAAAATTTTAACATAAACATCATAGACTTTATTATTAAATCACTATAGTTTACTCGCGTTAAGACAGTCAAATGTAAAAAAAAAAACAAAATCGACCAACGACGCATAAGCCGTGTGATACACGGCTTATGCGTCGTTGGTCGATTTTGTTATGATAAATATGATAAACCAATTACAGTAAGCCATTTCGCCATATTATGTACCCGTGATTTTTTGACATTCACCGTCTTCTTAACGCGAATAGAGTGAAGATATTATGCTCGTATGTAACATTAATATTCTTCCTTTTATTGTATTTATACAATACTTCCACATTTACCATTGGTTAAAGACAAATTTGGTCCTAATGATGCTCGCCCTAGAGTGGAATAGTTGTAACTGCTGCCCACAGCGAGTTCAAAACCGTTACTCGCGTACTGGTTATTCTGTAAGCCGATTAATATTTCTACAAGCGCGTTGGCGGCGCTTTGTGCGTTTAGTAGTTCGAAAAGAACGCAGTTACACTCCGGTTCCGGGTTCTTGGTGGAACTTTTGGTGCTCGCCGTGGAGCTGGTCGAGTTGGTCCCGGTGGAGTTGGTTCCGGAACCGCCGGCCGGGGGGCTGGGGTGCAGCGGGCAGGTGATCTGCAGGTTCTTGGGGTACTGCGTGGGGATGCCGGAGAGATGGTTGGCGGCGGCGCGCGCGTAGAACACGCACGTGTGCCCGTCCGAGTCGGGGAAGTTCGGGTTGCCGTTGTGCTGAAGCAACCAAAAGCAAAAATTATAAATTACACATTCATAAAACACATTCTTATTAACGTGCGGTCGCGGAGCACGAGAATTTCGTACATTGACCCATCGCTACTTATCTCTTTCACTCGCGCACAAATATATATATATATGACTTATATAATAAGTCAATGTACGAAATTCTACGTGCTCCGCGACCGCACGAATATATTATATTCAAACAACAATAATTACACTATTCATTTTCTTATTACATTAATCTCCCTATAACAAATGCGTGTCCTTTAAGCACGATTTATATTTGTATTATTATATATGAACTTACAAAAAGACGTTATGCTAATGAGATGATAATACGACCACAATCATGGACAAACCACTTGTACGCCTGACTCCTTGTGCATTGACCTCACGGTGATTCTCCCATTTTCTTTTTCTGACTACACTAGTGCTATACCAGCACATCAGACACACACACAGCCATCAGCACATCCATATTATTAGCCACATTGTCACGTCACGATATGTTATAGAGGGTTTACACAGTGCGGAGAAAATCGATAATTTAAAAGTCTGCAAAAGACTAAAATCTCAAACTTCAAAGTGGGGTGTCGTCAGATTTTTGGCGTACGACCCAGCCATGTGACGAACAACGACTCTTGCAAATCCCCTATTAGTGTCCATAATAATACAATAATATAATTCTAGCTCACCCATATAAGCAGCTGTGCGGCAGGCAAGTGCGCGGCGGCGGCAGCGGCCCGCAGCGCGAGCGCGCGGTCAAGCGGCGCAGGCGCGCGCGGCGGTGGCGCGGCGAGCGCGCGCACCAGTGACGCCACCGAGCCACGCGCCGCCGCCGCCCGCAGCGCCTCGCCATCCGACGGCGACGCTGTGAGGAACAGGCGCCGCTCGTACTTGAGACGTATCCACCTGTAAATTAATGATGATGATAAATAAATATTTTCTATTGATTTTGACATGGATTTATATAAAAATCTGCTTTCGTAACAGGCACTCCACTTGACGAGTAATAAGAAAAACAGGGGTACAGTTTGTTGTTGCAGCTACAAGCTCGTTCTTCATGGTCTATCACATTCATTGACCACTTTAAATAATTAGATTACACAACTGGATAGCTTGAGGATCAAAGAATTAATTTCACTAAATAAAAGGGCACTCGGTGGTGGGAGAAATGCAGCCATTTCTGAATCATTTTGTGGCATATCAAGTTATTCATTTGATAATAATTTTTGGCGCTAGCTAAAAGTACTAAAGCTACATACGTAACGAGTGTCGTCAAATAAAGCGCAGACAAACGTAACATAGTAATAATTACCTTTCCTTCTCCTCTCTGGTGGCGGTGGCGATGGGTTTGACGTGTCCACGCGGCTCCGCCTCCCATATGGAGTTCGCCAGCGCGTTGCCGATCGACACCATCACGCTCACGTGACCCAGGCTGCAACAAAGGATTAAATTAATTACATAGTTATAATATTAAGCAAAGTAGCAACATTATTATTAGACATATCTCCTTACTAATAAATTTTTTTTACACAATGGATAAGCAATGGATAGATAAAATGTTTCGTCCTTGTCTGATATGTTGATTTGTCTTTCAAGTGACTTTTCCAACATAACAGACTCTCAGTCTTTTAAATTTGGCTGAGTTTTGAACTATTTCTCTACTCAATCTTCATAATTTGGAAGTCGGTACCAGGCCGAACAACGTCCTGAAAAAACAATATTTAAAATAGAACTCACGTTCAAGTTGGCTGGTATCGACTTCAAAATTTTGAAGATTGAGTAGTGAAATAGTTAAAATTTTAGCCAAATTCAAAAAGGGGAATTATTTAGAAAATAAGTTTTATTGTGCAGGTTTTATTTTTTGTTTAAAAATAATACTTAATAAAAATTATTATTCTCTTTTTAGTGATATTTGTTAAATTATTATTAATACATTTTAAGAACGTTTAAAATAAAAAATCGAATGTATGATTGAATACGCGCCAAGCTTCCATTAGGTATTGTATATAAGACGATGATGATGATGATGACTGTAAGTTACATGATGGCATATGCTTGCAGTTTTTTAAACAATGTCGAAATTTCCAAGCGCGTATCTTTAAAGACTGTGGAGTTCTGTTCAGTACTTTTGAATCCAGGGTATACCTTAGTGCAGAATCTTACTTTTTGGTAGCATATGCTTGGGTTACTTCAGAAAAAGTCAAAATCACTGTGTCCATATAAATTTTGAGGAGATCCCTCTTCATGGATCCCATCATCAGGTTACCACTTTTGTGAAAACGGGACCAACTTCGGAGTATACCCTTTACATCAAAAAAAGAATTTGGAAAGTGTATATATATATATATATACACACAGCCGAATGTATAAACAGCCTCCTTTTTTTGAAGTCGGTTAAAAATAGAATCTACTTACGGCCATTCATCGAGATCCAAGGAGCGTACTCTGGATATGTGCGAGCCGAGGTTCCTGTGTATGCCGGAGCACTCTATACATATCAGCACGCCGAGGTTCAGGCTCGCCCAGTCCGGATCTGAAAATACAGCAACGTATTATATTAGACAACCATGTGGTGTATTTAAGGAAGTTAAATCATTTAAAAACAACAATTAAATGACAACATTTTGTGTAGTCCAGTATCACAAACGCGCGGGAAATGTTTGGTTTTGCCGGGAAAGCCGATACTCGTGGTCTAATCTATATATGTGTCAGATTTCATCAAAATATGTCCAGTAGTTTAGGAGACTATATAATGCAAACAGACAAATCTTTCCCCTTTATAATATTATTAGTATAGATTCATCATAACCAAGAGATCAAAACGCCGATTGTTTACAGGGTTCCGCACGCAAAGGTAAAAACAGGACAACATTACTTATTACTTTTGCTTTTACAGACTCCGTTTTTCGTCATGAACCGTGATAGCTAGACAGTTGAAAACACAGATGATGTATTTCTGTTACCGCTTTCAACAAATCTAAAAACAGCGGCGGTCGGGATGCAGCATTGACACTATCGTAGCTTTGCCTCAGAGTTAAAGTGGTGATAAAATAAATACAATTCACGCGCGGTAAACGGACGCGCGTATCAACAATCAGTAAACAAATATGAATTATTGATGAATTACATATTATAATTACCTGGTGCGCCGCAGTCGCAGCACTTGTCGTTGCCCTTAACGCGGCGTATGTAGTGCGTGGCGCGCACGTCACCCGTCGAGTTCGCGCCCGTCGGCGCCGGCTGCCGGGACGTCTGCAAAAAACAGAAGTATTATTATTACGTACATAATACATAATATACTAACATCCACAATGTTCATGGGGAGTAGAAAATTGCGCTGTCTCCATCTCTTATGCCCGGTTCCTGAAGTTTTTGACGTGACAACGTCTTATAATTCGATGGAGCCGGCTGCACGCACGAAAAAACATGACTCATGCGGCGTTACCTCGCTCTGAGGCGTTCCATTTATTATTATGAAGTTGTCACGTTCAACTATCGTCAGTAAACCGACTTTATAGACAACCTTTTTTTTTGTCTGTAGTTTATCTATTCAATAGCACTTTTGATTGGATAGGGCGTTTGCATTACGCATCCGGCGCGGATGACTCGGCGAAACACAACACATTCATTTTTTCATGCCGGTTTTAATATTTCTCTGGTGAAGCTGCATCTATTCGTCACGGTTTTGTCTACGTACCCGGCCCTGCAGCGACGCCAGTATCTGCGCCTCGACGGCGGCGACCCAGGCGTCGCGCTCGGCGGCCGCCGCAGCGCCACTGCCGCCCGCGCCCACCTCCCACCGCCACCGTTTGCCGTCCAGGCTGACGATCGTGAACTCGTACGATGTCGCACTGTCGCCCTCTGCAACAAAAAGAATTCAGTTTTATCAGCAACATCATCACTATCATTACAATAACGTCCCCACTGTTGGGGCTCAGATGTCGCCAAAATGTAAGAATTCATTCACCATGCTAGCTTACTGCGGGATGGCAGAGTTACGGAACAAAGATACAAAGAATTTGTTTGAATATGTCATAGGATAATCTAAGTGTGATATTTGCGAAAATCCTAGAATCCTCTAAACGCACTCTTTCGGAACAGCCAATCAGTACTCAAGTTTCCCATATTCCTAGTACAGTCGGGTTTTTTGTGAAGAAACTGTTAGGAAGATTGCGAAATTTTATCTCACAATTCGGCTCTTTGCAATAATCATAGGATTTTCGCAAAGATTCTAATTTTACAAATATCCTACATATTATATAAGTCGTAAAATCTTACCCTCATCCCCATCTTTCTTAACACCACTGCTCTTCATCCGTCGATGCCGTTTCTTAACATGTGGTGTGTCTTTGTCCGTGCCGTTTGTGGAGCCCACCTCTAAGTCAATTGACTGTCGGCTGCATGTTGGTTCCTTCATGGTGTCGAACGCCGAAAGTAATGCTTTGTCGGTCGCGCGAGTGGGCTTTTCTTTGTAACCTGTAAAAATTTAAAATTGGTCTATTTTTGTTTTTAAGTATAAACTACTTGGGCGCGTTAATTTAAAAACTGCAGGCTTTGTACTAAATAGAGTCAATAAAAGTAAACAAATTTTATTTGATGATTAAATCTGTATTTAATAGGCTATTTGACCTTGTTTTTATTTATGTCCTAAATGGTTCATAATGCTTCATTTCAAACAAAAAAATAATATAACATTATTTAGAAACCTAAAAACCTACAAAAAAATATATTTTAAAAATACAATTTTTAAAACCGCCGAAAACACTACTCGCCATGTTGGTTGATAGATTATCTGTGCTGTGACGTCATACTAGTACTATTTGTAATTCGTGCTATAGCACGTGCTACGGACTATAGTCCGTAGTAGTAAAATGGCGGTGTTACGTTCCGTTTGACGTTTTGACATAAATAACTTTTAAGGATGTCATGAACTATTTATTTACAGAAACGATCCGTTTCACTACTACATATGTGTTTAGTGTATTTGTGTCGTCACATTGCCGGAAGTTACTTCAAGGTGTTTTCATCAGTAGAAATTAAAAAACAAAAATACATATTTTGGAATCAACTTTATTTATCAATAAAGTTTTTAATTTATAATATCGCTAGAATACGTTTTCCTAAGTCGAGTACTAAAGGAAATACTCCTTCAATGAATGCAATTAAATATGAGTCAAGTAGTCTATTAGTTGATATAATAGTTATTTTTATAAATGTCAATAATAAAATATTGTGAAAAGAGTTTCCATAATATTTTGAGTAATGACTATTTAGAATAAAACTCAAATGTAAGCATTATGATACACATCTAAATAAAAGAGGATATCATTAAAATTGCACTGCATATTAAAATTTTATGTTATTTATATTACTAGGGATTAATTCTGTGAACTAAGATCAGTTACGAATTAATGCTATAGTTACTATATATTGCTAAAAACAGTTATCAACTCATAATTACTATAACTTAACTCAGATTTTTTAATGCAGATGTTTCAAATACACACTATTATTAAGTCTCTGTGCATATTGAGTAAGCCCATACGCACACTGGAAATAAAATTGCCACTGTTTCCCACCTTTTTCATTCCGATTATGAACTTTAGAAAAATAGAGTTAACTTTTCCGCAAAACATGATTGATTTCCTGAATGGTCACATTTTGCAGAAACTCTATATCGCGTGCACTAAAGTCGATAATCGGAATGCAAACGGTGGAGGAGGGAGACAATTTTGTAGCCAGTGCACAAACTGCTTGAAAAAATTATGAAATTAACGAAAATGTCATTGTTTAAGAATAGAACACATAACTATATTTTGAATTGTTGATCTTACCTATTGTCAATCCACCGATACTATCATGTATATCCAGACTCGTATATCCATTATAGCCAGGTACTGTTGTGATTATTGACTTCGAGCCCCTTGGCTTCTGACCTGGTACCTTCACTGTTACATACTGTAGAGAGATTTCTTTGCCGTTAACATCTTCCATGTAGTCCTATAATAATAATTACATTTTTGTTAAATTGAAAAGAAAATAATTAAAAAATCTGAAACAAAATACCTTGTAATATGTACCAAAAAAGATCTATTGAGATTCCATCAAGCAAATTGACGTGGATATCATAATATTTGGTAAACTTTAAAGCATTAGTTGTTTGGAAAGAAATTATTATTTATTACTCTTTTAGGTTTCTTTTGCCTCCTAGATACGTAATAAAAATATGTAGGTAAATGTTGTTTATGGTATGTGAAAGAAAGATTGACACTCATTGACAAATGTGTCAAACCTACTGTAATATATACAAAAATGCTTATATGAGTGAGGTATGTGTGTTGTTGTTATTTTTATAAATTTAATGTATTTCTAAGCATTATTTTTAAAAATATTAGCTTTCGGCAGGCCTTCCTCCACTTAAACTTTAAATGTGCCAAATTTCAATCTCCTCCGTACGCACAATTCTCGTAAAACCATCTTGAAATTTTTGCTTCACATATTAATATAATGATTAAGATAATAACGACATCTAGGTGTGATCAGAAAAACTGACACTTACATGTAAACTCGGGTGATAAGTGAGCCTGCCATCATCACATAAAGTTACATATTTCTTTTTCCACTCTTTATTTAATGCTTTACTGCTTTTCTTATACAAATAACCCTGTTTCAGCGGTATAGCTCTTCCTGACCCTAGTTCTCCATTCTTTAACCTGTCATCACCCTTCTTCGATGGAGTAAAGAGATTTGATCTCCGTCTTGTCTTTCTCGAAGTGGTGGGAGTAGATGACGGTGTCGGAAGATCTTTAATTTCCTTCGCAGGCTGCAGATTGTCCAGGCAATGAGGTGCGGTAAACTTGACATTGTTATTCTCTGTCGCAATAGATACAAGCCCGGATGAAGATCCGTGACTACCCAGGGAGTTACCCCACCGAGATGATGTGTCCGAGCCATTTGTACTATGAATTTCTACCACATGTGTTGAGGAAATACCACTGCTGTTAGATGAAGCGTCAAAAGATGATGCTCCTCGGTGTAGATGGTGCGAAGAAGCAGAAAGTGTGTGATGACTTCTTGGTAAAGAATCCTGAAAAGGAATCATTGTAATATTAAAGAATATTTAAAAGATATAGTTTTATACTGACATATGTAAAATAATAGAGACATGGAGAAGTACAAGGTCTTAAATTTAATGAACAGTAACTTTCTAAATTTAAATATTACCTAGTTGGCATAAATATCAGTCATTATTGTTAATTGTTTAATTATTATTATTAAGATTCATATTTTTAGGGATCCGTAATACTCAAGGAACCCTTAGTTTCGCTCTGTCCGTCCATCTGTCTGTCTGTCCGCACTTCTAGCTTCTGTAATGAGCTTCTGTAATTATGAATATAAATGGATGAAATTTGGTACAGTTATATATTGTGTATTAATCTCAGTTTTGGAACCATAAAAAATAATTATTTTATATTTTAGGGGTGGCTCTCCATACATGTGAAGTGGGGATGAAAAATATTTTTTCATTCTAACTCAACATATGGGGTATCGTTGAATAGGTCTGTTAAAATAAAGTCAAGGTTTCATACTTCACTTTTTTTATAAAGTCGATCATTTTCGAGCTTTCGGCCTCCAGTTGTTTGTGTTTTAAATAAAAGATTAGCACTAGGCTTAAAAGTATATATTCAACCTATGCTATGTGATCATACTTATTTGGATTTGTTTTTAAAAATAAACGACTAGCTGTAGATGTTTCTACCTTATCTACCTATCTTGTTTGTTTGTGAATCACTCTGATAAACTCAGTATTGATTGATCCTGATATGGTGAAAGTGTTTTTTACAATGTAAGATATATGTAATACATATAACAAATATAAGTTATGTTTAGAAGAGTGATAATAATATCTTAAAATCTTCTTTATACATACTATTTTCTTTCATTTACTTAATTTTTTAAACATTTTAACATTTAACACAATATTCAATGTTGCTCTCTTTGTCTGTCAAGAGACTTTTTCAACGAATCAGACAAAGATAGCAACACTGAATGCTAATCAGCTTTGCACATATTTTTATTGGTGAGAGTTTAAATAATTACATTGCAAAATAAATGTCTATTCATTTTCTGATCCTATTTTCTTTTCTATTGTAATTTTACAGCAGTTATGGCTTATAAGGGACAAGTTATTCATTGTTTTTGTATTACCCAATTCATGGAATATTAATTTTGGCATATGCAAAGTAACTGCTTGAATGTATTGAAATTTACCTGACCTTGTGCACAAAAGGCTTTTGTTATGACTAATCTTTTGTCTATATTAAATACAAATGCCAAGTTTATGGTACAGAAGTGTTGAAAACAGGTCTAAAATTACGCCTCGACTAATCGTCCGTGGTTAATTGAGCCAACGCTCGATTGAACTCAACAGTTCTATTAATTATGAGTTATACTTATTTACCTTGTAAAGAAATGTCGAATGATTATGGCTTGGTGAGTTTGCCAGCGGCTGCGGAGTCACGGGCCTCGAGCCTGCCGACAGGCACTGTGACGATGCCGACAATCTCGTGCCGACTATCTTCTGACACGCTAGAAAAAACACAGATATATATCACCACAGGAATGCAATATTTAGATTAGGTCATCTCTAATGGCTAGAACCACTTGAATTTATGCACAAAGATACACTGTTTAACGCGAGTAGGATACCAACAATCATGCAAATCACTTTATACAATCGAAACAATAAAAACCTAAACACGCACATTCAAATTTAGCCGATTTTCGACGGTCGCGCTCCTCAGCTCTTTGTATATTGTAGCACGAACTTCTACGCCTCAAACTGGATATCGGTGACATGTTAGACTTGAATGAAAGCGTTTTATCCATCTCGCCATTCAGAAATAATAAAATATTCACAACAAAAACACCACGCGATTCAACCGGCAAACGTCGATTTATGGACATCAACAATGTAAACAATGCGGAACGGAGCGAAACGTCAACGCGTAACGATAAACGACTGCACCGCTCACAACCGGTGTTACCACTGCGCGCGGCCGTCCTCCCCATTCCGAGTCACGGCACGTCAACTTCATCCGATGCTATCATCAGCATTCGTCACGCGAATCCACAACTTGTGCGTACAAATTATTATTTGCTACCAATACCATGTTATGTAATTTAGTCCATCCATCAAAGATTGGAATTTCAACAATTCACGCTATTAATGAAAGTCAATCAATTAAAAAATGTCTAATGTAAAAATATCAAATTAGATAGCATAAAAAGTGTCTGTAGCAATAATTATTTCTCTACGCTTATTATTACGTTGCGTCGGTTCATTAGATTTATATTAGATTTTTTTTTTGATAGATTAATATAAATATAATGTCTAAATCTCTGTTAACTAAATACACGGTGTTAGGCACATCAACCGACAAAATTGGAGGAGTCATGTGCTACTTTTTAACCAACTTTCAAAAAAAGGAGGCGGTTATGCATTTGGCTGTATATATTATATTATATAAATTTTTTTGTATGTTCAACGACAATTCCGCCGTCCGTGGACCGATTTTCAAAATTATTTTTTTGATATATAGGGTATAATTCCAAGTTGGTGCCGTTTTCACCAAAGTGGTGACCTTGTTATGGGATCTATGAGGAATCGAAGGAACTCCTCGAAATTTATATGGACACATAAAAGGTGATTTCAACTTTTTCTGAAGTACTCCAAGCATATGCTTCCAAAAAGTAAGATTTTACACTAAGGGATTTTATACCCTGGATCCAAAAGTACTGAACAGAACTCTTGACTCCTTATAGATACATGCTTGGGGATTTCGGCGTTGTTTAAAGACCTGCAAGCAAGCAAGCATTCCACTATGTCAATTACGGTAATTATCATCATTAACACCATCATCACACCATACATCATCACTTTATGATCATATAATAGGTACTTCTCATAGTATTTTACACCGACACATATGTCCTTGAAGATTGGTCATTACTTTGCCGTATGTGATAGGTTCACATACGGCAAAGTCATTACTTTGCCGTCCACTCTTCAAAGATTTTCGCGAACCTATTTTGACTTTTTCTAAAGTATTCCAAGCATATGCTACCAAAAAGTAAGCTTTTGTACCAAGGTACTGACTTCAGAATTTGCTGCTACGGACTTCAAAATTAAGAAGATGGAGTAGAGAAACAGTTAAAATTTCAGCCGAATTTAAAAGGGGAATTATTTAGAAAATTAGTTTTATTTTATTTTTTTTGTGCATTTTTACTTTGGAAGTCAGTTTTAATTTTTTGTTTAAAAATAATTGTTCAAAGGATCATATGTCATTAACTCATTAGTCATAAGATACGGCCGTTTTTTTTTATTCCCCGAATTCAATATCGCGTTTAAAATGTCAGTAGATACATTAAACTTAAGTAAACAAAACATACCATCTTGGAACACCCTTTCTACGTTTAACCCGTACGTCGCACACGTTTCGTAATACGAGCATCTTCGTAGTTCATTCGATAGCTTGCGAGCACGATTATCGTCCACTACGCGTGGACTGCTTTCACTTATGGCATCTGGAAGAGTAACAGATTATAATGAGGAAATATTCTAGTACCTAGTACTTACCAATACGAAATAGTAAATAAATGTAATATGTAAATTCATACGTATGCAACTTTAATAATTTCGAATTGATTGCACATGCAAATTAAGATCACAGATCATTCGGGACATCCAAGTAAGGATGAAAATAATAGTAGCTATAGATAGCATAATGTCGTATTGTAATAATGCAAAGAAGTGTAATTGTATGCGACATAGTCATGGGAATTTGTATAAATTGATTGTCCACTAAGGCACTACAACACAAAACGTTTCAAACACTCGCTGGTTACTTAAAGGTTGTTACAGACTTGTTACAGTTTGTATTGACATTGCATAATAGAAAGTACTCTCACCTTGAGTCCCAACAAGTATGATAGGTATTTCTGCTGAATTTCTGTAGTGAGACATTTTATTGAAGAAATTTGAAACTGTATTGTAGCTGATTTCGTTTTCAAGACTGAATACGAATATGACGGCATCCACCCATGCTGTAAACTGAAACAAAGAAATATAAATCTTTAAAATGTTGTTTTATGTAAATGAAATGTTTTATTTTTTTGTATTAATCATTACATAATTTTTAAAATAATTTAACAAAAATATTTAAGAGCATTTCCTTTGGTAAAAATATCATACAATATTTTTCTATATTGAACAGTCGACGCGCTTTACAGACCAAATTAAATAGATACCTTTATCTCTTTACGTCAACTCAGTTCGATTTATGTAAGCGTAAATACCACACCAAATATAATAATAAGTAATCTTATTTTGTGATAAGGTTAACTATATTTTTAAGAATTAATAACAATTAATTAACTATAAAGCATCGGTGGAATTCAAAATATCAAATGTACTCATAGTTAGTTTTCATTTTGATACAAAAAAACTGAAGGTTTTTAGGTACTATCGCAACATAATAAACGAAGAAATTGGTATTTCGCATGCAAAAATATATTAAGCCCTTGGACCTGGTTAAAATCACACCCCTCCTTTTAGCCATATTGTAATTGCGAGGGGTAATTTCACACTCTCATAGACGACGACAGGGTTACGCGATATGAATATGTGGTAACACTTTTAAGATTGCGATGTTGCCTCACAATAAGGACATCGATAATTTTTTATGGATAAAACGTTATTATAATTATTAAAAAAGTATAAAATCATTTATATACTTCCTCCTATACATCCTTGTAATAATTATGTAATTACTTCTATTACTGAAGATAAGGTGTTGTAAAAAGCTGAGCAAGATTTGTAATAAATAAATTAGCGTTAATAACAATAAATTAATGTCAACAATAAATGCAAATTTTAGTATCCTCTCGTTTTGGGAAAAATAATTAGGTTGAATCTGGTAACTTTTACAACGTCTGTCAAAAGTAGTTTTCCTCAGGAGTCCGGTGTTTTCTTAAAATTACATAATAGGAGTTCACTGTTGAAAGCATAGTGTTTCTTTTTTTATGCATCCATAGACGTATTTATTATAGACAAGGCATGTCGAGGCAAAAACTTAAATTGCTCATTTTGGGGGTTTTTGGGCCATTATGACATTTAAAGTATGGTGAAATCAAGATGGCTGACATTTGTTCTATCAAATACGCGTACATCGTAGACCATCCTTATTTTTGAAATGATTGATGCCACCATTGACCATACTATGATGGCAAAACTACCTTCCTGTTTAATTGAAATGCCCGTAATTTCCCGGTAATTACAACCAGTAAATTGGCAAAGTTTAATCACAATCGGAGGAACGATATCGTCCGACACGGCGTGGGAGCGAATAAATACAAATAGGAAACAATTATTTTAATACCTTATAGACATCTTGTTTATCAAATATCAATCCATTGTAGACTACGATAACAGACAAGTCATCCGACCTAAATTGGCATGTTGCTACCACATGTTGAGCTGTCTATGTAGTATGCATTACCTCCTGGGAAAGTATTCTTTATTGAGTAATGTTGTTATTATTATGTTTTAAAATCCGTACCACTATACCAATATTTTAAATGTTCACTTATTATTTCGTTATTTTTGTACGAAGTTTTCCAAGTAAGCGCGTTTTACAAGTTAGGCATCTATAACTCACAAACTAATAAAGTCGTATGAGCCGTTATAGTTTTCCTTTAAAGTTCATCACATGTACTACCATCATGAATTTTTCCAGATTTCTCGAGCCAGCTCATTGTTTTAAAAAGACCTGTCTTATGATAACCACACTATGGGGTAGACCCGAGAAAAGCTTGTTTTTTTTTTTAATTTAGCACTTTGTCGACGTAGTAAATACACATATACATGCAAAGTTTCATATTTCTAGCACTAACCGTTTGGAAGGTAAGCCGAAGACGGACGGACGGACATGACGAAACAATAAGGGTTCCGAGACGTAAACTGCGGAACCCTACAAATAGAGCACAGGTCGTTATAATAGCAATAGGTAAGTTATATCAATAATACCCTACCCCACGCCATGCCTACATCAAAGTTTAAACTTTTTTCTTTTTCGCAAATAAGGTCCTAAAATGGGTTCTATAATAAATTTGGGTCAATCCTAAATCCACAAAAGAGAAAAATGGACTTATTCTCCATTCCCACATTTCTACAAGTGGGAGATTACCGTAACCCGTGAGACGAAATTATTGATTTTCCTACATCTCTGCGGGCGCTAAAAATATAATTTAGTGTCCCCTGGCCATATTTTACCCTATAATAAACTTCCACTTGAATGGAGATGCGTGCGTAGGAAGACGTCACCCCTTCCTCTTGAATAGCGTTTGAAGGCAGAACAAGTCGTGCGTTCCGATAACATAAAAGAAAAAGTACGAAAACAAAAGAGCGAAGATCTTTTGTTCTCGACACGACGTGGGGGAATTTTGAACACTGGCAATAATAATACCTAGAAACTACCTAGGTTGCCTCTCGCAAAAGTCAGTACTGCATGAATTTTTACGGGCTCTCGAGACTATCACAGTAGGTAATGGACTTTTTGAACAGCGTTGCATTTTAACCGTCCCCAGTCCCCACAGGCTACGGTGCTCGTGGGTAATAATTATTATTGATATTATTCAAATGCTTAAACTTAGAAAGTAGAAACATCCCGTCTAAAGCTTTTCTAAGAAAATGAGAGTAAGTACCTACTTATTACTTAATCAATCTCTTTTATCAAGTTTTTAAAGTCACAAAATTAGTAAACAAAAATATTGGCAATCATTGATAGAACTTAATGTAGGTGGGTACAATTACGTTTTGATAAGTACCGACTACCGAGACATCGTTAATTTACATTGAAATACATTTTTTTTGTCACAGATAACACTATATTCAGGTGACCGATAGTAGATAGTAATCAACAGCCAAACTTACTTTCTATTAATGAATACATAACGTAAAAAGCCAAACAAACTCTACATTTCAATTACTGTCTTGCTGTATAAGCTTACAGAAAAAACATCAGCAATTTAATACTGAGGAAAAATGTTATTTTCTAGTCCGTTTTACTGAAAGCTCCATTTCGTTTTTTCCAGGAGCTCCCTCAATTAGGTAAAGTGTTGTTCAAGTAGCGTTGTCCTTGAAAATATACTCTTGCCAATGTAAACTATACAGCGCGACGTAACGTATGACCGCAGGCACTGGTAAGTTTAGCAATTTTTTTTTAAACTCGCAGGACACAATACATTATACAATCCTCCTATACCATTATAAACGTGAAAGTTTGTGAGGATGGATGGATGGATGTTTGTTACTCTTAACGCAAAAACACTGAACGGATTTCGATGACATTTGGTATGGTAGTAGTTTAAGCTGTGGATTGCACTACTTTTTATCCCGAAAATAAAGTGTTCCCGTGGGATAATGCATTTACGGGGTCGGAGCCGGAGGCAAAAGCTTATGTTATGCATAAACATGTTAAACTTTTTAAAAAATATAGTGTATCTGCGTGACTAAAGAAAAGATTAAAAAATGTAAAGATTTTTACTACGACTAAATACCTAAATATTGAAGAGTTATAAAATAGAGTGAAGAGTTGAAGAGTTAGAAAATAGAATTTTGGCAAAGCCAAAAGGAAAGGGAATGATTTTGGCAATCTATGTATGTTTATTATATTATGTATGTATGTATGTTTGTTCCACAGTAGCGCTTAAACTATTGTCCGATTTTAATAAATGAGGTGTCAATGGATTGGTAATAATAGACCGGGTAACATAGGCTATATAATTTACGTAGTCGGCAAAAACCATATTTTTTTTGAATAAAAAATGTAGTTACGCGATAGAGAAAATTTTCCCAGTCTTTGGCTCGTGGTTAATCTGGTCGTGACTGTACAATGTTAAAGCAGCGTTGTCCTTTAATATCCTCTTACACCGCACTCGGCGAGTGCGCGAGGCGAGAGACGGGACAATAACCCCTCTTTATTGTCTTCAAAACATAGCGTCCTCCACTCCTGTCACGATTCCCGAGCCTCACAAATTGAGTTGGGTAAACCCACGGTCAGCCACTTAAGCAATGGTCAGACAAGCTCATCATAAAACTATTAATTGGGTGTCTAATTTGTAATACACTACACACTACCTAGGTAGTGAGTACCTAATATTATAACATTAAACAAGATAATGCGACACCCGAAATCCGAAGATATTTCCGTAACCCCACAACATAAATAACTTTAATAATAAAGATTTTATAGGTACGTGTAATCTATATTACCTACTATATTAATAATAATATAGATTACACGTGTAATATATATTATTATATTAATAATAATAAAGAGGAAAGGTTTGTTTGTTTGTATGTTTGTTTGTTTGCATTGAATAGGCTTCGAAACTACTGGGTCGATTTTGATGAAATTTGGCACAGATATAGAATAGACCACGGGAAAGGACATGCAGCAAAATGTACGGTTCCCTCGAGACTTCCTTTTGCGTCGTGTATATACAAAGTCGGGGGCAATATCTAGTATGTAATAAAGAAGCTTTTAAAGCTTTATAATATATGGTAAAAATTGTAGCGAGTTGTGCCTCCGTCCATTGCAATTTGCAGCTCATATATTTTCATAAAACCGTGTTTTAACTGTAGAATAATAATGTGTAGCCACTGCCAGCGAATTTTTACAGTAAATGAAGCGTCGTGTTGAAGTTATTTTTAAATGCAGTTCCATTTAAAAAGAACTTTGTCGATATTGTCTAACCTTCATCGACTCGACCAGTTTCTAAGCATTCTTTTTGTACTAGGACGTCTCAAAATATTGAAACACATAGGGAGTGACCGCAACGACGGCAGACGTTGTCAAACGTGAGTATGTGTGCGTGCGCACAATTTTACGGCGCTGTTATTAAGCGATTTTCATCTTATGCGGTCGAGCGTCAACTTGTTCGATAGTACAATGACACTGGCCTCTTGCGAGAACATACATACACCCGTCTACAACGCCTACTCCCATAGGAGACAGGGGTAGGCAAGATCTTTTAGAGCAATTACACTGACGCGCTTTCGTTTTACCGCCATTCATCATTCATGTCCATACTATCATTTCAAGTTACAATTTCATACGCTTACTGTTAACTGTATGAATTTTCATACATAGTTGTGTTTTCTTTTTTTTTCTAAGTTTATCGTACAATCAGCTTTTATGCTATAAGCAGATGGGATGTCGGTTTATTTGTGTAGGGTGCTACTTTTCCCACCACTTCTTTAATGCTTTTTTCCCACTTTAATGCACCCATTATGCATTAGATATCTGCCTGAGTATATTTTGCACTCTTTGTATTATGGATAGGTTACTGACGCTATCAGTGCCCCACAGTTGAATGCAGTATGTCCAAATTGGCTTTATCATCGTTTTGTATACGAATATCTTATTCTCAATGGACAGATTATAATTTCTGCACATCGGCCAATCGAGTCCTCTGATCTTAAGGTTGATTTCGTCCCTCTTTGATTTAACATGATTTTTCCAGGTCAGTCTCCGATCCAGGTGCATTCTCAGATACTTAACAGAATCTTTATGTGGGTGTGGTGTGCCATTTATGAGGACAGGTGCACAGTTTTCTTTTCGGAGAGTGAAAAATCATACATAGTCAATTATAATTTTCATAGTGTCTCTAATTCTGATTTTCACGGTGACTTGCAAGCAGCCAACCGCTAGACATCCAGTTCAATAGAGGCCAACGACCGTAGACTGAAAGGTCAGCTTGTGTGCTTATAGTTACCAAAGGGCAGGGAAATGATGAGTGACATTTGAAATCTAATCTTATACTTTAAACGAGACAATCTTGTATATTATGTATAATGGGAATCTCGGCAACGGCTTCAAGTATTACCATGAAATTTAGTAAATAGGCAGGTTTGGGGATCTAGCTAGGTATCATCCCTTGAAAACTGCGCATTTTTAAGCTATATATGTTTTTTTCGTTTGTCGTGCAACAATATATCAATAATTTCGACTTTCAGTCTCAGTCTGATTGGCAGTTTGGTTTGCGTACCTAATAGCTAATACATATAAATTCGCTTTGTTCGGAAATTTGGAACGTGGAGGGTTCGAATCCCGGTCAGATTAATATATTTGTGATTCTTTTTATTTTCATAATCGACTAGAACTCCGAGCAAAGTTCGGTTATCCAGGTACTTGTTTTAATATTAATAATTACCCAATATTTCATCTTGAACTAATATTAAAGATTTAGAAATTGTATCTAAAAAAATTAGGTACCTACCTACTCATAAAAAATTTTCATCAGGTATACCGTATAATTATACATAGAATTTATATTTTAATTTATAATAGTTTATATATAAATTTATAGTCTAATCATTTATCATTAATTTCAAACACCAAAATTCAAATAACAACTAGATTTTTAACTGTAAACTAAAAATAACTCGCCAATACGTAACTATTATCTAATCCTATCAAGTCATCAACAAACAACCATAAGTCATAACTAATGAGTAACAGCCCACAAAACGTATAATCTTATTATATAAGTACATAAGTAAACTGACCAGTAGTACACACTTGTGAATCAACTATAACCTTTGCCGTGAGCGAAGCCCTAGCGGTCAGGGCGGCAAGCGGAGTCAGACTAGGGCGGGCGGGAAGGCTCGGGCAAGGCCTGAATATTGCTAGCTCTCTCACACCCGCCCACGGCGAGCGCATTCGCTCCTGAGCGGTGCATAACCAGGTAGATTAGATTACATAACATAATAACGAAAATACCATCCATATACCTGCCCTGCCCTAAAATAACAACAATCTTATAAAACCACTAGGTTAAAGGACACTGGGAATTTTCTGTGGAACAATATGCTATGGCGACTAAAGAAAATATTAGGCTAGATGCAAGCGTAATTATTAGGTACACTTAGATTACAACGACACAGGTCGCATATCTGCAGGACGTGGGGTAAATTCTCATACATTTTAACTCATTTCCACGAATATTCATATAAAATATGAATATTAGTCGTAATATATTAACAATGTTTTGATATGTGGTCGACACTTTTTTAAACAGCGGGTCATAAACGCCCAACTTCTTTTCATATTTAAACCTACACATTAAATTCAACATTGATTGTATTACAAAGAAAGTTAAAGATAATGATTTATCTAAGGGTTTTTAGATATTTCACAAAATCCTGTCTCAGAAGTAGACTTCATAAACCGTAGTCTACGGAACAATCGTATGATATTTTACACGCACTTTAGGCTGTTTATCTTCTCATAAATTCCCAAAACCTCTAGATATATATACTTCACAGTCCATAGTCCTCATCGATCACATAAAACCGATCTCCTATCAGAGATAGGCGACGGCCTGTCACTAGGCGTCAGATAAGCACAGATGATACCTGTCGTTTTATTATGTCTGGGTTTAGTGAACCCGATACAGCACTTACGATACATGACCGTATTCACAACCAATAGATATCTCCCGATGTTATCACTATGATTCGACCACAGGCTTTTGGCCACGGTACTTTTTTGATGCACACGCTTTTGTGACTAACTCGTCTTTATTAAGTACATATCAATTTTAGTCAGGTGTTAATCGCTGGCACAAACTTTGCACGCGCCAGTCTGTATCGCAATTATTATTACCTAATACCTAACAAAATTCTTCAAATTACGGAAACCGTATATTAAGCCTTTGTCCTTTCCCGTGGTCGACTCTAAATCTGTGCCAAATTTCATCAAAATCGGTCCAGTAGCTTCGGAGTCTATTCAATGCAAACAAACAAACATACAAACAAATCTTTCCTCTTATAATATTAGTTTTACTAATAATATATTATGGTATACGTATTACGTATCTAGTATCTACCGAACATGAAAGTGCGTTACATCCTACGTTGCTTTACATTTTCTGTTTTTCTGTCTTTAGGTATACAGCAATTGAAGTAATTTCGTCCTATTATAAACAAAGTTAAAACAACCTAACTTGCGCATTGAAGTGGATATAGAGCAGTCCTGCTGGTAAAGGAAGGAGCCCCGGTCTCCGGAAGGCGGAAAATACTTATTACCGCGGCGTTGTCTTGCTGAAACATTTTATTTGAGATAAAAAGTACGATGTTTTTTGTTCTTACAATGTGTTCAGACTTCAGAGGTTCAGTGTTGTTATAATTAGCTTTGAGCTATATCTTCAACACACATAAATTTGTTAAATTGTACAATTTGTCTGTATTTTACCCAAGTTTACACATATTATTTAGATAAGAAATAATAAACGTCTTTATTTATTGTAATTTTATTTATGTCGTTGTAGTCTTCAGATAATATGAGAACTCACCAAGTGATATGTGTAAACGATTTTAATCAACTGCAGCCTGTAGGTATTGTAGGTCATGACTAAATTGGTATCGAGTAGTAAGTACGATTCATGGTAGCATATACGAAAAACCTAACCAAGAGCATGTCAGCAGGTCTAAAATGGCCACATTAGATAAGTAAATTGTACTATGAAACATCAACTCTTACTCTGACAGAAACTGATTGATTTACTCAATGTGAACATTTTAGACGTGCAGGACATGCCCAAGGCGGGTTCTGTAACTCAAGGACGACGGACGGAGGGACGAACACAGCAATAGTGTAAGAGTTCCTTGTAGTTACTACTGACCCGTTAAAACAGTCAAAACAAACTCAAGTTCCAGACAGCTGTACAAATAGTATCATTGAATCAAAAGATCTGAATAACTTATTTAATTTTGCCATAGCCAGTATAGCCACCAACTACATTTCAGATACATCCTCCTTAAAATCCATCAAGGCTATTTGAGACTATAGTATATATGGGCCAGCAGTTGTGAAAGCTGGTTCTCCTAGTGTAAACTAGCCTGTATAATAAGTAGGGATTTGAATGAGGGTCTTCAGAAGGTAAGTGAAGCCGATAGGAATGAAGTTATATGAACCCTACGCCACTGTGGGCCAGGGTGTTATAAAATACCCTCCCATATTCGGTAGTCGGCTAATTATGTACGTAATTTTCTTCTACCGAACTGTCCACAAGTCGTACACAATTATGGGACATCCACTAACCACATAGATAATACAATTCTCTGTCACAACAACTGCAGCTTCAATGGAGCGTTATCGTGCAGGAAGCTATGCGCAATGCGGAAGGGGACATTAGATTTTTATAGCGAATCTCATGTTTTGGGTCACCCTTCCGTCGATAAGCCGATGCGTATTTCTATGTTGCCATTATGATATTATGCCATATATCCTACAATTCCTACACATTTTCGCAACGACCGAAAAATACGACCACGACAAAAAAATATACGCTGAAAACATGGTGAAAGGACCGAAAAAACACCGATATCACATGTTGAAGCTTTTTGTCTCCTGCGCAGTGCGTACCTACTATTTATGAAGTAACATTATGATTAATAGAGTCCAAAAGATCTCATAATATTAATAATAATTAGGCTCTTGACATTATTTCCTGCATTCATTTATTTTTGACGTAACGATAATACGTACCACAGAGTAGAAAATATAATATATACTCACGTCCAGTGACGCCCCCTTCAACGACACTGCAGGACACATCGTAATGAGGATCAATCACTTAGTAGCAAATCTGATTTTTGCTAAGTAAGTATATCGTATGTGTATTAACTTACTGAGCATTTTGTTTTTTGAATTGCTAAAATCCGTCAAGAAATGGTGGATTTATTAAAGTTTTTCTGAACGGCTAGTTTTAAACGCGCGCTTCCGCTGAATTGGTTACGATGACGTCATGTGTCGGGATCTCTGCGACAACAGCTTGATTGTACTCATACTTGATAGGTAATGCATAAGTATTAATTCTCCCACTCTTGACGCTTGTGCCTAGCGTGCATGGTTTTTTTTTACGTTCAATATTTTAGTTGTGTTTAGAGGGGAGATGACGACGACAGATGACGTCACAGCGACTCGCTTCATTCTCGGGCGCGTTTTTGGAACTAATGCTTGGAACTAAAATTGCTGTATCTTCGTCAGATTTAAATATTGATTTCTTATGTTTACAAGAATATTGTTCATTGTTTTAAACATTGTGGATTGTGTCGCGGTGCACTTTTCTTTTTCCCAATCCCAACGCTTCGGCTACTTTCCAGCAGCCACGTTGGTCACGGGACTGAGGTCTCAATAATTGTCCTATTTGTTGAGGTTTTTCAAACTACCCGAAGATTCTTCAATTATTATTTGTGTTCCGATCCACGCAAAACATACTAACAGTATCTTTAAGCCGCGGTGTTTTTAAATTAAATTTTATTGTGTTAATTATTGGATCCCAACTAGTTGGCCGATCCTATTTAAATAATTTCTTTACAGTATTTACTGTTTTTTTTGGCGCCATAAGTCTGCATACCCCACAAAAAACATGACTGATCCTCTTTCGTATGCTTGTAGTCAAAACGAAAGCTAACTTTGTAGCCGTTTATCTGTTCGTCTTTCTATAATCTGTGGTACCTACTAGCAAGTCTGGACACAACTAGCCTAGCCTAGTCAAACTAGCCTCGCCTCGGTAGGTAATGCGATGGTCCTTAGAGAAAAAAAATCGAACAGTCGTTATTAAACTTGTGACCGTTGCTCAAACATAATAAATGTTATATTAGTCCTTAAGATATACGACAAATATACGAGTATTATATTATTGACCATGGGTGGGTCCGTAATCTCTGCCACCCACATATTATTTTAACATACCTATTATCTTACTTGTTTAATGTATTTTAGTCCCATTCCTACTACTATTATAAATGTGAAAGTTTGCGGACATGGATGGATGGATGTTTGTTACTCTTTCACGCAAGAACTACTGAACGGATTAATGAAACTTGGTATTATAGTAGTTTAAGCTCTGGATTAACATAAAGCTACTTTTTATCCCGAAAAAGTACAGTGATGCCGTGGGCTACTGTATTTACGCGCTCAAAAACTAGTTCATTAATATTAATGAGTGAATAGTTATTCGTCAAATATTAACATGTTATTGTGATGTTTTGATGTAACCTGGCGAGTGGCGAACGCCTTGACAGTTGTCACATTATGACAGTTTCGGTTCACTAACGGACTAACGGCCGAGTACACAAACGCATCTTAAATTATGAGACTCTCAAGTCACATGCAGCTGCTGTTCTTGTCATTTTAAGTCAAATTAACCATTTAAAGTAAGCCAAGTTTGACATAATAATAATATGTACATATTATGTACGTATGATTACATAATGTTATTCAAATCACTTATTATTCTCAAACCTGAGCCGCGGCTTGGAAACTGGAAAATGCGTTTGAAACTGCACGCAACGCGACGCCGTGTATGGACCCAGCACGAGAAATCAGCTACATGTACGTTCGCAAACGATGCATCCGTAATAACTTTTTTCTTACTTCAACACTAATAAAAAAACTGTACGCAGTACGTGTAATCTTATGTATACTTCATACTTATACAACTTATGCATAAACATCTCGTGTTGGTAGTAGGTTGGAGGTCGTGGGTGCAGAAGCTGTAGGTGCATATGTAGTTATTTATTCCAGTTCATAGTTCCTTTACTCTGTCTTCAGAACAACGTCTTTTGGGTAAAGCTAATAAACTAGTAATTTATATTTTTACTAGCTGATGCCAGCAACTTCGTTTGCATAGAACTACCGGAAACTGAACCCTATTTTTTTAAACGGAACCCTAAAATAAAAGTAGCCTATATGTTAGACCTTATAACATCTGCTATCTGCCAGTGAAAGTCCCTTGAAAATCGGTCCAGCCGTTTCAGAGATTAGCCGGAACAAACAGACAGACAGACAAATTTTTAAAAAAATGTTATTTTATTGTAAGTAACTAATATACTTTTATATGCATTAAGTGAAAAGCTGTTAATTTTGTCTGTATATAGATGCGTGCACGTCACATTTTTTAGGACTTTTCTGAGTAACTCATTAAGTTGGATTATAAAACATATTAATATACTCAGTACACATATACCTATCTAATATCATGTTCTTGAAGTTAAACTATATCTTGTAATTATCACATCAAAAGGAAATATTCATACAAATCCATCAAAATATTATAATACCTACACCACATAACACCATAAAACCGGTACATCCAAAACGAAGGGCTCATTCGATCGAAATGAAAATTTCCCTTATAAATAATTCAGCAGTCGCGTCAACGTGTCGAGTGTCGACACTCGACAGCCGACACGAACGCGACTTAATGTCTCACAATCACAAATACAATTTATTGTGTTTCCAATATAAATATTTAGGTGCTGTATAAAACACGGTACCTACAACTCGAGCTGTTTTACAATTTTTAATGGAACACGTAAAAAATAACTTTGCACCTTCTTCATAATATAACTGTATCTACAGTCATCTAGAACTTTTAGAACCAATCTCTAGACTGTACCGCTGAAATTATTAGGTGCCTACCTACCTGGTAGGCAATTTACTACAATTAGACTTTTATTACAAGCAGAACCTCAATTATTGTATTTAAAGTAGACTTTCATTTTACTTTGATTGTATTGTGAGTGAAGAGACTTGTTATCGTAACTGATTTTGTGACGTTTGGACCAATCAGGAGACGTTAGACGCTGCTTTAACGTTTACGAGAATACCAGTTAGACAGTTTTAGCGTATCGCGACTTGATTGTAATTGTATTTTTGGTTTTATTTAGCAGAAATGGCCCCCAGATTACCTGGCGTAAAAAAAACAAAGACTTAAATTAATAATCGCAGAAAGTATATCAGTACACCAACTGCATGTGACTCGTGACTCTAAAAGTGTGACTCGTGTGTTACAACATTGGCGCCCATCACACGACAAACGTACAGTTCGGACTGTGTTCCAAACCGCAGACGGATATGTGCGGTTTGGACTGCACATCGAACTGTCGTGCTAATTACGACGTCAAACTCGTCCACGGTTTTGTCTGCCGGCCTCTTACAAATACTTCAGTTATAGCGCGCGGTTAAAACTGTGGAAAATGCGCTGTCATCGACAACATGCCAGATGCCGCCCTTTTCGGTTTATTCCATTTTAAACCCCTAGATTTCTACCCTCGTCCATATTCTTAGGGGCCTATTCTTAGGTTCAACAAGAACTGGGTGGAAAGTCTAGGGATTGAACATGGAATACAATATAAAACCCCCCTTTCAAAGGTTAAACGTGGCATGAATGATGCACCATGCAACATTGTCGCCATATTATATAAAAAAAGTTCCTGAGCAAAACAAAAAAGTTCCTGAGCAATTGTAGGCAAGTTATATTTTAATCAATATTACTCAATAGCCTCGGTAGTATGCTTACTACAAGGCGAACAGCCATTATAAACAACCTATCCATATATTGTGTTGCTGCGTCCCCCTGTCGCCAATGCACCTTGGCGATAGCCGTGCTAGCGCCCTTGTAGCAAAGTACACCCCACAGAGTAAACTCCTCGCGGCCATGTAATCCTGGTATTACCGAGCCAGACACGACAGGATAACTCAATTAGGAGGCGGCATTTGCTTAATATATTTACGCTTTTAAAAAGTTAAAGCCAATTTCTTGTTGAGTGGTCTATGCGAATGATTAGGGTTAGTTCACACTATATTGTATGTAACTAGATGTTTCCCGTAACTTCGTACGCGCAAAAAGAAATCCCGCGAGAATCGTACATTTTGCCTATGTGTTAATACAGAGTCTAAACTACCATACTAAATTTCATCAAAATCCGTTCTGTAGTTCCTTATTACGTGAAACAGTACCAAACATCCATACATTTAAACATTCAAAGGATTTCTGCGTCGTCGTCACTTAATCTTTTCAAAATCTTTTCAATAAGAAAAATGTTAGTAGGCATTAGGCGTATGGACTTTGATCTCAAAATATTAGCGATTGTGGTAACCCATCCTAGTTGTAACCACGACCGGGGTGCCTTAACATGACATAGCGCTACGACCACAAAACCATCGAGCTTTTCACTCATTCCTCATTGTATTAAAATTATATACTTCAATGATTAGTTAATACCTACTAGTAGCTGTACGTAAAGTTTTACTTTCATGTTTTGTCTCTGTCCCTCGACATAAAGTGAGCAGCGACAAATCTTTCAACTAGACTATCCGACACTTGTCGGACGATCGTGAAAAGGGCGCTAAGTAAATTTAAATTCGCGGGATTATTTATCTTCTCATAATTATGTCTAAAACGAATAGGCATGGTGGACTACCGTCTACAACGTCACCGGGGAAGTTAGTTGTCGCTGATGATGATGAATACAGTATTTTCAATAACCTATCTAGCAATAACTATCTGTTAAAAACGTCATTCAATAATTTGCCGGTTTTTTGCTATACAAATCTGACGTTTCTAACAAATAGTTATCGGTAGATAGGTTATTGAAACGGGCGGCGAGTGCCGTAAGTCACTATAGTCAATTCATCTTTTAGTAGCGAACAGTAACAACTAACAATAAGGAACAAGCGGTAACCCGATCATGGATGCCACCGTTTCCGACCAGTCTGTGGTCGCCGCACCCTTCGTTGTAAAGGATACAACTAACCCGATACTTTTCGGTACCTTTTAGTTGCATGAACACTGTAATATTATATTCTTCTAAAACTCCACGGTATTTTTTTTTCATTAATAAACGATGGTGATGAAGGAAAATACCGTAAGGAACCTTGTATAAGATGAATGGTAAAGAGTAAAACTATCCGGCGGGCCCGGAAAAATTCAGAACTGAAAATATAACTCAGCGCTAATACCTACAATAGAGTCCTACAATAAATCGGAGTGTCGACTGTCGAGCAGTCATATATTAAGTTCTTGAAATTTGATTCGACACTAATGTGGTCGATTTGCAACTCTATGGTATAAGTCCGGAGTTCTAATTTTACTGCTCTGAATTTTCACTGGCGGAGTTCCGTGTTCCGGAGCATACAGTAGTCTCAGCCTTATTATGACTGCACGAAAGCCAAGCCAAGAAACCTGTTTTGACTCACTACATATTTCATCTTAAACGACATAATAAAAATATGCATAACATAATTTTGTCTAAAAAACAAACAAATTTAATCTAGAACGTACGTAGTCCCCTTGGCGGAAAACGTGCGGAATTACTACGTAATTAAAGTGGGCAATTGTAATAGAATTAGCTCCGGCTGACTGCGGCCCATTCCCCTCCCACAGGACAGCCGTGGTGAGTTTCGTGAAACGAGTGAGAGAATCAGTGAAATCCTCGTGAACCCTGAAAAATATTAGGGTAATTAAAAAGTAATTAAAAATTATTATAAGATGGCCGTGAGCAAAAAATGCTCGATGTTAAGTTAGCCTTCCGAATTATGTGACAGCGACCTTCGACCGAGACCGCGTCGCGCGACCCACTGCTTAGTATGAAATATGAATTTATTATGGAGCACTAAAAAAATCCTGCGACCGTGTTGCGCTACCGGTGGGCGTGGCAAGAGAAACTTATTCGCTGGTCTCGGTCGCGGGTCACGGAAGCGCGTCGCGGTCGCAAAGATCAAAATGCTACCTTTATACTTAAGAATTGTACATTTGTATCTAAAGAAAAGAAAAAGATAGAGCTATCTAAGCACCATGCTATAATTTCACCATTATGTCATCATATAGGCTCTGGCCACATCATATAAACTGATGACGTGTCCTAAGGTCTATCACAATTCACAAAAGAAGAAATAAACGAACATAATGTTCGTTATCAAAGATAACTATCATAAATTGGCCCGGTCACCATTGTTTGTCTTCCAAGTTTGTTTGTATATCGTCCGATCGACTTGATCAGTTCGATTGAATCTAAACTGTAGTAGTTAGAACTGCCTGTCCGTCTGTAGGTACAGTTTATATCAATATGGTACTGATCCAATCGAACTGATCAAGTCGATAGGACGATTGATTATATGGTGTATGGCTAATTCGACTATCATAAGACGAACGTGAATTATGATCCATAAAATATATCTAGATTTGTGAAATACCATTGAAATAAGATACTAAAAATCAATATTTTCAAAGAAATTGCGGATTGTTGAAAGCACTTTGGAGAGTCTTGTGAAAACACCCGATACAAAAGTTGTACCAGCAGTTGACGTCACGCGCTGTAGGTTGCTACGAAATGTAGTTCGAAGTTTGCGGCGCACAAACGCACAAACTTTGCGCGTTTGTGTACCTACTTACCATAATAAAACTAATTATGTAGGTTTTTTACAAACAACAAACAAATGTTGGTTTTTTGTAAAAAAAACAAACATTTTTGTAACTTTGAAATGCTTCTAATTAGACAACTACGGATAAATTCTTAATTCTTTTTACTTTTCTCAAGTGTTATACCTACGAAATGTTTGTACATAATAATTGGGTATTCGCCTACATGTACATGTATACCCATTACCCACTTAAGAAACAAGAGTAGTGCGCGTTCGATATCCACACTATGTAGCACATAACCTTCGGTCTAAGTGCACAATAATGAGGTTTTGATGACACGCACTACCGAGAAACCTATATCGTACGCGCTACTAGGCATTAGAGTAATTTCAAAATGAAATCCTGCAATCATTTTATCTGTAAAAAGTAAAAAACAAAGGAACAATAGGTAAGTAGGTTAAAATTATTTGCACAAATACGACGAATAAAAATGTACATTTCCATAATGTATATTTCCAAAAAAATAATATGAAACTCTTTCGACGTAACGGCACAGTAGGTAGTATTGGGCATACACGAGGAATGTTCCATTGTTCTTGGGCTTGAATCGCATAACAATAAAAAGCGCAGACCAAATATCCAGGTTTGAGTTTCGAACGGGCCGCGGAGAAGGTCAAATATTTGAAAATGGAACGCTGCGAGTACATCTCTAGCGCGCCATTCGTGATCTGAATTTTAAAACCAGCTTATCACAGGCATTCAATAAACGTAACTTGGCCGTAGGTCTATAGTGTACGTTGGATCGGTTAAATTTTTAACGTTTTGCATTGGCCTACTTATCGATTATATCTATCGGACGCTTATTCTTACGCCCGAAATTAATAACGCATCTAATATCCTAGATTGACTTCAATCTCAGATTCTCAAACAAAAATTGACGTAAATTGATTATTTTAATCGTTAATTGAATAGGATTGATCCTAGGATCGTTGAAATGTATTGAAATCTTGATCCCCGATAGCTAAAATGAGATTAAGATTGATTATTAATTCCGGGCGATAGTCGCAACTCGTAACTCTCTAAAGATGTGATACAACAAAGTAATAATAATAATAGTTTTGTTTAGGTATCTAGAAGTATTGAAGTCTATTTACATTTACTGAAGTCTGTAGGCTACCATCACAATATCTAGCAATTAGCAAAGAAATAGGTAAGGGGTTGCCAGTTGCCACTTGCAACGGTTTAACTCCTGAGTTTCGTCTACCCGACAAAAAGGAGGGCTTTCGACCCCTAAAGGTGCCGATTGGTAGTATTGGTCCCCCGACAGAAGACCTTTTGCCCCCGGCTCCGCCCGCGTAAATACAGTATCCCACGGGATAACTGTACTTTTTTGGAATAAAAATAGCCTATGTATTAATCCAGAGCTTAAAGTACTACCATACCAAATTTCATCAAAATCCGTTCAGTAGTTTCTGTGTGAAAGAGTAACAAACATCTATCTATGTTCGATCTATCCTCTAATACTTTCACATTTATAATAGTATTTTACAATTAACACGACTGAAAGCAGCTAAACGAAAAATCTCAATAACTCAACTTCTTCAGAAACTTCCAGCTTTTAAAACCTAAGTCATAATAAATAAATTTTCACACAAATCTGAAAACCGTGTTGAGAAAATACAAAAACCTTTAATACTATTCAATGTTCCATCCCTTTTCTACACTTACACATGCCTGAAACAGACACAGAGGTCCATTCTTCACGTGTACAAATTACTAGAGTCGACCCGAACGACTTTCAGTCTAATGCTCCAAAGCTTTCAAAGTAATTACGCCCATACAATATATAGACCATACATTAGAATCTTGTCTGCCCTATAATAATTATATAACCAAGTTGAAAAGCTTCTGATGATCTACTACAAGGCTACTGGATGTATTATACGTAGCACTTGACTGCATACAATAGTACACTAACAAGGGGAAGGTTTCATAGTAACTTTTTAATATTTTGACTATGACTTCAACTGGACGTAATGCTTCAGTTAATGGTTATTTTTTAACCGACTTCCAAAAAATATTAAGCTATTGCATAGCTTTTATCGCGGGCCTGGAGCGCGGCGACCGAATTAAGAAATCCCGTAACGAAAATAAACCTAACACCCCCCACTCCGACCGGCACAGCGGTGCGGCGTTGAAAGCCGTGCATCGTCTAACGTCGTTTCAGTTCGGCAGACATTGGCACGGTGTGTGTGTGTGTGTGTGCGACTAGACGTATGCGTGTAGACTAGCTGCTAACTGCTCATAACTGATCCTATCTCTTTTAGACACAATACTAGGTGAGGAGACAGCGTGCTTTTTGGCCGCATCCACGAGTGAGTTCGAGACCGCGACTAGTTGAGCCTTAACGCGTATGTATATGGTACGACTGTACGAAGCTCGCACGGATCGAGACGAGCTGCTCCGAAATCGGACGAATACGTAAGCAGCTGTTTGTGAGAAAGTATAAAAAATGATATGCAATAGCTTTACCGCGGCAGTCCCCGAGGGCCACACGTATTTTTTATTTTATTCTGCTTTTAGTATATTTGTTATTATAGCGGCAACAGAAATACATCTGTGAAAATTTCAACTGTCTAGCTATCACAGTTAAGGAGATACAGCCTGATCACAGACGGACGGTCGGACGGACAGACATAAAGACAGCGAAGTCTCAGTAATACCGTAACGTGGGTTACGTTACCCTTTGGGTACGGAACCCTAAAAAATGAGGAGGTTGTATAAGTATATTCGACCAATGAAGACTATTTGCAAGATATGCATGTAGATAGTAAGTATAATGTATTATGAGCATAATAATAATAATAAATAAAAATTAACTCCCCACACCGATTTCGGTGACGGTGGCCGGTTTCATTGAAACCAGGCCAGTTACGCAGGAGTAATTTTTTAATTTTTAATTTTTTAACACTCTCTTCCTTACTCTCGTAACCCAGTGGGCCGGATAACCGACACGACTGGCGACAGATCAGGCGCAGGTCCGACTTTTTACATGCCCATCCGACGTGGATCATCTTTCTTGTCAGACAATCAGGTGATCACCCTGCATTGTCCTAACCAAACTCGGAAACAACATTTTTTGTTGTTCCAATGCTGAAATCGAACCCACGACCTCCGAGTCGAGAGCCAATCTCTAACCACTAGACCACACACAATAATATATAATTATTGTTCAAGCTTCCTACAAAATAAATGTAAGCGCAGTATTACCCAATGCGTTGAAGTGAGCTGTTTTCATTGAGTCTTGACTCACAAGTTTTGAAAATACCCGTTTCTGAAATCAACACACCTTTCTACCTTTTCAGCAAAATTCTACCATTCCTAACCTTTACAGAAAGTCTAAACTATATGTGAATAGAGGTACATTCAGTAGGTACCTGTTATATGAGTTATTGAATAAACAAGACCGGAAAATTGTCTCTGACGGTCGCTGACGGTGGAACCGGCTTTTGTTTAGGAATTTATGAATAATTTCCCCGACAAGCTCTGTCCACTCCGGCTTCCGCATCGACCCGACAAAACCTACCCGACTAATTTCAAACGGAATTCTCAATCGTGATGTGATGGAAAATCGTAACCGCTAATTATGGTCAAGAACAGGAAACCCCAAAGGTGGGTTCCGTAGAATAGTCGTCAAAGGGTTCTGAAAAAAAAAACTTCGTGCGCGCAAAAAGAAATCTCGCAGAAACCGTAGGTACATTATGCCACGATAAAAAGTAACCTATGTCATTCCCCGTGGTGGTGGTATAATCGGAACTTAAACTTAAACTTAGGCCTTTTCATCCGTTATTGGATGATTTATACATTATTCTCCGAGCGAAGTAACCACTCTTAAAATACTGTAGTGCCTGGGACAGTTGGTTTTTAAATGTCATATGGTTGCCCAAACACGTACGGCATTCTCACAAGTCACAACATAGTCAGCCTAGTCCAGAGGAATGACTGGTCAATACGTTTGGGACCAACCATGTGCGGGTTTCCTCACGATGTTTTCCTTCACCATTGGAGAGTCCGTATAATGTACTTGAGATTTGAAAAAGTCTCATTGGTACACGCCACAACCTGGGAATCGAACCTGCACTCTCTCGAGTGCGAATCAGACAGTCAGAGCTCCGTGGCTCAGTGGGTACACTGAGCCACGGAGCTCTATATAGACCCGTGGTATAGAGTAACTATATATGTGCCAAATTTTATCAAAATCGGTCCATAAGTTTCGGAGCCTATTCAATGCAAACAAACAAACTTTCCCTCTTTATAATATTAGGTCTTTACCTATGAAATTGCCGTTTTGTATGAAAAAATTTAAACGAATTTTTTTCATGTATTTTTTATTTGTATTAATCGAAGTAATCACCCATGCAATCAATGCATCTTTGACAACGCAGTGGCAGTTTATTGGTCTGGTGAGTAGGGCGGATGACGGAGAGCTTCCAACCCCAGTTCTTGCAACTTGGAGACCGTCTCTTGTGCAGTATGAGGTCGCGCGTTGTCGTGCAGGAGCAGCGGAGACGAGCGATTGACCAATGCTGGTTGGAGATGTGCCAGCTTCTCCATCATTGTATTCAGTTCTTCACAGTACAAATCTGCAGTAATGCTCACCCCGTTTGGTAAGAAGCTGTGATGAATCACACCGGCGCTCGACCACCAAACAGTGACCATCACATTTCTAGGGGTAAGTTTTCGTTTAGGGCATTGTTTAGGTGCTGAACCAGGATCCAACCAACTTACTGAGCGCTTGCGGTTATCAAACAGAATCCATTTTTCATCGCAGGTAACAATGCGGTTCAAAATTCCTTCATTTGTGTGTCTGTTGAGCAGTGCAAGGCACGTCTCGACGCGTACTTCGCGCTGGCGATCATTGAGTTCGTGGGGCACCCATTTGTCAAGCTTTTTTACCTTGCCAATTTGACGGAAATGGACCAATATTGTTTTGACGCTAACGTCGAAAGCTGCTGCTAATTCAGCCGTAGATTGTGTATCATCAGCTTCCACAATCGCCTTTAATTCGTCATTGTCGACCAAAGTCTTCGGACGACCGCGAGGTTCATTTTGCAGGTCGAAATTTCCAGAACGGGAGCGAGCAAACCAATAACAGGTGGTGCGTTGATTTGTAGTGTTAGCTCCGTAAACATCATTGATGTTGCGTGTCGCTTGTGCCGCGTTGCTGCCACGACGGTACTCATATTCCATAATTACTCGAATTTTTAACGTAAAATGTAACACTAATCAATAAACAAATGACTACTTTTGGAAAAAGAATTCCATGTTTTTAAAATAAAATTAATTTGAAATTAGAATTCTTAGCCAAACAAAAATTATTTTGATTTGAAATGGCCAGTACTGCAGAACGGCAATTTCATAGGTAAAGACCTATTATTAGTATTTATTAGTGGATTATATTAGTCGTTACATAATACAACAGTTTCAGATAATTAATCCTACTAATATTATAAATGTGAAAGTTTGTAAGGATGGATGTTTGTTACTCTTTCACGCAAAAACTATAGAACGGATTTTGATGAAATTTGGTATGGTAGTAGTATAGGCTCTGGATTTAAACATAGGCTACTTTTTATCCCAGAAAAGTGCAGTGTTCCCGCGGGATACACGATTGTATATTAACGCGGGCGGAGCCGCGGGCAACAGCTAGGTAATCATATTAAATAACTAAGCATTTCCAGTGATGATGTGCAAAATAAAAGATGTGTAAAATAAAAGATGTGTAAAAAGAAGTTGCTCTCAAATCAATTTTGTCTAGTGTTCATAGAAACAAAAGTAGTAATAGTAAATATAATAGTATTTTTCTATTTAGGTTAGTTTAGACTAAACTTCTCTTCTTCTTAGTCTTAAGTTTCGAGGACATTAAAAAAAAACTTAAGGCTTTTTGCGACCGTTCTACATTTTTTTCGGTTCATCATACCCCATCAGTGTTGTTGTTATTTAAATTAAATATGTATTTATAAGCATTATTTAAAAATATTATCTTTAATATCATTCAGTTCGGAATTAAGTCCACCTAGATTGCAAAATTTTCAAACTGTGAGGCGGGAAGATATGTAGGAAGCGGTGTACGAGGTCGTTTCCTCTGAACCCAACAATTCCCAACTACCCACAACTCCAATCGCCCACCTAACTCAATTACAAACTATAATTGTACAAGTGTGAGGTTTAAAACTTGTGAGTGGAGGATTTAGTGTTTACTAACAAGAAATAAATTGTTTCTTTTGTTTTAGCTTAAACAGAAACTGCATGCAGTTGGATACAGTAGCTAAGCATACCTACATACAAACACAATACACACGCTCACGCATATTTCCTTAAATGTAGGCTATTTGTATCGGAAATAACAGGCAAATGCTTGAATGACGACGTTTTTAAGAAATAGTTTTTGGTAGATAGGTTATTGAAAAGGGCCGTAATAGTATTGGGATAAGACTACCAAGTTGCATAGCGGTTCAGGCGAAGTCCACAGAGCAAATGCCCACAGCAGACGCTAGCTAAACATGGGGCATTCAAATATGGAATAATTAGCCACGGCGACCAAAGATAAAACTAGATTAAATGTTAAGCGTGATTGCATCTGGATTACAACTGCATAGGTCGCATATCTGCAGGAGGTGAGGTAAATTAATAATTTCAAACAATTCATTGATTACCTATATCTACTTCTCCATGGATCTGAATTTAAATAACTATGGATAATGAAATGTGAAGGAAAATTATTGTACAATCAATAGAAATTAATTTTGTGATCGCCACTTTTTTAAACAACGGGAAAAAAATCCCGATGTCTTTTCAATACTCTATCAGTCTCTTAGTATTACTCCATTATTAAAAAATCTAATTATATCTACATTTTTCAATTAAGTATTTTTACTTTCATTTCAAAGGTCTGTAATCTGTATCAGTATAGTTAATAAATTTTTGACGTGATAACGTCTTATAAATCGATGGAGCCGGCTGCACGCACGAAAAAACATGACTCATGCGTTACCTGTTACCCGTTATCGTTACCAAGTACCGTTACCAAGTACCAGCGTTAGCTCGCATTGCCTTTACCTCATTATTATTGTTGTTGTTGTTGTTGACGTTGTCACGTTCAACTATCGTCAGTAAACCGAGTTTACAGACAACCGGTATGTTTTTTTGCAAAGCTTTTTTTCTTTTTTTTTTTATAACAGCTAAGAGGCAAACGAGCAAGACGGGTCACCTGATGGTGACCGCCGCCCACGGTCACCAGCGACGCCAGTGCGTTGCCTTACCCTTCAGGTAAGAATATGCTCTCTTCTTGAATAACCCAATGTCGCAGTTGTTGGGGAAGACCGCTGATGGCAACGAATTTTTAATTTAAAAAAAACAGCTTTTTGAACTGTATGAAATAATTTTGAAAACTTTGTAACAAACTGGAAAATGTTTGCTGCGTGTCATTTCCCGATCAACTTTTAATTTAAAGTTTAACCGTTTACTATCATTATAATATTATCATGAAATAATTTCTATTACGAATAAGCACTAAAACGAAATATTTTTTGTTTTTAATTAGTTACCTTACATCCTTATAAATTAATGAATTTTTAATGGCGCTATTTACACTATAGTTGGGAAAAGGCCAGGTCATTTGATCGGGCTTTGATCTTGCCAGGCGCGTGCGAATCTCCCGGTTTTGTATGGGGACAACTTTTTCGAATAGAAATTTGACTCCTTAGTACTTGGCCTTTTCCTTTGACAGTCTGATCCTATTTAGTACATACTTTTGGTTTTATTGTCACTAAAATTTTGTATACTTTTTTTTTTTTTTTTTTTTTTTTTTTTTTTTTTTTTTTTTTTTTTTTTTTTTTTTTGTTCCCCCTACCATAAGCAGGGCCAATTTTTTGCTTTGTTTTTTGTTACTGTTTTCGTTTAATTATTTATTACAATTTTCATCGTTACATTTCCGTTTCTATTACTATCACATTACATTTCTCTTATCTTATTGCATTTCTATTTTTACATTTACACTTTTACATCTCATTTCACATCTACTTTACACAATTTGCTTTGCACAAAATTTTACATCTCATTTTTGCATTTTCTCAATTTCTTTCTACATTTCTCTTTCTTTCTTGCTTGCTTATATAACACTATTTCTTACTTTCAATTTCTACATTTTGCTTGTTTTTTGGTTACAGTTTATGTTTTTTAATTTTAAACACAATTTTTATTCTTACATTTACATTTCTATTGCTATTACATTACAATTCTCTTTTCTTGTTACATTTCTATTTTTACGTTTACAACTTCTACATCTCATTACCTATCTACTTTACACATTTTGCTTTAAATTTTTACATCATTCACTTTTTTACATTTTCTTGCTTACTTATATAACTCTATTTCATACTTATGTTTGTACATTTCTTACTTTCTTTTACATTTATCACTACATTACATTCACTTACACTACTTATATTGACTTACATTTTTCTTTTTCAAAAATTTCATTCCTTTTTCTTTTATTCTTACATTTCTCTTTTAATTCACATTTTTAATTTGTATTATGCTATGTCTAACTATTACACTCCTTTCCTGTTTCTATCATGTTCTACATTTCTTTACACTTTTTTACATTCCTTCCGTATATTTACTTTGCTTTATTCCTTACTCGTCCCACTACTCCCATCCATCACCATCACCCAGCCCGGGACGTCCGCCCCGGAGTTTTTTTGCACAAAAATTATTGCATAATAATTATTGTTTGCAATTTGTGTTTTTCCACAGCGCGTTGTTTGCCAATAGTCCCAGTATACAATTATTTGGGACAGCGGGAGGTTACATTTTTCCAAAGCTTATGCTATATATGCTTCCTTATTTACAATAATTCCATATATATGCAAAGTTTTATATATCCAAATTTTTATACCCCCCGCTGTCTGCCTACCTCCTTCCTTCACATCATTGGTTTTAAATTAATACAATTAATTGCAATTTCCAATGGTGGGGTTTACAGGCGGCTTACTGGCACTATTGGTGTTCGGCATAAGCAACCGTTGCACGCGCTATGGCGTCCCACCTCTGACGGACCGGACACCCCGCGCTGAATGCATTGTGATTGATGTTATCTAGCTTTTCATTTTTGCAGTTGATGCAACAAGCATTCTTTCCCACCTTCAGCTCCTCGCACTGGGACTGGTGATGTGTCCCGGAGCAATGGCTGCACCTCTCCTCGGCGGTACTGCAGAACCGCCGCCCATGTCCGTACCCTAAACAGCGTGAACACTGTATCAGGGGGGACTGGTCGGCGACTCTAACACGCTGCATATCTATATATAGATAGCCCGCCTCGGTGAAGCACAACCACAGCCCCGGCGATACAGTCAGCACCACGTGCTCAGTGCCTGCATCCTTTCCCCGCTTTCTGTATTTGACCTCCATCCTACAGTCCTTCTCGTCCGGGACCTGCCGTATGAGGTGCTTATTTTGACTTTTTATTGCTTCTATTATGTCATTATTGGTGTTGGACTTAAGCACCCCATACAGCACGACCTGCGGATCTTTATTGTCTATGCTCTGGACTTCTAATTTCCCCCCACTTTTCTCTATTCTTTCTTTGATCTTATCTCTGTCCTCCTTATTACTTAATCCTATGATAACTTTCCTATCTTTTCCTTTTCTAATCCTTTCTATTTTAATTCCCTCTTTCTTTGCCTCTATAATTGCTCCTACTTCTGTCACTATCTCTGCACTTGTCATAAAGTCTTCCCTATCTGTCACTACTAGAGAGTGGAGGGTCACGCGCTTCGGCTTCGGCGGCGTGGTTTCCCTTCCGCCACCGACTACCGCCGCATAAGTCGCGGGTCTTGGTTCTGCCGAGCCCCTGGCCCCCCACTCTTCGACTGCCCTACTTAAATTTTTCTCATTTTCCTTTGCTAAGTCCTGATTTTCCTTTCATATTTCCTTAAATGTAGGCTATTTGTATCGGAAATAACAGGCAAATGCTTGAATGACGACGTTTTTAAGAAATAGTTTTTGGTAGATAGGTTATTGAAAAGGGCCGTAATAGTATTGGGATAAGACTACCAAGTTGCATAGCGGTTCAGGCGAAGTCCACAGAGCAAATGCCCACAGCAGACGCTAGCTAAACATGGGGCATTCAAATATGGAATAATTAGCCACGGCGACCAAAGATAAAACTAGATTAAATGTTAAGCGTGATTGCATCTGGATTACAACTGCATAGGTCGCATATCTGCAGGAGGTGAGGTAAATTAATAATTTCAAACAATTCATTGATTACCTATATCTACTTCTCCATGGATCTGAATTTAAATAACTATGGATAATGAAATGTGAAGGAAAATTATTGTACAATCAATAGAAATTAATTTTGTGATCGCCACTTTTTTAAACAACGGGAAAAAAATCCCGATGTCTTTTCAATACTCTATCAGTCTCTTAGTATTACTCCATTATTAAAAAATCTAATTATATCTACATTTTTCAATTAAGTATTTTTACTTTCATTTCAAAGGTCTGTAATCTGTATCAGTATAGTTAATAAATTTTTGACGTGATAACGTCTTATAAATCGATGGAGCCGGCTGCACGCACGAAAAAACATGACTCATGCGTTACCTGTTACCCGTTATCGTTACCAAGTACCGTTACCAAGTACCAGCGTTAGCTCGCATTGCCTTTACCTCATTATTATTGTTGTTGTTGTTGTTGACGTTGTCACGTTCAACTATCGTCAGTAAACCGAGTTTACAGACAACCGGTATGTTTTTTTGCAAAGCTTTTTTTCTTTTTTTTTTTATAACAGCTAAGAGGCAAACGAGCAAGACGGGTCACCTGATGGTGACCGCCGCCCACGGTCACCAGCGACGCCAGTGCGTTGCCTTACCCTTCAGGTAAGAATATGCTCTCTTCTTGAATAACCCAATGTCGCAGTTGTTGGGGAAGACCGCTGATGGCAACGAATTTTTAATTTAAAAAAAACAGCTTTTTGAACTGTATGAAATAATTTTGAAAACTTTGTAACAAACTGGAAAATGTTTGCTGCGTGTCATTTCCCGATCAACTTTTAATTTAAAGTTTAACCGTTTACTATCATTATACTATTATCATGAAATAATTTCTATTACGAATAAGCACTAAAACGAAATATTTTTTGTTTTTAATTAGTTACCTTACATCCTTATAAATTAATGAATTTTTAATGGCGCTATTTACACTGTAAAAGCTATGGAAATGGGCCACTTATCTCTGGCATCGTCTATTTCCCCACCGTCGATCAATTGTATACACAACGTAAATAAAAAAAATAAAAACGCGACATTACGTTTGGCGCCGTTTAGACGGTAAGCGTAACATTTGAAGGGTTAGAGCCCTTTGACACACAACAATAGATCCTGTTTCACATGAAATACGACTGAAAATATGTTGGCAACCTAAACAGACAAAGAATAATAAATTAATAAAGCGGAGGTGACAATTGAAACGCCTTGATGGTAATTCTAGATAATTAATTGTATCCATTAAAGACATTATGCTGTAAGTAGTATACCAAATATAATTTACAAGAAATTCGGTCAAGGTTAATTTATTTAAATAGCTTTTACTAGGATAATTAGAATTTTAAAATATGGATTCATATATTACTTGATGGTGCCCAAGACTTCGTACGCGCAAAAATAAATACCGCCGGAACCGTACATTTTACTGCGATAAAAATAAAGCCTATGTGTTATACAAGAATCCCAAACTCCAAAGTACTACCATACCAAATTTCATTATAATCTCTTCAGTAGTTACTGCCTGAAAGAGTAACAAACGTCCACACATCCATACATTCTTACAAACTTTTGCGTTTATAATATAATATACTAGCATTAATTGCCCGCTGCTTCGCCCGCGTGGAATTAGGTTTTAAAATTTCATACCCTATTTTACCCACCTGGGGGCTGAATTTTAGAAAACGCTGAAATACGTAACTCATTATTTTTTCCGTACTCAATTCATACGAAATATCATGCAATTATGTCCAAGGAATAAAAAGTTTCATACAAACTTTTATCACCTATTTTACCCCTTAGGGGTTGAATTTTAATCCTTCCTTAGTGGATGCCTACGTCATATAAGAAATACGTGTGTAAATTTCAAATTTCTAGTCTGATCTCAAATATATCTTCTTTGGTTAGGAATTCTAATTTCAAATTAATACAGCTATTTACTCATGCATTTGTGTTTCGAAAACCCTAATTCATTTGTTTTTTCCTCTTTTGGTTTTTTCTTTGCGTCACTCTGTTTACAAAATGGAAAACTTGAAATATCGTATTATTTTCGAGTACGAGTTCTACCGTGGCACCAGTGCTGCAGAAACGGCTCGAAGGATTAATGATGTGTATGGCGGCGGTGTCGCAAAAGAAAACACAGTGCGTTTTTGATTCCAACTTTTTCGTTCTTAATATAACACAGTTCTGAAAATATCAACCTGCAAAACAAGCCCCGTGGACGGCCGGAGACCAAAGTTGATAATGAAGAATTGAAGGCTATTGTGGAAGCGGATCCATCCCAAACTACGTCCGAGTTAGCTGCAGGCTGCGGTGTTAGTTATAAATTTGTTTTGATCACTTAAAGCAAATTGGGAAGGTCAAAAAGCTCCTCCCCACCTCATGAATTGAGTGCAGCAAACCTTACCAAACAAAGCCTGTCCTAAGCGAAAATTGTCTCAAAAAAGTTACTTGTGAGCGTTTAGTGGACTAGTGCCGATGTCGTTCACTACAGCTTTCTTAAATCTGGCCAGACGATTACGGCAGATGTCTATTACCAGCAACTGCAAATCATCAGCAATGGGGCAGTCCAAAACGCCTTCAAAGATTTTATTGACTCCTGTCCGAATGGTTTTTTTAGTAAAGGAATCAATGAACTACGTATGAGATGGCAAAAGTGCATAGACAGCAATGGTATATATACTTTGATTAAATAAATATATTATGTTTAAAAAAAACGACTTTATGTTTCTCCTTTAGGTAGGTACCAACTACCAACATGCCTTGTCAACATAACATTATTCTACTCTTTTTTAGTAGACTGCGTACTTGTTAAAATATTTTTAGTTTCATTTCTATTGCTTATGATGATGTGTAATTTTATCGATCCGGAAAAACGCCCCTAACGCCACAGTCTAGAAACCACACAGACCCACAGTATGTCGAAGCAGAACAATACGTAATCTCGTACCTATTTCAGTTTGAGTTTCGGCTTTGAGTGTCGACACAGTGATATTGATCGAACACAGTACAGGTTAATTTTAATATTAATGAACCTTTGATGGCACCAATCAAAATGTCAATAACGTAAATAAATTATGGGGCGTTTGAATATTTTCTCTATTATATATAACGCATATTGCGTTAGAATAATTTTACCTTTTTCATATGAGACGGATCAATTATATAATTGTAGAGAAGTTCTGCAGAACTAACTTCCAGTTCATGTTTCGTAAACTTACTTTAGGTTTTTATTATAACAATAGCAACTAACACTACAGAGTATCATCTTTAACGCTAGTACTAATCTATCAATTATCATTTAGTGTTGACAGGCTTAGCGTGCCTTAATGTAAACTTATTTATGCCCGGTTTCTGAGGTTTTTTGTCAGTAGTTTAGATAAACTACTTGTTAGTAAACTGCGAATAGATATCCAATAGATATTCAATAGCGATTTTGATTAGATGACCCAACGAAAGCGCTATTGAATAGATAAACTACCCGACAAAAAGCATTAGAAACGACTAATGTGTTGCTCTATAACAGCAACATTGATAGTATTCGAAAGCCATGTCATCTGTATCTAGCATCTAGTCTTTTAAGTCTTTTAAAATGACTCAATGAGTCATCATTATTTCGAGTCCGGAGTCACTATTCCAGTGTTGCCAGCCTTAAACCGTTCCGCCTTTAAAGTTTAAGCCCATTTTCCGCAGAATACGACATTTTGCGTAAAAAGTGGGTCGCAAATCGCAATTACCGGAGTGCTGGCAACACTATAATGGCCAGGACGCGAGGACTCGAGCTTCAGGCTCACCGTCCTACTTCAAATTAAAAATACATTAAAGAGGAATGATATAAGTGTCTGGAATGCGTGAAAATGTTTTTTGACCCGTTAAAATAGACGTGATTAGACGTCGCGTCGTTAGTGATGGTATTTTTTAGTTTTATTGAATTGGATCACGGGAGACAAGGTGTTTTTGGTAGTTGGAAATTACGTTGTAAACGGCCTCTGTGGCTCAGTGGTTAGCGCGTCTCTGCTCAAGCCGGAGGTCGTGTTCTGATCATCGCCGAGTGAACAGAAAGTTTTCAATGTTCCTGGGTCATGTATGTGTATTATATATGTTTATAATAAAATTAAAATTAATTATATGTATTATGTGTAGTATTAAAGTATTAAATATACTTCCCGGTGTCTGGTGCCCGTAACACAAGTTTACACAAGCCAAGGGTCAGATTGACGTGGTGTGAAGCGTCGATAAGCCATAAGCGAATATAGATATTAAAAAAGAAAATAATAATTATAAACATTGTCTGTTACACATTGATATAGCAACAGTGGGGAATGGGGAGTGGGGAGTGGGAACACATGCTGAATGTATTGAAGTATACCTAATATTTTTAATTGTGAGATGTTTACATAAAAATTATAGTTGACTCGAATGTCAAGAGAAAACGTAGATTATTATTTCAGATTTTAGCAATTTACACATCGAAGCTATTTTCTGCGTAGCTTTTTCTGTTGACTTTCCGGAAAAAGGTTGTTAAGTTTCATTTGGAAATAAAATTTTTCATCTTCATTTCATTTTATTTCACTCGTTTCGAACCTTCATTAATTAGAAGATGACGTCACGTCAGAAATAGCTCAGCACTAAAAGTCCCGTGCACACGTCCGTAGGCTGTGGGTCGTCACGTCACAAGATGACCCGACCCCAGGGAACTAAATATAGCTGGCTCCAGCACGTGAGCTTTAATAATTAATACATAAATTAGAGTCATTTTAATCATCGCTCGACCGAAATAGTAGGGTACAAATTGAATTGAAATAATACGAGGCCGAGAGCTACTAGCAATTTTAGAGCAAGTATTTGAGGTAACCAGGCAACTTGACCTATACCTCTCCTCCAGTCTCCTATTATACCCCAGCACGGAACTGCAAATCTGGCTGGTCAGTAACGAGGCTAAGTCAATACCAAAATAAAATAAAAAAAATAGTTATATATCTACCTAATATTTTTCTTACAAAACTGTGTTTGAGGCAATTTGATTTTTTTATATATATTATTGTAGTTAAGTGTTTAAAGAGTTGGGAAAAGGCCAGGTCATTTGATCGGGCTTTGATCTTGTCAGGCGCGTGCGAATCTCCCGGTTTTGTATGGGGACAACTTTTTCGAATAGAAATTTGACTCCTTAGTACTTGGCCTTTTCCTTTGACAGTCTGATCCTATTTAGTACATACTTTTGGTTTTATTGTCACTAAAATTTTGTATACTCTATTGTGATTGTAAATTCAAAATGGCTGCCGTCTTAAAAAGGCGGTCTTTATATTTATTTACAAACCCCTCTGAATGGGCTTGAAAAGAACAATATAGATTATAGTTGATTATAAAAAATATCAACAACACAGCTCCTCATCATCATCATCATTAAATGACAGAATTACAATTAACATGCACTGCAATTTCGAAATACGCATGTTTCTACATGAAACAGCTAATAACGTTTCGTATTTATCCTTTTTTATTGCCGCAACCTATATGCTAATATGCTAGTAATGTTTTCTATAAGCGCAAAAGTCAAGGCTACGTCTTTTATTGAATAAATCTGAGATATTTATAGAACGTCCTCTATCACACTTTGAACAATTGACTCTGAAAACTACGCCTCTTATTTTCTTAGCATTTTATTTCAAATGTTTATGACAAAGATTAAGTCACTGCATATAGAATTTCTCTAATTATTTTATTTTTTTACGAACCCAATGTTTGTGAGTGACTTACAGCCGAATACTGAAACGATAGCGTAATTATGTGACGCTCAAGTCGCATGCTGTCCTTGTCATTGTGGCTAGCAGAGACAGCGACAGCCTGTAAATAGGAGGGCTCTTAATTTTGATAAGCATTTCAATATTCGGCCGTTTTGAGGATAGAATAAGTATATTCGATGGATCACGGATGACGTACTCATTTACTCTTTCTTTTGTTACTCTTTCCAGTCTACTGGATAACTACTATGTACTGAATTTTGGCAAAAATATTATGCAGTTTATAAACTGGACACAATAAATATTTTTAATGATTAACCAATCATTAATCATTAATCAATCATCAAACCACCAACCAATCTTTTTCGCAGTAACGAGAAACAGTTCGCCAGTTTCCAACTAATCTCAATGCGATTTTAACTTCCATTTCTCAAAGTTTAATTAAAAGGAATTAATCGGACTGCATAATCAAACATAGCTCTGAACTAGTTTATTGAGAGTTTTACTGGAATTTGAGAAAGTAACATATAGTTGGTAATTACTAATGTTAGAGAATTAAAAACACAGTTAAACAAATCAACATTAATTTATTAACTTCCAAATTCACCGAACACTGTTCCAAATTCAAACGCGCATTTTCGTTATATATGACGCAATGGCCGCCCTGCCTGTTCTCGAATCTAGGGAGGGGGCGCGTGAGTCGGTGTTTTAGGGTTGCGCCGCCTTCATTTGGTAATCGATGTATCACTAATTAGTAATTACCTCATACATATAGTCTATCTATCATGATCAATTAATGTTTTGGTAATATTTTCATGAAAATGCACTTTGTTATCTTAACAAATCTTCTGTCCCCTGGCAGAGTACCTACTGCTGAAAACCTATAATATGTAAACCATACATATAGGTCTTTGAAAAGAAATATTTTTAAGTTGGTAGAGCATCATATCTGTCACATTGCACACATTTGTAAGTAAAAAAGGAACTACAAGGCTGACACTAGCCGAACATCTCTTTTCAAGCGTCGATGAGCATTATCTCTGGCCGGGTACTGGACAGGGTTTCGGCTTGACATGAATCATCAACCATCCTTCTTGTAGAATAATAACCTAACCAAGAGCATGTCAGGACTTTATGTATTAGGAGGGTTCCGTAACTGTCAACGTGAAAATGGTTTTCTTTGAATTACTTCAAAAGTTATTGTCCGATTTCGCTCAAAATAATTTTCCTAAAAGTTTTTAGCTTGATCTATCAGCAAACTGGAAACTTACAAGTTACTATCTCCTATAGTTTAGAAATGCCAGTGGGGGATCAACTTCTAAACCACTTTGGAGGCCGATTACTCGAAAATGGTTGACTTTGTAAAAAAATCATGTTCAAAACCTTGCTTTAATTTTAAAAGACCTATTCAATAATATCCCAAACGATGGGTTAAAATGTAAAAATATTCATCATCTCCCCTTCACACGTATGGAGACTGGAGAGCCACCAATAAAATCATTATTATTTGATGATACCAAAAGCGAGATCTATACACATTATATAAGTAGCTATACCAAATTTCATCCACACATATTCATAATTACAGAAGCTAGAAGGGCGGACATACAGACGGACGGACGGACAAAGCGAAACTATAAGGGATCCTTGAGTATTACGGAACCCTAAAAATTACTTAACTAGGAACCGCCAAACATCTGTGTAGGCGGGTGCAATTGTCGAAAATAATGCGTCCGCCGCGCGCCGTCCACTGCGCGAGTCGTCCAGTGTTACCAGCATCAAGTGGCGTTGGCTCATGAAATATGTTGCACTAATAATATCCTTCCCGTTCCGCTACTATTCATAATAACTCATAGCCTAGTTACGTCATTAAATACCAACATGAGCTTTAGGCGATATTACATCAATCCGGCAATCAGGTTTTTTCTCCTTCTTTTCTACAGATCGGAGTGATCCGGTTCTTGTCATGTTTTCCTTATTTATATATATTTTAATTTATTGTGCCATAATATATAACTTACTTGTTGTCTTTTTCTAAGCTTTAGTTTTGAAGTGTCGGCTTGTGGTGTTTCTTGGCGGTTATTCGACCAAATATTTTTTTTGTTACTTAGCGTGCAGATGTTAATTTTCCTGGACAGATTTGTTTGTCAAGTTGTCATCTTTTCTATAGTGCCTCAGGTCTGTTGTAGTCCTCGGATTTCCTTCTTTCCTGCTTTTACTGCTCCGTTTATCAGTTTACCTAGCGCGTTATTACTATCTTCTGTAAAGATGCATGATTCAGTGTGACGCGTTACGAAGACCACAGCATGAGGTGCGCTTGCAGGATTATTCACAAAAGAAAATATTATATCTTATACTCTAAACAAGGCAATCTTGTATATACCTATTTTCTATAGATTATATGCCTATAATCGATTTCACGAAAACGGCTGCAAGCATTACCATGAAATTTAGTATGCAGGAAGTTTTGGGGGGAAAAATCGATCTAGCTATAGCTTATCACTGAGATACTGTGCATTTTAATATAACATGTTTTTTCTTTCGTCGTGCAACAATGTATCAATAATTTCGACTCTGTTGTGTCAGTCCGATTGGCAGCCTGGTATGCATATGCTTTGTTCGAAAATTCGGAACGTGGTGCGTACGAATCACGGTCGGATAAATATTTTGTGTTTTTTTTTTACTTTTTTTATTTTATCAGAACTCCGAGCAAAGCTCGGTTACCCGGGTACTTTGATTGTAAGAGTAGCACGTCAGACGACGACTCTGTTTTGATTAAGAGCCTGTCCACATGCCCGCACAAGCAGAACGACGACACGGCGAGAATGAGTGGCGACCGGTGGGCTAATAATGCCCGTTAAAAAGATGCGTCAATAGTTTTCTGGGCCACATCTACACCGAAGCCTAGCAGGTACTTTACTCCGAGTGTATGTATTCCTATTTCCGAGTGAGAGCTTGGTCATGGCACGCGACTTTCAATATCTTACATCACCCTGACACCTGATATCCAGTGATTATTACATAACAGCGAAATGCCCAATCGTGGTCAATGGCCAATCAATATACCTACAATATATTATGTAAATCATTAATTTGTTGGTTATGGTAATAGCACAGAATACATAATAGTACAAGTAGTAATAGGCTAATTTTTAATCGCATGAACCGAAATAACTTTTCTTTTAGATATAACTTGTAAATTTGTCTATTCAGTATTCATCAACAAGTAAATGTTTTTTATTAAAATGTGATATTTGACAATTGTAAAGCGCGGTATTTGACACTACCCTATTTTATATACATAGACACTTTTTATTACCAGTTAGTTTCTAACCTAGTGCGGTGTTTGATTCTCTAGAATCCAGAGTCTAGATTTAGAATGTGCATAATTAATAAAAACTATAACCCGACTACGTAAAAAAAGTGGTCTAAAAAGGCCGAAACAAGAAAATAATTCAGATGGAAATCCAGAAATGCATAGGTACAAAAATGGTCAAGGTAGAGCCGTGGTCGCACTCACTAATGACACCTAAGCGACAGTTCACAACGAGATTAGTCGTGTCTAGGTGTGAGCTGACCCTATGGCCTAGAGAAGTTTCTAGTTAAGTAACACTTGCATACCCCAAGATAGATACAGACTGCTGCGATTTGACATCGACTGTTCCGAACAATATAAACTAGGTGCAACCACGGCTCTACCTTGACCATTTCTGTACCTATGCGTTTCTGGATTCCTATTTGAATTATTTTCTTGTTTCGGCCTTTTTAGACCCCGTTTTTACGTAATCGGGTTATAGTTTTTAACTTTTTTTTTTCTATTTCGTTTTTTCTGTTTCCCAATCGAACATATTTTTGGAATAATATCTATATGTAATCAAAACTCTTGAAATTAAAAAAAATATATATCTTCACTAGCGCACAGCGGTCGATTTTTTTTCTAGATTTAAACAACGATAATTATAATATAAATTATAATATTAAGATTATCATGAAATGCAATAGATATCAATTTACAGACAACACCATTTCACTTATTAGTTATTATCCGTATAATATCATGCAGTCGAATATTATATCCTCACAGCAAACACAAGGATACTGCGATTCAGGAATATGTAAAATCCGAATAGTGACATCTATCGAACGTTGTAATAAAAATGCTAATAATTTATTTCATCTGCATGTTTTAATTAAAAACGGATGAACCGATTAACCGATTATAATCTACTTTATTTTTGTTTGAAAGCTGACATGATCGAGAGTGTTCTTAGCTATAATTCATCATCATCAGCTCGTTCAGTGCTTGACAGGGCTTCAGGGGTTATTTAATTTTTTTATTTTCTTATGTATTGTCTACAATAACTTATATTTATAAAATAAAATATGTTTTATATATTAATATATAAATTATATATTTATATTCTTATATTACGTAATGTTCAAAAATTGGACAACTGGGTTAAACGAATTGTACAACCCCATTTGAATCGTATATTATGACTCAAACGATATAATTTTAATATAATGTATTATATACATATTTGTAATATGCTTGCCAGGACCATTCTTTTGATAGCAAACGCGTGATGATTATCTCGGTTTAATTATTTCAGATGTTAGAATCTGAGGTCACATTTACGAAACACAAATTTTTGAAAAAAAATATAGCCTATGTTACCCGCGGCATCATTACGAATCTATTGACACCTCATTTATTAAAATCGGACCAGTAGTTTAGACGCTACGAGGGAACAAACATACATACATACGTAGTAAGATTTATTGTTGAATAAAAAATAGGTAACATTTTTTTGAAACTAACCTGCATCTCCGGGGGTCCACCTTCGTCCCTGATCAGGAGCAGGTAGCTGTGTCCATCTATTATCACCTCTTTCTTGAACCGACCTCCTGCAACATAATATTGGAATTTTTATTCCTCGGCGAGTTCAGGAAATACAAGTTGGTAGGTAGAAAGCTCGGAAGAACGCCCTAGCATGCATGATTTGGGGTGGTACGATTTGGATTTCTCTCTAAAAGCTGCATCAAAGGAAAAGTTTTTGTACTAAGTATTGCTAAAATTTGAATATTTTTGATGTGCTACAGCATCCACAGTAGGTGAAACTTCTAAAACTCACTTACCATAGCCCCCTTTAAACCATACGTGTGAACAGACATAGAAAAAAATCGTACGATTCACTTCGAACCTGAGGGCCAAGGTACTTAATTTATAACTACACCATAAAACTTGTGTACACCGCCATCTATGATTTTACACAGTCATTAGTAAGACTGCTTGAAAGCGCCATCTGTTAGGAGTTGGAAGTACTATTTTCACGTGTGGTAAAATTCGTGTAGTTAGTTTCGCGTTGCGTAGTTAGATGGCGTACTGTAACAAAGTGCATATATCCGCTACTAGATGGCGCTTTTACAAAAGTAGTTCAGTGCTGAAGATGGCCGAAGTGGCAAGGAATATTGAAATATTCTGTATTAGGTTACGTATGAAATTGGCGTTTTGTAAAGGAGAAACATAAAGGCGATTTTTTTAAACATAATATATTTATTTAATCAAAGTATATATAGCATTGCTATCTATACACTTGCCATGTCATAGGTAGTTCATTGATTCCTTTACTAAAAAAACCAACACACATAACAGGAATCAATAAAATCTTTGAAGGCGCTTTGGACTGCCCCATCGGAGCTGAATTTTTTACGATGCAAGAAGTTATCCAAATTTAAAAAAAAATGCTAATCTGTCGGAGCAAGGTCCGGGGAGTACGGTAAATGTCTTAGACATTCCAATTGAAGCTCCTCTAATTTGGTAGCCGTCTGTTGTGCAGTGTGTGGTCTAGCGTTGTCGTGAAGCAGCAGTGGCCTAGAGCGAATTACCAACCTTGGTTGTTTAGCAGCTGGCTTTTTCATCATGATTTGCAGTTGCTGGCAATAGACATCTCTCGTAATCGCTTCGCCAGATTTAAGAAAGTTGTAGGGAACGACACCGGCACTAGTCCATCAAACGCTCACAAGTAACATTTTTTCAATTTTCGCATGGGGCAGGCTTTGACTGGTACGCCAGGGTTCAGCTATTCCGATGATCGTTTCTGATACAGGATCCACTTTTCATCACAGGTAATGATTCGATTTAAAATCCCTTCATTATTGTGCCGGTTGAGTAATCTAACGCAGCAGTCGACCCGCGTTCGTCGGTTTGCTGCTCTCAATTCTTGAGGTACCTTTCAAGCTTTTTTTCACTAACACTGCAGCCTGCAACTAACTCGGACGTGGTTTGCGATGGATCCTTCTCTTCCTTCCTTCCACAATAGGCTTAAATTCTTCATTATCAACTTTGGTCTCCGGCCGTCCACGGGGCTTGTTCTGCAGGTCGAAATTTCCAGAACAGAAAACGCTGGAACCAAAAACTCACTGTGTTTTCTTTTGCGACACCGCCGCCATACACATCATTAATCCTTCGAGCCGTTTCTGCAGCACTGGTGTAACGGTGAAGCTCGTACCCGAAAATAATACGATATTTCAAGTTTTCCATTTTGTAAACAGAGTCACGCAAAGAAAAAACCAAAAGAGGAAAAAACAAATAAATTACGGTTTTCGAAACACAAATGCAAATGAGAAATTGGATTTCCTACCTAAAGAAGATATATTTGAGATCAAAGTGGCCAGTACGACAAAACGCCAATTTCATATGTAAGGACCTAATATTAAAAATATGCTGCTTTTCTGCTGCAACCATACAACCAAACCAACCAAAAAATATCAACAACAAATAATTCAAGTTCACTATTTACCTTCAGGACTCTCCTCCTGCATATAGGCGCCGGTGAGGTATCTGTGCACGAGGGCTGACTTGCCGCTGTCGGGGGAACCCAGCACGCCCACTCGCAGTTCCGTGACGCCGCGCGACGCCGTCCATTCCTGACTGTTCACGAACGAGTCTGGAAAGAAAGGGAAAACTTTATTAGCAGTTCTATTTTCTAGAACCTTTAGAGATTAATTCTAGATAAAATTACATTTCAAAATAATAAAATAATTTAGAGGCAAAAGTTTTTAATAATTCTAAAATTACTAGTTATTTTTGCCAATTCAGCGTAAGCAGTTTGCTGTATTGGTTATTACATGGTTATTATGTTATTATACACTGTTACACCCTAGGGATTTTCACAAGTTCTACCCTTATATTTTGCTGTGAAGCTACCACTAAATAAAAACCAGCTAATCAAAATAAATTTCCATCTCGCGTGTGTCCCCGGGATCGGGTATACATAATTTAAATAAAAATATTGCGTCCTTTTTCTCATAAGAAATGAAAAAGACATCGAGATGCGAGTAACGCCATCACAAAATTTCCCATGGGCACGAATTCTTTATGGATATTAAATAACATGAGAATATAAGGTTCACCATCGTAAAGTGTGCTATATGATATATCTTATGTCGCTTTAGTACCGATATTTTGAAACACAGGAAAAAACATTGGAACTTTTTAACCCACAGCACTTTAAAAGATATATCGGTTATCTGTAAAGTCGGTTTACTGACGATAGTTGAACGTGACAACGTCAACAACAACAACAACAATAATAATAATAATAAAATGCGAGGTAACGCTGGTACTTGGTAACGGTACTTGGTAACGCATGAGTCATGTTTTTTCGTGCGTGCAGCCGGCTCCATTGAATTATAAGACGTTATCACGTCAAAACAATTCATGACCACAAATCAAAATACTATTTAGATTGTACAATTTTAATTGAGATTTATCGAGGAGTGGATATAATCAATAAATTGTTAGGTAAATTATGTTTCAAATGAATTTACGTTTTATTAAGTTAAATTATTTTACACGCAGTATTTACCCCACTTCCTGCAGACATGCCACCTACGCCGTTGTAATCCAGGTGTAATTAGGCTTACATCTACCCTAATTTTATTTTCGATCGCCGTGGTAGTAATTCTTCCGTAATAAAATTAAAAAAACCGATAGTCTTTATTCAACTCCCTATGTTTCTGGTTAAAAAGTAGGGTCATAAATATCAGAACGGCATACGGTGTACACCTAGGTGATTATTAATTTAAATGAAATGTGAACTAGATGACGTACCTACTAGACTGGAAATACCTACTTCACTACTAGAATACCTCACAGATCCAAAGTGAGCATGGAAGGGCTTTCTGCAGTTGTCTTCTTAGTTCTAAATATACTCAGTTTTTAGAAGCGTTAAGTTACGACAATATGACCTAGCAGTTAACACACGTAATCCGTAATAGGATAAATCCGAGGAGTTGTTTGGACTCCGTCCCTCGCGACAACGTTTCCATCCTCATCACCTACTGATGAGTGGCAGTCTTCCACTGTCCCCATTTCCAGGAGTTTTCTGCCGCGCACAATAAAAGTCTGGAATTAAGTGTCGCCAGCGGTATATATATATATATATATATATATATATATATATATATATATATATATATATATATATATATATATATATATAAATATACATAAACTTACACACCTAACATAACAAGATTCATTGCTATCATCGATCATACACAAAAGACAGGTCATACCGAATAGCATTATCCACTTTCTACCGCTTGCAAAAGCGTTAAGCGATGTGAGCAAAAAGTGTTAAGCGATGTGAGCAAAAAGTGCTCGTGCTGGCTTTACGCAACCACGACAACTGTTATTGGACGAGCAACGCGGTAGGGCCACGAAACTAACGACTAGGCGTAAAATTATACAACTAAATACAATTCAAACACATAGTTGTCAAATATGAATAGGCAGCTTTAACTGGTATAATAATATAATATTATGATTTTAGTTAATAATGAACGATAGGTAACTTTTAACCTAAAATAATGTAACTTTGGTTATACTGTATATAACTAGATGACTAATTTTTTTTATTGCATAAATGAATAGTACTTTTATATATGAGTAACTTCTCAGAAGAAACAGCATATCAAACGTCAATATTTTCAAAGGTACAGCGATTTGTATACAAAATTTCGCAGGTCTCGTGAAAACGCTCCATACTAAAGTCGTACCTAGCTGTAACGTCACGCCTTGGTAAAAGTGTATGAAGTATACGGCCGCAGGAACATATTTGTAAATATCTCCGATATTTGTGCGTTTAAGTTCGTACTTACCATAGTGAATATTTTTGTATATGATGTAAGTAAACTAATGATTTAATGTGTTTACTAATTTAGCAAAAAAAAAAAATTATTTTGTACTTATTTTTTAGGTTTCTAATTACTAAACTACACAAAAAAATTTACGTTTTTTCACATTTAACAAGTAGTAATGCCTCAATATATCTGAGTGTATTAATGAAACTAAATGTTTTAGATGTAGCGGGCATACTTTAAAAATAATACCTATATCTCTGCTAAATATAAGTAATATGATAGATGTCATATCTACATAGTAGATACCCGCACCGAGTAGGTAGAAATCGTAGAATAAGTATAATAAGTATAATACGTAATCTCTGTTAATCTTGGTCGTATATTATATTCTGTCGCAAATTAACGCCGCTTAGTTAGGCCATATTGAGATACAGCTGAAATCACGCGATTCCCGTGCCTGCCTTTGCAACGAGCTGCGTGCGGTTAATCCAATAATTTTGGGCCCTAATCGCTGTGTTCGCGGCCGCAACGGATCAACCGTGACCGTGACTTCATCCAGCGCGACGAATCTGTCGCTCGCCAGTCGCCGGACAATGTCCATCGCCGAGGTAAAACCTTCCCGCGCAAGGCCAAAAAAAACGCGCAAGTAGATATTTTTTCACGCCGGACGGATTTTGCAACGATACCCATTTTGTTTGTAAATTTATTCTACTGTAGTCTAGTAAAATATCTAACATAATAAAATCGAGCTGATTTCTAATAAAAATACATTGTAATGTCTTGTTGCGGTAAAGTATTCAAGAAAGGTACCTATGACAAAATACATTGGGCGATTTTACGAGCTTTTTAAAAAAGTCGCGACCACAAACCAAAATACTAAATACCATAATATTAGATTATACATTTGTTGTTCACATTTCATTTCTCGTAATTATTTTAATTCAGATCCATAGAGAAGCGGAGACAATAATCAATAAATCGTGAATCATACTTATTATAAGTAATGAATATTCGTAGAAATTAGTTATCTTATCACAGTATTTTCTTTCCTGCAGATAGGTATGCGACATGTGCTGATTGTTATCCAGGTGGTACGTAGTTATTCCATAGCAAAATTTCCAATGACCTTTAGAAAAATTTAACATTATAAAATACTAGCTGTTGCCCGCGGCTTCGCCCGCGTAAATATAGCATCCCTCGGGAACACTGTACTTTCACGGGATAAAAAGTAGCCTATGTTTTAATCAAGAGCCTAAACTACTACCATACCAAATTTCATCGAAATCCGTTCAGTAGTTTTTGCGTGAAAGAGTAACAAACATCCATCCATCCTCACAAAATTTCACATTTATAATATTAGTAGGATTTAAATATTAATGTATCTGTGTCTGTACATATTGAATCTGAACATTTGTTTGCTTTGCAACGACTAATTAGAATACGCACGTTTATTAAGAGCAAGAAACTACTGAAGCAAAAGTGATTCGTGCGGTTAACCCTTCATACGCAACCCGTAATTTAGCAATAAATCAATATAATATGAATATGATACAAACGTATGGGGCACTTAAGACCCCGTAATACACACTAAAACACGATCAAACACTCGTTGCACACATTTACGACGCCATAAAACCCGCTCTATGGGCGGGTTGATGTCAGTACATGAATTTTATACCCGTACGTATTGGGGTCTCATTGACCCTATAATTTATGAGTACAACCTACACCGCAATAAAACTAATTTATCACATGAAAAAACAGTTTTTTTTGTTACAAAATTACGCACGCACCGGCAGGTAATTTTGGTTATTTTATTTCCAAATGAATGTGATAATATTTACATGGGTCAATTTTAGTGGCGAGTCGCTAGACAAATCGCCTTCTTCGCCTATTTTTGTTGGCAAAATTGCCGGGCGTACTAGCAGAATTGTCATTTGCACGGTGCGGCGCTAACCGACCCGTGAAAACCCCCCTTGACATACAATAACGTCATTATTTAAGTAAATTATGCATGTACATGTATATATGTACTTACTTGAACTCAGTGATATTTATTTTAAATAAACATTATTTATTCATTGAACATTATTATAGTGCGTTTAAATAGGTGACTGAGACAAATAAAGCCTGTGTGTCCACAACTCTACATAATATAATCAGTTGCTACTATTGTAAATGTGAAAGTTTGTGAGGATGGATGGTTTGTGACTCGTTCACACAAAAACTAGGAACTGAACGGATTTTAACGAAATTTGGTATGGTAGTAGTTTAGGCTTTGGATTAAATAACATGGGCTACATTTTATGCCGGAAAAGTACAGCATTCCCGTAGGATGTTAGAGTTCAGTTCCCGTAGGCAGGCGTTAGTAGACTAAACCCTCTTGATGTAAACGGTTGAGAATCTACGAGTATGTATATGAATTATGAAAACAACCATTTACTTACCAATAATGTTACAAATCTGCAAAATTTGTCGGGCCATTCTAGACCCAAATGATATTCGATATTCATTCCCGGACGCGATCTAGATTCCAGATCAAACGCATTGCAGTAGTGGTTAATACAGAGGCGTGACAGATGTTACAGCGGCAATAGTCAATAAACAGCTCATTATACGAGCTATGGAGCATTGCACTGATTCAGTTGATATTTCCTGCGTAAAAGATGCCTTAGGGGCAATTCACATCGAAACGAAACGATACGCGACGCGGTGCATTTTTAAGATAGCTATTCAAAATTGAACTTTATTAAGAAGATGTAGCACGTTTCATTGTAAGAAGTCGAATGTCAGGTTGCACCGCGCCGCACATCGCATGTGCAGTGTATGAAACTGATGAGTAATGTCATATGAAACGTGTATTCTCTTGTGTAGTGAATAAAGTTGAATCTTGAATGGCTATCGTGAAAATTCAGCGCCGTGTAGCGTATCGTTGCGCTGAAAGTGAGGGTCAATTCTGATAAATAAAACCTGCAATAATACAATTACAATCAAGTCCCGACACGCTAAATTGTCAAACCGGTATTCTCATAAACGTTAAAGCAGCGTCTAACGCCTCCTGATTCGTCCAAACGTCAGAAATCAGTTTATGGTAACAAGTCGCTTCACTCACAATACAATCAAAGTAAAATGAAAGTCTACTTTAAATACGAGAATTGAGGTTCAGATCCTTCGGAACATTCCCATACATAAGTATATAATTATTGGTATTGAGCTGTTGGCTCTGGTGCGGGCCCATTAGTGATATGTAACAAGGCTTATGGCAGATAATATATCAATAAAAAGTAGTCACTGGATTGAGCCACAATACAATAATACAATAGTACCTATAATAAGTAAGTAGCCTATTGTGTTTGACATCAGTAATTACACCATTCTTAAAAGTGACCTTGGCTTGACTATTGCAAACACAAGAACAAGGTTACTAAAATCTTAGCAAGGTTAAACCTACTCAGACACTTCAAATGATGTTAAAGTTTTTATACTTGCAGAGTCAAAATTAGAATATGCTGAGAATAATTACGAGCCATATGCGCCTTTTACGTTTTTTAGATATTTTTTTTTAATTATATATTAGTAACACTTCACTGCTATGTACAACTCACATTCGTCCGCGGGGACCCCTTGCACATCCCGGGGACCCCTTGCACATCCCGGGGACCCCTTGCACACCCCGGGGGAAGTGTTACGAAATCCTATTTAACTGATTTCTACGTCATATTAACTTTCTACGTGCACACCTACACACTACAAACTTAAAAACTTTGGACATCCATTTCACACCCCTTTAAGCGACGAATTTCAAAAACTTATCATATAGGTACTCAATAATTTGTATTTATTACCGCGGATATATTAAATTTAATGGAAATCGGGACAAATTTTAAATATATTTCATACAAACTTTCAACCCTTATTCTACACCCTCAGACGGTGAATTCTAATGAACCCTGAAACATGTATTTAATGGAATGTATTCAAGAGCATATTGAATCTCAATTTTCATCGAAAGCGGTACATAATGCAGATTTAGACTTCCATAGGTATAAAATTATTTATAAAACTACTGCCCAAATTGGACATTTCTGCGATTGGCGGTTACACCTGCCTCGCGTCTATAAAATAACTATGTACTTAACAGTAACTGCACGCACAGTCTAAGAGAAGATTTTCAAAGCAAAATTAAAAACATATATTTTGTATTTCGCAAACAGAGTATTACGCAAGCTAAGGCAACGTGTAATAATATGATGCATGCACATAAAGCTTTAAAAAATAACAATGACCTTTCAAAAATCCTCCAAGGCTCCAAGTGAGTTATTATAAAATCATTTGTGAGTCCTGCCTTCATATTGTACCGGACATCGCCATAATGGGAACCGTTTGAGCACAAATAGATTCATAAATTCGGCGGTCTCTCTATTTGATCAGACACTTCAATGCGCAGAAATAGACCATGTCACCATCTGCCTCCGATTTGTTGCAAACTGGAGCACAATGAGGACGTCCAGTGAATAATGGAACATAAGAAATGTAAAGTATTTTTTTACTGTCCAACATAGGTAGGGTCCTTCGATTTCAAGTTTCTGATATGAACTCAGAAAAAATATAGATGATAGAATCCATTTTGTTAGTTAAGGCGAAATTCAAAAACTAATTTTTCTGTTGCTCTTAATACCAGGAAATAGCACGAGCCATTCCAAACCTAGCGAGGTTTGGAATGGCTCGTGCTACGAAACGAGCATGCGGCGGCTAGTAGTCCGATCTGGCATATCGATGCGAGCGTATTTTCCACTGTTTTATCTGTGCATCACGTGTGAACGAAAAATAAAAATATGGCAGTTTGGAGCGTCGCGTCGACTCACTACTGGCAACAAACTTATAACGTTCCACGCTCGCGCCAGTTCAAACTGCAGTCTAAACTTTTGAAATCACATTTACACGCACAGTTTGTAACGTTCACCTAAATATGTCAGATCCGTCCGCAGTCGAAACCGTGAATTTTTTATCGTTATTAGCATAACAGTTTCATCCGTAGTTCAAACCGTAAAGGTCCATCCGCGGTTTGGAACGCAGTCTCAGATGCGCGATGGCGTTATTTTTCTCTGTTATGTAACCATGAAAACACCACATAGGTAAGCTTGAAAGCCCCAAACCCGTGGTATCCAAAAATAACATAATATTTTGCAAAAATATACTCCTGAATATGAAACAGCATTAGAAAGGCTTGGCCCGCGAAGCCTCAAAACACCGGATTATGCGATTTAAGGGCGCAAGTTGGTCATAAGGGAACTATCGCAAGGGTGTACCTTCCGGTTATGCTATGGGTTTTATATTTGTATGCACTGGGAAAAAGGCTGATGTCATCATTGTTAATATTTTATTGGCTTTGGCTTTGGTGTTCCCTATAACTTACTTTCAGAATTTCATCAAAGTAACATTTGACCTGTATGGAATAGGTACCTTCTTTAGTGATTCAAACCACATTTATTTGACATCTTAAAATTAGGATTTAAAAAAAATATATGTTTACTCAATATGATTCTGGAAAACATTCTAAGAACCATTCACATTCTAAAAGTATCATAAACAGAACTATAAGGGTCAGCTCACACCGAAACGCGACGCGGCATTTTTATGATAGCTATTAAAAATTGAAGTTTATGCGAAATGAAAATTATGCGGAGCTGCGTAGTGCGGCGCTCGAACTCTTGCAGTGAAACATGTTTCTTCTTGTATAGTGAATAAAGTTAAATCTTGAATCTCTATCTCAAAAATGCAGCGACACGTAGCATCTCGTCTCGGTGTGAAGTGTGAACTGACGGTAATAGGTATAATTTCCGAGTATAATGTTTGACATTTTAATGCAGAGCAATTACAGTATTCAGAGAATTACGAAAGGCTAAAATAACGAGACAGTGTAGAGCTTGCATCCGGCACAAGAGGCCATTGCCGCAAAACCCACACGAATTACATACAACCAAGCGTAAATAATATAATAATAATAATATCTATGGACGCTTCACACCACGTCAATCTGTCCCCGTGCTAAGTATCAGAAGATTTTATTACCGAAGATATTATACATATATTTGAGATTTTTATTATATTATACACATATTTAATACACATCCATGACCCAGTGACACAGAAAAACGTTTGTTCCTTCGGCGGGATTCGAACCCGCAACCCCCGGCTTGAGCACCAACGCGCAACCACTGAGCCACTGACGAACTAGCCAAGACGGCCGCGCTGCGATTGAAAAGGAAACCTGACTACGATCTGTGTCCTGTTTCATTTGCCAAGCGTATCTTAAGAGGGGATACGGTTGAGGAATGGGACAGGAGATACGAAGTGGGAGGGACGGCCGGAATCACGAAGCTCTTTTTCCCAAGCGCTGCTGCTGCATACAAGATAGTCAACAAGATAGACATAACACACCACACTACACAGATACTGACTGGACACGGCGGGTTCGCCTTCTACTTGAACAGATTCAAGTTGAAGGAGGACCCGTCGTGTTCATGTCAGCCAGGAGTTGAGGAGACGGTTCCTCACCTGTTACTCGAGTGCCCGATTTTTGCTAGCAGTAGATATGATACTGAGCAAAAATTGGGCATATCGATTACGGGTGAGAGCCTGTCTTCCATCCTGGGGGGAAAGAAGAGGGAAGTTTTTCTCTCTTTTTGTAAAAAGATTGTAGATTATGTAATGAAAAAGAACTGTGATATATTAGTGTGATTTTAGTGTAGGCTCTAGATTATGTTTTTTACATTGTGATAGTAGGGTTAAGTCAATTGTGTGTGCCGTTGGTTTTATTTTGACATTTTTAAATTGAATTATAATATATTGAGTTTTATTTTATTGAAATTATTATTACTTTATTGATTATTCTACGAGGGCGGGTCAATAAGTCCGTGACTTTTGGAATAAAACACAGATTTTTTGATAAATAAATCATTTTATTTTTCAACGTAGTCCCCCTTGAGCTCTATACACTTTGTCCAACGCTTCTCCAATTTTTTTATCCCTTCCAAAAAATATGATTTGTCGAGGTCCTCAAAATAGGCCTTTGTTTGCGAGATGACTTCATCATTGGAGTCAAATCTTTTTCCACCGAGCCATTTTTTCAGGTTTGGGAACAAGAAGTAGTCACTCGGAGCCAAATCTGGAGAATAGGGTGGATGTGGGAGCAATTCATAGCCCAATTCATGGATTTTTGCCATGGCAACTGCACATGTGTGCACCCTTGCATTGTCTTGGTGAAAAAGAACTTTTTTCTTGGCCAAATGAGGTCGGTTTTTTTTCAAATCCTCATTGAAGCGGTATAATAAGTTGGCATAATATTCCCCATTAATTGTTCTTCCCTTTTGAAGATAGTCAATGTGGATTATCCCACGTGCATCCCAAAAAACAGTCGCCATAACTTTATTGGCTGACAAACCCACCTTGGCCTTCTTTGGCGCCGATTCACCCTTAGAAACCCACTGTTTTGACTGTTGTTTGGTCTCTGGTGTGTTGTGATGGATCCATGTTTCGTCCACGGTTACAAAACGGCGCAAAAACTCCTCCATATTGTGATTAAACAACGCCAAACCTTCCTGTGAAGTTGTTACACGATTGCGTTTGTGGTCGACTGTGAGAAAACGCGGCACCCATCTTGCGGAAAGCTTTCTCATGCCCAAGTGATCATTCAAAATTGAAACCACTGAGCCATGCGAGATGCCTATGGCTTCCACAATCTCTTGCACTTTCAATCTTCGGTCGGCCAACACCATATCGTGAATTTTTTCGATTGTTTCGGGTGTAGAGACCTCAACTGGGCGTCCAGGACGTTCGGCATCTTCAGTGCTTGTACGGCCACAACGAAATTCAGTAAACCACTTTTTTACCATTGAAATCGATGGTGCAGAGTCCCCATAGTATTTATCAAGCTTAGCCTTGGTCTCGGTAATGGTTTTTTTTCGCAAAAAATAATGCTTAATAAGCACACGAAATTCACTTTTTTCCATTGTTTCCTTAAGTTACTGGATAGTCTGATAAAGATAGCTGTAAAACACAAACTAACTGACGCAGCAAGTTCAAATTTTGATAGGAGTCAACTGACAGATGCCTGTTGACAGGAGTAGTGTTGCTTTTTCAGTAAGGTTAGAAATTCAAAAAGTCACGGACTTATTGACCCGCCTTAGTATTATTGACATTGTTTAACTTGCAAACTGTATTTTATTAGAAAAATCTTACTAGAAACTACTTAAATTTATTGCGGTTTTTAAACGACTGCTCTATATACGAGTATTGACTTGTTACTAGTGTAACCAAATGACAAGTACATCGATGTATATATATATATAACATAAAAGGAAAAGTAGTGAGTAGAATAAGGAAGAGACAAAAGTATTGTTAATATTAGAAATAATCATGAAAGAAAAGAATTGAAATTGTGCCTAATGAATGTCTTTCTTATTGTTTTTTGTGTGAAAATAGTTGCAATGAGAAACGACTACTACTAATGAAATGTTACTTTCTCTACAACCAGAAATGGTATTTTCAATGTTTACTAATGGGCATTGGTGATATAAAGACTTGTAGATTCTGAGAGGAAAAGGATGAGACGCCCCTACAGCTTGTCCTTAGCTGTCCAGCAGAATAGAAACGGGTACTGCCTTGGGCAGGGGTAGTTAGGGGCAGTCAGGGGGTAGGGCAGGGGGTCTACCGCAGGGGAAATTCTCAGCACCAACCCCAGCCATATCGTTCACTTCATGAGCAGCATAGTATTGGTGAAGGTACTAAAACACGAAGGAGTCACAATAGATCCACTTAGGTCGCAGTGACGTCAGGGCTCTAAACTAATTAAATAGAGATAGGAAAGGCGTCACCAATATAATATATTAAGCATATGGTTGAAATTAAAGAAGATGGGAAAAACGTTGCCTATGGCCAACATTTATTGCCTTCTTCAGAGACATGCTCTTTAAAGGTTCCATTACTTTATGAGGATTCTTTTGCGTCTTAATAAAAAAAAAATTTACGACAGATTGACAAACGGCAACAAAATTTTATATCTAACGCACAGCGGTAGCGAGGTAGTGTGTTGTTATTTTTATTCATTTTATGTACTTACTTATTTCTAAGCATTATTTTGAAAAAATATTAGCTTTCTGCACACCTTCCTCCACATTAACTGTGCCAAATATCAAACTCCTCCGTTCGCACAATACACGTAATAACAATGTCCTGAAAGTTTTTGCTTCACGTTTGCATCAGCCGTCACAAAAACTTTACAGTTTACACAAATTCTAATTCTTAGAATTTCTTCTTCTCATTACAGGAACATTTACATCGGGAACAGTCTCAATAGGAGTACCTACCATGAATGTAATAAACAACAACACGATTTCTATAGCCTGCAGCAGTATTCGCCTCAATTATTCACTGAGAGGCGTGGCATTGACTGAGCTGTATTCTATACAGCTGTTTCGCGGTAAACCGTAAAAGGCGCGACTAATGAAGCCGCTGGGCGGCCGAGTGGGCTAGGTCAATAACGAACGCTAGACCTAGCTCACAGCAAACTATATTGTATTAGGCATTGTGGCCTTTACGAAATTATTTACCCATTTTGCCAAAATAGTATATATACCTTCTGACCTTAGTATCTACCTATCTACTGACTACTACCTACTAGGTGGTATATGTACGTAAACTACAAGAATCTATTCTGCCAAAATAGTATTGTTGTCAATTTACTAATTACCTTAGTATTTATTGGGTGGTGTAATAAACATTTTTATTAAAAAAACAAAAGAGATTTAACAAAATCAATAAAGCTTTACAAGAAAGTTGAAATCGCGACCTTGCCGTCCTTGAACTTTGGATACAGGTTTTTTGTTTATTAATATAAAAATCTACATTAATATAATAAAGAGGAAAGTTTTGTTTGTTTGTATGTTTGTTTTTTCTATTGAATAGGTTACGAAACTACTGCATCGATTTTGACGAAATTTGGCACATATGTATAGAATTATAGATTATCTACACCACGAGGAAAGACAAAGGCTACTTCTTGTCGTGGCAAAATGTACGGTTCCCGCATGATTTCCTTTTGCACGGTTCGTCCGTCACGGGCAATATCTAGTTCAAAATTAAGTTTAACAACATGGTTAAGAAGTTCCTTCAGCGTTAATAAAGTAAAAACTTGTATGAATTACGTATGTACAATAAAATAAAATTTCAATATATTCGAAGAAGCATCACTTCTGTAAACGTCGAGTGCCTATCATTGTCAAGAGTAATTTAATTAAAAGCTACAGGGCAAGAAGCTCGGCAGACATTGTTCTATCACATCTGCCCTGATTTACCTGCAAACATCTGCCAAAACCTTGTTTCTCCCTTTGTAATATCCCTTCGAGAAAAGATCACGAATTGTGCGGCAGACGCGAGCGAAACCCTAGTGATGTGACGTAATCGATAATATTAAAAACAATTATATCGATAAATTCGCTCGGTAAATATGCACAATTTATGTAAATGTCAAACGTGTCCGATTGCACGGTTTAATAAGAATGCACTTGAAGGTGTAGACGGTATGACGTCATTTATTTTAACATTGCCATAACATTGTTACAAAGTTTATGCTATAAATCTACATACTATGTAAATTAAAATTGCAGCCACATAAAACTGGAGCCACATGATAATTCTTCATGGCAATTATTCCATGTCATGCAAATGCAAAACGAGTCCTCCTTCACTTTTAAACAACCAACCAGCCGTCCCACTGCATTAAACCAACTTGTTTAATAGGTAGTCTTTATAAATAGCAATTGAAAATAGACGGCTATTACATTCATTATATTTATTCTGGTTTTGAAATAATAGTTATTAGTCTGAGTGCCGGAGTCAGCAACTTTTTGTTTTAAATTCCTAAGTCTGTTTATCAACTCTACTTGTTAGTTTTGAAACGTTCAGACTAAAGGATAGTTTTTTTTTTCCCTAATAATTATATTTATCGATAAATACTAGAATTTTATAATTACATTAACTGTATTTAATGTACTTTTACTTCATAAACACAAAGTTTATCGACATTTTTGCGTCGTTTTCAACCCTAAATATCTCAACTCCACCTCCTTTACAAGTTTATTCATAATTACATGTTTTCGTACTCGTATTTTTCGCTCTGACGGATCATTATTAAGTCATTTATAGTCGGTTACCATGGTAACGCCCACTATGTTTTTTGTCGTCGCAGCGGGATCGCTTTTCGCACGCTCTTGTTTTTTTTTTTTTTAAAAAAACCCACTACGATCATGGAAGAAACTACTATGATGCTAATTTCGAATAAACGTCCCTCAATTGATTTTTAATTGTGATCGCTCTACAATTATAATGTACAGTCTACAAAGAAGAGTATTCAGTTACATTAAAGTAAGATTTTTGAGAAAAGTAAAAGGCAACATTCAGCAATTTTTTTTTACCTAAACATGTGACAAAAAGCTAAATATGTTACGTCAAATCATTACAGTATTTAAAGCTCGCAAACGTAAACGTACCCAGTCTAGCCTCTCCCTCCATTACCGCAACCGATTTCCTTCCTGCAAATCCAATACATGTAATCGACGCTTGACACTTATAGTTGAGGTTGTTTGGCGAAGAGATTACATCTGAAGACACGAGAGGCTCGGACCGATCGACCCGGTCGGACCGGTCCGCCAAAACATAGCTACATCAAATTGTAAAGTCGCCACTCGCTAATCGCTATTCCACTGTAACGGTAACAGACATAATAATATATTCGTAACAACTAACAATGCTCATTGCTAAGGGATTATATTATTATTATTATTAATCGTAATAATTACGAATAGTGATAATATTAATCGATACATAAGTTTACTATGCTGCAAAATTTGTTTAAACGCGCTTATCTCAGGAACTAATAATGCATGTTCGAAAATAATAATTTGCCAAAAAAAGAGTTTTTTTGTAGAATTATTCCTTTCGATAATGCGTGTATTCCTGTGCCTGTGAAGGATTTACGGTGACATAGACAAGCAGACATACACATTCAAGGTTTTAATGCACCCCTAGTGTTGATCAAAGTTAAAGAACAAGTCACTGTATACAGTGATAAGCTATAGCTTCACGTAGGTATGATTTGCGAATTTATGTTTACAAAAGAACTTCTGTAACTTATTGTAAAATCGTCGTAATATTAGATGTAACTAAAATAAAATTTTCCATAATGTATTCAATATGTAAAGTAACTCTAATGTTAAAATCAGCTGTAATGTAAAATACCAGTTTTGTTCTCGTACAACAATAGACATCAGACCAATCAGCATAATGTTTTGACGTCATCACAATCAAAATTAATTCCGTTCGATACAGCAATTAATTTTCTACGACTTGTTATGATATTGTTATTGTGATAAATGCAATAAGTGCAAAAATGCAAAAATAATACAAAAAGATTTAAGGAAAAATAATCCTTTAATAATAATAGTTCTTAAATCTTACATAATAATAATAATAATAAACAAAACTTAAGTAAACCCCGAATGTCAAACAGTGAGCGAGCTGATGATGATGATAGCTAAGAACACTGTCGATCATGTCAGCTTTCAAATAATAAAAAAACTAAATCAAAATCGGTTCATCCGTTTGGGAGCTCCGATGCCACGGGACAGACATACACACATACACACATACACACAAACACACAGAAAGACAAACATGTCAAATTTATAACTCCCCTCCGTTTTCGTCAGGGGTTAAAAATATACATTATTATAATAGATAGAGCTGAGTTCAAAATAGATTCATCCATGAATAAGTATTTGATTTGGAGACTTTTCAGCTCATGGCTCTTCCAAACTTTGTCATATTCTATTTCTTCACCTTTTCACTCTCGAGTCTTGACCGGATTATACGCCAAATATACACATATCCTCTGTATTGGGTTGCGGGACACGCGCGGCCCGTGCGATTTTACGGCGCACAAACAATGACTTCCGTTTCCTGCCGCGAGCACGTGCGTCGGCGCAGGCTTTGTGCACGTGAGATTCGATAGAATATAAGCTAACCTGTGATGTGACTTTCGATAGAACATCTGTTAACTTGTTATGTGAGATTCGATACTTCGCTCGAATATCTGCAAACCTGTGAGATTGTACGGGTCAAATTACTCAAATAGCTAGTAAAAGATCTAACGGCCTCCGTCGTTTGGAGCTTGTCTTTCGACTCGCAGGTCGTGGGTTCGATTCCCGCATTGGAACAACAAAAAATGTTGTTTCCAAGTTTGGTTAGCACAAAGAAGGCTAATCACCTTATTGTCTGACAGATGATTCATGAGTCGGATGGGCATATAAAAATTCTGACCTGCGCCTGATCTCTCACCAGTCGTGTCGGTTATCCGTCCCAGTAGGTTTCGAGAGTAAAGGAAGACAGAGTGCCCAAGTGTGTGCGCAGTGTAAATAAACTCCTGTGTAGGTGACCTGGTTTTAATATAAACGGCGAACGTCACCGACATCGGTGTGGGGAGCTATATGTTAACAACATAACCGGCTAACGTCACCGACATCGGTGTGGGGAGCTATATGTTAACAACATAACCGGCTAACGTCACCGACATCGGTGTGGGGAGCTATATGTTAACAACATAACCGGCTAACGTCACCGACATCGGTGTGGGGAGCTATATGTTAACAACATAACCGGCTAACGTCACCGACATCGGAGTGGGGAGCTATATGTTAACAACATAACCGGCTAACGTCACCGACATCGGTGTGGGGAGCTATATGTTAACAACATAACCGGCTAACGTCACCGACATCGGAGTGGGGAGCTATATGTTAACAACATAACCGGCTAACGTCACCGACATCGGTGTGGGGAGCTATATGTTAACAACATAACCGGCTAACGTCACCGACATCGGTGTGGGGAGCTATATGTTAACAACATAACCGGCTAACGTCACCGACATCGGTGTGGGGAGCTATATATTAACAACATACCCGATACCCGACTAACGTCACCGACATCGGTATGGGGAGCTACATATTTTCTAAGAGATTTAACTTATCAGAATAGACTAAGATAAAAAAACGTCGACATGCTATATGTGATAGTGCTCTGACGAAAAAAGCTTAGGAACAAGTATTTAAAGGACCTCTGAAGATGACAGCACGCAGATTAACAGCTACATAGCAGTGGCGAAGGCTGGTTGTCCTTCATAAGAAGCCCTAGCCTGTATAATAGGGTATGTCTTCAAGAGGTAAGTGGTAAGTGAAGCCGATAGGAATGGAGTTATAGGAACCCCGCGCCACTGCTACATAGTTAGCTTTCTATTTATATGCACTACTACAAGCATACGGTGTGTCCACGATTGTGCGGAAAAAACGTGGGTCGTTGACTGGGCCGTAAAAATTTTCAAATCTGGATCGACTTGGATCGTTCTATGAAAGCTGTTTCTCTGTGTTGCTCCGTGCTGACACTTCGTCCACCCATCTTCATATAAATCACTAGCCTTTTTCCGCGGCTCCGCCCGCGTTAATATAGTATCGTGAATCCCACGGGAATACTCTACGTTTTCGGAATAAAAAGTAGCCTATGTTTTATTCCATAGACTAAACTACCACCATACCAAATTTTATCGAAATCCATTCTGTAGTTTTCGCGTGAAAGAGTAACAAACATCCATCCATCCATCCTAACAAACTTTCACATATATAATAGTAGTAGGATTATTGCAAACAAAGCCATATGAATACGCTCGTTTATTTGATAGATAGGCGTGAGTTAGAATCTAAACAGAAACACAGGAAACGCACAATCACAACCAATTACGACCTCGGTACTAATTCGACTAGGGCCAGGGTGTGAAGTCAAAATGCGACAAAAGGTACAGTTCACGAACATTGTATCATTTAGTTACATTTGTTCGAAATTGGGTGTGTATATAGTGGTCGAAATTCATATTGTATAATTCATTTTTAGTGTTCCGTAATACATAAGGAACCCTTATGGTTTCGCTCTGTCCGTCCGTCTGTCTGTCTGTCCGCGCTTCTAGCTTCTGTAATTATGAATATAAATGGATGAAATTTGGTATAGTTATAGATTGTGTATAATCTCGATTTTAGCATCATAAAATTATATCATAAAATATTAATTTTTTATTTTAGGGGTGGCTAAAAAATATTTTTTCATCCCCATCGTGTGGGATATCGTTGAATAGGTTTAATACATAATTATTATTACAAAAATAACCATTTACGAGTAATCAGCCCCCAAAGTGGTTTATAATTTGGTCCCTCTCCGTCGCATTTCAAAACTATGATACTTAGAAACTTGCAATTTTCCATGCTGATAGATCATGCTAATAACTCTTTAGGAAAATTATTTGGAACGAAATCAGACAGCAACTTTTGAAGTAATTTGAAAAAAAAAACCTTTTACGCGGTTATAGTTACGGAACCCTCCTTAGACATGTCCTCACATGCTCTTGGTTAGGTTTTAATTTTTAAGTTTGAAATTTATAAGGGTCTCTTTTGTGTGTTGTACAAAACCTTACATTTTGTTTGTAAAATATAGATTGACAAACGTCTACGTGTGACAACATTGTGTCAAACCAATACCAATTACTGTTATTATACAAACGCAGTGAAGGTACACTGCACGTGTTATCATACAAACGTAGTGTGAGTTATTATTCGAAGGTAAGGGTCATCACCCTTACCATAGAATAATAACTCGCTAGAATAATAGTCGCGAGCTAAATGGTTTTTCCCTCAAAAAATGACCAATGCGCCTAAAGCGTTTTCACTTCAAAAATAAGTGGGAACTAAACCATCTTGTACACTATGTAATATAGTGTAACCTTACTCTCAAAGGCCTGAAGTGAACATAAAGCCTATTTGGTCGTGTCTCGGAGTCGTGACGTTAAATGCAGCGAAACCCGTCGACCTGCCATATGCCTGCTTACTGCAGGAAAATTAGGATCCGAGCTACTACATTAGTAATGTGCCGCAGAGATATCGATAGTACTTTTTATACTTTATCGACAGTCGATACTGTTAAGAACCTGTTTTTAACGCTCCGTTAAAACGGATTTCATTTATCTCAACGCAAAATCTTCTCACATGTCATAAGTAGCTACTAAAACATTCTTCAAGTACTTAATTTTAAAGCAGGTATGTTACGTTATATAATTTTGGTGTCATTAATTTTATGTTGAAAATATTTATTGTTTCAACATGCCTTTAGACTATAATATTTAACAACGTTCAAGTACACAGACAGTTGTAATTTACAAATTAAATATCGATGATTTACTATTCAAGATCATCACTTTCTCTGTTAAATCGCATACGTAATGTTGACTGTGGTCTTACTCACGTGGGGCTATTTGTACGTTACCATATTTGTCGAGGTCCATGTCTTGCTCGAATCGTAAATGCATCTCAACAATTCTAGGGTTGTTTCAGTAAAGTTACATTTCACATTTAATAAAAAAAACTACATTAATATAACACAATATTTATTCTAGAACTTAATTCAAATTTACATCGATTAACAAAATTCGGTAAACCTTGTCAGCTGGCAATCACAAGTTATCGTTGAAAGTCTGAATGAGAGCCCATCACTAACGTACACGAACCAATTTCGTCCCGTATGAAGTCGCGTTACTATCCACGTCGTTGTCGATATTGTCAACTTCACTAGGGTTGTAGACTAAGGGTTTACGGTAAAAAAATACTGTTTAGTTTCTTTTGTAACTAAAAATTATAGCTCACAAATCAGATTAAACATAAATACCTCTAGAATAGGTACTGTGTCAAAAAGCTAATTTATGTTTTCACAGTCAAGACCTCATACGTGATAGTTAGTAAGTTATCCGAATACATTTTTATAATATGTATAGGTATTGCCTCAAGATTACAATTTTAAAACTAAATTCAATTTTGTTTAAGTAATCTGAATTTTCAAGCGGTGAGCGAGCTGATGATGGTGATAACTAAGAATACTCTCGATTATGTCAGCTTTCCAACAAAAAAAAACTAGATCAAATATCATCATCTGTTCATCCGTTTGGGAGATACGATGTTTCATGTCACAGACAAACAGACACACAGATACACACGTCAAACTTATAACACCCCTCTTTTTTCGTTGGGGGATTAAGAATAAGAAAAAATATATATATATTTAACAAAGCGACAACCCTGTATCCTCGTTGAACGTTTTCCAGCATCCGTTCCATGTGTTTGTACTTTGCTTTAAAATGTTTATCCTCATTCGCACATCTCGCATATTATGTACTACACAAACAATAAGTATATAACATTAGATAATACAGCGTTTCCTAGAAATAACTATGTGAACTTTATCTCAGGGAAAAAAGTATTGTATTGTGGATATTTAGATTATATATTATGACAGAAGGCTTGGTGTGAGGCTTGAGGTCAATACCATAGACGTATATAATTATTATAGACGAGGCATGTCGAGGCAAAAACTGTCCCCACTTTCCTGCACCAAAACCAAGAAAAAGGTTTGCTATTGGCTAACTGTTCCATTTTTAAAAAGCCACGCTCTCCTGCCAGTAATTCTTTGGTTTTAGGTTCGAAATTGGAACGGGGCCCGGGGCAAGATTTCTATTGTATCTATTTTAAAATGGTCCACTTTTAAAATGAAGACCACACACTTAAGAAATTAAAACTGTGTCAGTTTAGTGGTAATTGTTATATATAAAAACTTTACCATATTATTCTTGTAGCACATTGAGAGGAACCAGAGGTGCATAGACAAATTTAAATAATAACATACGCCTGGTAAAACCTAATTATCTTTTTACTAGCTAATAACCATTGTATCTACTTATAATAGTTCACTACTATTCACTTGCATTATTAAAACAATGATTTCAAAACTAAGAACGGGCTGTGAGTTATGACTTACCTACATTTGGTAGAAAAAAGTAAAAAATTCATACAAGAAAAAGTTACGCCAACTTGATTTCAGAAGATTTTGTTATATAATAATAATTTATGTTAAAAATAATTAAATAATAATAATAATTAAAGTCAGTCCGCTGACTACCTATACTGCGGAAGGGATATGCCGAAATGTCAAGATTACAAATGTCAAACCTCGACTGCCCCAATCAACCCCACTTTTCACAAACAAACACTTTTCGCCTTGACATGCCTAGTCTATAATATATTATAGGTCTATGATTAATATATTACCATTATTATTTACTAACAAATGAAATTGCTAACATTATCATATTAGGTATTTGTTTTTTCTATTGAAGTAGGAACTTATAATAAATACACAATAACTTATTTTAGTTACTTTAGATTATTAGGTATCATCATAATATTAGGTCATTACATATGAAATTGGCGTTTTGTAAATGAGGAACATAAAGTCGATTTTTTCTAAACATAATATATTTATTTAATCAAAGTATATACCATTGCTATCTATGCACTTTTGCGATCTCATAGGTAGTTCATTGATTCCTTTACTAAAAAAATCATTCGATCAAATCAATCAATAAAATCTTTGAAGGCGCTTTGGACTGCCCCATCGGAGTTGAATTTTCTCCCTTGCAAGACGTTATCCAAATTTCGACAAAAATGCTAATCTGTTGGAGCAAGGTCCGGGGAGTACGGTGGATGTCTAAGATATTCCAATTAAAGCTCCTCTAATTTGGTAGCCGTCTGTTGTGCAGTGTGTGGTCTAGCGTTGTCCTGAAGCAGCAGTGGCCTAGAGCGAATGATCAATATCGGTTGTTTCGCAGCTAGCTATTCCATCATGATTTGTACTAATGAATTACGGATTGAAATTTAATTAATTTCGAAACACAAATGCATGAGTAAATAGTGGTATAAATTTGAAATTGGAATTCCTAACCAAAGAAGATATTATATTTGAGATCAAAGTGACCAGTACGACAAAACGCCAATTTCATATGTAAGGACCTAATATTTAGTATGGGGCATGGGCGACATAGCCCATTACATAAAGCTCCTAAACAAGACTAGCCTGCATATTTAATCGATTTCCTAATTTTTTTTTCGAAATAGGTCAAGTAGAGCACCAGCGGGTATGAAAAGGGTCGGGAAAGTGCGAAACAAAAAAAGTATGTCAGGATCGTACTATACCTGTGGAGATATATAGTCTCAGCACAGAGTAGTAGAAAATATATATTATACTTACGTACAGATAAACAGCTTTCATAGAACGATGCAAATCATCCAAATTTGAACATTTTGACGTCCCCTTCAACGGCCCACAATTATTCCACACAGTCGTGGACGCACCGTATGCTTGTAGTAGTGCAATCAAATCAAACTCTAACTATATAGATGTTTATCTGTTAGTCTTTCTGTAATCTGTGGTCTCAGCATCTGTAGTAAAATGGAGTAAGTGTCAGAATTGAGCCTGGAATACCTTTCTTATTTCTGAATACAAAATGTTCTAATATTGCTAAGGCACTTCCTAAAATCGGTGCCTTAACGACGGACTAACATAATCGGTGAACTAAAGAAAAAAAAACCTCCTGTATATTTTGGAAGACAAGTCGAAATTATCACATTAAGACGAAGAAAAGAAACATTGCAAAAAGAGCACGAGGAAAAATAAAATATAAGCTTGAAATGATTATATGCACATGATGCACTTTCTGTATTAGGTGACTATTTACAGTACTGCAATAATATTAATGCGACTAAATATAGAGACTACGTCACTAGTCACTCCTCACTACTGAGGTCATCCCCAAATTAATCATTAGTTTATTTGGGTAAGCTGACTATACTTTACAATGGATAGCACTTATCAAAAACGAATGTAGATACTATAAAATCTATGAATACACCGAAAGTTTGACTTCTACAGAAGACAAAAGCAACGCTAACTTTTGAAAATTGAAGAATAGTAAAAAGGAAGGGTCTGCTTAGAGCTAAAAATAGATTAATAAAAGAATATAGGTAATCTTTTAAAATTGAAAACAAGAAAACAAACAAGGAAATATAAATATGCATACCAACTTAAACACATACACGTAAGGGTTAACCTGACACTTGACAGGTTTGCCTGCACAGTTATGCCTGTCAGGTAAGCTTGAGTTGAGTAGTATGGAAATCTGCACAGTTGTCTGAAATACACGCTCCGGTTAACCTGTACCAGTGGCGTGGGGTTCATATAACTCCGTTCCTATCGGCTTCACTTACCACTTAACTTTTGAAGAGCATCCAAATCCCTAACTATTATAGGCTTCCCTATGAAGAAGGACCAGCCTTCGCCACTAGTACCTACAACTCAACTTTACAGGCAAACCTGTCAGCTATCCCGTAAACCGTTACGTGTCTGGTTAGCATATTAATCACTAAATGTATGAAATTATCAAAATCTCCATTTACGAATTACGAAACAGAATCGTAAAATAAGCTCTGTTTACTAAAAAATTTGAACGACATCTCATCAGATACGTGCCTTCCCGTTACGATAGGGTCATTGTTTTCTGTTCGATTGGCGATTCCGATCAGAAACCAATTCACCGAAATAATGATCTAACGATTACATCACCGCACAATTGTCGACCAATACAAGGATCGGCACGTTCTTGTAGACTCCACAATGTAGACTCAGTCATCCTTTGCTGTGGAAACTGCTGTGTAACTAGAATGCTACAGATATTTTGTACTTTGATTGCAGCGCGAATTTTCCTCTAGGAATGTTGCGGAATTTAACGGAATTTATTGTTCGAAGTATAGATGCAGTATGTATTTAAACTCAGTGCGCACTTGACCACAAGAATTGAAATATGTATATAAATGTAAATTTGTATAACACATTTCAATAGTTAACAAGTTAATGGGTAGATAAAAGACATAGTGTTTTTTATTTTATTTTAAAATTATTTCAATATCGTTAATGTAGAAACGAGAAATAGTTTTTATTACATAAAGTTTTTTTAAGCTCGACTATCTCTCATTACTTAGGTACCTAATGTAACCATGAACTTAATATCTGCTGTTGTGAATCAAACAGTGAAAGATAACATCTTAGTAAAATCAACGTGGGAGAGCCATGCTTCGGCACGAATGAGCCGGCTCGACCGGATAAATACCACGGTCTCACAGAAAAGTAGAGAACCGGCGTGAAATCACACACATGAAATCTTGCGTTGTGTTTCGCCGCGTGACTGAGGTTACCGGAGGACGGAGGCACAATTGGGGATTTTACGGACCAGGAACGCATGTGTGCAACACCAGAGAAGTTACAAGTGTATCTCCTCTGGTGTTGCGAGTGTCCATAGGTGATCCGTCTGCTCGTTTCCTGGCACCACGGTTCCACGCGTATTATAAAACGACTAACGAATTGTTATGTACGAGATCCTATGCTCCAGTCACCAAATAGTAGTAGAGGGGCCTCAATTATAGTGGTCACTGGTCAGTGAATGATGATGATTATGATGATAATTTAATAGTTAAAGAACCCCAGTATTAACTAATTACTCCTATAATAATTGTCGATACCTACTTGCTATATTTTTTAATACCTATGTGTGAATGATAAAATAGTTTCTTTGGAAATGGTGAGGTGCAGTTGGGTAGTCATATCTTTTTATATAGCTCATGTTATCACGAATCACGATAAACTACAATCGTCAATGACTAATAATCGTCGTTAAAAACATAATAAGGTCCCTGTTGTGCGTGTGTCATAATCTTCAAATAAGTGTCGAATAGCTTATGCGGAAGCTTTGTTGTTACTTCATTTATATCGAGCGACAGAGGCAAAATATGCAAATAAGCTATGTGACACTTATCTATCAGTAAAGTGTGAAATAGGCCCTAAGAGTATGTTTTGCAACTAACCTGCTTTGCACTAGGTAGTGTTAAAGAACTTTAACCTACATTTATATATCCAACATATTTTAACTTTTTCAATTTAAATATTTGGACGACAAAACTTAGTATATAATCCTGTTTGCGTCCGTGAAATTATTTAATCTTCGGCTCAAAGAGTGAAGACGCAATCGTCACCATAACCAATCGCTCATACAACGCAGTTGACTGTAGCCAATCAGGAATTTTTCTGCTGACAAGCTGTGTCATAAAATACTCGGCCACGCGTACGTAATATCGCTCTACAACCGCATTTTCATTAGCCTAGAATCTAGTTACTAGGGGCATCCTATATAAGGCATTACAGGAATAGGCTGTAAGGCCTAATATGCATTAATAAGCCAGCTTAAAAAAAAACTTTTTAATTAAGTAAGTAAACTGGTTTATGCATTTTAGGGCCTGTTTCACAATCGCCTAATAAATTTTGAATAGTTTATCCGGCGGTTTTGTCGCCGCTTACTTTATATCAAGCGACAGAGCGAGAGAGACAAAACATGCAGTATAGCTATCTGACTTTTATTAGAAGATTGTGAAAAGGCCCTTGGTCTATTTATCTAGCCTAAAGAAAAGTTGTTGAAATTCTATGCTTAACACATTTTAACACACTAGTATCTGGGAGGCCGAGCTTTTCTCGGTGTTTTAGTAGAACGATAAAAATAAATATATAAAAGAAAAATAAATAATAAGAATCACAAAAACATTTATCTCACCGGGATTAAAACCCACCACATTCCGAATTTCCAAAAAATCAAAAAATTATACGTAGGTACGCTTATCAAGCTGCCAATCACACTGACGTAGAGTCGAAATTATTGAAATATTGTTGCACGTTGAAATATTGTTCCTCCCCCAAAACTACCTGCATACTAAATTTCATGGTAATACTTGTAGCCGTTGTCGGGATAGCGATATATATATATATATATATATATATCGCTATAACAATTATTGCAACAAACTATAAAACCATTACAAACTGAAATGTAACATACACGAACACTAACTAACAAATGTGACGTTTTTAACAAATAGTTATTGGTAGATAGGTTATTGAAACGGGCCGTAAAACAATAATAACAGTGATTAAACCTACAATCATACATACCCCCTAACAACATCGAAACTACAATCATAATCTTAAACATTACAAAACGGACCTCACCCCCAAAGGCACTCCCAAAACTTATATTTCAAACAGCACTCGGATAATCGAGTTAAGCCCCCATTACATATAGCCCGTCGCCCCCCATTGACCCGGGCTGGATCCCGGAGGTGCAATGGGATACGCCACCGCAATATATCCTATGAAACCTTTTCAATAACACGAGATCTTCTTTCTATCCCCAATAAATTTCAACTGGAGATGTTTCTGGAACGATCTTAAACCAAAAGCGCGAGCGGTAAGCGAATATCCAATGTCAGGTATTAGCGGCATTATTATAACTGAACGTCCCCAGATTTTCATGGATTCATCAATTAAATCGTTTTTTTTTTTTATCGTGATGCTGGACTCCGTTTACAAACACATTCTGCCAGGTTAATGCATTTTATATTATAATATAACAAACAATGAGTTAACCATTTCGATCGATTTTGATGAAAATTGGCACAAATATAGATTAGACCACGTGGAAGGACATAAGCTACTTTTAATCGCGGCAAAATGTGATTTTTTTTTGCGCGCACGAAGTCCCGGGCAACATCTAGTTTCAAGTACATAAAAAAGTATCTTTGAATATATTAACCAAAGGCACGTTAACGATTCTGCCTAAACATTAGGTATAGAACTTTACCATCGCTCTAACTGAAACATCTTTCGTGGTTTCAATAATAGCAGGGCATAAATAATAACCTTTAATAAATGATAAGTCGCCTCACATCGAGCCAGCTCACCTCTCCTGCTAGTTTGGAAGTTGGAACTGACATCTCATGAATTCGTTATTACATTGGAGCGAGAGAGACGTTCTAGAGTTTTCTATGAAACAATGTTATGGTTTTTAAATATTAGCGTCGTGGAAAATTCGAAACTTTAAAGTACCTATGCAGTATGCACGACGAGGTCTACTAAAATCTAATAGGCAAATGCCTGCTACGGGGTTTCTATTCACCATAGTAAAGACAATACCCATATTTATGAGTATCTTGAAAAATATTGAAGACTTTGAGATATCGCATGCGGCATGATTCTATATTATCAAAAACGCTTGGGAATGTAGAAATAAGACGCACTTCATAATAAGAATTCTCAATTGAATGTTCTCATAATAGAAATCTAGTTTGGGGACGTATTCAAACAGTAACATATCAATAGCCGGCGCTCGAATCGCCCACATTGCGTCTAGGTATTCTATTAGGTCATCTAGTTTAGTATTCTCTGTGTCCTAACGTCCTATTTCATACATAATTGACATGTTAGAGACTGCGATAAATTATTCATGTAACTGATAGTCTGGTATAATGGCGCTACACTAACCTTACTTTACATATTGTTACATTCGAGATATTAATATTATTAAAGGGCTACTTCCTTAGCGGCGTTGAAAGAGAAATTTCAAGGTCGCACACGTCACGTTTTTGGATATAACGCCATCCGTTGGAAGCTACATATACTTCATGTATAACAACTTAACTTTCTAAAGTAGATACGGCTTAATACACGGATTGCGCTAGGTGTACAAATTTTAATTTTTCTATCCTTTTTTGAAGTGATGTTCTTTATTCATTATATGTGCATTTTTGGATTTTAAATGAAGAATGAAGTTTAACTTTCGCCGCGTGTACTCTGTACACGTCATGTTTTTTTTAAATACCCGGTATACTTTACAATAATTTATTTATTTATTTATTTATTTAAATAAATAAATAAATAAATAAATAATTAAGAAATATCTAAAAGTATTATGACATCCTTATATGCGTGGTTGTTATTTTTCACTCTGGGTAAGTTTCAGCACGTATCAGATAGTCATTTAAATAAATAGATACCTATTTGCCAGCTGCTGTATGATTTGCGTCAATGGAAGCGATCTATTTGCTACCCTAATTTTACCGAGGAACGTACTATTAATTGATTGAACATTTAAATTGCTCTACTTCTATACGAGAAGTAGAGCATAATTTCCGAAGCTTAAATATCACATTTCGTACATACAGAGATCTGGTTGGAATTTTTCCAAAAAGCTATCAGATGTATTCAGTGGGCATGCAGCCAGATGGATTCATTGCATTTTTTTAATCTTATTATATATCTTCTTCAGATGTATTTTTAATTAATTCAACATACTGGCATTGTTTTAATTTTTGAGTTATTTACATAAGTATATGCATTTTTTAAAGATAGCGATTTCTAAACTTTATTGACTACATAAGAAGACACAAGATTAATTGCAAGAGTTCGAATTTCGAACTGAACAGAGATGCGTAGCGCGGCGCCGCTCTTGCAATGAAACGTGGATCGTCTTCAGTAGTTTATAAAGTTCAATTTTGAATCGCTATATTCGAAATGCAGCGCGTCCCGTCCTTATGTCCAGGCATTTAAATGGTTAGAAATCACTTCTCAGTGTACGCCACTTATTTTCCGTGCGCCGGAAATTGTCTGTATATACAGCGATTTTCCCATTCCGATTGTTGTTGCGGTTTCCCTTACAACTGCACTACAAATAAACCTACAATGTAGCACTTTCATGACTGCCGTTTCCGTGTTGTTTCTGTTATTTTCATTCCTTCGTGTCCCGCTCATCTTTTCTAAAATGGCATTTACAATGTTTGAAATTACAACTAATAGATGTTGCCCAAGACTTCGTGCGCGCACAAGTTTATTTCGAAGAAACCGTACCGCGCGATATTTTCCAAGATAAAAAGTGGCATATGTGTCCTTTCCCGTGGTCTACTAGTCTACATCTGTGCCAAATTTCATCAAAATAGGTCCAGTAGCTTCGGAGCCTATTCAATGCAAACAAACAAACTTTTCCTCTTTATTATATTAGTATAGATAATATAATTTTATGTAGCGAACTGTGGAAAATATATACTTCGTAATTAGTATCCACAACTGAATACGCGAAACCTTTTAATTCACTGCAGAGCTGTATTTGTGATATAACTAAGTTAAAATAATATTATGTACCTAATATATATACACTCGTAGTTAGGTGACATATTTTAGTTATTTAGTTATTTTATTAGTTACCATTTACAATTAGTTTCTCATTAGCGATGCTATCGAATGAAGTCATAAAACAGTGATTTTATAATCATCATGCTCATAGATAGACTTTTAAATAAATCAATATCTAAGAATACATTTAGCTATATCACGAGTTACATAGACCATTTGATGTATCAAACAAACATGAAAAATCTTTACCTGTAGCAGAAAATATATAGGTATAATGTATATGATCCGAACCGATCCAAATTTGAAAATGTTGACGCCTCTTCAACGGCCCACAGTTTTTTCGCACAATAGTGGGCACATCTTGTAGTAGTTGCAATCGAATCGAAAGCTAACTATGTGTAGCTGTTTATCTGTTTTCTTTAATCTGTGGCTACAGCGTATCAGTTACCTACAACATTTTACTTGACTAATACCAACAATAATTTGCAAGTAGGCTATATTGCGTCGTGTAAAAAATTAAAATTAACAAGCAATAGAGTTTAACAACAAATGAGCAAACATTTGCATAACGCCATGATTACGCGACACCAGTTACCTATCGACGGCAGTTTTCGTTTATCATTGTCACTGTGTTGCCGAAAAACGTGTTCAGGAAACGCGCAAGGCTAAGAACTCACGGAGCGATTTTCAGTCGCGAACGCCGCGATCGCGGAACTGCGATTTTATATCAAAACTCACGAGACCGGTTATTTGCGCGACAACTAGTCGTCGCGGTTGCGATCTCAGACGGGCGCCTGCAAAACGGGCAAAGCAAAAACATAAGAATTTTGCCCGCCAATCGATCGCACAGCTCGCGCTAATCGCCGAGGCTGCGGGTGATCGTGGCCGCGCGATTCTACTAGTCGTTCGCCGGTGCAGCGATACCCGCAAACAATCGCGCACGCCGCGGGCGTAAATCGCTCCGTGAGTTCTTAGCCTAAGAATTTACTTACGCCCAATTACGTCTGTTTAGCTCCCGAACGATTTATGGGCTGTAAAGTTTAAAAATGGATCAGAGTCAGTGACTCGGCGCCTAAGTAGAGATGATTGTTGTACACACTACACCCACCTACAGGAATGCGTCCGAAACGGATGTGTTACAATTCATTATAATATCTTATACTTTAAACCAGCAAATCATGTACGTATAATCGGAATCTCGGAAGCGGCTGCAAGTATTTTTATGAAATTAGGTATGCGGGGAGTTTTAGGGAAGAAAAATCGATCTAGCTAGGTCGTATCCCTGAGAAACTACGCATTTTTAAGTTAATTCTATTTATTTTTTCTTTCGTCGCCTAATAATATTTGAGCGAATTCGATTTCCAAATGAAAAATTCCAGTTGGCGACTTGTTTGGTGTTGAACTTGTCGCGGGTTCGAGTCCCGGTCAGACGAATGTTTCTGTGATTGTTTTGGAGTTTACTCCTTAAGAATCGATTTTCATATAAGGCCCCCGGTATGAAAAAAAAATGAGCAGTAACATCTACTGAACGAATGACCTCGTTACGTTTTCGTGCGCAACCTATTCTGCGCACCTGTCACTTTTTTTCACATGGCGCGAATTTTTGAACTCAAATCGATCGCTAAAGTTTTTGTTCCTTCTGAGGGAAGTGTTTTACTTTTTAGAGTAAACTCCAGTCGTGCGTCGGAGCTGACACACACTTTTTTATTTCTTTTATATATTTTTTATTTATTTTCAAATATTTTATTCTTCTACTAAAACTCCGAGCAAACCTCGCCGCCCACTTAGGTAGTTCTATATCTTAAGCCTTTTAAAACCAAAAAAAAAACTGTTACGTTAGATTCTTGACAAACTTTGCCATTTTTAATCAGCACAAATTGTCGCCACGGTCGATGGGCACGAAAGTATTAAAGAAGTCGATTATCTTTATTATGATGTCTCTACTACACTTTCATTTGGCATTTGTTGTAATGGTAAGTATGTATGTGTAGTATTACACAAGACATAAAAATATCGGCCAAGTGCGAGCCGGAGTGGAGCACGAAATACTTTTGTACAAACCGGCAAAAAAATCAAGTTTCTATAGAATTTGTTGTTATAGCGGTAACATAAATACAACATATTATGTGAAAATTTCAACTGTCTAGTAGTCACGGTTCATGATATACAGCCTGGGGACAGACAGACGAACGGACGGGCGCGGCGGACATACAGCGGAGTCTTACTAATAGGCTCCCGTTTTTGACCATTGGGTACGGAACTCTAAAAAAAGTATAACATTTCGACATATTTTACGAGTATAACCGCTTTCGACAATCACAGGATGCTCATGGACCGAGATCCCAGACCCACCAGACTACTTAAAATTGGCCCACGTTCATTGTACACACTAAAACTACGGTATGATAAACATTTTATCAGCAAGAATATAAGGGTAGTCTGGCGGGCCTGGGATCTCAGTCCATCAATGCTCATTGCTCATACACACAGCTCTGTGTGTTAATGTATTTGTGCTAGTTAAAAAAAATGAAATCGTTAAACAATTAATCGATTAATCATCTGTTTTCACGATTAAAGGTCAACATGGAACCTTATTAGGGCGGATAAGGCGCATAACGTCGTAAGTAGCGACCAGGAGTTGTGAGCTGCGGGGTGTATGAAGTTGGATTAACGACGCGGTCCAAGTTAAATCGGTTATTATTATGTAACGTTAACTGTGGCATTTGTGGTTGGCAGGCGCCGAGTCCAGGTGGAGAAATAAGGGTATATACACACTTTCAAATAGTCACATAAAAATATATTTTAAAACTAGCTTTTGTCCGCGGCGGCTCCGCCCCCGTAAATACATTAGTATCCCACGCGAACATTGTAATTTTTCGGGATAAAAAGTAGCCTATGTGTTAAACCAGAGCTTAAACTTCAAAAACTTAAACTACCATACCCAAATATCATTGAAATCCATTGTGTAGTTTTTGCGTGAAAGAGTTTGCATGATCCATCCATCCATCCGCACAAACTTTTACATTTATAATGATAGTAGTGTTGAAGAATATGACCACACTTTTAGGATGGCAACACTAATTACGTTGGGAACAAAGAGTCGATAAGTGGGGATTGCGCCTATTTAAGTCGTTGCAATGTTCACATCAGTAACTTTTTCGATAAAGTAGTCTAGTAAGAGGAAACTCTGCCCGTTTGAGTAGTCAATCGCATAATAATAATAATTTTCTTTTCTTTGTTAAATATTTAGTGTTAAGTTTTGCTTTAGCTTTAAGTATTCCATGTATATTTCATTTTAGTTGTTCAGTTCATTTTAGTTTATATTGAAATTATTGTCGGTAGATAAATAAAACGCGTTTATGTCCAAGGTGTACTCATTTTTATAATTCCCTTCTGAATCTTCCCAAGAGTAGGATATTTAGTGATATTATTTTTCCAATGTTAAGTGAATCAACCAGCTTTGTTTTTAAATTGCCATCTTTATAAAATCTTTATTACCTTTAACACGTAATAAATAATAATTATTTACTCTGAGTTCAATGCTTAAATGTGCTCAAGAATATTTTGTAGAAACAGTTAACATAGTAGGTACTGGGTAGGTTGTACCTTACTTACTTAAATAAACCGAGTAGTGTGTATCGGGCCTTAAAATTAGCAGTACGTAATGCGTCAGCAGGTGTAAGACAGAATAAAGTATTACATAAGTACATATTTTAAAGTGAATAACTCAAATAACCAATTTATCATCATCAGCGTCGATTTCAATGAAACAACTACGACTTATTGATAAGTATAAGTCTTGAAGAATATGTTAAAGCTTAGAAATAAAATTTCTAACATACAGAATGATTTTCTAATTTATGAACACCAAATGTTTCGACAAACGCTAATTATACATTATTTAAAAAAGTCAGTATATGTAATATGTTACACTAGATGATGCCGGCGACTTCGTGCGCGCAAATAGAAATTACGAGGATTCACTCTGCCGTGATATAAGTAGCCTATGTCCTTCCCCGTGGTCTACTCTATATATGTGCCAAATTTCATCTAAATCGGTTCAGAAGTTTCGGAGCCTATTCAATGCAAACAAACAAACTTTTCCTCTTTATAATATTAGTATAGATAGGTACAATAATAATAATACCTATGGACGCTTCACACCACGTCAATCTGGTCCCGTGCTAAGAATCCGAAGAACTTGTGTTACAGGTACCAGAAAACGGGAAGTATATATAATACTTTTATACTATACATATATTTAAGATTTTTATTATATTATACACATATTTAATACACATCCATGACCCAGGAACACAGAAAAACTTTTTGTTCCTTCGGCGAGATTAGAACCCGCGACCCCCAGCTTGAGCCTCAACGTGCTGGACCCAGTGGTCCACTGGGCCACAGAGGTCGTTGTATAATGTTTTTAGATATAAAAATAATATAATTATGTAAAATTACATTTCCTCTTTTAACACCATTAGGTATATCGCACTCTATTCTCCATTCATTTATTAAGTACCTACCTCCATCAATAAACTTTTGAAGATTACAATTGTAATTAGTTTAATGAAAATGTTATCAAATTGATTGTTTCCTTCCAATTAGCGCATTTCTATAGTCTTTGAAATATTTTTCAATGAGTTTCAGCGGATAATTAATTTGATGTTATTGAAGTAAGATTTATCCTTTCAATTGAAGGCTGTAGAGTGGTTGATTTGACATAGAGTTTTGAAAGGAATATTAAATAAAAGTTTACTGTCAGTCTTATTGTGGGTTTTTTAAAACTTACAATAGTAGGTAGGTCTATGAAAAAATTAAGAATCTTTATGGCAATATTTTTAGCATGAAACTAGGTAGTACATATATATAAATGTATCTGTTGTTGTCTTCTGTTAATGTTTCTGAAAGACTTATCCTAATGATAAGAGATACGATCAAATTATTCCGGAAAACTATTTTTTCCGGAATATCAAGCTACCAAAATTAGCTACCTATCTACAGTTTTCACGGGATAGACGGATGTTTTGTTGTTTGTTCTATCGTAGCGTCTAAACTGCTAGTCCGATTTTAAAAACTGAAGTGTCAATAGATTCGTAATGATGCCGCGGGTAACATAGGCTACCTTTATTTTTTTTTTTTAATTTTGTATTTCGTAAATGAGACATCAGATTCTAACATTTAAAAAAATAAACCGAGAAAATCATCACGCGTTTGATATCAAAAGAAAAGTCTTGGCAAGCACACAACAAATATGTATATTTATTATATTATATAATGTCGTTAAAGTCATAATATTAATATTATTCTAAAAATATGTTCGATTGGGAAACGGAAAAATACGAGACAAAAAATAAGTAAAAAAAAATATAATCCGACTACGTAAAAAAGGGATCTAAAAGGCCGAAACAAGAAAACGGCCACGGCCCCTTGACTATTTTTGTACTTATGCATTTCTCGATTTCTATATGAATTATTTTCTTGTTTCGGCCTTTTCAGACCCCTTTTTAGGGTTCCGAAATAATCTAGGAACCGTCTGAGTGTCTGTCCGTCTGTGTCTGTCTGTCTGTAATTGTGATTATAAATGGATGAAATTTGGTATAGTTATAGACTGTGTATAGATCTCAGTTTTGGCATCATAAAATACATGTGAAGTGGGGTTGAAATGTTTTTTTCATTCTACACCATCGTGTAGGGTATCGTTGAATAGGCCTATTAAAATAAAGGCAAAGCAAATGACTTTTTAACAAAGTCAATTTACGAGAAATCGGCCCCCAAAGTGGTTTATAAGTTGGTCCCCCACCCTGGCATTTCTAAACTGTGAGACATAGAAACTTGCAATTTTCCATGCTAATAGATCATGCTAAAATTTTTTTAAGAAAATTATTTAGAAACGAAATCGGACAGCAGCTTTTGAAGTAATTTGAAAAAAAAATATTACGCCATCATAGTTACGGAACCCTACTTAAATAGTCATACGGTTATAGTTTTTTTAACTTATTTTTTATTATGCGAACGGAATAGCGGGCGTAATCGACATGTAATACGTACTTGTGACGATCGTGTTTTTAGAGTGATGCGAAATATCCTGTGGGAACATACTTAAAACTACATTCGCGACGCGCGCATATTGTGCACGACCGCGTACCGCAGCAGTCAGATGTTCTACGATATACTGATTGATGACCGAGACATTCTGAAAGACATTTGTTTTCCATTTAAATGATTCTGACACAATGTCGTATGTCTGGATATTTTAATATTCCTGTTCGTCATAATCATCATCGTTAGTGGGCCTCCCGGGATACTATAGGGTATAGGTGATCAAAGACCACGAATCTGGGATATCTACATCATTTACGAAGTAAATTGAGTGATGAATGCATCAATGTCATACGTGGCCAATAGATCTTGATCTCGGATAGAGGTTTTATGGGCGCCACAGAAGTGTGTACATATAGGCTAGATTACTTATTTACATATTTTTTCTTTCAAAAATGAACATTAGGTACAAAATAAGTTCTCAGATGAAACGGTACCTATATTAATAATCAACATTTTCAAAGAAACAACGATTTCTTTACAGAATTCAGCAGGTCCCGTCCCGTGACAACTCTCCATACAGAAGATATGACGTCACGCGTTCCTAAATTTGTTTGACATATATGGGTCGAAGGAACATAATATATTGTGTGACGTAGTGCTTTTAAGTTCATGCTTACTAAATGTTTGTGTATTTGATGTACCTAAGTAAACCAATGATGAAGGTTTTTAGGATTTATTTACTAATATAGCAAAAAAATATTGAAACTCTTTTGTAAATTTCAGATGTCTCTCATTACAAAACTACACATAAAATTTTATATTTTTTTACATTTGTCAAGTAGCAATACCTCAATATTGCTGAATATATGTATATTATATAGATTGAACTTTATATTTTACACGTAGTCATCTATCTACCCTATTATTATTTATTATATCAAGAAAAATAACAGTTTTCATTATTCAGCTTGTCTGTCTGCACGTCCTTTATGTGATCTTGACGAGAAAGACTAATTTGTACCCAAAAGGATTTTCAAGCTCAGGATTAATTTGAGACTATTGTGGAACCCCATATTAATAATAAAATATTACTCTATCTTTCTACCTCTACAATAAACATATAATATATTATTGTAGGTATATATTATTCCTGTAATAATAATAACTTCCCACACCGATTTCGGTGACGGTGGCCGGTTTCATTGAAACTAGGCCAGTTACGCAGGGGGAATTTTATAGTGCCCAAGTGTGTGCGCAGTACACAAGAGCACTCTCTCTTCCTTTACTATCGTAACCCAGTGGGACGGATAACCGACACGACTGGCGAGAGATCATCTTTCTTGTCAGACAATCAGGTGATCAGCCTGCCTTGTCCTAACCAAACTTGAAAACAACATTTTTTGTTGTCCAATGCGGGAATCGAACCGACGACCTCCGTCGAGTCGACAGCCAAGCTCTAACCACTAGACCACGGAGGCTGTTAATACCTATAATAGTAGACTTTCAACAATTTCAATTCGTTGCAGAAATTAGTCTCTACTGGTTTTAATTAAAAATGTAGAACAAGGTTAGCAAAGATAAATGAAATGAAAATTTGAATTTTTAGATTAAGTAGATTTTTTATTTATAGTATTTTTTCTTCACCTATGTACCGCGTACGTAAGTAATGTATAACGCGCTTGCATCAAGAGGGATTGAAACCAATGAACTTTATATATTGTATCCTTCATCAACTGAGCATTCATAGATTTAATTTGTCACAGTCCCACTCGTTATGTTAGCGCGTTATACTCGTATTTAGAATTGTAGAGTTTGCGTGCTAAAACATTACGTGATACTAAGGCGGGTCAATAAGTCCGTGACTTTTTGAATTTCTAACCTCCTTACTGAAAAAGCAACACTACTCCTGTCAACAGGCATCTGTCAGTTGACTCCTATCAAAATTTGAATTTGCTGCGACAGTTAGTTTGTGTTTTACAGCTATCTTTATCAGACTATCCAGTAACTTAAGGAAACAATGGAAAAAAGTGAATTTCGTGTGCTTATTAAGCATTATTTTTTGCGAAAAAAAAACCATTACCGAGACCAAGGCTAAGCTTGATAAATACTATGGGGACTCTGCACCATCGATTTCAATGGTAAAAAAGTGGTTACTGAATTTCGTTGTGGCCGTACAAGCAATGAAGATGCCGAACGTCCTGGACGCCCATTTGATGTCTCTACACCCGAAACAATCGAAAAAATTCACGATATGGTGTTGGCCGACCGAAGATTAAAAGTGCAAGAGATTGTGGAAGCCATAGGCATCTCGCATGGCTCAGTGGTTTCAATTTTGAATGATCACTTGGGCATGAGAAAGCTTTCCGCAAGATGGGTGCCGCGTTTGCTCACAGTCGACCACAAACGCAATCGTGTAACAACTTCACAGGAAGGTTTGGCATTGTTTAATCACAATATGGAGGAGTTTTTTAACCGTGGACGAAACATGGATCTATCACAACACACCAGAGACCAAACAACAGTCAAAACAGTGTGTTTCTAAGGGTGAATCGGCGCCAAAGAAGGCCAAGGTGGGTTTGTCAGCCAATAAAGTTATGGCGACTGTTTTTTGGGATGCACGTGGGATAATCCACATTGACTATCTTCAAAAGGGAAGAACAATTAATGGGGAATATTATGCCAACTCATTGGACCGCTTCAATGAGGATTTGAAAACAAAACCGACCTCATTTGGCCAAGAAAAAAGTTCTTTTTCACCAAGACAATGCAAGGGTGCACACATGTGCAGTTGCCATGGCAAAAATCCATGAATTGGGCTATGAATTGCTCCCACATCCACCCTATTCTCAAGATTTGGCTCCGAGTGACTACTTCTTGTTCCCAAACCTGAAAAAATGGCTCGGTGGAAAAAGATTTGACTCCAATGATGAAGTCATCTCGCAAACAAAGGCCTATTTTGAGGACCTCGACAAATCATATTTTTTGGAAGGGATAAAAAAATTGGAGAAGCGTTGGACAAAGTGTATAGAGCTCAAGGGGGACTACGTTGAAAAATAAAATTATTTATTTATCAAAAAATCTTCGTTTATTCCAAAAGTCACGGACTTATTGACCCGCCCTCGTACGGCAAAAGCGAATTAAAATGTTTATACAGCTGGAATACGGTGTTAAAGTATTTTTACGGCAAATAGCGGGTTCGAAATATTTTGTCATAGCTGGCTTCACTTACTATTTACTTGTTAAACTAGTGCAAGGCTTCGATCATGCCTCATTAAGTGAAGTCATCAAGAATCAGAGTACTTTTAGCCAGTTCCTTTTATTGAAGTTAAAACTACTTTAGGCGCGTTGAGCATTTTTAAGATGGAAAAAACCATTAAACTCGCGACACTGTTACCGATCGACACTGGCGCGGTATGAGGTAGGGGGTCGCGCGCCGCATGCTTGCTTGTGCGCTGTTGTTTTCACTTCTATTGGCACTCCCGGAGTGCCACTGTTTTTTGTAACCTTAGATTGTCCTCAAATTATTATTTAATCAAGTTAAATAGCAAATTTTGACGCAAATTATTTTCTACACCTATTCACACTAACTACCTATTGTGATATGAATTTCAAATAAATTACTCATACAAAAACAAATTTAGAGAAATAGAGAAAGTAGGAGTATCCTCAAAAAAAAACTCATACACTACCACTCACCGGACTTGCGTTTCTCGTTAACTAGGACCAGGGACTTGGTCCTCTTGACGCGCAAGGACCGCCTCCGGATGGACCGCATCAGGGCCTCGGGCATCCGCGAGAACCGAGGCGAGTCCACCCTCTTCTCGGGCATGAAAAAGTTCTTCACCGCCAGCATTGTTCACTATCACTGCATAAAATCCCCTCGTATCACTGAATTCGCATCGCTTCCTGCTATTATCGACGCGCGATTTCTAATTCGCTAAACGCTTCCTAATTTGGTTCTATTGTTTTTTAACTGCCGTACAATTTCAGTGCACGAATTCGTTAAGCCATATTTAAAGTTCCGACCGATTTTGTGTGAGCTACGTGCGCGGAGCGAGCGCGTGCGTCTCCACCGAATGCCGAACGCGGACTGAGTGTTCACACTTCTCTGTAGCGCTGCCGCTTACTATTACGTATTCGGATAGTACATTTTTATTCCGATAAGATAATCACTTATCAACGTTATTAATCGTCTACTAATATTAAAATCACATGCAAAAAGATGATTAATAAACATTAGATACATTTTTACAACTATAAACATGATAGAGCTAGGTAGGGTTATGAGTTAGTGGCCCAAATTAAATATATCTTAGAAATAAATAACACCAGAATACAACCTTCTTATCATCATTATATCACAGTAATAGGTAATTAATAAAACTAAATAAGAGATAACAAACACCAGCGAGCTGCGACTGATTCAGCGATTCAGCGATTCAGCTGTGTAGATAGATTGAAACTGATCAAATAAAACGACGATCTTTTATACAAATTACTGTCTTCTCTACAATATATAACATAAATATATAATCAATAACATAGAAACAGATGCCTTACTTGTAGATCTCTATTAACGAAATATATAGAAATGTATAATATCTACTCCTACTATATAATATATATACTATTATAAATGTAAAAGTTTGTGAGGATGGATGGATGTTTGTTACTTTTTCACGCAAAAACTACTGAACGGATATCGATAAAATTTGGTACGGTAGTATTTTAGGCTCTGGATTAAAACATAGGCTACTTTTTATCCCGAAAAAGTACAGTGTCCCCGTGGGTTAGCCGATACTAGGCTCTGCCGCGAGACAAAGCTAGTTTGTATATAAATCCATGTAATTCCCTAGTGAACTACATCGAGTCGTGACTTTCTTCAGTCAACAGCTCGGCACGTCGTCGTGCATGCGGAAATAAATGGATTTCGCAATTACGACATGCACCACGCGCCACGTCCTCTGCCAGTTGAAACGGTCTTGCTGTACCTAGCTCCGGTAAAACGTGTCTAATGTCCAATTTAGGTTTTCTTTTAAAGTGAAACTTTTATTACACCGTCTCAAACTTTTTCGTATGTGTGTTGCATGTCGCGTGACGGTCGGCCGCGGAGTAGGGATAAAGTGAAAGGCGCTCGTCAGAGCAGCCGAGGCCAATATGGCGGCGCCTATAGTTCGCATCAGCTGACCGTGTAGTGTATAGACTAGTACTGAAAGTCTGGTCAAAATCGGTCCGGCCGTTACAGAGATTAGCCGGAACAAAAAAGCAAACAGCCAGAAGGACAGACAGACAAATACTTTGAACATTGATTTTTTGGTGTTCTTTATTTCATATATTATATTATATACATGCATTTACATAATATCATAATATCTATAATATAATAATATTTATGGACGCTTCACACCACGTCAATCTGGCCCCGTGCTAAGTATCCGAAGAACTTGTGTATGAGGTACCAGAAAACGGGAAGTATATTTAATACTTTTATACTATACATATATTTAAGATTTTTATTATATTACACATATTATAATACACATCCATGACCCGGGAACACAGAAAAACTATTTTTGTTCTTTCGGCGGGATTCAAACCGGCTTGAGCACCAACGCGCTGAACCACTGAGCCACAGAGGTCATGCATATATATGCATTACAAACAAACACTTATATACTATTTTATTTATTTGTATAGAAAATAATATTAATATTTAAAAAAGTAAAGAAGACAATTCATTTATTTCTTTTTTTGGACTCGTTTTCACAAAATCATTAGGCTACAAAGAAAATAACTCGATCACCAGCATCGACGGTGACTGGAATCTGGACAGAAAAGAAGATCTTAGTAAACATTGCGAAGAGCAATTATCGAATTATCTGAATTATTATAACCAGTATAGTAAGACTTCTGCATAAGCCAACATTGGTATCGACTATCGCCTTCTAGCCCATTGCTATATCAGAAAATTAAAAAACAAATTAATAAAGACTCGTAACATCTTACGTAAACTATCACATTGGAAGCAAAACACCAAAAGGTACCTAGGGCACGAAACTGCGGCTCTAAGTAATATCGTTTTAATATTGTATGCAGCGGGCGCATCGGTGCTTCGTAGAAAGCGGCTGTTGTTTCATTTGTGAACAATTTCAATTCATATTGTCTCATATTGTCACTTCATTCCTATTACCTCCTAAAATGCGCGTTGAAATAAGGACTCGTACTTCCTTCCAAGTATAAGGCATCACAGACGGCGAATATACTATAACATTTTATGTTAAGATAAAATATCGTTTTGCTACACAGTTTGAACTATCACAGACGGCTAAGATGCTATATAATATTTTCATATTACGTACAGTCATATTAAATATATCTAGGCATTTTAAGATAAAATATTATAGTATCTTCGCCGTCTGTCACATCCTTAATAATTGTCCTGCATTTAACGTTACGTTAACATAATTAGGTATTTAATCACCCCATTTGTGTTAGGTTCATTAACACGGCGTATTTTGGTTGAATAATTTGATTATAGAAAAATATCTAAAAAAAACAGCCAAGTGCGAGTCGGACTCGCGCTCGAACGGTTCCGTATAAAACGCCTTAAAAATTCATGTTTGTTGTATGGGAGCCCCATTTAAATACATTTATTTTATTGTGTTTTTATTATATTTGTTGTTAAAGAGGCAACAGAAATACACCTTCTGTGAAAATTTAAACTGTCTAGCTAACTCAGTTCATGACCTACACCAGTACAGCCTAGTGACAGACAGATCGACGGACGGACGATAGACAGACAACGATGTCTCGGTAAAAGGGTCCCGTTTTTACGTTTGGGTATGGAACCCGAGAAACGACCGAAACATTGGTGCGAGTCAATTCACGCCAATCGCTCCTCCTAGCTCATGTGTATAAATTACTTCAGGACAGTAAAACATCCACCTAATGATCAGACAGTTATAGCTCTAAAGATAATTTTATTTAGAAAACAATAGATAATGAACATTAGGTATACTTACGGTATTTACCGTCTTAAAAATTACTTCAGGACAATGACAGTAACACGTCCAGGTAATGATCACACTAAAATGCATCTCACGCCAGTCTAATCCCAACAAAGTTTCATCTCTAAAGTAATTTAAAAAAAAAACTATTTTCTAATAATAATAACCATTATTTACTGATCTAAATACTGGCCTCAAACGTTTTATGTAGCATTCCAATTGAAAAACATGGATTGGAAAATGGAACGGAAATCCTACTACTATTATAAATGTGAAAGTTTGTGATGATGGATGGATGGATGTTTGTTACTCTTTGACGCAAAAACTACTGAACGGATTTCAATGAAATTTGGTATGGTAGTAATTTAAGCTTTGGATTAACACATAGGCTACTCTTTATCCCGAAAAAGTATATACGTTTTTTTCGTCGTGCTACAATATATCAACAAGGAGTAAAGCTAGTAGGTATTGAAAGCTAGTATTCCCTAATGTTATAAAAGCACTTGGCCACACTTTGCATTTATATAATCCGTTGCATGTACGCGCAGCAAACAACACTTCAATATTACGCAATTCAAAGTGTAATTGTTGCTACAATTTTTCATTAGAAAACAAATAGCGTAGAGTCCCGAGCGTATCTTATCCGTCTCTCCTCTGAGAATCGTGCGAATCCTTATCGAAGCATCGCAGGTTGCACGATATTGCGACCAGTATAACCTGAGCCCTGTATAATTAACGTTATCAATCCTTAAACATTTGTATTGTATATTTATATTATTCTGTTTATTGGTTCTTTTTAATACGGAGCATATAATATTGCAAGTACCTGGGAGACCGAGCTTCGCTCGGTGTTTTAGTAGAACGATAACATACTTAAAAATAAATAAAAAAATATATAAAAGAAAAAGAAATAATTAGAATCACAAAAATATTTATCTCACCGGGGATTCGAACCCATCACATTCCGAATTTCCAAATAATGAAAAAATTATACGCAGGTAGGTACGCATACCAAGCTGCCAATCCGATTGACATAAGGGTTGAAATTATTGATATATTGTTGCAAAACATATATTGCTTAGAAATGCGCAGTTTCTAGTCGCAGGTAGCAAATCGATCTAGCTAGGTCTTATCCCTAGACCTAGCTAGATCGATTTTTTTCCCCAAAACTACATGCATACTAAATTTCATGGTAATACTTGTAGCCGTTGTCGAGATACCGATTTTATTAGGTCATTACATATGAAATTGCCGTTTTGTAAAAGAGAAACATAAAGTCTATTTTTTCTAAACATAATTATTTATTTAATATGCCATTGCTATCTATGCACTTTTGCCATCTCATAGGTAGTTCATTGACTCCTTTACTAAAAAAACAACACACAGAACAGGAACCAAAATCTTTGAAGGCGCTTTGAACTGCCCATCGGAGTTGAATTTTTCTCTTGCAAAAAGTTATCCAAATTTCGAAAAAATTTGTAACCTGTTGGAGCAAGGTCCGGGGATTACGGTGGATTACTTAGACATTCCAATTAAAGCTCGTCTAATTTGGTAGCCGTCTGTTGTGCAGTGTGTGGTCTAGCGTTGTCCTGAAGCAGCAGTGGCCTAGAGCGAATGACCAACCTCGGTTGTTTAGCAGCTAGCTTTTCCATCTTGATTTGCAGTTGCTGGCAATAGACATATGGCGTAATCGTCTGGCTAGATTTAAGAAAGCTGTAGTGAACGACAACGGCACTAGTCCACCAAACGCTCCCAAGTAAAAAGTCCGCTTACAAGTAACTTTTTTTGAGTCAATTTTCGCTTGGGGCAGGCTTTGGCTGGTTCGTCAGGGTTCAGCCATTCCGATGAGCGTTTCCGATTATCGTACAGGATCCACTTTTCATCATAGGTAATGTAAAATTCGATTTAAAATCCCTTCATTATTGTGCCGGTTGAGTAATCTAACGCAGCAGTCGACGCGCGTTTGTCGGTTTGCTGCACTCAATTCATGAGGTACCCACCTTTCAAGCTTTTTCACCTTCCCAATTTGCTTCAAGTGGATTAAAATAGTTTTATTACTAACACCGCAGCCTGCGATGGATCCGCTTCGACAATAGTCTTCAATTCTTCATTATCAACTTTGGTCTCCGGCCGTCCACGGGGCTTGTTCAGGTCGTAATTTCCAGAACGAAAACGTTGGAATCAAAAACGCACTGTGTTTTCTTTTGCGACACCGCCGCCATACACATCATTAATCCTTCGAGCCGTTTCTGCAGCACTGGTGCCACGGTGGAACTTGTACTCGAAAATATTTCAAGTTTTCTATTTTGTAAACAAAGTGACGCAAAGAAAGAACCAAGAGAGAAAAAAAAACAAATAAATTACGGATTTCGAAACACAAATGCATGAGTGAATAGCGGTATAAATTTCAAATTGGAATTCCTAACCAAAGAAGATATATTTGAGATCAAAGTGATCAGTACGACAAAACGCCAATTTCATATGTAAGGACCTAATATATAAATATATACAAGATCGTCTCGTTTAAAGTATAAGATCATCAGGACTTTTTAGTCAATTGTTTTAGAGGTTTACGTAAAATTTCGTCCTAACTGTAAATGATTACAAGGTTGGTATATTTTCGATCTTGTTTAATATTTGATGATAAAATGATTGATGATGAAATTGATGAAAGACCATAACCATTTTTGCAAGCATGTATACATAATCTTAGTTTGCGTTTTCCTGAAAAGGGAGGTGTTGCATATTAATGTAATTATGAAAAGTATGTAATGTCAATGTCATGATGTCTAAATATGACACTTTGATGCCTACGATAGAATAATTTAGTTAGCCAAAAGGCTGTTTAGTGTAGACGTGTCTGTTATATATATACATCTCTCTGATATGTATCGTATAACACGTAAATAAGGAAGATTCAATATAAGCGTTGCTGTATCATTGGCATTACCACCCTAACGACGAGGCGGCAGGCGGTTACCACCACGCAAAATTTTGAGTACCAAAACACATTTTTACTACCAATCACAAGTACCTACCTTTCTCGTGTATTTATTTTACTAGACATTTAATCAGCGCTTGTAGATATTTGTTCTATTTTTTTTTGTCCTGGTTAGTGGTTACAAGTCTGTTCACTTTATCAGTCTTATCTACATACGAGAGATACGGATTACGGAGTCGCATCACCATCAAAAATATTATTCGTGTATTTACGCTCAGAAGACGAGACTTCTGCGAACCAGAAACTGAGGCCGGTCTAAGCTACGCCTCGCGGTGTAATTGCAGTGTCACGCACACACGTGTAACGAAACTACGCCTTACCTTGTCGCGTCGTGGCCCGTAGGGGTTTTTTTAAATTAAATTATATACCGTTTATTTCAGGCTGCATATGCCCATATTATAAATACCTTATATACATATTACTATATATAAAAAACTAACACCACTAAATGAATGCAGTGCGTGGGCCTTAGTTTTTCTTTGATAAAGATCTGTCTTTACTTTTTTATCTGGCCTAAGGTGTTTACGTTATTCTAGATAAGGTTATTTCTGCTCCAAAACATTCGATTACTATCAACCATGGCTCTACATTTAGGTACGCTTATTGAGGTGAAACATCCAATTCTCTGTGGGTTGAGCGCTAACAATAAATGATAACAACGTATTCGTAACGAAACGTCATCGAATGAGAGTTGTGTGAAAATTATTACGCTCTGTAATAATTTTCATACAACTCTCATTCGATTTCGTGCCTAAACAATCATTATCATTTGATAACGATACAAATACTTATTCGCAAATTGTTCCTGCTTGGGCTACAGAGTACAGAGGATTCGCACGTGACGACTGGAGAGATGGTGCCACACACACAAAAAAACATGACAAAAAAACACCGGCCAAGTGCGAGTCGGTCTCGCGCACGAAGGCTTCCGTACCATTATCAACACAACTGTTAGTACTAATATCGAGCACTAGTATTAATATCGAGCAAAACACAGCGAGAAAATCTAGTTTTTTGTATGGGGTGTGTCCATGATTTTGTATTTATTTTATTTAAATTTTATTAGGTATTTAATTTTAAAAAGAGAATAATGAACTCAATATTCAGTGAATTTATTTAAGCGTCTATTTGTTGCCGTCATTAATATCGAGCAAATAAACTGCAATAAAATCACGTTTGTTGCAACCGCCTCACGTTTGTTGAAAGACACCTTAAAATATTGAGAAATACATCATCTATAAAAATGTCAACAATCAGCCTGGTGACAGACAGACATAGACAGACGTACGGACAGCGAAGCGTCAGTAATAGGGTCCCGTTTTTAACCTTTGGGTACGGAACCCTAAGAAGCTTTAATAACATTGCCAGGCATCCCGCAGTTCCGTTTGTTGCCCGCAGCTCATTTGCATATAGTGAAAACTGTGGAACTAGATGGAGAGCTACTGGGAAATTTAGAGCAGGTGTTTAAGGCAACAAGGCAGTGTCTATCTGGTCAGACGCGGGGCTAAGTCAATATACAATTTTTTTTAAAGTAAATTTTTAAATCCCCAAAAAATATGTTTGAGGCAATTTGAAATTTTGATATAGTGTTAGAAGAATGTTTAAGGAGTTGGGGTAAAAAAGCCAGGTCATTTAGTCGGGGATTTAACCTTGCCAGACCAAAAAGGTTAAAAAATAAAAACACGATATAAACATCGAATTAGTTACCATTATTTGCCATCAGGGGCGTTGTTTCGATGCCAAACAAATTGTAGTTAACTTCCTCACGGCGAGTAGTGACAAAAACTCGCACACAGCACACAGTTCCCGAGATTAGCTCTCAAGACTCAACTAAAACCTTCAGCTTTATTATTAGTTATTCAATCAGGACCGGACTATTACGACGGCACCATTATGGACACAATTATTTATCCCGATTTTGAGAATGTCGTCCCCCCACGCGCAGGAGCAGACCGGTTGTATCCCGGGTATCTTGTGTTACGAGCATGTTACGAGATTGCTTTCTTTGACTTTTCATATGGCGTTTCAACTTTATTTATAGAGCGGAAAAAGTGTTTGTTTCGGAGCTAGGAGACATATACGGTTACGAGTTACGACTCGGTAATTTATTATTAGAGTTCCATACCCAAAGGGTAAAAACGGGATCCTATTACTGTGACTGTACTGTCAGCCCGTCTGTTTTATGAACCGTGATAGCTAGACAGTTGGAATTTTCACAGATGATGTTTTGTCTGTTGCCGATATGTGTTTACTAAAAAATAAAACAAATATTAAAGTGGGGCACCCATAAAACAAACGTGATTTTTATAACCGTTTTGTACGGAACCCTGCGCGAGTCTTACTAGCACTTGGCCGATTTTGAATAAAACGCTTTTTTAACGGGCGTGGTTAGAGATTTCTCTTTTTTTGTTTTTAATTCAGTATCACTTATTTATCGGTTTAGACTTTAAAACTACACTCGATAAAAATCTTCTTTATACAAATAAGAAAATTGGTGGGCCCTTAGACTTTTGTAGTGTTAAAAAAAACGATGTAAAAAAATGTTTTAGGCGATAAAATACAGCCTATTAAATTAAGCTTGGTGTTTATTGGTAAATTTTAAATAGCGTGATAGTTGGGGCATTGGAAGCAGCATTTAATAACAATACAACGATTAAGAACTACATCTTGTAGTTACCACAATACAATTAGTAATTGTATTGTCAATTATTACTTTCGTTATTTATTAATTCCCTGCCCCCTCGTTAGGATGAAATTTATAAAATGTACGATATTGATGGTCCCTTACCATTTCAATATCAATAACGGGACGGTCAGTACATTAAGGATTCATAGTATCTTTTATTATTATGCCTATATTATGTTTCTGTGATCTTTACTTCATTTGAAAATTAAATAAATTGTTCACAGTTCTCACAGAATACTGGAATCTTTAGCAATATTCAACTTCAAAGGCCACGAAAATCTATTCGACGTTTAAATTAAGATCGAGAAATTCTAAAAGGCATATTAAATATCACAAAGTAAGCTAACAAGATTACAAAATAACGCTATTAATAATTAAAGTCACAACTCATGACTAAACGACTTATTTTGCAAAGGTTTTATACTAGGAATAATTAGTTATTTTGTGTAATCTGTTCGGGGAGAAACTTTGATACGTCAGAAGTGAAGTTTTCTATTGGCGGGCGTTGATAACCGAAGACAAAAATGTAATCTTCGCGTTCCTAAAATGCATGCACTGCATTACCTGAAACAAAGAAAATTAAAAAATGTAGACATAAAAATGTAAAAAGTAATCGTGATTTTCGGGGGGAACACGACAAAAATTCATTCAATATTACTTACAAAAAAAATGTACGACAGAAAAATGTACATTTTCTTTTCTATAGGCAGTAGGGGTAGATGCCTCACAGAGCAAATCCGCAGCTCAAACAAGAATTCCAGTAAGAAATATGGTGGGTTTATGTAGTCGCAGCACGCGGACCTATTTGAACTCAAGTTAATTATAGTGACAAGGCTCAAGTTTAATTAATAGTTAATCTTGCAGCAGCCGGGACTTGCGCGAGCGACATCTTATTACCGAATTAGCCAAAGATTTTGAGCGCGTTGTAATAAACATGTGACTTGTTCCAAACTATTGTTTCAGAACTTTAAAACGTTTGTATAGTGATTCTTTCACGAAAAACGCTCGTATTTTATTACATTTATACAATAAGAACACTGAATGTTTATCCCCTAGATTTTTACCCTCGTCCTGAAAACGACGTTACGTAGGAAAGCGGTTGATAATCTAGGTGTTGAACACGGAATAAAGCAGAATAACCCAGCCCTAATATTGTTGTAAAAGTTTTGGTATCCTTAAACTGAATTTTAATTTATATTCCCGGCTTAACATATAAGCGGAATTAGAGTCTAGCATAGACATAGTTGCAATCACTGACCCAGATTGTACCCAGAACCATTCCACTATTATCTACACGAGCTCTAGACCTTCCGAGTTACGTAATACGGGATAGCCCGTAGCAGAGATGAACAATATAAAAATACAATATAGACCCACCTCGAAAATGAAATACATACTCTCACCGTCTCACGTATAAGATACACAATAAAACGATATCTACCTATCATATTTTTGAGTTACCACCCGTCCGTCACCCAATTTATGTAACCTCCGCCGATTCGTCACCTCAAACATTAAAACCGCCCGTTCGTCTCCTGTTGTAGTACATTAATGCTATATATAGATGAAGGCTTGCACATTTTTTATGAAATGGACGAAGAAACGAGTAGTCGGATCACCTGATGGTAAGCGATTACCGCCGCTCTACGTATAATAGGTAGGTACCTATAACTAGACATTGTAGGTAAATAAACACTACTTATTATTTTATGAAATAAACGAGGAAACGAGCAGTCGGATCGCCTGATGTTAGGTAAGCGATGGTGTTCAAGTAATGTTCGTTGAGTTTTTACCGGACTGCGTCAGAAGGAGGATTATGTTTTTCGAATCTAATACCGCGATCTCCGACTTATGCCCGGTTTCTGAAGTGAATTTGTCGTTAGGTTATATCTACTCATAATTAGTGCTATTAGTTCGATAACTTGTTTCTAAACAAACATACATAATATATACAATATTAGACTAAGTTTAACTTTGACTAATCAATGAGGTCCGGTTAATAGTTATCGATTCCATAACTCGTATTATGTAAAATCTTCAGAAACCGAGCATTAATGTACCTACCGACAATTTAACCGCTAAGGGTCATTTCACACCGTGACTAGGTGCGAAGAGAAAATGCAGCGCACATTTTTAAGATAGCTATGCAAAATTGAACTATATTCACTACACAGGACGATTTATTATGTCAAGTCAATAAAAGTCAATGTCAATCAAATAGTTTTTTTTAATACTAGGATTGCCAAAGGACATTAGCAACATAGTTTCAATGTATAATAACTATGACGATTATAAATCTTTTTAGTTTTGATATACTTTTATACCAGGTGACGAATGGGCAGATCCAAAATACTAGGTAATTAATACTAGGTAGCTACCGATTGGTTACCTGTTTGGTGACCAATCGGTAGCTTATGTGACGTAGTTAGGTAGTTAGGTGACGAAACACCGGATTTTTACTCCAGGTTCCATGAACTGGGTGACCAACGGTCGGTAACCCATATTTTTCTAGAATAAACACAATGCCACAGTCAGTAGGTATGTCTGTATGTCTGCGTCTTTATGGACTGAGATCCCAGACCCGCCTGACTATCCTTATATTCTTACTGATATAATGTATTTCATATTGTAATAATAGTCATTAGTGTGTACAATGAACGTATGGGTACCCGCAAATTGTGTGGTGGTTTTTTCAATTCTCAGGTACAGTGCGCCAAGCCCTGTATTTCAACTATCTAGCTATCACGGTTCATAATTCGCCTGGTGGCGGACAGACGGACGGACACCAAAGTATTAGCAATAGGGTCCCGTTTTTACCCCTCGGGTACGGCTAAAAACTACAATAAACAATAATTACATTTTAAAAGTATAAAAATGTCAGGGTTCATCGATCAAATTCACACATAATCTGTAGATAATTTAACTTTATTTAATACTCAGCCCGAATTTACGACGTAGGTGTACTGTGGGTACTGCTTGCGTCCCCAGACTCTAATGCTTTAAAAATTCAATTCATGAGATAATTGAGTGACATGGGTAGTGGGTACCTACCTGTACACGGTTTTCTACTTTCTGAAAAGTCCTTTCTGGGAGTTATTTTTTTTTTTATCTCTGATGCTTTTTAGTCCGTAAATTTTTGGAAACCTTTACGAATGTTCTACTAAATATCTGTAGTCCGAAAACCAAAATTTTCCAGATACTTTTCGTGTTCTGGGTGGCGGTAATAGCGGTGTGTGGACGAAGGGACCACACTATGAGGGCTGTAGATTTGAAACTATATTTCTACAAATTTCCAGAATTATTTTACATTTATTTTTAGACTTCTACTAAATATTTATTTTGGGGAAATTCAGCTCGGTCCCTCGTTCCACACACACCTTTCTGGATTTATTACTATTAGTTGAATACTAATTATTTACAGTTACATTATACGCAGTTAAATTCACATTTACAACTAGACTACTTGCATATCGATGCTTTAGAATTCAATGTACGTACTTTAATTAATAATCCTCTCTACTTGGCAAATGCTAACGTCTATAATGGTCACTTTTTAAAATACATATTACTAAGGTTGTTCAAAATCAATTACAGATGTTTTGGGCAAAAGATCTACTGCTTATGTAAAGACGTTTAGGCAGAGAAAAAATTATTTATGTTGGCACGTGCTACACGTATATAGTTACGTTTGTGTAGTATCTGTGAATAAACTTTTTATTTGAAGGTTTGCATAGAAAATGTGTTCTGAAACTTGGTTTCGGCAAAATATAAACAGGACAGAACATTAATTAACATACTGTATAGTAAAACTACATTAACTAGATATCGCCTTGCGGTCGAAATTCGACCATAATTCATATTTAAATTATTTAGTTTCAATTTTTAGGGTTATTTTGCCTCTTAGATACACAATAAAAATGTGTAAATTTTGTCTATGATATTTACAGTTTCGGATTTACACATTTGCCGCCGATAAGCTATTCAGTTTTTGCCCCTCCCCCCCAAACTTCCTTCTCAAAATTACTCTTCTTATACTAATCAAGAGTACAATTATAGTTTTGTACAATTGTCCTACTTGAAATTCGTACTTGTGTAATGTGTAAGTGTAAATAGCAATTTTAAAGTGTGTATTCTATAAATAAAAACAACAGCGCAAAATATATTATAATGATAATATTATGTTTTGTACGTTGAAAGCGAGCTAGTGGAGCGAGCGAGCAAAAATTTCTCTAATTTCGCAGGATAAAATTGAATTAACAATATTTTTTTTTCAATTGTACTGGTTTGATATGTAACAAATACCTATCTAAAAGGCAATAACTAATCAACAGCGCAAAATGGACCATAGACTACTCAATATTAGAAATAGCATTATGTTCTGTACGTTGAAAGCGAGCGAGCGGAGCGGGAGAACAAAAATGTCTCTAATTTTGCAGCTTTCTATTGGATAAATCCCTATGGACCAAAACAAATAACAAATTTAAATATTTTTTTGTCCCTATTTGTTTTAAATATTCTAGGAGAAACTTATGGTAATTTTTAAAAAAAAGCCTAACTCCTAACACATCAGATTTAAATTATCCGGGTAAATGGGTAGATATTTATAAAAGATGGAAGTGACTTGCTCATCTTTACCATGCCTAAGTCCATCTCTAAGGTCTAATACTGTACCAAATTTCATCCAAATCCGTTCTGGTTCAGGCGTAATGGCCTAATTTTTATTCTCCTTATTTATTATTTTGCCTTTAAGATAGAATGAAGTAAAAAAAAATATGTTGTGACAGATTGACAAACGTCGACGTGTAATAAAAATATATCAAACGCACGGTAGGAGGCGTGAGCTGGGTAGCGATATAATCGCGATAAAATTATAAACTATATTTAATGTAATAATAAAATGAAATAAGAATATCAGTCCAGATCCAGTAAAATTACGAAAAATAAAATTTCACTCATGTTTTCACCATGAAATCGAACGTCAAAACTCATAGGGATTGACAATAATAAATCGACCATAAATCGATATAGTTTTGACAATTCAAATACTCGTTTTTGTTTGACGGCGATTCAAAAATCGATTTGGTTTCAACTAATAACTTTCTCAATAGGACAACAATATCGGTTAAACTTCTCAAGGGTACAACACTACAAATTTCAAACACAATATGTCCAAACTGTCTTTAGCTTAATGGTAGTGTGTGTAGCTGATATTTTCATGAATTTAATGTATTTCTAAGCATTATTTTAAGAAATTTTAACTTTTCGCTCACCTTCCTCAGCATAAGCTTTAACTGTGCCAAATTTCACACTCAACCGTACGCAGAATTCTCGTAAAACTGTACATAAAATTTTGGATTTTCGTATTAATATATAGATGTGGGTACAATCACATTTTGAATACATATTACTGTCTCAAAATCTGCGTTACATGCTATCTACTACGCACAAGGCACAATCCAGTGTGGAGACATACTACATCGACTATACGAAGAGAAGGTACAGCTTCAAACTTGTACGTGGTTTGTTTTAAACTTTCAAAAAAAGATTTTATCGTGAAAATTTGAGGGAAAACCTCTCGCTCCACTTCACGTCTTTCACACATAAATGTCCGCGCTGGAGTGATGCCAAAACTGCAATTACTCCATCACAATTTCATTCAGTATTGTGACCCGAGTGTAGGGATACATAAGCAATGAACTGAACGCCCCAGTAAACTCACCTTGGCTGCAGAGGTTGCGACCTATTTTGGTAACCGCAATGTTTTGAGAGCACCTACCTACGCCTTAACCGACGAAAACTATGAAATAATGGGTGTGTTGTATGAGCAATACTAATATTTAATAACGCGCCTGAATGTTCGTGTGAGTTGATGCGATACGTTTGGATGAATTCTTTGAGGATGCGTAAAAGTGAAAAATAAACGAATTAAGACAACAAGATTGTTTAAAGCATGCCATATAGTAAATAATATTGAATACCGATTACGGTTACAGTATATAAAAAATATTCAAAAGGGATTGAACTTGTACTTAATACAATTTAGTCTTAAGTAAATTTTAATTCTGCTTAAAGCAGCTTTCAGACTACGCTATAATATGATAGCATATAGTATATAGCTCATAGCACAACAATATCGCGCACCATACTTTTCCTCCTCCCTCACCCCCCGTCCCGCAAGCGAAACGAGCGACACAAACATACTCAGCTTGCTATATACTATTAGGTCTTTACCTATGAAATTGCCGTTTTGTATGAAAAAATTGAAACGATCTTTTTTCATGTATTTTTTATTTGTATTAAAATCGAAGTAATCTCCCATGCAATCAATGCATCTTTGCTAACGCAGTGGCATTTTATTGATGCCCTTCTTAAAAAAATCAGCTGGAGGGGAGGCAACAAATTCAAACAAAGGCGTTTTGTACTGCCTCTCGGGTATTGAATTTTTTTCCCGCCAAGAAGTTATCCAAATTCTGGAAAAAGTAGTAGTCTGTAGGCGCAAGGTCTGGTGAGTAGGGCGGATGACGGAGAACTTCCGACCCCAGTTCTTGCAACTTGGAGACCGTCTGCTGTGCAGTATGAGGTTGCGCGTTGTCGTGCAGGAGCAGCGGAAACGAGCGATTGATTGATTGATTGAATGCTGGTTGGAGATGTGCCAGCTTCTCCATCATTGTGTTCAGCTCTTCACAGTATACATCTGCAGTAATGCTCACCCCGTTTGGTAAGAAGCTGTGATGAATCACACCGGCGCTAGACCACCAAACAGTGACCATCACTTTTCTAGGGGTAAGTTTTCGTTTAGGGCATTGTTTAGGTGCTGAACCAGGATCCAACCAACTTGCTGAGCGCTTGCGGTTATCAAACAGAATCCATTTTTCATCGCAGGTAACAATGCGGTTCAAAATTCCTTCATTTATGTCTGTTGAGCAGTGCAAGGCACGTCTCGACTCTCGACGCGTACTTCGCGCTGGCGATCATTGAGTTCGTGGGGCACCCATTTGTCAAGCTCCTATACCTTGCCGATTTGACGCAAATGGACCAATATTGTTTTGACGCTAATGTCGAAAACTGCTGCTAATTCAGCCGTAGATTGTGTATCATCAGGTTCCACAATCGCTTTTAATTCTTCATTGTCGACCAAAGTCTTCGGACGACCGCGAGGTTCATTTTGCAGGCCGAAATTTCCAGAAAGGAAGCGAGCAAACCAATAATAGGTGGTGCGTTGGTTTGTAGTGTTAGCTCCGTAAACGTCGTTGATGTTGCGTGCCGCTTGTGCCGCGTTGCTGCCACGACGGTACTACGAATAATTACTCGAATTTTTAACGTATCGACGAAATTTTACGAAAATTAAAATTATGACGAAAAAGATTGAAATGCGATGAAAATGTAACACTAATCAATAAACAAATGACTACTTTTGGAAAAAGAATTCCATGTTTTCAAAATAAAATTAATTTGAAATTAGAATTCTTAGCCAAACAAAATTATTTGGATTTGAAATGCCCAGTACTGCAGAACGGCAATTTCATAGGACCTATTATAAATGCTTGCAATAATAACGCGCAATGTGAACGCCATGCTATATAGTATAAGCATTAGGTCTTCTTTGCTATATAGCAAAATAATATAGCGTAGTCTGAAATGAGCTTAAAGGTAGTGAAGGTCTCCATATTCCAGAATAATTGATTACATCTAGGAATGCCACCATAGAAATTGAAAAGTGTCTAGAAAGGACGCAGTTTATCCTATTGCTACTACTCAAGGAAAATAGCTTTGTCTCTTTCTCGAGTTGCGAATTACGTAAGATATCTTTCTCTATGTCTATGATTGTGCCCTTAATGGTATGATAAGGCCGGTAACGATGATGATAATCGATTTATTTGAGAAAGCCAGTGATGGTTCTCAATTACTGTGTTTTTGTGATGGTGAACCTCGTTAACCTCTTTCCTGTCAATCATCAACGTTAATTGACAGGTGGCCACAGTTCATTTGTTTTGTTCTAGAAAGCCTTACCATAGATTTATACTACATCAAATTTAAGTATTACAAGCTTTGCAATAGAAATATAGAGCATGTAGACAACATAAAGTTTGATTAGAGTATTGGGTAAAAAACTTTTAAATAGTTCTAAAAATGAAATAATTCCCAAAAAGCTGGAGAACTTTTAAATTCTTCTAAGTGGTGACCATAAAACGACACAATTATATAGAGAAATGGTGAAAAAAATGGGAATTCATTTAGAAGGGTGCGGTGTCACATATCCCTCGACTTGGAATAATACGAACACCGTCATAATACTTGACACAATTGTCGGGCCCGATTTCTTTATGACCCAAAACCGACGCGATTTACGACCAACCGACCTCCCGATATTCATCCGGCATTAGTCACGAGCGGTTGCTTCCGATCTAACGATTATATCGGTAATTTATGAATACGTAAAATCGGTCGGGCGTTAACCGATTATCGATATTAGAATCGATTACTTCTTTTATACATTATACTTCTCACGGACGATATCGACGAAATTGATAACTGTTATGGTTGAAAACGCAATAACAATTTGTGCTATTTTATATGAGTACGAAAGGCTTGAAATTATATCGTAAAATAGGATGATAAATTCGCATGCTTTCCAACTACTAACTGCCCTTTTGTGGTTGTTAAAAAGGTGTCCGAAACTTTTGCACTTTCGTCAGGAGTAAGAAAAGTGTGTAACTTAATTTTATAAAATGAGGTAGCATTGTAGAATTACTTACGTATTTTCATGTAAATATTTTGTTTTAAGAATATTTAACTATCTTAACTTACAAACCGATTCAATACAGAATATAAATTTCACCTACACTGTTAAACTATGAACCTAAGGAAAGAAGGAAATGTTAAAAACACGACTTTCCCCGCGACAAGGTAACAATTATCATAGAATATGGATGACAGACTTTCCCTGCAGACAGTACAGACCCAACTAGTCGTTATTTTCATACGATTACATCAGTAAATGAGTAGCTTCGTCTTCTAGTGACAGTTATTTTATGGGGTTTTGTAGCAGCACTAAATAATGTATAACTACCTCTACCTACTATTTCTTCAATCAGGCACCTGCCATTAGAAGAAAAAAAACAGAATATAGTTTCTAGTCTTAAATTCTTTTCAGTTAGGTTCATAATTCATACCATTGTTACATTGTTGATTTGTTTCAGACTGAAATTTGTAATAGATGAATAAAAAATAAAAATATCAAGCCTTTTGGAACGAAGTTCCTTATGGCGCGTTGCGAATTGGAGGCTAGGCCGATTAAATTGGCACGACACTTTTTGCCACTCGAAATCACAATGTAATAACGACTATTAAGAATGATACAAAAAACGACCTTATCACCTTGACAATAATGTAGAATTAGTACAGATAAACAAAATTTTACCCCAATACCGCGAAGGCAAAAGGTATGGTATAATGATGAAAATGATGAAAATATGGTATAATGAAAGTCTAGGTATGTATGTATGTTTGTTTGTTTGTTTCACCGTGGCGCCCAAACAACTAGTCCGATTTTCATAAATGAGATGTCAATAGATTCGTAATAATAGCCCGGGTCACACAGGGTATATAGTTTACGCAGTCGGTTTATAGTTTTTTTTATAAAAATTGTAGATATGTGTAATTCTAGGCTAGACATGTTTCTTATATTCAAATCATATATTCAACTGGTACGTAGAGGTAAATTGATTACCCACAATGTTAGGTAATCTAGCTATAAAGTTACTGGTCCTCAGTAACTTTATAGCTAGGTCCTGGTAAAAGGTTAAGTCCCTATAGCGGTAGCGTAGTCTATTACTCGCATGACATCTGGCTCCAAACTTGGGGTCGGACGGTCGCGGTTGAACCGTGTAAACGGACACACCGCGATGCGCCACACAACACACAACACACGTGACACATTGCGATCGCTATCATTGTAGATAACGGCAATTAAATATCTATTATATTAATTATATACCTTACACAAAAACTCATATTTCAATTTGGCGCATGTTATTCATAACTTAATAACTGGCTTGTGGTACGATTATGTCGTAGGTGCAACATGGAAATTAGGAAACCTGCGGTCAATTGAAGAAAGGTTTTTTTAATTATCTAGGTAGATTACGTAGGTAATTGCCAATAAAGATCCCAATTGTGGCAGATATCCGCTTCGGCATGAAATGGCAATATGCTCGACCGGGTAAACCTACCACGGCCTCACAGAAAACCGGCGTAAAATAACGCTTGCGTTGTGTTTCGCCGAGTGAGTGAGGTTACCGGAGGCCCAAGGGGATTGGGGTTGGGGATTTTAAGGCAACACCAGAGGAGTTACAAGTGTAGCTCCTCTGGTGTTGCGAGTGTCCATGAGCGATCCGTCTGCTCGTTTCCCGGTTCATTTCATAAAAAAACAAAAGAAAAAAAAAAAGAATAACGTGCTCGTTTCAACGTTTCAACTCTGAATGTGGTACATTGAGAAACTTTGGTTTTTAACGTCCAACAATTTTACGGTAGGTAGGGGAGATTAGTACAAAACCGGGTATGGGGGTAAAACCGGGACATGGCCCTAACACTCTTAAATTAATTTGAAATTTTGGCGCGCTTTGTGCCGTGCAGTTAGCCAACTTGAATAGTTTGTCAACAGAAGTTTGTTGACCTGCGCGCGTGCATGTAGTAAATATTAAAGAAAAAAGTTTTTGAGATAGTTTGATCTAATTTTGGATGAATTTCAAAGCAGTATTCGTTTATAGTGCGTTCAGGTAAGTGAATTTTGTTTTTGTAGCAAAGATTAAGTATATATTGAGGTAAAACGAACATTGATTAAATACTTGTTGCGGCATGATTTTAGGTTATTATAATACTTTCTTTGTCTATGGTGCGCTCGGGGTAAAATCGTACGGGGTAATACCGGGTGGTACCCGGTTTTGTACCATTATTAGGTATTTTATTAAATGTTATTTTGTTTATTTTATTGTTACAGTTATTAAACAAAATGCCACGAAATTATAAAAGGACGACTAATCGACAATCTTGGAGTGAAGAGGGTATGAAAAAAGCTATTTTAGAGGTAATAGAGGGAAAATGTGGTTATCGCATCGCTTCTCGAAATCATTCTGTACCACAATCAACACTTGAAGACAGAGTAAGAAAATATAGAAAAAATAACGATATGGAAAATGCTGCTCAAAAAGGCCTAGGACGCTTTAAAACAATTTTTACAGTTGACCAAGAAAATTTAATTTATCAGCACATAAAAGACCTTGAAGCTCAGTTGTTTGGACTTAGCTATAGAGATGTTCGTCAACTAGCATTTGAAATGGCTGAAAAAAATAGCTTAAATCATAATTTTAACAAAGATACTGGATTAGCTGGAATGGATTGGCTTTACGGATTTCTACGACGTCATCCTGATTTGTCGTTACGCCTTCCTGAGCCTACATCAGTTGCGCGTGCGATGGGATTCAACAGGGTAAATGTCTCTAAGTTTTTCTCCCTACTAACAGAATTGCAAGAGAAATACAATTTTAGACCAACCAATATCTATAATGTCGATGAGACAGGCATCACGACCGTCCCTAAAAAAAGGTCAAAAGTAATTGCTGTAAAAGGTAAAAAGCAAGTAGGTCTTATCTCTTCAGCTGAAAGAGGCCAATTGATGACCGCAGTTTTATGCATGTCTGCTGGTGTCTACGTTCCACCGCTATTAATTTTTCCGAGAGTCCGTATGAAGGCTGAATTGTTAGATGGTGCACCGCCTGGAACTATTGCTATATGTCATCCTAGTGGATGGATACAAAGCGAGATTTTTGTTCATTGGCTGGGCCACTTCATTGAAAGCGTCAAACCCACTAAGAATAATCCTGTATTGCTTTTGCTTGATGGACATGCCACGCATACCAAAAATCTTGCATTGATAGAAAAAGCACGAGCAAACGGAGTCATCATAGTTAGCTTTCCACCACACTGCACTCATCGTCTACAACCCCTCGACGTTAGCTTCATGGGCCCACTCAGTACCTATTACAGCCAAGAAGTGATGACATGGCTGCGTAATCATCCAGGTCGTGTTGTAACTCAATTTCAAATTGCACAGCTTTTTGGGATTTCATATGCGAAAGCGGCGACTCTTCAAAATGCAATGAGTGGTTTTTCTAAAACAGGTATTTATCCACTGACTCCGAATATCTTCTCTGATCATGATTTTATTTCTGCTGCTACAACAGATATTGATGTCACATGTACTGACCCTGCTATGAACTCTTCTGAACCAGTTATAGTTGACACTCCAATTGAAAACACTATTGTTAACACCAACTTAGCTAAATCTAACACTGTGCAAGAACACCAGCATCAGGTTTCAGAAGCTTTAGTATTAAATCCACAGTCAATGCCATCGCGGCAGCCACCACGTAGCCCACAACCAATCACATCCCAGGAATCGCAGTCTTTAGCTTTTTCGCCAGCTGATATTTTACCTATTCCTCATGTCGCAAGAAAAATATCTACAAAAGCTACAAATGCTCGTCGAGGTAAAACTGCTATTATTACTTCGTCGCCGTATAAATTAGAACTCGAAGAAAATGCCAAAAAAATAAATAAGAAAATTTTTCCTAAACTTAGAAATGACTTAGCGAATCCCAAAATGTCAAAAAAAGAGAAGATTTCAGATGATATTTGCATTTATTGCACAGAAATATATGGCAACACCAGATCCAGTGACGATTGGGTGCAATGCCTGACATGCAAAAAATGGGCTCATGAAGGCTGTACAGGCTGGGAACCCGAAGAGCTGGACAAATTCAAGTGCTTCAGATGTTAGGGGCAAAGTCGGGTATAAAATAAGAGGGTACCCGGTTTTGGAACAGGCATGGGGCAAAAGCGTAAAATGGAAGGGTTTGAAAGTATATATTTTTTTAATATTCATATTTGTGAAACAAGTGATCTCATTGTTAAACTTAAAAGAGGATTAGTCTTACTAAACAAATTTTAATAAATCTGTTTTGTAATAATTAAAATGTACTTTTTATTGATCTTTTCCCTTAGCGTCCTGATTGTACCCCACTTTCCCCTACCTACCTGCAAATTATAGTTACGTAAGTACATTTAGGTTAGGCTGGTCATGTAACCTACTTTGTCGGAGTTCCCGCATTTTAGTTTAAAAGTCTTTGGTCACTTTTGGAGTAGACTCCGGACTTGGCCGGTCGTGGAGGTGTCCAAGTGATAGACAGATCCGGGACACTCCTTTTCATCACGGCTGATAGCAGCCTGTAGGTGTTTTAGTGGGTAAAGTACCGGCGACAGCGCCGAGAGTCCCACAAACCGCCGGGCCAACCATCCCGGAGGAGGCGCAATGTCCTAATCCCTGCGAGTTAAAAAAAGGCATGTACCTAACCTCAGGCCATTTCATTAGTTATTGGATGATTTAGAAAAATCAGTATTTTCCGAGCGAAGTGACCACTCATGAAAGACTGTAGTGCCTGGGACAGTTGGTAAATGTCGTATGGTTACCCAAGCACGTACGGCATTCTCACAAGTCACAACATAGTCAGCCTAGTCCAGAGGAATGACTAGTCAATACGTCTGGTGCCAACCATGTGCTGGTCTCACCGTTAGAGCGTCCGTATAATATACTTGAGATCTGAAAATGTCTCATTGGTACACGCCACAACCTGGGAATCGAACCTGCGCTCTCTCGAGTGCGAACCAAACTGTCTACCCATTAGGCCACGGAGTTCTAACCTAACCCTAATCTAACCCAACTACTAATTGCATTTTTTTTAAATACTCCAAAATCTAAATAATTACTGTGTCACACAATCATTCGGATGTGAAAAATTTTGTTCCCATCTCTGATGGTCACAGGTCGTGTGGCGTAATGCTTAAGTACCTACAGACACACGAGCTCTTCAGAAAAATAATCCATCGATCAATCAAACACAAGTGCGTGGCATTACAAGAGGGAGTAGCCCTCCTGTTCCTCGCACGTGCCTCACCCCAACTAGAAATAGTGTAATCATAGTTTAATTATTGAATCGACGGACGAGGGGGCGAACACGCATAGTGATTGAAATTATTTTCACAATGATTTTTATTGATTCGTCTGATAGCGTGATTCCCATGGTGACAAAATGGGCCTTACAATGAGAGGTTTCTATGGTATGGTAGTACTATGAGCTTTGGACTGGGATGGGATTTACACATAGGTACGCTACTTTTTAGCCCGAAAAAGTATAGTGTTCCCGTGGAATGCTGTATTTACGCGGGCGAAGACGCGGGAAAAAGCTAGATGTAAATATGGGTGGAGAACGAAATTAGATAGGCAGTACATACCTTCGTTGTAACGTGACTGGTAGGTACTTAAAGCACAAATTAAATTGATTCAGGCACAAAAAAAATACGACATTTTGACGATCCACTGGCTTTACCGGATTTTTCCACTCTTGCCGCGTACGCGATAGAAGCCTAGTGGTCATTGGACACGCATACATTCACCGAATGCTTGTAGTAGTGCAATCAAATCACAAGCTTTGTATGTAGCTGTTTATCTGGTCCTGTTTAATCTATGCATAACGCAAAGCATCAAAAAATTGTGCCTATAGTTATATTTTTCACAAAAAATAAGCAAAAACAAGAAGTGTCATGGAAAACCAGTAAGTAAAAATAAAAATCTCATTTTTAGACTTTTTTAGACTAGGTAGGTAAGAAAAACTTGCTGGTTTTCACAACTGTTCGACTGAATATTCTAGAATTCGTCTATAGAAGCGCACTTGGTACAAGTCCCCCACTAATGAGATGTATTTAGTATTTTCCCGTCGGGTGGCTATGGGATCGATCGCCACTGCAGGAGCAAGCCGTGTGTAAGACGACGCGTCGCCGCATCCAGCCCCACAGGTCACACCTCGTCACGCATCGATGACTCCATCTTTATTAAAATGTTCTAGAATTTTCCATTCTTTATTAATCATCATCATTTCATTCTTTTCCATTTATCACCATCCAATTTTCAAACGACCATTCGATATATTATGTTCGTTATTATGTGGTCGTTAAGAGGTACTTCCTAAATATTCTTCTCTATAAACAAATTTGAAATTACATAATCTTAGTTCATAGCTAGCTTTGCATTTTAGCCAAGAGGCAGCATTATAATAGCGGATTTCCTATTCACGATTTACTGCAGTTAGGTTTAACTCACTAAGGTCAAGTATCACTCTTGCAGGCCGCATTCGATTCAACAATAACCAACTGTGTCCTTACGATAATTTATTTCCTCTAATGTCTCCCTAATGTTGGCAAAATAGGTTAATGTAGCGCAATCCAGTAAGAAATCAGTAGGTATAATGTCCACAATCATAAGGTCCCGAAAATACCTACATCGTACTATTGTTTGGGACTCTAAGCTTCAGAGCTTAGACGATTAGATTAAGGTCCTTAGGGACCATCATTAATAACACGATTCTCACACAAACGTAAATTTTGTGCCGAAATTCATGACTTCAAAAAAAAAAAAGGCAAAATAATAATGACACGCATCGCATACAAAACGGAGAACTGGGAACGCATCATTAGGAAGTGTCTGGTAGTTGCACTCCATTTGCGTCAATTTCGCTCGAATGTGAGTTGCTAAATTTTGATAAATGGACCCTGGATGCACTGATTCGAACACGAGGCTGAATGGCGTTGACGTACATTACCGTCTATTCAGTGCTGAGTGCTGGTGATGTTGATGGATCTAGTATAGAGGAATTGAAAAGTCAGATCTCAGAGCTTTGGGTTTTCTATAATTATCTGTCATCTGAAATTTGATAAGAACTTAGGTTTGTCTAAAACGATTCCTCACAATATGTATAATTCGGGGGTGTGTGGAATGAGGGACCTCGCTGAATTTCCACAAAATAAATATAGCAACTTTAAGTAGAAGTCTATAAAAGAAATGTAGAACGAATCTGGGAATCTGTAGAAAGATCAATACAAAACTGCAGCCCTTAAATTATGGTTCCTCCGTCAACAAACCGCTGGGCGCCCAGATCTCGAAGAATATGTGAAAAATAATGTTTTTCAGACTACTGAGATATTTTAGTATAACATTCGTAAAGGTTTCTATTAAATCAGCCATACTTTAAAATACAAACTTACTTTTGGTACTATGGAAATACGTTCCTTGTAGTATTACGGAGCGAAAAGCGGCGAAACCGCGAGTAAAAAGTAAATTAAATAAGGTAAATATCACACACACACATATACACACACATCAATTACGTAGGTAGGTATTTACACATGTATCTACTTTACAGAAGAGAACAACATAAAAATTCCTTATGTTGGGCGGGGTATTCGTTTTTTTAGAATTTTGTGTAATGCAATTTTAAAATATAATTGGTTTACTTAGGTATTTCCATAAAACATTATTAATATTATACTAACGCTTTCGTTGAAATAATAAATCTGGGTAGGATTATGACCTAAAAATCCATTTTCGTAGCCTCTTGAAAATGAGTTCAAATTAAAGCTGCACATATTTTTCCAACGGTATTTTATACGTAAAATATTACGTCCGTAACCGCCATCCTAATTTTCGAGCTTAACTGGAAGTGCCCTTAATGCTGTAGGTACCATTTGAATCAGGTACATAAATATAGAGTTTGATTCAGGCAAAACAAATTGGATGAAATTTTACGATTATCTACTTCGAATAAGGTTAGTCAGTGTATCGATATAAGTTTATGCTTTTTAAGTGTTTAATTTTAATGAATTCAGATTCAAAATTAAACTATCGGAGCCGACAGACGTCTTGTCCACGCGACTTAAATACAAAAAATTAGAAACAAAAAAAATTAAATAATAAAACACCATTCTCGAATCCGCTTGAACACACAATTTTCATCAAAATCTATACAGCCGTTTAGGAAGAGTTCAATTACAAACACACGCACAGAAGATTTATACAAATAATAAAGATTAACCAATACGTATTATATTAACGTTACAGTTAACGGAACCAAAATACTCGTACTGAGAAGTAGGTACGTAACTACGTAATATTAACAGGTTACAATTACGTGCTAGCTGCAAGAGTTACGACATACCTATTAGGTGAAATGGGCCATGTTTATCTGAGCAACACAAGGCTAAATACTGGCAAAAAAAATTTGTTTTCACATTTTGTTGTATTAAATACACCATGCATCATTATGAAGCTGTTTGTCAAAACAAAACATAAAAAAGCTATTGTTGACAAAGTCTTCACCCAACAGGTTTAGTTTTCACAAGGAGCTGACTGTAAAAATAATTGCAAGATTTTTAACCACAAGAGGATTACGGAAAAAAACAATTTGCCAATTGCCATACAATGTCCAATTACCAATAACTCTTAAAATCGTTCAATTTGATGTGTGCGTGCATGTGTGACAGAAGCGAATAAAAATATAAGCCTCACACAAACAGCTGGAGGCCAATTAAAAAGTATTTAAAAGGCAAATCCACAGGTAATCCCTATAGCAAAAGGAGACATCAAATGTACAAAAAAATAATTCCGATGCATCTTGGGTTGATAAAATGTATTGTATGAAATCTGCTCAGCAAATGCAATACCTATTTATGCTAGTAACTATAGCAATAAGCAGGTGTACAATAATTTGAGTAAAAGTACATTAGAGTAGGTGCCTGAATATTTATATAAGCTAATCTCTATAGCGAAAGAATGAATAAGCTTTATAAATTAATAATTATCTAAATTCTAAGCAACTTGTGGCTAAAGTTACATTTGACAGGAACACCTCTGATACATGATGAAAGACGAAAAAAATCGTAAAATATTCTTATTAGAAGATAAAATAATACAAATAGCGCAGTGAGTCCCGAGATGAAACATCGTTAAAATAGAACGAAACTTTATGAAGACACTATTGTGTTTGTCCTTTGTCAAAATACAAAGCTTCGTTATAAATTGGATTGGAATCCAAGGGCTTACATGCAGATTATTTTCGAACTATCAACAGAAGTCTTAAAATATTAAAAACAAAATACTCAGTATTTTGTATTTCAATTTAAATAATGTAATAGTGGTCGCTGATAACCTATGTAGTTCCAAGCGACCTTAAATAAATGGAAAAAAAACTCAGTAAGTGTGAGTCGAATAAAAAAAGACGTTAAAATCGTTGTTATAAAATAAACAATTAAAAGCCGAATTAAAATACAAGAAAGCGGCTTAAAATTATTATTTACCTTAGTTATTCATAAACCAACAAAGGTATAGACTAACCAACGTCACAATGGGTTTAAAAACACCAAAAATGTACCAAAAATGTATCAAGGTCTGGGAACATAACTCGGCGTTATTACGGGCACACGTCCCCAATTTTTTTTAAATTGCGTTTAAGAAAAAAATAGACGAGGGAGAAGATATGGATTAACGTTGTCATTGGCCAATATTTGCGAAGGGAGACACCCAAGTTTTCGGGCGTTACCCTATCTCACCCGTTTTAGGTTTCAAGTCGCAAATAAGATATTCTTTAGGGTGACAGACAAAGATTTTAGTTCACAAAGTTTGCGCAAACATACAGATCACTTACGAGATATGAAATCTCCGAAATTCGGGACCATCTTGAATGTCTGCGCGCTGCACAGATGTCTTGAGTTTCGAAGGCATAATGCGAACTTTTAACTAAATCGCCTTTCATATCGGATCGATCATATCGCAATTTCATAAATGTATGATCCATATCGTCGCTGTTGTGCATGGTTCAAATCGTAAATATCGGCTAACAGCTAACCTGTAATTTTGCCGGTCTAAATTTCGCTACGGACTCAAATTCAATCGAAATGGCGGTTCAAAGAAATTGTTTTACTAAAACCCTAAAACGTTTCGTTATGTACTCTATTGTTACCCGATCAAGTAATAACTTGATCGGGTAGTGAATTTGTCTTTAATTAACACCTACTACTTCCCTAGTATTACTACTACTACCTATTGCAATGTCCTAATACGCTTTTAGTTCTCGCTACTCGATTGGGACAGTAAGCGTACCTACTTCAAAGATTATTTGTAAGAGTTCTGACTTCTGAGACACCTAATGTTTCTTCACCGATTTTCCCTCGTTACATATATGAGTGCGTGACACTGTGTAGTTACGCGGCGAGGCGTAGTTTAGACTGGCCTCACTGTGTTGTTCGCACAACGTCTTCACTTTATTACTTGGCCTGAGCTCTAAATATCAAATTTGTAATTTAAATATCCTAACATCCTTTTTGGAAGTTGGTTAAAAATTAACAGAGATTTCTATGCCTTAGCCTTGCCCTTCACTTGGTAACACACCGATCGACTGAACTTGGTTGTGAGCCGGTTTGAACGCGGAAGCGGTATCTCACGAATCCAGTTCTGACGTAAACTCACACATCTGTCAAATCCATTTCAGCCCATTGTCAAATTCGATACAAGATCAAGTCGTGCGCATTGTTCGACACAGAAAGGGGATTTTTTCCAAAAATCTCCGTTGAAAAATTGTGTATTTGTAATATTGTTTATTTAAGATTTCGAGTTTTAAATATTGGGAGTAGATAAATATGAAAACATTACACAGTATTGTTGCGATGAGACGTACTTTATGAGCTGCATTATTTGGTATGCCCCAAATTTTTCTCAAAATTAATAAATATAATGGGGAATAGGAACAGTCGGACAAAATATAATATTTTACATTTAGGGTAGGTAGAATGATCTTCACAATCTTCTGAGTTCCGATAAAGGTCCAAAAGCTTTGTCTTTTTTACTACACATAAAGTAAAAAGTTACAAAACATTTGAATGAGCGTTTCGACACTTATCACAAGGTTATGAAATAAGCCCTTAGATTTCTAAAAAACTCTGTCTTTAGTCGTTTTACCCGTCGCGCGTCATGACTCATAACTTTATGCATTTACAAAACATCTTTGAATTTTTAATGAATAGGTATTAAACATAGGTTCTCTTGCATTTGTAAGACAAGAAACACAAATACTGCAGTCAACAATAGACAGTTCATTACCCATTCTGTGATTCAAATCAAAAGTGACACAGCTCACAATTAGACAGTAATATAATCCTGTTAAACATCTTTAAGTAGGTACAAAAAATTGTTCTGCAGTTTGCGAGGGGTGACCCCGCGTCACAGTGTCACAGAAGTTTGTGACGCACGTCACAAGCGTCAATATTAGTAACAAATGCATTTTTAATAACCGGGCCCTTTGATAACATTATAATGGCGATAGAGCCCTCCAAACTGCACCAGACACCGGAACACCTTGTCTAAACTGGATATTTATTTAGATTGAGACGAGAATAAGAAAAACAATTATTTGTTTCGTAAAAATTAATTCAGATAAAAAGGGGTAAGTATCCGTGTTTAGAAACTTGGTTTAATTTTCACCCGACTACGGCGAAGCCGAAAGGAAGGGTAATATGATTTTGGTAGACTATATAGGCTGCACTAAAAGTATCGGGAATGGAATATTTCCACTGTTCCTGTCATATTAAAATCTTTTTAATTCAAAACTCCTTGGTTTTAAAAATCGAATACCGTTTATTTATTTAAAAAAAAATTCTCGGTCTTGTCACAAGGTCTTGTCAAACTTGTTTAGTCGTTGAGAAAATGGAATTGACTCGAGAAAATTCTAGAGCGATGATTTATTATGACTTTCGAAGTGGTTTAACACAAAAACAGTGTGTTGACCGGATGATTTCTGCATTTGGTGATGAAGCCCCATCCAAAACCACAATTTATCGCTGGTTTGCTGAATTTCAACGTGGACGTGTCAAGCTCAGTGATCATCCCCGTCAAGGTCGTCCAAAAACTGCAGTCACCCAAGAAAACGTTGATGCTGTGCGTAAGCTGATTGAGCAAGATCGACATGTGACATACCGCGAAATTCAGGCAACTTTAGACATTGGCATGAGTCAAATACAAATAATCTTGCATGAACAATTAAGTATAAAAAAGTTGTTTTCCCGATGGATACCGCATTTGCTCTGTGAAGAGCAAAAAGCGGCTCGCGTTACTCGGTGCGTCAGAACTCTCCAAAGATTCCACGCAGGATCCTCAAATGCTGTATACAACATCGTATCAGGTGACAAATCCTGGATATACGCGTACGAACCCGAAACAAAAAACCAGTCACGAGTTTGGGTGTTCGAAAATGAGTTAAAGCCAACAAAAAGTGTTCGTTCACGGAGTGTTGCAAAAAAAATGGTGGCCACGTTTGTCTCCAAAACCGGCCATGTTGCGACTATTCCTCTTGAGGGACAAAGAACGGTTAATGCAGAATGGTATGCTAACATTTGTTTGCCACAGGTCGTTTCTGAACTCCGTAAAGAGAACTGCAACCGCCGTATCATCCTCCATCACGACAATGCGAGTTCTCACACCGCGCACAGAACAAAAGAGTTTTTAGAGCAAGAAATCATAGAATTATTAGACCATCCGCCGTACAGCCCCGACCTAAGCCCTAATGATTTCTATACTTTCCCTAAAATAAAGAATAAATTGCGTGGTCAGAGATTTTCATCACCTGAAGAAGCTGTGGACGCCTACAAAACGGCCATTTTGGAGACCCCAACTTCCGAATGGAATGGTTGCTTCAATGATTGGTTCCATCGTATGGAAAAATGTGTCAAATTTCGCGGAGAATACTTCGAAAAGCAATAAATACATTTTTAAATAGTAATGTTGTGTCACTTCCTTGATTCCCGAAATTTTTAGTGCCGCCCTCGTATGTATGCATTAACTATGTACGTATATGTAGGATTGTTACATCGTAGTGCTTAAACTACTAAACTATAGATTCGTAATAATAACCCGGGTAACATAACCTTTATAATTTACGTAGTAGGGTTATAGATGTATGTTATAAAAACGAGCAAGCCATACAGTAGTCGCATATGATGTGTAGCATTTTATGAAAACATTAAAAAAAAACACAATGCTTAGTGCGATTTTCTAATATGATAAAAAAAATAGGGAAACTTTCCATTAGGCATTGACAGGAGTTTTACTGGGGAATTCCGGTATTTAATGTGTAATATTGGTAGAATATTCACTATTAATTAATATTCGTTAACGTGCACAAGTGTGGGCAAGTGGAACAACTTCAAAAAACGTGCTATTTTGTGTTCCCTCCAAATAATAATATACATGGACACTTCACACCACGTCAATCTGGCCCCATGCTAAGTATCCGAAGAACTTGTGTTACAGGTACCAGAAAACGGGAAGTATATTTAATACTTTTATGCAATACATATATTTAAGATTTTTATTATATGATACGCATATTTAATACACATCCATGACCCAGGAGCACAGAAAATATTTTTGACGGCGGGATTCAAACCCGCGACCCCCGGCTTGAGCACCAACGCGCTGAACCACGGAGCCACAGAGGTCGTCAAAGTCCAAAACTCCCTAGGAACTTTCAGTAAAGCTTTACTGAATCGACTGACATGACTCTTTATTTGGACTTTGACTAGACTTTATACTTGACGATTAGGAATACTGTGTTGAAAATTGAAACGAAAATTCTATTTCCCGCCTTTTTAACTTGACACTGGCAAATGGTTTTAAGCCGAAGCTATATATTTAAATTTAAAATAAAATTAGTGACAGAAATCAACGTCAAAATTTAAAAAAGCTAAATACTGTAATATTTTATTCGAATCTGATGGCCAACTCTACCACCTCATTTCAATTCTCTCATTCGTCAATTCAGATTCGCGACTTCCGTCCCATTTCACGAAATCACTCCCACAAATTGCAAGAAAGAGAGAGGAAAGATGTCACACTTCAAAAATTGTTGTCATTATAATATGCAAGAACCTGGGCAAGAACGACGAAGAACAAAGAACCTCGGAGCTCTAGTAGATTTAAAAAAAATAAAAAGAATCAGAAAAATATTTCACCAGGGATCGAACCCACCACATTCTGAATTTCCGAACAACGCGAAAATTAACCAAACTGCCAATCGGACTGACATTATAGAGTCTAAATTATTGATATATTGTTGCACGACGAAAGAAAAACCATATATACTAAGGCGGGTCAATAAGTCCGTGACTTTTTGAATTTCTAAGCTCCTTACTGAAAAAGCAACACTACTCCTGTCAACAGGCATCTGTCAGTTGACTCCTATCAAAACTTGCTGCGTCAGTTAGTTTGTGTTTTACAGCTATCTTTATCAGACTATCCAGTAACTTAAGGAAACAATGGAAAAAAGGGAATTTCGTGTGCTTATTAAGCATTATTTTTTGCGAAAAAAACCATTACCGAGACCAAGGCTAAGCTTGATAAATACTATGGGGACTCTGCACCATCGATTTCAATGGTAAAAAAGTGGTTTACTGAATTTCGTTGTGGCCTTACAAGCACTGAAGATGCCGAACGTCCTGGACGCCCAGTTGAGGTCTCTACACCCGAAACAATCGAAAAAATTCACGATATGGTGTTGGCCGACCGAAGATTGAAAGTGCAAGAGATTGTGGAAGCCATAGGCATCTCGCATAGCTCAGTGGTTTCAATTTTGAATGATCACTTGGGCATGAGAAAGCTTTCCGCAAGATGGGTGCCGCGTTTGCTCACAGTCGACCACAAACGCAATCGTGTAACAACTTCACAGGGAGGTTTGGCGTTGTTTAATCACAATATGGAGGAGTTTTTTAACCGTGGACGAAACATGGATCCATCACAATACACCAGAGACCAAACAACAGTCAAAACAGTGTGTTTCTAAGGGTGAATCGGCGCCAAAGAAGGCCAAGGTGGGTTTGTCAGCCAATAAAGTTATGGCGACTGTTTTTTGGGATGCACGTGGGATAATCCACATTGACTATCTTCATAACAATTAATGGGGAATATTATGCCAACTTATTGGACCGCTTCAATGAGGATTTGAAAAAAAACCGACCTCATTTGGCCAAGAAAAAAGTTCTTTTTCACCAAGACAATGCAAGGGTGCACACATGTGCAGTTGCCATGGCAAAAATCCATGAATTGGGCTATGAATTGCTCCCACATCCACCCTATTCTCAAGATTTGGCTCCGAGTGACTACTTCTTGTTCCCAAACCTGAAAAAAATGGCTCGGTGGAAAAAGATTTGACTCCAATGATGAAGTCATCTCGCAAACAAAGGCCTATTTTGAGGACCTCGACAAATCATATTTTTTGGAAGGGATAAAAAAATTGGAGAAGCGTTGGACAAAGTGTATAGAGCTCAAGGGGGACTACGTTGAAAAATAAAATGATTTATTTATCAAAAAATCTGTGTTTTATTCCAAAAGTCACGGACTTATTGACCCGCCCTCGTAACTTAAAAATGCGCAGTTTCCAGGGATAAAACCTAGCTAGACCGATTTTATTCCCCCAAATCTCCCTCCCTGCATACTAAATTTCATGTAAATACTTGAAGCCGTTGCCGAGATTAATATTATATAATATACGAGCGGACCCGACAGACGTTGTCCTGCCGGGCTGATTTGTGAATCTAAACCATCCGGGGCGCCACCCAAACGCATACAATAAAATTCATTCAAATCGGTCCAGCCGTTTAGGAGGAGTTCAGTGACACACGTACAGTAGAATTATATATATAAAGATATACAAGATTGTCTCGCTTAAAGTATAAGATAGCATATAATTTTTTGCATCATGTTGATGCAAAAAAAATTTTTTCTTTCAAATACGACAACTCTGCAACTACAAATCTGGATGGCACATTATCTATAACGAATTAATTTAAATTCACTTACCCAACGATAAGAAATTGGGTGAATGGTCGTGTCGATTCCACCGCATACATTATACGAACGATAAACCCGGGGCAAATCGATTGTCATTTAGATGCAAGGATGATGTATTGTTACTGATTGATTTCGTATTTTGATCGATTCTATAAGTATACTTTGATGCGTCTCAACAAACACCAGTGGCGAAGCGTGAGATCTGCGGAATCGTAAGTCGCGTAATCTATTGTAATACAGAATAAAGATATGTATTTTGTTTTGATTGCACTAAGCGCCATCTATGTATTAAGTAATATTCATAAGGGAAGCCGATGTGATGTCGAGATGTATACATACTTATGCAAGCTCGCATAGTAGCTCACCATGCTACTTTTGTAGGCTATATCATATAACCTATAGTATGGAGAAGGAAATTGGTCCTCCGTGGTCTGGAGGAGAGACCCTTGTGCGACAGAGTGACTTAATCAACGAATGGACCAGCTAGACCAGGGGAACGATTCTCATGCAATCGAGAAAGTTTGATTTCGTAAGAAAATTCGAAATTCGAAGAGTACATTCTCAGAACGATCGTTCGAACGGTAACGATTTTGTTAAAGGGAACTTTTCTCGATCGCTTGAGAATCGAGTTCCTGAGCTAGATACCATGGTCCATAACATTATAGAAAACAAGCGTAAATAACGCTTATTTAGTACTAGTAAGTGAAAGAGTGCACAGTCAAACATATGCACATTAATATAATCCCACGGGAACACTACTTTTCAGGATAAAAAGTAGCCCATGTGTTACTCCAGAGCCTAAACTACTTCCATACCAAATTTCATTAACACCCGTTCAGTAGTTTTTGCTTGAAAGAGTCACAAACATGCATCCATCCTCAAAAACATTCACATATTTTATAATAGTAGTAGGATTCTATATTGAGTAAAGGCAAGAGCATTCTTATCTCTTGCAACCTTGCACGATCTTGCTGACATTGTTGCTTGTGTGGTGGTGGTGTTTGCACGATCTTGTTTCTGAGTGCGAGCATAAGCAGTGTGGGAGAGGGAGGCGCTTTACGCATGCTTATGCGTGCGCTCACACATTTGCTTGCAGGTTGTGGGCATATTTTCGCGGAATATTTCTAGATATAATATTGATTAAATTGTGTTCTCTTCTGTTGCGACCTGCTGGTGCTCCAAGCTCTTACCATCAGACGCTCCGTTTGCTCGTTCACTGGGTATTTAACTATTTAATACCATAAAAAATTGTGACCTTAGGGTGAAAGTTTTATGCGTGATATTATCCAAATATGTATTAGGTATATTTACCTAATTAAAGTTCACAAAGCATTACTCGATGCGCAAAAGATTAGGACACGGTGCTCCTCGCCGAAGGGGGAGTAGGGGGTAGTATAATAGGGCACAAAAAGTAGTTACTTTTTGCTTAAATCTATTGTTGTATTAGATACTAATTAATTCACATTGTAGCTTTAAATCTTTCCAACGAGAAAAGGGGATGCGTAGCCTCGGGGGACTTCACACAAGGATCTTCTCTAAGGAGGGTTTTTTTATCTCTCCAGTAAGGAGACGCAGTGAGTAGACGTTTATTTTGCGGAAGATTGGCGCTGAGTTTGCCTTGGTGTGCCAGCATTGCCGAGCTTGAGCCAATTTGCAGCTGCTAATTAAATTTAGTTTAAATGTTTCTTGATTGATGTATGTAGTTTAAGTTTTTAGTTGCAAATAAACTTTTATTTATTAATTTATTTACTATCTACCAATTCATCCATCATAGATACATATTGACAAAAGTAAATACCTCTATCACAGATTACTAAATAGGTAGGTGCCTCTATCTTTAAACCTCTGCGCCTATCATAATATTACTATGATAAAATATGTGAAAGTTTGCGAGGATGGATGGATGGATAGATGGATGTTTGTGACTCATTCATGGAAACACTACTCGACGGATTTCGATGAAATTTGGTATGGTAATAGTTTAGGCACTGGAATCAAACATAGGTAACATATTTTTATTTCTAAAAATACAGTGTTCCCGTAGGATACTGTCTAAACGCGGGCGGAGCTGCGGGAAAAAACCGATTTTGGTAATATTCCAAAATCCTACCTACCTAACGTTAGGTACTGGCAATCTAACATCGGTAGTAAAATAAGCCAAAACTTTTCTGCATTGGTATTTCTACTTGTGAGTAGGTAGGTACGAATGGCATTAGTACTACGTGAAAAGGAAGAGGGAGGGGATCTCGGCTTATACTGCGGAATACGGATGGTCAACGTGAGGGGAGGGGAGAAAAAATGGGTAAAAAGTGATCGCGTAGTATTGTGGTATTGGATACGTTCCCTTATCAACGGTCTTATCTGTCGATCCCATTGTCCAACATTCGCAACACTCCAAAGTGTTTGCTAATGTATTCAAAAATATCTTGTCGCACTTACAATGCCCGGTACAAGCGGGTAATTGAAGTCGGTGGGCACTCTGTACCGCGCGGTCCAGTTTCTGAATGCTCCAAATTCAATAACAAATTTCCATGCTTACGTTATTAACCCTGCGACTGCATACATTAGCGTGTAAGGGGCCGAGTGTCGACGATAATGATCCCACATTTATAATGCGAAATTGGATTTGAGCGTGAAATAAACATGAGAATAAGTCCATTATGGACGCTCAATAGGATAACACGGCGACATTTTATATGTCTGAGAATGGACCTAGTTAAGTGTACATATTCGATCGATATTATGTAGATATTTCATTTGCAACGGTGAGGTCGCAGTCGAATGAGAAATGAGAACAATATTGTCCTTTTTAGATGTCATTCTTGTTCACGCAGGTCCACCACAAAACGCGTTAAGTTCAAGAAACATTCCATAATCGTCGCATTAAATGCAAGGACTAAGAACTTTACTAGTATCATAGTATGTACCTACTAGATAATAATAATTGCTAGTACGAGTACTTCACGAGAATCGTGAGTAGGTATTCTATGTCGTAACTAGTAATAATACGAGTCGTGAAAAGATGTACCTAATTTTAAATTAATTTTCATTTTAAATAGGTACCTATTTAAAAAGCGAAGGCAATATTTTTGGTACCTACATAATATTGTTAATTAAAACAAATAGGATAATAATATTATGTACCCTGGCATTCAAAATAAGTAGTAATTGTAGATACGTGTAACTTATAAAATAGGTACTCTATGTATTTCAAAAAGTCGCGTGTTTTATATTTTACCTCAAAATGTGATATTTTACAAAACAATACATACAGTTATAATAATATATACTTATTTATTCACAATTAAGTTTAGATACGAAAGTTGTAACAGTAAAATTATTTTATTGGAACGAAGTTCCATCAGGGGCGATGCGGAGGGGTACCCTAGCCGGGAAAAAACGTCCGTAACGTAAGATTTTTATGTATAGTCTTTATTATTGGAGTTTACTCCTTAAGAATCGATTTTCATATAAGGCCCCCGGTATGAAAAAAATATGACTAGTAAAACTATTCGTTCAGTAGACTAGTAATCTACTGAACGAATGACCTCGTTACGTTTTCGTGCGCAACCTATACTGCGCACCTTTCACTTTTTTTCACATGGCGCGAATTTTTGAACTCAAATCGATCGCTAGTCGCTTTGCATTGCACACAAAATTTTACTTTTTAGAGTACTTAAACTCCAGTCGTGCGTCGGAGCTGACACACAATTTTATTTTCTTTATACCTCGAATAGAACTTAAAATTTAATATTTTTATAATAAGGAACTTCATTCCTATCCGGTGTCCCACGACACCACACAGCTTTTTTTACAATATTCATAATATTTATTAGACTTAGTTGTGCTTAAAGCGACATCTATATTTTCGAAACATTAAGGTTGTTGTGCTCGTTGTGCCATCTATGTTTCATGTATTGCAACAACTTATGGCTTAGCTAGCTAGCGCCATGAAGCTTACGATAAAACATTTCATATTACTAGATGGCGCTTCTCCAAATACTTGTGTGTTACCATCCTAGATGGCACTACAATTAAGTTTCACACTTAAAAAACAAAACTTAAACAAAACAACTTTCTTAGAGGGGTTGTAACATCGTTTTAAACATGTTTCAAATAATATATTATGTAGTTAATTAATAATTATTGTTACGAGAAAATAGTGGAAATAAACTAACTGATAATAGTTACTTTAACACAATGCTCTCATCAATGTATAATTTTTAAATTTTCTTTATGTTCTTTATAAACTAAAATTACAGTGCACTGAGTGCCGGCTATAAAATTGGATAGAACATGAATCAGGGTCAGTTCACACCGAAACAAGACGATACGTGAAAAGGCGCTGCATTTTTAAGATAGCTATTCAAAATTGAACTTTATTCACTAGTCACTACACATATTGATACGTTTCATATGACATCAGTTATACACCTCAAACATGGCGGTACAACTTGACATTCGAATTCTTACAATGAAACGTCTTATATAATATTTACGTCTTGTATATATATATATATATATATATATATATATATATATATATATATATATATATATATATATATATATATATATATATATATATATGGGTGAATATACAAAATGTGGGTAACTCAATGTCATCAGCCAATATATACAAAGTCTTATTATATTTTATTTATATTACAATTTATTTTGAAACAATGAAAAGTCCTTTATTTGGTCACCCAATTTCACTTCTTCATTTTAAATACAAGTTAATAAAAAAACAAAATTAAAACGTCAGTCCTTTGGCATGTCACAATCCCGAAAACCTCAATCAAGTGACTATCCAATAAACATTATCATTGATTTAAGAAAACTTACTAATTTACTACAATCTGTGATGTACATAGTATTATATACTACAACTTTTATAATGCAATGTTCTCCACTTTATTTAAAAAAAAATAAGAAACTTTGTGTTTGTTTCATTCGTCAGTCCATTGTGTGTTCTTTAAATTTGAAATTCGCGTCAAATATCACCGACCCAAGGTCAAATCCCTGTTTGAGTTTTAATGTTGGTAATGAAGTTAGTTGCGGACAGCACAATTTGACGGCCGCCATAACTGTACCAGTGCTTGGGTGGTGTTTGTCGTCTACACACGTGCTAAGTCAGTCAAAGTTTCAGTCCCGTGGTGAGTCGTTATTTTCTTGTTAACCTGAGGTTTATTTTCATTTACTATGTATAGTTAACTATGATTTAATAAAAAGTGGTTTGTTGATATTCAAAATTACCAAAAAAAAACATTAGTTCTGATTATAACCTCAAATTATGTCTTTTTCGTCAGTCCGTTGGCATCAGTCCTTTGTCAGGTATCGCGCCAGAGGAATGACGTGTTTCCACCGTTCTGATTAGAACAATTTTATCTTAATTGCTACCGTGTATAAGCATTTCTATTTTATATTTCAGTTTAAAACATCATGCGGCACGCTAAAAGCAAATTGAATACGGAAGAAATATTTAAAAAAAAGTGAAGCCGAAAAGGCTCGCTTGTCCAGAATTAAAAGTGACCCCATTAAATTAGCGGAATACAAAGAAAAACAAAAGCTTCAGTACTTAAGGAAAAAAGACAAAACACAAAGAAAAAATGTTGAATACAGGAAAAATTATTCATTAAACTCCAGGCAAAGCAGCTATTGAAATAAACCACTAATAATTTTATACGCCAGAATACTCCTCTACCAACTGACGACGAAATACGACCCATAGTTAATGAAGCAATAAATTAATAATATTAATAGTTAGTGAAATAATAAAACCTGTTATTAACGAAGACCAAAGAGCAAAAAAAGCTAAAAGGAGAAGTGAAAGACAGAGAAAATCTAGAAACAGGGAAATAAAAAAGATGAAGCTATAGTTTCAAAGCTTAAAACTAAACTAAATACTCAGCGTCAAAAATATAAACGAGTCAAAAAGCAGCTAAAAAAAGTAGTAAAATCTGTTGACAAAAACGCCAAAGACCAGAATTGAAGACACGAGTGTCTTCACTATAATATAACTAAAAAGAAAGAATTAGTGAAGAAGCCCATTTTGGGGAAGTTATTAAAACACAATTAGAAGAAAACTAAACACTAAACAAAGACTCATGAAGAAAGAAAAAAATTTAAACAAGTTATATCTGGAAATGTAGTAGACAAATATAAAGTGTTATTATTAATCATTATTAATATGTAATACCCAGTATTACATATTAATAATGATTTTTAATTGTTACTTAGTGATTTTAATACTTAAAAGACATGTGCCATTATTAAAACTTTAAGTGATTTGTACCAATTTCTATTAAATTTCATTATACTTCTTACAAAATTGTGTATTTTATCAGTACTATGTTACCCTCGTCAGTCCCCTGGCAGTAAAATTCAGAAAATTTTAAATATCTCACTATGTACTTAAAAAAGTGACTGGCCCGATTTGGAACAATATATTCATTAGATTAGCCATCATATACCCCCGAATTTGTAATAATTTGATTTAATAACTATAGTAAACAAAATATCCTCAAGGGTTACCCAACTTTTGTATATTCACCCATATATAATATTTCGTTTCAGTGTGAAATGTGAATTGACCCTTGGAGAAGTATAGACGTAGAGCCGTCGCGTTGCTTTGAGCGGCGCGCCTTTAGCCAAATTAACAAAAGGCGTTCAATTCAGACTTTTGAGAAATTTTCTGGAGGAAACATCTTAAGACTATCACGGATCTCCTCTGCTGAGTTCTTACTAATTATATCATAATAAGCTAAACAGTGAATCCTCATATTGAAAATATTCACATTTTTTACTTTTCCAATTACGTACCTATCGGTACCAACACATTACCTATTGATTTTGTTAAAATATAATAGTACACACAAAGGTGAAAGGATATAACATAATATTATTACCGTGAATTATTTACTTATTCAGGGACCTTACTTTACTGTGCTGTAAAAACCTAATTCGGCCAAGTCGTTCCACCTTAATACATATTTGGGTAAATTTGAAAGGTTCGGCTCACGGCTGGCTCAATTATGCAACAAGGAAGATTTTGGGCTCTGCGTGTAACGTAATTGAACAAAAACCCATGGGCTCCAGCCTCTATATTATGATTACACCGTAGTCCGTAACATTCACGAGTTTAAGGTCTAATCGAGAAATCGCAAATATCAGGCGCTAATAATATTGGGATACATACTTGGCTACGGTCCACCCGAGAAATACCTCGACCCTTGGCCTCACAGAAAACGGATACGACAAAACGCTGACAAAACTTGCGTTTGTTTCGCTGAGTGCGTAATTAACGGTGGATTTTACGCTGGGATCGCACTTGTTTCCTCGCTAGCTATTTAAGCTATCACAGAAACAAATTTCGAGGTTGCTTTATAATTGAACCGCAAGCGTCATGGGCTGAACCCTAAGGCCGCTGCCTCGAACTTCGCGGCGAGCGGCGCGGCGGCGGGCAGAGACAACAGCGGCGATGCGCGCAGCCGTAGTATAGTCACGCTTGTCAGAAATGCACTCCTGTCAAGCGGTGACTATGGCGCCCGCCTGCGTGCGTCGCCGCTGCTGTCACTGCCCGCCGCCGCGCCGCTCGCCGCGAAGTTCGCGGCAACGGCCTTAAGTCTGCAAAAATCCATTCTAAAGGCGACTGCGAGGCAAGTCCAAACCTCATTCCTTATTCAAGTCACCATATGAGGCCGAGCGGGGTCGCCGGGACCCTAACGTGTTGGCGATTTGCTCACTTACTGTCTAATTACTTACGGGCTTAACATTAACCTGGAGAGGCTTAGAGACTTTTAACCTCATCAACATCAGCATGCTATACTCTTTTTCGAATTCAAATGTAATTTAATCTATTTATAAACAAAAAGACAAAAGCACAATGTAATGCTACCAATTTAAGTGTCACTTATGTACCGTGCGATAAAGAAATACAATTACTCATTTGATCGATTTTTTTTTAGCTATTGCATAGCTTTTATCGCGAGCTTAAGCGAGCGCGAAAATAAACCTAACACCCCCCACTCCGACCGGCACAGCGGTGCGGCGTTGAAAGCCGTGCATCGTCTAACTTCGTTTCAGTTCGGCAGACTTCGGCACGGTGTTTGTGTGCGTGCGACTAGACATATGCGTGTAGACTTACTATGCAATAGCTTTACCGCGGCAGTCCCCGAGTTCCACACGTATTTTTTTAAATACCTAGATATTTCATAGGAAATCGATGTAAGTATTAAGACAAGATATTTTTGACATAATATTTCATTAACAACAATATGCTAAAAGACAGAATAGATGTTAATACAACAACAATTGTATCCCTCCTTTCCTCTTAGCGATGGTGGCTCCATTTATTTTTATTTTTCACTCGCATATTGAAATTTGAATACGTAAATTTACGATATAAATAACCGTAAAAGGATCCGTGTGCTAAAACCGTGCCGCATCCGATCCAATCATCGTCTCTATAATGAACGAAGACACCACAGACCGTAGCATCTCATAGAGAATGCCTTCAGAATGACGTCACGGGACGCTTGGTGGAAATGTCGTCGAAATAATTTTGCACGAGTCGGCCGTTGTCGGTAGGTAGGTAAGTTTCACTCGGCGGAATTCAACGCAATCGTTTCTATAATCATTTTAACGCCGGTTTTGTGTGAAGTAGATGTTTGGGGCCGAAGCGTGGCCCTATCTCTACAACTTTAATTTCTCGAATGCTAAAAATAGAGGAGTTGTTTAAAAACATAACCTCCCTTCTTTGACAGACAGGTAAAAATATTTACCTGATATTAATTAATCAAAGCTAATTAACCCCAAAAATATTATAAGCACGTTTCATTATCCCTTATGGCCGATTTCTTTACTCGTAGTTATCCTACGGTTAGAGTTATCCGTTAGTTAGCGTGAGTTAACTGGAGATTTCGTTTTCTTTACACCAGTTTAAGAAATAACTCCCGAATATTTTTGTCCTAAGGATAAATATTGGACTGACTTTATACCTGGCAGTTAACTTACTGGTGTCAGTGTGTGCGTAAAAACTCTAAAGTGTAGAGTTTACATGGCACTGTACATGCTTGTACAACGATTCTTCGAATGTCAAATATAAAATGAATAACATTTCCTTCCCACTTGTGAAAATTTTGATTGTTTTTAAACAAATATAGGTGAATATATATATATTAGGATGGCCTAAAAAAGCCAACTATTTTTTTCGATCTCCCATGAAAATATGTCGGAAAAAAAAAATATTTTTCAAAAAAAATTAAAATAAAATTAAAAAAAACTTAGCGTAAATAAATAATAAGTAACAAATTTTTATTAGAACTGAGACGTAGGTAGTAAATATTTTTTAAGTACATACATTAAATTTGAGTCTAGAGGACCCCTAGAGTAGGTATATACATGACCATAGGATAGCTAACCCGTCGGTCTGTTGAAGACAACCATCGAAATTTTAACCCTGGAATAAGTATATCTGCCAAATAACAAACTCTAGTTTATCTCTCTCATGAAGAAATCGGCCATTAATCGAATATAAATTTATCTGATAGGTGGTCCTTCTATATCGTATGGGACGTGGCTAATTATAGATAATACTAATGACAAAATCGATCTACAAATCAAACAATACATTTAGGTATGAAATAATTGTAGTGTCGAATGAAAAATTCATGTACATATTTCAAAAAGCATCAAAAAAGTTGATCCCATAGTAAAAGTTGCTTACATTCAAGAGTATATTCACTCCTGAAAGTTCGGACACTGACTGAAAATCATTCTGTATAATTATTATCAACTAACGCAGTTTTAATAACTTTCATTCAGGTAAGTATTATAATTTTTCTGCCTAAATACATACATCAATGTGTCCAAAGGTTACGGAGCCAATAATAATACCTGCTTGTCTCCCTTGGCAGTAAAATATAATCATAAAAGTGTTATATTTACCTGTAACAAACAAAAACGAAAATTAGCAAGGCATTAAATACAACATAATAGGTAATAATATTATTATGTACCTATCTATTTCTTTAAAGAGTTCTTTGAAGAGTAACTAAGGCTACTTTTATTTTAGAAAACAATAGAGCTCATTTTTCGTTATTCCGTCTCGCTAGTAAGTTTGACAAACGTTCTTACTAATCCACAATTATAAACATAATCATAATCTTTATTTAGCTAACATAAACATGTTACGTTAACTCTTAACCGTCGTATAATATGAGTATCCCATCAATAGGCCGCACACGTGACGTCACTGGTAATTTAATTAATCTGCGGGCTAGATTGAGATTGGACGCTAGTAGCTGGAGATTGGACGATTTGGCCCGGCCTCTCAGGTCGGCTTAGGTATTAGGGGGTTATATTGTGAAATGTCGTCAGCGGACTGCGGATATTAGCAGAGCCGGCCGCGGCGCCGCGTCGTGCTAGAATATTATAAAACACTTAGGAGAATATTAGAGACAATTTCTCCTAGATTTAGCTGAAATGACCTCAATTCAAAATCTGACCTGAGAGTGCGACCAACGAAAGATGCGTTCTGTCGTATGTTTATGCATTTAAGGGTTCAGTACACAAAAGGTAAAACGAGACCCTATTACTAAGACTTCTCTGTCCGTCCGTTTGTCACCAGGCTGTATCTCGTGAACCGTGATAGATAGACAGTTGAAATTTTCACAGATTATGTATTTCTGGTGCCGCTATAATAAAAAATAATAAAAACAGAATAAAATAAATATTTAATTGGGGCTCCCATACAACAAACGTATTTTTTCTACGTAACTCTACGTGTGCGAGTCCTACTCGCACTTGGCCGGTATTTTGTAAACTGTTTTTCTGTTGTTGACAGCTAAGAAGACTGAAAGACGCCACGAATCAGAGTGCTAAGTGTGAGTTTTTCTTTTCGCATTCGATCGTGAGCGCATTTGGCGTTTACTAGGAATTTGTATGTAATTTGTACAGCGCCACTTAGTTGTAAACGCGACAACTAGGTCAAATCACATACAAATTCCTAGTAAACGCCAAACGCGCTCAAGATCGAATGTGAAAATAAAATCTCACACTTAGCACTCAGATCGTATTCTTTTGTTGTGCAATATTTGACCTGACCACTTTTCACCCATTTTAACCCCCCACCCACCCCACGTAATATGGGTATATTCCCATACACGCTCGTCACACCAACAGACTGTGCATTAGTGATTAGACGATGTGTATATTTTAGCCGAGATATTTCAGCCATAAAATTAACACTGTATCCGCCAACTAGGGTAGGTAAAATCTATTCGGGCGTAATTTCGTAGCTCCTAACAAGCTTTTACGGCTTTCATTTATCAACAACAAATTTTTAATTTCGTCGTGCCGCTCGGGAATAGTTAAATACAATCCGAAAAGTAGTGTTGTTAGGTAGTCAATAAACATTTATAATAATCTTAAAAACAATAATAAGAAACCCGATGTCGAAATTCACCCATAATAATTAATATATTTTTAAGTTTCAACTTCATAAGAGTCTTCATATTTTGTCTCCTAGATATAAAAAAGAATGTAAATGTACCGAGTCCTGACAAATTCAAACAATGGTCAACGTGTAACAAAATTGTATCTACGAGTATCAAACGCACGGACCACGCGCACGGTCAAAGAATACATATATTACTAACGTACCACGGTAGTAACTAGTGTGTTTTAAAATATAATCTTAGATGTGTGGTGTCGTTATTTATATTAATTTTATGTATTTCTAAGCACTATTTAAAAAACCTTCACATAAACTTTAACTGTGCTTTAAAGTTACGCCATCTTGGTTTTTGCCATACGTCAAATGTCAAAATGGCCCCAAAATCTCAAAAGTGTGGCCATTTAACTGGAGACATTTTTTACCTCAACATGCCTCCTCTATAATACAGGTTGTCCCGTAAATCGACCTCAAGCCGTAAACCCGTGATAGGCCAAGTTACAATAGTTATCAGAAAAATTAAAAAAAAATCCAAGTAATGTGTCTCAAAAAATACAAAGCTTTAAAAAAAAATCGAAAAATCGACATCTTGTGGTGGTTTTTTAGTTCCCGGTACAACAACAAAATACAAATACACTACAAATTTCTACTTTTTTGTAATTTTTTTTTGTATGTAATCCTGAATAATGCTTTAGTAAACTGATGCCTAAGATTTAAATCAAACGAAAGGAAATGAGGCTTTTTGCCCAAAACAATGATTCGAATTAAATAGTTTGCTCGACTTTAACCGACTGTACTTGAAAAAAAATGTACTACGCTTGTTTGGCAGGTAATTTTGAAAGTTGGCGCAGTTAATAAGGATTCCAAAATGGTATGACACTTGCTAAATTGTTTCTTCAATTTTGGACAATATTGATTTTTGTAAAGGAAGTCAGTTTTTGACAATTTTTTCTTACTTACTTAAGATGATTCAAGTGTACCCAGGACTTTCTTCTAAGTGATATTCTGATTTGGGTGAGACGGAGAGAAACATTCAATGAGTGTAAGAGAGACAAAATCTTTTCCTTTTATAGACGTAGAGTGTCTATAAAACATAAAAGTAACCTATGTGCTTTTATCTAGATTCAGTACCTATAGTAGGTACTAGGTACTCATGACATTTTTTAAATTTTTTTTAAGAGGGAGTTTTTTTGCAAATGGAAAATATCACCCCCATGGTTAAATCAGACAGACAACACACAGAACATAACATAATTTATCAAAAACATTAACGATCAATGACCTAACGTCGACCAACACACACTTAAGTACTTTATAAAGAGCTTTAGCAGCTGTAGAATAGGGGCACGATAAAATCGAGTTACAAAAACCATCTTCACTATTAAAATTTAACAGATAAAATAACTCCTGTCTCTCAGCCTCGGCCCGAACCCACTCCAACAATACGTGATACACGTCCTCCACCACGTCACACAGTTAGGACTGGGCGTCTTGTCCATAAGGAAACCGAAAGCGTTCAATGGAATGTGTCCAGATCTTAACCTAAAGGCAATATTGACCTCATCTCGACTTAATTTTATATCCTCGAACCAAGGAGATCTGTACAACGTATACTGGATAGTTGATATACTAGTAAGATTTTAATCTTTACGTCAACATTTCAAATTACGTATCTAGACGAAAAATCCTTTGCTAACATCTAACTATAGAGTATCAAACTCCATCTAAAACAATAATTCCGTATGGCTCAAGCACACGAGGGTGGACGGCAGTCGGTATGTTACATGTTTTATTGTTTCATTCCTCCGCCGAAATTGGAAAAGGAATCACTGTGCAGATGTTTATGACTTTGAGCTTTTATTGGAACAATCTTTTAAGGAACATAAATATCCGACTTTTCTGACATCTAGTCTAGGTATAGGTATCTCTATATTGTCATGAGACTCATGAGTACTATGATAATATATCAAAGGACAATATTATGTTCCAGTCGTTACAATCACTAAAATAGGTACGCGCTTGGTTTTCATGCGTCTGCAATAGGGATGATGACTACATCTAAACTATTTAGTTTCATTAATATACTTACAGATATGTTGAGGCATTACTACTCGGTAAATGTAAAAAAAATAATTATTTGATGTGTAGTAAGTGTTAGTAATTAGAGACATCTAAAAAGTACAAAAAAGATTTAAATATATTTGCTAAATTGTAAAAAAAACCATCATCATTAGTTTACTTACATCATATACAAAAACATTAATTATGGTAAGGATGAACTTAAACGCACAAATATTGGAGATATTTTTAACCTAGGCGTGACGTCACAGCTAGGTACGACTCTAGTATGGAGCGATACATTCTTCGGTATGTATATATACGAGGGCGGGTCAATAAGTCCGTGACTTTTGGAATAAAACACAGATTTTTTGATAAATAAATCATTTTATTTTTCAACGTAGTCCCCCTTGAGCTCTATACACTTTGTCCAACGCTTCTCCAATTTTTTATCCCTTCCAAAAAATATGATTTGTCGAGGTCCTCAAAATAGGCCTTTGTTTGCGAGATGACTTCATCATTGGAGTCAAATCTTTTTCCACCGAGCCATTTTTTCAGGTTTGGGAACAAGAAGTAGTCACTCGGAGCCAAATCTGGAGAATAGGGTGGATGTGGGAGCAATTCATAGCCCAATTCATGGATTTTTGCCATGGCAACTGCACATGTGTGCACCCTTGCATTGTCTTGGTGAAAAGAACTTTTTTCTTGGCCAAATGAGGTCGGTTTTTTTCCAAATCCTCATTGAAGCGGTCCAATAAGTTGGCATAATATTCCCCATTAATTGTTCTTCCCTTTTAAAGATAGTCAATGTGGATTATCCCACGTGCATCCCAAAAAACAGTCGCCATAACTTTATTGGCTGACAAACCCACCTTAGCCTTCTTTGGCGCCGATTCACCCTTAGAAACCCACTGTTTTGACTGTTGTTTGGTCTCTGGTGTGTTGTGATGGATCCATGTTTCGTCCACGGTAACAAAACGGCGCAAAAACTCCTCCATATTGTGATTAAACAACGCCAAACCTTCCTGTGAAGTTGTTACACGATTGCGTTTGTGGTCGACTTGCGGAAAGCTTTCTCATGCCCAAGTGATCATTCAAAATTGAAACCACTGAGCCATGCGAGATACCTATGGCTTCCACAATCTCTTTCACTTTTAATCTTCGGTCGGCCAACACCATATCGTGAATTTTTTCGATTGTTTCGGGTATAGAGACCTCAACTGGGCGTCCAGGACGTTCGGCATCTTCAGTGCTTGTACGGCCACAACGAAATTCAGTAAACCACTTTTTTACCATTGAAATCGATGGTGCAGAGTCCCCATAGTATTTATCAAGCTTAGCCTTGGTCTCGGTAATGGTTTTTTTTCGCAAAAAATAATGCTTAATAAGCACACGAAATTCACTTTTTTCCATTGTTTCCTTAAGTTACTGGATAGTCTGATAAAGATAGCTGTAAAACACAAACTAACTGACGCAGCAAGTTCAAATTTTGATAGGAGTCAACTGACAGATGCCTGTTGACAGGAGTAGTGTTGCTTTTTCCGTAAGGAGGTTAGAAATTCAAAGAGTCACGGACTTATTGACCCGCCTTAGTATTCATACATTCGACCTTTTATTTTAAACGTTCTTAAAATGTGTTAATAATAATTTAACAAATATCACTTAAAAGGGATTTTTTTAACAAAAAATTAAACCGACTTCCAAAGTAAAAATGCACAAAAATGTATTTATTTTCTAAATAATTACCCTTTTAAATTTGGCTGAAATTTTAACTATATCTCTACTCAATCTTCAAAATTTTGAAGTCGGTAGGTACCAGCCAAATTGAACGTGTTCTATTTTAAATATTGTTTTATACACTTATAAGTTATATTTATTAATGACGAAATGTTTATATTTGATAGAAAATATGTGCGATTGTCAGTACTCGTGACTGTAAACAGATCGGGCGAAAGTCAGGAGCGTAGAATAAAACAAAAATATTTTTTATGCTTTCAATTACTGTCGACAGAGGTAGTTTCGTGGGATAAACGTGTGATTCTATTCGATTTTTTTAGTGTGGTGAGCAACATGGTGGTCGTCTTACGGCCGATTTCAATAACCTATCTACCAATAACTATTTGTTAAAAACTACTTCATTCAATCATTTGCCGGTTTTTTGCGATACAAATGTGACGTTTTCAACAAATAGTTATTGGTAGATAGGTTATTGAAACCGGCCGTTAGTCTATATTTTTAATAGTAGGTATATGCAACTAACAATAATAAACATACGTTCATCCATCGAATATGGGAGTCGTTAATTAGTAGGTAAGTATTAGACGTACAACCGTCGTCCAGTGGTTTAGAGCTTGAATCTCGCGGGAATCGAACCCACGACCTCGGTGGTCGTGGGTTCGATTCCCGCGTTGGAAAAACAAAAAAAAAAGTTGTTTCCATGTTTGGTTAGGACAGGTTGATCCTGATGATGATGATTGTCCGACAAAAAAGATGCTCCATGCGTCGGAAGGGCATCACCGACGTTTATTGTACTTTGTCGATTGTCGTTGGCTTGTTGTGCTCTAACAGCTAGACACAAGTGGTTTGCTTCAGGCCAATAATAATATTGTCTGTCCTATTGTCTGTCCTAACATGGAGTTACTGGATCTACTGGGCATGCCTTGTGCGGTGTGCCTCCAGGCTGCATGTGATAGAGACCTACGTCTAATAATAGCTCCCCACACCGATGTCGGTGACGGTGGCCGGTTTCATTGAAACCAGGCCAGCTGCGCAGGAATTATGTTATAGTGCCCCAGTGTGTGCGCAGTACACAAGAGCACTCTCTCTCCTCCTTTACTCTCGTAACCAAGTGGGACAGATAACCGACACGACTGGCGAGAGATCAGGCGCAGGTCCGACTTTTTACATGCCCATCCGACGCAAGGATCATCTTTCTTGTCAGACAATTAGATGATCAGCCTGCATTGCATCCTAACCAAACTTGGAAACATATATCTACAACGACTCCAAACATTTATAAGCAAACGTTAACGATCAGAACCCTTCGTTTTAGATTAAGCCAAGCCACTAGGAATTAAATTAAAAACGTACACAATTACCTACCGCTACGTATTTTCAACAAAGCAATGTTGTCCCCCGTCTCCGTCTGCAAATGAAGGGCCCCGATTTTACATACTCCCATTACATCCCTTTATCTCTAATAGCCGAGTAAAGGGGAGACACTGCGAGGGCCATAAAAGCATTCAAATGTCTCGAATTATTATGAAAACTGCTGCAGCTACTCCGTTTTCTACAGTTCGCCATGTTTTATTACATCAAACTGTTCGTTGAGATTTATAAAACTACTAGATTTTGCCCGATTTTTTAGATTTAGATTTTGCTAGTGCATTTTGCCGCAGTAAAAAGTAGCCTATGCCCTTTCCTGTGGTCTGTTTTATATCTTTGCCAAATTTCATTTAAATCGGTGCAGTAGTTTCGGAGCCGATTCAATCCAAACGTACTAACAAACCACTTCTCTTCAATATTAGTATAGAATACTCGTACTATATATTCCAGTCTATATAGTACTAGGCCATAAGTTACAAACCATTTATTAATCTCCTTACACAATTCAGCACCTTGTTAAAATACGTGATAGATTCTAATCTAATCTAATATAATACAGTAATTAATAAAGGTACTAAAAAATAGCCCACAAGAGTGGTAAAAGCCTCCATTTTCCCACTTGAACCCACACAGATAAGGTTTATTAACATCTTTAATCCATTGTGTCAGATTATAAGCTCGATGCCTTCTCGAGACACTTGTAGCGAGCACTCCACTCAAGTCGTGAACCTTTGGCGAAAATTCTCCGGAATATTCCCGTATTCCTTTGTACCAGTTGTGCTCGTCAGAAGCGAGCCCAAATAATATAAGGATACACTTTAAATAACGCTACATCTTTTAAGTATTTTATGAATTGAATCTCGAATGGTCTGTAGAATTTTCATGAAATGTTTCCATCACTATTCACCAAATCTGTTCAGTGCATGAAAGCATCACAAACCAACAAACTCATATTCGCTTTTAAAACTAGTGTTTACCGAATAACTTGCTTTGTGCATGTGTTCAAGGCATTTCAAGTAAGAAAATGTTATGATAGTAAAAATAAAAACATGCCCACCCCATAATCGTAAGTTACGTCTTTATGGGGTCACGCTAGAGCCCCGTAAACGAAATGTCTGCGATACGCCACCCCATGGCATCGAGACAGGCCAGCCGGGTAAGTAGATACCTACCTTATTTGCCGAAAAATTCACTTTGTCGTTAGGATTTGTATAGAGCAGTAAATATGTACCTAATCATTTTTTAAATTGATTCGTGTGGCAAAAACTTTGAGTGGGTACAGTTTTATGAGAACTGTGCTAACGGAGGAGTATGAAATCTGGCACAGTTAAAGTTTATGTGGAGGAAGGTGTGCATAGTGATAATATATTTTAAATAATGCTAAGAAATACATAAAATTAATAAAAATAATTTACATATTTTTATTGCGTACGACGCATCTAAGAGGCAAAAAACCATAATGATGTTGAAACTTAAAATATGAATTATGGTCGAATTTCGACCACTAGGCGAACTCTAGTTATCATTATATTCTCTGAAACAGTAATTTTCAAAAAATGAATCCTCTTAGGAATTTCAAAAACGATAACCTTCTACTTAGATACTTATAGATGCTACAACAGAACTGTTAAGTGTTAATACATTAACTATTTACTTAATATACCTTATTATTCTCTAAACTAGCTGGAGCCCGCAACTTCATTTGCGTAGAACAGTGGTTCCCAGACTCTTTTGTTTCATAGACCACTTTCAAAATTTTGCTGGATCCGGTGGACCCCCTGCATCTACATTCTACATACCAATTTCTAAATCTCGAAAAAAAAAAAAAGTGAAGATTAGATCTATCTATCTATGGAAACTTGCGTTGTGGCTGAGTTTCAACGACGAATTAACAGTTTTCAAAAAAAAAGGTTAGAATTGATTGCTTGATAGGGTTAATTATTTGATAATAAAGTAGGTAGACTAAACCAATTTTTAATTAAATTTTAATTCATTGTGTTGTGAGTGGATGTCAAAATAGCAAAGTTGTCCAATCGAAAAAGTGACTCCATCCAACTTTACTTTTTGAAATCTAGTCACTCAGCACAATGACCAATCAATTCTCACAAATTTAATTTAGAAAACGTCCCATTCGGAGTGGTAAAAATAAATACAGTATATTTCCTATTATATTAGTAGGTATATATTTCTCCTGTAAATTACACATAGGCAGGTAGGTACTTACTTTTCCGACACTGGTAATCACTAATATCGATTCACTTTTCTTTATGAAATTTCGGAAACAAATGATAAACGTTTATCCTTGACATTCGTATTTATATTGGTGAAGAATTAAACACGTTCATACAAGATTGAAAGTACATACACTACAAGTCGTATTAATTTGCACGTTTGAACACGCATTGCGGTCGGGACGGCGGCGGCCGGCGCGGCAGCAAGTCTCGACGCGTTGTACTGAATATGGAATATGCAAGTTTTTACAAGTAACAGTCGCTGAGCTTCTTAAAATATTAATCTGCCTATATTGATGGAGATAATTATCTTATTGCGAAGGTTTAATTTAGGTATCATATTGTTTGTGTTGTTGTATTACCATATGATGGACGGTGTGGCTCAATAAGTTATAAATGAAATTGAAAAAGGAAAGTGGCATAGGGCCGGATAGCTCAACTGATAGAGCACTCGGCGCGATACCGACATGGTCTGGGTTCGACTCCCAGTTCGGAACTATCCATTTTTTTCTCAATTTATTTATAAATTGTATTTTTGAGAATGTTTAATTTAGGTATATTATTTAAAATAACAAGCCAACATTTAAGTTTTTCTCTATCGAAACCAAATTAATTTTCATGCACCCTTGTTTACGATTGTAGGGGTCTACAATTTTTTGTCACGTCCAACGTAGACCCCCGTCGAGTCTCCGTGGACCCCTGGGGGTCCACCTCGACCACTTTGGGAATTACTGGCGTAGAACTAACGATAACGGAACCCTATTTTTTAAACGGAACCCTATGATAAAGGTAGCCTAAGTTACCCCATCAATCTTATGACATCGGCTGTCTGCCAGTGACAGTCCCGTGAAAATCGGTCCAGCAAATTCAGAGATTAGCCGGAATAAACAGACAGACAGAATTTTTAATTTTTTTTTTTATTATTGTAAGTACCGTACAATATGCTTTCATATGCATTTAGTGAAAAGCTGTTAATTTAAAATTACAAAACAGACTTATTATTAGTATAAATAGCTTACGTCACAATCATTAGTTGGGTGTTTCTATGCTATTTGGAAACGCGCCCATACAAGACTGTCCCAAGCAAGTTTTATTAAGGACAATATTATGTAGTGTGCTGTGTGTGTATCACCTCCCTGTATATTGTAATGTAAGTGTATTAAATAGTGAGTTAATAAACGTCACTCGCGAGCACAACATCTTTCATTGGACTCCCCAAGTCTGCACATTGCATGGCGATCCTGTGCAGATGGTACAGTAATAAAAAACATTGCGACTATATAACGTGATGTGAAGTGTGAACTTTAAATACTATGAAAAATGTGGACATTTTGGTATGAAAAATATGAACTGATTAAATATTATTTTACCGGCTGGTACTCGGTAGCTATTAAATAATGTAGGTTTAAATATGTTTTTATGTAAATAATGCAAATTAATTTTAAAAATAAATAAATACAAATCTATAACAAGTGCTTATATTTATCATAAAAATAAAAACTATTTGAATATGACTTTAAGTGAAAACAAATAAAATAACGTGTAGACAAAAATAAGAGAGCTGAGAAATGAAATCCAAGAAGTTGCAAGAAGAATATTATAAACATGGGCATGACGAAAAAGAATAAATAAATTAAAAAAGGTTGAACAGAGAAACGAAATAGTAGACACAAAAATTAGAGTACAAAACGAAATATTGGCCATCAGTTGAACACAATAAATTTGAAGATATTTGAGTGAAGACGATGAGCAGGCAGCCGGGATTTGTTGGAGTCTGATGAGTGGTGATGTTGAGCAGGCAGCCGGGAGAAGTTCCGAGTCGGAAGTGGATGCAGCTGGGAGAGCAGTGAGCAGAGCGAGCACGGAGATAAGAATAATTGGACGTCAGATTTTTTTTTCTAGGCTTATTAAGTAACATTTTCATAATTTTAGAATTTATAATTAATCAAACTATTTTACAAATTTACAATGAATCTATGTATGTATTTATAATCAGTAATGCTTATTATTAAAAAAAATTAAAGTGCTTTAACGTATTAAAAAATGGATGTTTTAATTTATAATAAAATATAGTTATATGGAATAATATACAAAAGGTTACAAAATTAATAAAAGTAGTAGAAGAAAAAGCATTTTAATGAACTATTGGGAATAAAATATATTTAAATTGTAATAAGTACGTACGTAAATGACGTTAATATTTTTAATTTGAATAAATTTATAATTTTAATGAAGAGTTATTACTTAAGTGTCAGATTGGTTGGTTTAGTAAAGTTAAAATAAAATCTTAAAAGCATATTGTGCAAGACAAATAAACATCAATATTACCTATATCGATGTTTATTTAATTGTGTGTGCGTTAAAAGTTATTGGAATCAAGTATTGTGATAAATATCATTTATTTAGAAAAAATTTAGATCTATAAAAAATTTATTGATTTACAATTGTTATGAACAGCCAACAAAAGTAACAACAATTATGTTTGATAGCCGCAAGCGCTCAGCAAGTTGGTTGGATCCTGGTTCAGCACCTAAACAATGCCCTAAACGAAAACTTACCCCTAGAAAAGTGATGGTCACTGTTTGGTGGTCTAGCGCCGGTGTGATTCATCACAGCTTCTTACCAAACGGGGTGAGCATTACTGCAGATGTGTACTGTGAAGAACTGAACACAATGATGGAGAAGCTGGCACATCTCCAACCAGCATTGGTAAATCGCTCGTCTCTGCTGCTGCTGCACGAACACGCGCGACCTCATACTGCACAGCAGACGGTCTCCAAGTTGCAAGAACTGGGGTTGGAAGCTCTCCGTCATCCGCCCTACTCACAAGACTTTGCGCCTACAGACTACTACTTTTTCCAGAATTTGGATAACTTCTTGGCGGTAAAAAAATTCAATACCCGAGAGGCAGTACAAAATGCCTTTGAAGAATTTGTTGCCTCCCGTCCAGCTGATTTCTTTAAGAAGGGCATCAATAAACTGCCACTGCGTTGGCAAAGATGCATTGATTGCATGGGTGATTACTTCGATTAATATAAATAAAAATACATGAAAAAAATTCATTTTAATTTTTTCATTTCATAGGTAAAGACCTAATATAAAAATTTATGTATAAAAAATATTTTAAAACCTTTTAATTTTAAAGTAGTAAAATTAATTAGCATGCATGTCACAAAGTCTTACAGAAAATAAGACTTAACATTGCAGTTTAGAAAAAAAAATCTTACATGTAACTTATTTCTCAAAAACGGATTTGAAAATAATAAAGTAATCTTCCCCGTTCTAGAGTACTCTCTGATCTGGATGTGGTAACTTCTTCAGTATTTAGACAAAACCGACATCAAATATGTCATCTTCATCCATGAAATGACAGGGGACTGTCGGCCAAGGTACTGTAATTTTTACAAATAAATTTAATAAAACAAATTCATCTAATCTAAACATTAACGAAACAAATGTGTCTACATACTTAATAATCAATTATTTTAAGCAAATATTTTAGCTTACAACCGAGAGACGTTGTTCACTAGCAGACTAGGTAGTGGCAGTAAAAAAATGAAGACTGGCCGCTTAACTTTGCACCCGAACGAACTTCACACTGATTGCGTTCCGTTTCACGATGTTAACGTTTAGTGCCTTTAAAAAAAATTTACTGAAACGCGGTTTTCAAATTTTATCATTATAATGTTTAAAAATTTGAGGACAGCGTTCACATATAGATTTATTGATTAAATTTTTATAGTAAATATATATTGTGATTCATAGAGAAGCTTGCTGTTTTTTAAGCGTTTTAATATTTTTTCTTCAGTCATCAACGACAAAAAAAAATCAACATTGATCACAAGAATTGTAATTTGGGCAAAGGGACATACCAGGGTACTGCGTTTTGAGGTGTTTGAGGTTGATTTTATCAAATATTACATTATTAAATTACTGAATAAGCTGTGGCGTGGCAAGAATTATTATTAATTATTAAAGGTACCTAATTCTTTGTCGTTATTCATACAAAAAACTGGGAAATATTAAAATTTATTATATAAAATTTGCTTAGGACAACGATTTTCCATTTAGTAGAGAAATGCCCAGTTACTTGTTACAAAAAATACAACTAGGCAGTAGGCAGTATTCGATAGTGCCTACCATCAACTATGTGCATATATTCCTAGCCAAATATGAGAAAAATTTAGTCTACTCGATCAACTCCATTTGTTTTATTCACAGACCGGCGCGGCGCGGCGCGGTGTGTGTGGCAAACGCCTGGCACCGGGCACGACGAACCGGAAAATTATACCTACACATCTTCCACACGGGATTTCCACATTTATCACATTTTCTTTCCGCTCATATCATTTAACAATCATGAATAAAAAGAATAACAAATAAAAGCGTTTGGTTAGATTTTCTTTGCCCTATTTTGTTTGTAAGATTCGAGTTTCAGTTACTTTGCTTACTTTGATTGTTCTATGTATTTACTTAAATTGAGGTGACTAAATTCAGAGACTTTTAGTTAGAAAATATCGGGTATCACTGAAAAGGAGTACTTAGAACTTATTATTATATTAGTAATTATTAGATCGTTCCAAATTAGCTGTATTAAAACTAAAACTAATTGCTTCTTGTTTTAAACGTAGACTTTCAGAAAGCAATTTAATCCAGCGTAACATAAATGTAATGTCTCCATAACGTCTCCTTAAAACATACAGGCAAATATTACGGAGCGTCTAACTCCAAAGTACGCACCGTTCCAAAGATATATTGTCTGAGATAGACGTGTCATTAATCTTTTTATTCAGTGCGATTACCCCGGAGCACCTTCGATAAATTGAAAGGGCACAATCGATCGTTTATAACCTGATAGAATTTAAATTGTTAGAGAGTATCTCGATGCGATATCTTAAGAATAACCAACAGCGCTTTTGTAAATTAATAGAGAAGATAGATATAAAATAAATAGCAAATGCCACACAGCATTATTAATTTAACAGATAAATAATTTTAAAAACTATTATAGTATAAGTAGAGCTGGCATGAGCAACACATTGCCATGTTTCGTTGTGTGCTGTCTGTGAATAGAGCAAAATACGTGTCGTAGCACTGAATTGTCATGATGTCCCTGTCACTCTCTTTCGCCTGGTCAACCTTTCTGTACATAAATGTAATGTCTCCATAACGTCTCCTTAGAACATACAGGCAAATATTTGTATTTATATACTTAAAATAAATTATAGCGGAGACAATAATTGTATTGTTACTAAATATGATAGAGCTTATAATTTAATTAACTCTCTGACAATACCAGATGCAGTGTTAATCCTAATAAAGTTTAAGATGAACTTGAAAAACATAATTAGAATCGCACTATTTCATCATTCACAGACTCATTTCCTGACAATTGATAATGTATAATTCTAATAAATAATAAGTGTATAATATAAAATACAAAATAAAATTTGCTTGCGGACTGAACCGTGAAGAAAAAAGTATTAGCCTTTTCGTTTTGTATTTGCTTTTCTGATGCGATTTCTATTTTATTAATTTATCATTAAAAGTTCTATGGCTTTAAAATGGCAGTGCGGTAGTATTTATAAATTTTCCGTTACCGTCAATGATATATCAAATCGACTAACATTAGGTGACGATTTCTATATATTTTACAATATTTTTACAAAATAACTTCTAAAACAGTTGATTCTGGCAAAACATTGACAGAGAACAGTCGTGAAATAATAATCTTAATCCAACTTTACAAAATCCAAAGGTGCTTAATTTCTAATTATATTATTAACACACTGATACATATATATTAAATTGCATAAGTACTGTGAAGGCACTAGGTTTAGTATCATGATCTGTACAATGTACATGTAGAATAAAATAAATACAGCCTTTAGTCAAGATGTATTCGATAATTTCGACGGCGAAGTTAGAAAACAAAATGTATGGGATTTGACATAAGGCATCGCAAGCGACATGTTACTTAGCGATGACTTATGTCAAATCCCATAAATTTTGTTTAGAACTTCGCCGTCGAAATTATCGAATGAATCATGACTAAAGGCCCTGAGTATTTAAAGGAGATCCTTTCAAACGAATACTAGATAGCCTATTATCGCTCGATGCTCATTACCTGTCCAATCACGCCCGAGTCCCGGTACAATTCGCCGAGTGATTGCATTACTAACAGCTAATATAGCGCGTTAATTACTAACGAGCCGGATCAACGGGGATTTGCGTTGGTCTGACCCCTGATAAATCATTTAACACTTTTTACAACTACATAGAATAAACATAAGGCTCCACTCTGATGTGTACTCAAATTAGTTGAATGGGATCGAACAAAAAAAAGGTTTTAAAATTATTTCGGAGATATATTTCGGGACAGGCCAGACTGTTGCCCTTAGCAATGCCTACATGAATTTTGCACGCCTGCTACTAAAGTAAATCTTAAAATTCGGTATGAAAAAGTTAAATTAGGTACCTACTTAGGGGTTACTATTTACTGCCAATTTCGGTTGAGAAATAACAGTTTACAGGGGTTTAGTAAAGTTATTTTTCAATGCCTATTTCATAAGTTTTGTAAGCCATAAAAATCTTATGCCCAGAGGTATAACATTTTCAGTGTTGTAACCCACGCGGTCCAACCCCTCTTGTCCACAGTCCACGCCTATACAGTACTCGTAGCTAAGTGTGTCCTAAAACATAAAATAGTCCCTCGACAACACCTCGATGCAATTTCACACCCCTCTTGACTCTATCAAAATTCACAGCGTGTTTTCTTTATTGAAAGCGACGGACGCGGACCTACGTATCCGTTTTCAGGAGGAAAACGGCGGAGAAATTAATGGTGGGTACGAAAATTAAACCGCAGTGATGGAAAAATGAATAGACGGTAATAAAGTATCATAAACTTTAATGATAGCGGTTTCACTCTGAATTCTGAAAGATCATAATGTTTCTCTGTGTCGCTTTTTATATTTTGCGGATTTTATTGATTCAGAAAAAAATTATGTGTTTTAGCTGCGTAACTTTAAAACAAATCGTATTTTAAAAGCTTTTATTTTTGTCGTTACGTCGGTGAGCATCGATGAAGTCAGTAAGCAAAACAGACAAGGCAAAAACCGAGGCTACAAGACGGGTTAAACCACCAAAATCCATAATATTATAAAGTAAGATCCTCGAAAAACTGATACCTAACACAAAACAATCAGCACGGAAAATATCGGGACATCAAAATTTCACAAAACACTCGCTCTAATAACCGAGGCGTGTTATCGGGACTCGGTTCTGCGGGCAACAATGCCCGTCTATGCCATTGTATGTTAGGATCCGGGACGTCTTGTCGCCCAGAAAACCTTTATTGGCGACAGCCATGAACGCGAAATTTTTATTTATTGTGCAAACATTGAGAACATATATAGGAAACATTGTGGAATAGGGACTATGTTTTAAACAGTTTCTTAAAAGAAGTTAATTTCCAACAAAAATACTATATACATAATACCGTATCTGCATACCATCATGGACTATGTAATTCTATAACTCTATTTAAACTCTAGAGAGCGTTCGTACGTAGAGTAGTCTATGATGTTCCTGGAAATCTATAAAACAGGGAAAACAAAGCTGGATTTCATCTTTCGATTGAAAAATGACAGATGTCAATTTTCCGTGATGGAAAAACACATTACAAAACAGATTCTTTTTTTACGACTGAATTTTGGTCTAAAACGAAAAAGAAATTGATGAAATCCTCCTTTTGTCAAGGGATTATAATATTCTTACAAAGAGACTGCAAGTTTAACCGGACTAACAATTAATAAGGTAGGTAAGTACCAAGTACTATTGAAGTTAGAATTGCAAGTGAAACTATAATGTATTTAAAGTTCTTTAGCACCATCTAAGAGAGAGATGTAGAGACAGTAAAACCTGATTGGAAATAAATTAGTTCTAAACATAATATTTTGCATTGTTATTTTAAAATATAATTTAATTGACTTTTTCTGTCGAAGTCATTAGCATGAGATAATGTTTAAAAAATTTAAAAAAATCGTGTCCATAGTTTACGAGATATTAAGTGGCAATTAAGTGGTACTCGCTTTATTTATGGAATAGATATGGAAACGAGCAAACAGATTGCGCGATGATAAGCAATTACTACCTCACACGGACATTCACATATCGCACACAAGAGGAGTTTTATAAGTGCGTTCACGTTCCTTAAAACTCCATACCCTCTCGTGGTCTTCAGGTGAGCGACAGAAGCCTAGAAGGTAAGCTTTTCTAATTTGAAAAACGTTCATACAATCTTTACAAATAATATAATTAAGTAGGTACCTAGGTACTGCAACTGTCCACTAAGTAGGTAAACATTGGCGCTTAAACTACTGATCCGATTTTAATGAATGAGGTGTCAATAGATTCGTAAAATTAGCTCGGGTGACGCTTACCTAGTCGCGTTTTTTTTTAATAAAAATTATAGTTATAAAATATAATTTAACCGCGATTTCTTATCCCCGGAGCCATACACTATATAACTATCGGCTCGGTCGAATGTATAGGTGGGTTTCGCTTTTGGAAAAGCGGGGGAGTGGTGGTGGAACTCGACAAAGCACTCTCATGCGTTCCTGTTACTAAAGTTTATAATTAGAATATTCTAGCTGCTGTTTAAATTCAAATGTTCCTTATCGTCATTCGCAACAATATTTAGTAGATATATTTTGTTCTACGAATATTTTTAATAAGAATATTTTGCTTGTTAAGTAGTTTTATTTTTCAAATTATAGCAAACGAAATTAATTTCGTGAGAATTCGAATATATTAATCGAGAGAACTTCATCTTCTGTGAAAAATTATTTTGTAATTTCATGACAAATGCAATGCATTATAATTTCGTTTAATTCTGGACCCCGAAAAGTGACAGACTAAGTTATGTGACAACAATTTTCTATTTCGTTAAATTTTTTAAATGTTTTTTTATATAAGAATCTTCTGGGCCTTTCATATGTTCCGACCTCCATTGTGATAAACATTAATTAAGTCCAAACAGAGTGGACAGTGTTTGCCAATTTAACACGCTAGTGAACAACGAATTGCAATGTTTTGCATTGGGCTATCAGGGGTTGTCTGTATGCGGGGAACCCCCGAGTACACGGAATATTAATCGTCAGACGTTTGAGGGTCATCCGAATTGCATGTCACAATCCGGTTCCAGATTAGGTAGTGGTCACCCCTAGTTATTTCAAAGTGCACTGTAAATATTAGGTAGGTGTAACATTCCGAATTTCGAAGGTTGTTTTGACTTCAAGTAGTGTTTTCTACTTAACGCTACCATGCGTTTTGAAAAGTAGAATTTTATATTAATCTTAATTTTATAATATTAAGAAAAAAGGGTACACTGGCAAATTAGTATTCCATATTCAGCATATTGTACCAATCTCACCTAGCAAGCAACTAGGCAACCTATGGCAAGCAGCGCATAATCCTATTGTGGTGTTTCCGAGAAACTGCGATAGCTCTTGAAGGAGCTCTATGCCTATTAAAGGTCTATCAGATAGTTATCTATCTATCAGATAGATATCAGATACCTAATCTATGAATTCTCTACCTACCAAATTAATATAAAATTGAACGCCCGGCTATATTAAATTTTTAACGGGAATAAAAACTGAGATACCTATATGACCAATTTTCGGTTACAAACTCAGCATATATACCTGAAACGTGTCCGAAATTACACGGTCCAGGCCGTCTGAAGTGGTATGCTACAACGTATGACAAATTGCGTTGCAGGCTCTACTCGTCAGAGTATTGTGATCATACCATATCGGCGCCGCGTTACGATTCAATATCGGGATTCCACTTGCCGTTACACACAAAACGTGTCACATTTCATTACCCAAGCGATCTCCATTGATATTTTGCGGTTGGCTTTCATTGGAACGCACCACAATTCCAAACTCAACCGATTAAAATGCATCGACCAAATTGTGTTAATTATTTTGTTAGTAACCGTCGCACTAGGTATAATATTATGTTTTCATTAAAATTACAGAAAATAATTTTGATGTTTGATGTTGGCTATGAGTTATGTGCAACAAGAGACCTGAATTTAATTGGGATAAAAATTACTGGAACATTTAACTACTTTAATAATCATAATTCTTAGGCGTCCCCCACATTAGGCGTGCGCGTTACTCGAGCAGACGTGTCAGCGATGCGGACGCTGTGTGCTCGTCGCGTGTTGCCGCCGTGTGACTGACGACCGATACAGTGGCGAAGACCGAAGGGTAAAGAACGCGACGCGAGCGCTGCGTGCGCTCTCCACACACGCCACAGTGCAGCAAACGCGACGCTCACGCAGCTCTCACGCAGCTCGCTCGCGGCGCGCGCGCTACTCACACGCGCGAGGAACACGCACGCCTAATGTGGGGTCAGCCAAAAGGCACCCACAGACGAGAGGCCGATCGTTCCAGTGAGAACTGACGTCAGTTCGGCCTGAACGCATTCGAGCACATACACGGAAAAAAATCGCATCCGACCCAACTGACGTCATTTCGAACTGAACGGATTAGAGCACACACACGGAAAAATCGCATCAGTTCGTTCTGGTTTGCCACGAGCTACGATCGTGTTTATTAATTGTAAACTCACTACGCTTGTACACGATACGTCCGCACGGCCACGGCTCTGGCGAGAACTAAGGTGATTTGTCACACATGGTCCGTTCAGTCCATCGTTCAGTCCAGAATTAATGTTGCCAACTTAGTTATTTTACAAAGTTTTACTACAAAATTAAGTTTTTTATTCCCTCGTTAGTAGGAATTTAGTTGTTAGTAGTATTTTAGTAGGAAAGAGCCAGACAGTAATCATATCCAAAATGGCCTAAGTTAGGCACAAAAAAGTTGACACATGGCTCCGCCCGCGGGAAACAGCTAGTTTAATAACAATTGTGTCTATAGCTTACGAGATATAATAAGTGCTAACCGCTTTATTTATGGAATAGACAAACAGATTTCATGATGACATAGTGAAGAATTTTTATTGAGGAAATTATATGGATTGTAGTCCAGAATAGTTTACTCATTAAACCTACCTAATGTGAGTACCTATATGTACCTACCTATCTATTTGGTTTGGTAAAAGTAATTACATTACTAAACTGGCACCTAAACAAAACTCTCTATTTCATTCATGTTTAAGATTTCAGATTCGATGACCAGCAAAATTGCTACAGCGAATATTCTAAAGGTTTCATCGCTATCACTGTTTAGGGGACAGTTTGAATTTTGATGGTGTGATTGGGCAGTTTCAGCAAACACAACATTTTAGGTACATTTTTAGTAGGGTCCAAAAAGGTTTTAGTAGGGTCCAAAAAGGACGGGAAATAGATACCCAATATGACATTATAGAAAATTTGCTACTGGATCTATCTATAATATTTTTAAGGCTAATAACCTTACTGATTTAAACAATGCAAAGTAGCGAATAAATGAACCAATACTGTGACTCCTAGGAGAAATGACAAACTGCATTTGGAAGTCAAATTATTGTATTATGGCTTCAAAACCGCAAGTAAAAAATATGTGGAAAAATTGTAAGCATATTTCGCAAGACGTCCATTGATTTACTTCGCGAGTTAACCATAAAAGTGTACCAGCCATATTTCTGCATAAACCGAAGAAACAAGTAATGCCAAAAGTAAGCTCAAAAAATGTCGAAGCCGTAGCCCGTAAGGCATATTTTATTACGGGACAACGTCGTAATTCAAATTGAATCATCAGGGTAGGTATTGCTTTAATTTAACGAAAATATACCGGGCGGCGTTGGGGCTTTGTGGCGGGAATATTTTTGAAATTGGAATACGAGGGGAGGGGAGAATTATCCTATCACACGCCACATGATCCGTTACGGGTCTGTCACAACACAAATTGGCTTCAACATTTTCGATACGATTAGATTTACATTACACCACATCATAAATGGCCACATAATATGTGAATCGTACTATGTACTAATGAAGTTGACCTTTCAGTTTCAATTATTGATCAACTGCAATACATAGTTTTTAATATTTTTAATACATAATACATACATAATTATTATAATTTGGCAATTAAACAACTCTTCTTATGTGTGCCATTTTACGCATTTCTTTTGAAAACAGTCAAAATTGATGAATTACTCGTATGAGTCGCATGATTCTATTTATGATGTTTCATATGACATGTAGTCATTTTATGATAGGTATCTGATATTTAACAAATTATGAAACACGAAACACTCGAAGTGACCTTTTTAGATATGCAGATGAAGCGTTCAGCTTTGTATCTAGCGATTACATGAATTATTGTTTAGTTTCGTCATTCGATTAATTTAAGCTTATTTCCGCGTCTCTATTACTGGAACTAGACATTTTTTTCACTTCCAAACAATGAATATATTCCAAATAATAATTATTAGCTTTTTGTTGTTTTTGGGTCACAAACGTTGCGTCTGTTCCGGCCCTAAGAACACGCAATTTATTGAGCCGATTCGCGCAATGCACCTGCTACTGGAGAATGATTATGGGATACAATGGATCCGTGATTGAATTTACATTTAATTTACTCATTTGACTTAATTGTATAGGGAGGAATTTAAACCCGTTTTTTATGACAGTTCTCTGAATACTTCAATGCCGGAGCCATAGTAACGGAACGAAACGGGATAATTATTGCGATGAAAAACCGTTTGTATGAAATTATTACGATACCTACCCAAGCCTCGGCTATTGTTTTACGTCCAGTGTCCACCGTGATAGCTAATTTATTTTTATTCGTAATAATATATTGATTTGTAAATTATTTTCTCTAAATGGCATGGCTATTTGGCTTTCACATAATAATAATCTGTTTCTTTGGCATGAAAATATATAAGGTCTGGTAAAATCAATTACGGATATTGTAGGCATTTGACTACTGCTTATTTAGAGACGTTGTGCAGAAAAATAGTTGTCATACTCCAAAAAAAAAATTCCTTTATATGGGCGAGTTTGCATTGAGCGGAGAGTCACCCATACATGAGATGATTTTTTTCTTTGAGTATGACATTTTTTTTGCCTAAACGTCTTTATAATAAGCAGTAGATCATATACCCAAAATATCTGTAATTGCTTTTTACCAAACCTTATATACGCTTCATATTGTATGTGTTGAGACATTTTGGTCATGTATAATAAATATCATCAACATCTCAATTTCTTTTAATCCCATCAAATTTTATTACATGCGGTCAGCGGAGCAGTAGATACTATTAATAATTATTCTATGGTAGTAGGTAGGTAATAAATGTATGGTAGAAACTAGTTAAGTAGATAAGTAATATAAAACGTAACGAACCGCGTAATGCATTATTTTCTTAAATCCACAAAATGTATAATACGTTCGTACAAAGAGGACAAGAGACTGGATAATACTATGAGTTATAACAAAGACACCTCGTTAAATTATAATAGGATTGAGAAAAGTTCTAACAAAACCTCGAATAGAATGAAAGTATTTTATGAGAGGGATCCGCATATAGGCCTCTTTCGTTTTTTTGTATAAAAGCTGACATGATCGAGTGTTCTTAGCTATTATTCACTATCATCAGCTCGCTCACTGGCTGACAATACGGGGGTAATCTAGATGATGAAAGGTTGTAAGCATGTTCCACTGGTCTGACGGTTCAATATATTGTATAGTGGCACTTTAACAATATCGCCTACACCTGGTAACGTTAAGCTGAATATTCTGCAGCATGCATCACCTGGAATCTGTAGGATACCCAACTCCTCACAAACTTACAGCTGAGGTATCGTATTTTGGCTCATTTTAGTGATCTCAATGAATAGGACATAGATAAATAGTGATCATTTGCACCTGATGATGCAGCACTACTTGGAATCTGCAGAAATCCCAACTCTTCACTAACGTATAGCAGACGTATCGTGTTTGGGCTCATTGAAAAAATTGCATTAATTACCGCGATTAATTTAAAAAGCGTGATATAAAAACAAAATTTAAAATTTTAAGTAGTACCGATACAAAAAAAACTATAAAAAGTACATGAATAAATAAATTTATATTTAATTGAAAGGCTTATTCAATATTTTTAAAGGATTTTTTTTATATTATGTGTATCGCCGAGTCGCCGAGGGATCGCGGTGTGACCTCGTCAATTCGTCAAATTTCAAGATTTTTATGTCCATAAAGAACAACATTAATAGACAAAACACAATTAGTAAAACCGCGGTGTGACCTCGTCAATTCGTCAAATTTTCAAGATTTTTATGTCCATAAAGAACAACATTAATAAACATAACACAATTAGTAAACATTGTTAGCTGTACTGCCTACGGAAGGATCCCTAAGCGAATATAATATTCAGAGGGAATTATCCAAACGGAATAAGTAACGAGTCTTTCTACGTTGCAATATTTTCAATTTAATTTAATACTCTCTCCTCTCTGACTTGTTTATCACTGCTAAAAAACTAATTTGATTAAACGTAAATATTATTGAAGGAATAAATATAATGTATTTGTTTTTGTTCAGTATTTACTAGTAGTGCTACTTTTTGTTGCGTTTAGTACCTACATATTACCTACCTACATAACAGCCTCCGTGGTCTAGTGGTTAGAGCTTGGCTCTCGACTCGGAGGTCGTGGGTTCGATTCCCGCATTGGAACAAAAAAAAAATGTTGTTTCCATGTTTGGTTAGGACAATTCAGGCTGATCACCTGATTGTCTGACAAGAAAGATGATCCATGCGTCGGATGGGCATGTAAAAAGTCGGACCCGCGCCTAATCTCTCGCCAGTCCACTGGGTTACGAGAGTAAAGGAGGAGAGAGTGCTCTTGTGTACTGCGCACACACTTACTATAACATAACTCCTGCGTAGCTGGCCTGGTTTCAATGAAACAGGCCACCGTCACTGGGGGAGCTATTATTACCTACATATTAAGCCTCAGAGGAATGGAAATAGGCAATCTCGGTGTACAATTTAAGATTTCTCTAGATTAATTAATTATCTTTCAAGGCTCATTTTTCGTTGATCCTGTTCGTTGAGCCTTTCAAGGCTCGTCTTTAACTACTAACAACCAACAAGTCTGTACGAGAGCGAAAACTTAATATAAGTTTTGAAGGAGTTGTTATGAACTCATTACATTGACAGGTAAGTTTTCATAGTTATCTGTTAATGTCTGCAAAACTTATAAAAGTTTTCAAATTAGGTAAAAATATAGCAAAACCCCTAATGTAATGCACTAGATGTTACCGGCGACTTCGGACGAGCATTAGGTAAGCTGAGAAAAAAGTAGCCTATGTGTTAAGCCAGAGCCTAAACTACTAACATACCAATTTCATCAAAATCCGTTAAGTAGTTATTACAGAATAACAAACATCACCACATCCACACCTCTATACATCCATACATACAAACTTTCGCGTTTAAAATACTAGCAAGGAAGTAGTACGGATAAGGCATATATGTAGTCCTGTCTTTAAAGGGCAATTTTGAAGCTTACCTTCTTAAAAAATCAAAGCCTTCTTGACTGAGACTTCATATATCTGATCTGATTATATATTAGGTCTTTACCTATGAAATTGCCGTTTTGTATGAACAAATTTAAACGAATTTTTTTCATGTATTTTTTATTTGTATTAATCGAAGTAATCACCCATGCAATCAATGCATATTTGCCAACGCAGTGGCAGTTTAATGAAGCCCTTCTTAAAGAAATCAGCTGGACGGGAGGCACCAAATTCTTCAAAGGCATTTTGTACTGCCTCTCGGGTATTGAATTTTTTTCCCGCCAAGAAGTTATCCAAATTCTGGAAAAAGTAGTAGTCTGTAGGCGCAAGGTCTGGTGAGTAGGGCGGATGATGGAGAGCTACCAACCCCAGTTCTTGCAACTTGCGAGACCGTCTGCTGTGCAGTATGAGGTCGCGCGTTGTCATGCAGGAGCAGCGGAGACGAGCGATAGACCAATGCTGGTTGGAGATGTGCCAGCTTCTCCATCATTGTGTTCAGTTCTTCACAGTACACATAATGCATGTGTACATGTAATGCATGAGCATTACATGTACACATAGTACATGTAATGCTCACCCCGTTTGGTAAGAAGCTGTGATGAATCACACCGGCGCTAGACCACCAAACAGTGAACATCACTTTTCTAGGGGTAAGTTTTCGTTTAGGGCATTGTTTAGGTGCTGAAACAGGATCCAACCAACATGTTGAGCACTTACGGTTATCAAAGAGAATCCATTTTTCATCGCAGGTAACAATGCGGTTTAAAAAATCCTTAATTTGTGTGTCTGTTGAGCAGTGCAAGGCACGTCTCGGCGCGTACTTCGCGCTGGCGATCATTGAGTTTGTTGGGCACCCACTTGTCAAGCATTTTTACCTTGCCAATTTGACGCAAATGGACCAATATTGTTTATGGACCAATATTGTTTAGACGCTAACGTCAAAAGCTGCTGCTAATTCAGCCGTAGATTGTGTATCATCAGCTTCCACACTCGCCTTTAATTCGTCATTGTCGACCAAAATCTTCGGACGACCGCGAGGTTCATTTTTCAGGTCGAAATTTCCAGAGCGGAAGCGAGCAAACCAATAACAGGTGGTGCGTTGGTTTGTAGTGTTAGCTCCGTAAACGTCGTTGATGTTGCGTGCCGCTTGTGCCGCGTTTCTGCCGCGACGGTACTCATATTCCATAATTACTCGAATTTTTAACGTATCCATGATGACGAAAAAGATTGAAATGCGATGAAAATGTAACACTAATCAATAAACAAATGACTACTTTTGGAAAAAGAATTCCATGTTTTTAAAATAAAATTAATTTAAAATTAGAATTCTTAGCCAAACAAAAATTATTTTGATTTGAAATGGCCAGTACTGCAGAACGGCAATTTCATAGGTCATAAGACCTATTACTTCCGTCCCTAAAATTATCATTGTGATCACGTAATAAATCATTAAATTTCATTCCATAAACAGAAATAGGTTTACTGAATTGTAAATAATGTTCAAGTATTTTTCACTGTCACTAGGACATTAGCCAGTTAAGAAACCATTAGCTGGTCCGCTCCAGAATTTCCGCACCGACATTATGTTAAGTGTTCTCGTAGGGATGAGACTACACCGGTAAACAAAGTAAGTTTGGTTTTAAAGTTTGCTGATAGGTACTATAGGTACATAACAGAGCTCTATATCCTTATAGAGATCAATCATAATAATTTAAACTTTATCAGAAAAGTCCAGAGAAGTACTCCAACATTTACAAAAATTAGGAGGTAAACAGGTAATATTATCAAAGTTCAATTTAACAACGCTCTACGTACTAGTTTATTTCGATATCAAACTCCCCTATCACTACAGTCCACATCACACGAGGCACTTCACTAGCGTGTAGTACCTATTCATGTCAGTTTTCGTTTCCATGCCGGGATTACAGCTCATAGTGGTCCGAACTATCGACAGATTGAAGATGAGAAATTGATTTACTACTAATTTACCTGTAATCTACTGCAAAATTGATGTAATTCGCGTGAACGCTCCACGTTTACAGGAAGCAATTTATTTACACTATAGAAATGTACAACAATAGAACATAGTTAAACTCGCGTATTTTAGATTGACGTTGATTAAAATTCTGGTCATCAAATATCAATTCATTATATAACAAGTTTGAAGTTACATTTTCTATAGGTATTAGGTAGATACCATAGACCAGGGGTCTCCAAAATACGGCCCGAGGGCCACATGCGGCCCGCGGACAGATTTTGTCCGGCCCGCGGAGAGCTAGCATACTTGGAAACTCCTTTTAGAGAACATAATATTTTTTATAGCAAATTAAATTTAGTTTACTGAAGCATTCTAATTTTATGTTGAATAATTATTAATATGACATCTACATTGATATGGTCATGGGCTAACTACTCATAACATTGTTGTAGGCTTATTGTTATTGTTTTTGTGATAAGTTGGATAAAGAAACACAGAATTGTAATGAGTAAAGACATGTATAATATGCAGAAAATTTAACTTCAGTATATAATAACTAACAAATTATTGAAATGAATCCAACTAACATTTTATACATTTTAAATAAAAACATAACTTATAACAAGCATAATGACATATGAAATACTAATGAGATTTATGTAATTGAGATTTTCCACTGACAATAGTTTGTAGTTGTGGACTAATTTTACTTGTACCAATTATTAAAAGGGATTTAAGATGCTCATCAGTTAATTTAGATCTGTAAACATTTTTTGTGCACTTCATTTTGGAGAAGGTCTTCTCACACAAATAAGTACTCGTAGTACCAAAAACAGAAAACAGCCCACGAGCAAATTTATGCAAATTATCAAATTGTGTCAGTGGAAGACCCTTATAAAATTCCAACAAAGATGAGTTTTGATATTTGTTCTTAATTATATCACTGCACTGTAGATCAATCATTTCCATTTGAAGTTCCGGGGCTAGGGTTTCAATGTCAGTATCAAAAGGATTCTGAAAAATCTTAATTTGATTTGCAATGGCATCAAAGTCCGAGAAACGAGTATCAAAATTTATTTTTAAAGCACTCAAAGTTACGATAGCAAAATCGATAGGAAACTCAGTCTCAGTGGTGTGGCTGAATATTTCACATGTTTTAAAATGTGAAAAACATTTACTTCGTAGTTGCGATTGAAACAGTATCAATTTCTTCCGGAATGATTTGATATTAGTGTATAAATCAGGAAGATGCTGATTTTCTCCTTGCAATCTAAAATTCAGTTCGTTCACATGTTTTGTCAAATCAACATAGAATGCTAACTTCCACAGCCATGCGTTGTTTTGTAATTCAGTAAGAGAGCGATGCTTTTCATTCAAAAAAAAATTCGATCACTGCTTGAAGTTAAAAAAAGCGCTGAAGGACTTTCCCACAACTAAGCCCAACGTACGGCAGTATGATAAGGTAAGTCATTTTCTCCAATCTCTTCAATAAATTGTCGGAATTGTCGGTGATTCAGCCCAAAAGATCTGATAAAATTAACAGTTGATATGACTGGTTTCAGAACTTCAGACATATCCAAACATTTTCCGCACAAAGACTGTTGATGAATGATACAATGTAAGACTAATGGTTTTGAACCACAGTCATTTCCTACAGCCTTTGACACAAGAGCGACCACTCCTTTATCTTTCCCACTTATGTTTTTGCCTCCATCAGTTGTAATACATTTCAAGTTATTCCATCGAAGGTTGTTTTGATTAATGGTCATTTTAACTCCTTTAAAAATATATGTACCAGTAGTTGTGTCATGAATACTATACATATCAAGAAGTTCTTCATGCACTTCACAGCTTTTATCTAAAGCTTCTGCATTCACTATAAATTTTTCGCTTCTTTTCCATACTACTAAATCACACACAAAAGCAACAATTCAAATCAAAATACTGTTACAAAGATGTCTTAAACTTAAACACGCACAAACACATTTTAAGGAAGTACGCACTTTTTTATTTCACAACAGTGTCATAGGAACTGACTTGTGGTTGCGCCACTAGCCTTCTTATATATTCCAATTACTGCCATCTAGAAGTGAGTGGAAGACACCAGAACTTTCTCGAACCAACGAGATTATTATGTACGTGCTATTAGCGCCATCTGTTAGCGATAGAAGGTACTACCTATTTCCGCTTGTGTCCACCAGATGTCATGTCACGTTACTCCTCATGGCTCGTACTCTACGACTAATCTAGAAATTACAGATAATGACAGGAAAATTAATAATATGCAGTGTTGCCGTTTTGCGGACTTTAGTCCGAATTGCAGCCTTTTTTAAACGTTGCGTAGTTTTTCGGACTTTTTTTTTCATCTGTGGACTATTTCACTTTTTACCACCGGCAACAATGATAATATGGTTTCGGCCCTCGGAACTTACTGGAGTAATCAGTATGGCCCTAAGGCTGGAAAGTTTGGAGACCCCTGCCATAGACGTATATATTATAGACGAGGCATGTTGAGGCAAAAACAGTCGCCACTTAAATTTTTGTAACTACAAACAAAAAAACAACTGTTTAGGGCCATTTTGACTTTTGAGGTATGATCAAATCAAGATGGCTGACATTTGAGGTATGGTGTGAACAATATGGCGTAACTTTTTCTGGTACGAAGATTTTTTATGTCAAATGTAGGTACGTCATAGCCTATCTTTAGTTTTGAGAGCTTTGGTAGATACTGTAAGAGTGTAAACTAAAATGTTATTAATTTAGGTCTCTAGTAGATAAAACATGAAAAATATATGACGAATCAAATAAAAATGGCGATGACATTTTAGACTTTTCGTGAAAAATAGGTGGTAAAATGGTGGCCGATAAAAAGGTGTAGTTGTAGGTATAGTCTCGTATAGGATATCGATAGGCAATTAAGGATTCTTCCGACTACAAGAGTCTGACAAGATTTCAATCTTCATATTAAATTGGAACTATTATTTACATATTTCCATTAGTAGATCTAAGCACAATGAAGGTAATCCTCATAACGGGTTCAAGTTAAGTTGTAACTGTCTGGAGCACAGACCACAAGTTGTTATCAAAGGGGCATTATTTTAGTATCGGTTAAAAGGCACTCGCCTTTGTGAGAGACCGGAGTTGAAATCCTCTAACTTGTAATAGGATTATTATGGAACGTTCTAAGCAGATTCCAAGTGGGGCGGACACTGCCTCTGTGTAATTCGAGACTCGAGAGTATTGATGCTGGACCCTGTTAATTATTTTGATTGTACCATAAACTTATTTTTAACCCCCGACGAAAACAGAGGGTTGTTATAAGTTCGACGTGTCTGTCAGTGTGGCATCGTAGCTCCCAAACGGATGAACCCATTTTGATTTGATCTTTGAAGTTTTTTGACGTGATAACGTCTTATAATTCGATGGAGCCGGCTGCACGCACGAAAAAACATGACTCATGCGTAACCGGCGTTACCGGCGTTACCTCGCTAAACATGACTCATTTCTTATGACGTTGTCACGTTCAACTATCGTCAGCAAACCGACTTTACAGACAACCGATCATGAGGGTTTTTAGACATAATTAATTATCATCAGCTCGCTCACCGCTTTACAATGACGGCGGTTAGTTTTATTTTTGTTTTATTATTATTCGTATTATTATTCAGTGAGTCATTTTAATTTATTTTCTGCCTTTGTTTTTCCTAAATATCAACAATATGCTCTTTATTTAATCTGTAAAATTGAAATAAAAACAGTAACGGGTAGGTAGGTTAGTTAGGTACTGTAGAACAAAATTGACGAATTTATTCTCCGATAAGCTTGGATTTTTTACTTTATCTCAAAAACATATTGAGTGTAATCGGTGGGTTTTTGTATATTGAAAAACGAGTCACATTTTTACGTATTCCCTATTCGAAAGCCCTTTGAAAAATCCTATAGCTAGTGACGCGTTTTTTTTTTCTTATATTCACGAGAAATGTATTTATTTAAAAGCAGAAAATACCAGGAAAAATCAGGGCTCATACATTCTCAGACCGCAACTCGTAAGACAGGCGTTAGCCGCGTATACAAATACAGGCAATATGTCAGAGCCGTGAGCTTTGAAGGTAATTGTCACGGCCGGGATAATTAATCACGAAAGGGGGTTTGACGGATGATTAATTTTGAAGCGGATTCCCGGGGCAGGTGCGAGGTAGGCAATAAACAAACGAAAGTAAAACGTTCCAGTCATAAGAACAGCGACACAGGGCGGGGAAGAACCGCGAACTGACGAATTTGTACATGTATTAGCTGAAATTAACACCTAATCTGAAACTTAAATAAGAGAGCTTGCTAAGAAATTTTTTATTTGATTTAAGAGAAGGACGTGGCTTATATTACAAGAATATCATTCGAAAATTAAATACAACAATCAACAACATAATAATATATTATTTTGATGAAGTACGTCACTAATTTGGTGAATAATACACAAATTTCGTAATAAAATTTCGAAGAGCGTTGTGAATATTTAGATACTTTATTAATGACCAAATTATTTCTGCTCAAAGTGGTAATCCCTATTGTACCTATTATCAAAAAACCGTTTAGTGAAGCTCCAAGATTATCAAAATACTTGCTCTCAAACATCTTCTTATCTACATTAATTGTTTCCTTCGTCGTTTGCCTGTATCAAAGGATTACCTACTTATGGATTATGAATTTGTATTAGGCGAAAGAGAAATCCCTAAATTCCTTAATACCCATTAATCTTTACAGAGAGATGCCCACATTAGTGGTAGGTGCTGGGTAGATCCTTATCCTTATGTAGTGTGTCACCTTCGTTAGGAAGATTTTTTTAGTTTCCATAATTAAATTGTATTTACTGAATCTCTAAATAAAAGTTCATCAGACAAACAGCAGTTACTTAGTTTATTTTGCAAGTTCCGTTCGTAATTGATACTCAGAAAGCAGTGAAATTGGCATATATGTGCAGTGAAATAGGTCACATAGACGACGGACGCCTGCTCGCAATACCTACTCATTAGCTTAAAGTTCCGTACCTTTTCTGTATGCTTTTCGCATTTAATAGAGGCTTGAAAGGGAGCCTAATTAGGGATGATTATGCAATAAAACTCTGGAATAGACTAGCTGAAAATAAGAATAACCGTAGCCCCAACCTTTTTAACCTAGTTAAGTACCTATTTATGTTATTCTTCAAAAATTGGATTTCATTTGAGTCTAAATTTTTTGTGATTGTGTCTTAGATGTTTTATACAATAATGTAGAATACCAAATTGAATGAGTTAACGATACTTATTTCATCTACGTAATTATTGACGTGATAATCGCTGAAGATCGTCTTATAGATGAACGCCGACTGTACGCACGAAAAATTGTCACGTTCCGCCTGAGCCGAGCGTGCAAGCGAGAGCGTGGACCAAGCGATAGAGAGGCACGATCGGCCTAAGCGTTCGGCTTGCTATCACGTATCACGTTATCACGTAAAATTATCGCCCGTAAACCGGACATTTTTTTTAATCTTGCTCTTTTTTCATACAAACATACATTTTCTTTGATAACAGTCCGTATGTAGTCGTAGTATTTGGCAATAATTCACGAGCACCTAATCATCGGAGCGGATCCGATAGATTCCGATTTGTCTAAACGAATTCGCCCTACATAATAGATATTTCTGATAACTGCCTTTCAATTTTTCCCCCACCGCCTATTGAATACCAAACATCGGAAAAGTAAAAAATATATTTTGTACATTGTCCACTCATTATACTGAATCTTTTTTTTGGGACGATATCTCACTGAATGATAATTGATTTCATGCTTTGGATAATTTTAAATTGGAAATGTTATCAGTAGAAAATTGCGGTCTATTTTTAGAAAATGTGATATTTCGGTTAGTAGGTACTTACTTTTCTCTCAATACCGCTACAGCTGGGAATTTTGACTCTTTTTAGGGTTCCGTAATAATCAAGGAACCCTTAAAGTTTAGCTCTGTCCGTCCGTCTTGTTGTCTATCTGTCTGTCCGCGCTTCTAGCTTCTGTAATTATGAATATAAATTGATGAAATTTGGTCAAGTAAAAAATTGTGTGCATCATATAATAATAATAATTTTACATTTTAGGGGTGGCTATACATTTGAAGTGGAGATTAAAATTATTTTTTTGTTCTACCCCATCGTGTAGGGTATCGTTGAATAGGTATTTTAAAATAATGACAATAAATTATTTTTTTACAAAGTCAACAATTTTCGAGTAATCGGCCTCCAAGGTGATTTATAAGTTTGTAAAAGTCATTTGTAAACTATAGCAATACTAAAAACTCTTTAGGATAATTATTATGAGTGAAATCGGACAGTAACTTTTGAAGTAATTCAAAGAAAACCTATTGCTTAACTATCAACGATACCCTCTTATACCCCCCTCCTTAGACATGTCCTGTCATGCTCTTGGTTAGGTTATTTTATTTTTATCCTAAACGATTAATAATTGTTTCGCTACCCCAAAATATAATAGCATATTATTTTAAAACAATAAAACCCACAAAGCTTTAATTTAAAAATACGCTTTTTAAATACAGCCGACAACGCCTCCCCACCATGTTTGTCGATAGATAATCTGTGCTCTGACGTCATACTAATAGTAAACAATCACTTGACAGCTTAGTGCACTATGGAGTTTTTGACAACTATGACAAGTGACGTTTATTTGTTTACTATTACTATGACGTCACATCATGGCCGATCGCACAATCCACAGATAATAGAGTTTTCGTCAGTTTAAATAAAAAATAAACGATATTCTTTTCAAATTAAGTTTATTTATACATCTTGCACTTTTATTTCATGATTTCGCTATATTACGTTTTCCTAGGCCAAGTAAACTAAAGAAAATACTCATTCAATGAATGAAATTAAGTATGAGTCAAGTAGCCTATTGGGATATTAATTACTCAACTACTGCATAAATGAGGTAACAAAAAATATGGTAACAAATATAAATGAAACAGAAATTGCTTACATTTCTTAACTGGTGCCCCAATCGCCATTATACCTTCAAATAAATAAAATTGAAGGGTCTGTTTGTGATTTAAAATAAACATCTTTTCAGTGAATATGCATATGACAGTATATACGGTACTTACAATAAAAAATCAATTTTAAAAGTTTTTGTCTGTCCGTCTGTTTGTTCCGGCTAATCTCTGGAAAGGCTTGACCGATTTTCACGGGACTTTCACTGGCAGATAGCTGATATTATAAGGTCTAATATAGGCTACTTTATCTTAGGGTTCCGTTTCCGTTAGTTCTATGCAAACGAAGTTGCCTGGTGCCCACCAGCTAGTCTAGGTATGAAATTTATTTACGGCGGATACATTTCTAATTCTTAATCCTGTAGACAACGAAGGCAGGCCCCTTCCTGGAGTTATAAGGGTGTCTTTATAAATTTTTTTACGAACAAGCAACAACATAAATATATGCCATAAGGCAGGATTATCCCGGGCGCAAAACCTCACGTGTATTGTAGTCGTCCATCAAGACATGATCATCATTAGACATCTTATACCTGTTATAAGAATCAGTGCATATTAACATAGAGCAAGATAACTTATAAATGAATAGATATTGCAGTCTGCTATTAAAACTTCCTGGTTTGTTGTTCCTGAGAAGCTTTTAGTTTTAGAGTCAATATGTCATCACCGGCCAAGTGTGAGTCGCCATCGCGCACGGAGGGTTTCGAACCATTTAGGCATACTAATATTTTACATGTTTTCGTTTTTTTACCTATTTCGTTAATTTTGTACAAAGTTTTCGAAGTAACTGCATTTTACAAGTTAGGCCTCTAGAACTCCTGAAGTACCAAAGTTATCACACCCGTTATAGTTCTCCTTCAAAGTTCATCACATGGACTATCATCACGAACTTTTTCAGATTTTGCAGCCATCCGTTTGGCTTGTAGAGCTTTTCTTTTTAAACAAAAAGTGCGCTTTAAAGTTGAATATCTCACAAATGAACACCTACATCAAAAAATCATCTTAGCAACGTCTCAATGTTTTGAAAGACCTATCTAATGATACTCGGCACTATGGGGTACTCGCGAGAGAAAAAAAACACTTAATGTGTAGGGGAGGTACCTACCCCAAAAAAAATGTTTCCATGTCCAAGCAAAGTTTCATCTACTACGGAACCTTAAAAAGGAATGAAAATTTATTTCTATATGATGGATGGCAGCAATAAATTACACAAATTACTATGATCACGTCTCCAGAACGAGAAACCTTATAAAGCATTGGCGTATAAAATGGATGAAAATCTCTCCTGTCCCAAATTAGCTACATTAATCTCAGCGCCCGATAAAATCCCAATAAAGGAAAACAGAGCGCGGTCCCAAAATCAGAGCTTATAACCCCCCACAAATAGCCTCTCTATTATCTCTTAATCCCCATTCGCTAATGGAAGGAGGAACAAATAAAATTGCGTATCGGATGGGAGTTTTAGGCTGATGGCCACTATATAAGTTGATAGGCACAATTTATGGACGATTCGAATTTGTGATAAAATAAAAACAATGGTTTCCCACGAAGGGGGTTTCACTTTCCGTCAACAAGACGAGTGGGGAGAGTCTGATATCTTAGGGGAGTATTTTTGTTACCATCTCATCCATCAAGTTGTTGTAATACGGGGGTAGGAATAAGACTTGGACATTTATCGATTTGCACACGAGCTTTCGAGATGGAGGTACAGCACCTATGAGCATTTGTTTCTTTACCCGACTGCGGCGAAGCCAAAAGAAAGGGTAATGATTTCGGTAGTTTATGTATGTATGTTTTTCCCGACGTAGCGTCTAAATAACTGATTCGATTTTAATAAATTAGGTGTCAATAGATTCGTAATATAGTCGGATTATAGTTTTTAGAAAAAGTTATTGTTATGCTTTTTCCTCAGCATGGTCGACAATGTGAGCGACGAATAAAATTTTAGAAAATAGAATCCGCCACATAAGTTACAATAAAACGCTTCAACTGACGCTACAACTTTACTTGCAAGCCCAGTGCCTAAATATTCTATACCTACTACACAGTCATAAAATTTATATTGAATATTATGATTTTACGAGCAAATATTTACTATTCAAAAACAGTAGCTATAGACAAAAATAGCGTCTAGAAATATCGGCAAACTTGGCACTTAAACCTGACTGCAGTGTATAGCAATGGAAATATTTTACTAAAATGTAAACCATACAATTGATGGGGCACACAAAAAAGGGGGTAGTTATTATATTCGGGAACGCGGCGGCATTGAAACAAAAGGCATTGATTTAATTCGCGCGTATGCGGGCGCACGCGGTAGCCCTCAGACGTACGCAGCACTCCGGCTGCGCCTCCACAGGCCGCACAAATATTGTTTTGATTTGCATCCCACTTTTACGGCACGGTCGGCAAATGAAACCCACGAAATACGCTTTCTATTAACAAAACATTTTCGTTTAAGCCCACGGTTGGGTTAGGTGCTGTGCTAAAATGTATGTCAATATAATTATAACATAATCAAACCAGCCTGGTAGAGACTGCTTCACCGCTAGGTACTGCGCGGCGTCCCTGCCCAGCTTCTTGTACATAAGTAGTCAAAAGCTTACCTGAAACAAATAAATACTTAATTAATCGATTGATGTAGTACCTACCTACCTAATACTAATTAATCGACTGATATAGTACCTACTACCTAATACTAATTAATCGACTGATGTAGTACCTACCTACCTAATACTAATTAATCGACTGATGTAGTACCTATCTACCTAATACTAATTAATCGACTGATGTAGTACCTACCTACCTAATACTAATTAATCGACTGATGTAGTACCTATCTACCTAATACTAATTAATCGACTGATGTAGTACCTACCTACCTAATACTAATTAATCGACTGATGTAGTACCTACCTACCTAATACTAATTAATCGACTGATGTAGTACCTACCTACCTAATACTAATTAATCGACTGATGTAGTACCTACCTATCTAAAACTAATTCATCGACTGATGTAGTACCTACCTACCTAATACTAATTAATCGACTGATGTAGTACCTCTACCTACCTAATACTAATTTAAAGTATAAGAATTCGATTAAGAGTAGCATTTCCTACGGTCAAAAACTGGCCAAGTACGTGTCGGGCCACGCAAAGAATAGGGTTCCGTAGTCACCCATTTACGATTATTTGAAATATTATTTACATGTTTTACTTATTATTTCGTTATTTTTATACGAAGTTTTCCATATAAGCGCATTTTACAAGATATAGTTCTAGAACCCCTGAACTAACAAAGTTACCTAAGGCGTTATAGTTTTCTTTCAAAGTTCTTCACACAGACTACTAAGTAACATGATTTTTTTTCAGACTTTTCGAGCCGGCCTGATTAGCTTTTAGAGGATTCTGGAGGAGCATTCTGCGCACTATTTAAAAATGCGCTTTACAAAACGCGCAAACGGTTTCCTAAATCAAAAAAATCGTCTTAGGGTAGCTAAGATTTTTTTGTCTTCTGATTGATTTGATTCTTCATGTCTTTAAAAGAATTACGTGTAGGTACCCCAAAAATATTTTTGATTTTATATTTTAAGGTCTTTGTCAGCGTGGTAAATTTTTCATTTTTATAGCACTAACCGTATGGCAGGTAGGTAAGCCGAGGACGGACGGACGGACGGACATGACGAAACTATACCTAAGGGTTCCGAGACGTGCACTACGGAACCCTAAAAATGTAAAGAACCCTATAAAAAGCATGCAACAGGTAGTAAAATAATAATGACCTCCATTAATACAACCAACAGACGATATTCTGTTAATTATCATCACCACACATCCCATTACATGTTATTAATGAAACGTACTTTCTGTATCGCAAATGTTCACTCGTATATGGAAAATGCTTTTAAATTATATTTCACTTGACGCAATGACCACATTTTCAACATATTCAGGGACAATGTAATTAAAAATTAATGTAGGTAAGGTGGGTAATGAGCTAGGTATGATATATTATGTAAAATACATTTATTTATATGCGGATTACATATATCTTCACAATAATTTATCTAAATTTTAATGCACATAGGTACCTATGTGCATATAAACAGCTGAAGTTGGTGTCTGAGTTTGTCATGAAATTCTCGTGTTACAAGTACAACTTATGTGTCTTTCCAGTAATAAAGATTGAACACCATTCAGATGAGTGAACACCATTCACCAAGTCCCCATTCCCGGGATATAAAGCGAAATTAATTCTATTAGGTATACTAGCTAATAAGTTATTCCTTGTAGATACACTTTAGAAAAAATCAGTTGTCTGTAAAGTCGGTTTACTGACGATAGTTGAACGTGACAACGTCATGTTTATAGTGCGCGCGGAACTAATTGGCCGCGCCATAGGTAGGCGTGTTGCCCCCGCGAATTCCGGCGCCGAACTGAGTAATAACATTAAGCGCCCCGCCTCTCCGTCCCACCGCTCACATACCTAAGGCGCGGCTAGCTGAGGTAACGGCAATGCGTCATATTTAGCGAGGTAACGCTGGTAACAGATAACGCATGAGTCATGTTTTTTCGTGCGCGCAGCCGCTCCATCAAATTCTAAGACGTTATCACGTCAAAAGTTCGTCTTTATTCTTTTTAGATCCAAAAGAAACCAATGTAGCGTTTCCTAGTAGATACATTTTGGGTACAGTTGTGTAAACAAAAGTGTAATTAACAAATTCTTTGTTAAAATTGTTAAAAAGTTAAAATTCGTTGAAAATAAGAAATGCGTTAAAACAATGTAGAAATAAGCTATTTACTTTCATTATTTAAGGAGATAATTTTTATTATCTTATATTTTTAAATAAACAGAAACCGTTTGTTTTGTCTTGTCTGAATCTTTGTTTTGATGTTACATTATTTAAAAAACAATTAGTATTTTATTTTATTTTTAAATTCGAGTGACAAAACTTAACTTGTCATTCCTATTTTCTGCTTTGCTGTACAATATGAAAGTGGATCTACGAACTTTTTTTCAAAAGTGTATCTACGAGGAAAGTGTACCCACCTACGAGGAATAATTCCTAAAAACTAAGTCGAAATTCGGATCGTTCGACTAGATGTTTCCTGCGATATCGTACGCGCAAAAGAAAAAAAAACGCTACATTTTCCCTACTAAAAAGTAGGACTAAAAATTAGCCTATGTCCGGTTACGGATAGATTTTTAATTTCAGTAATCCGATTGTTTCGGTTACGGTTAAGGAGTCCCATAACACCCCCGATTAGAACAATTATTTTGTGACAAATCGACAATTACTTAATTGGACAATAATTACACAACATTGTCGAGGAGTAATTAAGCGGCAGTCATCGCCAGCCGATCGTCCGCGCTGGGCCGCGCGAGATTAATGTTCCCCAAACATTAACAGGATATTAGCTTTATATCCCAGCGCCGCCCACAGGCACCGGCAGCCGGTAGGGTGACCACACTATTGCACAATATCTGTGACAATTTGTGTCACAGAAACGGCAACAACTTCTCCTAAGGAAGACGGATAATTATTGTGTCATATTTCCAAAAAAAATATCGACAAAGCTCCTGCTCAATTAGTTTGCACTAGGACGCCTCAAAATATTTAAACACAAAAGAGGTGACCGCAACGACTGCAGACGTGGTTGAACTACGAATTATCACGTGTGTATGTGAGCGTGCGCAACGGCGCTGTTAAGCGATTTTCATCTTATGCCTGATCGAGCAGCAACTTCTTCGATAGTAGGTACATACATTCAAGGTAGTAAGCACCTAGACGATAAACCAAGAAATATTGATCTAATATATATATGCGAAAAAAGGACTTTAATTTCTAATATAGGTATAGGCAGAAAATAGATGATTGTACCTACACTTAACCGAAAACTAACTAATATTAGGTCTTTTTACCTATGAAATTGCCGTTTTGTATGAAAAAATTTAAACGAATTTTTTTCATGTATTTTTGGAGTTTGGAGTAAACGTTAGTAAACGTAAACGTAAAGAGTTAGGAATCGATTTTCATACGAGGGCGGCACTGAAAATTTCGGGAATCAAGGAAGTGACACAACATTACTATTTATAAATGTTTTTATTGCTTTTCGAAGTATTCTCCGCGAAATTTGACACATTTTTCCATACGATGGAACCAATCATTGAAGCAACCATTCCATTCGGAAGTTGGGGTCTCCAAAATGGCCGTTTTGTAGGCGTCCACAGCTTCTTCAGGTGATGAAAATCTCTGACCACGCAATTTATTCTTTATTTTAGGGAAAGTATAGAAATCATTAGGGCTTAGGTCGGGGCTGTACGGCGGATGGTCTAATAATTCTATGATTTCTTACTCTAAAAACTCTTTTGTTCTGTGCGCGGTGTGAGAACTCGCATTGTCGTGATGGAGGATGATGCGGCGGTTGCAGTTCTCTTTACGGAGTTCAGAACCGACCTGTGGCAAACAAATGTTAGCATACCATTCTGCATTAACCGTTCTTTGTCCCTCAAGAGGAATAGTCGCAGCATGGCCGGTTTTGGAGACAAACGTGGCCACCATTTTTTTTGCAACACTCCGTGAACGAACAATTTTTGTTGGCTTTAACTCATTTTCGAACACCCAAACTCGTGACTGGTTTTTTGTTTCGGGTTCGTACGCATATATCCAGGATTCGTCACCTGATACGATGTTGTATACAGCATTTGAGGATCCTGCGTGGAATCTTTCGAGAGTTCTGACGCACCAAGTAACGCGAGCCGCTTTTTGCTCCTCACAGAGCAAATGCGGTATCCATCGGGAAAACAACTTTTTTACACCTAATTGTTCATGCAAGATTATTTGTATTTGACTCATGCCAATGTCTAAAGTTGCCTGAATTTCGCGGTATGTCACATGTCGATCTTCCTCAATCAGCTTACGCACAGTATCAACGTTTTCTTGGGTGACTGCAGTTTTTGGACGACTTTGACGGGGATCATCACTGAGCTTGACACGTCCACGTTGAAATTCAGCAAACCAGTGATAAATTGTGGTTTTGGATGGGGCTTCATCACCAAATGCAGAAATCATCCGGTCAACACACTGTTTTTGTGTTAAACCACTTCGAAAGTCATAATAAATCATCGCTCTAGAATTTTCTCGATTCCATTTTATCAACGACTAAACAAGTTTGACAAGACCTTGTGACAAGACCGAGAATCTTTTTTTAAATAAATAAACGGTATTAGATTTTTAAAACCAAGGAGTTTTAAATTAAAAAGATTTGAATGTGACAGGAACAGTGGAAATATTCCATTCCTGATACTTTTAGTGCAGCCTATTTATAAGGCCCCCGGTATGAAAAAAATATGAGCAGTAACATCTACTGAACGAATGACAGCGTTACGTTTTCGTGCGCAACCTATTCTGCGCACCTGTCACTTTTTTTCACATGACGCGAATTTTTGAGCTCAAATCGATCGCTAAAGTTTTTGTTCCTTCTGAGGGACGTGTTTTACTTTTTAGAGTAAACTCCAGTCGTGCGTCGGAGCTGACACACACTTTTTTTATTTGTATTAGTCGAAGTAATCACCCATGCACTCAATGCATCTCTGTCAACGCAGTGGCAGTTTATTGATGCCCTTCTTAAAGAAATCAGCTGGACGGGAGGCAACAAATTCTTCAAAGGCATTTTGTACTACCTCTCGGGTATTGAATTTTTTTCCCTCCAAGAAGTTATCCAAATTCTGGAAAAAGTAGTAGTCTGTGGGCGCAAGGTCTGGTGAGTAGGGCGGATGACGGAGAGCTTCCAACCCCAGTTCTTGCAACTTGGAGACCGTCTGCAGTGCTGTATGAGGTCGCGCGTTGTCGTGCAGGAGCAGCGGAGACGAGCGATTGACTAATGCTGGTTGGAGATGTGCCAGCTTCTCCATCATTGTGTTCAGTTCTTCACAGTACACATCTGCAGTAATGCTCACCCCGTTTGGTAAGAAGCTGTGATGAATCATACCGGCGCTAGACCACCAAACAGTGACCATCACTTTTCTAGGGGTAAGTTTTCGTTTAGGGCATTGTTTAGTATTTTATCCATTTTTCATCGCAGGTAACAATGCGGGTAAAATTCCTTCATTTGTGTGTCTGTTGAGCAGTGCAAGGCACGTCTCGACGCGTACTTTGCGCTGGCGATCATTGAGTTCGTGGGGCACCCATTTGTCAAGCTTTTTTACCTTGCCAATTTGACGCAAATGGACCAATATTGTTTTGACGCTAATGTCGAAAGCTGCGGCAAATTCAGCCGTAGATTGTGTATCATCAGCTTTCACAATCGCCTTTAATTCGTCATTGTCGACCAAAGTCTTCGGACGACCGCGAGGTTCATTTTTCAGGTCCAAATTTCCAGAACGGAAGCGAGCAAACCAATAACAGGTGGTGCGTTGGTTTGTAGTGTTAGCTCCGTAAACGTCGTTGATGTTGCGTGCTGCTTGTGCCGCGTTGCTGCCAAGACGTTACTCATATTCCACAATTACTCGAATTTTTAACGTATCCATTGTTACGGGTGAAATTAAAAATTAAAATAAAAGATTTCCCGTGACAATAATATATATTTATTAACAAAAATATGGGGGTCGTGGGCAGAAGGCCGTACGGTCTGATCTAGCCTCTTGGTGTCAAGGTGGTGGTAAGAGACTTTAAACCACGTGGGAACTTAGCTTAGAATCCAGGTGTCTAGCGCGTGGCGGATGCGAGATAGGGCTCCAACTCCTGGAAGCTTCTCCGTCACTGCTGCGTCCGTTCGTCGAAGATAGATCGTCTCAAAAAAAAAAATCCCCGTCCAATGACTATCAGCACTCTGAACTCCAGCTAGATAGTCCTTTTAATTGGTGCCTCGAATGCTGTAGTTGGCGGTGTTTCGTGCCCCAAAGCAAGTTCCCTGAAATATTCACGATAACGTGTCGGTAGGAGTCCGGTCCTACAGCCATGCGTGACTTTAACCCCAAACGATTAAAATATCACTGGCTGTGTGACCATTACAAAGAAGGTAGGCAAAATAAAAAAAGATAAGATGATATTTAGGACAACCAATATGATACAAACATCGTAACATTTTAATAGTGCTAGATGGGAAAAATGAAACTACAAATTGAGCACGTGGTATGGCCAATCAAATAATTAACAACTATTTTACCAAGATGATAGTTTACATGAAAGAATAATGCGTTTTAATACAAGCATGATTTTCTAAATATTCACAACACAGATACTTAAAATACTCACCGTGGAACACGGGATTAAAATATAATTATTATAACGACTACATCTTGAGTATAGAAAATTTTATTCAAAAAGGAAATGTCATTCGAAGAAGTACCATATATATACATTTCCTTCCTCTTTTTTAAACTTTTGACAACTATAAACTAAAGCGTAAAGATAAGAAATCCAGAAATCAAAATAAAAAGATATTATATCAATAATCAATATATTATGTAATATAATATTACAAATCCACCGTATTTTCATTATAATACAAAATAAAATTAGTATTTTTTTAAGATTTAAGACGGAAAAATCGATCTACGAATTTAAGTATTATAGCAAGGCTGACGCCGTTTTAGTAAGGACGTGCGCCGATAGATGGCGCTTTAAGCCTCGAAAAATGACTAAATAATTAATTATACAAATCATAGATGACGCGAGTAACGCCAAAATAATCGATTTTATGGAAAGGGAATGTAACTACGTTACACCATGATGACGAAAAAGATTGAAATGCGATGAAATTGTAACACTAATCAATAAACAAATTACTACTTTTGGAAAAAGAATTCCATGATTTTAAAATAAAATTAATTTGAAATTAGAATTGTTAGCCAAACAAAAATTATTTTGATTTGAAATAGCCAGTACTGCAGAACGGCAATTTCATAGGTAAAGACCTATTATTACTGTCGCCACCTTCATTCTTAAGCCCTCTCAAAAGACAATAATAGTCTTCGTCTTTCAAAAACCATAGCCACCGGCAAAATAAACACCTCTTCAATAGTATCGTAGCTATCGGGCGGGGAGCATCCATCACCGTGCGATATTTTATCTCCCGTGCGAGACGATCCATCACGCGATTACCGATCAATTACTTAATAACCCCCCTGTTTTACACGCTGCGCTGTGTTCCGATAATACAACAAATTGAAGTGACATTAATATTTAAATGTATCTGTGGTAGACAATGAATATTGTTGTGGGCGTGAGTATTTTATATCGCTTAAAAAAAACTACTCTTCGGCTTGAACGTTGTTCTCACTTTGTTGAGGTTTCATTTGCTTATGTTAATTGGCATAGCGTAAGTAATATAAATAAACAAATCGTTTAATTTCAAAGTACTTATAAGCTATTTGACCTGACCCCCAAACTAGGCGCAGCCTGTCCTATGGGGGAAGTTAGGGGATATTAAAAAAAAATAGTTGTCTGTTAAGTCGGTTTGCGGACTATAATTTTACGTGACAACGGCATCACAAGCCGACGCCGATAGGCCGATCGTGCCTCTCTATCGCTTACTCCGCGTTCTCTCTTGCACGCTCGGCTCAGGCGGAACGTGACAATATTTCGTGCGTGCAGCCGACGTACATAGATTTATAAGACGGTATCACGTCAAAAATAGAACAAACTTAAACTATAAAAATAAACTAAAATTATCTACCGATACATAGTTTAATAAAAACCATAGAAAAAACCGCATCGCGAGGGTAACATTTCCATATTAGTAAATATTGCAGGTTTGTTGTCTTTTGGCAGCATCCCCATGTTTTTTCAGTAAATCCATTAAGAGATATTGGTTTATTCAGAGTTTTGTTTCACAAAGCTCGGGTTTTACAAACCAAAGCCATATTTAATAAAACATTTTACCAATGTTACAAACACGTGGTCATAGCAATGATAAAAAGGTCATTTCAAGATGAAAAATGTGACATTTTCTTGAAAATCACTCTATTGACATTAGATGTATTCGGAAAAGAAAAACGCAATAGGTACATTTTATGTAATCCATCATTATTAAGGTATACCTTTCCGCACCTTTAGTTTGTGATGAAGGAGAAAAATTTGAAGAACATCTATATACGAATAAATATAATTGAACTGTCTGTTTGTAATTAAAAATTAACAGCTTTTCACTAAATCCATATGGAAGTATATAATAATAAAAATAATATCTATGGACGCTTCACACCACGTCAATCTGGCACGGATTCTGGTAAATGGGAAAAACAGTTGGCTGCTTCTTGCTACAATTATCATCTCATTAGGTATGTAGGTGCTTCACGTATTCCTGCTAGGTGTAGAAGTACGTTTTGTGGAAGGACTAAGATTACAGTATTCCTAATGGCTGTAAGAATACTACAACGGATGACGCACTTGCTGTTGGTGAACCGTCAACTGAAAAAGCTTATCCTATGAACAAGATTAAGGTAGCTGCTATAGACATTATCAGAAAAACCGACTCGCGCACGACGGCCTGGCGACAGAGAGACGGACGGACAGCGGAATTTTAGTAATAGAGTGCGTATTTATGGATAGCTATTCGTTAGTAAAATATTAAAAAAACATTCTAATAACATAAACATCTAAAACATTAAGGCCCGATTCGACCAAACTTGAGTTTACCTATAATGTGTAACTATAATGAGAATAATTTTACTCCTTCAATTTACTCTAGGATATCTTCGTTTGCGTTTTACCAAGTTACTCGAAGAGTATACTATGCTCGGTATTATTATTTAATGAATAATGAACGAATGTATAAACCGACAAAAAATCATGTACTATTGTTTGTATTAGAATGACTTGTACGCCATAATAATTTAATTTCGTAGAGTAATACAGTAAAATGTCAATATCAAATTATAACACTTCACAATGACATTGATCGTGACAATTGCCAGCCAGCTGTGCGACTATCCACTATTCTCAGTTTAATACTTTACTCCGTCAAAATCGCCCGTGTAAATATTTACTCCCGTGTAATTACCTTATTCTTGGATTAGAAGTTGGAAAAACGCAAAACCAGCTTACTCTTAGATTAGGAAACATTTACACTCGAGTAAAATTTTACTCCAGTTTGGTCGAATCCGCCCTAAAAAGCTTAGCTAAAATCGCATATGAGCAACCATTATTTAATTCAGAAATTTAATAAAATTCCCACACCGGTCTTAAAATAAACACAGGTGGTGAGCAAAGCCGAAATAATTAATGGACCCGGCTCCTGTACAAGACGAGAATGGCTCAAACAACGGCTCAAGTCGCGAGACGGGTTTGTTTTAGTGTGATTAAGCCGTGTTCCGTACTCCCTGATCCTTACATAATTTAGGCCGCTGCTGCCTCGAATTTCGCGGTGAGCGGCGCGGCTGCAGCGCGGCAGCGGGCAGTGACAGTGGCGACGGCGCGGTGGCGGGCAGTGACAGGAGTGCATTTCTGTCAATTTTACGCATTTTTACTGCCCGCCGCCGCGCCCGCGCCGCTCACCGCGAAATTCGAGGCAGCGCGGCGGCCTTAATGTTTGTGTCGTCGGCTACTCTATAATTCATATTATGCTCATTGTTTCCTTAAAATGGGGTAATTAACTTTATTTTCAATTAGTCCAGCTAGGAAAGGTGTAATTTGGATAATTCTAATTTGAGAAATATTAACCCTTTCCAAATTACAGATTAAAGTACTAAGGGATCAATATGGGATAGTGCAGCTTATGCAAGATGGCCCATTAATGATTTTGTTTTCGCCGTAAATAAATAGTTAAGACCTTTGATTGTATTGGTAAAGAATATTAAATAAAAATCCAAACCCAAGTTATGGGGGTTAAAAAATTCGACGAAAGACTTCGAAAGGTGGTCTCGTAGTGCCCATGCGCTTAGCAGGTCTCGTCTCAACGGAGGCACTAGCGTGCCCCCAGATGTTTAGCAGACATACTTCTAACCTCGGTTTTGTTACTGTACACCCAACAGTGCACGACTGAAGGCATCAGCTAAACGTTAATCTTCTCGACTGTGCCTCGTACGTAAACAGCGAGGTAATTTGGTATGTGTACAGTGAAACTGCAGACAGTAGGATGCAATTAGTTAACACGGCCGTCTACCGTCTAGCCTCCGTCTGCGTTCGCGACTGACGGCTACAATCACATTGTCGGAATGTTAGCGCCTTTGTTCTCTAATAACACTTGACTGACTCTGAAATTAATCCTTTACCATGTCTTATAGAGGTTTACTAACGTCTGGCAGTGTCAGGAAAGCTGTGAAATCCTTTTTTTTAACATCGTTTTAAAACTACCAAAATAGAATATAAATAGTACTATAATTAAGAAGCTAATATGTGAAATTGGTAATCGAAATGAAATAGCTTTTTTGAATAGCAGCAAGAGGTCAATGCCCACATTAAGTGGATCGTACTATGAAACATCTAATTTTGAAGAAGTTGCTCTTGCCGTAACATGTAATAATTATCTTAATTGGCAATTAAGTAATTCTTATTTTAAGTACCACTCATATCTATAGAAAACTGACAAAATAGAATGGCAAGAGCAACTTCTTCAAAAGTCGATGTTTCATAGTACGATTCACTTAATGTGGCCATTATAGACCTGCAAATTAGACGATTTGAAAAAATATAAGGAGGTAGGTACCTGCAGTTTTGTAACGATTTTTTTTTCTTCCATAAACGAGAATGATGTGTCGATGTCCGGACGTGTGATACCTCCGAGCTGCGTCACATCAGCGACGCCCGCCAGCTGGGAGCGTAATGGCATCGTTCACAATTACAGTGTTGTCAGGTTCTACTTTTTAGACTCCATATTCAACAGCCACGAAGGTGTTTCTACCTTGAACGGAATACCTCCACCGGACACACAGGATGCTACAAAAATTCTAATTTAATTTAAAGTGGTTTATAATCGGTATTCAACTATTATAGTTTTATAAACGATTACTTTTATGAAGCATTTATTTAGCAAGCAAACGCTTTGCTAAGAAATCGAATTTACAGGTTGCCCAGTTACCTAGTGTCAGGTTCTCTAAAAATGTCGAAAGAACTACAACCTAAGAAAAAGTCACTGTTTCCAACGAAAAAGGGGCCAAATTGGCAACACTGCGTCCTGCTTTGGTAATGAGGACACCAAACTTTATTACTAATTGTTGCAGATAAGGAGAATCATTTAAAAACGAGAAGGGGTGGAAGCGGAAATGAGGAAAAACGTTTTTGTACTCTCGTTTTGTATGTTTTTTCAGGGTCGTTGGAGATTTTTATCGTTAACAAAACTTTTTACGTAGACAAAACTAAAACGCAATTAGGTTATTTCGATTTTCGAAGACAGCAACTATTGTTTGCAACTTTTATCATTATTATATACAAAACGATCTTTGGTATGAAAGCAAACTATTTAGTATTAATGTCCTGTAACAAGTACTTATACTTACAATTTACTTTTTACCCATTTTCAAAGCAGCCGGTATTCATTTCAAGTTCCAATGACCAAGGTTTTTAACAGCCACAATGATCGGATAAGCCGTGTTTAATGAGCTGGTAAATACTGTGGCAGTTACCTAACGTATTGCCTCACTCTTCACTGAACATTCCAGGTTTATACTGTAACATTTTACGTTTTAACTTGCTGCACATAGCTCGAGAGTTCCTGAGTGAAGTGAATACTTTAGACTCTTTAGAGTTTAGAGCATCGCTTGGATGCATAGGGTTGCTTACATATTATATATTATTTTACCACACAAAATCGGTTTTGCATATTCCTACTACTATTATAAATGTGAAAGTTTGTGAGGACGGATGGATGCATGGATGGATGTTTGTTACTCTTTCACGCAAAAACTACTGAACGGATTTTGATGAAATTTGGTGTGGTAGTAGTTTAAGCTCTGGATTAAAACATTTTATCTACATTTTATCCCAAAAAGTACAGTGTTCCCGTGGGATACTGTTTTTACTCGGGCAAAGCCTCGGGCAAAAGCTAGTACGAAATAAGCAGTTTATACCTACTCATATCATTTATATCAGCACGAAGGATAAATATACGATTTCAGCATTGCATACTTGTGTATAAATAGTCATTGAACCATTTAAATCAGTTTTACATATTAGGTCGAAATAATAACATTTTGAAAAGGTGAAGTAGATACATAGTGGATTTTCTATAGTTGTGGCTATTGTTTCTTTTAGACAAAAAATATTTTAAAACCAAAACTGAAAACCAACTTCCAAAGTAGAAATGGGACCACACGGGAAGCACCAGCTTTCAAATGAAAAAAGAATTATCATTGAAGCCGATAAACAAGTGAGAAGGTATTAGAATATACTCAGTTAAAATCTTTTAATCAAACCTAAAAGCCTGCAACCCTAAGAGTTTCACTTATTAGCGTACTTGTAATTATAGGAATATTCACTGTACAATGTTATAACAAAATATGCGATATGAGTTTCGCATATTGCAATTCCGCGGAGTGCATGCATGAAACATTGTTTATCATTGTGCGAGAAACGCTTTAGTCCCAGCTGGGTGATATTTAAAAGCATATATACTTTTCAGCCATTGATTCACATTCACAAGTTCGTAAAACGCTAAAATTGAAATTCAATGGCTCTATGAAGTTTTTAGTGCTTGCCAGTTGCGCTAGCTTATTCCATTTGCGTCTGGACTCATTGGTAAAGCGATTGTCATTTTGCAGAGTTTTGACAACAAGCATTCTTCGTCTAAAATAGATGCAGACGCCTTTTGCTGTCTTCATTAACCCAGCGGGCAGATGATACTGCATGTATAGCTCCACTCCATGTTCATTGTTCAGCCTTATCGGTTATTTAGTAGTACTAGTACTAATCTGTAAACACTAGATTGTAGATATATTAGCAATACGCAGAACAATATCAGTATTGTTATATGTTCAGACATCACAACTTGTAAACAGTTTTTTAAACTGCCACAGAAATGTGATAAAAGGATTGGGTCCGTAGAATATCAGCAAATGATTCGGGAGATAATTGCCAGTGACCGCGGTTTCTGGCCTGCGCGGGGTCTATATTAACAGGGGTAGGTAGCTCATTATGGAATACTTCAGGTTCGGACCAGTCATTAGGGGACCTGTGCTGGCCGGTGGCCTATTTATTATGCTTAATTACTCAAGTTATTGTGAACTTTCAACGGTGCAAGGTAAATACTTGTAGATATACCTACTAATGCAATGAGCCTATCTTCTGCAAATCCAGCTACATGTTTAAGGTCTGCATAAATGTACGTGAATTTATTTAACGACTTGAGGTAGACATATAGTTAGAATTCTAATCTTCGATGACCTCTGTGGTTGAGGGCGTTGGTGAGGTATAAAAAGTTTTCTGTGCTCCTGGGTCATGGATGTGTATTAAATATAATAATAATCTTAAATATACGTATAGTATAAAGATTAAAAGTATATAAACTTCCCGTTGTCTGGTCCCCGTGGCACAAGATCTCCGGATAAGTACTTAGCACGACGACAGACTGACGTGGTGTGAAGCGTCCAAAGGTATTGCTTTATATTATTATTAATTGTTACTAAGAAATGGGTTTGAAATCGAAATCCTACTATGGCCTAGGGAGTAGTTTTCAAATTCCGGCATTTTAAATCTTCATTTATTTGTTTTCATCCATACCATATAAATGAATGTCGTATTTGCAAGCCAAATTAATAGTAATGCTGGTATCGTTCAGAAATGAATCCCAGCGCAATCCATATCGATAAAAGTCATTGCAGAGATGTAAAAGAGAACATTAAGAGTGCATTGTAACGGAGAGGTGTGAATGAGTTAATATTGCCTCCCCTGGCTCGCAGCCAATCCCGCCCCGCTCTAAATAAAGATGAATATCAAGCATCTATAAGTGGCATATCCAGATAAAGATTCATTATCCCGACTGGATATCCGTTTTTGCGCCACCTGTGTCCTGTGAGCTGGAATATTATGAGAGAGACGACTGCATTATTGATATTGGAATTGCAGACGCATTCAATATTCATTGATGTTTATTTCAAGAAATCAATGATGTAGGTTACATTAAAATTTACAATGCTACTACTATTAAATTGCAACTTAAAATCCAACAACAGCAGGTATTACCTACTCGTAAAATTCCTTTCTCCAAAATTCAATATTCTTTCCATCCATCAAGATAATAAATTTTATATTAAATAAAACTTTTATCATAACATAACTGAGAGCTTCAACTATGTAGAGAATGAACAATAAACAGCTGGGGAATATTTCACCATGTGCTCATATTTGTTCCAAATATATTGTGCCGAGTTGACACAACAAAGTATCTTGATACTTGTCGGTCAATAATAATGAGTAGTACCAATACAAGGGACGCTTCATCTGATTTATTACTTTTGCTGGTCGGACGATTTTAATAACATTCGCTCGGCTTCCAGTATAGATTTATTCTTTCTATAACTTTATATTCTTTAACTCTATAGCACAAAGAAAAACAATTTCCAACAATTCTTTTTACCCGACTACGACGAAGCTAAAATGTATGCTAACGATTTTGGCAATCTATATATATATATATATAGGTATATGTATGGATGTATGTATGTTAGAATGTATGTCTGTATGTTCGTTCCACCGTAGCGCCTAAACTATTCGAATTTAATGAGGTGTCAATAGATTGGTAATAATAGCCCGGGTAAAATAATTCACGTAGTCGGATTATTGTTTTTTATAAAAATTTTAGTTATTGATTGTGAAATTATAGTAGAACTTGAGATACCTACATTTTTGTAGCATTCACGTTTTGATTATTAAAAATCAATTCGGATCGAATGGAACTACGATTAATGAGGTTGTTTGATATTAGGTAACATAGAAATAAGTTAATGTTGCGCTCAATGTAAATAAAATAATACAATAATTCAATTATAAACCCAGAAATACACGAATTTTTCATGTTTCCGTAAAAAAGTAGGTAATTCCTACTTTAATCTCGTGCATTCTATAAGGATCATGCTTATCAAATGTTTATTTAAATAAAGCCTTCGGATTATGAAAATGAAAATACATGTGCAGTTGCGGTCAGATCCGTTGTACCACTTTTAGACCTTATACATATTTTGACCTTTTAGATATGCTATATATGCAAGTAATAAAGTTGAAAAGTGGTACACCGGATCTGACCGCGGCCGTACATTGTACGTATAATTTTTAAATATCATCATACCAAAGCATTAAGGGATCGATACTTGGGGACTTTGGGGAGGGAAAACCGACCCTAACCAAACAATGTAATGCATCGATATTATAAACACGGGGATTTCCTTCCAATTAGTGCGCCTCTTTTTGTTATTTATGCAAAGCTAGCCCGACAACCAGACGAAAAACGTTAGCGAACTTTTGGACTAGGTATCCATCAGTTTTCTGGGTCGCGTTTTCAGAATGTTGAATAAAAGATGACAGGGCAATGGGATTTCGCGCTTGATCCTTGCAGAAATATATCCAAAGTGGAGCTACCTATATGGTCTTGGGCTTGATGGCAATTTACTTCATAATATTTTGCCGCTTGAGGTGCTTAAGAGTGCGCTAGTCAACGTCTCGAATTCAGTGTTGCGCGCGGGGAAAATGCTTGTTTTTTGAACTAACATCGGGGAAAAAAGTATATACCCATAAAATAGTAATCTATACTTAGAAGAGAAGCTATAGTGCACACATTTATACTGCTTTGCCAAGTATTTAAAAAAAAAAGCGTCTTCAAATTACGCAAATCGACACTCAGCTGTTGGTGTTTTATGAAAAAACTATATAAAATTTTTATCTGAAGCAAAGTTATCTCAATTGCTGAATAATCAAACTGTGTCAGTGTGTGCTTGCTTTTTTATTTTCATTCTTCGTTTGTTTTTTATTTACGGTCAAAGTTGCGCTAAAAAACCGATGTTTGGAGGCTATTATTATCTTCTAAACTGAGTTAAATTTTAGAAATATAAGCACATACCGATCTAGATAAGTGTAATAAAAATAGAATATACGCTAAAATTTGGGTCTACAATGTTTGACTTTACAGTATATCACCAACAGCGTTTGTACGGAGAAAAAACCGACTGGTGCAGCCTTAAGCCAGCCAGCCAGCCACAAGCATCACACACGAGACCACCTACTAGCTGTTACGCTTTGAATGGATAAAATTAAAGAGGAAAAGTTTGTTTGTATGTTTGTATGTTTGCATTGAACAGGCTCCGAAACTACTGGACCGATTTTCAAGAAATTTCACAGAGATTACACCTCGGGAAAAGACATAGGCTACATTTTATCGCGAAGAAATGGACGGATTCCACAAATTTAGCGTTTGCGCGCAGGATGTCGACTAAAAAAAGGATAAAAATATAAAAAAATACTGTAATTCAAAAACATACATTGCTGTTAAAATATTAACATCATCTATTTGTAACATCTTTTAGTATGACAATAATCCACATAAGCTCAGTGAAATTAAGTAAATCAGTTATTTCGCCAGGGGAAATATGTTAGGGACTAGAAGATTTCATGACAATTTCAATTATGTATACTTTAATTTATATAAGGAATTTAAAGGTTAATTATGTATTATCTACACTGCTATTTTCGTATAGGTAATAAAATTATAACAGTAAAAACAGAATATACGAAAATAAATACCGCGGTTCCTGCAGTATTTACTTTTGCGCGTACGAACCCGCGGGAAACATCTTGTTGGAAATAAACAAATATTTGTATTATATTTTATCATTATTAATACTACAATTGTTACAAAAAGTGTTAATTATCTACAACTTAAAACGGCAAAGAGACAGGCCAGGAGAATGAGTCTGCTCTGCGGATATGTTCATCGAGTTCCCGTAGCCGTCGACCTAATCTATCGCGTCGAAGTAGGCGGCCGCAGGGGTTTTAGTGGGTGAAAATCCCACATAACCTTGCCAATGCAAAAATCTGCCACTTGCCTCCTATCCTAGAATAACCTTAGACAAGTTCGAATTATCCTAGAAACGTATCTTCATGTGTAGTGAAGAAAATTAAATTTTCAATGGCTATCTTAATAAAAATGCCACGCTGTATCGCGTCTCGATGTGACCTAATGCCTAATCAGTAAGAAGTCCCGTATCTAGTACCAGTGTAGTAACAGTGGTGAAGCGTGATATCTGCGGAATAAGCCGCGTAAGCTAATATCTCTCGTAATTGCACTTAGCGCCATCTATCGGGTGGTATAGATCTTAATCTAAAAGTGCTTTGGCGCAAATTATATTGTTTTGTTTTAGTATTGTATTTTAAAAATTAATATTATAATAGATAAGTAATATTCAAAAAGGAAGTCGATATGTCGTGTTGTACACACGCCTTGCTACTGCTAGGCAATAAAGATGACACTGTTTGACTATAGTAATCGCTCTGTATGAATATAATGTATGGAATGAAAAATGTATATATTTCGTTAATTGAATTCGTGGATAATAACGAGATGGAGCTCTCGACCAAAAGTTTTTAATTAGTGAGACTTAATAAGTAACATGAACAGCCAGCACTTACACATTAAAACCTGAGCACCTTTTAACGTCGACCGTCGTTTTAATTTCAAAGAGTACCAATTACTAATATTTACAATATCATCATAATATCTTTTATTGTACATACAATATACATACAAATAATACATACAAATAAATAAAATTTAAGTGTCTGTTTGTAATTTAAAATTGAGAGCTTTCACACTCCATGGATATAAAAGTATATACGGTACTTACAATAAAAAATCATTTTTAAAATTTTTGACTGTCCGTCAGTTTGTTTCGACTAACCTTTGAAACGGCTGGACCGATTTCCACGGGACTTTCACTGCTGCCAGTGAAAGTCCCGTAGCTGATGTTATAAGGTCTAGCATAGGCTGCTTTATCTTAGGGTTCCGTTTAAAAAAATAGGGGTCTGTTTTCGTTACTTCTATGCAAATGAAGTTGCAGGCACCAGCTAGTTATTATATAAAATATATAGAGATATGCCGATTATGACTTATGACGTATAACTTGTGTTACGGGCACCAGACAACGAAAATATATTTAATACATTTACACTAATTTAATATTTACATTTAAGATTTTTATTATATAAGGTCAATACATATGAAATTGGAGTTTTGTAAAGGAGGAACATAAAGTCGATTTTTTAAAACATAATATTTAGACATCGAGACATAGACATAGACAATAGACATCTGCCGTAATCGTCTGGCCAGATTTAAGAAAGCTGTAGTGAGCGACACCGGCACTAGTCCATCAAACGCTCACAAGTAACTTTTTTGAGTCAATTTTTGCTTGGGGCAGGCTTTAGCTGGTTCGCCAAGGTTCAGCCATTGCGATGAGCGTTTCCGAAGTGAAATAAAACTTTTGTACGCCATGTTACGTCCCAAAATATGCGAACTGAGGAGTATGGAATTTGGCTCAGTTAAAGTTTATATGGAGGAGAGAACAGCACTAATATATTTTTAACAATGCTTACATTCAATTAAATAAAAATAAATAATAAATCATATTGATTAATTTTTTTTGAGACAATTTTGTTACACGTTGACGTTTGTCAGTCTGTCTCACATTCAATAGATAACATTTTCATTTTTAATTCGTATCTAAGAGGCAAAAGAACCCTCATGAAGGTGAAACTTAAAAATTATATAAAATTATGGGTGAATTTCGACCACTGCAGCACTGGGCGACCACTAGTAGGTATCTATTCATAATACAAGTAATTGCTTTCTACTGAAAATGAAGTTAGAACAGTTTACGCGACTACTGGACCCTCTGTTTTACAGATCCCACTACTTCTGCTATTTTAGTTATATGAATTGTATCCGTTATTACTTAAGGTCGAGGCCGCAATACTGCGTCACGACGCATCCTAAAAAACGACGTGGCATTGCAACATAATTTACAATGCGTCGTGGCAACGCAGTGTTGTCGCCTCGCCCCAAGTTAAAAAAAAATCATTTCTCAAGTACACACCACTTAAGCACGAATTTTAGGTTCAGATGCAATTAATGGAAGTCATTCATAAATTTATAGTTCAATTAAAACTAACTTTACTTTTCAATTCTTCGTCCTTAATACCAGTTTCGACTTTAATCTTTTCAGAGAGGTCGTAGCAATTCTAAGAGTTGAGAATTGCTTCATGAAAATATTTCCATGATTTTATCCCACAATTTTTTTTTCAAAGCATTTGACAATTATAACGGTGAGATGTTAAGCATTCGAAAGGGGTATCTTCTTTGCAAAGTAAAGGGTCAATTAGCAGCACACGACCCAATTGTAACATCAAAAGGTATTTGGCATGATCGATTCGTATATGAGTGTTGTTGTGGATGCATGCGCCATGCACGCATGATCGGCTGCACATGCTAATGCACGGTTTAACATGCGACTTGGCATGCGCTGTATATTTGCATGGAAGGTGGTTTGGATACAAAGTGACATTGTTTGGATTGCATCCAATTGTAAAATAACATATGCAATAGTTCATATTGATTTATATTATAATAATAATAATAATAATCGTTTATTTGCCAGAGTGAATGTACAATTTGGTCTTAGATAATAATATTAAACATTTCAGGTTCATGTCACTCAACTAAATTAATAGTATGCAAATGCCAGTAATAAAATTTATGATAATTATTAAATTTCATTTAAAAATTACATATTATGTATTTTAATTTCAAAAAAGACAAAATACATGATCAGAAGAAAAAGAAATACCAAAAGAAAACGATATGTCTAAGTCATTTACCTTATTTTTTTTTATTTTTTTTTAGAAATAAGTATCCAGATAATATTCCTTTACGTCATAAAAACATTTATCTAATAGCCAGTCATTCAATTTTATTTTAAAAGTTGATAAGTTAAGTTTATCAAAATCTTTTGGCAATTTATTAAATAATTTAATAGCCATAAAATAGGGACTCTTTTGACATGCTGTGCTATTACACTTAGGCATAACTAATTTATTGGGATAACGTTGTGATCTGTTAGTCATATTAATGTCTTTGTTTTGTACAAAGTATTTGGGGTTCTTTTTAACAAACATACACATGTCTCTAATGTACATGCATGGCAACGTAAGTATACCCAGTTTTTTAAATAACAGTTTGCAACTTTCAAGTGGTCCTACATTACATATAGCTCTTATGCATTTCTTTTGTAATTTGAAAGCTGTAGTGAAATCAACAGAGTTGCCCCAGATTATAAGACCATATGATATAACGGAAGATACGTATCCGTGATATGCACAAAGAGCTGCAGATATGGACACGGTCTTTGCTAAACGTCGCAGTGCATAAACGAATTTGTCCAGCTTGCTACAAATATATTGTGAGAGCTAAGTTAAGAAAAGTTTAAAAAAAAAATTCAACACTCCTCTTATATCCACAAAATTCCTAGGTACATAGTAATGTACCTAGGAATAACTATATACTAAGGCGGGTCAATAAGTCCGTGACTTTTTGAATTTCTAACCTCCTTACTGAAAAAGCAACACTACTCCTGTCAACAGGCATCTGTCAGTTGACTCCTATCAAAATTTGAACTTGCTGCGTCAGTTAGTTTGTGTTTTACAGCTATCTTTATCAGACTATCCAGTAACTTAAGGAAACAATGGAAAAAAGTGAATTTCGTGTGCTTATTAAGCATTATTTTTTGCGAAAAAAAACCATTACCGAGACCAAGGCTAAGCTTGATAAATACTATGGGGACTCTGCACCATCGATTTCAATGGTAAAAAAGTGGTTTACTGAATTTCGTTGTGGCCTTACAAGCACTGAAGATGCCGAACGTCCTGGATGCCCAGTTGAGGTCTCTACACCCGAAACAATCGAAAAAATTCACGATATGGTGCTGGCCGACCGAAGATTGAAAGTGCAAGAGATTATGGAAGCCATAGGCATCTCGCATGGCTCAGTGGTTTCAATTTTGAATGATCACTTGGGCATGAGAAAGCTTTCCGCAAGATGGGTGCCGCGTTTGGTCACAGTCGACCACAAACGCAATCGTGTAACAACTTCACAGGAAGTTTTGGCGTTGTTTAATCACAATATGGAGGAGTTTTTTAACCGTGGACGAAACATGGATCCATCACAATACACCAGAGACCAAACAACAGTCAAAACAGTGTGTTTCTAAGGGGGAATCGGCGCCAAAGAAGGCCAAGGTGGGTTTGTCAGCCAATAAAGTTATGGCGACTGTTTTTTGGGATGCACGTGGGATAATCCACATTGACTATCTTCAAAAGGGAAGAACAATTAATGGGGAATATTATGCTAACTTATTGGACCGCTTCAATGAGGATTTGAAAAAAAACCGACCTCATTTGGCCAAGAAAAAAGTTCTTTTTCACCAAGACAATGCAAGGGTGCACACATGTGCAGTTGCCATGGCAAAAATCCATGAATTGGGCTATGAATTGCTCCCACATCCACCCTATTCTCAAGATTTGGCTGCGAGTGACTACTTCTTGTTCCCAAACCTGAAAAAATGGCTCGGTGGAAAAAGATTTGACTCCAATGATGAAGTCATCTCGCAAACAAAGGCCTATTTTGAGGACCTCGACAAATCATATTTTTTGGAAGGGATAAAAAAATTGGAGAAGCGTTGGACAAAGTGTATAGAGCTCAAGGGGGACTACGTTGAAAAATAAAATGATTTATTTATCAAAAAATCTGTGTTTTATTCCAAAAGTCACGGACTTATTGACCCGCCCTCGTAATAATACTAACTACATATATAACTATATATAATAAATAAGAGGAGTGTTGAATTTTTTTTTTTAACTTTTAGGTGATGGTCAATTATTGACCCAGAGTCGACAGCAATGAAATTTTTGTCAATGTGTTCACTATAAATCATACTTGATGTCACCGAAATCCCGAAATACGCCGCATAAAGATTATGAGCAAGAACAAAATCCAAAATCAATCAGTTTTTCTATGGAAATAACAGGCGTGAGACGAAGTATAAAAAACGACGATCCGCCTATAACAGAAACCTAACTATGAACATACCAGTGGCGATGGCTGGTTCTCCTGCATAGGGAAGCCCTAGCCTGTATAATAGGTAGGAATTTGGATGAGGGTCTTCAAAAGGTAAGTGGTAAGTGAAGCCGATAGGAATGGAGTTATAGGAACCCCACGCCACTGGAACATACTCCTACAGTTACTCCCCCACTAACCTAACCTAACACCGCCTCCTGATTTTTCCAGATGATCCCAGAAGTCTGTCTGTGAAAAATGGCAATCTGGGAGTAATAACAAGGCGAAATAAGAGATTAAAATTAAATCTTGTAAATTAAGATAAGTACATAGGCTGCACTAAAAGTATCGGGAATGGAATATTTCCACTGTTCCTGTCATATTAAAATCTTTTTAATTTAAAGCTCCTTGGTTTTAAAAATCGAATACCGTTCATTTATTTTAAAAAAGATTCTCGGTCTTGCCACAAGGTCTTGTCAAACTTGTTTAGTCGTTGAGAAAATGGAATTGACTCGAGAAAATTCTAGAGCGATGATTTATTATGACTTTCGAAGTGGTTTAACACAAAAACAGTGTGTTGACCGGATGATTTCTGCATTTGGTGATGAAGACCCATCCAAAACCACAATTTATCGCTGGTTTGCTGAATTTCAACGTGGACGTGTCAAGCTCAGTGATGATCCCCGTCAAGGTCGTCCAAAAACTGCAGTCACCCAAGAAAACGTTGATGCTGTGCGTAAGCTGATTGAGGAAGATCGACATGTGACATACCGCGAAATTCAGGCAACTTTAGACATTGGCATGAGTCCAATACAAATAATCTTGCATGAACAATTAGGTGTAAAAAAGTTGTTTTCCCGATGGATACCGCATTTGCTCTGTGAAGAGCAAAAAGCGGCTCGCGTTACTTGGTGCGTCAGAACTCTCAAAAGATTCCACGCAGGATCCTCAAATGCTGTATACAACATCGTATCAGGTGACGAATCCTGGATATACGCGTTTCGTACGCGTATATCCAGGATTCGTCCCGAAACAAAAAAACCAGTCACGAGTTTGGGTGTGCGAAAATGAGTTAAAGCCAACAAAATTGTTCGTTCACGGAGTGTTGCAAAAAAAATGGTTGCCACGTTTGTCTCCAAAACCGGCCATGTTGCGACTATTCCTCTTGAGGGACAAAGAACGGTTAATGCAGAATGGTATGCTAACATTTGTTTGCCACAGGTCGTTTCTGAACTCCGTAAAGAGAACTGCAACCGCCGCATCATCCTCCATCACGACAATGCGAGTTCCCACACCGCGGACAGAACAAAAGAGTTTTTAGAGCAAGAAATCATAGAATTATTAGACCATCCGCCGTACAGCCCCGACCTAAGCCCTAATGATTTCTATACTTTTCCTAAAATAAAGAATAAATTGCGTGGTCAGAGATTTTCATCACCTGAAGAAGCTGTGGACGCCTACAAAACGGCCATTTTGGAGACCCCAACTTCCGAATGGAATGGTTGCTTCAATGATTGGTTCCATCGTATGGAAAAATGTGTCAAATTTCGCGGAAAATACTTCGAAAAGCAATAAATACATTTTTAAATAGTAATGTTGTGTCACTTCCTTGATTCCCGAAATTTTCAGTGCCGCCCTCGTAGATAGGTGAATAGTTAAATCAAAGAAGGTATAGAAGTAGTATATCTTCCACCGCTGAGACCATCGACATCATCGAAGAAATAAACAAAAGTTACGCTATAATGTTTATGTGTGACCATCAAAAAGTCCATCAATATAATGAGCCGCTTTATGGCGCCCAACCTGGGACCCAATAAACTTAATTTATGTCCTGCGCGCCATGTTTCATAAAATGTCGCGTTGGCGCATCAATTTCAGCGGGCACATGATAGATTTACAAACAAGTACTTAATTTATTTTTACTACTTACACCTAAATATGGCGAGCACTGCTCCACCAGACAATAATAATAGTATGAACAATAAATGTATGGATTGTTTTTATGGAGTAAGTTGCTCGGAATAAATGTTTGTCGTGCTTTGGTTAAACTTTATTACAAAGAAGAACAAATGCTGCTGTCTCTTTGTTCGGAATAAACCTGGTCGAAACGGTCGAATAAACTTCTACAATGCTTTTAGATGAATTTTGTTTGGTTTTCCTCTCGATTAAATTTTAATTAATACCTAACATCTTTCTTTTAGTTATAAGTAGAGGTATATTAAAAATAATCAAAATACATATTATAATAAGAGAAGTACTAACCTAACTTCTACATAATATATCTTCTTACTAGCTTTTCCCGCGGCTCCGCCCGCGTTAATAAGCTATCTCACGGGAATACTGTACTTTTTCGGGGTAAAAAGAAGCTATGTTTTAATCCAGAGCCTAAACTACTACCATACCAAATTTCATCGATATCCGTTTAGTAGTTTTTCCGTCAAAGAGTAACAAACATCTATCCGTCCATCCATCCTCACAAACTTTCACATTTATAATAGTAGGATTGTAAATAATGTAGGTATTATGTGGTAGTATAAAATATGAACTGATCTTTAGGTAGGTAGGACACGTCTAAACTTAGTTATCAGGTCGCACAAATTTTAAATTTAAAGACACGTAAGGGATTACACAACAAACTTGAAAGTAGCCTCGGGATAAACATCATTCGCGTCGTATGCGACCCTAGCGACTTAAAGTTTGACACAACGCACGGCGTGAGCAAGCATTGGACGGAATTTTCAACAATTTTACTACTTCTATATATGTACAGTACCCGGCCACAAGGAGTGCTAATAGTCCTATGAAAAGAGATATCCTTTTAAGTGTGTGACTGTGTTTTGACGGAGATGATGCTCTGCCATCTGAATATCTCTAACCAAAGGTCGATGTGTATTCTTCTTGGCCTGGTACTGTACATATACTATGTCGTAGGTGCATCAACTAACTAACTAGCCATACTTAATATGTAATATTGTGTGTCAAATAGTTTATGTTGTGCAATTTGCTGAACGCCTACGAACGTGGTCGTTTGGATCTTACTTAAGCGCTTTATGAGTTAGTATGTAAATAAACAACTATAAATCTCGAAAATAAAACTTTACAACAAAAGAACTTACAAAATTTGTGTAAAATGTAAACCTTTAAAACGATAAATGCGTTTCAGTGAATAATAACCATATTGTTGTAGTTTTAATTTTTAAATCGCAAATAAACTAAGCATTCGGGTTTTTAATCCATCCATCTAATGATCAACTTATTTTCATAGCTGGGCATTAACTCGTTAATCCGTTAATCGTTAATTAACGAGGTTAACATTCTGATTAAAGGATTAACTTTTTAGTTAACTTTTAAAAATGTTAACGGACACGTTAACTTCCGTTAATATGCAGAAGTCCGTTAATCGTTAATCCAATGCCTAATACGAGTAGTTACCGCACGGCACCGACAAGTGCCGGGCGGCGCGTGGCAGCGAGTGTAACAAAAACAAAACTAGATATACATATTTTGCCGGCAAGTGCGAGTGAGAAAGAAAACTGCGAAGAGATTTGTTTCGTTCGATCATTTCATTACCTAGCGCCGATGCTCAGTGACGAGTGTTTTGTTTGTTGTTATTATAAATTACTGTCAGTGATCATTTGCGTGTTGATAATTGATGAATGAATTAGAACCTAAACAAACAGGTTTTATAAGTTCACTAATGAAACGATATAAAGATGCAATTTTACACATATTAACGGATTAACGATTAACGTTAACTTGCGTTAATTCTTCCGAAATGTAACGCTTTAACGTTTAACGAAGCTAACTTTTTTTGTAGCGGATTAACGATTAACGAAGTTAACTATTTGATTAACGGTGCCCGGCTATGCTTATTTTGCTATAGTTTCATGAAAAAGAAGTTAGCAGCTTCGCCTGCGCTAGATAAGTTCTTATGGAATTTATATTTTATAGCTTCTGACACTCACAAATTATCTCGTAATTAGGACCCACCAAAAACACTTTCATGTAAAGTGATGCCAAGATCGCACTGTCAAAAAGTTATCAGATCTCATGAAAAACCAAGCTAGAACTCTACACGTCTTAACTCTGCAAGCCTTCACCAACTCTACACCTTATTCAAGTTATGTGGCCTGGCCATTTCGTTAAATCCGCTTGGGCGTTAGGTGAAAAATTACTGACTGTTTTTCTGTTATACTATTCTTGTAGGAACGAAACATTATAATTTGAATGTTACCTTTATCTATAATTCACCGTTGAAATTACTATAATAGAATATTGGGAAATAATTATTTCAATGTTACATCAATTTGTTTCCAATCTAAGCGACGTCATTACTAACATAGTTCATAATATATGCGATAGATGGCTTTTAACAAAACCTTAAATATTATGATTTATATGAAAACGATTGCAGATATCTAACCTAACCTAAACTAACCTTGGAGGATAAAGGTTCCAACTTCGACAATTATTATGTTAGTTGTGAACTAATACAAGCTTACGTACCAAATTTCAGGACATTCTTTCTAGGACATCCGCAAGTACCGTATAATTTTATTGATCATCAGTGAGTCAGTGACGAAATCAGGGGTTTTTAGATATATTTAGATATCAATAAAATCAAAGTATAATAACTAGGCAATTAAAACTTTACATGTTTAATAAGTCCGCTACTGGGAACATATCCTGATAATTTAATTTATCTGGTATAATCCAAACCAAAGGTTCAAAAAATCGACGAAACGCTTCGAGAAAAGGTGGTCTGGTAGTGCCCTTGCGCTTCACTCGGCATATCTTGGCAGGGTCACTACCGTGCCCCCAGACACTGAATGAGTTGAATGATTTATTGTTTATTTTACTTTTTAAACGACTCCAAAAAAAGGAGGCGGTTATAGGTAAGTTCGACTGTATATTTTTTTTTATATCTTATTTATTAAGGTTATCCACGTAAACAATATCCCTCTTACTAATAAAAATATTTACACAACGGATAACTTAAACAACTTTGCTGTCTTTGTCTGTCAAGTGTCATTTCCAACGCATCAGACAAAGAGAGCAATGTTCTTTAAGTTATCCGTTGTGTAAATAGTTTTACTAGTAAGGGGGCTAGACTTTTTAGGGTTCCGTGGCACTACCAAGGCTTAATTTTAGTTATAAATTATTTAAAATCATAATAATTGTTATGAGCTAGGTACTTATCTTATAACCTTGTAAGTTGAAATAGCTAGTATTCTTAATAATGGTAGCAAAAACAGCAAATCCAAGCATAAAAATTGAAAAATGTCGAAAATAACACATTCGTGAAATATTCAACTCATTTCTAAGACGTTTCTTTTCAATAAACTGTAAAATATTAGGTTGTAAGTTTTAAGTAGTATGGTCTAGAAAATCGAAAGTTTAGCAGATTAAAATACTTAAAAGTCAGTTGCTTAACGTCGATCCGGACTATTCGGGACAATGAAGACGACCCAACAGATAAACATAGAAACATTTGCCTCGCTTAATAAATTCGTCTCTATCACGCGTAGCCATTCCATCAAGCCAATAAAATATAGCCATCTATTAAATACGAAATTTACGTCGGATTAATTACGAAGTTAGCCGTGGACAGCCGATATAAAATCTGTCCGTCCGTCTGTGATTGCCTTTGTCACTTCACTTTGAAGAAGATAGGCGGATATTATTTTATTTATATTTCCTGTTCTTTCAAACTTCATTGCGTTCACAGAAAATTAAACGTTTTAACGCGAATCTAAAGTTGGTTTATTACATTATTTGTTTAACTTCATAGAACGGAAACGGCAAGTTTTTTAAACACTTTTATTTTATTTCAAAGACCCAAAGAAATATTTTTATTATTATTACTTAAATAATAATAAAAATATTTCTTGATGAATGATGAAAATGATGAAGAGGTGTAGGCGTGTTATTTTTGTTGTCCCCAACTGCTATGTTACTCGTCAAACTTCTTAATATGTGTAACCCTTCGAGCGCGACTCGCACTTGGCCGGTTTTTCAAATACTTACAGAAATACAAATAAGATAGAAACAAATGTTTTCTCAAGACTGAATTATTCTTAACGCGACAACACAATTTTTCGCGAATTAATAAATACGTTTTGGAAAAACCTATAACTTGTTACTTTTTGAACAGACTACTTACGTATTCCCATTCATTAAAATGCTCGGCTCTAGACTAAGACGTTTAACGTGTAAAGTTACGAGCAACTGTTAGTTTTACGGCGGAGAAGTTAAATCAACGCTTCAACAAGTTAATTTCAGTTTAATATTACCTGCACCAGGCGGCAGCACATAACTGCGCCACAGATATAATACATTTAGGAAGAAGCCGCAAATGTGAAAATTAATGTATTTTGATATTAGTAGGGGAGTCCCAGCCCCCAGTAGCAGATTCTTGTAGTGACTCTAGCGCGTCCGATTAAGATACTACAAGTGCCCCACATGTCTTTGGTAACCAAGGTATGAAAATCTGTTTATTTGCTTGGGGCGTTAAAAAAAAGTATCAAAATTTAACCGGACCAGTCAGATTAAGATACCCGATGTTAAAAGTAGGCCTCAAAGAAGCTCCAATTTAAAGTACTGACGATAGTTGAACGTGACAACGTCAACAACAACAACAACAATAATAATAATAATAATAAAATGCGAAGTAACGCTGGTACTTGGTAACGGTAACAGGTAACGGTACTTGGTACGGTTTTTTCGTGCGTGCAGCCGGCTCCATCGAATTATAAGACGTTTTCACGTCAAAAATTCCTGGGTCTATTTATCGATTGATTGTGTCGGTTAACCGTTAAAAGAACAGCCAATAGTGGTGTTGCCATCACTAAATTATACTCAAGTCCTATGAGACGATAAAAAAAATGTTTGCCTACATGTTTGTTTCAAACATTCCGTGGATGCGGGGTGTATTGAAGTAGGTGGGTAATAGGTGGGTCTACGGAGCTCCGTCCCACCGCCCAAGCGAATATGTGGAGATTTATCTCATGGAGCGTTGTTTAATTATATATTTTTTTTTAATTAACCTTTTAAATTAAATAATGAAAAGTATTTTTACTTGCACTCTTCCGTTATTAATAAATAAACGCTTTGTACTTATTGCCTTTACGCTGTTATTTGGTCTGGCGCGATATTATTTAATTAAATTCCTGAGGATTGATGAAAAAAAAAAAAGTTAAAACCTAGCAAAAAGAGTGATCTAAAAAGGCATAAACAAGAAAATAATTCAGATACAAGTCCAGAAATGCATAGGTCAATGCATACAAAAATGGTCAAGCTAGAGCCGTGGCGCACACACTAATGGCATCTAAGCGTCAGTTGACACCGAGATGCGTCGCGTCTAGGTGTGAGCTGACCCTAAGGCCTGAGGAAGTTTCTAGAAAACGCGTATATACGCCATACACATGCAATATGCATACCCCAAGATAGATACAGACGGCTGCGATTTGACATCGACTGTTCCGAACAATATAAACTAGGTGCGATCACGTCTCTACCTTGACCATTTTTGTACCTATGCATTTCTAGATTTCTGTTCCGAATTATTTTCTTGTTTCGACCTTTTTAGATTATTTTTTACGTAGTCGGGTTATAGTATTTTTAACTTATTGTTTTATTTCGTATTTTTCCGTTTTCCAGTTGCATATTTTTGGAATAATATTAATAAATAATTAAAATTCAAAACACTTGAAATTAAAAATATCGACTTCACGAGCGCGGAGCGAGAGCGAGCCAAAGTTTATCAAGATATTTATATATATATATATATATATATAAATATAAATGAAGAAAAATACATAATAAGAATCACAAAAATATTTATCTCACCGGGATTCGAACCTACCACACTCTGACTTTCCAAACAATGCAAAAATTATACGTGAGTACGCATACGAAGCTGCCAATCGGACTGACGTGAGTCGAAATTATTGATATAATATTGTTTCACGACGAAATAAAATAAAATTTTTTTATTAAAAATGCGCAGTTTCTAAGGGATAAGTCATAGCTAGATCGATTTTTCTCCCCCAAAACTCCCTGCGTACTAAATTTAATGGTAATACTTGTAGCCGTTGTCGAGATACCGATTATAATATTATAATATACAAGATCGTCTCGTATAAAGTATAAGATATTATGATAATCAAGAAACGCAATTGAGATCATTCAACAGCTGTTAATTTAATAAAATAAATAAATAATATTTAAATAAAATAAAAATAAAAAAGGATTGTGTGGTTTTATGAAACCACGGTAAAAGTGAAACTTAATAACAATAAAATGCGCTTCTTGTGTCTTCGCGTGAACTACATAACGAGTTAAATGCGGTCTTTATCAATATACAGACTGTTTATGCGTTAGATTTTAAGTTAATTTTCTTAAGGAACTTTGGTTCTCATATGGCAAACTAGATGGCGCTGATTTGCCGCTAGATCACGCTATAGGTAAAGCGAACCTATTTGCATAAGATGTTTATGAGGGCCTTACTGATGTGAAGTATTTTAGGGTTGTAAACCAATCAAGAAAAGGATTGTGTGGTTTTATGAAACCACGGTAAAAGTGAAACTTAATAACAAAAAATAGCGTGGAGCACTGGCACAAATGAGTACTAGTCTATACACTACACGGTCAGCTGATGCGAACTATAGGCGCCGCCATTATTGGCCTCTGCTGCTCTGACGAGCGCCTTTCACTTTATCCCCACTCCGCGGCCGACCGTCACGCGACATGCAACACACAGACAAAAAAGTTTAAAAGTTTCACTTTAAAAGCCTTTAAGTTCAACAGTCAACACCAATCCTCTAAATCTCCGTATGATAAATGTAGTAGAATCCTTCGAGACATCAAAACACAACGATACTGCGATTCAGAAATTTTACATATTACGAGTATAAAACCCGTATAGTGACAAGTATCGAACGAATAAGTAATACAAGTGCTAATAGTTTATTTCATCTGCATTATGAAAATGAACCGATTAACCTATTTTATTCTAGTTTTTTTTGTTTGAAAGCTGACATGACCGAAAGTGTTCTTAGCTATAATTCATCATCATCATCTCGTTCACTGCTTGATAATTCAGAGGTTATTCAATTTTTTACGTTGTTAAAATTATAATATATAAATTATATATATTAAATATAAGTATAAAATAAAAATGTTGTGTAATAAGTTTTATTAATGTATTCTCCCTCAATATAAGTGAATAATTATATTATTTTTTTAAGGAATAAATGGTCTTAAACCGTAAAAAATATATTTTATGTAAGTAGTAGGTACAATAATATATTATATAATATATAAATTATAGTCTTATATTACGTAAATGTAGAAATTTGGACAACTGTGCTAGTATGAATTGTACGACCGCATTTTTAATGTGTATTTTGACATATTTGTGCAAGCACGCTACAAATATGTAATATATATATAAAATTCCATGTAAAAAGTCGGACCTGCGCCTAATCTCTCGCCAGTCGTGTCGGTTATCTGTCCCACTGGGTTACGAGAGTAAAAGGAGGAGAGAGTGCTCTTGTGTACTGCGCACACACTTGGGCACTATAACATAACTCCTGCGTAGCTGGCCTGGTTTCAATGAAACAGGCCACCGTCACCGAAATCGGTGTGGGAGCTATTATTATATATATATATATATATATATATATATATATATATATATATATATATATATATATATATATATATATATATATATATATATATATATATATATATATACCAAACACGTGATGATTATCTCGGTTTAATTTTTGAGATGTTACAATCTGAGGTTCAATTGGCGAAATAATAAATTTAAAAAAAAATAGCCTATGTTGCCCGCGGCATCATTACGAATCTATTAACTAATAATTATTAAAATCGGACCAGTAGTTTAGACGCTACAATGGAACAAACACACATACATAGACTGCCAAAATCATTACCCTTCCTTTTGGCTTCGCCGTAGTTGGGTAAAAAACAAAAAAGACTAAAGCCACGATTCTGGATATAACGCCATCTGTCGTAGCTGCTTATATTTCTAACATAATAACTTAAAGTACGACTCAATACACAGATGGCGCTAGGTGTACACATTTTTTTTATTTTCTTTTTTGAAGTGATATTTTTAGGCGTGATCGTGCCTCTCTATCGCTTGTTCTGCGCTCTCGCTTGCACGCTCCGCTCAGGCGGAACGTGACTCAGACGAAACGTGACAATTTTTCGTGCCTGCAGTCGGCGTTCATCGATTTATAAGACGTTATCAAGTCAAAAAAACTGTTGAGCTTAACCAAATCGTAATGATTAATGGGAGCAACCTTTTTTCACTTGTGATGACTCACGTTTGCCTCAAAGGGGTCGTACGTGTTAGGACTTGTGACAAATTGTGTTGCCTAATACAGTGTAATTTACGCTCGGATCACGTAAATAATGTAAATGAATTATTTAATGATTGCACATTAACAATACCACAACGGTCCACAACGGTCCACAACGGTCCACAACGGGCGACAACGGTCAGTATCGTTTATCTAGAAGTTCTAGAACTAAAATAACCTATTCATAATTTTTTCCATTATGTATAGTAGATAGGTAGGTAACCTTTCGTCCATCGACTTTATTATTATGAAAACTGAATTACAGTAAAAGTCTGTTATACCGACATTATAGAGACAGATAAATAATTATAGTCGTAATAGAGGATAGTATTGACTGACAGTATTGAAAATTTCGTCGTAATATCCGGTAACGACATAATTGATATAAATAATGTCGTTATAAAGGGTTTTTACGGCAGTAATAAAGCGGATGGACCTCTAGAAACACTTAAAATCAAACTCAAACTCGCCGATACATTTAAATTATTAATTTATGATTATCTTTTCCGTAACTTTCGCATAAAAATTATAGGTATAACTACAACCAAATGTCGCAGACGTAGTAGATAGTACATAACGTGATGTCTAACCTTCCTTACATGAACGCAGAACAACACTGTCGGGAACGTTAATTCCACGTTGACAATTAGATATCAGATTTAAATGTACATTGAAAGGACGTGCAGTAACTAATAAAGATAAAAAGAGATGAAGAACCGATGTTTTTCTTAGCGTTACTCACTCAATTTGTCGTAAGCATAGTGTGTAAAGCCGCGCACTCACTAGCGAGCTAGCACGGTGCACCCAATTTTATAGCACAACTGCAGTACGATGATGAAAAACAATGCTGATAAAAGTCAAAGTCAAAATTTTTTTAATTCAAAGTAGGTATTTATTATACACTTTCTGAACGTCGATATACGAGATGCCTACCACCGGTTCGGGAACTAGTCCGGTAAACATTTAGTACTTAGGTACACAAAATTATAATTATATGTAACGGCACCTACAATACGTATCGCGAGATCTTTTGAAAACAGCACACGCAATACGCATCCTATTACGATTTACGAAAGAGCACTATAACCTAACCTAACCAAAACCATGCCAGGGCATGTCTAAGGAGCATGTTCCGTAACTGTCAACGCGAAATAGGTTTTCTTTGAATTACTTAAAGAGTTATAGTCCGATTGCGCTCAAAATAATTTTCAAGTTTCTAACACATATAGTTTAGAAATGCCAGGGGAGCACAAACTTAAAAACCACTTTGGAGGCCGATAACTCGAAAATCGTTGACTTTGTAAATTTTATCCATTGATATTCATAATTACAGAAGTTAGAAGGGCGGACAAACAGACAGACAGTGCGAAACTATAAGGGTACCTTACAGGTAAGTATTACAGAACCCTAAAAAAGACTGCATGGTTACATAAGGCTGAGCTGAAAATATTAAAAATAGAACTACCTATGTCAAGAAGAGGGCGACTTGTGGCTTAAACGACGAGAATAGATACGCTTTAACTCAAGATATTCCAATTTAGTAGCTGTACGAGCACGTCGATAGCCTGCACCCGGCTTACATATGCGACGATGTGCATTTTAATTATAAAAGTAATCAAAAACTCGAAGCTCCGAGCTCTCATGCACTCGACGTGCGCCAACGGAACAAACATTTAATTTGGAGCGGTCACTTGCGCGGGGCGGTTTTGACAAGTGTGTTGTGTTGTGTGTATCACATATACCAGACTGTATCGAACACATCAACCCTGCATTGACCTCCGTTGTTTGTGTCCATTCGATTTACACCGATGACGTTTTAATAACTCTGAGGTTAGATTATTCTGTTTCCCCCATAACTGATCTCGATTCTATGCTCTCTCTGCATACCGATATTGGCCTACCGCAGAGCCCTTCTGTTTGAGTTGGTTATACATCAGCAGAGGCAATTGTTATTAAATTGTAAATACCTAATATAAGAATCTAAATAAAGTAAAGTAAGTTAAAAAGATTCGACGTGCGAATATATAAAACCTCGTATTCACAGGATCAAAACCTTCGATATTGCGACTCTTTGATGTGTGGGAGCGGAGTCATTATGACCATATTAACTTCTCCTTTAATCTTTTTTTTACTCAAGGGAAAGAGATTAAATGTATGGTTTGCTTATGGGTTCCTGCAATATAACTGACTAGTTTTTAACCACGGCTCCGCCCGCGTAAATGCTCTCTGACTAGGTAATTTCATTTAAATGTGGTGTTTGAAATTAGAATAACTAATCCGTTTTAACCAGAATAAATTTTTGCGCTGGTGACCTGGAAAAAAAAAGCTGGTAAAGGTGGAAATTAAAACAATATGATTCCCTAAAATTATGCCTCTGGCGCGGCGCGGTGGGACTGAATTTATTTTTAAATCTTCTGGGTGGTGGCCGATTGTCGTGTTCGGTCCGAGACAATGGTCAATAAATTTAAGAGTCTTTAAGTAGACTATTATGGATCGTATTGTCTGTTCGCTGAACCATAAGCTGTTGAGACAATTTTGTCAAAAAGAAGTTTAAAAATTCAAGTGACGATAGCGCAAAGTTGTCTTTGCATGTTTCTCGGAAGTTGGTACTTTTTTCTTTGTATGTAAGTACTAGGTAATTAATTTGATTAAAAAGTTTTTAAAGTTTTTACTATCGCACAAAGCTATACACAATTCAACAACAGCCACTATATTTGCAACAAAGGATAAGCTAACAATTTGCAGGTTATTGAACGAATTTGATATTCATCGGAACGGGCAGGAGCGAAAGGATGGCCGAATAGCGCTTCCTGCATGTTATGCGCATAATGGTACAGTAAGCGAAAATATACGCTTGATAACTATACACAGAAATCAGATTCGCAGTATAGTTCCAGTGTCAGCGCATGCTATCTCACTCGCACACGCATCAAATCGTGTGTAATTATTTTTGTTCAATGCTCACCCTGAGCCCGAAAAGCCAGAATTGCCCCCATAGGTCACAGTTATTTCAGTTGTTATGCGCTTTGACGCACAATAATTAATTTGATCTTACACGTCGAAATGTATACCTCCCTGCTTCCTAAAAACTTAGCCCTTCCTCATTAACGGCTTGGAATTTTCTTTCGAGACTGTACCTACACTCGCGGTACCCACCTAATATACGCGTGTACCTGCTAGAGTTACTACCTACAGAGTGCAGGCTGCAGGCTACAGCACACCGTACGGCATATAAGGCGTAAGGCGACCGTATTGTTTTACGACAACCCGTTTGGAAGTTTCACAACGAACAGAATATGTAATATTGTCGTTTAGTAAAATTTTTACAGTTTAAGCATAAAACACATAAAACTTTAGAAAGAACTTTACTGAGCCCCGACTGTACCGACCTTCCGCTACGGGTCATAAAACTATGTACCTACTTTAACCTTTCTATAATTAGTATAATTATATCTATCTATTGACACTTCATCCCACGTCAATCTGGCCCCGTGCTAAGTACCCGAAGAACTTGTGTTCCCGTAGCAGACAACGAGAATATTTAATTATTTTATATTATACATGTATATATTTAAGATTTTATAATATTAAACACATATTTATGTTGAATGATCCATGAGTGATTGATGATTCATGAGTCATGACCCAGGAACATAGAAAAACTTTTTGTTCCTTCACACACGCGACCCGGCTTGAGCTCCAACGCGCTGAATACATACATTTAATACACCAGTGCATGGTTAACGCCTCCGTGGTCCAGTGGTTTAGAGATTGACTCCCGGCCGCGGAGGTGAGCGTCTTCGCTCAACCACTGAGCAACAGAAGTCGTCAAAATTACCAACCCCTAAAAACCGGCCAAGTGCGAGTCGGACTCGCTCACGAAGAGTTCCGTACAAATTGGGTTCCGGTGTACCACTTTTAGACCTTATCACATGGTAATAAGGTTCAAATGACCGCAGCTGCTTCGCGGACATTCGCGATCTACTACTATTATTGCCTTTGACTGTTCCTAAATCTAAGAAATATGTAACTTTATTTCAAATTGACCTAATGTTTCGTTAAAGCATATATTTAGATAAAGATCAGTTATCGTTTTACACAGTTTTACATGATCAATACGGTTTAAACCACCATACAGACTATTTACCTCACTGTCTGTGAATGCGCGGTCAGTGGTCACACATCACATCGGACATTGAAAACAGGAAGTACCCGTACGACGCCGCAGACCGACAGACAAACACTACGTCATGTTTTATACGGCTGTGTTAATGAATGTGTAAATATTGCAGTTTTATCGCAAATACGATGTACGTGTATATGGGATCCAGTACGCATTTTACTAGGATTGATGTTACTATAATAATAATATCTATGGACATTGCCTGAGTATTCTCTGCGTAGGGCACCTAAAACCTAAGCGGTACCTAAAACATGTATTAAGATTACCTACCTACTCATTATAAATTTGAATATTAGGTAAATTATACCTGTCATAACAATAATAAAAAAATGAAATTTTCGTCATAGCCAAAAATAACCAGACAATGAATGTTTGTTGAAGATTACAATTTTAATTCATACAACCTCAATGTTGCAGGTATATTGTAGGTAGTAGACAATGAATGTATGTACCTACCTATTACAATATGTAGCTTCTTTAGTCCAGTCGAAAAATTTTGACTGAAATGAAAAACATACAAAAAGTGTTCATACCAGTATAAGTAATGGGTAGCATTTAAACTATGTAGCGTACTTTTTTTCGTTTAACAAATAACTACACCTACTATCATTGTCTCATCTCATCTACGTCATCTCACGCCGGGCTAATGGAAAGGGTCTTGGGAAACCATGGTCATTGGTAAGGGGCTATGCCCCTCTACGTGGAAAACAAAAAATAACAAATCTTTTTTATTTAACCATAATAACTAAGTTCTTATACTAATTTAAGCGTACTCAAGTAATTTTGAGTCGGCGCCTAACGTACTTTACTTACGTTACGCTATTATTTAATTTGCTTGTTTGGCGCCGACTCAATTTACTTAAGTATACTTACATTAGTCTAAGAACTTAGTTATCATGGTTAAATAAAAAAGGTTTGTTATTCCACACTTTAAACACTTCTTTAAAGGTTCGTTAGGATTCGTATTAAGTGGATACTCGACCACTAATCTCTAGGGTTAGCCTAGAGATTAGTAACTGTTTTTATTCGGAATAGAAGTAATTATCTCCAAGACGGAGGGCACTTATTAACGCCGGAGTAAATACATACTGGGAAGAAAATTGGACATGACCCGAGACTTACTGCCATACAATGAACACGAGAATTTCGTTTTCGTTATCCTAGTGACCTTATTATAAATAATAAAAAAATATTTTCAAGATATTTTACAAACATCAAGGAAGTAAGGGGATTAAAATTATAACAAACTTACACAGTAGTTCTCATTACTATTAAAACTAACTAATAAATTGATATCTCCGTATACGAAGACTAACGCTAGTTCTACACTAGCACCAGGGGATCCAGGTATCTCTTATGAGAATACCTAGTACCTACCTAACATAAATAACTACAAGTTTTATAAAAAACTATAACACGACTACGTAAATTATATAGCCCATGTTACCCGGGCTATTATTACGAATCTATTGACACCTCATTTATTAAAATCGGACCAGTAGTTTAGGCGCTACGGTGTAACAAACATACATACATATACACATAGACTGCCAAAATCATTATCCTTCGTTTTGGCTTTGCCGTAGTCGGGTGAAAAATAGCTAGCACCTAGGAAGTCATATGATATTTTCGCCATTGAAGATTGCACTTGTTATGCAGATTCTGATCTCTCATTGTAAAGCCGATGCGGCATTTCAAGTGGGGAGAGGGCTAGGATTATCCAATATCCAACCCCTTTTCAATATGACCACCATACTGGCAACCTATGTGGAAATCAAATCGACTGTCTATTTATAAACGAATAAGAACTTTAAGAGGTCACCCTGTGATCGAAATTCGCCCACAATAATTCATATGATTTTTTAGTTTGAACTTTATAATGCTTCTTTGCCTCTTAGATATCAAAAAAAATTAAAAGTTAAATGTTAATGTAAAGATTGACAAACGTCAACGTGTAACTAAATAGTATGGTAGTGTGTGTTCGGTAATTTATATAATCTGAGGTAGTGTGTGTTGTTGTTATTTTTTGTATTTCTACATTTATTATTTATTTATTTATTTATATATTCTTCATTATTTAAAAAATATATGGTTTCTGCACACCTTCCATCAGTGTTTCTTCCTACTTCCTTGCCGTGCCAAATATAATACTCCTCCGCGCGAACAATTCTCGTCAAACTGTAGGCACTGAAAGCTTTTGCTTCACGTGTTAATATAATAATTTTCAAAGTAACACCAAAGTCGACGTTGTAAATTCCAGACTTTTTCCGACTGTTTAACAACTTTTATCCCCAAGAGACAATGGGCAATACAAGGGCCTTAAGTAATTATTCATTTCTTTAGAATAAATCGCAGCCGCAAAATTTCTTTGATTGGACGGCAAAATTTAAAAAAGTTAAAAATTCAAGTCGGTACACAATTTTCCCTTCCTTCCCCCATTTCAAACAAGACAGGATCAAAAAGAATTTCAACTGAAAAGACCTCGCACAACAAGAAATAAATTGCCATTAAATTAATCAAATATATTTCCGCTTTAATTACCTACTACATATTATTATAACAATTTGAATGCTAGGTACTCTTGAGAACGAAGCATCAAGCGCACTGCGCAACACAAGAAAGAACAAGGGCATTTTTGTATAGTGTCCGTCCCCGCCACTGTAGCACACACAATAGTGGAAACAAAACACTTTTCAAACGAAGTGAAACGGTTTGAAAAGTGTATAATTTTATTGCATGACGAAAAATCTTTTAACGATGGGAGAAAAAAATTAATGAGGGTTAAAAGTTAAAAAAAGTAAAAACAAAAGCTGTAGATACCTATTAAATCACCAGTCTTGTCAGTAAGGAACAATTCCTCGGATGTAATGGTATATGTATAATGGTATACGGCAGACTTATGGAAAATTGTAGTATTTTGATAAACTGGCTCACAATTTGAAGAAATGTATGGGAATATAAAAAAAATTGAGAAATCTTCCCATAGCAGCACAACTTATAACAGCAAACGCAATAGAGCAGTGTTTGTAAATCACTACAAAAACTAATTCCGCCGAAGCGCGAGCTTTCGAACTACTTTCGTCCCCGATATTTGCCCGCTTCGAAATCCAATTTTACTTGTTTAATGTTGCGTACTCTCTGAATTCTTCCCCGGGTGTTTGCTTCAAGTTTCATTGGAAGCCGATAGCCTTTCGAATAGGTGAGCACTCGAAACGGCGCAACTAACCGTGGCTATTAGAAACCAATTGGCATCTCATGCTTTGTGCCCGGAGACAATTACATAGTTGCCGTTAAATTGCATTAGTGCCGGAGTTGAACTCGTGTCTAGTCCGTAGTTAAACGTGTTCTCCTGGAGTCTTGCACTAAATATGTGTACAGTTATTTACCTTCAGTGTTTTTTTTTTATAAATAAATATTTAAAAAAAAACTGTCGATGATATGTACCTAGCATGTATACCTATAGTAGAATCGTGTCTGACCTTGTGCGTGTACGTAAATGCATTCATCAAGCAAAATAAAAAGTTTAAATTACTATTCTCGCTTTTCTATTTTAAATTAACGGAACAATTTATTATGCGTATCATAAATTAATAAATTGTATAAAAATATCCACCTTCAGTCTGTTGCGTAGCGTTCATATTTCACGGTGTTATCTGCGAAGCTCGCGTCCGGCCCGGCACGCTGCACCATAACACTTTGTGTATTAAAGTTCTTCTTTAGCTTTACCTAAACTGTTAACATATTTTTAATATTAAATTCTGTAATTAAATTCTCATCTACGAAGACTTGCCGAAAACAGAGTTTAATTAATTCTTAATACATTCTTTGAGCAACGTTTAACGTTTTTAATTAAATAGTACCTGGGAGACCGAGCTTTGCTTGGTGTTTTAGTAGAACGATAAATTAATTAAAAGTAAATAAAAAAAATATAAAAGGAAAAGAAATAATAAGAATTACAAAAATATTTATCTTACAGGGATTTGAACCCACCACATTCCGAATTTCCCAATAATGCAAAAATTATACGTAGGTAGGTATGTATACCAAGCTGCCAATCAGACTGACGTAAGAGAGGCAAAATTATTGATAATATATTGTTGCACGACAAAATAATAAAACCCTCGTTTAAAGTGTAAGATACAGCAGTTTTTCAGTTTAAGTATACCGAGTAAACGCCCAATTTTATTTTCATAATTAATTTGACTTTTATGTTAAAAATGACATACCTAATTGAACTCATAGCTCTATTTCACATTCCATAAACTATTTAAATATTAGGTCCTTACATATGAAATTGGCGTTTTGTCGTACTGGCCACTTTGATCTCAAATATATCTTCTTTGGTTAGGAATTCCAATTTCAAATTTATACCGCTATTTACTCATGCATAAACACAAGTTTCGAAAACCGTAGGTAATTCATTTGTTTTTTCCTCTTTTGGTTTTTTCTTTGGGTCACTCTGTTTACAAAATGGAAAACTTGAAATATCGTATTATTTTCGAGTACAAGTTCCACCGTTACAGCAGTGCTGCAGAAACGGCTCGAAGGATTAATGATGTGTATGGCGGCGGTGTCGCAAAAGAAAACACAGTGCGTTTTTGGTTCCAACGTTTTCGTTCTGGAAATTACGACCTGAACAAGCCCCGTGGACGGACGGAGATCAAAGTTGATAATGAAGAATTGAAGGCTATTGTGGAAGCGGATCCATCACAAACCACGTCCGAATTAGCTGCAGGCTAACACCACAATGTTAGTGATAAAACTATTTTAATCCACTTGAAGCAAATTGGGAAGGTGAAAAAGCTTGAAAGATGGGTACCTCATGAACTGAGTGCAGCAAACCGACAAACGCGCGTCACCTGCTGCTTTACATTACTCAACCGGCACAATCATTAAGGGATTTAAATCGAATCATTACCTGTGATGAAAAGTAGATCCTGTGCGATAATCGGAAACGTTCATCGCAATGGCTGAACCCTGGCGAAGCAGCCATAGCCTGCCCCAAGCGAAAATTGACTCAAAAAAAGTTACTTGTGAGCGTTTGGTGGACTAGTGCCGGTGTCGTTCACTACAGCTTTCTTAAATCTGGCCAGACGATTACGGCAGATGTCTTTTGCCAGCAACTGCAAATCATGTTGGAAAATCTAGCTGCTAAACAACCGTGGTCATTCGCTCTAGGCTACTCCTGCTTCAGGATAACGCTAGACCACACACTGCACAACAGACGGCTACCAAATTAGAAGAGCTTCAATTGGAATGTCTAAGACATCCACCGTACTCCCGGGACCTAGCACCAACAGATTACCATTTTTTCGAAGATTCGATAACTTCTTGCAAGGGGAAAAATTCAACTCCGATGAGACAGTCCAAAGCGCCTTCAAAGATTTTATTGATTCCTGTCCAAATGGTTTTTTTAATAATGGAATCAATGAACTACCTATGAGATGGCAAAAGTACATAGATAGCAATGTTATATACTTTGATTAAATAAATATATTATGTTAAAAAAAATCGACTTTATGTTCCTCCTTTACAAAACGCCAGTTTCATATGTAATTACCTAATATTTGATTCGTTCCCTTTCCTAAATGGGAAATTTCAATAAATTATCACTACGAAGCACTATATTCTAGAAACTAGAACAATTTACGGATTCAACAGTTTTAGTACATTATTCTGTTCTAGTACAATTTACAGCTTCAACAGTTTTGTTCTGGGCTTCCGAGGAACTTGCGCCTACAGAGCTCGGAGGTTCGGCCGCTACATATTTTATTACACGAATATGTTCCTGTCCGTTGTTCCGTTTTATAAGACAAAGCTGTTTCATTTCGACGTATTAAATAATAAATGTCCCGCAAGATGAGGTTCTTCACAAGTTTAGTGTTTTCCGTGGTCAGACAGATATACTGGGTGATTTCTTATTCCGTTTCGATAGAAACATGCCATGATTTTGTACAAATAATAATTTTTGTACAAATTATAAATGTAATAAAATTAAATTTGGAAAATCTTAAAAATATGATGAATTTACTTCGGTCGATCTACCGCGGGGGCGCCGCACACCCCACGCGCCTTTTTTCAAACAGCCATAGTGGTCATGACGGACGGTGCGCTTGATTGGACTGGGGACAATAGGGTGACAAAACAATTATTTGTAACTACCATTAATTGCCCGCGGCTTGTCTGTCATCCCCTATTTTACCCACCTGGGGGCTGTATTTTAGAAAACACTGAAATACGTAATTCATTATTTTTTCCGTACTCAATTAATACGAAAAATATCATACAAATATTTTCAAGGAATAAAAAGTTTCACACAAATTTTACTCATCTATTTTTGAAAAACCATTACCTTCCTTCACAAAAAGTATGACAAGTATTTTATGGTGGTATGACATGTTAAACGCAATAACGATTTGAGGAAGTTGGTAACCCAAAATGGGTTTAAGAGCCCGATGAGTTGAAGTGCCAAAGTAGCTAATGGCCATAAACAGGTAATGTCCAAACAATCTCTCAACTGCCTTAAAAGAAACGAGGAAAAATTAACAAAAATCTCCATTTAATGAACCCGCCAACTTTGTACGCTCGCCGAATCCCCGAAACCCAGTGTACTACATTAGAACCTTATCGCCATAACAATAAGAACGCAATATGGTATCTACATCGAGTTCGTCGACGACTGTACCTACATATTAAAGTACACTCAAGCGCGGGGCGGAGTGGACCAAATAGGGAAACAAACCGACCAGCTGAACAAATGTTGGCCGGGATAACACTCGGATTTTATTATAAACTTTAAATACACCGCCTCAGTTCTTTCGTTGGAAACAACGGCAATTTAATGTTATTAGAAGACATGTTCAAACATTTTTTACCGCGATGGCCGTGGTAAGTGGAAAGTTGAAAATTGACGATGACAATACTTTACGTGTAGCTTCATACTGGTGTTAAAGTTTACTGATGGCCGCTACACACCTAAAGTTTTATCGTTTTATTATTATGTCATTACATATGAAATTGGCGTTTTGTCGTACTGGCCACTTTGATCTCAAATATATCTTCTTCGGTTAGGAATTCCAATTTCAAATTTATACCGCTATTTACTCATGCATAAACACAAGTTTCGAAAACCGTAATTCATTTGTTTTTTCCTCTTTTGGTTTTTTCTTTGCGTCACTCTGTTTACAAAATGGAAAAGTTATGGACAAATGGACGAGTTCCACCGTGGCACCAGTAATGCAGAAACGGCTCGAAGGATTAATGATGGCGGCGGTGTCGCATAAGAAAACACAGTGCGTTTTTGGTTCCAACGTTTTCGTTCTGGAAATTTGGACCTAATATTAAATCGCGGCTTACATCGTTTAATCGTTACTTTGAAACGTTAGGTATGTGCGGGCTTTGAGGGTGGATGTAAATAGTGAGTATATAAATAGAAGTTTTTACGCCGTAAGCATTAAGCGTATTTAAAATAAACTTGGAATAGCGATTAACCTTTAAATACCAATTCCGATAAACCCATTCGAGGGCCCTAGAAATGGCTCCAACACTGGCGGATAGATTTAATCGCTCCTCGCAAATATAGAATTTCTCGTCCCCGTCCCTGGGGCAATAATTTGATATTCTACGGCTTGGCTTCGACGAGCCGAGCCAGTTGGCGATCGAGGACTCCATATAATAAATTCTCATCGCTCTGTAGATTTTATTTGCGAGCTGCTAATAGTCGCATTAAAATCCAATCTTACGGCAAAACTAATTACCACTACCAATTCAATTTTTCTCACTGCAATTTTTATACGAGCAACTGGCATATTTTTATCACTCGTCTTTTCGATGTACGTTCGCCGCCAGACCCGGTTTACCACTTTCGAATCTTATAACTTATTACTATGGTGTGTATTATTACTACAACCTTTAGACCCTTCCTTTCCAAGAACAATAAAAGCATAAAATGGAAATCTCACAGTCGTATATGTTATAGACGAGGCATGTTGAGGGAAAACTGTCCCCACTTAAATGGCCCCAGTTTTGGAGATTTTGAGACCATTTTGACATTTGAGGTATGGTGAAACCAAGATGGCTGACATTTAAAGTATGGTGAAAATCAAGATGGCGTAAATTTTTCTTGTATGAAGATATTGTTCTCAAATGTACGTCATAGCCTTTCTTTAGTTTTGAAATTCTTGGAAAGGACCAATAGGTCCAAAGGTGGTACATCGGTTCTGTCATAATTTATAATGATTGTACAATTTTTTGTGTTATTCTGCCAAGTTTTGTTCAAGCATACGGATCTACCTATAATGACCTTTTTTGAAACTTGGAAAAGTAGCCAATAACCTAGATATACTATTTTGTTTTATGGGTATTTAAGCATTTAATTCAATTCACATAAAACTGTAATTTAAATTTTGAACTATGTTTAGAGATAACAAACCAATACATTAACGATAGCAAAAATGTATTGTGCATTTTCCTTTACGTTATAAATTAGTTTCTCCCTCTTGTAACTATAAGCCCTGCAGACTACTAAACAACACTAGCCATTATTTATTCAGGATCCACCTCGAAGCAGCGAGCTTACCTTTCTTCAATAAACTGTTCAGACTCGAAACAGTCTGACAGCGCTCGAACCTTTGAAACCTTCGTCACACTGTTTACAATACCCCTCCCTCTGTTTTCGCATAACTGTTCAGCATAACACACGAAAATAACCATTTATACGCTATCCGTACCAATGAAAACAATTTTTGTATTTTTACGCGGGCTCTGATTCAATATTTTACGTCGAAGAAAATCATAACGTAAATATTATATCGGTGTTCGTTTTATAGGTACTAGAGTTTTCCGGTGGCTTTCAAAACATTTTTAGCCGAAATAACATACCTACCTACCTACCTATCATATATATACCTACTAAGATTTAATGCGATAAAAAAATTACAGCGTCGCGTAGCAACGATTTACTTTGCATAATGCTTTCGTAATACTTTTTTTGTGAATTAGATAATTTTGAAAAAAAAAACGATGCATAATAGCTTATTCTGGATAGTTTTCAAAAGAGGACGGCGTTCCTGTGCCTGTTACACAAGCAAAAGGAACGTTATTGCTTCGAATGCGCACTTCGCCTCGGTCTCAGGACCGAGTTGAAAGGACCAAACTTCTAGTTCCAGCCCTCGGGCAGATGACGAAATATAATAAAGAACCACAAATGTAAACGCACCATAATGCTCGTTTCTTCGGAAGGAATGCATAACGTGAATAAAATAATAAAAAAATATTATTATTACTCCACGGAGTCTCCGAAGCAAAAACAGATGAGCTTAAAGTTGTCACATCATTATTTTCAACACAGTTGCATGTTCCTGAAGCTGATATTGCGTCGGTAAAATTATGTCATCACCTGGGTAGAATAAATGAATCTAAGCCGAGACCAATCTTAATAAAATTCCACGATGTCACTGTCCGAAACAAGATATGGGCGGCTAAGACTAAGTTAAAAAACTCTGGCAACACTTTGTCTGAGTTTCTTATTAAGAAGAGGCATGATGTGTTCCTGGCAGCCAGACAGCGTTTTGGAGTCTCAAAATGTTGGACACATAATGGTTCGGTGCTTGTAATTGCTTCTGATGGCTCCAAAGTCCGTGTCCATAGCATGGCCGATCTGGATGCCATTCCAGGTAGCTATTCTTCAGATATAGCCATCTGTGACGACTGAGCGACCCATTCCCGTGACCAAAAGTAAAAACACAGCTGGAACGAAGGCAAAGAAGTCAGCAAAAAAGTAACAAATTTTTAATAACGTCTTTCTTGTTTTACCTACGCTGATTTGTTGTTACCTGTTCTTCCTTCTGCTTCCTTAGTCATGCATTAATTATCTGATCTCTTGCTTTTATGTAGTTTTAGTTACAGCCAATCTTTCTCTGTTGGGTATTTACATGCTGTACTTTGTTGTCTTACTTTATTATTTGTGTATTTTAACTTGATTTATATCCTATATTGAGTGTAAAGGTAGGTAATTTCACCCACATAATCAATTATTTTGCGTACCGCTTTGTTGTAACATAAAACTATTTTTTAATTCCCTCTGATTTCCGTATGGATTTGACAGTTGTCATCTGCCATTGTTGACATGTCAAGGTATGACGGATGTCAGTGGAGTGTATTCCGTTTTCCGTTGCAGTATTTTACAAGTTTAGTTAATTGTTTTTTTTTCTTTTCTTTATGTTGTTTAATTTTTATTAGTTTTTTAAGATTTTTTTTGTGTAATAGTGCTTAATTGGTGCATGTTTAAATACATTTAAACATAACATATGACACTGTAGGTATGAGGTGTTTTTAGTAGCATAGTTAAAGGGTATACTATAATATTTTATAGTATACATGTTATTTATTTATTATCATATTAAATTACGTAAATACATTTATATTTTTAAATATACACTATTTTTGTATTGTTACTAATAATTATTTTAAAATCATTATCATGACTATTAGTTCTGACACATCATCTGGTGACTTTTTTTCTGTTTCTTCTGTATAAAGTGATGAGAGTTTTTTAAGTGCTTCATTTACCCCACTAAGGGATACCATTTTAAATAACTTTTCTTCAGTTAAAAAATGTTTTAAGGCTGTCCATATCAATACGCAACGCATTCCAGCTCATTATCCTGATATGCTAACTTCCTTCGATCAAGTTAATGTTGACGCCATTTTAGTGTCGGAGACGTGGCTTAAACCCTGCTTACCATCAACTTGCTACGGTCTACCAGGTTATAAATTAATCCGCAATGATCGCATTGGGAGGGGCGGTGGCGGTGTTGCGATCTATATGCGTTCTGACATTCCTTTCACTGTTATCAGTTCGTCAGCACAGCCTCCGCCATCCGACGCACTGGAGTACTTGCTCATTGAGATTGAAGTAGCTTTTGGTTGTAAAATACTTCTGGGCGTGTTCTACTGTCCATCATTGCACCATAACTACTTTTCAACCTTTGAGCATTTACTTGAAACATACAAGCCTAATTACACTAATTTAATCATAATGGGCGACTTCAATACTTGTATAGTCAAAGATGATGGTAGATCAAAAACTCTTAAGTCTATTTTGGACTCCTATAACATGAGTTTACTGCCACTTAATCCAACACACTGTTCTCCTGGTTGCTGTCCTTCCTTGCTGGATCTCATCATCGTATCATCGCCAAATTCTGTAACCAAACACGGCCAGAGTTCAGCAGAAATGTTCTCTTACCACGACCTTATATATGTTACCTTTAATGTTCGCATACCTAAACCTAAACGTAAAACACTTCTTCAGCGTAATTTCTCATCCATGGATGTAGATAACCTGAGGGAAGACGCACGCAACACAGATTGGTCAGCACTGTACACAGCGAAATCGGCTGATGATAAGGTTAGATGTATGTAAGGTATGTTTAATAGCCTACTCAAATCTCTATACGATAAGCCTGCTCCTGTCGAGCCAATTAGAATTAAATATCTTCCGGCTCCATGGCTGTCAGATAATATTAAATCTATTATTAATGCCAAGCATGCAGCCAAAGCCAAATACAAAAAATTTAATACAAATGAGTATCGCGATAAATATATTAAATTAAGAAACCGCTGCAATACTATGTTCCGTGATGCTCAACGGCGTCATATTCATTCAGCGGTCGAGAATGGCGATCCCTGATACCTGGAAATCCGCTCACATAATACCCTTGCCTAAATCCTCTCGTCCTAATTTTTTTTCTGATTTCCGCCCAATATCAATTCTTCCTTTCCTATCTAAAGTTTTAGAGCGTCTCTTGCATCATCAACTCAACAGATATATTACGCGCAACAATCTCCTTAGCACGTATTAATCTGGTTTCCGCACAGGTCACAGTACCACTACAGCCTTAGTCAAGGTGGCAGACGATATTCGGTCTGGCATGGACAATAAGAAGCTCACCATCCTAACTCTACTTGACTTTAGCAACGCATTTAACTCTATTGACCATGACATCCTTATTAGTCTGTTGGCGTCTTTTATCCTCTCACCTTCTGTGATTCAATTACTTCACAGTTACCTTGTGGGTCGTCGGCAGAGAGTTAAAATTTCTGAATCTTTTTCTGACCAATACCACTGCCGGCCTTCCTCAAGGTGGTGTTTTATCCCCATTACTTTTTGCTTTGTTTACAAATTTCATTACTCTATTTATTTCTACTTCTTTTCATTTATATGCAGACGATTTGCAAATTTATACGCAGTCAACTCTGGATGCATTGCCTGCGGCGGTGGGTGTTATGAACAGAGACTTATCGGCTATTTGTGACTGGAGCAAGGAACATGGACTACTCATTAAACCCGTTAAGTCTCAGTTAATAATACTTGGCAGTCCGGGGATGGTCTCCAGAATTGACTGGGATACTTTACCGTCGGTGTCCATCAATGGTATAACAATACCATATAGTTGTAATGAATCTTGGTGTGCACTTTGATGAGCATCTATCTTGGTCTCAGCAGGTGAAAGAGATTAGCAGAAAGGTTTACTCAACGTGGCGCTCCCTTAAACGACTTCGGTATGTTCTGCCGGTTCCTACTAAGGTAGCCTTAGCTGAATCGTTGTTTCTCTCCCTTCTTGATTACGCGGATGTTTGTTTCATTAACTTGACCCAGGATCCAGAATCTGTCTCTGAGGTTCATCTTTGCCTTGCGCAAATTTGACCGCATATCTGAGTTCCGTAACAAGCTCAAGTGGTTACCAATTCGCTTACGCCGTAATGCTCGCGTACTTTCCTTTCTTTACTCCATCCTATTTGATCCCAACAGCCCTCAATATCTAAAGGAAACCTACAGCTTTCGTTGCTCCGACGGGCAAGAGCTGCGGTCCTCTACAAATCTCCTTCTTGATATCCCCATCCACCACACTAAGTATTCCCACTGCTCATACCTTGTACAATCCATCCAACTCTAGAACTCTCTCCCTACCCGAATAAGACAAGCCAAAACATTGAATACTTTTAAATCCTCCCTAAAAGAGTACTACCTCAGACTGTGTCAGATGTAACGATATACATATAGTGTTATATATATTATTATTATAACGTAAATTGTTTTTATTACTTATATTATTATTTAAGTTTTTGTATATGTATTATTGTGTATGTATGTATTTATTTATTTTATTTTATGTTTATAGTATCAAGATAAATACTTTTAGCGCAATACCCCTCTTCAGCAATTTGCCTCAACAGCCTTTCTTTCAAAGGTTGTCTGGAAGAAATTGCTATTTAGTAATAAGGCCGCCTTTGTGTACTATCGTAGTGTCGTCAGTATTTTCTATATTTGTGAGTATGTGTAACTACTGATTGTGCACAATAAAGTATATTTTCATTCATTTCATTTCATTTACATTTCATTTCATTTTCCATTATTTGAAATCGAGTTTACTTTAGCCACTCGACGTGTTCTATGAAACAGACGTAAATTATGGGAATTCTAGTAACCGAAGTGCACCGAGTAACTTACTCGGTGCACTTCGGTTACTAGAATTCCCTTTCTAACTTTTTTCGTGAAATTATTTTGTTCGGCGAAGTATTTTAACTTCGTAAAGTGAAAAGAATAAATATAAGTAAAATGGTTGGGTACTTGTTTAATATTATGGTGGATAAAGTCAATAAACATTCATTATTTTTCTTAGCTTAATAGCTATATTCTTAAAACGTATTTATTACCCACATTTTTATACCTAAAATATAAAGTATATTTTAGGTATAAAAATGTAAGTAGTACAAGTATCAAACCTATCTGGCCTATTAAAGCTTTTGTTGAAGGCATCGTTTTTAAATAGGTAACAAAAGTTACTTTTAATTAAAATAACCTAACCAAGAGCATGTCAAAACATGTGTAAAGAGGGTTCCATAACTTTCAACACGCAATAGATTTTCTTTGAACTTCTTTAAAAGTTACTGTCCGATTAAGTTCAGAACAATTTCTCTAAAGATTATTTAGCATGATCTATCAGCATGGAAAATTGCAAGTTTCTAAGTCGCATAGTTTAGAAATGCCAGGGACCAACTTGTAAACAACTTTGGAGGTCGATTACTCGAGAATGGTTGATAATGGTTAATGGTTATAAAAAAGTCATGTATGAAACCTGGCCTTTATTTTAAAATATCTGTTCAACCAGTTGATACCACACGATAGGGTAGAATGAAATAGTATTTTTCATCCCCAATTCACATGTGTGAAGAGCCACCTCTAAAATATAAAATAATTATTATTTTATGATGCCAAAACCGAGATCTATACATACACAATATAGAACTATACAAAATTTCTTCCCTTTATGTTCATAATTACAGGAGCTAGAAAGGCGAACAGACAGACAGACAGACTGACGGACGTACCGAGCGAAACTATAAGGTTTCCTCGAGTATTACGGAACCCTAAAAAGCCAAGCATATTTCAGTGTCGTGCGTTGAGCGCTATAGAACGGGCGCGCTCCGCATTACACACGAAGCAAATTTAATTGTTTGTGAGTCGCGCGGCTTTTGCCGCTGCAGGTGCACCATGGCGTTGGGTCCTAACGAGTAGCTGGCGTTCATCCAGTACGCCACTATGGACGAGGTCAGCATCATGTAGATATGCAAATCTTCCTTCACTGCCGAGGAGATTTGCACGTGCAAGCAGACGCTCTTGCCGAGCGTCTCGTCGAGCAGCTGTATCGATGTACTGTCTTATTTTGTCGAATATTACGAGGGCGGGTCAATAAGTCCGTGACTTTTGGAATAAAACACAGATTTTTTGATAAATAAATCATTTTATTTTTCAACGTAGTCCCCCTTGAGCTCTATACACTTTGTCCAACGCTTCTCCAATTTTTTTATCCCTTCCAAAAAATATGATTTGTCGAGGTCCTCAAAATAGGCCTTTGTTTGCGAGATGACTTCATCATTGGAGTCAAATCTTTTTCCACCGAGCCATTTTTTCAGGTTTGGGAACAAGAAGTAGTCACTCGGAGCCAAATCTGGAGAATAGGGTGGATGTGGAGCAATTCATAGCCCAATTCATGGATTTTTGCCATGGCAACTGCACATGTGTGCACCCTTGCATTGTCTTGGTGAAAAAGAACTTTTTTCTTGGCCAAATGAGGTCGGTTTTTTTTCAAATCCTCATTGAAGCGGTCCAATAAGTTGGCATAATATTCCTCATTAATTGTTCTTCCCTTTTGAAGATAGTCAATGTGGATTATCCCACGTGCATCCCAAAAAACAGTGGCCATAACTTTATTGGCTGACAAACCCACCTTGGCCTTCTTTGGCGCCGATTCACCCTTAGAAACCCACTGTTTTGACTGTTGTTTGGTCTCTGGTGTGTTGTGATGGATCCATGTTTCGTCCACGGTTACAAAACTGCGCAAAAACCCCTCCATATTGTGATTAAACAACGCCAAACCTTCCTGTGAAGTTGTTACACGATTGCGTTTGTGGTCGACTTGCGGAAAGCTTTCTCATGCCCAAGTGATCATTCAAAATTGAAACCACTGAGCCATGCGAGATGCCTATGGCTTCCACAATCTCTTGCACTTTCAATCTTCGGTCGGCCAACACCATATCGTGAATTTTTTCGATTGTTTCGGGTGTAGAGACCTCAACTGGGCGTCCAGGACGTTCGGCATCTTCAGTGCTTGTACGGCCACAACGAAATTCAGTAAACCACTTTTTTACCATTGAAATCGATGGTGCAGAATCCCCATAGTATTTATCAAGCTTAGCCTTGGTCTCGGTAATGGTTTTTTTTCGCAAAAAATAATGCTTAATAAGCACACGAAATTCACTTTTTTCCATTGTTTCCTTAAGTTACTGGATAGTCTGATAAAGATAGCTGTAAAACACAAACTAACTGACGCAGCAAGTTCAAATTTTGATAGGAGTCAACTGACAGATGCCTGTTGACAGGAGTAGTGTTGCTTTTTCAGTAAGGAGGTTAGAAATTCAAAAAGTCACGGACTTATTGACCCGCCCTAGTAACATGCAATCACGGAGGCGAGATGGCGGCGAACGAAGCGTGCAGGACATCATCTCCCTGCTGAAGCAGACGGGCCGCACCTCTCCCGCGGGCGAAGACGGGAGGTTCCGGGGGAGACTCCGGAACGAAGCGCGCATCACGTCGCCGACAACACGTGATAAAGTGTAATTTAAGTATATAATAATAATAATACGAGGGCGGCACTGAAAATTTCGGGAATCAAGGAAGTGACACAACATTACTATTTAAAAATGTATTTATTGCTTTTCGAAGTAATCTCCGCGAAATTTGACACATTTTTCCATACGATGGAACCAATCATTGAAGCAACCATTCCATTCGGAAGTTGGGGTCTCCAAAATGGCCGTTTTGTAGGCGTCCACAGCTTCTTCAGGTGATGAAAATCTCTGACCACGCAATTTATTCCTTATTTTAGGGAAAGTATAGAAATCATTAGGGCTTAGGTCGGGGCTGTACGGCGGATGGTCTAATAATTCTATGATTTCTTGCTCTAAAAACTCTTTTGTTCTGTGCGCGGTGTGAGAACTCGCATTGTCGCGATGGAGGATGATGCGGCGGTTGCAGTTCTCTTTACGGAGTTCAGAAACGACCTGTGGCAAACAAATGTTAGCATATCATTCTGTATTAACCGTTCTTTGTCCCTCAAGAGGAATAGTCGCAACATGGCCGGTTTTGGAGACAAACGTGGCCACCATTTTTTTGCAACACTCCGTGAACGAACAATTTTTGTTGGCATTAACTCATTTTCGAACACCCAAACTCGTGACTGGTTTTTTGTTTCGGGTTCGTACGCGTATATCCAGGATTCGTCACCTGATACGATGTTGTATACAGCATTTGAGGATCCTGCGTGGAATCTTGCGAGAGTTCTGACGCTTGGTGCGTAACGCGAGCCGCTTTTTGCTCTTCACAGAGCAAATGCGGTATCCATCGGGAAAACAACTTTTTTACACCTAATTGTTCATGCAAGATTATTTGTATTTGTCTCATGCCAATGTCTAAGGATAGCTGAATTTCGCGGTATGTCACATGTCGATCTTCCTCAATCAGCTTACGCACAGCATCAACGTTTTCTTGGGCGACTGCAGTTTTTGGACAACCTTGACGGGGATCATCACTGAGCTTGACACGTCCACGTTGAAATTCAGCAAACCAGCGATAAATTGTGGTTTTGGATGAGACTTCATCACCAAATGCAGAAATCATCCGGTCAACACACTGTTTTTGTGTTAAACCACTTCGAAAGTCATAATAAATCATCGCTCTAGAATTTTCTCGAGTCAATTCCATTTTCTTAACGACTAAACAAGTTTGACAAGACCTTGTGACAAGACCGAGAATCTTTTTTTAAATAAATAAACGGTATTCGATTTTTAAAACCAAGGAGTTTTAAATTAAAAAGATTTTAATATGACAGGAACAGTGGAAATATTCTATTCCCGATACTTTTAGTGCAGCCTATGTAATATGTATGTTAGTATGTAAGGTATTTATAATGTGGGCCTATGCCACCCGAAATAAACGTTATTTAATTTAATTTATATAATATGTAGACACTCAGTAAGAGCTCCGTGGGCTAGTGGGTAGACCGTTTGTTTCGCACTCGAGAGAGTGCAGGTTCGATTCCCAGGTTGGAGCGTGTACGAATGAGAATTTTTCAGACATCAAGTACATTAATACGGACGCTCCAACGGTGAAGGAAAACATCGTGAGGAAACCCGCACATGGTTGGACCCAGAAGTATTGACCTGTCATTCCTCTGGACTAGGCTGACTGTGTTGTGAGGATGCCGTGTGTGCTTGGGCAAAAAAAAATGTCGTATACATTTGAAAAAACCAACTGTCCCAGGCACTACAGTATTTCAAGGGTGGTTAATTCGCTCGGAGAATACTGTATAAATCATCCAATAACGGATGAAAAGGCCTAAATTTTTTTGGCAGTCAGTCACGTTTACGCTGTTTATTTTATGTGCATCTGGCAAGTACATCAAATAAATATAAGATTGTCCTCGCCGGAGACACGAAAGACAACATACGTTCACTATGTCATAAATATATTTCGCTTACACCACATTATTCATGACGCCTAGTGCCGCCATGCTGTCATATGACAGCCGGGACTCCGTAGTTCGAAATATTGCGGCGACTGTACTCCGTACCGCCCATAGGACAGTAAAATGGATGTAGGTACGTCAAGTGTCAAAAAGACAAGTTTCTCAAAGAGCACGAATGTTTATTGTCTCCCCTAGGTACCTACTACATTTCTATTTCGTATTTCACAAATTATGACAGTAAAGACAGTGATCCACGCTCTGCAGAAGTTACTATGGCAGGTAGAGCAACATTTACGACGGCAATTTTTAACTGAAAAAAATTACAGTTTGATAACATTGACAACTATTATAATCGATTTGAGATTAGTTTTCTAATAACTTAAGATAACGATATTTAAATCCAGCTTCTGCGTAGATTAACTACATCTCAGAGACCTGGACAAATTAAGTAAAAAATTTTGTTTAATACAACTGTTTATTTGGTTTACAAGAGTCAAGGCGGGAGTCAAAGGTCATCAAGGTCAAAGCTGGCAGAACTAAACTTGCCACACTTAGTTTAGTACATAGCAGAGGTACGTACCTAGGTCGTAGATGTAATAAAAATATTTCACCATACATGCAACCTCGCATGTAAATCAGAGCCTCAAAATCGGGTTGGTTTTAAGTGCCACAGTTAATATGGCAACTTTAATTTCAACTTCAACAGAGTAATCTACACGAGATTCTGATGCACATTTATGTACCAACTAGTCTCCGCCGGCGTAAATATAGTATACCACGGGAATACTGTATTTTTTCAGAATAAAAAGTAGTTTATTTTTTAACCCAGAGCCTAAACTACTACCGTACCAAATTCGTAATACGTTCAGTAGTTTTTGCGTGAAAGAGTAACAAACATCCATCCATCCATCCTCACACGCTTCTTACCAAACGTTTGTTATTTTGAATTAGAATTGACAGTCGTGGAAACAACTGCGAAGCTCAGACTTTTTTTAGGGTTCTGTACCTAATACTCAATGAACTCTTATAGTTTCGCTCTGTCCGTTCGTCTGTCTGTCCGCCCATCTAGCTTCTGTAAATGGATAAAATTTCGTACAGATTATGTATAGATTTCGGTTTTGGCATCATAAAATAACAATATATTTTTAGGGGTAGCTCTCCATAAGTACCTACATGTAAAGTGGGGATGAAAAATATTTTTTCATTCAACCCCCTCATTCGACCCCCTATCGTCGAATAGGTTTTTTAAAATAAATTCAAGGTTTCACACATGACTTTTTTACAAAGTCAACCATTTTCGAGTAATCGGCCTCCAAAGTGTTCCAAACTATATGAGATAGGAATTTAAATTTTTACATGCTAATATACCATGCTAAGAACTCTTTAGTGACATTATTTTTAGTGAAATCGGGCAATAACCTTCGAAGTAGGTAATATAAAAAAAAAAACCTATTGCGCGTTGCCATTAGGTTAGGTTATTGAGTAGGTAAATGAGCAGAAAATTAATACGTAAATTTACGCCTACCTATATAGACATAATCAATTAAGGCAACAAATCTACGTTTTAGGTACGTACAGTCGCCGCATAAGGTAAAAAAACAGGTACACAGTACAATGAACTTGTCGGCGACAGTGTATAGTAGTAGTGTATCTAGTATCATAGTGACTAGATCTACTGAGCCCGTTGACAACAGTGTTGATATGGAAGATTTAAATATAATAAACAATACCTACCATACGAACAAAAGCGCGGCAAAACAAACATCACACAGTACACACTAAAGCATAATATGTGAGCGGCGGTCGAGTCGGTAAATTTAAATATTAAGGATACTCTATAATCTATACTCTATCATAGAATAAAATGCGCTTGCAATAAAAGCTCTACCGTAAATATTGTTATGAGTTACTAGCTTTTGCCCGCGGCTTCGCCCGCGTGAAATTGGGTTTTAATAATAAATAGCGGCCCGCCCGAAATACAATTGATAAATTATGGTTTTAATCTACTCTTATCTAACCCAATGTACTTACTATAAGTGCGGTTTAAAAATTAACTTTAAGACCGACGTTTTTATTAAGTATGACCTAAAGATTTAAATTTAAGTAGTTTTTTATATTAAAAAAAAATATCAAGCTACAACTTTTCCCTAGGACTTAAACATAATATATCTTCCATCGGTAAGGCAGCGTTCGTAAAAAACGTTTTCCTTCGACCGTTTTTTCTCCGACTTACTAAATTACAAATCCGGCTACCACGAAAAAGTGTGTGTGTCAGCTCCGACGCACGACTGGAGTTTACTCTAAAAATGGATTTAAAATTAGAAACAATCTACTCCGTATAAGCGCCATCTATATTTTTTTGTAAAACTTTTTGTTAATGTTTATTTCCATAGATGGCGTCCGGACTGGTGCGCAGAATAGGTTGCGCACAAAAACGTAACGAGGTCATTCGTTCAGTAGATTTTCCTCCTCATATTTTTTTCATACCGGGGGCCTTATATGAAAATCGATTCTTAAGGAGTAAACTCCAAAAATCTTTTCATTTTTCGGGTTAATATAATATAGCCTATGTCACTCATAAATAATGTAGCCTTCTATTGGTAAAAGAATTCTGAGATTCAGAGGTCGATTCTGGTAATTCAATCATACAATAATACAGTCTCCGTGCTTTAAATTGTATTGTTGTATGGTAAAAATGGTATTGTCATAAACGTCAAACGCAGAATCTACTACCGTGAGGCAAACAATCCATGATCGAAACTTAACGTTAGATTGATCGAAACACTGTCGTAACTCACTCACTTGCTACTCTCTTAGTTGATAGCGAGCAACATTTTTTGTCTATTACACAATATTTCGAATCCCGCTAACGTCAGCGTGACGGCACGTTACACCTCAGTCATACAGCCCGGAGTTCGAAAGCTTAAAAATTTAAAATTAGTAAACATTCTCCTGGATGGGAGATAGTATACATCAAACATGAGCTGGATGCACCAGCCAGGCTGGATAACGGTGGCGCAGGAACTAGAGGAATGGAAGACCTTGGCCTCCCGCTTTTGCCAGCCACCGCCAGCCATACGAACCTGCAACACCAAAAAGCCCTGACCCGTCTTTAAAAGCTCCAACCACTCACCGTCCTCCCATACCCTACCATATTCACCCGGCGAAAAACAACGCAAGTGTTATTGCACACGTTTTCTGTGAGGCCTTGGAATCTCTCTGATCAAGCCAGCAGTTACAATAAAGTACCATATATATATATATGACCTATATATTTACCTATTTATAGGCTGTGCGGTATCGGCTTACGACCGGGTGACCTAATAGCTCATTGTCATGCACCGCTACGCAAACCACTTACGTTTTTTTGAAGACTTCGTATCCATCGCCGCGTAAGTACAGTATCCCAAAGGAACACTGTACTTTTTCGGGATAAAAGTAGCCTATGTTTTAATCCAGAGCCTAAACTGCTACCACATCGAAATCAGTTCAGTAGTTTTTGCGTGAAAGAGTAACAAACATCCATTTATCCATCCATCCATCCTCACAAACTTTCACATTTATAATTTTAGTAGGTTTTAGAGGCTTAAAATCAGTTTACCAACTAAATCATCATCGTCATCGGTAAGGTATCAATCGGTAAATCAGTACCTGGTAGTCGTACTGTCATAAATAAAAAAGACTTCCTGACCTGTACCTGTCGAACGAATCGAATCGTTTCATATAACACCGAAAATAAGGTTTATACTTCCAAAATTACAGGCAGCCCTGAATTTTTTCCAAAATGTGCAGTCCGGGTTCATTAAACATTGTTCTCCTAATTATTTAATATAAAGTTTCCAATTTATTAGATCGCACCAAAGCCCGGCCAGTACAGACTTACGTTGTTGCCCAAACTTTAACAATTAACTGTCGAACATTGTCAGGTTTTATCCCGCGCTGTATCATTTCATTAAAGTTTATTGCTAGCGCAATGCGAAACAATACGACTATAATTTTGTACGGAAATCAGCAAACTGCAAAATAAGTTTTGCTCGAATTTGCTTACTGCTTTATTCCATGTTCAACCCCTAGATTTCTAGAGAAGGAGAATCCTCGTCCTTATTACTAGGTTCAACAAGAACGGGGTTAGAAAATTAAGGGGTTGAACACCCATGTTAGTTAGGTAGGTTTATTCCAATAAACCTACCTACTTATTAGTAGAGTTTATGTTTTATTTGTATGAAAGAACTATGTCAACATGCTCGCCTTGCAAAATTTGCCGCGACACCTGTGAAAAAGCGACACATTTAATACCACAAAAAAGCGACACATTTTCGACTCTTCCGCGCTTATCACGGCAAAATGTGCTACGGGGATGGTACTCCACCGTCCACACCGTAAGAAAAAATCTTAAGACACAAAAACTTCTTACAAGATTAAACAATTGTTACATAGAGGAGCAAATAGGATTAATTAACAACAGACATATTATACAGTACAGGCGCGAGTCGCGACATCAAGGTGGCCTATTTCCCGAGTCATCAGCACATTTATGTTAAGTGCATAACGGGAAGGACAAGTAAGGAGATGATGAGAATTGAGATGATAATTTGAGTAAGCGTTTCATTTTCACAGTTTCTTAGACTAGTAGCTAGGTACACTTAGGGTCTGTTTTGCAATCGCCTAATAGCTGTAGAGGTACTAACAAATTTAGAGCAGGTGTTTGAGGTAAGCTGAAACTTTGTCCTGTGATTCTCCTATTGTACACTAGATTACAGGTCAATGTACAAATTGTTGAAAGATTTTTTTTTGGAACGTAGTTCCTTATGGCGCGTTGCGAATTGGAGGCTAGGCGGATTAAAATTGGCACAACACTTTTTGCCACTCGAAATCACAATGTAATAACGACTATTAAGAATGATACAAAAAACGACCTTTTCACCTTGACAATAATGTAGAATTTTGCAATTACACATTGTAATGTATATAAAAAACTTGAGTATATATATATATATATATATATATATATATATATATATATATATATATATATATATATATATATATATATATATACACTCAAGTTTTTTTTTTAATATGTTTTTAAAATTTATGGCAATTTAAAATTATGATATTTTGTAGTTTAATGTTTAAGGAGTTCGGGAAGAAAGACTGCTGCTGTAAATTTGCTAGTAGCTCTGGGCTTGTAATAAGTGTCGAGTAGCTTATTTGGAAGTTATGTCATTGCTTACTATATAAACTAAGCTACAGAGATAAAACATCCAAATAAGCTATCTGACGGCCATCAGTAAATTGTGGAACTGGCCCATAGATTTGAGATTTTTGATTCACTTCACAATGAAAGGGTTTATTAATTGATGGTTTAGGATGTGACTGGCATGCCCATAATCCTGGTGAATCAAATATTAAAACCACAATAATTGTTTTCAAGCGTTTCCATTAATATAATTGAAATGTATAAATTCCTGACAACTCGCCTTGTGGCAGCGTCCTGCACAAGACGTCGAAACAAAGGCGTCCAAACAACAAAAAAACAATGCAATTTTCGATTTGTTCTAAAAAAATTCCCGACAATGCTTTCTGGGATTTTTATTTTATCGTATTTTTAGCGGGTTCGGTTCTAAGTATAATCTAAGCAAATAAAAACACTCCCGGTATTAATTTGACAAGTGGGAGGTGGATTCCTTTTTAGAATGACAAATTTTTTTTTTTTGCTTTTACAGAAAAGGAATAAAGGTTTGTTATTCACGGAAGTACGATTTCATTGATTTTTGCTTACAGTTTTTAGGCTCTTCTATGATCTATGTTCTATCCGCTTAAGCTAATCACATAGACGAGTCTCAAATCTCAATTACCACATCGCCTCATATTATATTCTCACAATTAATTTGGTAAAGGAAACTAGTAAATTGATAAAGAAAAAGAAAAAAAAAGGAATTCAAAACATTTTTGGTAACCGTCAACCAACATTTCAAAGTCTACATTTAATGGAAAATTGCGTTAATCACATGAGGTGTAAGCAAATTCGATTCACGAGTTCTGTGTGATATATTTCATGCAATAACAAACAAACGCACAGGTAAGGAATAAATTTAAAAAGAAAGGGTGTGCAAAAACGTAGATACCCGTCACGCACGTTTACGGGCTTAGCTTACTTTATTTAATTTTGTAACGTAGCTTTGAGTGGCGTAAAAAGGTTTTCTTGTTGTTGCGTTACGGAAATGGAAAATTTTGGAGATTTGTATTACGTTTATTACGAAAGTAAAGAAATAAAATTCTGGTACTGTGACATAACGTCTTCTCGTTTCTTGAATAAACATATTAGGTGCCTGAAGATTGTAGACTTTCCTATAGACGTAGGTATTATATCAGTTTCTGACGATACCACAAAATACATAATAGTACTAGTAACGATACTATTGATGTTATCCAGTAATTTGATCTTAATGATGGTTGTCGTTAAGACACTGTTTACAATTATTATTGCATTGTAAAGATTTGCAATAATGTAATAGAAAAACAATCACTTATATAAGCTTATTGCGCCACTATGTAATTAGCTTCTGAGCTTCCGCTTATTGCTAGGTATAATCTTAAAATTGGTATTCAAATCTGGAGTGTCGTTATAGGTAGTCGAAGTTTGTAAGTTGTTCATTAACGCAATTAGTATGATCGGTTTATCCGTAATCGGATTAACGAAGTCAGACAAGCGTCTTATCAAATAAAGCAATCGACGGTTGTTAAGGTAGAAGTAGTAAGGAGGATACCGGTATAGTAGGCTCCAAAACTTTACATCAGGCTAATGAACAACAGATAGGCAAGTAATACTCAATTCTTTGCTAATCTGCTTTTAATAGGTATGTAACAAGTTACAAGTCAACAACTAACAAAAAGTAATAATGACAAGAAACATAATATTTTGATAGCTATTTAACACGATAGCTATTCTTATGTACCTCAAAATTGTATTTTCAAACTATCCGTGAGTAGGTTAGTTTAACAGGGTTTCCAAGCATATCGGCTTTTAAAAATCTTCAAGAATCAGAAAGAATATTTTAAACCTGCACCAGACAAGATCCACATGAAATATACAACAAGTAGATATGAAATTCATTTTACTTCGAAATATTATATTTTCACGTGCATCATGTCTTTAAAGTTAAAACTGAATAAAACAGCCTAAAGTGCGGTCGCAGAGGACGTAGGTACTAAGGCGGGTCAATAAGTCCGTGACTTTTTGAATTTCTAACCTCCTTACTGAAAAAGCAACACTACTCCTGTCAACAGGCATCTGTCAGTTGACTCCTATCAAAATTTGAACTTGCTGCGTCAGTTAGTTTGTGTTTTACAGCTATCTTTATCAGACTATCCAGTAACTTGAGGAAACAATGGAAAAAAGTGAATTTCGTGTGCTTATTAAGCATTATTTTTTGCGAAAAAAAACCATTACCGAGACCAAGGCTAAGCTTGATAAATACTATGGGGACTCTGCACCATCGATTTCAATGGTAAAAAAGTGGTTTACTGAATTTCGTTGTGGCCTTACAAGCACTGAAGATGCCGAACGTCCTGGACGCCCAGTTGAGGTCTCTACACCCGAAACAATCGAAAAAATTCACGATATGGTGTTGGCCGACCGAAGATTGAAAGTGCAAGAGATTGTGGAAGCCATAGGCATCTCGCATGGCTCAGTGGTTTCAATTTTGAATGATCACTTGGGCATGAGAAAGCTTTCCGCAAGATGGGTGCCGCGTTTGCTCACAGTCGACCACAAACGCAATCGTGTAACAACTTCACAGGAAGGTTTGGCGTTGTTTAATCACAATATGGAGGAGTTTTTTAACCGTGGACGAAACATGGATCCATCACAATACACCAGAGACCAAACAACAGTCAAAACAGTGTGTTTCTAAGGGTGAATCGGCGCCAAAGAAGGCCAAGGTGGGTTTGTCAGCCAATAAAGTTATGACGACTGTTTTTTGGGATGCACGTGGGATAATCCACATTGACAATCTTCAAAAGGGAAGAACAATTAATGGGGAATATTATGCCAACTTATTGGACCGCTTCAATGAGGATTTGAAAAAAAACCGACCTCATTTGGCCAAGAAAAAAGTTCTTTTTCACCAAGACAATGCAAGGGTGCACACATGTGCAGTTGCTATGGCAAAAATCCATGAATTGGGCTATGAATTGCTCTCACATCCACCCTATTCTCAAGATTTGGCTCCGAGTGACTACTTCTTGTTCCCAAACCTGAAAAAATGGCTCGGTGGAAAAAGATTTGACTCCAATGATGAAGTCATCTCGCAAACAAAGGCCTATTTTGAGGACCTCGACAAATCATATTTTTTGGAAGGGATAAAAAATTGGAGAAGCGTTGGACAAAGTGTATAGAGCTCAAGGGGGACTACGTTGAAAAATAAAATGATTTATTTATCAAAAAATCTGTGTTTTATTCCAAAAGTCACGGACTTATTGACCCGCCCTCGTAGGAGCGCTATAGCAGTATATTCGTGCGCGAGTGAAAGAGACAAGTAGCGATGAGTCAATGTACGAAATTCTACGTACTCCGTGACCGCACTTAATAATAATAGTAAGTGGTAAGTAACATCTAGGTAGGTAGAATCAGTGATTGTTCATCCATACGAGTATACACACAGGTAGTTATATAGAAACTGGTAACCCAGGTAAAAAAAGATTGCCTGGCAAGGGGCAGTTACTTGTTCGGAGCTTTGGCTCCACAGTCTACAGTACAATCGTACAGTACATTATAATTATTATCTACAACATACGTGTTGAAATTTCATAATAAAAGAAGAGGCCTGTTTGTACAATACTATTCGGGGCAAAATTTAAACAAGCGAAAGCGAGAGCAAATCGCAATATTATATTTATTTAACCTTTACTCGATTATCCTTTTTCATTCTACCCTCGTATTAACCTGCTCTGGTGAACAAAGGTCATATTATTATTACTGTTACTGGGAATTAAATGAAAATAATACACGATGAAATTATATACGAAAAATTTTATTCTTCGGCGAATTAATTTCGGCATGAATTCTATAGCTGTAATATAAATGTGTATAGACTATAGAGCTAACTTTCACCGTCGAAAAAGGAGGTCATAAAGAATAAGCATAGGACTTCTCTAGATCGCTGGAGAGTAGGGACACAAAAGCTCGATATAAAACTGCCGGTCTGCCGGTTCTAAACGTGGCAGTTTTTTTGTATTGACAAAAAAGGTTCAAGATTTTTTTAAACAAATGACCCCATAAGGAATTAGTGCGTATATTTTGCGAGGTTTTATGGTTTTATGGTTGCGGGGAAACAAAGAATAGGTATGATGCGAAAAGTGTAGTTTTTCAACATTTGAGCTGTTCGAGGCCACGTCATGCTCTCTCTATTGATAAATGTAGGAAATATTTGCAAATTTTTAATTTAAACGTGTGAGAGATAGCAACAATACCTAGACAATTTGTAGCTTTGGTTTAACCTACAAAAGATTACCTCAAAAAGGACTATAGAATATAGATCATAATATTCAGCGAATTTGCTTTTAGTTAAGTACCTTCTGCTCATTTAAAATCTTCTAAAAATCAAATAAATACCGACTATATTTATGTTTACTGTTACATATTTCCTAAATTTGCTGTTTTTGATAAATCCATCTACATGAAAATCATACAAATTTAAAATACACATTGGAGGATATAGCATAATCTTCGAAGCGTGGTTCGTGGCTTCGTTAAAATGTGCCACCCAAAAACGCATCTTATTTCAATGGAATAGCGGTTTTATTAAAAGTTGTCCAAAATAAAGAGGGCGAATTCCATCCTTTGGCGACGGCGTGATGTCTTCTTAAGCATGCCAATATGGGTCGAAAACATACATTCCCCTTTCGAATTCAATATGACGAAGTTATTTTATCTTCGCGACGTGCTTTTAGATACGGCAAATTTATATCAGGGGTTCATCTGCCGTCAGTTTTACGACCGAAGATGATACGTATCCTGCCTATATCCTAGTAAAACTTGCTACAACTTCCAAAAGTTATGAAAGTTAGGTTCCTAAAGTAAATATGTAAAAGGCCAATAAAACCCAAGTAATTGCTAACAATTATAGGCGTAGTCAAAGCCAAACAATTTTATTACAACACTCATAACAGCTTGAGTAAGAAACTAAGCAACGTAAATATTAAAAACTCAAGGAAATTGCAATGCCTCTAAGTCGGCAAGAGTTCTCGGCAAAAACGACAGCGTTTCCCATTTGCGGAAATGGAATTGGCTTATTTGAGGGATAATTCAGAACAGCCCTGTTGCAAATTGAAAGTAAGCAAACGTTAACTTGGATGCCCCTCTAACTTTCACAGCTGATCAGTTGATCAGATCGCTTCAGTGGGCATCGGGACTTCCTGATTTAGTTTAACTTGTAGAATATACAGCATTAAATGCATACAATCGGTGTTAGCATTGCTTTTAGTATCAAGGTAATAATTATTATCAGCGACACAAGCTAAGGTATCTTTTAAAGGGTTAAATACTTTTCCAGAGTACCTATTCATTTTCTTCAAACGTACTCTGAGAAAGTATATATATCTAATTTAATTTTATATAGATATATAAAATTAAATTTGAGTAGCTCAGTGCATTTTTTTTTCTATTTAGATAAGTAGGAAAATAATACCAACCTATACTCGTAAACAGAGCTAATCCACACGTGCTCACCATTACATAAAACGTTATCCGAACCAGTGCAGTTGCAGTTGTGTACCTACATAACGTCCGCTTCCACACCTGCTACAATAAAGATAACTATTGAAATATGCTCCCTAATATTCCTAGTACATATTTCGTAATCTTCCCTGTGTATGCCAGACAGTAGGTACCTATTATAGAAGGACTATTAAAGTCACACCCAACTTTCCACTATACGTTTCAGAACAACTCGAAACAGCTCCACCAATATTTCATAGTGTGCATTGAGCCCTCGAGTAGAAATTAATTAATATAATAGATGACTCTATACGTCCCGAGCGATTACAGATTTGCCAGTTGGAACCCAACCTTCGGAGCGATAACTTTCGTGATCATATCGCATTCCTACAATTTGTATATACTCATAATATGTTGCTGGCGGCAACAGTTTAATTAATCCTGTTGTGAAACTGACATTAATAAAGCATTGGCATCATATAGTTGTTGCTTAGTTTGATCACAACGAAACGAATAAAGTCGTAAGAAAACAAAAATTAGGTATATATCAAATATATTGGATCCAAAATCTGAAAAAGCAGTAGGTTATAATGCTCATAATGTTAAGCGAAACTCATGAAATGAACATACGAAATAAATACATTTCCATATCAATTAGGCACATGTTCGTAATTATTTCCCGCTCAGCTAGGAATGGGGATTATGAATACGCCAATCAAACAGCATACAGAATGGCTTTTGAGTAACAGCTTCGCTCCATCGATCGGTCGAACCACTCAGCTAATTCCAGCTTTTAGACCCGTTCGCAAATGGAAATTAGGCGATGGAATAGGGCTTAATAGTTTTGTTTGAGGTCGTACATTAACTCAGGTGCAGGAGGACGACCGTTTCCCACGCTTTGTGTTAAGCGCACCGTATGTTATTAGAATTGCAGAGTCGCTTAATGGAGGATTAATTAATATATTCTGAGATCGTTGAGCTATTTTAGAATTCCGTTCTGAAGTATTCTCCTGTAAACTATTTTATGTTAGGCAATAAGATTAAACACATATATAAAGGTTTACATGGCATATATTTTATAAAACTCGCTAAAATATTACCTAACAGTATAATGTATTTCGTGGTTCAAATTAGCAGCATTATTGAAATATCAATTTTCATTACAGGTCAGCGGGATTGAATTATATTAACATGATAATTAGGAGCTAATTAGTTTTGCGCAAATATCCATCAATATCCATCATGGAGTTGAAACCGCTTTAAATATCCATTAAAATTTTCAAATACACAACGTTGTGCCTTTCTAGTTCCTACCTACTTACCTACATGGTTTAGCCATAACGCTGAAAAATTAAAGTAACGATAAATTATTACATTCCTTTCCAATTAATTAATTGGAAATAAGACTACATACAAAAAGAACTTCGTACCTGCTACAATATCAGCCGTCTTTTGGAGGTCGACTAAAAATATCGAGGGCATCTGTCATCTAACAGGACATACAGGCTGCTACTACAGACATCATAATAATTTATTTATATGTAGCATGTCCAATATTAACGGTATACTAACTAATAATAGGTTCACGTTGGCGTCTATTCCTGGCACACATTATGTTGAGCCCGGGACTATCTATTTCTGATAATGCATCGCGTAACTTCTCAGGTGAATGTAGGTAATGAGGTCAGAATATTATTACAATTAACAAGTGTCCACAGATATTTTTTTATGAGCAGAATCTAAATTTCGCGAGCAATTGTGTTTTACCACAGGGGCGGCACTCTCTACAAACGACAGCTCGAGCATCGGCAAATGTCAGCCATGTTGACTGACGTAAGTCTAAGGTTGACACCGAAAATATTTTAAAGGTCAAACAAATTTATCATAAATATTATGAATCTATATTGTCAATTATGTTAAAGCACGAAACGACCAGCCGTCAGCCCTATGAACGAAAGTCTTGGCTGGAAGAAACTCACGCCCCGCTCGCCGCGCGCACACCCCCCATACGTCTAGCCACAGACACAAAGCCGCGAGATATCATTCGTGTAAGTCTATTGAATGACGGTTCTTTACGTTATTAATATATATTCTTTGGCCTAACTTCGTGAAGTGTCAGTTGACAGTTTAAGTCAGTGTTCTCTCAATTGACATGACACAAAAAGTTGCCAAACACAACGCGTCCATGGGATTTTTTTAACTGAAAACGGAAAACAAATTACTAAACAATCGGACCATTTAAAATCTTTCGCGATATTCACTCCATTAGGCCGTAAAAGATTGCAGCACGAGCACGGAGCGGACGGTAGAGAATTTTCAACGGCGATAAATTCCCGTTTCGCACTCGATTATTCTCCTCCCAAATGACACCGCTTATGTTTCAATGTTAAGTGCCGGTGCTCGTCGCGATTCCTCATTTTGTTTTAGCTCGCTAATGGTTACGTTTCTTCGTGTCTAGTAGGTACCGTTATTTGGATTTTACATTTTCGGATGTTTTCATGGGATTAAGGGATGGGAGGGATCTGATATTGAGGGAGTGAAGGAAGAGACTTTAGACTGTTGACATTTATGTCTGTAAAATGTTCCCCGTATATCGTTACCATTATTCTCCAGTAATTTTATATTATACTCGTCAGCTATGCAATTATTGTATTTAAGAGTAATTAGACTAATGTTTGTATTATGTGCCTTATGTATTTTACAAACGAGTACTTATTTACATTCGAAACAGTTAGTACGTCCAAAGATTAACCGGTTGCCACAGCTCTGGGTTAATTTACCTGAAACAAAACAATATTTTAATTAAATTCGACCCAACAAAACATCGAGTAGGTTTCGTGTTTCAGACAGACTTCAGCCGGAGGCTTTTCAATCATCAAAGGAACTTGGTTAACGTCTAGTTATTAATGAGTATATTAACAGTGTAGATATTAAAAATAAAGAAAGAGAATCAGTAAAGAGGCAAATAGTAAGTACTACGTGTTGTGTGCACTACGAAGTTATTTATAAAACAGATTACAAATAAAGAACAAATAATAAAATTAGTTAAAAAATTTAAGTAATTTTAGCTTTTTACAATGTCTGTTCCTTGTTAGTGTATAGGTATATATTAAATAAATTCTATAAAATATAATTAAAGGGATTTGCATTTAGTATCAAACTATTCCAGATAAATCAATTTCAGTTTTGAGCTGGAATTCAATAGGGACGTGCGGCCGATTTCCGAAGCCCATTTTTGGCTGTCATTTTGTGATAGATTAGTGCAGTTTCAAATTCTGACAGTACTGACTACTGGCTATTAGATTCATCACTCTAGTCTGTCATAATGGGCATAAATAATAAGCACGTACTGGCAAAAAAGAAAAATTGGCTCTGAAACAAAGAATAAACGCAATAAAAATGTTATAAACATAAAACATTACGAAGCTAGTACGGCGATCAATGTCAGGGGCGGATAACGAACTTGGAACAGGTGTTGGCACTACAATGTTCCTTACGTTCATTGATGATATCACACACTGTCAACACACGCAAATTGCGCGTTTGAGTGAAAAAAGAAAGTTGGTAACGTAGAGAGTTACACCAGCTGCGAGATAAACAACACATCAATGTGATTGATACTTGATCATTTTGTGTTCATTTATCATGCACAGCGGTGAAATAACCTGTTTCAATTATTTACTATACAATATACATCATAGGCTTATCGAGGATTCTCAAGAAGAGGTTCCACTTTCATGATGTAGAGATACAAACAATTTTTATATCTTTCAGCCTCGAGACTTATCGAGATTCTGCGTTCCATCGATCATCATCATCATCATTTCATCCATTCATTTCTTCATTTGCTGTGTTAAATAACTAAATATAAAACAGAAGCTACTACTGATAGTAATGTTGCATGTCGTTACACGTATTATTAGCTACATTCCGTGTTACCTGTTGTGTAAAATATCCGGGCCGGCCGGTGCGCGACGCGTCATTACACAATCTGCGAACGCCGACGCATTTAAGCGGATATGCAAATTTAACAACGCCCCGAGATCCCGTAATATTTATCGTACACCATGCTGTTGTGACTAGTCTAGTCGGTTGCACTCGATGTTTTGACTGTCTGGTGGTCTGTATTACAATTCGTATCTGTAGCCTTAATGTCAACACGTTTGTACAGCGCAACTACCTCCTTAATATCTTTTCCGAAGTCATTTCTTTGTAAAGGATCGTCGTCTAGGGTCTAACAAGATGTTGATGCATGTAACACAATGCATTCAGATAACTTTAGTTTTACTATATTAAACCCACAGTCCACACAAACCTACAACGAAACTGACAAATGAGTTCCATAATAATCCATTCTTTCAAAAACTCCCACGATAAAAGCAAAAGTAAGATTTAAATCTTAATCATATAATTAATTTCATTGTGTTCACTTATCTAAAAGGAAAATGGTTAAATCTTAAGAATAAGATGATTTCACAAGGTCAACACTTTTACTTATGAATAAAGACTCAATTATGGACGTGTGATTTTGAGAAAGTTGTTAATTGAAGCAAAGTAAACGTTATGAAATTTTGGGAGAGCATGCATAGTTTACTACAGTATATATATGGTTTGGTAAAATCAATTACGGATATTTTGGGCATATGATCTACTCCTTATGTCAAGACGTTGAGGCAGAAAAATAATTTAAAATTTCGAATAATAAAATACTAAATAAAATTATATCACGTTCATTGCGGCACTACGGAGGTCTCAATGACCTCACACATCTGATTGAATTGATTTTATTTAGGCAAAGACTTTGCTTTGGATTTAAAGCCAGCTGTTTCAATACAGAAACAGCCTGTTTCTGTGAGATTAATGATCTTAGCGCCTTAGAGTTTTTATATAGTATTATATAATTTTATATAGTATAATATATTATTTTATTCAACATTTTGAAATCACTTTTCTGTGCAATGTCTTTACATAAGCAGTAGATCATATGCCCAAAATATCCGTAATTGATTTTACCAAACTTATATAATTTAACTTCGGATTCAGATTTTGTACCAAGATTCTATTATTAAGATGAACAGGACGAAAACATAAAGGGATACATTTGAATATATTGGTATCGTCCTTCCATCCAATTGTTTTGCAATCATGGTTCACTCGTGAATGAAACCTTGGTCTTGCAATGTCATATTATGGACTTTATAAAAAAAAACCCTAATCAGTATCTAGTTAGCAATATCCTCCTAGAACGTTCACGTAATTTCCCTGTCCCGAGGTAGGGTAAATTAACCTGATTGTGACAGACGCTGGGGGCTGTACGCGTAAGAGTCTGCTCATATTTCGGGTGAATCAATATCAAAGTGAGTTAGGAATTTTAAGAACTTTAGTCAACTTGCTGTAATAAAGTTGATTAATAAAGTTCTATTGTAATAATAAATTTCAATTCAATTATTATTGTTGTTATTCAAGGACGATCGTTGACTTCACTCTTGGAATTAACAATAGCTCTTAGCATTGACCTTAATGACGTCACATCATCTCTTTAGAAGAATGACCCATAGATCGTAGATATTTTACACTACTGAGTACTGTAATTATTCTAAAGCGTATTCACTTCTCTATTAATGATTTGTTTAATGGCTGTAACGGCTGAAATACTTTCTGGCGTGGCTCCAAGACATATTGGTGTCGTGTGTTAAGGGCCAGTGATCAGTTCAATCTGTTTTAAACATAAAGTTCAATACCACTATCTAGATACATGATACCATTATACAAACTTGATAGAGCAACAAAATTATAATAGTACTATGTATCATTGTGACATAAAATAATATTATAAGGCAATTGGCCGTACAGGTTTAGGGGTAAGCGGTAAGGCCGTCTATTCAGGCACTTCATAATGGCAAAAATAACTATTTGAAATACATAGATGCAAAGAAAATTTGAGTAAATCTTTGGGCGTTTGCCAAAACACTACATATCGTTTAGCAGTGCTTTATGAGATTAACATAGGAAACATTTAATAGATTACAGCCATGGATAACCCAGTTTAAGCCACCTAAAGCAATTAATGGTACTGAGGCGTACTAATGTTTGGCGTTTCAAAACAATACACGAAATAGTTTGTCTTCGAAAAGCGTTAAGTCGTAACAAAGGTGAGGCACTGGCATTTTGCCTAATAATGAGCGTTTGCAAAGGTCTGGGCAAATGTCACGTTGCAATTTCAACCCATTCTGTTCTGCTGAAAAAAGAATGCCTAGTTGAGCCTAAATGAGGGCCATAAGGTTTTTTGAGTGACCAGTGAGCACCTTAGTGCTAATAACTTATAAAGGTTAAATGTTATTTATTTATAGAACGCCTATGTGAATTTCAGGTCCTACCTTACTTTAATTGTAATTAATTAGGTACTCCTATTATTTGCAGATCGTAAAGGACATTCTCAGAATGAGAATGTTTGAATGAATCTTTCATCTCATTTCTCATGATTAGGATGACCTACTACTATGTATTTGTAAGATCTGTATCTAGGAAACTAAATTCAAAATACAGATTATTTTAAATAGTAAAATTATTGTAGTAGATAACAACCAAAGCCAACAAAAACAATTTTATGATGTTTTTAATCTCTTCATGTCATTGTTCTCTTTCGTAATTTTTTGGTAAATTTTTTCATTGCCAGGATAAAGAATGTGTATTTGTTATTTTGTACTCCACCCGGCACGATGGATCGACAGAAATTTAGGAAAAGCTTTATAAAGTTTAATAAAGACTGTACAAACACAGCAGTGCTCGACTTTTTCACGAGCGACGAGAAATTTCTACTTTCCGCCCAAGCGAATACCTTTAAATCACACGTTGTTAGAAAGGAGAGACTGAATATGAATTTACATATCGTCTGTTTATTTGCATTCTTGCATGAATGCCTCTCTGAGGTACTTATCATGAAAATTGCAGTGGTAATTAGTAGGTGTGCCTATTGACTAATAGGTAATACCTGAATAGATTTCCTGAAACCAGCAATCAGCGTTGAAATCAATGTGAAACACGTAGTTGTGATCTAGTACTGAGTACATAAGCCGACCATTTTTAGTTGACTCGTTTAAATAGAGTGAAATGTATTTGACAAGCATTATTGGGATTAGAAATTAAATCGACTCGGTAAGATTAATCGACAGAAACGAACTCTAGCCCCGCAGGATTTGTGTTCGTTTGATGGCGACCTATCGAACTGCAGGCCAATGCATATCAAAAGTTACTTTTAAATGTATTTTCAAATTGGAAAAGTATCTACGTGTGGGAAAATTATGAGCTTGATAAGCTTAGATTTCAGCACCGCAATAGTTAACCATACACATGGTTCAGGAATCAGGATTTTTTCCCTTTGAACTAGATTTATAATTTAATTTATTTTTCAGTGATATAGGCAGGTACAGGTAATGTTAAGAGTAGGTAGTATTAAAAACATTTTAAAAAGTAAGCTTATCCCAACAAACAGTCTGTTGTGATCCACCAATTGAGATATTAAGATTAATAAAAGTTAGTGTGTCACGTGTCTATAAAAAGTTCTGTTAATGTAAGGACACAGTAGATATCTAATAGGACATATCTATGCAAAAGCGTCAATTTGTATAAAGACATTTTGAAGGAACCATTTGATTTTATGTCTACCCTCGATCCCGAAATTTCTTCGTCATCATGCCGGGCCTCAGTAAGTGTTACCAACCGTAGCGTGTTCTTCATGAGTCCCCTGTCGTATCCATTCGACAGTTTGACCCTTCGTGAGTTATTTCCGAATATAACTTACCGAAGTACATTTGCAGAATTTAAATTAAGTTGAAAAACAATATCACTGATCATGGTTATTGGAAAGATATATCTACAATTGCTACTTTTTCTAGCGTTGTCAGCAATTTTGTGTACCTAACCATAATTATTAGGTGCTCTAAGAGCTTAAGGTTTATTTCACAAAAATTTCTATATCTTTTCAACTTAATATTCCTACTTACTAAGATAAATAAGGTAATTATTGCACTAAATTATTTATTGACTTAAAAATTATTTAGCTAATTGCTGCGACCTTCAAACGATTTCTTTTTGAAGTAAGACATACTATATAGCCAACGTAAATTATTATTAAGAATACGATCCAATTCGGAACTCTTACAAACCAACTTCCGATATCTCTCGTAAATATTTCCCATCAATCTTAATGAAATAACTTCTTGTTGTTATAGGGTATCATTAAATATTTCTGTCCAAGTTTTCCCCGCTAGCATTAATAATTCCATCCAAAAGTCTGATCCCCGAAAGCTCAGACCGAAGCGTCGTTCAGGGGCAGCTTTCGTTATTCGGCATCCAAATGCTAGAATAACATACCAACGCCGATTAGAAATCTAAAAAGTCTAGCATCTTTTAAAAAGCAACTCCGACTATTTCTTTTACGCGAACAGAAAGCACAGGAAAGCTTGCGACATGATATAAGTGTATTATAGGTGTGTATGTTTCAGGTTACTTGTTTTGCACTTTGCTTCCTGTATTGAAAATTTTACTGATTCGATTGGCATCCTTATTTAGTTGTTTTCATAAAATATTTTCTTTGGCGTTGGGTTATGGGCAGTATTCATATTCACATTTATTTTTAAAATAGCTTAAGACTAAAATGTACAATTTGAATATAAAATTGCGGTTTTGGCCATGAAAACATTTGACACTTGTCACTTTATAGATTTATTGTTTGGTTTTTGATTCTCTTTTTTATTATTATTATTCTTTAAAGTAGTGTGTAAGTGTTTGGACGGCCGTGAGGTCTCGGAATGGGTGAACCGGAAGACCGGTGCTGGACATACCTAGGTGTGCCAGCAATGCCGAGCTTGATCCAATTTGCGGCTACCTACGCTGTTTTAGTTTTAGACGTTTTTCAGTGATGTTTTTTCTTATTATATTTAAATATAATATTTTAAGTTTTTAGTAGAGCTGCAAATAAATTTGTCTTATTCTTAATTAGAAGAAATCCCAGCTATCGAGGAGGAATCTTGCAATCTTATAACTACAATCTTAACACGAGTGTGTGGATGTAGTTTGTTTAAAAGCCTGTGTCAACATCTTAACTGATGTAAGTGATTCTTAGCGCCTGTTTCACAATATTGTAATAAGTGTCGGATATCATATTCGGAAGTTTTGTCGCTGGTTACTTTATATCGATTAACAGCCTCCGTGGTCTAGTGGCTAGAGCCTGGCTCCTGACTCCGTCCTGGGTTCAATTCCCGCATTGGAACAACAAAAAATATTGTTTCCAAGTTTGGTTATCAATGGTTAATGTTAATGGTTTGGTAATGCAGGCTGATCACCTGATTGTTTGACAAGATAATCCATGCGTCGGATGGGCATATAAAAAGTCGGACATGCGCCTGATCTTTCGACAGTCGTGTCGGTTATCCGTCCCACTGGGTTATGAGAGTAAAGGAAGAGAGAGAGTGCTCTTGTGTACTGCGCAAACACTTGGGCACTATAAAAATTATTCCCTGCGTAACTGGCATGGTTTCAATGAAACCGGCCACCATCACCGAAGTCAGTGTGGGGAGTTCTTTTATTATTATCGAGCGACAGAGATAAAACATGCAAGTAATAGTTATAAGTTTTAAACAGTATATTTTGCAACATAGTATAAATATATTTATATGTACTAGAGTGGTGGTCTAGAGGTTCGACTTGTTTCGAAACATATAACGCTATTATACCAACAGTTTACGCATTTAAAAGGTGCGAGAGTTTTTCATGCGGATGAAATGAAAGCAAGCAATCTTTTGACTCACAACAAAGACTCGTGTTACGCGAAACATTTTTAATTAAACTCCCAAAACACCGTGAAATAAGCCTATGATCATCAGACCCGTAGCAATTCGTGTCCTTTATTCGTATATATATATATATATATATATATATATATATATATATATATATATATATATATATATATATATATATATATATATATATATATATAATATAGTCGTGTTGATTAAGTACACTATTTATAACTCAAGAACGGCTGAACCGATTTGGCTGAAAATTCGTGGGGAGGTAGCTTAGAACCAGGAGACGGACAAAGTATAATTTTTATCCCGTACCCGTAGGACGTGACATAAATTTATAAAATGTGTGATTTGATATGGATTATTACAAACTAATAGAAAACCTTATTATGTTATGTATGTATTTATAGGCTGTTTCCTGCGGCTCCGCCCGCGTAAATATACCCTTGGGTATCCCGCGGGAATACTGTACTTTTCCGGGATAAAAAGTAGCCTATATTTTAATCCAGAGCCTAAGCTACTACCATACCAAATTGCATCCGTCCAGTAGTTTTTGCGTGAAAGAGAAACAAACATCCATCCATCCTCACAAACTTTCACATTTATAATATATAGGATATAATAAAAATAGATTGCAATTCCAATGTCTCGCTAAAACTTGAGACCGGCTGGAGTGAGAAATATTGGAAAAATTGCGGGGAAAATATGAACACTACGAGGGCGGCACTGAAAATTTCGGGAATCAAGGAAGTGACACAACATTACTATTTAAAAATATATTTATTGCTTTTCGAAGTATTCTCCGCGTAATTTGACACATTTTTCCATACGGTGGAACCAATCATAGAAGCAATCATTCCATTCGGAAGTTGGGGTCTCCAAAATGGCCGTTTTGTAGGCGTCCACAGCTTCTTCAGGTGATGAAAATCTCTGACCACGCAATTTATTCTTTATTTTAGGGAAAGTATAGAAATCATTAGGGCTTAGGTCGGGGCTGTACGGCGGATGGTCTAATAATTCTATGATTTCTTGCTCTAAAAACTCTTTTGTTCTGTGCGCGGTGTGAGAACTCGCATTGTCGTGATGGAGGATGATGCGGCGGTTGCAGTTCTCTTTACGGAGTTCAGAAACGACCTGTGGCAAACAAATGTTAGCATACCATTCTGCATTAACCGTTCTTTGTCCCTCAAGAGGAATAGTCGCAATATGGCCGGTTTTGGAGACAAACGTAGCCACCAGTTTTTTTGCAACACTCCGTGAACGAACAATTTTTGTTGGCTTTAACTCATTTTCGAACACCCAAACTCGTGACTGGTTTTTTGTTTCGAGTTCGTACGCGTATATCCAGGATTCATCACCTGATACGATGTTGTATACAGCATTTGAGGATCCTGCGTGGAATCTTTCGAGAGTTCTGACGCACCAAGTAACGCGAGCCGCTTTTGCTCTTCACAGAGCAAATGCGGTATCCATCGGGAAAACAACTTTTTTACACCTAATTGTTCATGCAAGATTATTTGAATTTGACTCATGCCAATGTCTAAAGTTGCCTGAATTTCGCGGTATGTCACATGTCGATCTTCCTCAATCAGCTTACGCACAGCATCAACGTTTTCTTGGGTGACTGCAGTTGTTGGACGACCTTGACGGGGATCATCACTGAGCTTGACACGTCCACGTTGAAATTCAGCAAACCAGCGATAAATTGTGGTTTTGGATGGGGCTTCATCACCAAATGCAGAAATCATCCGGTCAACACACTGTTTTTGTGTTAAACCACTTCGAAAGTCATAATAAATCATCGCTCTAGAATTTTCTCGAGTCAATTCCATTTTCTCAACGACTAAACAAGTTTGACAAGACTTTGTGACAAGACCGAGAATCTTTTTTTAAATAAATAAACGGTATTCGATTTTGAAAACCAAGGAGTTTTAAATTAAAAAGATTTTAATATGACAGGAACAGTGGAAATATTCCATTCCCGATACTTTTAGTGCAGCCTATGTATAGTTATAGATGCGACAGAACAACGTGTGTCGGGACAGCTAGTCATAAATAAAACCTTGAATATGTGAATGGATTATCTAAAAATTATTTTAATAATACCATGGAGCAACGAAGTATTCGAGGCAAATACTAGATTAACTATCTATACTTCTTTACTAATATTTTAAAGTGGAAAGATTTGTTTGTTTGTATTTAATATGCTCTGAAAGTACTGGTCTGATTTTGAAAAAATTTCGCACAGATATAGAGCAGGCCACGGGGGACATAGGCTACGTTTTGTCGCGGCAAAATGTACGGTTACGCGAGAATTCGTTTTTCGATTTTCGTCACAGATTAATAGATAGTTACTACTTAAATATCGTTGAGTACATTTTTGTGACTAAGATTACCTTTATAAAAAAATATAAGTACGAGTAGAATTGACCGAATAAAAAGTTAAGCCAAACAACTGAAGCGGCTCTTTCTTTTCAAGTCACTAAAAGTATTAATCGAATGGCCTTTTCAACTTACGTGTTTCCTCAGTTGTACTTAAGTTGGAGTTTTCATTGTTGTTGCGATTGTAGGTACCTACTTATTCTAGAAAAGTAGAACAATCGCCTACATGTAATTAAATACTCTAAAAATCTATGTCTAAACTCTAACAGGACTTAATATACGTACCTACAAGTTTAGTTGCTAGGACAAAGACTATTTTGAGATTAAAATTGCAAGTTTTAATCTTTAATAAGTCGGTAGCATCACATTTAATCGCACTTTTTTTTTAACTCTTCTCTACCTAGTAAAATTATAACTTTTCACTGTTATTTAAAACTATTTTCTTTAGTATGGATATGAAAGGTGCTATTTTTGACTCGATAAAGTGCATCCTGCTAAAGGCTGCGCCAGAAGGAGGGTTATGTTTTTCGAGTGTATACAGTAGGTACCTATGTTAGATGTATGAATATTTCTTTGGCTTTAAACGGCTTGTAGCATTTGAGCTTGAGAGGTATCATTAGATTCGTAAGTCGTGAGACACTTAGTACCCACTATCCAGTAGGTACCCACATCATAATTATTTGACGCATTCGAGTTAACTAACTATCCACCAATAACTATTTGTTAAAAACATCGTCATTCAATCATTTGGCGGTTTTATTGCGATACGAATTTGACGTTCTTAACAAATACTTAGTTATTGAAACGGGCCGCTAGTAATTATATTCGTACAATATTTTATTTGAGCTGCCAAAGCTTATTAATATGTTAACCCATATAATGTTCTATAGTTAGGTAAGGTACGTGTCATAAGTTTTTTTTTTATGTTCCCTGCATAATCGCCGCTCACTTGTTACAAGAGAATAGTGAGTAGTGACCCTAATAAGTTTTTTATTAGCAGATTATCGTCCCATCGAAGCATACAACGACAATACCTTAGTTATTTTCATTTTGTAACAGAATATTATATACCCATTACCATTACTAATATTAATAATTACTAAGTATATTACTAATTTTTATAATCACCATAAATCATAAACATTTAGTGTCTGTTTGTAATTTTAAATCGACATTTTTTCGCTGTATATATATGTATATATATATAAGTATTTACGGTATTTACAATGAAATATCAATTTTTAAAATATTCGTCTGTCTGTCTGTCTTTTGGTTCCAGCTGATCTCTGTAACGGCTGGAGCGATTCTCGCGGGACTTCCACTGGCAGGTAGCTGATGTTATAAGGTTTAACTTAGGCTACTTTCATAGCTAATGGTTCCGTTTCCGTTAGTTCTACGCAAACGAAAAACGACTATTTGTATTAAAAACTATATTATAATAAGTGCTGCCCACGCTTACTTAACACATGTCAGCCAATATTCAGTAGCTACTTGAATCCTAAATTGAAAATGACAACGTTTAAAAGATACACCACACCTCCACCACACTTAATAATAAAACCACATTGTATTGTTCGACGGGAAATCTATTTTCGAATAAAATTCCATCTAAATTCTAAGAACGCGCCTCCAATACAGCTGAAGTTTAAGAGACAAAGTTTTAAAGAGTATCCAGAATCACGTTCCGGCCATTTTAGACTGTAAATTCAGTTTGTATTGTATTTTCAGATACCTGCATACATGTGAACAATAGGTAAAAGGATAATGCATACGATTGATACCATACATGAAAAAAGATTTTAAATCCATATTTTAATTCATCATAATTATCAATTCCCGTTGCAACTCTGGTGATTTTTTTTCCTACAGGGTATCTTTCGGCTCCTCGCCTCTACAATTTATGTTTAGATATTCTGAATCTTTTTACAAATTGAGCTCATCCAAAGATCACCTATTAATCCTACCAAGTGTGAAATCAACAAAACTGTTACTCGATCGCTAGCCGCTAACGGTGAGGTTTGTGTTGTGAAAAAGTGGTGTAAGTAGAGGTACACCATCGCGTTTCCAAGGAGCTAACAAGCGTGTAATAATTAAATATGGCCTATAGTTATCTGATATGATAATGAGACTCATTAAAATAAAATCAAATCGGCCACTAAATAACTATTTTCCTTATAAAATATTGTTTATTATGAATAAGCTCAAGCTTATTCATAATAAACAATATTTTATAAGGGTTAATTAAAGTTTTAAAAGGTTGCTTAATGCTCAAGCATTAAGCAACCTTTTCCTCCAGAAGATAGCCAAAATAACACTTAAAATAAATATTATTGACTAGATAGATACAGATGGCAAATATAAGATAATGGTGTTCAGGGCGTATTATATCAGGGAATATAATTCACAAGCAGAGTGTTCTCCTAATTTGTTCATATAATAATAATAATAATATATAATAATAAAATAATATATATGGACGCTTCACACCACGTCAATCTGGCCCCGTGCTAAGTATCCGAAGAACTTGTCTTACAGGTACCAGAAAACTGGAGGTATATTTAATACTTTAATACTATACATATATATTTAAGATTTTTATTAAATTATACACATATTTAATACACATCCATGACGCAGGAACACAGAAAAACTATTTTGTTCCTTCGGCGGGATTCGAACCCGCGACCCCCGGCTTGAGCACCAACGCGCTGAACCACTGAGCCACAGAGGTCGTCGAGGTTATAATATGGTGATGATATCAAACCGACATAATATTTTCTTTTACAATTTTATTGTGACTGCATGCCGTTATTTTAATACAAATAAATTATGAGAACACTCTACCTGCATATGAATTAGATTCCCTGAGAGTGCCAATTTTTGAACAAACATTTTAATCCGCATGTGACATAAACTAGAAAATGGCCGAATTACCGTGGCCAAACAGTGTTTGCGCTAATTAGCCCGGCCACAAGAGGTCAATTAGGCCAAGTTAAGAGTACCTAGTAGCTGCGAATGGAATCCTGACGAAGTTGGTGTTTGTTTTTTTATAGAATAGCGTAATTACTAATTAGTGCTCTGTTAATGTTCCGTCCATTAGGAGAACTTTATAACAACGTTAGAATTTTCTGGAAACTATTATCATTAACTAGAAATACGGCTGGGTAGAACGAGAAATGTAAAATTTACTCTATTTACCTACTTAGTATTAGTCAGCACCCTGCTTTGAAAATGGCTACTGAAATTGAAAACAATAAGTTATTTATTTTCCATTAAAAATTTTTAATTATTAAATAATTAAAAAATTAATTATTTTTAAATAATTAAATATTATAAAATTAAGATAAGAGGAAGTATTCCAGTTTCCCTCCCCAAGCAAAGCGGGAGACAGCAAAAATTGTGATGACAAAAAGTCAGAATTAAAGGGTAAGCACCACGGGAATAATATGTTTTTTTTATGACTACAAGACAGAATGTAATTAAATGTTTTTTTTTATAATATGACAATTAATTACAATGTATTTATAATGACAAAAAAGTGTTGCATTGTTTCCAAAAGTACTTATGACAAAAACGTTTGAAAGCTCGGAAGTTCTTCGCGCAGCCCACGAGATCTTCATAGTACACAACCCTAGAAACACAATGGACGCTGTTCAACAATTCGATTCTTTCGTCATACCAGAGATCACACTCCCAGAGTATGTGATGAGCAGTTTGTTCATAAGGGCTACCTTCGGTCGAACACTCGCATAGCGGAGACGAGACTAATGTAAATCCAAAAAGTTTCGCTTTAAAGTTTCCGTGTCCTGTCAAAAATTGTGCGACGTAGTGGTCTATTTCTATCCATTGCTTCGAGAGTCGATCGCGTACCGAAGGGAAGAAACTCATATAGGTGATGCCCTTTGATAGTGTTGTCCCACCGTTCCTGCCACTCAGAAATTAGGTTCTGTATAGAAATATCTAATGGCTCGAATAATCTAGTTATCTTATTACTCCCTTTCGCGCTTAAAAGCTCAGGGTTAGTCATTTTTTTATTTTTATAATATAGTGCTGCACGACGCTGTATCTCTAAATCTACTGGTAGGACTCCGGCTAAGACTGGGAGTGCTTACGGTACGGTATTCCTTACATAAAAATATTAAGGCGAGACGTTGGCTTTGCAAAAGTTTACGACGGACGTCTATAAAGCTAGCATGACAAAGTGAGCAGTATCGCTTAGAGAAAAGTGCAAAAATTAGTGCTTATTTAGTGCTAATTTAGTGCCAAAAACTTAAATTTGATGCTCTCATAGATTCGCGAAAAATGAGAACACTGCTAGCATGTAATTAAGCTAGCAGTGTATTCCCTAATACGCCTATATTAACGCGGTATAAGACTAAAGCAATGTATAGGGAATTTAGTGCTCGATTAGTGCTGGCAGTATGTGATAAAAAATTTGGAAAAAAATAAAAAAAATTATCAATTAAAACTGCCAGTATAACAGTCTGAACAAGTGACCGCGTTGAATACGTCAATCTGGATTAAAAATCTATGATTGGCAACGGTTAGAAATTTAGTGCTCGATTAGTGCTGGCAGTATGTAATTAGTAATTTGAAAAAAAAATGTTTTTTTTATTTTTAGTCAATCAAAACTGCCAGTATGACAGTCTGAGCAAGTGACCGCGTTGAATACGTCAATCTGGATTAAAAATCTATGATTGTCAACGGTTAGAAATTAAGTGCTCGATTAGGGCTGGCAGTATGTGATAAAAAATTTGAAGAAAAAAATGTTTTTTTTTTTATTTTTAGTCAATCTAAACTGCCAGTATGACAGTCTGAGCAAGTGACCGCGTTGAATACGTCAATCTGGATTAAAAATCTATGATTATCAACGGTTAGAAATTTAGTGCTCGATTAGGGCTGGCAGTATGTGATAAAAAATTTGAAGAAAAAATAGTTTTTTTATTTTTAGTCAATTGAAACTGCCAGAACTACGGTTAAAACTTATTGATAGTAATAAAAATTAATTTTCTAAATTTTTTCACATTAGAGCTCATTTTATTAACTTTGTCTAATCATCAAATATTGATTTTTTTTAACAACATCACATTTATTGAAGTAGAACTAGTTATATAGCTATTGTAATACTAGTTTTAATAATAATAATAATAATTATTATTATTATAATAATAATAATAATAATAATAATAATAATAACTATAATTGCCATAGTAACTGTTAATTACAATCACAGTTTTGGTCATAGTAACAATATTAATAAAGGTAATAATAATCCCAATAAAAAAAAAATCACAATTTTTTATCACATACTGCCAGCACTAATCGAGCACTAAATTCCCTATACATTGCTTTAGTCTTATACCGCGTTAATATAGGCGTATTAGGGAATACACTGCTAGCTAAATTACATGCTAGCAGTGTTCTCATTTTTCGCGAATCTATGAGAGCATCAAATTTAAGTTTTTGGCACTAAATTAGCACTAAATAATCATTAATTTTTGCACTTTTCTCTAAGCGATTCTGCTCACTTTGTCATGCTAGCTTTATAGACGTTTACGACGGGCCGCTCCAATTGTAGCCCTATCTGCCCAAGCCGGTGCGCCATAGCATATGCTGCCGAGGTACGTCTCATTATAAATTATTTTTAATGTTTTAAATGAAAGGCGACCATGTCGACGTTGATATTTTGTGCTCTAGGTACTCTTGACTCTTGACTAATACTTAAGTTACAAACTGTCACTAAATAATACTAACGTCCATAGGCCACCAACAGGTAACTATTACAAGACTCTAGGACCCCAATCAACAGCATTTGAATTTTTGTTTGGTTCTAAATATAATAGATAATCATTAATACAATAATATAAGCCACGCTGGACACGGTAGCCATATTTAAATCATATCAGCGAGTCGTGACAAATCTAGCAGGTGTCAGGTGGGAAGACTATACCGCCTACATTACGTTGCGCTATCAGTGAGTCACCAGAATATTCATGTGGGTAGACCGTATTCAATCACGCTCAAAGGTGATTCGTGAATTGTAATCATTGCCGTATGAAAATTGATATCAAGCCCACGTTAAAAGCCTTCCTTTGACCATCTATCTAGTATGTAGACAATCTGTTGTGTCTGTCTAACAAAATGTTGATTATCTTTTACTTTAAACGAGACGATTTTGTAATATACTCGTATATAATAATCGGTATCTCGCCAACGGCTACAAGTATTACCATGAAACTTAAATTTAGTACGCAGGGAGTTTTGGGGGAGAAAAATCGATCTAGCTAGGTCTTATCCTTAGAAAGTACACATATATGTATTTTTATTTCGTCGTGTATGTTCGCAATATATATTTTTTTATATTTCGTCGTATCGCAATATATCAATAATTTCGATTCTCTTACGTCAATCCGATTGGCAGCTTGGTATGCGTACCTACGTATAATTTTTGCATTGTTTTGAGCTTTCGGAATGTGGTGGGTTCGAATCCCGGTAAGATAAATATTTTTGTGATTTTTGTTATTTCTTTTATATATTTTTTTTAATTTTATTATTTTATCGTTCTACTAAAACACCGAACAAAGCTCGGTCTCCCAGGTACTAATAATTATTTAAATAAATAATTCGATTATACCTAATAGCTGGTAGGAATAAGTATCAACAATTATATTATTACCTATTAGGTATCCAACATGCAGAGGACCAGAGAAACAGCAGACAACATAATAATATCAGTCATAAAATAGTTCCGCAACGCTAGTACACATATTATGGAGCATCTTGAACCAAATGCGAGACCTAAATTTATGTGAATCCCAGATTATAATATAATATTACCTTTAGGCAACACACCGTCACACAGAAATCTAAATTGAATCAAAACAAAAGATAATTGGATATAAAAATCCAATTATAATTAAAGTTGGTATTAAATTTTATTTCATAAAAACCATTTTAGTCGAAGCCGGCCGAAACAAAACAATTAGTTGAGCTCATACCCAAACGAATCTGATCAAATGTTCCCATGGTGCAAAACGAGAATTGAATTGCGATTTGACATTATCATCATCATCATCCATACAATTCAGACTCTTCTCCTTTCCCATAATAGGCTAGATGACTATTTTTTTTATTGCATAAATGAGTACTCTTAAATATGAGTAACTTCTCAGAAACAGTAAGTATATGAAAAGTCAACATTTCCAAAGGTATAGCGATTTGTATACAAAATTTCGCAAGTCTCGTGAAAACGCTCCACACTAAAGTCGTAGTCGTCTGTGACGTCACGCCTAGGTTAAAGTGTATGAAGTATAAGGCCGCAGGAACATATTTGTAAATATCTCCGATATTTGTGCGTTTAGGTTCATACTTACCATAATTAATGTTTTTGTATATTATGTAAGTAAACTAATGATGTAAGTAGGTTTTGTTTACAAATTTAGCAAAAAAAAAAAAATTAAATATATCTAAGGTAAATAATTATTATAAAAAGGTATTCTTGAATCCTTGTGTTAAAATAACAGCGGGGCCATTCACATAATATTACCATAGTCGATGTCGGTTCTCTTACCCTATTTGGAATTGCTTTAAAAAAACTCAAACAAAATGTGTACACTGTCCACGCGCGACACCCACCTATATTGGGCATATATTGCGTCTGTGTCCTTATTGAGAGCCAGCGTCATTGCTCCTTATACAGTTCCATTGTCAAGACCGTAATCGGTACAATAACATTATTACAGCGGCTTCTCGCTATCAATAGGTAGGGCCAACAATAACAATACTTGTGTGGATCAGTCACTCACTGCAATTATAATATCGACCAATGATGGAGACCTATCTATGCACAAAATACCTAAAAGGACAGCCAAAATTATAATCAATGCTGTATGAAAGGTAAAAAGGATTGTGTGGTTTTATGAAACCACGGTAAAAGTGAAACTTAATAACAAAATGGCGTGGAGCACTGGCACAAATGAGTACTAGTCTATACACTACACGGTCAGCTGATGCGAACTATAAGCGCCGCCATATTGGCCTCGGCTGCTCTGACGAGCGCCTTTCACTTTATCCCTACTCCGCGGCCGACCGTCACTCGACATGCAACACACAGACGAAAAAGTTTGAGACGATGTAATAAAAGTTTCACTTTCAAAACTATTAGATGAATTTAGTTGGTATTTTTCCAAAGAAACGGTTTTAAAAATAATAACCACACTCTTACGGCTACATAGCCTGTAACCGTTTTCCGGAAGGGAATAGGAATCCCGTGAAATGTTTAGAAATTTCGTGATTAAAGCATTTCTGTTAGTCTCGTTGGATGGAATGTGATTCAATTTTATATTATTAATTATTATGATTACATATCACTATGTGATCAGAAATTGATACTATATTGAACAGATCGGTATATTATTGGCGGGATTAGAGACCTACTCACTCTTCCAGGATTTAGATACACACTCGTCTACCAACCGGTTGCTAAAATTAGAAATATATTGCAGAACGACAGGGAAAAGGAGAGAAATCGGGTAATGCTTTTCAAGTGGCTCCTAAGCTTCTTAGTTCACTTTTATGAGCACTCCTTCAACACTTCATATCAAGATCAGGCTTAATGCACGAATTGGTCTGAGTGTGTATATTGTACTCTATTCGGTTACATTTAGAGTTTATTTCCGCTCGACGAATTTTCACAAATGGTTTGGATCAGACGGATTATGTACGATAGTTTGTTATTTCGCTTAGTTTAAGCTTTAGCTACTTTGTCAATTTTGGAAAATTGTCTATAGGCGTTGTTTTAAATAGCAGATCAACCAAATTTAAAAAAAAAACACTTTTCGATATGTAATTTTTGGGTTGTTCGGAAATTCGAAATGTGGTGGGTTTGAGCCCCGGTAAAATAATTTTGTGATTCTTTTTAAATTTGTTTAAATGTACTAGAGCTCCGAGCAAAGCTTGGTTACCCAGGTACTTATATTTTATCTTAAGATGCCTGGATATAGTTATTTCATATTACAGTACGTAATATGAATATATATTATATAATACCTAGTAATTAGTACTTTAGCCGTCTGTGATACCTAGTTCATACAAACTGCATAGCAAGTGATATTTTATATTAACATAAAATTAGTATAGTAAGTATCTTTGCCGTCTGAGATGACCCTTAGATAGAAAAAAAAGTAAATGTTGTGACAGATTGCATAATTTCACGAGTAACGAATAATTGTATCTAGGGTAACTAAAAGCCGGATGGTTGCCTTTCGTTTGTATTGCCTTTGTATGTTTTTTGCAGTAGACTTTGATTATGATTGGAAGTTCCTTCCCTGTAGACATTAATTCCCTAATAATCATTAGCAAAGCAAAATTTTTTAGGAGACTTGGTTATTATTATACTGGCAAGTTTTATTAGCCTAGGGGAGTACAGTTTTTTTTTAACTTTGTATGCAATAGAGGTTAAGTTAATCTGGTTCTTATTTTCTACTGCAGAAAAGCTTTTATTTTTATTTGTGGACTACTACAACTATCCGCACCTATTAAACCTATCCGTCTGCAACAAGTAAAGACAAATTTATTTTATTGTTTGTTTTTCAAACTTTTGCAGTGATTATAACTATAAAAATATAGTTTGTGTGAATAATCTGAGGTGTGTTGAGTTGAGCGTGTGTTGTTGTTATTTATATTAATTTTATGTATTTCTAAGCATTATTTCTAAAAATATAATTAGCTTTCTGCACTCTTTCCTTCACATAAACTTTAACTGTGCCAAATTTCATACTCCTCCGCTCGCACAATTTTCGTAAAGCTGTACTCATTATAATTGCTTCACGCATTATAATAGACACAATTTTTCCGACAGAATAAATATGATAGCTATATTCAACCCAATCTATAATTCAAATCATCAAAGCGCGACTGAATTCTATTAATATCACATTTAATTCAACGAACAGAGATAGTGCTACCGTTTCCGGCGGCCTGGAGTAACCCATTACATTTGAACACAAACATTTGTTTCCGATTATATCCACCACAAACAAACAGACAAAAACAGAACTCAGTTTATTAGATTCAGTTTCCGATTTATTGTAATCAATACAAAATGTTCACGCTTGGTAACCGTGCGAGCAGCTACCTACACGTAGGTTGTAATTATCTACTAATATAAAACCCTAAATAAAATTATCCGTGTACTAGGTACTCATTATTATTTAAATTATAATTAAGAAGTTGAAGAAATATAATAACAAATTGAAGCGTAGGAAGCAGATTCCAGGTAAAGTGTCTCGAAAGGCTTCAACTAATTCCAAAGGATCTCGAAATACCTTCGGGGAATTTAGTAAGAATATAATCCAAATATTAAAATATATATATATATATATATAACTTCAAATAATTATTATTAAAGATTTAAATATTACGTTATCATCGAATGCTAAAACATGACATTGGTAATATACCTAATATTTATGGCCTCTAACTAAAATGTAAAAACACATACGGTCTACTGGTCAAAGCAAAAATTCAGGTTTTAAGAGCCGGTTTTTCATCTGCCTGCTCAAAGGAGCAACTGTCACGTGCCGTAAGCATAACATCAGGCGACTCGCCGTCTACAGTAAGCGGAGTAAGCGGCGCTTAGTGGTGAGATTCCTTTCCATGTCACAGCCTCTATCTATGTAGGCTGTGATATGGAAACATTCTGGTAATTTCAACGCGGAAGACCCATCAAAGAAGTCTATGCCGAAAATATAATATTCTCTTTAACTCTATTAGGAGACCCATATCATTCTGCTATTCCTGTGGAAGAGTGAGGGAGTTTTTACAGTTGTAGTCACACATTCAGATTTTAGACCAGTTGAAAATTCATGAGCGACTCCCCAAGGCACTGAAACCAGATACAGTAGCCCACGTAACGTTATCTAATACCCCGGCCACGGCCTCGATCAAGTTCAATCGTTCACGCTCTGTCTACCATTACTCGTACCATTTTAAAACTGGTTTGCTCACGTGCACTTCGAAACGAAACGATGATAAAATGAAAAACAGCATTTACGACTTCTTATTGAGCTCCTGAGTCCAGACTCGACTGTGGTCACTTTGAATGTTTATTCAATAATAATAAAAGGAATGCCAGGGAACTCGAGGACTTGCTAGAATTTACTCAAACAAAAAGACGTGGGTGATAACTGATAGGTGGCGTTGAGTTCCTATAGCTCCATTCCTATCGGCTTCACTTACCACTAACCATTTGAAGACCCTCATCTAAATTCTAACCGCTATACATACAGGCTAGGGCTTCCCTATAAAGGAGAACCAGCCTTCGCCACGTCTGATGATGTGAACGTATAAGGGAATATCAAATTAACAATACCACGATACATTGTGACCTGCGAGACAATAAAATACCCACAACACCGCTTTCTTAATACAACGAAGTCACCAGCCAATAATAGCATAGTGAATAATAGAGGCAATCCCATTTTATTGTCATATTATGTGCCTTAAGTGAATTGGACCTTCGATATAATAAAAATCCATTACCTGTATTAACTCGGGCAATAACTTAAAAATAGTCGCACGACTCTACGCCCGCTATCTGAGCTTTTTCGCCAAAATGGGATTCGCCTTTGACAAAGGTCCCATTGAAAATCGCTCTTGAATTTGAGCTGAGCTACCGACATTAGCTGCTTACAGCGTGATTACGTGAAGAATATCTTCCTTATTCACAATAGATTATAGATATATAATATGTAGGTATAGTTAATATTATAGATAAACCTTTGTCGCTTTTAATTAGATAAGACCTTTTATATTACTTTTACAAAGTGACAACATTAATAAAATAAAGGTTTTTTTTTATATTACAAAGTTAAATTAAAATAAATACAAGTTAGTAAGCTTGTAAGTTGTTACTAATTTATTTTATTAAAAGAAACTTAAGAGTATACTTTCATCATTATAGAGAAGACCTCTAATTGATATCCAAAGACAATATTATTCTAGAATTCTCCAACAAGTTCACTTTAAATATTAATTAAATCAGAAAGCGAAAACTTACTACAATACTTGTGTGGACTAAAAATATTTTATACTAACGACCAAGTGCTCGTAGTCAATGTAGTGTGACGGCGAATTACTGGAACATTCTCTCTCGAGTTAACTTTAATTACCTAATTCACTGGGATAATGGGAAACCCATGTTAGTCACGTGATTGGGGATCACGGGAAATGGCCGGTGATTCGCGATCATTAGTAGCTGTCTTATACTATATCTATCTAAAGGTAGCCGCCCGATCTATGCGACCGCGACCAGCAAACTATCGAATCAGGTTCTCTGGTCACGCCCACCGGTCGCGCGACACGTGTCGCGGGTATTGTTTAGTGCTCCATATAAATTCATACTAACGGTAGCCTTCCGATGCACGCGCGACGCGAGACCGCGACCCGAGAACGAATTAGGGTCGCGGAGTCACTGCTTCTCATGAATTTATATGGAGCACTAAACAATCCCTGTGACCCGTGACGCACGATCGGCGAGCGTAGCCAGACAACCTGATTGGCCTAGTTTGCTGGTCGCGGCGGTCTCATAGATCGGAAGGCTTAAAACCTTAACTCTTTAAGGCTCCGCGACCCTATTTTGGTCTCGGGTCGTGGTCGCGCGTCGCGTGCATCGGAAGGCTACCTTAACCTAATGTGACAGTTGTACTTCCTTAATGCAAATGAAAAAGAACCTAGATGTACTTAGTAGACAGCAGACACCGTTGTGATGTAACATTACAAAGAGTAGAGTTTCATGTATAATTCCGCTTACCGTCCCAGGTTTCATTTAATTGGTTATTTATTATTATTTTTCACGCTATGAGTTCTAACAATAACCTAACCAAGAGCATGTCTAAGGAAGGGTTTCGTAACTATCAACGCGCAATAGGGTTTTTTCTTAATTACCTGTGTGAAAGCGTCCATAGATATTATTATTATTGTAAAAAAGTCATGTATCAAACCTTACATTTATTTAAAAATACCTATTCAGTATTCGACAATATCCCACACGATATTATGTGTCACGGGTAGAATGAAAAAATATACTTTTCATTCCTACTTCCCACGAATGGGAGCAGGCCCTAAAAAATAAAATAATAATTATTTTACTATGCCAAAAACGTAATCTATACACAATAATCATTATATTGAATATGTAAGTATACAACTAGAAAAAAGTATATAATATAACTCAGCGATTGCTTTATTTTTTGCTTGCCTAATTGTCTCTGGTAGCGATGCGCAAACATTTCTCAATGTTTTACCAATTTTCTGTTAAAATTCCACAGAATCCGTCAAGCCGTCAAGCGCCAAATTGTTCCGGAATGTTCGGTAAAAAGTTTCATTTTTTTCCCAAATTAGATTTTCGACCGACAACCGGTCAGCGAGGCTCTTGTGCATTTTCCAGTTAAACATCACCTAAAAGAAATCTGTAATCGTTAATTTAAGTAGATTTATATATATGTATAAAGATATAGGTAAGTAGGTATTATGCCTATTATTATCTATATATATAAAAGAAAGTCGTGTTAGTTACACTATTTATAACTCAAGAACAGCTGAACCGATTTGGCTGGAAATTGGTGGGGAGGTAGCTTAGAACCAGGAGTCGTTGACGAGTCTGTCTGTCTGTCTGTATGTTCGCGATGTGATTCGTGATGATAATGTCAAAAAGTACTGAAAGGATTTTCATGCCGTTTACATTTACCGACAGAGTGGTTCCTTAGGATGAGTTAGGTCGATGATAATTTGTTAAGGTTTTGTGAATTTGTTTGATTTATGACAATAATTGGTGAAGGTGTCGGAAAAAATCAAGCCGCCTGGGAACTTTTATCGAAAACGCTGCCTAACATAACCCGTTGGAGATAAATAACAAAACAATATATGGTGGGATTGTTTCTCTTTTATAAGTCTACAAAAAAGTCCGCGATGAGATATGTCTATCTTTTAAGGATAGGTTACCATACCCATTCTAAGTTTTAAAAAATGATCAGAAACAATGTGGTATTTTTAGAAGCTATTTGACGGATACAATGTTAATCCTTATCTAGGAGATTATATTTAGGAGATATCTTAAAATTAAAAAGTACGTGTGAAAATATATTATATTTTGTACTCTGTGCTATTACTATATTGCAGGTATATTTGCTAAAGAAGTTTTTTCCTACGAACACTCTCCCACGCGCGCGAACCTGCGGGCCAAAGCTAGTATATTATATATCAACAAAACACGCCGATAAGTTAAAATTCACGTTTAATTGGACGTATGCACAACTCCTCGAATACTTAGCCGAAAAAACTGGGTTCATATTAAAAATTAAGGGCCTGCTTCACAATCTTCTAATAAGTGTCGAATAGCTTATTCGAATGTTTTGTCGCTTACTTTATATTGAGCGACAGAGACTAAACATGCAAATAAGCTATCTTATTACTTATCAGTCGATTGTGAAACATTAGGGCCTGGGTGTAAAGCAGTTGGGTTTTTCATTTGTTGGTTAGTGACTCTACTTTCGGACACTAACCTACACTTATTTGTAGAGGTTCTGTGACTCTAATAGGTCCTGTACCTGCTAACAAAACAAGGAACGATTGCCGATCCACGCAAAACATACTAACAGTATTTTGAGGCCGCGGTGAGTATACGCAACAGTACGTGATGTTTAGAAAACAAGTAGGTACCTACCTACAATCTACATTCTACATGTCGCCTGCATGCAGCTTTCACTCGATCCGCGCGGTGGCAGGAAAACCACCGTTGTGTTCCGACTTCCAGTTCCTGGCATACTTGCGCAAGGAAGTTTTAACACGTTTTGTCGTTCGCCAATCCTACTGTATGTAATATTATAAAAGTGAAAGTTACCTAGTAAGGATGAAAGGGGGAAAGGAAATAAGTACAGGTTGAACGCAGAGTTACCTATTGTATTGAACAGGGACACTATGGGCCAAACATACCTCATGTTTGGCCAATAGTGTCCCTGTTCTACCAAACTTACCAAATTACCAAATATGCATCCGATATGAAGCGATTTTCCAAAATCCGGTTTTTGACGTGATAACGTCTTATAAATCGATGGAGCCGGCTGCACGCACGAAAAAACATGACTCATGCGTTACCTGTTACCCGTTATCGTTACCAAGTACCAGCGTTAGCTCGCATTGCCTTTACCTCATTATTATTATTATTATTGTTGTTGTTGTTGTTGTTGTTGTTGACGTTGTCACGTTCAACTATCGTCAGTAAACCGACTTTACAGACAACCGATGTTTTTTTTTTGTTGACTCTGCTTTTACTTCATAGAGATGAAATGAAACTAGAGTTACGATTATTAAATAGATTTATTGATCCCTGATATGATCTAATGACCCGGTGTGCGAGCACACGCGATCGCCTCTATAGATCTGAACGTACATACTGAATTATATTTAATAATTAATTAATTATGCGCGTGTCACAAACTGCTAATGCCTAAAACCTTAAAATGCTCGATGTACCTACGTTTTGCATCGTACACAGGGCCGTGGACGGGCTTTTGAAGTAAGTGCGGAGGCATAATGCGAGGGAAGCTTTGGGCATCGTCTCAGTCACATCATTTAAAACAATAATTGTACATTATGTTGTAGCAACAATTTAACAAGTAGGTAGGTATGGGGCATAACAAAGGACGTATTGCACAATGCCCCATCGGGCAGTCCAGCAGTATTGTTGCTATTTATTACTGTTTACTGTTCAATGCTGCCCTGCTAAACGTCGCCGCTCCATTTGCTGCAAAGACAATGAACTCGACAAAAACACGCTCAACGTAAGCTTGCACGGGCCACGAGCACGGACAAACGGACGTACCTACAGACGTACGGACGTGTTAAATTATTATCATTATTCATTTCCCTAATATTGAAAAGTCCGGCCACGACTCTCACACTCACGACTCACACGCGAAGGATTCCGAAAAAAAAGATCACTTTTGTTGTTGTATAGGATTTTTTTAAATTTTTTATTTATTAACCAAGACAACAAAAAAATCCTTTTTTGGTTTGTAGTGATCATCTGAAGCCCTACGGGGGTTATTTATGTTGCTGACTTCACATTATTTTTTATATAACCTAGCACACTGAGAAAAAATGTTATTCTGTTTTCAATATTAATTGTTGTCATAGCGGCAACATAAATTCAACTTCTGTGAAATTTTCAACTGTCTGGCTGTCACGGTTAAGGAGCTACAGCCCGGTGACACACAGACGGGCATACAGCAAAGTCTCAGTACCTAATCAGGCCCCGTGTTTGTACCATTTGGGTACAGAACCCTAAAAAGAAGTACGGAATTACGGACATTAGGTACCTATATATTATTATTATTATTGACTATCTTGCCCGCGGCTCCGCCCGCGTAAATATAGTATCCCTCGGGAACACTGTACTTTGTCGGGATAAAAAGTAGCCTATGTTTTAATCCCGAGCCTAAACTACTACCATACCAAATTTCATCGAAATCCGTTCAGTAATTTTTGCGTGAAAGAGTAACATCCATGCATCCTCACAAATTTTCACATTTATAATATAAGTAGGATTTCCTTTATATTATTGAAGAAACATAATGGATTTCGATAGTATTATTATAATTGACACTACTTATAACGTATATTTACGCTACTACGATTATAGTGCCGACAATTTAAATTATATATTTATAGTCAAATATTCGGAAGCCAAATGGGACGGATCCCAGAAAAACCAAGTTGTAGAAGTATTAAAACAATCTAGACGTCACCCTGTGGAGGCAATTCGACCACAATTCATATTTTAATTATCAAGTTTTAACTTTTTAGGGTCCATTACACAATAGGGCTACAAACAAAGATTTCAAAACTCAAGAGGCTATGACGTATGACGTACATTTGACAGAACAAAACTTAATACATTAAAAAGTTACGCCATCTTGTTTTCACCATACTTCAATTGTCAAAATGGCCCCAGAAATTCAAAAGTGGGTCCATTTAACTGGATACACTTTTTGACTCAACATGCCTCGTCTGTAATATATACGTTTATGGCTACAAAGTAATTAATATTCACGTACGTGTGGTAGATCCTCGTACCTACGCTTCACAGTTATTTCTCATATTAAGTAACGTGACCATACGTCCCGCTTTCAGGCCGTCTGTCCCCCTGTCTCCGGCAAGGCTGAATTTCAGTCTCGCTTTTGTGAACAGACTAAAAATAAATTAAAAATATACGTGAGCCTCTCATACAAACGCCTGGTGTTTTCGATACCGCGATGTTGCAAGTCAGCAATCTTTCTCCGTCTCGGTCCCTTGTCCTAGGATGTCGCTGAATATTCTACGTGCTAATACATGGCGTTTTAATTGCGGGAATAATATAAAATTACTCCCCCCCCCCGCCCTTCCTTTTTTTTATAATGGGCAAGAAAAATAAATGGATGTGATTTCGCTCAAGCTCATATGCCACAAGGCAACCAATCTGTCGATGTTATGCATCCGTCAGTCGTCACAGTTTACCGCGCGCAGTACAGTTACCCGTTCAACACGCAACCCGACGTGACGCGGGGTAAACAGTACCCGAGACAAACGATCATCGTCATCGACGTGAACAGACATTTCGGTTTTCACCAATCAATATAAACTGTCAACACTCACATGCGACTCGGCCATTAGGAGCCGTTCGGCTTGGAACTTGGAAGTAGTATAGACAGCTGCCTGGTGGATCTCGTTACCGGTCACGACTCACCAGTACAGAGTCGCGACAAATTACATTGGGAATTTTACTATGGAACAATTATCCGTAGCGACCATAGATAAAATTAGGTTAGATCATAGATGTAAGACGTAATTGGGTATTTCTTTCAATATGTAGTGCGTGACGTCTCGAGGTTTACAGATTTTAACAGCAAATTAGAAGCTTAATTTTATGGACAAAACACCCGTTGCGTTGAAACGCAAACGGATACCTAAATCAAAATCTCAAATTGGATAACTTATATATGCGCAATTTCGCAGGGATAAGACCTAGCCTAACTAGACTAAACTACTATTTTATACTCATTTTCATGGAAATACTTGCAGCTGTTTCCGCGAATTTGATCATGAAGTGTTAGATATTATTTTGTTAGTTTTGGATGTGAAAGTACTTACATAGGTGGGTAATGGGTATGCGGTAGGTCAGTCTGTTTGTTAATTGTAAGCAGGTGCTTAATGGCCGCTACAAAGTTCAAAGTAGAATGATCTCTACAATAAATATCGATGTTTCATGTCTACCGGGCGCCGAGCGGCGGCGAGTAGGGTTTGTTGGTTTCATTCTGTCTTTTTATTCTACAAAGCGATGACAATTACAATTTCTTTACAATTTATTGGCAATACACGGCTGTTTGCCGAAGACGTCGTATTTTCTCATTAAATACCAATATTACTGGTGTCTGGCCGAGCGCCAAGAAGCATTTGATCGCTTATTTTTATTGGAAGAATTTAGAGGCTATTGGGTCGTTGGCTAAGGAATGTTTATCAAGAAGCTACAAAAGACGCGAGTCACTTTAACACAGTAACGCCAGGCGTCACTCGCTCAAGGACACGCGTTATTTGCCTACCGCTCGGCGTACCTCATAAGGTACAATCGACAAACGGCTGTCGCATGTCGCACGCCCGCCAGAGCACTCGCACCGCACGTTCCCGCGCTTACGCGTCGAAATCCCATGTAATTATTATGCAGTGGCTGCAGTGTAGTAAGTTTAACTTTAACAACTAAATTGAGTAGTTTTTGACCTACTTAAGTAGCCATTTAATTCTTAGTAGTTTTTTTTGTTGTAGGAAATAGCCTCCAGCCAGGAAAAATTAGAAATAGTGTTCTTAAATAAGTATTGCAAATTTTAAAATTGCAATACCCACTTATTTAAGAATTTATTGATTTTCCTACGCTTTGCTTTTTTTAAATTATTTATTTGAAAATATCCTAAATCGCGTAAATAATTTGAATATGTATATAACCTATTCAAATTATTTACGCGATTTAGGATATTTTCAACTACAAAATTCAATGATCGAGAATTCAATGAAGGTAAAAAAATTATAAATTATTTAATAACATATTTGATTGACAAATAAATAAATTACAAAAATCCTCATAGGTACAACCCTTGGCATTCGTGATGAGCAGTCACGCGTGACTCACGTTACACGTGAGTCGCACGGCGGGCATCACAATCTTGACTCTTTGTGCGAGTACTTATGGTACTCTTTTTCTCGCTGCGAAAAGCAGATATTATTATTAAGATTTTGTAGACAATTATAGCGTAGGTATTTTCGTTTTGGTATGGGAGTGATGTATTTGTTATGTAGAAACTATTTATTAATCTGTGGTAAGTTCCACTTGCGCAGATCTGGGTTAAAATTAACCCTGGGTTAAATATCATGTTATATCTCTCTCGTTCTGCGTATTTATCAAAGAGAAGGCACGCATGATCTGCGCAAGTGGGCCTTCGTCTTAGATATTTTTTACCACTTTCAATATAAGTTAGCAGTAAGTACTCAGTTTAATATAAGTGCAGATAAAATGTAGAGGTACTGTAGGTATACAAAAAAAAACTTGAAAACGACTTGTTAAATCCATTCTTGGGTTGAGTAAGCACTTAGCATTTGAGCAGAATTCAGGTGTTTGATATGTTTTGACTAAAAAGAAATCGAATCCACTTATCGAAATAACTCAAATGGCTACTTGAGATGATAAAGCTAATCTTCAAAGCAAACGCGTTATGTGCTAAGTGACTGATAAGAAGAGAATGTTACAGGTTTTTATGTTTAGAACACAAATATTATTATTATATAATGTGTATGTATATAATAATAATATAAATATGGACGCTTCCACACCACGTCAATCTGTTCCCATGCTAAGTTCTCGAAGAACTTGTGTTACGGGTAGGTTAGGATTATTGGATGATTTATACAGTGTTCTCTGAGCAAAGTAACCACTTTTGAAATACTGTAGTGCCTGGGACAGTCGGTTTTTTTTAAATGTCATATGGTTGCCCAAGCACACACGGCATTCTCACAACACAGTCGGCCTAGTCCAGAGGAATGACTGGTCAATACGTCTGGGGCCAGCCATGTGCGGGTTTCCTCACGATGTTCTCCTTCACCGTTAGAGCGTCCGTATAATGTACTTGAGATCTGAAAAAGTCTCATTAGTACACGCCACAACCTGGGAATCGAAACCTGCACTCTCTCGAGTGCGAATCAAACGGTCTACCCGCGAAGCTCTACTATACACAATACACATATATTTAAGATTTTTATTACACATACTTAATACACATCCAATTTCCATGACCCATGAACATGGAAAACTTTTTTGTTCCTTTGGCGGGATTTAATGTTTACAACACTGATCCGGCTTGAGCACTGACGCGCTCTACATCAGCTACAACCTACACCTACATCAACACCTACAGCCTACACCTACTACCACATTATCGGTCATTGTGACTTACCCCCACAAACAATGGTAAAGCAAAACTGAATTTTGGTGTTAATTACGGCAGGTAATCACATGCACTGGATTATCCCAATGCATGTTACCTACCTTCCAGCTTAAAAATAACAAATAGATATTTTAAATAAAGTAGGTACATTTCATACAATGTAATTTTGCTTCGGCACGAATGTGCCCGGATCATTTGGATAAATACCACGCCCTCTCAGAAAACCGGCGTTAAATAACGCTGCGTTGTTTTTAGCCGAGTGAATGAGGTTAATTTGGGGATTTTGAGGACTAGGAACGCAAGTGTGCAACACCAGAGGAGTTACAAGTAAAACTCCTCTGGTGTTGCGGGTATCCATGGGCGACGGTGACGGACTTACCATCGGACGGTCCACCTGCTCGTTTTCATGTCTATTTCATTAAAAAAAGCTTAGTTCCTACGGCGTTTAAGCTTGAACCCTTCTTTAGAGCATCGTTTCTCTACCTTAGAGCATCGTTTCTCTACCTTACAGCATCGTTTCTCTACCTTACAGCATCGTTTCTCTACCTTAGAGCATCGTTTCTCTACCTTAGAGCACGTTTCTCTACCTTAGAGCATCGTTTCTCTACCTTAGAGCATCGTTTCTCTACCTTAGAGCATCGTTTCTCTACCTTAGAGCATCGTTTCTCTACCTTAGAGCATCGTTTCTCTACCTTAGAGCATCGTTTCTCTACCTTAGAGCACGTTTCTTAAGCGGGGGGTCGCGACCCTTGGGGGAGTCGAGTTCGTTTTTAAAGGGGGTCGCAGTCTGTTGAAAAATAAAAAATACAAACGAAATTCGTTCGAAAATTCGAAGCAGTGATGGCTCATATAACGTATAGCTGATTAAAAAAGCGCGCTATGTATGCTTTTTCGTGGGTCGCGACATAAAAATGGTTGAGAAACTTGCCTTAGAGACTATGTCAGATTAGAACAAAACTTGTATAGGTGATGTCACCTATACTCAAAATTCAAATACACATATTAAAGCACTAAGTGTTGCCCGCGGCTCCGCCCGCGACGACGACAACGACAGCACCCCTCGGGAACACTGTACTTTTTCGGGATAAAAGTATCCTATGTTTTAATCCAGAGCTTAAACTACTACTTACCATACCAAATTTCATCGAAATCCTTACAGTAGTTTTTGCGTAAAAGAGTAACAAACATCCATCCATCCGTCCTCACAAACTTTTACATAAGTAAGTATGATTGTTTAATTAGGTTATTTCTAATTCTTATCTCCTTTAAGATAAATTAAGGGAACAGGTGCTGACTACATGCTAAACGACACATTATTGTAAACTAGGTACTTAGTTACCTAAAGGGGCCCATACATGGTCCGGTCTGCCTTCAGTTCGACCTGAACGGATGCAAAATCGTGTCGTGTGTGTGCTCGAATCTGTTCAGGCCGAAATGACGTCAGTTGGGTCGGATGCGATTTTTTCCGTGTATGGGCTCGAATCCGTTCAGGCGTCAGTTCTAACTGAAACGATCGGCCTCTCGTCTGTGGCTGCCTTGCCACTTCCTAATATGGGACTTAACAATCAAGTTTTGTTCTAATCTGACATAATGTCTATATACCTATTCATTATATAGTCATATTTATTACATTTTTATATACATTATATATAGTCATATTATACCTACATAGGTATAATATGACGTACAAATGCATTAGGTTTATTAAAAGTAAATTAATATTTTATTTCAAGATCCGACGTTATATAATATACTTTCGTTTATTGCGTTTTTGCTCACATAGAGTTCAACAGAACTCAACTAATTTTAAGGCCACTAGTATAGGTTTGTATGTGAATAATTTATTTTACACGCAATAATATATTCATATTCAGGTATTTGGGACAATTTTAGAACATATTTTTTTGCCTATCGTATTTTTTAACATAGGTAATATAAAAATACACAGCCTCTACAATCTCCAGTCTACACGATTACGGCTTTTTAAAATACCATCATACTATTGTTTTTAAATCGCAAATGATAATACCTATCAATGATTTGTGTTTATATGATGTAAGATGGCTAAAACCCGTTTTAATGCACATTTTAATCAAACCGCAAATCAATAAATAGGTTATCCAACGTGTCTTATCAACACAAAACACGAGAAGCGTCGCCTTAGAAACGCTACATTTGCACGCGTAAACATTACCATGTCGCGGCCTAAGTTAAATGGAACAGGTGATTCTTCCTTACCTTCTATAGCGACGACGTGATCCCTTATCTGCTGGGCCAGCAACGGGTCAGGGACCAGCTCCACAAGGTCATACAAAGCGTAGATTGAAGGGTGAACGCTCTCAAATCTCTGGATCTCCTGCCGTATAGACAGGGACGTGTTGAGGCAAGCCTGCGTGTGCTGCCGGTTGCACATATTGCCTCTGAAGCCCAGCATCTAGCTAGGTTTACTTTATAATCACAACACAACACTACAACGGACTATGCATTCTCATCTCAATGCTACGTAAGCGGCTCGCGAAAAGCAGTGGAAAATCACAACAACTTAGTATTTTTACACGTTTATACGGATAAAGAAACAATTTCACACTCGGAACCGTGATTGTTTTGCAGGAAATGAAGATGCAAATAAAGTAAACAATCAATCAACTGTTGACGCACTGATAGCAACTCGAGTATAAGACCACCCCGTCGGCGGCCATTACCGAACTGTGGCATATTGTACGCGTCCAAATTTTGATCTGTCAAACAAAATATTTATGTTTTAACTGCCATCTGTTAGGAGTTCACTTAACTGCTTGAGTAACTGCCGTTGAAATTATTTCTTAGTATTGAATGAAGATGGCTCTGTAATAGTTATTGTTTTGTATTGTTTATCGATAGGTGGCGGACGTAGCGAAATTTTTATCCCAAAGTAATTCCCGTCGCAAATATCGAGGCATATAATCTACTAATATTTAGCTTGTGAATGCCGATTTATTTTTGTATGAAAAACGAACCACCTTAACTGACGCCACTAATTCTGAGATAAATTTGTCGGTAGTTTTTCTATTCATTTGCGCTTTTGGTCCGATAACTTTTTTCTCAAAGTGACAGTATGTCTTATAATTTAATTTATCTTAACTGACCAATACATTCTAAACAATTCAATTCATCGCTAAACGGACGACATTGCCCATTGCACATGTGCAAGGGGCAATGTCGTCCGTTTAGCGTTTCCACAACTTGTAGTTGACATAGCAACTAATAGATGGCGCTGACACAAAAAGGAATTTAAAAAATTCAGACCAAGATTGTCAAAAAAAAATAAACTCTAAATACCTATATTTATTATATATGTATTATATATTTGGGATGCGGAAACGCTGTGCCAGTTAAATTTAATTAACCTAGAGTTTACGTAAATTCTTCAGAAACCGGGCATTAGAACACGTCCTAATTACTAACCCGTTACCCGCTTCACAGAACACAGATTATTAAATAGTTACTAGTAACCCGTATCACTAATATGCCTAATTAATGAACTTCTAGTCTCAATGTTAGGTGAATATTATGGTGAAGGGCCATCTATTGGTCAAAAGCTATCAGTTTTTATGCTTTTCTTTAATAGAGGGCACTTTTATGCTATGTATTTTATCTTTTACATACATAAGTCAAGTAGTTATTTATTTCTATAAAGATTCTTGATATTTTAAGCTAACACAATAATGCGATTGGAGCAATAATACATACTTCGGACTTAATAATCATTGTCTTGTGTAAATTCAACTATGCACAATGCGAAGCTCGTGGCATCATAATATTATGTCTACAGAAATCAGACGTAAATAATTTTTTGAATATAAACTACGTAGTTATAGTTGAAACAGACTTATTCATATTACATCTTCGAACAAGCAAGAAAAGCTTACAAAGGAAAAGATAAAATCTATAAATAATGAGAATGCACAGCCGCGAGAATTAACTTGTTTGCCTTATTAATCGCAGATCGTAAACATACCGCTTAGTATGTGATAAGAAATATTATCAAAGATTTTCATTTGTTTTTATCAAATTTATGGGAAGGCATAATAATTGTTTGATTATTTTAATGAAGCTATAACAAAACAAATAATATAAAAATTCTATACCTATAGGTACCGAACGTGTGCTGAATAAAAATGTGAAGTTTTCAGAAAAATAAGCTTTAGACTACATCATTTGGGAAACGGAAAAAAACTGCAGAGTTGAAAAGCGAACACACGGCAGCACGGCAGAGTTCAGATTTTCAGCACTATCGTGCTTGTATAGCGCAGATTTCTATTATCGGCGCTGTTTTTTCCAGCTGGAGAATTCCGGATGATAGGCCTATAGAAGAGGGATTCTGACAGTATTTAACACTTCAAAGTCAAAGTCAAATTTTTTTACTCTAAATTGGTATTTTTATACACTTTCTGAACGTCGTGAACCGACGTCCTAATCCTCGTCCATGATGCCTAATCTAACCTAATAAGAGGTAATAACCGCTATCTTTTAGGGTCACTTCACACCGCGACGTAACGCAACAAAACGTGGCGCTGTATTTTTAAGATAACAATTAAAATTTAATCACTACAAAAAACGTAGTTTCAGAACTGTGCAGATCGTTTCGTTTTGGTATGAATGATTTACACTTTTCACACTTTTCTCACTATTTAACAAATAGTGTGAAAAGTATGAAATTCGATGTGAATCTAGAAGTCAGTTAAAGAAACTCTGCTCACTGTATCTTCCTGCAGACAACTGTGGAATAACCGGAAAAATCCTGAAAACCAAGGGCAAATGTCAGGAGATCAGTCGGTTCTTCGACCTACTATTAAAACAAAAATTCAAATCACTTTTTCCCACACTGTCAAATAATTTGATCATAAGATGAAGAATACAAAAGGCGGTTTTGCTGGGGAATTCAATGGGTGACGTTATGGTTTTTGTATTTCTGTCATAAATTTGTGTTATTTCGGTTCATAATATGTAATATTGGTAGAATATTAACCATTTAATATTCGTTAACGTGCACAAGTGTGGGCAAGTGGTACAACTTTTTGGGGATGTGGAGGCGTAGGTAGACCGGAGTCTCCCCAAACGAAAGTCATAGGTTGCAAACCAACACGTGTATTACATGCGACACAATTAAACACATTTATAGTTTTAACACTAAGATACAGAGTAAAACCTTATTTTATTTAGGGCCCGTTATACGGCGATTGTAATGATCGTCGCACGCTGTCGTCCCGTAAGAATGCGTATGATGCCTGTGAAAGGTTTTTGAAGGTAAAAATGTGTGGTTGTGCGTGTTGTGTGCCAGGGATAGGTCGTACTTGTGACATTCTCTGTCGTAAGTCTACGACAAAATCTATGGGTGAGAGTTGTGAGTTAAGTGTATCTGGATGGAGCATTTCGCCAGGTATGCGCAGTGTTTCGCCGTAGAGTAATTCCGCGACGGTAGCTTTAAGGTCCTCCTTGAATGCTGTACGCATACCTAGCAAAACGAAAGGAAGAGACAAGGGCCACGAGTCACTGTGACACATCAAGGCGGCCTTCAGCTGTCGGTGAACCCGTTCCACCATGCCGTTAGCGCACGGATGGTAACTGGTGGTCCTTGTACGTTTGATAGCGCAGAGGTGTAGAAGGCTATTGAAAATGTCAAATTCGAATTGTCGCCTCTGGTCGGTGGTAATGGTTATGGGAACGCTGAAGCGAGCTATCCAGCCCTGCAGGAAGGCGTTTGCTACTTCTACCGCCGTGATACCGACCATTGGCCATACCTCCGGCCAGCGGGTGAATCGATCAATGGCAGTAGTTGTAACCTTTGCAAGGGGGCAAGGGACCTATTATGTCAATGTGGACATGCTGCAGGCGGGCTGAAGGATTACTGAAATGTCCTATGTGTGAGAAGCTGTGCCTGGTGACTTTGTTCTTTTGACACGGGATACAGGTACGTGCCCTGCCTGCCTGACTGCACTGACTATTTATTTGGACTTTGACTAGACTTTTAGACGATTTAGGAATCCGGTGTTGAAAATTGAAATGAAAGTTCTATTTCCTGCCTTTTTAACTTGACACTGGCAAATGGTTTTAAGCTGACGCCATATATTTAAATTAAAAACAGAAGTCGAAGAAAGAAAGAAGAACAAGTATATTGGCGTTTTGGACTGATTAAAAAAGTGGCGACCACAAACCAAAATACTAATTTAAATAAATTTCTCGTACCTTATTATTTTAACTCTGTTCCAAGGGGCAGATGAGATAATCAATAAATTGTTAATAATATTTTATATGAATATTCGTTGAAGTGACATAAAATAGCACAGCATTCACCGGACTCCTGCAGATAATAGATAATATTCTAATGCAATAACGTTTAGCTTAACGTTTAGTTTAACGATCTAACCTAATTTAATCTTTAGTAAGTGGATAAGTATTTTTCAATAGTAAAATATACTTATCTGGTTCAAATCGTATTATGTAATTTCGGCATGAACGTAAAAAAATAGAATCTGATAGCGCGGTGTGGTACTATCTTTTCTCGAAGCATTTCGCGGCTTTTTCGTGCCCTAATATTTTCATTTTTAATAAAGCTAGCGTTCTGAACTTTTGTCGCGGAAAAGTCGTTGGCGGCACAAGCTAATGTTTTAAATTTCATGACAATTGAATGCATAGTTTAGGAGATATAAAGCGGCAAAAACGCGATTTATAAAGATATGGATGGATACATGGAGGCATGGAGGAAGGGAGGAAGGGAGGAAGGGAGAATATGCTTAATTCAAAGCATACTTCTAGCAGACTTAGAAATTTCAAATTTGCTGTCAGGCTAGGTTATTAGCTAAATATAAAGGGAAAATACAGAAAAGTAAAAATTCTGAAAAAAATAATGATTTTAAAATTATTTATTTTACGAAATCACAGAATCACAATGTATGAAACAAGTTCACCGATAATTTTGTAGTCCTTATTTATATATATAACAAATCTCATAAATTGAGAAGTGGTAGGGTTCAAGTTCCAGTAGATGCTTCGGGACGAATAGGCCCACTCGACTGGATAAATAAGACGGCCTCATAGAAAACCGATGGGAAATAGCACTTGAGCTGTGTTTCACTACGTGAGGTAGGTACCGGTGTCCCAAAGTGGGATTTAAATCTCGCAAACGCACTTGTAATTCTTCTGGTGTTGCGAATGTCCATGAGCGGCGGTAAACGTTTTAATTATGGAATAGATCTGGACACGAGCAAACGTATCGCCCGTTGGTATGAAATTGTAATAAGTTCTTATAATTAATTTGGAAACGAGCAAACCGATCGCCTGGTGGTTAGAAATTACCATCAGGGGTTGGTGGTTTGAAAGATCGGAAACGCACTTGTAACTCTTCTGGTGTTGCAGATGTCTATGTGGGGCGGTAATCGCTAACTCACAAAAGGAGCAACCGGATCGCTTGATGGTATGAAGTTGTAGTAATTTCTTACCATAAGGTGATCCGTTTGCACACTTAGACATCTGCAACATCAGAGGAGTTACAAGTGTGTTCCGATTTTTTATTTTAAATCTCCAAAATCTACTCTGGTCAAAGAAGTGGTAGGATTAACGCTAGTAATTGATTCGAGAACGCACTTGTCCACGGCTAGTAATCATTTTATTTCTGGAATAGATCTAGAAGCTCCTGCATTAAGACATCCGCAACACCAAAGAAATTATAAGTGCATTTACGGTCTTTTAAACCCCAAATTCCTTGGTCTTCGGGTAACTTACAAAAAGAAGTCCACGAAAACATTACCTAAATGAAAAAAGCCAAGTATTTCCTTCGGAAAAAATTATGAGATGTCGTAGAGATTGAGTGATATTCTAAATAACTAGTCCATCTAACTATTTACTCATAAAAATTTGTTACCGTATGTGGAAATTTTTATTTTATAATTTACTAGCTGTTTCCCGCGGCTCCGCCCGCGTAAATATACTATCAAGTATCCCGCTGGAACATTGTATTTTTCCGAGATAAAAAGTAGCCTATGTTTTAATCCAGAGCCTAAAGTAATATAATCCTACTAATATTATAAATGTGAAAGTTTGTGAGGATGGATGGATGTTTGTTACTTTTTCACGCAAAAACTACTGAACGGACTTTGATGAAAGGTATGGTAGTAGTTTAAGCTCCGGATTACAACGTAGGCTACTTTTTAACCCGAAAAAGTACAGGGTTCCCGAGGGATACTGTATTTAAGCGGGTGGAGCTGCGGGAAACAGCTAGTAAATTATAAAAAGAAAATTTTCCACAGACGGTAACTACATTTTTATGAGTAACTAATTCAATGGTCTATCTTGAATTCACTTGGTCTCTACGACAACTGGTAACTTGGCTTTTTTCATTTAGGTAATGTTTTTGTGGGATAAAAATGTAGAGTTAAAACTCAAGTTAAATTATATCGAACTGCGTCCGACCGAACCTGGATTTTCAGCTGAAACCGCAACCTTAGGTTGGAAGAAGCTATACAAAATATTCTTGTATTTGATCAGATGGCTATGGAAACTTACCTGAACAGGGAAAGTGCGTGGCGGGCATTAGCTACCCTTCGAAGTAGGTAAACAACCACATAGGGAACATACCCTATGCTACGTGACCTGTTTAGGGGGGGAACGGGGTCTTTAAAGTACTTCGCTTGGTCACTGGGTGGTGGGAGTGGGTTTAGGTTTTTGTCACGTAGTCAACATCTAAAAAGTAAGAACCCTCGCGCGACGACTATTAGTACTACGTGAAATGGAGGTTTCGGCATGTACTACGGATGGTCAATTGGTCACACTGGGGAGAGGGGGGTTAAAAATGGGTCAAATGTGGTCACGTAGTATGGGTATTACGTTAGTAGTACGTTCCCTAAGAGGTTGCCTCCGAAGTAGCTATTAAAATGCGACAATATCAGTTCAAATCTCCGAGACTTCTTACTTAATTGAATCAGTACTTATTTTACAATGCATCAACTGGAATTTCGATTCCGGATATTATCTCGAACGAGATTTCCTTTCAGGCATTTTCTTAATAAAATTGAATTCGTTCCGTCAGTGTGTCGTGAGCCTGCGAGGCGCGTGGACGTTAAGTGATGACGCGCTACCAGTAATTGGACAGCCGACATGTCTAAAGTCAAGGTAACCCAATTGTCTTGTCATTTCGATTTCGTGTCGCTGAAAGTTTTTTACTCGCGAAGTTTCATGCGCACTCATGGCCCGTTTCAATAACCTATGTATAACTATTTGTTGAAAACTTCGCCATTCAACCATTTGACGGTTTTTTGCGATACAAGTTTGCCGTTTCTAACAAATAGTTACTGGTAGATAGGTTATTGGGTAACAGGCCATTACATGGTTGGTTTTCGACTGTTGTGTGATTCTAATTTTGAGTTTGTTTTTATCAATTTCTCATTTTAAGTAGTTTGTCGTAGTTTCAAATTTAAAGTGACCAATTAGGAGCAAAATATAGATTGTCCTTGATATTTTGTAATGAGTATGTTTTCTTATTGATACCTAAAATTAATTGTAGCATGTTTTTATCGCATACAAACCAGTTACTTCGAATAATATGCACTCAACGTATTTCTTTTTTACCTACTAGGTAGGTGCATATTGAAAATAATAGTTTTATAATCTGAAAAACTAATTAACTTTTCTTATAATATAAAATTAGATGCTACTCATCCGATTTTTAAGCCGATTGCCTGACAAAAGTGGCTTACGGCCGCATTCGGAGTTAGTTAATGGTTACTTAAGGAGCTGCTTAGATTTTCACAGAAAATATACAGACTATCAAAATCTCTACTAAGTAGCTCCATGTGTAAGCATTAAATGTCTCAGAGTTCGACTAAGATCCATATTATATGCACCACTGTATGCTGATAACAAGTAGGAATCTAAAATACTTACCTACCTATCTTGCAATAAACTTTAGCACTTCTCGTTTCGATTTGAGTTTTGGTTGCTGTCGATGAAATGCATTTCGATCCTTATCGGCTAAGTATACATTAGGACATGTATTCCTGAATTACCAAACTGCTTTAATCGCTAAACCCGGCTTCTTTCTCCCTCTCTCATTCAATGTTAGATAGGGATAGACCGGTCGCTCGGCCCTAAACGTCGGTTTAACGCGGTTGTGAAATTGGGGCTATATTCTAATACAAGGGTCAAAAGTTCAAAACTACAGACATTTAATTTTATACTTAATGAGAGTAAGATAAAACGCAATTAAGAAGCACCGATTACTTTATTCACATCAATCACAAGATTTCAAAAGTAAACTCGTGACTTCTTCAATATATTCCTTATAACCTACCTCAGTAAATTTATAAAAAGTGTAATAACCAGTTTCATAAAATTCCGATTGGAAAATTAATATTGAAATTATTGTGCTATATTACTAGCGTCCGTGCCTTATAAGTGTTTTACTGCAATACGAGTAATTTTTGTAGGTATTGTTTTATCTTGTTAGGCTAAACTAAAACCATGAAATGTGGTTAGTTAGTAGCTTAGGTTAGTAGCTACATAACGTAACCGAAAACAACTACTTTTAGCTATTTTTCAGAATCGAACGCAAATGCTCTGGCCTTTTACGTTTGATTGTGAAAGAAGGCAAGTATTTATTGTAAGCTCTTAAAAGTTGAAAGCTCTGAAACACACCTACCTACGTCTTCTCACGCTGGGCCTTGAGCGGGGAACTACGGTCAGGGGCTGTAGCCCCTCTACATGGGGACAGTAATTAGGTATTTCTTTTATATAATTTTTGGAACGTAGTTCCTTATGGCGCATTGCGAATTGTATGGAAGCTAGGCGGATTGACTAGGCACGACACTTTTTGCCACTCGAAATCACAATGTAATAACGACTATTAAGAATGATACAAAAAACGACATTATCACCTTGACAATAATGTAGAATTTTGCAATTACACATTGTGACTGTTATGACTGTTACATATTGTGACTAGCTAGCCGAGCGCTTGATGTTATTACTCAGTACGGAGCCGGACTTCGCGGCGGCAATACTGCGAGCAGCAAGCAACCCGCCCCCTCACCCCTGTCCCTACCTAAGGCGCTAGTTCCGCGCGCACTATATATACATAGTTCAACGATTTGTTTTGTATAATATAATATATTATATCTATACAGATAAACAAAGTTAAAGTGTCTGTTTGTAATTTCAAATTAACAGCTTTTATTTTCACTTAATGCATTTAAAAGTATGATCAGTACTTACCATAAAATATAAATTGTTAACCATTTTTCTGTCCGTCTGTCAGTCTGTGTGTTTGTTCCGGCTAATCTCTGTATAATAACTATGGTTAAGATGCATTATTTGACTATTTGTAGTCAGGTAAATCAATAATTCTTTTTTTATTTCTTTTTATCCTTTCTTTTGTTTTCTTGTTAAAATTATTTGTGTATCCGTGTAATATATATTATGTATTTAATTATGTATGTACTTATTTAATAAAAGTAATTTATAAAAATTGATATATGTATGTATGTATGTATATATATATATATATATATATATATATATATATATATATATATATATATATATATATATATATATATATATATATATATATATAGTTTAAACGCATGTATTAATTGTTTTTGTATTTTATTGTGTTCTTTGTAACTGCTCATGCACGCCAAATTCTTTTCTATTATTTCCTCTACCCAAGGTTGCCTGGAAGAGATTGCTACCTAGTGATAAGGCCGCCTTTTTATCTCTTTTTATTTTATATATATTTTTTTTTTTACACCCATCCGGATGTCCCTTGACACCTCTCAAGTTTTTTATCTTCATAGAGGCGAAAATTGTAAAGATGTTCCGACTAGTCGATTAGCCAGCTATCCGGCCACTTTTACTGTCGGCGACTAATCGGCAAGGAGCGCAGACTATGCGGCTTCTTACTTCGTATATATTTCTCATTAATAATATTATGTATGTCTAATGAATCTGTTCTGACCAAAGTCGGACTCGAGAATATTTTTAACATATTTCGGTATTTCTATTACTTTAGGAGTTCTCTTACCTACATGAATAATGATAACATGGCTAGATGTCAAAAAAATTATTGCATAAATGAATTATATTTTTTTTATTTTTTATTAATTATATTAAATTGTAAATATCTCCGATATATTTTGTGTACATATATGATGTAAGTAAACTAATGATGAAGGTATGGTTTACTAATTTAGCAAAAAAACTTAAACTTTTTTATACTTTTTAGATGTCTCTAATAACTTAACTAAACATACAATATTATATATTTTTACATTTACCTCAATATTTCTGAACTAAATATTTTAGATGTAGTCATCCATCATATGCACTATGTCTTTCATTTTTCGAAAAAATAATTGTTTAAAGAAATATATTAGTAGTAATACTTCTTAATTGTACATCATAATATGGATACCTTAGTAAAGTTTTAATCTTTTTACCCGACTACGGCGAAGCCAAAAGAAAAAGCCAACATCTATTCAGGTTATGGACTATCGTAGATCTGTGTATGTATGTGTGTATGTTTGTTTGTTCCACCGTAGCGCCTAAGCTACTGCTCTGATTTAATTGAATTAGGTGTCAGTAGATTCGTAATAATCAGGGCGTGCGCTCCTTGTAGGTAGAAATGCAGTGCTTTACTTGTCATTCACAGATATCTTAATAAAACGTTCGTACGTTTTAGATGACTTTAATTAATAGTAAATAAATTAATTAAAAAATATAATAACTTAAAAACGCCTAATATTTTATAAATAGCAATTCATCTCATGCCGTTAAGTTCTGCAGGAAAAATCATCGCATGTGTGTGTAATTTTCATACTTCGCAAACGCACACACCCATGAATATCGACATAATTATATAGCGGTAACTCATGCGGCAGACGATGGCCGAACCGAGAGCCGAGCCGAGAGCTTCGGTTCGGCTATCCGATCGCTTCCGAAAACCGCCGAACTGGCTTGTCGGAAATTATTCGTTGCCTATAATCTGAGTAAAAATAATAAGACGCGAATCTGATGAATCACAATCATAATGTCTGCACATTATGCATTTTTGCTTAGTAAGGTTTTATTTGTTTAAATAGAAGAAACGTTTTGTGTTTCGCGGGGGCCATATTGCATATTTCATGTGATAAGCATTGTTTACAATTTAATTGCTCCTGTTTATTTATAGTTTTCTTAAAAGATTTTTCCTTTTAACAATTGAAAGTGTGTACATTTAACAGTTTCTTACTGAGTTTCTATAAAAATTGTAGTGATTTGCTTTTACTAGTGCGTTTATTGATTTTTAAAGTGAAACTTTTATTACATCGTTTCAAACTTTTCGTCTGTGTATTGCATGTCGCGTGATGGTCGGCCGCGGAGTAGGGATAAAGTGAAATAGACCAGTACTCATTTGTGCCAGTGCTCCACGCTATTTTGTTATTAATTTTCACTTTTACCGTGGTTTCATAAAACCACACAATCCTTTTCTTGATTGGTTTAGAACCCAAAAATACTTCACATTAGTAAGGCCCTCATAAACATCTTATGCAAATAGGTTCGCTTTACCTATGGCGTGATCTAGCGGCAAATCAGCGCCATCTAGTACGCCATATGAGAACCAAAGTTCCTTAAGAAAATTAACTTAAAATCTAACGCATAAACAGTCTGTATATTGATAAAGACCGCATTTAACTCGTTATGTAGTTCACGCGAAGACACAAGAAGCGCATTATATTGTTATTAAGTTTCACTTTTACCGTGGTTTCATAAAACCACACAATCCTTTTTTTAAATGTTATTTGATTGAGAGGTTTGCGTTGATAATGTGTGTTTATTAAAAATAAAAAATAACAAGTTCTCACAATTGTCATTCAGTAAAAAGATTCAAATTCTGCCTAAAGGTAGGTGTGTACCCGAGTTACAACAATTAAACCAGCAAAAAAATAATGTAACTCGAAAATTTCATCTTAAAAGTTATGAAACGTATAACTGGCTGTGTGGTTGTGTACACACGATTACATTATATTGTTTTCCTTGCATATTATTTAGTAATTCTCGTACAGTGTGGACTGATTCGGGATATTCAGATTTAAATAATTTCTATTCCGCGGCCTCACTCACTTGGATAAGATATTTGAGGTGGCCGAAATCTTGCGTTAATTACATCGGGATATAGTAATCTCAAGTAACCGGAACCTTGAATATGTGAAAATTGAAGCTGACTGACTGATGAGTAGTTATAATATTTTAAAATATGCTTATTATTTTACTTATTAGAATTTCTTCCGCCGCGACGATCGATCGCTGTTTTGTCTGCGTTGCCGTAGAAGATGTACATGAATAAATACAGTCTTAGATGTACTACTGTACATCTAAGACTTTCTCTGTTGGCATGGTTTCGACTTAGAGATCCGTCGCTTGGCTGTAGCTATGCTAAAAATCTATAAACGAAAAAGTTTTTGTGACCGAGTACTTCGCCGCATACCCAGTGTCATAATCCTGTGCCATTATTACCAGTGGCGTACTGGTAATAATGCCCGGGTAACATAGGCTGTAGTCAGGCTATGGGTTTTTATAAAAAAATATAGTTATTAAATCAAGCACTGCTCAATGTCTACCACCAATACCGTCCACAAATCTTGTTTAATATCATAATTATAGAAATGTCGCCATGTTGTTAAGTGGAAAAAATATATTTACTACCTACTATAATTAACAAGTGAAAAGACGATGAAACAAATGAATATTAATCTTAATATAATTTATAAATAACCAAATAGCCCCTTGAGTGCAAATAGCTCCACTTTAACACATATAAATTCCGTAGATATACATACGGAAAACCTCAAAGTATCTGAGAACACCGAGGGGTACGTCACTAGACTGTTTTGTCTTGATGTGCGCGCCCGCAAATACATATACAAAAGGGAAGCCGACAATCGTTTGACAGACTTGACGCACTGCGGTTCTTGTCGCTATGAAACAGCTTCGCTTATGAGACGTTCTGTTTCAAGTGTGCGCATCTTTACATAATACTACCTTTTGCCCGAAGCTTCGCCCGCGTGGGAGAGTGTAAGTGGCAAAAAATTTCTTTAGCAAATATACCTGCAATATAGTAATAGCACAGAGTAAAAATATATACTTTATAATAAATTTTCACACGTACTTTTTAATTTTAAGATATATCCTAAATAAGGTTATTTAAATTGTATCCGTCTAAATAGCTTCTGAAAATACCACATTATTTCTGATCATTTTTTTAACCTTAGAATGGGATATACTAAAATATAATCAATCCTTAAAAGATAGACATATCTATGCCACCGCGGACTTTTTTGTAGACCTATAAAAGAGAATCAATCCCACCATACATTGTTTTAATATTTATCTCCAACAGGTTGGGTTGGGTAAGGCATCGTTTCAATCGTTCAACAATTATCGTCATAAATCAAACAATTTCCACAAAACCCTAACCACTCTATCGCATGTAAATGACATGAAAATCCTTTCAGTAGTTTTCGAGATTATCGCGAATATACAGACAGACAGATTCGGCGGGGCACTATATCCGTCCGTATCGGTCCGTATCCACATAGGTATCCTATATCCGTCCATTCCCCACCAATTTTCATCCAAATCGGTTCAGCCGTTCTTGAGTTATAAATAGTGTAAGTAACACGACTTTTATATATATATATATATATATATATATAACATACAGACAGACAGACGGAATTTCCCGAAATCGTGATAGACTTGGCCGACTAGTCGGCCTCTTTATAACCGACTAATCAGCTAGTCGGCCAAAGTCATGATCGGCCTTTGATCGACACATCTCTAGAAAATTGTAAAAAATTTAGCGATAGGTACTAGATATTATTTGTCCAGTTTACTAGGTAATAGGTACCGCTTACTTATTTACATTTTACTTAGGAAAAACGGCCTACTTACTTGTTTTCAAACAAAAATGCAAACATCCCCTGAGCGGCTTTCCAAACTCTGTATAACTAGGCGTGTGGGTCGTACTATGTTAGGTGCATGCTATGTCCCATACATTCGCGAACCATCGTATCATTGTAATAAGTTACGAACCAGTTCTTACACGTTTAATTGTCAGTAATTATGTTCGCTTATTAACTGATAACGTATCGAAATCGTGAGTGATTATGGCAGCTACTACCGGTATTCCCAGATTTAGTTACAGGAAAATTCATATTTGTTGTGTCGAACAAACTGAGATTAAAATATAAATCCTCGGAAAATATCTAGTTATTGTCCTGCTCGATTTAAAGACAAGTGCTAAAGGAAGGAGCTACTTTACGAGTAAATATCATCATCATCATTGTTCGATCGATTTATTTATAAGCAATCATTCTTAGCGCGTATAATGTAAATAGGATTTTGATGACCTCTGTGGCTCAGTGGTTAGCGCGCCAGCGCTCAAGCCGGAGGTCGCGGATTCGAATTCCGCGGAAGGAACAAAAAGTTTTCAATATTCCTGGATCATGGACATGTATTCAATATGTTACTAAAAATCTTAAATATATGTAAGAATGATGTGTCGTATAAAAGTATTAAATATACTTCCCGTTATTTAGTCCCAGTAATACAAGTTCTTCGGATACATACCAAGGGGCCAGATTGACGTGGCGTGAAGCGTCCATAGATACTTTTATAGGCATGTATAATGTTTTTGACGACTAGGTGAAACTAAGCCATCTTTATTAGATCCTAATTCCCATAATTGAAGGAAAGAAAGAAGCTAAGTTAACATTCTCCTCGCATGAACTCTGAACTCGGGAGTCTCAACATGGAAAACTGAGAAACTGAAACCTTAAAGAATAAAGTGATTTGACTTTGCAAAACAAAATAATGCGGGAGTAAATAGGGCGGCCTTTACGAGATTACATTACTGATGCATGTCCCGGCTTCCCCTGGGATACAAAGGTACTTGTTAAATAGGTCAAGTGAAACTTAGAAAACCTCAGAAATGCTATAACTTTTGGTATGAAGTTATGTGACTTAGAAAACAAGCGGACCGGGAGTCGTTTAGGTAGGTGTAATATATTTTTAATTGCCCGAAGATATGTAGCTTATCATAATTTCTCAAGTGAAGTACGGAGTTGCTACTTACTGTACGTGCGTGTGGATTTAGAAGTTTTCTCGCACTGGATATAGAGTTACGAAGCTGAGGAATGAACTATATTATTGCGTAAACACACTTCATAACTAGATATTTCACGCGACTTCGTACGCGCAAAAGGAACCGTACATTTTAACAATTGTTTTTAAACAAAAAATTAAACCGATTTCCAAAGTAAAAATACACAAAAAAGTATGAAATAAATATACCAGCCAACTTAAACGTGAGCTCTATAAAATAATGATTTATCAGGATATTGTTTGGGCTGGTAGCGACTTCAAAATAATGAAGATTGTGTATAGTTAAAATTGTAGCCGAATTTAAAAGGGGAATTATTTATAAAATAAGATTTATTTAATCCTTTTTGTTTTTATTTTTTCTCTTTTTAGTCATATTTGTTATATTTTATTAACACATTTTAAGAACGTTTAAAATAAACGATCGAATGTATAATTTAATACGAGTGAAGGGTCCATTAGGTCCATTATATATGATGATGATGATTACTGTAAGTTACATAATGGCATATGCTTGCAGTTCTTAAACAATGCCGAAATTTCCAAACGTGTATCTTTAAAGACTGGGGAGTTCTGTTCAGTGCTTTTGGATCCAGGGTACACCCTTGGCACAAAATTTTACTTTTTGGTAGCATATGCTTAATTTACTTCACAAAAGTCAAATCCTTATAGATGCCATTTTTTTGGGCTCCACATTTTGAGGAGTTCCCTCGATTCACATCAGGTACCCACTTTGGTGACTAAAGGACCATTTTCGAATTATCCCCTATACAAAAACAAAAGAATTTTGCAAATAGGTCCACAAACGGCAGAGTAATGTGAAAAGATATCTGTTTCGGTGTAAAATGCTATGCCAATTATATTATCATAATGTAGTTATGGTGATGATGATGACGATTACTGTAATTAACACAGTGGCATATGCTTGCAGTTCCTTAAACAACACCGAAATCCCCAAACATGTATCTATAAGGAGTCAGGAGTTCTGTTCAGTATTTTTGGATCCAGGGTAGACCTTGGGGCAAAATCTTAGTTTTTGGTAGCAAATGTTTGGGTTACTTCAGAAAAAGTCAAAATCACTATACATGTATATTTCCATAGTGTCCATATAAATTTATTAACTTGACTTAACATGACGGGATTAATTACATGAAAAAAATAATTTTGAAAATCGGTCGAACAGCGGACAGCAGCCTAACCGTCTCCTTGTTTTGGAAGACGGTTAATAAACGCGATTCTCGATGGTTAGTATGGATGTTTGGATCTTTAATCGCAGCAAAATATAAGCTTCCAGCGGGATTTGTTCATCCCGGGCAATAAGTACATCATAAATTCCACGTAATTACAGTCCGTTTTTTTATGGCATGCCCTTAGTAGGTTCAGAGTTAATGACGAACAGAAAACTTGTACTGTAAGATGGGGCTATTTGATAATAATGCGATATTTGGATGATGCAATAATGCGATATGGGGCGATATTTGGAACGGCTTAGGTCATTACATATGAAATTGGCGTTTTGTAAAGGAGGAACATGAAGTCGTTTTTTTAACATAATAAATTTATTTAATCAAAAGTATATAATTGTAAAATTATATAACCATTGCTATCTATGCACTTTTGCCATCTCATAGGTAGTTCATTGATTCCTTTACTATAAAAACCATTCGGAGTTGGAACAAGGTCCGGGGAGTACGGTGGATGTCTTAGACATTCCAATTGAAGCTCCTCTAATTTGGTAGCCGTCTGTTGTGCAGTGTGTGGTCTAGACTCTAGCGTTGTCCTGAAGCAGCAGTGGCCTAGAGCGAATGACCAATATCGGTGGTTTCGCAGCTAGCTATTCCATCATGATTTGTACAAATGAATTACGGATTGAAATTTAATTAATTTCGAAACACAAATGCATGAGTAAATAGTGGTATAAATTTGAAATTGGAATTCCTAACCAAAGAAGATATATTTGAGATCAAAGTGGCCAGTAAGACAAAACCTCAATTTCATATGTAAGGACCTAATAATATCATTAAAGAAGTTCGTAGGACACTCTCGGAGCCAATTAGTAGCAACGAGCAGGTACACCTATGAACTTTGAGCACAGATTAAAGAAAGAGGAACAGTAAACAGCTACATAGTTAGCTTTAGATTTGATTGCATTACTACAAGCATACGGTGTGTCCACGACCGTGTGAAAAAATTGTGGGTCGTTGAAGGGGATATCAAAATTTTCAGATTTTAATCGTTTTGGATCGTTCTATAAAATATTATCTGTACGTAAGTATCTATATTTTCTACTCTGTGTTTGAGGGACAGATTTGAAGAAAACTATATAGTTTTCTTCAAATCTGTCCCTCGCTTACTGACGTGACTAAGGTCAAATCATGAACACGCGGGACTGTATAGGAGAAGGGCTATAAATTAATGAAAGGAAAAGAAATTTAATATGCCCGGATCTAAGTTACTGGAGGTCTACCGCTTAGCACAATATGCGGCGGTAGAGTTTCCCTAGTCCATTTCAATCATATAAGAGTAGGACTATATGTTGTGGAATCCGGAATGCCGGTGAAAATTCAGAACACTGAAAATAGAACTCTGCGCTAATAAATTCGCATGTTCGATTTTCAACTCTATTGTATTAGCACAGAGTTCTATTTTCAATGCTCAGAATTTTTACGGCCTACCGGATTCCGGATCATAGTCCCAGCCTAACAAGGGGTCCATTGACCTACATTAGCAAGTATTGTTTACAGGCGTGTCGTGGGAGACACTTTCTCCCAATCATAAAACAATAATCTATTTATCGTGTCCCAGGCCTCTGACCTAGCCTATTAGGTCTGTACTCCGGAGCTATTTGACTTACAATAGCTCCATAGAACCTTTTACTAAGGTCTATGAAGCACGTGATATAGGAACACAAGCGAGTAAAAGCTAGTACCATGTAATCTACATTGTAGATACTTTGTATCTTGTAGATACTTGTACTTTTTCGGGATAAAAAGTCGCCTATGATTTATTCCAGAGCCTAAACTACTACCATACCAAATGACATAAAAATCCATTTAGCAGTTTTAGCGTGAATGAGTCACAAACATCCATTCATCCAGCTTCAAAAACATTTATAATTTTAGTAGTAGGATTTCAAAACAAAAAAAATATTCAGAGTAAAGGACCATGCAAAAAACTGTTTGGGCAGTGTCACTACCACCAACAGATTTCAAACCTATCTCAGTTAATAGCTCTTGACATGCTGATATTATAAAATGAAGTCACTCAGTTTCCTGTTCGCTTAGATCTATTAAACTAAGCAACGGACTTTAATGCAGTTTTCAGCAATGGATAGATTGATTCAAAAGGAAGTTCTGTATATAAAATACATCGCACCCGTGCGAAACTAGAGCCGATCGCTAATATAAAACAATAAAAAATAAAATTCCAATCAATCCTGACAAAATCCCACTTCTAAAGGTGGTTATCGACATACTAAATAATAATCAGCGTGGCAAGAGCTATTTACTGAGATAGGTTTGAAATCTGGTGGTGAGTGGGGACGATTTTTTGCATGGTCCTTTGAATCAATTTTTCTCTAAACAGTCTACATGTTAACCTACCGGTTCGGTAACTAACTTTAAACGTGCAGACCGATGGCCTGATGGTAAGGATAGCAGTCAATGTACTCTTTCAACTGGACTCTACAATTGCCTGCCTTTAAATCCTACGTGGGGTCTTTACTCTTCACAAGATGCTTTAAATATGTATGTGTCTTTATTGGGACTTCGAGCTTCGGTAGTTTAGAAAATTATAAAAATTAATAATACCTAGCTATCAGTTATTTAAAAAAAATATGGAATGTTCCTATTAGCTCGTGGGCTATTATGTTTCGCGGTCTATTCACTATTATATTATTGTAATACAAGTCAATTTACCTAGTCGATATCATTTAATTACAAAACATGTGGTTGTGGATTATAGACCTGTAGATCAGTTGAGAATTGAGATGCACTCGAGAGGGTGCAGGTTCGATCCCGATGAGGATGACCAAAATTCTTCATCAACTGAAGTTGACAAAACCTCGTGCTCTGGATATAAAGTAATATGAGTCTGGATGCCGTACAACAATTGGGTAGGTACTTGAATGTCATTTTTTTATTACATACGTCATAAATGAATAGTCGTCTGAAAAATAAGAGGGCTTACAAAAGGAATAGTATGCTAAAAAAACAATAGTTTTAAAGAAACTGCGGTTGGTTTAACATATTTTTGAAAGTCTTGTCAAATATATAATATTCTTTGGTCTTGTGAAAACGCCCCATATAAACGTCACTGCAATTGTGACGTCACATTGCTCGTGCTACAAAATGTGCAGAAACATTCAGCATAAAATTTTTGTAGATAAACTTGTTATGAAGGTTTTTTTTGAAATAATTGTGAAAAAATATTCAATTTTTCATAACTTGTAAATGCACAATTTCAAAACCACACAAAATCTTATTTTCTTTGATATACTTACTTATTCTGTTATACCTCGTCATTTCTTAATGTATTAAAAAAACGAAATTTTAATATGTTGTCGGAATATAGCCAATTCCAATTGCCTTAACTTTATTAACAAAAGTTTTATTAATTTTAATGTTCGGTCAATGTTGTGTCTTGGACAATTTCCGGGAGCACAACTTTACTTTGCTTGTGAGTTGTGACTCAAAATTTTCAGTTTCTCCAGTATCTTCAGTAATTGCTAGACGTTACGGCTTCTACTTTTTAGGGTTCCATACCCAAAGGGTAAAAACGGAACTCTATTACTGAGACTTCACTGTCTGTCCGTCCGCCTGACCGTCTGTCCAGGTCTACTCACTAGGCTGTATCTCGTGCACCGTGATAGCTAGACAGTCGAATTTTTTAGAGCTGATGTATTTCGGATGCCGCTATTACAACAAAATATAGTAAAAATAGAATAAAATAAATATATAGGGGGCCTACCATACAGTAAACGTGATTTTTTTTCCGTTTTGTACGGAACCCTCCATGCACGAGTCCGACTTGAATTTGGCCGGTTTTCATTTATTTATTATAATGAGATATTTCATTTGTTTTAAAAAATTGAAACGGCATTTACTATCATAGTCATAACAAGATTAGATTGAATCTCGTACAGATTAGGTAGGTACGTTTAGTGATGATCTAAAATTAAGAAATAACATCGTTTTCGAAGTTAATAATTATATATTTTAATCTTAAATTTTGTTATTATACCTAATTTTTAATTACTTAGGGCCTGTCGTACAATCTGTGTCTGTGTGATAAGTGTAATATATCTTATTTACATATTTTGTCTCTATCGCTCGATATTAAGTAATTAATCAGCGACGAAAATTCCGAATTAGCTTTCCGACACTTATTAGAAGATTTCGAAGCAGGCCCTTAATATTCTCTATGCATTTCTTAGTTGAAGCAATTTAAATACAATGTATAATGTATAATATTGTCTCTATTGTTACTGAAGTAATGTGTCAGTGAACATTTGGAGCAGTGGGTTGGCCATAACATAAGCCCATAATAACCTATACTTTTTTTGGTGGCTTATCCCTTTTTCCTGTATTTATATACGTAGTTATACATCGCTTAACATAAGTAGGTACACTTGATGAGAGAAATTTTTCCTATTTTAGAGAAAACACGAGAAGCACTACACACTGAAGGTAAGCTTCGCGAGCTTCAGTAACTGTCTTTTTAACCCCCGACTGGTGATATTCTAAGTTTGACGTGTCAATCTGTCTGTGTGCCTGTCCGTGGCGTTGTAAATCCTAAATGCAACGTCCGAATTAGAAGCGTTATTTTTTTGTTTGAAAGCTGACGTAATCGAGATGGTTCTTAGCTATAGTTAATCATCATTAGCTCGCTCACTGCTTAACAATTCGGGGGTACTTGGTAGACTTAAGAGTTTTAGTAGTGTAGTTTAATTCAAGGATCAGTTCATTTTCAACCGTCTTCCAAAACACAGAAGGAGTTTCTCAATTATGTATGTTACGCATTACTCCGCCGTGGACCGATTTTAGAAATTCTTATTTTATTTTAAAGGGTTAACTCCCAAGTTGGTCCCATTGTCACCAAATGGTAGACCTTGTGGTTGGATCCATGAGGTATCGAGAGAAGTCCTCAAATTTTATAAGGACACAGTGATTTTGGCATTTTACTAGCTAGCTAATAGCTCCCCCACACCGATTTCGGTGACGGTGGCCTGTTTCATTTATTATTATTTTCTTTATACCCCGAAGAAGAAGAAGAAGAAGAATTATTTTATTTTCCAAGAAATTGGTAATACAAGAATGTTGTTATACAATATAGGTCACAATTTCTGCCTCTAGGGCGTGGAAATATTTACAATATAAATAAAGATCACGCAAATTAAAAACTTTTAAACAATAATTGTAATAATTATATCATATCACCAAAACCTTTCATAAGTCAAAAGTTAAAATCTGTCTTAATCATCATAAAATCTAAATAATATTTATAATATGTCAAAATCATCATATTTAATAACTTATATTATTAAGTAATAATTATTATAGCAATGTCAAATCAATCATTATTATTTATGTCATTTTGTTTGTAATATGTAGATATAGAAAATAAAATAAAAAGAATTTAAAACAGAATAAAATAAATATTTAAAACATATTTTTGAATTTTTTGGTAACTATAACATCATTAAAGAACTCTTGTGTTGTGTAGTAGCTTTTATCTAGTAACCAGGTGAATAGTTCGTTTTTAAATTTATTGCATGTAGTATTATTATTTTTAATTCTATTGGGTATATTATTGTATATTTTAATAGTCATGCAATATGCGTTCTTGCTATGAATTGCTAACCGCTGTGTTGGAATAGTAATATTTTTACTACTGGTTCTTTTACATCTGGCATTTTGTTTATAATTCTGATCTTCAACTAACGCAGTATATTTTTTTATAAATAGGCACGATTCTAATATATATAGACTAGCAAGAGGAAGTATTTTAAACTTTCTAAAAAGAGGTCTACAATGTGCTAGTCTATCAGCTCCTGCCATAGCTCTGATACATTTTTTTTGTATTAAGAATGCTTTGTTTAAATCTACTGAATTTCCCCACAATACTAAACCATATCTTAATGTTGAAGAAACGTATCCATGATAGGCTGTTACAGCGGCATCTAGTGAAACAATATTTTTTATCCTCCTCAGAGCAAATACAAACCTATTAAGTTTATTACAAACATTATCTATGTGATCTTTCCAATTTAAGTTACTATCTAAAATAAATCCTAGAAATTTAGTAGAAGGTACGCATTTAATAGGGCTTACTTTTATTTCTAAATGTTTGTCATTATTATTAGTCGATTTATAAAATTTTATTATTTTAGTTTTTTCTAGATTGACCTGTAAATTATTACAATACAACCATTTCGTCACATTTTTAATTTCATTTTCAATCTCGTCGTTTAAATATTGTTTGCAGGATTTTATTAGCAATGTTGTATCGTCAGCGAACATGATGCCCTCATGTTTTAAAATTTTTGGCAAATCATTTATATATATTATAAATAAGTTTGGACCCAAAATACTCCCTTGTGGTACACCGCAACTATTGATTCTGTATTCAGATCTATAAGAAATTTCTCTATTGTTTATAATATTTGTTATTTCAGTACATTGCTTTCTGTCTTTTAGATACGATTCAAACCATTTATGTGCATTCCCCCTTATACCATATCTATTTAATTTATCTAATAGGCGTTCATGATTAACAAAATCGAAAGCTTTACTCATATCAAGGAATACTACTGCTACAGATAACCTTTTGTCAATTGCCTCTGTTACTTGTTTTATTAGTGAAAAACAGGCCAGTGTTGTGGAGCTACCTTTTGTAAAGCCAAATTGTTGTTTGCTAAATAGATTTCTTGAATTTAAATATTGCACTATCTTAGATTGCATAGCCTTTTCGAAAATTTTTGAAATAACTGGTATTAATGTAACTGGTCTAAAATTACACATATTATTTTTCTCGCCTTTTTTAAAGATAGGTCTAACTACAGATACTTTTAACGCAGTTGGAAAATGACCTTGTTCAAAGGATAGATTAACTAGATGACAGAGGGGGTAACAGATATACTTTGCAGACAACTTTATAATCTTGGTGTTAATATGGTCATATCCAGTCGATTGAGTATTATTCAGAGAATTAATAATTTTGTAGATGTCATTGGGAATTAAGGGAGATAGGTATATTGAATTTGATTCAGTGTTAACTAAAATGTCATTTCTATTCTTAACCATTCATTAAATGTTAAATTAAATTTAAATTAAAGTTAAATTAATTATAAATGTAAAATTAAAATTCAACATCATTGAAACCAGGCCAGCTACGCAGGAGTTATTTTATAGTGCCCAAGTGTGTGCGCAGTACACAAGAGCACTCTCTCCTCCTTTACTCTCGTAACCCAGTGGGACGGATAACCGACACGACTGGCGAGAGATAAGGCGCAGGTCCGACTTTTTACATGCCCATCCGACGCATGGATCATCTTTCTTGTCAGACAATCAGGTGATCAGCCTGAATTGTCCTAACCAAACTTGGAAACAACATTTTTTTGTTCCAATGCGGGAATCGAACCCACGACCTCCGAGTCGAGAGCCAAGCTCCAACCACTAGACCACGGAGGCTGTTGCATGTTGCTGGCATTTCACTATAGGTGTAATGTAACTTGAGTATATGGTACCAACAAGTGAAATATTGTGCCAAGGTTATACCCTGGATCCAAAAGCATTGAACGGTACTCCTCAGTCTTTGAAGATACTCGTTTAGAAATTTCAGCATTCTTTGAAGGACTGCAAGCATATATTACTATTAAACAATCATCATCGCCACCACCATCATTACGCCATACATAGGTAATCATAATAAGATGAAATAGGTATTTCGCTTAGACTTTTATTCGATTCCTTTGAACATTTGCTAGTCCCATCATCATCATCATCAACTGTTACATCATTTCCGCCAACAACTTAATTTTTAGGTAACCTAAGCATATAATACCAAAAAGTGACATTATGTCAAGGTATATCCCGGTTCCAAAAGCACTGAATGGAACTCTCTTCAAGTCTATAATGATACACGTTTGGAAATTTTGTAATTGTTTAAAGAACTGTTGTAAAGATGTATGTGAAAGGTACTACAATATCAGACGTCTTCTTCCAAAGCAATGACATTCTTAAAAATCACTTAAAAGCATGTGTTTATGTGTTTTGTTTTGGATTCGAATAAATACCTCCAATTAATAGTAATGCATTAGGATTTTCTTTTTCATTTCCTTCGAATTATTTACAATATAAAAAACGTGTTGTCGTGTTCAATTGTTCATGCCGAACATGCGAATTTTCATTTTTTTTCGTCTTGATCGTCTTTTCTTAGCGTTCTAGAACATTCTGTCAATCGAGTAGGCATGACTGTCATACGCGTGAAAAAGATGGCAATATATTTAGTGAAGAGACAGCGAGACAGATGAAGTGTATGAGCATGCCTCCCGCTTAGGAGCAACTGTCTCCAACGGAAAAGCTGCTTTACTCGGTAAAAAGTAGACACAACTGCGGGTAGGTAGGTTTTAATTTTTACGTTACGACAAAATCCATCTTTTCCTTCATATTTATGTAGAATACGGCCAAGTGGCCAACTCAAAGGCGGAAGGTTGTATTCTTAATAATAACGAGCGTGTCAGGTTTCCACGTTCCCTTGTTCTCTTGCCACTTTGTCCGCTTTTGCATTTCGGATATATATTCCATAGACCACTGTTTCCAGAACATTTGTCGCATCTGTTTTATGCGTTTGTATTGAATTAAGTTTGTCGATTTAGCTTCAGTCAAATCGGCGACGGGTACGACACGACAAGTACGACAGGATCTCCTATGTCCATAGGAGAGATTGGTCTTGAGTTAAGGGCCGCTTCGATTTGTCCTAATAAGTTGGAAATTACTCGTACGTGAGGTTCGAATTTAAAACGCGTTGTAAACTATATTTGACGGACTTGACCCCAGCTTTCTACAAACCGCCAAAGTGAGGCGAATAAGGCAGAATGAATTTAATGAAATGTTTTCTGAAGTCGAGATTCGATTATACATCGAATATATTATTTTGATTTGAAATTAAAAAAATTGTAAATTCTTTATGTGCGCCTACGAATTTTTCCCGCTATCAGAGAATATCTGAGCGGGTTTACCTCGTCTAAATATAAATCTCTTTAAAGCCATCAGGTACGCGTCAGAACTAAATCTCGTAACTAACTCCAAATGTATAGTGCGTGTAGCAAAACATATGAAAATTCAAATGTAGCATTTTTCTAGCTTAGCGCCCTGCGTAATCGACTAATCTCTCGGCTGGTAAGTCACCCATTTTCACTGAAATGTTCTCTGCTCTTTAACGAGTGCAGGTGACGTATTTATGAACTGTTTGTCGAGCTAAATCGCGACACCTAATGACCACCAATCGTCTCTGATCCTGGCTAAAAGCATTTGCGAGACTGCGTGAAATAAACGCTTATGTTCAAACCTAAATAAGATGCGTGTAAAATGATGTTTAGAACAAACTAGTATTAAATGTTTTTTTAATGTATCCAAATTCCAAATGTGTCCGAGTTCCGCAACCTGCCTCCTACTCTAGTAACGCGATTTTTATCCGTAAATAGATATATTTATTATTATTATTATGTTTTTTTTTTATTATTATTATTTATTATTTATTATTTTTATTATATATTATTTATTTATTATTTTGATTAAACTAGACTTGACACACTTCGAGGTAATTTAATGTGTGATATTAAAATAGTACCTAACGTTCGATTTTATTTCGGGCAAGATTTAAATCTTTAGTATTTTACGTATAAAATGGTTTTGATTCGTGTAAGTAAATTGACCCGTGCCACCAAATGTCCGTATTCTGAAGCGTGTCGAGCGTGAGATAATAAGTTAGCCGGGTTGTTTTTTCCGTCTACGTGTAACCATGGTAGGTCGCCGGTCACATCATTGATTTGTACCACCGTTGTACAAAATATTTTAATAATGTGTTTTTAAATGATTATCGTAGTGTCAGATGACAATTTTTACAATTGCAATAGTTGAAAGCATCACTCGCTAAGTGATGTGCCTTATTAACGAATTGGAAATTAATAATTAAATGCACAATAGTTATCTAAGCTTACGACTAACGAATATAATGTGTTTACAACAAAATGTGACGAATATTACTCTTTACGTATAAAATATATTCGTCTATAACGCATTCAACGACTTGAAATAACGCATTTCGTGTTTTGTGAGATTAGAGGACATTTCCTCTACATCTCTATAACGACTTGGCTGACTTACGAATGATTGTGAATAATAACATTGCACTCGACTAATGCGCGAGAGTTTATCATTTAGCAATGTGCCTGAAATAATCCACCCTTTTTTCTTTTTTTTTCTCGCACGGGAAAGGTCATTACGCCTGTCCCGGGGATATGTGGGACTCCCCGCTCTCGGTTTACCCACTAAAACCATACCTGCGGATTGCCATCAGCGGCTATGAAAGGGAGTGACACTCCCCACGACCGGCCGGTCTTCCTCATGAGGGACCGGACTTCCAACTAGAATAGGGGGCAATCCGACAACCTGAAGCGCCCCTCTCGACGCCGGGACAGAGTCGGCTAGTTGTATACGGTTTGGGATAATGATGCGCGAATTACTGTCTAAAGATGGCATTTTTGCTGTTATTTGAGGTGAAAATAAACATTTAAGGCCAATATTATAATCTGATATCGTTGATTTAAAACGAATATCGCACGATTTTGTCGAATTGGTCGCTGAGTTCCCTACACCCGTGATATGATCAGTGGACTGTATCGTATTAATTTTTAGTTTGTCCCATAAAGACTCAGTGATTAGGCAATTCCGGCTGCCATTATCTAATAAAGCGCGTACTGTGTGATAATTGTTATGCGAATCTGCGATCTCTACCAGAGCTGTAGACAGAAGTACAGTCTCCCGAGTCAAACGAATTAGTATCAGTTGCATTGTATGAGAAATGTAACGCGAACGAATTAGACGGGTCGGGCTGCGGCGCTGAGACCTCTGCTTCAGCCTCGCGCCTGCCGGGCGACCGCGGCTGGACGGCGATGGTGTCATTACGGTCCCTAGTTACGTGAATCAACGTGTTGTGTTTCTCGTTGCACTTTCTGCACGTACCGAGCCAACACTCGGTGTTCGAATGACCTGCGCGTAGGCAACTGTGACATAGCCCATTTTGACGTGATAACCTCTTATAATTTGATGGAGCCGGCTGCACGGACGAAAAAACATGACTCATGCGTTACCTGTTACTTCGCTAAATATGACGCATTGCCGTTACCTCAGCTAGCCTTGCCTTAGGTATGTGAGCGATGGGACGGAGAGGCGGGGCGCTTGATGTTATTACTCAGTTCGGCGCCGGCCTTCGCGGCGGCAACACGCCTACCTATGGCGCGGCCAATTAGTTCCGCGTGCACTATAAACATGACGTTGTCACGTTTAACAGCTATCGTCAGTACCCCGACTTTACAGACAACCGATTTTTTTATCAACGAATTTAATTCTGTCGTCTATACATACATTTAAAAACTTATTACATGAATAAAGCGGATGAATATTATGATTACATAAAGTGCAATTACGGTCGCGATTAGAATGAACTGTATTAGATTTATTTGGTAAAGAGTTACTGTTACGTGAGCGTGTAGAAACAAAACTATGTGAATTGTTCACATTTATTGATTTTTTAAAGTTGTCGGGTAAACTACTTTTACTATGGTTTAATTACATTAATAACGTATCTAAAATCTTAGATTGATTTCAATCTTAGATTCTCAAACAAAAATTGACGTAAATTGAGGTAAATCCGCGGATCCTTGAAATGTATTGAAATCTTGATTTTATTTAATTTATTTACTTTTTTTTTATTATTTAATTTTAATTTTTAATTTTAATTATATTTTTTTTTGTTAATTTTAAGTTTAATTATTAATTTCGGGCGTAATTGAATAGTCTCTAACAAGTCAGCTGTATCTTTTAAAATTTAATTAATTCCACATTTCGCATTCCGCAAGATGACCGCAAGTAATGGAATTTTTGAGCATTGTCTATGTGCGTAGAGTTGTGTATCAGAGAGAGATATGTGTCGCGAAACTCAGGCCACTGGTCGTATGAACCGTCAAAGGATGGCAGTACGATTGTAAGCAATCTGACAGCGCCAGTACCTTTACATGAATTACTCTGACTTAGTTTGAGCTCTTTTCTTTTGATTTAAAGGGTATAATCCCAAAGTGCTCCTTTTTACATCAAGATGATGGGATCCATGAGGAATTGAGGGAACTCCTCGAAATTTACATGGACACATATGCTGATTTCAACTTTTTCTGGAGTAATCCAAGCTATATAATATGCTACCAAAAAAGTAAGAGTTTGCCAATTTACCAAGGTATATCCTGGATCCAAAAGTACTGAACAGAACTCCTGACTCCTTATAGATACACGTTTGGGGATTCCGGCGTTTGTTAAAGAACTGCAAGCATATGCCACCACACCACTTACTGTAATCATCATCATCATCACCACCATCTTCACACGAAACACCAACATATTATTATGATGACATAGGTTCTAAGTACTAACTAGGTACTCATCAAAGTTTTATGCTCCGATATCAATGTCTTTGAAATTTTGCGATTGCCAAAATTATATTCGTGATCATCATCACTATAATATATTTAATGCTTACTGCAACATCTTTTCCGCTGACTACTATAATAGATATTAGTAATTATTCGTTAATATGGTATCTAATCATTATCATCACTGGTGATTGTTTAGTAGGTCTACAGATCGGTAATGCTTATTTGGGGAAATACCACGGAGTCTTAGAAAAGTGGCATAAAATAACGCTTGAGTATGTTTTGCCGAGAGACGGAGGCTTTTTCTGTATTTATAACTTTCTTAAAATGTATTAATAATAATATCATAAATATAACTATATAAAAAGAGAAAATTATTCTTTTTAAACAAAAAAGTATGAAATAATAATGAAACTTATTTTCTCAATAATTCCCCTTTTAAATTCGGCTAAAGTTTTAACTATTTCTCTACTCAATCTTTTTATATATTCTTCTATCTTCTCAATAATTTTGAAGGCGGTACCAGCCAACTTGAATGTGAGTTCTATAAAATATTGTTTTATCCGGATGTTGTTCGGGCTGGTACCGATTTCAAAATTTAAAATTATGAAGATTGAGTAGAGAAATAGTTAAAATTTTAGACAAATTTAAAAGGGGAATTATTTAGAAAGTATGTTTTATTTCATACTTTTTGTGCACTTTTACTTTGGAAGTCGGTTTTCATTTTTTGTTTAAAAATAATAATATATATAAGAGAAGAAGATAAGAAGAAGAAGATATATCCGTTGCCTCACTTAGCACGGGATTAGATTGACGTGATATATTATATTATCCTACTAATAATATAAATGTGAAAGTTTGTGAGGATGGATGGATGTATGGTTGGATGGATAGAAGTTTGATACTCTTTCACGTAAAAACTACTGAACGGATTTCAATAAAATCTGGCATAGGCAACTTTTTATCCCGAAAGTACAGTTTTCCCGTGGGATACCCGATACTATACGCGAGCGGAGCCGCGGGAAAAATCTAGTTTAATTAAGTTTGTATTAATAATGTTTTTGTAAACATTTTTAAGTTCGTTTAAAACAAAAGAATTATATAAATCACACAAAAAAATCACTCTTGCTCGTTGACAATTACGGAACCCTCTTTAGACATGACTTGCTATTGGTTAGCTTTATTGTGTAGTTCCTTTATATTAGTTTAAAAAACAATATCTTCTATCTATATACTCGTAATTTCCTCCTTGTTTCGGTACAATTGCCGCCCTTGGAGCCTAGCAGGAACAATTGGCTGTTGCGTAAACGTAACGTTATCGAATGTCAATTGTATCGGCGCTGTCATAATTTTCATACAAATCTCTTTCGATAACGTTACATTTACGCAGCTGTCAATTGTTCCTGCTAGGCTCTGTTTTTCTCGTGTTCGCCCCAATCTATGAAAAAATTTATTGTTTGTGAAAATCTGCACCACAACAACAGTGACTTAAGCGATGAATATAAACAAGGCGTGTTTCATATGCATTGGAAACACGAGCTCAGTTCTCGCGCTTTGTAGAAAATTTATTCGACAATTTCGTCAAAGTTCCGATGTAAACAAAGTCCTAATAGCCCTATATTTTTGATGAAAACTGAATATTTCCTTATACCATAGACGTCATTGTATATTATAGAAGGCGTGGCGAGGCTGTCCACAACTATAAGGCCCACTTTTGGGGTTATTTAGGCCATATTGGCATTTGAGGTATGATGAAATCAAGATGGCGTAACTTTTTCTTGTATGAAGATTTTTTTCTGTCAAATATGTCATAACTCATTAGCTTAGCCTATCGTTGCTTTGAAAATTTTGACTTTTAAATAATTTTCTGGAAGTCCTTTTACTATTATAAATGTGAAAGTTAGTTAAAAGTTTGCTAGATGGATGGATGAATGGATGTTTGTGACTTTTTTACGTAAAAACTACTGAACGAATTTTGATGATTGAAGGGGATGTGTTTTAATAGTTTAGGCTCTGGATTAAGATATGGTCTACTTTTTATTCCAAAAAATTACAGTGTTTCCACATCCCATACTGTATTTACGCGGGCGAATCCACGGGCAAAAGCTAGCTAAACATCGTGATAACTCGAAACTTTTCCTTATAAATTAGTTAATATTTTTTATTAATCCATCCATGTGATAAATGAACTCATAACTTGACCACAACTCACAAGTGACCACCATTTACCACCACATGACCATGCGTCAGCTTCAGTACAATTTGCCCATTGTTGATGTGGTAATCGCACTTTAGTTCAGCCACAATGGCTCTGTGAATGCATTCGTCCTTAAGTCTGGGACTATATTGTGATCCGGAATCTGGTGGGCCTGGGAAAACTCAGAGCATCGAAGTGCTAATACAATACAGTTCAAAATCAATAGTGTCGAGCTGTCATATATGACATTGACATTTGTCTCGACACTATTGATTTTCGACTCTATTTTACTAGCACAGAGTAATTTTTCAGTGCTCTGCATTTTCCCGGGCCCGCGGCCCGCCGGATTCCGGATCATATAGTCTGCCTTACGTCAGCTCAAACCGAGAATCGAAGTGGCGCGGGCGCGCTTGCGGTGCGTCTCGGGGAGTTCTTTAATAGTAACAAAGTGTGTTCGCAATACATAAGAGCACTCTCTCTTCTTTTTCGTTTAACTCTACTCTCGGCACCCGGTCCATCCGTCTCCGATGAATCCAACGGCATCCGTCCAGGGGGACGGATGACCGGGGGGTTCGGTACAAAACGACAGTAAGTCGTTTGTTGTATGGGAGCCCCACTTAAATATTGATTTTATTCTGTTCCTAGTATTTTTTTTATAGCTGCAATATGTGCGAAACGGCGATGGTCCGAAATTGACCCAGAGTCGGCAATAAAATGGTTGCCAATGTGTTCACTTTAAGTCTCAAAATATTTGATGTCACCAAAAGGACAATCCCGAAAAACGCCGGGTACGAAGTTATAAGCAAGAATAAAATTCAAAACAACCGGAAATCAAACGGATTTACAAAGAGCAAAATTATAAAACGGTTAGAATTGGAAGTAATTTTAGTCCATTAAAAATAATATTAGGTCTTTACCTATGGAATTGCCGTTTTGTATGAAAAAAATTAAACTAATTTTTTTCGTGTATTTTTTATTTGTATTAATCGAAGTAATCACCCATGCAATCAATGCATCTTTGCCAACGCAGTGGCAGTTTATTGATTAAAGAAGCCTTTCTTAAAGAAATCAGCTGGACGGGAGGCAACAAATTCTTCAAAGGCATTTTGTACTGCCTCTCGGGTATTGAATTTTTTCCCGCCAAGAAGTTATCCAAATTCTGGAAAAAGTAGTAGTCTGTAGGCGCAAGGTCTGGTGAGTAGGGCGGATGACGGAGAGCTTCCAACCCCAGTTCTTGCAACTTGGAGACCGTCTGCTGCGCAGTATGAGGTCGCGCGTTGTCGTGCAGGAGCAGCGGAGACGAGCGATTGACCAATGTTGGTTGGAGATGTGCCAGCTTCGCCATCATTGTGTTCAGTTCTTCACTGTACACATCTGCAGTAATGCTCACCCCGTTTGATAAGAAGCTTAAGACCGCGAGGTTCATTTTTCAGGTCGAAATTTCCAGAGCGGAAGCGAGCAAACCAATAACAGGTGGTGCGTTGGTTTGTAGTGTTAGCTCCGTGAACGTCGTTGATGTTGCGTGCCGCTTGTGCCGCGTTGCTGCCACGACGGTACTCATATTCCATAATTACTCGAATTTTTAACGTATCCATGATGACCAAAAAGATTGAAATGCGATGAAAATGTAAAACTAATCAATAAACAAATGACTACTTTTGGAATAAGAATTCCATGTTTTTTAAATAAAATTAATTTGAAATTAGAATTCTTAGCCAAACAAAAATTATTTTGATTTGAAATGGCTAGTACTGCGGAACGGCAATTTCATAGGTAAAGACCTATTATTTATGTAAAACATTATGTAACGTGTGATTACCGGACAATCTCGTAAATGATTGTAACGTGCCATTACATTTACCGTCACGACATCACGATACCTGTGTCATATTATACCTACTGCAGCTGTAGTTTAGTGACAGCGGACAGACAACAGCAGCACGAGGTTCTACATCTTCTTTTCTAAATAATAACTACAATTTTATAAAAACTAGCCTTTGACCGCAGCTTCTTCCGCGTAAATACAGTATCCCACGGGAAAACTGCACTTTTTCGGGACAAAATGTAGCCTATGTTTTATTCCAGAGCCTAAACTACTGCCATACCAAATTTCATCAAAATCTAGGACTATAACCCGACTACGTAAATTATATAGCCTATGTTACCCGGGCTGTTATTACGAATATATTGACACCTCATTTATTAAAATCGGACCAGCAGTTTAAGCGCTACGGTGTAACAAACATACATACAATACATATACTGCCAAAATCCTTACCCTACCATTTGACTCCGCCGTAGTCGGGTAAAAATGTATTGCAATTCCAATGGCCGGCTAAAAGTAGGGCGGTTTTTTATTTATTTGGTACCGTCAAGAATTCTAGATATAATATTTTATTTCGAAAATACATGAGAAAATACGAGTATTTTCTACCGTCGCGTCTCGACTCGTAATGTTATTCGCAACTAAAATATAAATTCAACTCGCGTCTCGCGTCGGAGGCCAAGATCCACTTTAATGATCTTTGGGTCATTGAGCTATCATAGTACGAACCATTGCGTAAGTAAGGAAGGATACTAGGATATTAACCTATTAGGCTTAAAGCTCCTGGTTTTCTTTTAAACCTAAACAGCGTTTTAAGCAAACTTAACTGCGGCTACAAAAATAAATTATGACATATCATACAAATGTAGATTTTCGTCTTATATCCTACTTATACACTTCATTTCATTTTAATATTATTATTATTTTCGACTTGCCAGGCACAATATCATATTTTTTCGGTATTATATAATATAGCCAGTGCCAACTTACCAAGTCGCGAAAGCCTATTTTTTAAATTAAATATTGTTGTATGATTATAACTGGCGACATCTAACGCCCATCTTATGAAACTACATGGTGTAATTCAAATAACGAATCTTGCTACTGCACCTTAGATGGCGCTAAAACAACTGTTTTGAGTTTGGTTTTGAGTTCGGAGCCTAATTTTGATTTCTTGTACTTAATGAAAAATTCAAATGATATAAATTGAACTTAGTTGTTATATATTAAGCAAAGTTTGCGTTTGTAGTTAGGAGAGTCAAATTAACTTCAAAAACTTTATTAGCATCACTAAGTGGATCTGTACAATATCAAAAACATTAACAGGACAAACTTTGTAGCCTTGTCCGCCTGCATGCTAAAAATTAAATAATTAAAAAGTTTATAGGTACTTTTAACAATGTACTTTTTAATTTTTATTAGTAAAGCGAAAGGGGTTAATGCGATTATCTCTAACATCCCTGGCTCGAATTAAATAATTCTTACATTGATTTGTAGCCCATTTATTGAGATAAACCATGTTATATTCATCATTTCATATTTTTTGTCTTCTACTGATTTATAAAAAAAAAACTATTTTCAGCACTAATAATATCTTAAGATAATAAACTCAAAGATATTTATAAAAACAATATAATAATGTTTTAGAAATTGATACATCCGGCATTTCTTTTTGAATTAATTTTCACGAATCAACCGCCAAATATTTTTCGAATCATGTTTTCATTGTACTGGCCAATCTAATTCATGTTACTAAATTCATATTCTTTATTTTAAATTAATTATTAAACCTATTTTTTAATTAATTTTGGTGCCTCGTAATAAATAGATAATTTAGTTTTAGGGCCTTCCTGCTCTTAACACATGAGAAATTTTGCTCCCATATTTTATCCAGACATCGAAAGGAAGTTTGGAAGGAACAACTCTTGACGTCCCAGGCCGACATATCGCTCTCTTTTATATTGTAAATTTAAATTGTTTGTATCTTCGTTACTTTTTGAGAAATATGAAAATTGAATCTAGATTGTTTATTAACATGTTGTCTAACATCGAATAGACGAAAAAATATTTTTTAGGCAACATGCCTATTAATGCTATTCTTATATAGATATAATCGGAATCTCGGCAACGGCTGCAAGTATTACCTTAAAATTTTGTATACGGGGAGTTTTGGGGGAAAAAATCGATCTAGCTAGGTTTTACACTTCGGTAACTCCGCATATTTAATCTATTTATGTTTTTTTCTTTCGTCGTGCAACAGTATATCAATAATTTCGATTCTATTATGTCAGTCTGATTAGCAGTTTGGTATGCGTACCTAAGTATGATTGTTGCTATGTTCGGAAATTTGGAATGTGGTGGGTTCGAATACCCCGGACAGATAAATATTTTTGAGATACTTTTTATTGTTTTAATTTACTAGAACTCCGAGCAAGGCTCGGTTACCCAGGTATATTACATTATATAGGGATTTCGATTTTATTTCGGGAATTTCGATTTCGGGATTAAAAAAGCGAAGTATGAACCATTTTTTTTAATATAAGTAAATGGAGCCTTTGGGTAATTTTCGATCCGAAAAAAAATCTTTAGTAAAAAACTTTAATACGACTACGCAAATTATATTTGTTACCCAGGCCATTATTACGAATGTATTGACACCTGATTTATTAAAATAGGATCAGTAGTATAGACGATTTACACACAGACAGTTAATAAAACATACCTACATAATACGTATCACATACATATATATTACTCACATACAAACATAGACGGCCAAAATCATTACCCAACCTTTTGCCTTCGCCGTAGTCGGGTAAAAACCATAATACAATAACGTTTTTTTTATTATTTTGTCGACCTGTGATTATAAGACCATAATCATGCACCTTATCACAGTTGTAAGTTCACTTTCAATTTCTATTGCTTATATATTAAACTACCATAATATTGCACCTAAATCGATCAAATATTTTAACAAAACTTAGCATATTCGTGAGTACATTGACTCGTGAGGCTATTGACCTGCCGAAACTAATTAACAAGACCACAACTTGTCCCCGCGATTGGGCAATATTTGTCCTCGCGAAATATTTGCAAAATCAAACAATTGTTTTTTTTATATTTATTTTAGAACAACGGTATATACTTTCAAACAAACTTCAATTTACAAGTGCTTAGTTGGTATTACAACAATTATATGGTTCTGTTAAAATATGACACAAAACAGGATTTTTAAGATCTTGTTATAATATTACCTCTTGGTGGTAGTCTCTTACTAGAGACTACCACCTGGTAGCTTGGCTGTTCTCAAATTTCAATGACGCGGACGTGACGACTCAATCTAATAAGATGATAGTGATGATGACCAATGACCATAGAGCAAAGTTTATCAACCAGGAACGTGGATGGAATTGTAATGAGGTAGCAGTTAGCCGTTAAGCATCGATTACATAGACACGTGCAACGGGACTTAAGACTTAAGTCAGAGAGATACAACTTGGCAAAAAAGTGTATGAGGCAGTGACACCAGGACGTATGTAAAACATTTTCGACTGTACCATATTAATTCATCCTTATCTTTATATTTTATGAAATGAACCAGGAAACGAGCAGACGGATCGCCTAATGGTAAGCGATTATCGCCGCCCACGGACACACAAGCAACACCAGAGGAGTTATACTTGTAACTCCTCCGGTGTTGGGACTTGCTTTCCGGGATCTTTCGTCAAGATTCATCCCATGAATTCGGGATTTGACAAAAGTCATCGCTAAGTGACATGTCACTTGCGATGCCTTAAGTCAAATCCCATACATTTTAGACATTATCGAATGCATCTTGACTAAAGGCCCAGGTCCTTAAAATCCCCAATCTCCCCTTGGGCCTCCGGTAACCTCTCTCACTCGTCAAACACAACGCAAGCGTTATTTCACGCCGGTTTTCAGTGAGGTCGTGGTATTTATCCGGTCGTGCCGGCCGAAATTTCAATTTTTCAATTTTTTTGCCTTTCGTTTCAATTCAATTTTTTTTAAAATAATTTCTTTAAATTAATTAATAATTTCTTTTAATTAATAATTTCAAAAAAAAATTTGCAATTCAATTCGTGCCGAAGCGTGGCTCTCCCACAGTTTAATATATTTAATTGAAAAATATTTAAATACAATAATTTTTTTGCCATGCTGGTATGTACTTAGGTCATACACGCAAAATGTTTAGTGAATTTTCAGAGATTGAGTTGAATATCGATTATGATTTTATTATTGGCCTCCTAGCCTAGGTCTAGTGATTTCATTCTAGCGTATAATATTCAGAACAAGTTTTCTGTAATCAAAGAGTGTTCTGATAAAAAGATTCGTCGTGGATCGCCTGACTTGAAAAGTGAAAAATTGTTTTGCACATTGCACAGGCTAGGCGTGGCGTGACGTTTTATTCGCCAAAGCGGCGTTACTCGATTGTTTTTAAATAAAACACTTAAATTGTATGCATTGAGCTACAGATCTGTAGTCTATACCACTATTATCACTTTCTGCAATACAGTTGCGTGTATCCGGCACTTAACAAGGTAGCCATTCCAGTGCTGATACCGTAAACCGTGCGTCGGTCGGCGCGTCGGCGGTCGGCGGTCGGCCGTCGGTCGTCGGTCGTCGCACGAAAAACGAAAATGACTCAGCGGTCACACCTACGTACAGTCGCATGCTCAAGTTTTAACATAAAAATGCGAGAGGAAATACAACTGAAAAATCTATATTGATAAATAAAATTGGATTGTCTGTTCGTAATTTGAAATTAACAGCTTTTTACTTAATACATATTATAAATGTATATACGGTGTTAACAATAAAAAATCTTTTTTTTTTTAAATTTTTGTCCGTCTGTCTGTCGTTCTTTCCTTCTGTCTGTCTGTCTGTTTGTTCCGGCTAATCTCTGGAACGGCTGAACCGATTTTCACGGGACTTTCACTGCCAGATAGCTGATGTTATAAGGCGTAACTAAGGATACTTTTTATCCTCCTCATCATCATCATCAAAAAATGTTTAACGCCCAACAAAGTGGGCACGGGTCAGCTAGTCACTAACGAACCAAGAACGAATTATGAAATATATAACGAGGGGATTATTTTTCATCACCATTTTATACTGAATAGAAATTATAGGTAATATGTATATGGTTGATGTATTTAAAAAACCTGCGTCCAGATTCGAAAACATTAATTTATTAAATTAATGTTTTTTTTGTAGATTCAAGAAAAATGTGATTAAATTGCTAATTTCATTTCGCCCTTTGGATAATTAAGTTTTCTACACGAATGTTCTCGTACGACAAAATGCGTATTTCCACCGTACACCACTTGGCCGTGCAATATTCAAGGCCAAAAAATAGTAAATGAATTCTTTGCACGTTTTAAAGCTCCTTGACACACTAACAACTTGCATGATCTCAAGGACGGAGGTGGTGATTATGACGATATATAATATTTTTTTTTTACATGAAAATGGAAACTTAACATGCAAGGTATAATTTTGTAGGGATATGATAAGTTACTTTAGTTTGTTTAAATGTAAATTTTAGGGTTCCGTACCCAAAGGGTAAAAACGGACGGAGTAGGCTGTATCTCCTTAACCGTGATGCACAGCTGAAATTTTCACAGATGATATATTTCTATTGCCACTACAACTACAAATACTAAAAACAGACTAAAATAAATATTTATGGGGGGCTCCCAAATAAGAACGTGCATTTTTTTGCCGTTTTGTACAGTACCCATCGTGAGCGAGACCGATTTGCACTTGGCCGGTTTTTTATCTAAGTATGCGTTTCCGTATCGACGGCACCCGAAAATAGTCTTATATTTAAAAAAAAGGAAATGTCAGGAAATCAGGTCAGGTCAAAGAATATAACATATTATAATACTAGCTGACCCGGCCGACTTCGTACCGCCATATTTTTTGCCGTCAAGAAATATCTAATATAAGCAAAATTTTAAATATTTTTTAAAATATTTGCTTTCATTTTTAAGCTATTGCATAGCTTTTATCGCGGGCTTTGAGCGCGGCGACCGAATCAAGAAATTCCGTAACGAAAATAAACCTAACACCCCCCCACTCCGACCGGCACAGCGGTGCGGCGTTGAAAGCCGTGCATCGTCTAACGTCGTTTCCGTACGGCAGACTTCGGCACGGTGTTTGTGTGCATGCGACTAGACGTATGCGTGTAGACTAGCTGCTAACTGCTCATAACTGATCCTATCTCTTTTAGACACAATGCTAGGTGAGACAGCGTGCTTTTTGGCCGCGTCCACGAGTGAGTTCGTGCCCGCGACTAGTTGAGCCTTAACGTGTATGTATATGGTACGACTGTACGAAGCTCGCACGGGTCGAGACGAGCTGCTCCGAAATCGGACGAATACGTAAGCAGCTGTTGTGTGTCAACATTTTTTTTCATACAAACCTTTTCCTGACAATCACGAACACATAAAAGAAAGATTTATCCAATTTGGTGCAGTCGTTTGGAAGTTAAGCGCGTACAAACATTTTGGTAATTAATTTTTATTTATATAGATCACTACATAGATTGTATTATATTAAAAAGAGGGATTGCTACGTCTAGGACTCTGTGACAAGACGTGCCTCGCTTGGTTTGCTACGTATTATAAAGTATTGTATTATTAACTGTTATTTTGCCATTAATTTGGCAAAATGTTCGAATTTCACAATTATTTTTCTGCAAGCTTGTATCGGAACTGTGGTTTGTGGTCGGGTTGAGTTTCCGTTCTCGAACAAACAACGGCGTTCTTGTGTTGGAGCCTCTGAGACTGCGAGTTACCTTGTTCTATTTATTAATTTACACGTTTTATATGTTAATAGAAGTATATTAAAATTAAAATGAAAACCTTTATTGACCCGTGACCACTTTAACATAGAGCTGGACCTCAATTCTCGTATTAAATAAAAAGGAGAATTTTATTTTACTTTGATTGTATTGTAAGTGAAGCGACTTGTTATCATAAACTGATTTTGTGACGTTTGGACCAATCAGGAGGCGTTAGACGCTGCTTTTACGTTTACGAGAATACCCGTTTGACAGTTTTGGCGTGTCGAGACTTGATTGTAATTGTATTATTGGTCTCTCCTAAGTCTTAGGCGTGTTGGGATTCTGCTAGCTTCTTTCTCTTCTAAGTTCACTTTTTAATTAATTTTAAGAGCTGAAGTTAAAGTGCCAATTTCACTAACAACTGTTAAAGTTAATCGATGATTAGATATCATGTTATCTCTCTCGTTCTTCGTATTGATGAAAGAGGCGGCATGATTTTAGACAAACGAATAACACTAATAACAGACGTTGATTAAATTGGGACTTAACCTGTTACCTCATATGCACGATTAACCTTCAGAGAAATAACATGAGACATTTACCTATTTGCAGAGTCTGAGTTCTAGACTATTTCAAAGTTCAAAAAACACTATACGCAGCTACGAGTGCACCAGTTTTTTATGGCATAAATAATACTTGCATTATTCTGAACTATGCCAACAATTAAGATTCAAGTTTTCTAGAATTCTATACATAACTCGTCCAAGTGGCTCGCTACCGAAGACTAGTTGATTCTGAACTATGCCAACAATTAAGATTCAAGTTTTCTAGAATTCTATACATAACTCGTCCAAGTGGCTCGCTACCGAAGACACCGGCAACTTGAAAGCTACTGTTAATAAAATAAACAAATCGTACATGTGCAATTGGATTCGAGCGGGCGAAACACTGCCAGACGTTAAAAAGATACACGGAAAGATGTCTCTTAATGTTGACGTGCAAGGGTAATAATTGCGTGTACGTTTAAAAACAATATGCTAATTGGTGGAGTGTACGAGCTTGATGCTAGTAACTGTGGTCGCATGTAGTGTCACTTGTCAGTGTATGCCGGCCGAGCGCGGCGTCGACTTGCCTATCACAGTGTCATTCCATCACACTAAAAAACTCGGGTATGTAACTGAATACTAAGGATAAACTTTAAACCATAAATCATCTACCAGTCGTTCTACTTTAACTCCTTTCTGTAACTTTCTCTGAATAAATTTCACATCAATGGTGTTTTGTAAAGATGTCATTCTTTCTTATTATATTTGTATTTTTATATCTTGTCTGTGTTTATATAGAATATGAGACTTTCTCTTAAAGATGCTTTATTATTTTCACTTTTATCGTTTAGTAATAACCCTTTATTAGTAAACGATATTAATCTGAATTAGGATAGAAACTTGAATGGTTTTTGCATTTTAAATAAGCATTTACATTGCTTTAATTTAAATTATTTGCATATTAAAATATTGCTATATCTGTTAACAGCATAGTAGTAAAAAGATTATGCTTTCTTTGTTTATGCTGCGTGTTAGATAATAATTTATCTAAAATCTTCTTTCTCACATATATTTTGTAACGAAAATCAAGCGGCACACTTTGTATTAGATCAAACACTGTTTTCATTATAATTATCTTAAAATTTCCTAATATGATACAGCGACCTGCATGCCTTGAGAGTTGCTAAAGTCCATATTAATAAGGAATAATTTGCGCGCAAAAATACAATCTTGCTTTAATCTTTTCCAAGAAACACGATACCATATAATCCACTTATTTACAGCTGAAAACTGCAATGGATTACAGACCGTTAGTAGTGACCCTTAATGTTATAAACTGTTTTCATGAAAGAAGTGGTTAGTTTCGATGCTGTGTAACTATACAGAGAGCTTATGTCGCCGCAGCTTCGACGCGTCGGCGACGTCGCTGCTCTAGGATTTGTATGTAATTTTTTGCCGCAGACCGCAACGCCGCGCCGGCGATGAAATCCATAGACTGCGGCGCGTGTGTAAAGGCTCTTAGGCCGGAACTTGCTCCGGAATCCGGAACGCGGGTGAAAATTAAGAGCACTGAAAATACAACTTTGGACATAAACAATAGAGTTGAAAATTGAACACATGGGTGTCTAGTGAAAGTCAATGTCATATATGACAGCTCGACACTCGACACTTCGAATTTCAGCTTTAATGTATTATCGCAGAGTTGTATTTTCAGTACTCTGAATTTTCACCGGCCTTCAGGATTCCGGAGCATTTAGTCCCAGTTAAGGTTGACTTTAATTACTTTGTTACGTGTATTATAAAAAGGTTCTTGATTCCGTCTATTATGGCTCCAAACATGCTGCAAGCATTTAAAATAACCTAATTTTCTAATTTAAAGTAACGAAATTCATTTATTTTAGGTAGCTGCAAGTGACATTGTTTTAATTATTATGCTTTGCTTTTTATATAGTACCTGCAGTTGAGACTATTGCCGTTATATAAACATGTCATGAATCTACAAATTCTGCCCCATAAATACCCGGTGAAAACCATCCACTTTCGTTCTTGTCTGTTCGTAGAGTTTCCTGGCACGTGGCACAAGTGTAGAGCCACGATTATAATTAGCTAATGATGTACATATTAAAAAAGCAAACCTCAAAACCATTGATATAAGTAAACTACCATATTGGATGGATGGATGTCTGCGACTCTTTCACGCAAATACTACGCAACAAAACTTTGCTACATTTAGTTTTACAACAGTAGTTTAATCTTTGGATTAACACATAGGCTTTTTTTTATCCAGAAAAATACAGTGTTCCCGTGGGATACGCGATTAATCGGAGCAGCGGGCAAAAGCTACTTGTAATTTGTAACATAAAATGTAGATTTTTGATGATTTCTTTGGATCAACTATAGGCCATAAAACTCGTAAATGCTGTGGTTAAGATATATTATTTTGATAAACTGTATACTTAAATATTATTCTTGTAAAATATTTTCTATATAAGTATCAGTTTTTAGTGTGATATTATTAAAAAAACTTATGCCTTTTTGATCCGTTATTGGATGATTTATAAAGTATTCTCCGAGCGACGTAACCACTCTTGAAATATTGTAGTGCCTGGGACAGTCGGTTTTAAATGTCTTATAGTTCCCAAGCACAACTTTTATTTTCTCACAGGCTTTGTCACAACATAGTCAGCCTAATCCAGAGGAATGACTGGTCAATACGTCTGGGGCCAACCATGTGCGGGTTTGCTCACGATGTTTTCCTTCACGATGTTTTCCTTCACCATGTTTTCCTTCACCGTTAGAGCGTCCGTACAATGTACTTGAGATTTGAAAAAGTCTCATTGGTACACGCCACAACCTGGGAATCGAACCTGCACTCTCTCGAGTGCGAATCAAACGGTCTACCCACTAGGCCACGGAGCTCAATATTATCATTATGCCCTCATTCAATGTCATTTTTTTATTGTTATTAAAAATTAATTCAATATTTCAATCACTGTGAAGTGTGAGTATATTAATTGCCATGAGTCTAGTGATTGTGATAAAAAGCATATGGCCATGACATCTGGTAATTTTCAATCCTAATCGTTATATTATTATCATTTATTTTATAATTATAATATATATATAATTATAACAAAATGTATCAATAACTTTATCAAAACTATGTTATCAGACTCTGAATTTAATAGAATTCGTGACTATTGTAAAACTGTGGTGCATTACCCATGTAAACAATATTGATCGGTTTCTTAGGCTGACTGGATGGGGCGTTTGCGTTTTCTTATCAAAAGCGCTATTGAATAGATTAACTACCGACAAAAAACCTATAAAATAGGTATACCAACATTTTTTTTAATACTATTTAACGACGCGACGTCTTCATACCTACTTCTATATACATAAGACACGAATCACGATTACTGGCTTTATTTTTTCCTTTACATCAATCTAACTTTCGTGTTTCCATATTATGCAAAACATGCAACTTTAGTACAAGTCCAATGGAAGTGGAGGAAGCTGAGGACAACGACATAGGTTCCCAGCAACCGGTTCCGAATGCTATATCTTCGTTTAGCACTGCATAACGAGTTCCTATCAGCGGTCGCATGCAATTTTTTATGTTAATTTAATAATTTTTTATTTACTTTAAACGAGACAATCTTGTATATATATGGTTGGCTCGTTGTCGTGAGGAGTGAAAAATTAAAGAAAAACTTCTTCTTATCTTCTTTTATCACACATCCTATCCTCTTACATCGTCCGCCATTTTCTCACTATCTATCTATCTCCCTTCCTCGCATACTTGCCTCTCACTCGCATTATAGTTGCGTTCATTCGGTCGCGTTCACTTTAACTTAAAATATTATTTTTTATGTTTTTAATTAAAATCAATCCTATTCTCGAAAACTGAAATTTAGTATGCAGGGAGTTTTGGTAGTTAAAAAATCGATCTAGCATATAGGTCTTATACCTGGGAAACTGCGCATTTTGAACATATATAATAATATGTTTTTTCTTTCGTCGTGCAACAATATAACAAGATTTTTTGATTCTATTATGTCAGTTCGATTGGCAGTTTGGTATACGCAGCTATATTTTAATTTGCTTTGTTTGGTAATTCAAAATATGTTGGGTCCGACTCCCGGTCAGATAATATTATTAGGGTTCCGTAATACATAAGGAACCCTTAATGTTTCCTTCTGTCCGTCCGTCAGTCTGTCTGTCCGCGCTTCTAGCTTCTGTAATTATAAATATAAATTGATGAAATATAATATAATCGGTATAGTTATAGATTGTGTATAGATCTCGGTTTAAATATCATAAAATAATAATAATTTTATATTTTAGGGGTCGTTCCCCATAATGTGAAGTGGAGATGAAAAATATTTTTTGTCCTACTCCATCGTGTGGGGTATCGTTGAATAGGTCTTTTAAAATAAAAAAAAATAATACATGTTTTTTTTACAAAGTCTACCATTTACGAGTAATCGGCCTCCAAAGTTGTTTATAAGTTTGCCCCCTCCCCTAGCATTTGTAAACTATGAGACTTAGAAACTTGCAAATTTCCATGATGATAGATCATGCTAAAAACTCTTTACGAAAATTATTTTGAACGAAATCGGAAAGTAATTTGAAAAAAAATATCTACTCACTAGTGACACAGATTAAAGACATAGGACCAGTAAACATCTACATAGTAAACTGTCGATTAGATTGAACTACTGCACGCAATAGTACGTAAGTATATTTACTCTTTGCTAGTGATTTGTTTTGTTTTACTGAGCACACGAATACACTGAATTTGTCTCCCCACTACCCTCTGGAAATCACCGTATTTTAATTAAGTAGAGAACGAACAACTTAACTCAAAGTAACAAAGTACATTTTCCTACACAATTGAGTTTTCTTTAATATGAATGACGGTATCGTTCCGGTCTGAAGCACACCACCATGGCCTCTTGAAGACACGAAAATAAACAAATTATATGCATTATTTATAAAGATTAAATTGAAGATTAAGTTGATTTAAAAAACTGATCTTTTGCAAAATAATTTATGGCAATTTAATCTGAGGACAATCTAATGAATATTCTAATCTAGTCCTATAGTCTTATGACTATCAGTGCAGTATTGAAAACTACTAACAATATCAAACTTTAGATCATCCTCTTTTCCATGCAGATTTAAAAGGTTTCATTCAGGTCTCGCCAGTTACTTAATGTGCGTTTGTTAAAATCCATTTTAAATCCATCATCTCTCTTTCTAGACCATGTTAAAGATAGGCGGCGGCGCGGCCTTGCTGGCTGCGATCGTGGCGGTGTTCGTGGTCGCCACGCAGGGGCGTGACCCCGACCTGGAAGCACTGGAGCAGGAGGGCCGGGAGTATATCTTCCACCTGGACAAGATGGCGGGAAAGAGGAAGAATAGAGCGTCACTAGCCGAGTGGGCGTACACGTCGAATATCACTAAAGAGAACGAGGAAAACAGGGTATGCTGTTAATACCTATTCCTATATATAACAACAATTCCCAAACCCTTCTTGCCAGGCGGGTAAAAATTAATTGCAATTCCAATGTTCCTCGCTAAAACTCGAGAACAGCTGAACCGATTTGGTTAATTTTGGTCTTGGCATGATTATGGTAGTTCAGGAAGGTTTAAACGGTGAGAGACATTGGAAGAATTGCGGGAAAAATAATAAAAAAATTGAATTTCCCCTTACGAATATGAGCATACTGGAGACAGAACAACGTGTTTCACAGCTACTTATATATTATACAATTTTGATAATGGGATCACCCGATTATAACATAATCTGACCTTTATTTCATTAACGCACAATTTTAATCATGGTAAAAACAAATGATGGATGTTTGTTCATCTTTCACGCAAAAACTACTGGACGGATTTTGATGAAATGTAGTATGGTATTACTTTGAGCTCTGAATTAAAACATAGGCTAATTTTAATCCCGAAAAAGTACATTGTTCCGGTGGGATACTGTATTTATGCAGGCGAAGCTGCGGGCAAAAGCTAGTTTAAAATATCGTGAAGCCTTTAGCCAAATTGCCATCGCTAATTACGACGATGTAGTTTGAAAACAAAAATGTATGGGATTTGACATAAGCATCGCTAAGTGACATAGCTATGCATATGTCAAATCGTATATATTTTTGTTCGAAGTCAAGAAGTACTCTATAATAATCACTGTATCCGGTTAGCATTAATATCACTAATAGCAGTAATTACTTTAATGTTATCAGATTCAAGTTCAGTTGGAACTATCCAAGCAAGAGAAACAATCATGGGAGGATACGAAAATGTTCAGATGGCAGGAATTCCAAGACTTCTCGTTAAGGAGAATGTTCAAGAAGTACTGTCAACTGGGAGTAGCCGCTCTACCAGATGACAAATACAAGTTGCTAATGCAGTCCGTGTCAGGAATGGAGTCAAATTACGCTACATCCAAAATATGCGCCTACAAGAACGAGACTAAATGCGATCTCTCGTTGGAACCTGGTAAGTCGAAGTCAAATATATTATGTTTTCGACCGATAAATTCTATTCAATTTAGAACTTAGTAGGTGCCGTTGAAGTCAAATAAATTTACGAACATGCATAGACTGATTCATAAATTAGGCTGGGACTAAATAATCCGGAATCCTTCGGATTTTGTTCTTCAGAGCACGGAAAAAGAACTCTGCGCTAATACAATAGAGTTGAAAATCGAAGTGTCTAGTGTCGTATATGACATTGACATTTGACTCGGACACTTGTGTGTTTAATTTTCAGCTCTATTGTACTAGCGTAGAGTTCTATTTTCAGTTCTTTGAATTGTCCAGGGCCTTCCGGATTCCGAATCTTATAGTCCCAGATCTGGTCAAAAGTAAATTTAATCCGAATATAGGTAATATCAGAACTATTTTAATATTATTATACAGTATTGAAATGCTGTTAAAGCAACAAGAACGAGGTCACATTAAATTACGAACCTAGCAACAATTCCACAAATTTTCAAGGTCAGCCAATTAAAACATAAACAATTGTAATTGCAGATGTAACAGAAATATTTACAAAGAGCCAAGACCCCGAGGAGCTAAAGCACGTCTGGGTTGAGTGGCACAACGCGGCGGGGGCCAGAGCTAGACAGAACTTCACGCAGTATGTACAGCTGAACAACGAAGCCGCTAAATTAAATGGTATAGTATTTCCTGAAGGCTCTTGCCAATAGATAAAATAACAACCTAGTAATCTGACATTGCAGTTTCAATGAATAATTTTTAAACGACGATACAAAGGATTTTAAAATATATCTACTTTTTAGACTATTTTTATGTTTTACTTAACTTAAGTATTCCAGTATGTTGGGATATATGCCAGTTGTTAGGATAGCAAAGCAGACTAACATTCTGGCATCAGGACTTGCAGGAAGTGTCACCCACACCAGACTAAGGAGACACAGCGTACCGACACTAAAGCTTAGATTTAGCTAAAACTAAACATACTACAAAAACATCGTAGGAGTAAAAGCCCAGAAGGCTTTCTATGGTCATAAAGCCAAGAAACTCAACTTCCCTCCATAAAAATGGCTTATTGTGAATCACAGATCGTTAAGTAACAGTTTTCAAAAGAGAAAAAAGTAAGAAAAAAAAACTTAAGTGACAATGAGTAAAGATAGCGAAACTATGCAAGTACTATTAGGGAATCTAATTCATAAGCAGGCTGTGTTCTCATAATTATATTTATTATAATAACAATGACATGCAGTCACACTACAATTGTCAATAACATGTCAGTTTGATATTTTCCATTTGGAAAAAACTCCCACTAAAAATAATAAAAAAAAAAAAATGACAGTTTGATATTTTATTAATAAGAAACAACTTATCAACAACGGTCAACTTGCTTATGAATTTTATTCCCTAATAGTGCATAAGTTAGTAACAAAACATGCCTTAAAATGCTATTTTAGGTCATGTTTATTATCCCTGAGCAAACATTCGTGAAGTACATTGTTTTGCTTATCGTAATTTAGTTATGCCTTTTTATCTAAACTCTCCGTCATAAAAATAATTCGAATCGAATCTCCCTTACGCTTCATCATCAACATCACTGTGGAGCGTTATACCGTTTATGACAATCACTTTGCACTCAACAAAGCTAGAATTATTGTAGTGGTTTAGGTTAGGTTATTAGAAAGATTTTAATATTGTTAATTGTTTTACGGCCCGTTTCAACAATCTATCTACCAATAACTATTTGTTAAAATGATTGAATGACGACGTTCTTAACAAATAGTTATTGGTAGATAGGTTATTGAAACTGGCCGTAAAGCGGCTCTCCTCAACCGCAATTATTTCGCACGACCTCCACGTCCAAACTGGGTGTAAACCGTAAGGTGATCATGACATATCCTTGCTTGATAATGATTTGAAACCAGTTTATTATCGAAACGTCTTATTTTCGATTATATAATTTTGGTAATACGGATACTGAATTACAAAAAATGATACATTTTTTGATGATTTATCATCCTCATATACGATTCCATTTTCATTTGTAAAGTAAAACAACAGTCGATACTCATATTTTTCATAATAAACTTTATTCTCTGATCTTAAATTTTACGTTTTTGTGCTTAAAGAAAACTTTATGCATTATAGATTTCAAGGACGTAGCAGAGTGGTGGCAATCAGAATACGAAGTGCCAGACTTCGAGCAACAACTCGCGAAGTTGTGGGAGGACGTCAAACCTCTGTACCAGCAACTTCACGCGTATGTCAGGAAACGACTGAGGGACAAGTATGGTGACCACGTCGTGTCAGCTAAAGGACCTATTCCGGCACATTTATTAGGTAAACTTAACGCATGTCATATAAATAAAAAAGGATCTCATAATCATTTCAAAGAGTTTGTGTTTGACACTAACAGATTATTTCCAAACCTTTCAGTGTTTTAAAATCAATTTTTATCAAATTTTCTATCCATTTTCAAATGCTCATATTGATGTCTGTCTTAGTTACAATTTCTTTTTATTTTCAAATACTCATTAATTTCTGCCTTAGTTACAATTTACAATAGTTTAATAATTAATACAGTACTTCAATGTTATAACCACAATTTGATTATTTCAGGCAACATGTGGGCACAGACATGGAGCAACATTGAATCGTTCACGAGGCCGTACCCAGACAAGAAAGAATTGGATGTCACTCAAGCGATGCAACAGAAGAATTTCACGGCACTCAAGATGTTCCAAATGTCCGATGAGTTCTTCAGATCCCTCAATTTGACTGCAATGCCCGAAAAGTTCTGGCAGAACTCCATTATTGAAAAGCCCGCTGATAGGGAGATTGTATGCCACGCCTCGGCCTGGGATTTCTACGATGGAGAGGACTTCAGGTATGACGCAAGATCACAATTAGTTAACAAATATTTAAATTTTGAAATTTTGAGTTCATTGCATGCACCACTGAAGAGGATTTTCTACATAATATTCTACTTTGTTATCACTTAAATCCCCATCCGCATTTTGCATACGTATAAAAATAAACCTACTAATATAGAAACTTACTGCTTAATCAATTAAATCAATGGATTAGCAAAAAAAAAAGATTTTGAAAAGAATTTTAGAGAAATATGTATTGTTATCGTACTTATTTCTATTTGCATTTCTTGCAAACTTACTAACCAAAAAGTTTGCTAGAAGTGCGTTTATGATCATTTATATTATAGTTAAAATTTTAAAATTATACTTAATATACCTTTTAAAATTCCATTGCTAATTATTCCTTTAAGAAGAAACTGATTTTATAACGTAGGAAACTGGTGGTGGTAATTTATTCCAAATTTTTATGTTCACATGTCTGGCATAATTTTGAAGGATCAAACAGTGTACGACAGTAGATTACGAGTATTTCCAAACGACGCACCACGAGATGGGGCATGTACAGTACTTCCTACAGTATAAACATCAGCCGACGATATTCCGCGACGGAGCGAACCCAGGTATTTTTTTTCCTTTTTTTTTACTCCAGGATCAAAATGTGCACAACGGTGGAGTGGGAGCAGTTGAAGGTGGTCCATCATGAAATGGGACATATTCAGTATTATTTGCAGTATCGAGATCAGCCTGTCACGTTCCGTGACGGGGCTAATCCAGGTACATGAAATCATCCTTAATGATATACCCTGCCGTCGCCCATGGTCACCTGCAGCATAGAATACGAATGCGTTCCCGGCCGTTATTTACCATAGTGTGGCCTATGAATATAATATTGTGATACAACAGTAATTGCATGATTAAACATTTTGACGACCATAAAAAACAGAGAAAACGAACTTTTCATATACATAAAATAAGGGACATCTCTTAAATTCTTCTTAAATTATTAACAGTTGCTAACATACACAATTTCTCGCCAGGTTTCCATGAGGCTGTAGGAGACACCATAGCACTATCAGTATCATCACCCAAACATCTGCGTCGTGTTGGACTCATAAGCGGCGACGCAGAAGACGAGCAGACTGAAATTAATCAGCTGTACAAAATGGTAAAGTATCGAAAGAAAACATTATCGCATTATCTTTAAGGTTTTGTATTTTAACTACGAATTACGCATCTATACTAATATAAAGAGGAAAGATTTGTTTGTTACATTGTTTGTATGATATATTGATTCTAGATAATATGGATTCCGAAGCTGCTGGCCCAATTTTGATGAAATTTGGCACATATATTGAGTAGACATCGGTAAAGGACATAAGCTACTTTCTATTACGGCAGAATGTACGGTATCCGCGGATTTTCCTTTAGCGCGCACGAAGTTGCGGGCAACATCTAGTCCTATTTGAACTATCCAACAAACCAAAGCATTAAATAAGTTTTACTCTAAAAGTCGTCAAATCAACAGAAAAGTTCATATACTTCTATTCGAGATAGGTATATACTCTTCACAGAAGTATTTTTGATAGTAAATATGTGATGTACCAACATGTCGTAAGCTTATGAAAACTTCATGTCATAAATTTTTTATTTACGTTTCAGGGTATCGACAAAATTGTGTTCCTGCCGTTCGCCTACACCCTAGATCTGTTCCGGTACGGCGTGTTCCGCGGCGCAACTCCGCCAGAGGACTACAACTGTCACTACTGGAGACTGAGGGACGAGCTGCAAGGTGTCGAGCCGCCAGTGAACAGAACCGAAGAAGATTTTGATGCTGCTGCCAAGTACCATGTGTCCGCTGATGTGGAGTATGCAAGGTATGGTTTCAAAATGTTTAAATGGATTATATAAAAATGCTGTAACTCGATTCGATATTGGAGCTCCTGTGAAAAAGCGATAACTGTTGAGCTTTTTTGATTTGTTTAAAGGCATATGGAAATCGACTTTGCATTTAATGTAAATGCAAGTTCTTACTTTGGTTCGCTCTCTTCGCTCTTACTCTGGCTACTAATGATTGTCATGATATTTCTCCACGTGGCGTTTGCTAAAAATATTTTATTTTTTCTTCAGATATTACGTATCGTTCATAATCCAGTTCCAATTCCATCGCGCACTGTGCCAGCTCGCCGGAGAGTATGTGCCGGAAGATCTCACTAAGAAGCTGGTTGACTGTGACATCTACCAGAGCGTCGCTGCTGGAAATGCTTTGTCGTAAGTGTTTCCTTTGTTTTCTTAATTCTTAATATTATTGTTACTTTTATAACAGTATTATCTGAGGCGATTGTAGTGGCCCTGCTACGACAACGCAAAAAAGAGACAGCAAAAGCGTCCATTGACTGTAGCCATTTCAATTTTTAATTATAAGATCTGTGAAATTTAGTAACAATAACAAAACAAATGTTGTCTTTTTCATGATAAATAAGTAAAATAAATAAATTGTTTATTTTCATGATAGTTTATCCTCCTATGGGGGAAGTTAAGGGATTAAAATTATAACAAACTTACACAGTAGTTCTTAATAATCAAAAGCTTGACTTGGCGAGAGAGAGTAACACGGATAATTCAGTGCTACGTAACGTAATGCTCTATTCACACAACACACAATGAAACATATCAATGTATTGCTCATGCCAGCTTTTTACATACGTATAACTTTTCTTGATAAGTTTTTTTTAAAAAAAAGTGAGTTTTAAGAAAAAAACCAAATTAGATTTGATCATTAGCTATGGATTTTTTGTATCCTTTCTTTTAATTTAATATAGAAAGAGATTGTTACCGATTGAGTCAACATTTTTTACGTGATTATATTTTTGTTTTCACTTAGATATTTTATTTTAAAAATTTTAAACTAGTTTTTTAGATTATTGTGTTTTTGATTATTACTTTGTCTTCTAGGAACATGTTAAAAATGGGCTCATCAAAGCCTTGGCCTGAGGCGATGGAGGCGCTCACCGGCCAGCGGGCGATGAGGGCAGACGGTCTGCTGGAGTACTTCAGGCCTCTACACGAGTGGCTACAAGCGGAGAACCAGAGGACAGGAGAATACATCGGATGGGAGCCTAGTAAAATTCGTAAGTGGATTTTTCTTCGATGTAATACGTTACAATAAATTATTATTATTTTATGACTATGACTATACCAACATTTATACATTTATATTCATTTACAGAAGCTAGAAGCGCGGACAGACAGACAGACAGAGAGACAGCCAGATAGAGAGACAGACAGACAGACAGACAGACAGACAGAGAGTCAGACAGACGGACGGATAGAGCGAAACTATAAGGGTACCTTGTGTATTACGGAACCCTAAAAATGGAAGGAAAAATAGGAAAACCTTGAAGTTTCTCTTGCCGAAGAAAATAATCATGAATAGCTATTGACGTAGGTTTCTAATTGTTCTAGAATACTGCACACCGAAACAGTTATCGGCGATAGAAGCGAAGAAGGTTCCGGAAGCTGCGCAGGAGACGTGACCGTACTTACTGACTATAGGATAATTTAGGAGGACAGTATTCAAATAAAATATGTTTTAATATAAAGTTTCTTTCATTCTTTACCATTGTTTTTAAGTTTACACACTATTAGTGGAAAAATAAATCTATTTAGCTTTATCCTGCACCCTTCTTCCGTAAAAAGTTAGGTACTGGGGCTAACAGCTTATAAGGTCAGAGAGGATGCTTCAAGAATACTTAATTAATTAAACATTTATTTCCCTTTATAGTAACAATGAGGATGAATAATTTTGTGACCTCAATCATTCAATCACTTACTACCTACAGCTACACCTAATGTCTTAATCATCTAGCTATATGTATATACGTAAACAGAAGATGTCTTCACTGACTGACTGACATATAGACGCTCGCACAGCCGTACCTGCTAAGGGTTGAAACGAAATTTGAAAAGTAGTTTTAATTTACAATGTAGACACTATAAATATGGATTTAAAAAAATTTCACCCTTAAATGATTGAAAGTTTGTATGTAAAATCTTTAAATCTGCGCCGATTTCAATAAGAAATGAGATTAATGCTCTTCAATACGTTACATTAAATACATTAAATAGTGGGTGTAAAATAAGGGTTGAAATTTTGTTTGAAAAATCTATTAGATTTTGGTGAAATTTACTTATATCTTATTAATTTACAAATTTACTTTATATCCGAGGTAGTAAAATATACAATTATTGAGTACTTTTTTTTTAATTCGTCGTGTAAAGTTTGTATAGTATTATGATGTAGAAAACACTTAAAAAAAGAATTTTCTAAATACATACCTATCTCGAAAAAGCTAGTCCAAGATGTTTATCATTAGCTGTTTAGATAATATTATATTATTAAGTAAAAGTGCCCAATATGTATGGATAATGGAATAATGTCATAGATGTCTGACCAGTGACCATGGGTTCGGACCGGATCCTGGTCAGGGCTGAGGACACCTTCCTAAACGCCTGTTGGTGTAATGTCATAAATAGTATGTTCCTGGAGTTGTTTTATAAAACAAAATCAATTTCAATTTTACAAATAGATTTATAGATTGACGACTTACGACTCTTACGAGAGTTACAGAAATTATGCCTATCAACTTTACAGTCAATTCATACCGAAACGAATCGAAACGATACGCGGCTTGGCGCTGATTTTTTCATGGTAGCTATTCAAAATTGAACTTTATTCATTACACAAGAAGATACACCTTTGTAAAAGTTCAAATGTCTAGTTGCACGGCGGTACACAGCGCATGTGCAGTCACTAACGTCATATGAAACGTGTATCTTTTTGTGCAGTGGATAAAGTCAATTTTGAATAGCTATCGTAATAATGCAGCGCCGCGTTGTATCATGCATCGTCGCGGTGTGTATATATTATAGATCATAAGGGTCAGCCTTATGATCTACAGTACACACTCTACAGAATTAACACCTAGATTCTAGTTGCCTATTATGTGACTTGGTCGTCAATCATACCTAATCTACTTAAGTATGTCTAGTGTAGGGTCAAAGACCTAGATGTTGAGGTAGGTGAACTGGTACTGCCTTTGTTTATGTGATGGCCGTAATAAGTATTAATGAGCCATTTATATTCCGCTAACAAGTCCAATGCTACATTTATTGTATCACTATTCACTAGATGCAAATACCATACCAAATTTCATCAATCCTAAGTAATAATCTAATAAGTAGTTTTTGAAATTAAGGACATACAGTCTGTATGATGTCTGATTGTCTGTATCATTGATACAGAAATAATGATTTTTAGTATTTTTGTCTGATCGTCTATCAGACAAAAATACTAAAAATCATTATTTTGGGTAGAACCCAATTTTTTTTTTCGTTCATAATAGATTTTCATATAAATCTTCCATGTACAGACAGCGACCGGTTACGATATTATTATATGTATATATATTTATTGATTCGTAATTATTTGTAAACGAGTTTGTAGGAGTCTCGTGTTATTTCGTTGCATTGTAATATATCTGTTATAATGATTGCTGATAGGGATTCGAATACAAGATTCGAGTAGGTTCAAGAATAAAAAAAAATATAGATACCAATAATCTTTTTGCGTTAAGAATGCAGTGAATAATTACTAAATAAGTCCAAATGGTTTACTTTAATTGGTTAATGTGAACACGGCTTAGTTACGCGTTTCCAATTAAGACATTTGTTCTTATGATTCCCTGCATTCTTAATTAAACTAAACATGCATTTTAGCAATGTTATATTAATAATAGGTCTTTACCTATGAAATTGCCGTTTTGCAGTACTGGTCATTTCAAATCAAAATAATTTTTGTTTGGCTAAGAATTCTAATTTCAAATCAATTTTATTTTAAAAACATGGAATTCTTTTTCCAAAAGTAGTCATTTGTTTATTGATTAGTGTTACATTTTCATCGCATGTCAATCTTTTTGGTCATCATGGATACGTTAAAAATTCGAGTAATTATGGAATATGAGTACCGTCGTGGCAGCAACGCGGCACAAGCGGCACGCAACATCAACGACGTTTACGGAGCTAACACTACAAATCAACGCACCACCTGTTACTGGTTTGCTCGCTTTCGTTCGGGAAATTTCGACCTGAAAAATGAACCTCGCGGTCGTCCGAAGACTTTGGTCGACAATGACGAATTAAAGGCGATTGTGGAAGCTGATGATACACAATCTACGGCTGAATTAGCAGCAGCTTTCGACGTTAGCGTCAAAACAATATTGACCAATATTGTTTTGATTGATTTGACATTTGCGTCAAATTGGAAAGGTAAAAAAGCTTGACAAATGGGTGCCCCACGAACTCAATGATCGCCAGCGCGAAGTACGTTTCGAGACGTGCCTTGCACTGCTCAACTGACTCACAAATGAAGGAATTTTGAACCGCATTGTTACCTGCGATGAAAAATGGATTCTGTTTGATAATCGCAAGCGCTCAGCAAGTTGGTTGGATCCTGGTTCAGCACCTAAACAATGCCCTAAACGAAAACTTACCCCTAGAAAAGTGATGGTCACTGTTTGGTGGTCTAGCGCCGGTGTGATTCATCACAGCTTCTTACCAAACGGGGTGAGCATTACTGCAGATGTGTACTGTGAAGAACTGAACACAATGATGGAGACGCTGGCACATCTCCAACCAGCATTGATCAATCGCTCGTCTCCGCTGCTCCTGCACGAGAACACGCGACCTCATACTGCACAGCAGACGGTCTCCAAGTTGCAAGAACTGGGGTTGGAAGCTCTCCGTCATCCGCCCTTCTCACCAGACCTTGCGCCTACAGACTACGACTTTTCCAGAATTTGGATAACTTCTTGGCGGGAAAAAAATTCAATACCCGAGTGGCAATACAAAATGCCTTTGAAGAATTTGTTGCCTCCCGTCCAGCTGATTTCTTTAAGAAGGGCATCAATAAACTGCCACTGCGTTGGCAAAGATGCATTGATTGCATGGGTGATTACTTCGATTAATACAAATAAAAAATACATGAAAAAAATTAGTTTAATTTTTTTCATACAAAACGGCAATTTTATAGGTAAAGATCTAATATTTAATCTTCATTTCAATTTTCAACAATTACTTTCCTACAAATATTAGTTCAATTTCGTGACCTATTTTGTAGAAATGTGTGCCTAGATTAGGGGTCACCTTGAATAACGTCATACGTACCATTGTGTGTGTGTGTGTGACATTGTGTGAAAGGAGGAGATTCAAAAGCATTGTATGTCACATTTTGATTTTAAAATTAATTAAAAATAAAAATGACTGACTTTTCTATTGATTATTTTTAGTCTTGCATAAAAAAAAGTTCTGTTAATGTGAAAACCACAAGGACGGCGCGGGGGAGGGGTTAAAACTCATAACTTTGTGTGACGTAATTTATGGACGGCACTTTATAACCAAGCAAGCGACAGGAAACTAGCATGGTGGAATAGTCACTAGAACCTCAGATTAAGGACTATAATAGAAACTAACACTGTTCACAGACGATGCCAAATAAGAAGTTGTTAGAATTCAATAATAAGTAATTTAATATGGTGTAAGGGCTTAGCACTAGCCACTATGATATTATATTCCTTGCAAGGTGCTAAATGCGAGATCTTAAGCAAAATAATATGTTGGTAATTGGTATATGAGTACAAGAACGACTCATGATGTTATATTGCTTTGCAAGATGCTAAATCCGAGATCTTAAACAAAATAGTATAGTCAAAGTCAAAGTCAATTTTTTTATTGAAAATAGGTATTTTTATACACTTTCTGAAAGTCGGTCTACATAATGCCTACCACCGGTTCGGGAACTAGCCCGGCGAGAAGAACCGGCGTAAGAAACTCGCGCGGGGCCATCTTTTATCAAAAAGATGAAAAATTGTTCTTTTAAAAATATAAAAAAGGCATATATAACAATGTTATGACTAAAACTACATAACAAGAGTACAATAATATATGTAATTTTGAAGTAGCCTTGCAGGGGGCCACATCATTCCCAAGGTGTGCTATCATTCATAAAATCATTATATTTATAATAGGCTTTAGCACACAAACGTTCTTTAACTACTTTTTTAAATTTATTGATTGAAAAATTTCGATCGCTTTCTGGTATGTTATTTTATAGGTGTATACATTGGCCTTTAAACGAATTCTTTACTTTACTAAGTCTAGTCACTGATACATCAAGCTTATGCTTATTTCGGATATTTCTATTGTGGTTGTCACTTTTCTTTTTGAATAGGTTTAAATTTTTTTAACATATACATTTGATAGAACATACTGAGAAGCTACAGTGTTGGCTTATAGATTGCCCGAACAGCTCGCTTCTGCAGTACAAATATAGTATTTATATCGGCAGCATTTCCCCCCAGTAGAATGCCATAGGATGATAATGATTTATATATTGCATATGCATATATATCATATATCACAATGCCATACTTTGGAAGTAACTAAAATATACAAGCCTTGCTGTGTTTTCGTCTGAAAATTATCTTATCTTACTTACTGCAAATGCTGCTGAACTGAGTCTGTCGGCCAACCCAACAATATGAGGGCCCCACTGTAGTTTTGCGTCTAAAGTTATACCTAAAAAGACAGCTGTATCTACTAGTTCCATACCTTTTCCATTCAATAGTACATTGGTTTCAGTTTGCCTTACATTTGGCAACGTGAACTTTATACATTTAGTTTTTTTGCTATTTAACAAAAGATTATTAACACTAAACCAGTGTACTATTTTTGAGAGAGCATTATTTACTTCGTCATAGCCTGAGTTTTGGCGATTAATATTAAAAGTAAGTGACGTGTCATCGGCAAGACACGTCTCACGTCAAGGTAAGACTATTCCGCTTTTTCCATTATCAAGGTATGGTAGGTCATTTAAATAGACCAGAAAAAGAAAGGGTCCTAAAATGGATCCTTGTGGAACCCCCATCTCAATTTTGGTACCTGCGGATCTTTTTCCATTTATCTCAACCCTCTGAGTCCTATTTGATAAACAAGATTTTAAGAGGACGAGTGCTGGTCCCCTTACTCCATAGTGGAATAGTTTCCTGATCAACTTTGTGTGCTGTACGCCATCAAATGCCTTCGATTAATTCGATGCCAAAAAAAAGAGATCACAAAAGACTCCTAGAGCATCCTGAGACCCCTCCCAAGCATCAAAAATATAACTAATCAGATAAACGCCTGCATTTGTTGTAGAGCGAACCTTCGTAAAACCATATTGTTTATTATGTACAATGTTATTTATATTAAAGTGTGCTAGTAGCTGAGTAAGTATTATTTTTTCATATATTTTACTTAGTGTAGTATTATTAAAATAGATATAGGTCGGAAGTTAGATGGATCCGACTTACTACCAGACTTAAATAGGGGTAAAACTTTACTATGTTTCATTAGATCAGGAAATACGCCACTTTTTTACAATCATGAAAAATAGTTGCTAAGTAAGGTGCGATAATATCGATTATAGATTTTCATTGATAGGCCCCATAAATCTGCAGTATTCTTAATTAAAAATTTTAATAATGCCTTGCGGTCCTATTTATTTAAATAAAAATTAGATTTCACACTCTTTTACATTATCTTCAAGAAGTAATTCAGCATCAGCAGGAGAGGCATACAAATTTTTGGTGGTTGAAACTGGAATATCAGCAAAGAATTTTTCAAAAGCAGTTATAACTTTACTAGTCGGAATTAATTACTTTATTATCTATATTCAATTTAAAATATGTGGTGCGGCTGGTAACTCTTCCAGTTTCATTTGCAATGATTTGCCAAGTTGTTTTAAGCTTACTTTTCGAATTCTTAATTTTATTTCTAATGTGAAGAGTTTTTGCTGCAGAGCAAATTTGCTCTCTTTATAAATATATCTCTTAATAATAATTTCACCTCTAAACTTCTCAATATGTTTGACATTGATTGGTATACATTAGTGTATACATTTATTGGTATCTTATTATGGTTGGTACAAGAACGGGTAATAACAATAGTCGTTTGCATGCAACACAAGTCTTGCAAATAAAGTATTGATTTGAAGGAAAATAGACGATTTAAAGTACAATGTCGCGATGATGGACAACAATCGCTATCTCGGATATCTTGTATCTTATAAGTGGCAGCTGATCCCGGCACGTCAGTAGTCTGTTGCTGGCCACGCGAGGTGGACCTTTGGTAAGACTTTTCTATCTAGATATCTTTTTTGCGTGGATTATTATATAATATATTAATATTAAAATTAATAATTTATTATCATTAATTTTATAATGAAATTATACTTATATAATTCGGTTGTAATGCATTTAAACACACACGTTTAAAATATTATCTATATATTAAGTCAATAAAATTGAAGTGTCTATTTGCAAATTAGCAGCTTTTCATTTAATGCATAACAATTATGAAAGTATAAAAGGCACTTTTAAAAAACAATTCTGTCTGTCTGTGTGTTTGTTCCGGCTAATCTCTAAAACGGCTGGACCGATTTTCATGGGACTTTCACTGGCAAGTAGCTGATGTTATAAGGTGTAACATAGGCTACTTTACTTTAGGGTTTCATTGAAAAAAAAAGTAGGGTTCCGTTTCCGTTCCGGTCTATGCAATCGGAGTTGCGGGCACCAGCTAGTTATCAATATGATCATTATTTATTATTGTATGATTGTCTGTGCGAAACAATTTCGATTTATCCTATGCCAGGCAGCCCAGTGTGGCTAGCCAGTAGCCGCTAGGTATTTTCTGCTCGTAACTTTGAGTAGTTTTCACTGAAGATTTGTTCCACAACAAATTCTTTAAGTTTTGTCAGATTTTGATTCGTTTCTCCACTCAGCCTGTTGATGACGCGAGTATTTGATATACACAGTTGGGTAATGCACGTACAAACATTTTCCAAAAATTTATCTATATTCCTGATGGTCCAGGATCACGAAGAATGGACCTACAGAAAATATATAAGATCACTTTATGTTTTTATTTGGTTTCTAATTTAAGTGATAGACCGTGGTACTAGTTTTTGTCGAGACAAGTTTCGTTGTTGGACTATTATATTTATAACAGAATTGCAATGCAAATGCAGAATTCTAGTTCAATCTGGTTATGATAAATTAGCGCCATAACAGCAGCATATCCAGACCGTTGCTGCTTATTTGTGCAAGTATATTTGCATTCCATAAGCCTATCCTATAAAATAAATAATGCTAGGTACATTATTACTCTAATTTAATTAACATGTCATAATAATGTTAAAATAAAGGTGTAAACAATTAAACATAGATCGAACAATGTTTCGACGGCGCCAACGTAATAACGAAAAATGCAATTTATCAGGAGATGGATTTGAAGTTTCGTTTTTCGCTTAAATTTATATCATTCGTCTATAAAAATATTTACGTTAGGATTATGAAATTAGTGCATTAAATAAATAATCCAATATTTCAAATAGTTTTCATGAAAATTGAGATATGTTCATATACCATGTACATTGTTTTTTGAATCGTAATAGTTACTTCCGATCGTTTACAAGGAAATGCAAAAACAAAAAATTGTCTGATCTGCGGACTCCGATAGTCTACATTGGTTTATATTAGGTATAATTTGCAAAGCAATAGATTCTGCCCGATTTCGTGCCCAGGTTTCGTGACCCGATCCGGTCAGCTAGTCCAAAATAAATGAAGCGCTTATACTGCGTCGAACACATGCGTAAGTGGTAGTAAGGTTGGTATTGGCCACACAGACTGATATGTTACGATAAAATACGACACAATTTTTTAAATTGATTATTAAACTTTACCATAGATACCTATAAAGAGACTCCAACACAGTAATTAAAAAAATTGCATTTTTCAGCTGCAGTAACCTTCGTAAGCGTCGTCGGTTTGTTTACCTCGGATTTTATTACAATGGCCCTATAAATATATTATAAATAAGGAAATGTCATCATAATTAGTACATATTTAATATTATTATAGGGTCATACAATGTCATAGGTAGGTGGATGTTAGGGACATTTTCCGTATCGCAAAGTTTTTTCCTAGCGAACATAAATTAATTATCCTTTTTCGATATATTTTATTAATAAAGAAGAAATACAAAAATTATGTGCACTTTCAATTGTGTGCATATTCATTTTATTTATCGTCATATTGTAATTAGGTAATTACAATTATATTTATATCGGGTATTATATAATTTTCTGATTTAATTTTTCGACACAAATATGGCAAACATGTTAATTGTTCGACGCTTTCAAATATGTGGGATGGTTTCATATAACAGCTAACTACGATTAGTATTATTGTTTTGTCAACATTTTAATACCTACAACTCACAACATATCTATCTTCTAACCCCCTTACTAATGATCCCCCTTTGATCTCAAATATTTCTTCTTTAGTTAGGAATTCCAATTTCAAATTTATACCGCTTTTCCTCTTTTGGTTTTTTCTTTGTGTCACTCTGTTTACAAAATGGAAAACTTGAAATATCGTATTATTTTCGAGTACGAATTCCACCGTGGCACTAGTGCTGCAGAAACGGCTCGAAGGATTTATGATGGCGCGGCGGCGGTGTCGCAAAAGAAAACACAGTGCGTTTTTGGTTCCAACGTTTTCGTTCTGGAAATTTCGACCTACAGAACAAGCACTGTGGACGGCCGGAGACCAAAGTTGATAATGGAGAATTGAAATTTCAAATTTCAATTCAAAATTCAACCCCCAAGGGGGTAAAATAGGTGATAAAAGTTTGTATGAAACCTTTTATTCCGTGATCATTACATGATATGAAAAAAATACCGATTTAAAAACTAGTTAAAATAACTAAATTATTATCTATAACTATATATATATATATATATATATATATATATATATATATATATATATATATATATATTAATGAAATTAATAGATTGTCTATATATATAGACAATCTATTAATTTCATTTTAATTAGTGAATTGAAATAAAAAAAAAGATTAATATAGAAATGTGAAAAGAATTGAATTGGTTAATCTTTTGTTTAAAAGGGAAAAAAAGGTATTAATTTCGACTCGTTAGCTGTCTAAATTTATTTAATTTCTGACACTCATCAAACTTTGTAATTTCCCGTTCTATATAGTCCAAATTGAAGTATTTTAACAGACCTCAGAAACTTAATATCATAACATCATAGCAACAAAAATATAAATTGCACGACCCGTTTGAATGAAATATGAATGATACCTACCGAATAATAGGATTAAGAGGAATTGCATAATGCCATCCACTCATTAGCTACAGCATCTACACTAAAAACATGATTGTCAGACTTAAACCTGATTTACATATTAATAACTGTTTTTTTTTTTTGCTTAAACAATAGTATCAGTTTGTGTTCAGTGTTAGTCGACGGTAGTGGTTAAAGTTATTTCGACTGAAAATGCCTTGCGGGTACTGCTCTCATACTACAAAACGCGTAATTCTTGTAAGTTACTTTTACAGATGTTCAGGGGGCCTAGCCGGAACATTTGATAGCGGTATAAACGTTACGTTATCGAATGAAATTTGTGTGGGCACTGTCATACTTTGGACATATTTTCATACAATGAGGGTGCTTGATATTTTTTCTGCCGCTAGGGGGCAGATACAACGCACACAAAGCGTCATCTGGTGGCGTAAGTGGTATCAAAAACGGTCATTAAGAATTTTTGTTTTTTTTCTGTCACCAGGCGGCACTTGGTAGCCCGACGGTCCTTGTCGTGTCAAAAAGCTGTCAGATAACACTAATTTAAAAACCCTCATTCTCTTTCTTTAATTTATGTATGGCATTGGCTTATAACCATTTGCCAGTGTCAAGTTAAAAAGGCGGGAAATGGAACTTTCGTTTCAATTTTCAACACCGTAGGTATTCCTAAATCGTCAAGTCTAAAGTCTAGTCAAAGTCCAAATAAATAGTCAGTGCAGTCCATGAGTCATGTCAGTCGATTCAGTAAAGTGGTAGAAGCTTTACTGAAAGTTCGAAGGGAGTTTTGGAGGGAAACTCAAAATAGCACGGTTTTAGAAGTTGTACCACTTGCCCACACTTGTGCACGTTACGAATATTTAATGGTCAATATTCTACCAATATTACACATTAAGAACCAAAATAACACAAATTTATGAAAGAAATGCAAAATCCACAACATCACCCATTGAATTCCCCGGCAAAACTCACCCTCATTCTCATTCGATAACATTACGTTTACTCCGCAGTCAAAAGTTCCTGCTAAGTCCACAGAATTATTAAAATTCATAATTATTCTTATGCCATGGAGGAATTTAGTTTTTTGGTCCATGCTTATGTTAAATTTAGTTTAAGTCTGAAGCGTTTTTTACGAGTTTACTTAATATTAGGTAATTCGACTACGGGCCTGTCTCACAATTCACTGTTTGTTTTATATTGACCGAGAGAGACAAAACATGCAAATAAGCTATCTGACATTTATCAATCAGATCGTGCTGTTGACGGCGCCCTTTGTGTAGTTTAATTCAAATATTTTTTAAATGTGGCACTATACTAAAATCTCTTTAGTGCTGATCAGATATATCTATTACTGGCTGATATAAGATAATTAAATTTATCATCATCTCAATGTGATAAGCCACGACACGATAAATAACCAAAAGTAACCATGCCAATACCACACCAATACTATTGATAATATAATCGGCTGGTCATAAAACTTAACGTTAAAATTTTCAAATATTAGTAATATGGAAATAACACCATAATATATATTTTTACGGAATAAAAATATTATTAAATAACAAAGTCCTATGGTAACGAAGAAAAATAAAGTTTTATCGATGTTTCCTATGTTATGGTGGTTTTCATGTCTGACTATCGTGTAAAATATCTTTCTCAATGGACAATTATTAAGATCTGGAACATAATCATTTCGCATGAAAGATGCCACGCCTAATAATTATTTTAGAATAGCAACAGTTATTCACAAATTTTATTTTCTGCACATCTTATTTTTACTCTTACCGTCTTTTATTTACATTTCTTTCGATTTACACGAGCACTAAACCCACGACGCAAACAGAGGGATGTTTATGAAACCCCTCTGTTTGCGTCGTGGTTTTAGTTTGACGTGTCCGTGGCATCGTAGCTCCCAAACGGATGAACCGATTGATCTAGTTTTGTTTCCAAGGTCGAGATCGAAAGTGTTCTTAGCTATAATCCATCATCATTAGCTCGATCACTGCTTGACAATGACGGTTGTTTATTAAGATTTCAATTTTGTTTATTTTGAAAATTACCCTTACGCGAATCAAAAGTTACATTTTCGAATAACAGACTAACGGCCAAATATTGAAACGCTAATTTATAAATCTATGACGCTAATTAAAATTAAGAGCTGTTTATTCACAGGCTGTCACTGTCTCTGCTATCTGAAATGACGAGGACAGCATGTGACTTGAGTGTCACTTATTTAACTATCTTTTCGGTATTCGGCCGTAAGACACCTTGAAGATATTAAGATAGGTTTTACGTATTTTCAAGGTATCGTATCTCGCAGATAGAATAAAGGAATGAAAAGAATAACAAGTATGTGTGTTGTGATCCGTGAACACCTTGACATGGCTGTTGAGTGTCAATTGTCAGCTGTGAGTTGTGACCAATGACCATCCATTGCCTCTTAACTAGTGTTGGCTACGATGAAACAAGTTAATAGTAAAATACTTTTTGCCTAATAGGCTGGGACTATATTGTTCTGAAAATCAAACACACAAGTATCGAGTAAAAATTTGTCAATATCATATATTCAATTTGAATTTAGGCGCAGAGTAGTATTTTCAGTGCTCTGAATTTTCCCGGGCCCGCCGGATCCCGGATTATATGGTCCTAGCCTGAGACATGCCAGTGAACTTGATTAATGATAAAATTTACTCCTACCCGTGATCTAAAATGATTAGGAAACTCCGTGACTTAATGGAATGACGGTTGACGTTGCTGTACGTTGTACTAGGAATTATCGCCACTTTATTGGCTAGAGAATAGTCATAATCAGCGTTTAATATTGCAACAATACGTCATGAATTGTTTAGAATTCAACATTAATTTTAATAATTAGGTAGGATAAGCTAGATGAGCTTTTTTTTGCACTAGCTAATAACTGCAATGTTTTTCACCTCCCTGAGTTCACTCCATATACATATTATTACTAATTACTAGAATTATCTCATTGTTACTTACCCGATCACTGAAGTCTTGATTTACTTCTACGTTATTTTGGTCTGTATTTGTATGTTTAGCATAATTCATTGCTCACATGTCACAACTACTTTTTTTATTTATTTACGTAATGGCAAATTATTACGCCTTGTCAAATAATTTATTTTGAAGGTAGATATCTCGTAGATATTATCTCAGATATTATTAAAAATTGTGTTTAACCACTTCAACGTGAATAGTGTAACGATATTCTAACTGTAGTCCTTTCAAGATTCTATAATAAAATTCTTATTTTATATTAAAACAAGAAGTAGGATTATGATGAAAGTATAAACTTAAATCAAATAGTATGTATTCGTATTTATATTCTGTCTTTTCTTTCCTTAAATTGTTAGAATGTAGCTGATATATTTTTATTTCGGAGTTCTTATGTGAGACGTCGGCATAAAAATCCAGTCAGATGTAAAATACCCAAGAACGGACTATAGAGTCCATCCAGACAAAACTGAACGTTTTATATTACGGCAGAAATGGAAAACTAAATGTCCAAAAAAATAACTGTTATATTTTTTATTTTCAGATGATGTTGAAGATTCTAGTGGAGCTGGCCCTGGTGGGGGCTATAGCGTCCGTGTTCATAGTGGCAGCGCAGGGCCGGGCCCAGGAGAAGGCCTCGGAGGAGGCGGCCGGGAGGAACTACATGAGGTCCCTCGACCAGATTATGGCTAAGGCTAGGAACAAGAAGACCTTAGCGTCCTGGGCTTATGAGTCAAACATCACTGACTATAACCAAGAACAACAAGTAAGTTTTTGTTCTTATAGGCTTTTAATGTTAAGTATCTGTTATACTCGTAATCTATTAATAACGTATTTAGGTAAGCTACTTACTCTTGCTTATGCAGTTGGTAATGTGCATCTGCGAACTGTAATGATGTGGAATATAATAAACTTATAACCATAACGAGTAACGACCCGTAGCAGAGACAAGGTGTTTTAGACATTTTTTTACCCGACTGCGTGGCGCAAAGGAATGTAATGTGTTTATCAGTCTATGTATGTATGTTTGTACCTTTGTGGCAATATTTAGATCAAAAGCGTGGGCCTATTTTGATAAATGATACGTCGTTTGATTTGTCATCACGGTTCGAAATGCAAATTTAATTGAAAGTTTAAAAGTTTGTAATAATCAAAATAGCGGATTTTGGACGCCATAATGCGAAAAGGAAACAAATGAAAATCGACGAACATATGTCATGTCATGAACTATGTGGGGTATCGTTGAATAGGTATATAAAAATCATTTTTAGGCTTCACATATCGTTTTTCAATCAGAATTATTATGGGTCCCGACTGTTAAAAACGCGCTTGCTTTTTTCCTTTCAGTTTTTATACAGTCGGGGTTTTTCGATTTTTTAATTAATTAATTTTATGTCATCATTATTTAATGGAACAATATGACTCATGTAGAAAATCCCTTTCAGTTACAAGTATCGTTAGAAGTAGCAGAAGAAGAGAAGGAATATTGGAAGGAAACGATGACGTATCTCTGGCACGAGTTCGAAGACGCGGACTTAAAGAGGCAGTTCAAGAAATACTCCATCCTGGGATCAGCAGCTCTGCCCGAGGATCTCAACCAACGTCTAATAAACGCGATCAATAGAATGCAATCGACTTACGCGAAGGCGACGATTTGCGACTACAAGAATCGCGATAAGTGCGATCTGCATGTTGAACCAGGTAAAAAAACATGACAGACGGCCGTACTTTTGAAACATGTAAATTGTTATGAAAGAAATATAAGTAGTTTCTGACAGATAGCGATATATCGTGAAGAGACGCGTGTCGTGACGCGATGAAACCTTAACTTTAAAGATTTTTTTAAGACACACTTCCAATTCTTTAAAATTTAAAATAAATATCTGTATTCTTTTTGAGATTCATACGTGCCGTCTACAATTAATCACGTCAGGCCTGGAACAGTATTGAGTTTTGTGTACCTTTTCGTTTATATTTTTTAGGTTTTGGCAGTTTCATCACTTTACATTTAAGGGTTTGGCCTGGGAACTAGAGATTTATTTGTCGTCTAGACATGACATTATGTGCGTGATGTCAAGGGATTATGTAACTACTGCATTACCTATTTATTTCAGAGGTGACAAACATTTTCGCTACCAGCGATGACGCTGAAGAGCTGAAATACACCTGGCTGGAGTGGCACAAGGCGGCTGGCGCACCGTCGAGGCAAGACTTTACTGAATACGTGCAAATGGACAACGAGGCTGCTAAATTGAACGGTATTTAATTCTTATTTAGTCAAAAGGAAAGGCAAGTCTATGGAAGAGTCATCTTTAAAATAATATAGGAGAGTGTTTATTTTATACATCAAAAACAGTTAATTCCAATTCAAGATTATGTTGAGAATATTTCCATAATAATATCACACAACTTTTTTATACACTTTTCCACTTTATTTAGGTTTTTACAATAATTTATATACAAACACGACCGGTTTCGATTAACTCATCATCAGGTGTCACCGTTTTCCGTTCCACCGAAATATGAAATGATTACTGTTGTGGGCTGCAACGTCTCGGTTCTTACAGATCCTATCTTATGCTTGAGTGGAGATAATAATAATACAGCAACAATTGTGATATTATTCTTTATTGGTACATATGAGAGAGATGCTTAACACAAATACGTCTACACTATATATAGCCTTTAGACTAACTAAAATAATCTAACTACGCAGGCTGTGCTAGTGACATCTGTCAATAAGACATTGACATTTCTACTTTTTATTACTACTATATTAAGCAACAATTACTATTACTATACAGTACAGACGACGATCTCGATGACTTTCGGAAAGCGTCGTATTTAGGGTTCCGTAATAATCAAGAATCCCTTATAGTTTCGCTCTGTCCGTCTGTCTGTCTGTCTGTCCGCGCTTCTATCTTCTGTAATTATGAACATAAATTGATGAAATTTGGTGAAGTTAGATTATGTATAGATCTAGGTTCAAAAAGTAGAAAAGTGGAAAAATAATAATAATTTAACATTTTAGAGGCCACACATGAAAAAAATTTTTTTGTTCTACCCCATAGTGTGGGGTATCGTTGAATAGGTATTTTAAAATAAATGCAAAGATTAATAAATGTATTTTTTACAAAGTCAACCATTTTCGAGTAATCGGCCTCCAAAGTGGTTTATAAGGTAATAAATCCCTGGCATTTCTAAACTGTAGGAGATAGAAACTTGTAAGTCTCCAGTTTATAGATCATACAAAAAAACTCTTTAAGAAAATTTTGAGCGAAATCGGACAATAACTTTTGAAGTAATTCAATGCATACCTATTACGCGTTGGTAGTTATGGAACACTCCTAAGGCAAGTCCTGACATGCTCTTGGCAAGGTTATTTAATAGATAATCTGTATCGTAAATTATTTTCGAGTGGCAATTGCTATATTCCTTGTTTTAACGTTTCAGGTTTCGACAGCGTCGCTGAATGGTGGTTGAGTGAATACGAAGAATCAGACAGTGAGGACCAGTTCGCAGCGCTCTGGTCGCAAGTTAAACCTCTGTACCTTCAGATCCACGCGTACGTCAGACGACACTTGAGGCTTAAATATGGAGAAGACGTCGTGTCAGCGAAAGGACCTATCCCCGCACATTTGCTTGGTAAGTATTGAAAATATACTTTTAATATCGTATTTTCCTGTATTTTTTTAACATAAATAAGACATTTTACAAAAGCAATAGTGTAATAATAAAAATCAATATTTTCAAAGATACTGCGGAATGTTTGAAGCACTTTTGTGAGTCTTGTAAAAACGCCCCATATAAAAGTCGTACAAGCAGGTGACGTCACACGCTACTAATGTTGCTACGAAATATATTTCCATATGCACAAACTTTCTGATATCTCCGAAGTTTGCGCGTTTATGTTCATACATCCCATAGTAAAACTTTTTGTATATTTTGATGTAAGTAAATATTTTTGTGTTTGATAAATTAATTATGTAGGATTTTTACACGAATGTTGTAAAGAAATTTGTGACTTCGAAATGCGAAACTTCTTAAAAATCTGAATCTTAATTATTTTTACTTTTATCTTCTTTATAAAAAAAATAAAAAAATATATGTAGGATACCTAATTCTATATCCGAAAGAGTTATTCCCTGTGGAACAACATTCGTGAAAACTTTTCACATCATAGCTACTAGAGGTTACATCTAACTAGAAAGTACACTGATGATGACAAAAATTACTTTTATGTAATGCTTTATCAATTAACAGGTAACATTTGGGCCCAAACATGGGGCAATGTAGAAAAATTCACTCGTCCATATCCTAGCAAACAAGACGTTGACGTTACGGAAGCTCTTATCAGCCAGGTAAATTTGAATAATATATTCCAACGATATCGGAAATGATGGAAAAAATAAATATTTCTCTTATTACAATCAAATTAATCGATTACAGAATTACACTGCACTAAAAATGTTTAAAGCCGCCGAAGAGTTCTTTACTTCCATCAATTTGACGGCAATGCCAGATTTATTCTGGGAAAGGTCTATCATTGAAAAGCCTAGTGATGAAAGAGATATGGTGTGTCACGCATCTGCATGGGACTTCTTCGATGGAGAAGATTTTAGGTAAACAATAAAATTACACAATTACTTATTTTAAAATAAACCCCTAATTTTCATAAATTGAATTGAGTGGTTAATTTGATAAATTGAATTGGAGTGCTTATTTGTGGTTTACAGAATTAAACAGTGCACCGAAATAACTAAGGCTTTCTTCACGACAACTCACCACGAGATGGGTCACATCCAGTATTACCTGCAGTATAAAGATCAGCCTATTGTGTATAGGGCTGGTGCTAATCCAGGTACTTTTCCTATTTTTAACCGACTTCCAAAAAAGGAGGCGGTTTGACGTTCAGCTGTATATATATTTTTGACGCGATAACGTCTTATAAATCGATGAACGCCGACTACACGCACGAAAAATTGTCACGTTCCGTCTGATCGTCACGTTCCGCCTGAGCCACGACAAGCAAGCGATAGAGAGGCACGATCGGCCTAAGCGTTCGGCTTGAGATGACGTTATCACATTATTAAAATTACGGTCCATAAACCGACTTAACACAGAACAATTTTATTCTTATTAAGATAATATAAAAATCCTTACTTATATATAATATTATAAATTATAAATGTGATTGTGGGTTTGTTTGGTTGGTTGTTATGCTTTCACGTTAAAACAACTTTACCGCTCACCATGAAATTTGGTACAGATATAAAGTAGATCTCGAGGAAGGACATAGACTACTTTTTATCGCGGGAAAATATACGTTTCCCGTGGGATACGTGGAATATATGATAGGTATTGGATATTTTGATCTTATTTTCAGGATTCCATGAAGCCGTGGGCGATGTGATATCGTTGTCAGTATCTACGCCGAAACATTTGAGGAAAATGGGATTACTCGAGGATGGTCCAGACGACATAGAATCTAACATTAATCAGCTGTATAAAATGGTAAGATAGTTTGTTATTATGTTTTTCTATGAAAAATTAACTCAAGCGAACACCTAACAATCAAAAAAATCTAATAATAAAGCGGACGCATCAATTTTCATACACTCTTTTGCGACTGTTTATGAATTCATTTCTTAAACTACCCCTAGCTTGATTTCAAGTAGTTTTTACCCAACTACAGCGAAGCCAAAAGTATGTATGTATGTAGAAAATATGTACGTATGTTTATTCCATTATAGCTCATAAATCTGATCCAATTTTAATGAATATGGTGTCAATAGATTTGTAATAATGGCCCGGGTAACATAGGCAATATATAATTTGCGTAGTCGGGATAAATATAGTATTTATCTACTTTTAAAATATCTAAAATCATAATATTTTTATTTTCAGGGCTTAGATAAGATAGTGTTCTTGCCATTCGGATACATCTTAGACTTGTTCCGTTATGGCGTGTTCCGAGGTACTACTTCGCCTGAAGACTACAACTGTCACTTCTGGCAGCTGCGGGAAACGATCCAGGGCATTGAACCCCCCGCGACCAGGACTGAGGAAGATTTCGACCCGGCTGCTAAATATCACATCGCTTCTGACGTTGAGTACATGAGGTAAATATCACCTTTATACGATATAATATGATTAGATTTTATAAAAAATCCGTCAGAACATGATAATTCTATGGTACCTGCAGCCATGCCATATGCTACTGCTTGCACTAATTTACTTTGTTAAGGGGCAGCTCACCCGAAACGGGACGAAATTTTATTATTTAGTAAATAAGGTTTAGTAAAATGAATCACGGATACTTCAGCCATATGATCTACTGCTTATGTAAAGACGTTTAAGCAGAAAAATAATTGTCAAACTCGAAAAAAAAATCTTTACATGGGCAAGTTTGCATTTTGCGTAGATACATGAGATGATTTTTGTTATTTTGAGTATGACAATTATTTTTCTGCCTAAACGTCTTTACATAAGCAGTGTGTTATGTGCCTGAAGTATCCGTAATTGATTTTTAGAGACGTTGTATATTACGTTTACTAAAAGGCTGCATATTTTTACTACAACTAAGTGATTTCTTGATACAGTGCAAAACATTAGATAGTTTGTGTCAATTATTGCACTTCCTTATTTAATCTACTTTTACATAAGATCGTGTTATTGAATTTTCAGATACTACATATCGTATATAGTCCAGTTCCAGTTCCACCGCTCGCTGTGCCAGTCGGCTGGCGAGTACGATCCCAGTGACTCCAGCAAGTTGCTGTCTAATTGCGACATTTACAAAAGCACTGCTGCTGGCAATGCTTTGGGGTGAGACAAACTATTTACTACGTTTATTGTATAAATTTAAAGCCTACCACCGTTAAAAACGATATTGGAAGAATTAAAAAATTATGTTTGATGAAGCAAAATATTTTTGATATTAATAATCTGTGGCATAAAATACTGGTAGGAATCGAGTCTTAGGTCTTCGTATGTCAATAAATGCAAGAACCTTTATCTTCCTTCCATATTTCCCATTTCAGTAAAATGTTACAAATGGGTGCTTCTAAGCCATGGCCAGATGCGATGGAGGTGCTCACAGGCCAGCGCAAGATGGACGCCAGCGGCGTGCTGGAATACTTCCAGCCGCTGTATGAATGGCTCAAGCATGAGAACGAACGCACTGGAGAGTACATTGGATGGGAGTCGAGCAACGTCCGTGAGTATTAAAAGATATTTTTTATCTTCTATAAAAAAAGTTTTTTTTTTTTCAGAAGCTTTAACATTGAAAAAACTTTAATGGCTGTATTAATTACTTCGGTCTTGTTACGTAAGATACGTGGCTTTTAATATTTTTTAATAATATTTTAACTCGCAAGTTTATGTTGTTCTTAGCCTTCTTAGCTCGTTTTTAATTCAGTTAAATATGCATTGAGGAATTTATTAAAATTCACTTTCTACAACAAGCACTGAATATTTAAAAACATTTTTACAGAATTTTGCACACCCGAGCAACGGAGCTACATGGCAAACTCTGACTTCAGTGAAAAACTGTCAAAATACTAAGGAACATAAGTTGATAAATAAATTAAAGTTCTTATATTATTATTTGTTTCTTTTCCTAAGATATATTTAATCTTTGCCAGTGGTTTAAAGCTTAGCTCTCGACTCCGGAAGTCGTGGCTTTGATCTTCGCGTTGGAACAACAAAAAATGTTGTCTAATTAGGGAAATCCAGGCTGATCACCACATTGTCTGACAAGAAAGGTGATCTATGCGTCGGATGGATATATATGAACATTTATATGTCTTCTCGCCGGTCTTGTCGATCATGCGGCGCACTGGGTTGCGAGAGTAAAGAGAGAGAGAGGAAGAGAGAGTGCTCTTGTGTAGTGCTCACACACTTGGGCACTATACATTGCTCCTGCGTAGCTGGTCTGATTTCAATGAAACCGATTTCAAAATCACCGTCACCGAAATCGGTGTGGAGAGATATTATTATTATTAAGATGTAATAGTTAATCGTTATTTATATTAATAAGTGAGATGACTTATACCATCGCTTGATGGAATGTACCAGAAACATTGACAAAAGAGATCGACTGGTTACTACATTTAATATAAATTTATATAATGTAGGTGCTCTACACAGCATTCTAGCCGAACCAGACTCTGATGCGTCTAGTATGCTGGTAGCTTTCGATGTTAGTGGATAGTTTTTATACTAGATTTAATATACATAGTTAATTAGTGTTATTATCTAAGTTCTTTTTTATAAATGTGCTGTGTTTACTGTTAAGAGTACGATAGGATTGGCATAGTCATTTCATGTACTAAAATCCTTATAATAAAGAATTAAAAAAAAAAAAAGTGAAGTAACTTTCAGTACAGCATTACGAGACTTGTGCAACCGAAGAGTATGAAATTTGGCTGGTAAATTAAAGCTTATGTGGAGGAAGGTGTGCAGGAAGTTAATATTATTTTAAATAATGCTTAGAAATACATCAAATTAATAATAATATCAACACACACTACCTCAGATTATTAACATACACTACTGTGCGTTATAGATATACACTTTACAGCTTCACTTCCTTCAAGGATATACAAGTTAGTTACACGTTGACGTTTGTTAATCTGTACAACATAAAAAATACGTGTGGCACTCGGGGACTGCCGCGGTAAAGCTATTGCATAGTAAGTCTACACGCATACGCCTAGTCGCACGCACACAAACACCGTGCCGAAGTCTGCCGAACTGAAACGACGTTAGACGATGCACGGCTTTCAACGCCGCACCGCTGTGCCGGTCGGAGTGGGGAGTGTTAGGTTAATTTTCGTTACGGAATTTCTTGATTCGGTCGCCGCGCTCAAAGCCCGCGATAAAAGCTATGCAATAGCTCAAAAAAATTCTGTCTAAGAGACAAAATAACTCTTTTAAAGTTCAAGCTTAAAAATATATTGAATTATTTTGGGCGAATTTCGACCACATGGCGACCTCCACTTTAAGATTATTATTTGATTAATTTAGGTAGATACAAAATAATTTTTCTATAGAGGTATTTAAAAAAAAAGGTTTTACATAAGCATTGAACAATTTGTATGGGAGGAAGTTACACAATGAGACAGCCGTGACCGGCTAACAGTTGCCTTAAAATTGTATTACGTGAACTTTGCACTATATTGAGACACGAGTGTCTATTACAATGATTATGTTGTGAGTTGTCTAAAAAATGCACTCCTTACAAATTCCATGTTCATCTATTCGAGTCCACTTACAGTTTTGCGTGGTCACACAACATTAGGGATTCCTGTTCCTTACTCTTTGTTTGTCGAGTCGCTCACACAATTTAACTTTTTTTTTAAAGTATGTACAATATTATTCGAATATAGAGACTTAGACTTACTTAATTACATACGTAGTCTGTTTTAACTTTTTGAAAAAAAACTAAATAAATACCTACATTCATTTCTTAGTTTTAAATTAATACCCGGATGTAGTACACCTTGGTAGTTCTAATACTGGTTAAAAATCCTTAATGTACATAGTAGGTAATTACTAATAGACTGTTGGAAAAATGACGACAAATAAAAATACCGACACTAATGAAAACTGCCTTAGAGCGATTTCACATTACGCGACAACGATATCGCGCCGTTTTGTCTTGTACGTAATATATATATATATATATATATATATATATATATATATATATATATATATATATATATATATATATATATTACTATTATATATATATATATATATATATATATATATATATATATATATATACATATATATATATATATATATATATATAAATATATATATATATATATATATATTACGTAATATACAAGTCGGTTTTTTTATTTGTCGTCATTTTTCCAACAGTCTATTAGTAATTACCTACTATGTACATTAAGGATTTTTAACATATTAAAACTGCCCCAGGGTAGGGTAGTCGGATGGCTACGGAAACAGTCGAACGAAACGGGTAATTTACGAAGTACTAAAAAAATCCTGTTGTTAATGTGTATTTGCCAATGTTATAGTATAGTAACAGCCTCCGTGGTCTAGTGGTCAGAGCTTGGCCTTCGACTCGGGGATCGTGGGTTCGATTCCCGCATTAGAACAACAACAAAAATTTGTTTTCAAGTTTGGTTAGGACAATGCAGGCTGATCACCTGGTTGTTTGACAAGAGAGATGATCCATGCGTCGGATGGGCATGTAAAAAATCGGACCTGCGCCTGATCTCTCGCCAGTCGTGTCGGTTATCCGTCTCACGGGGTGAGAGCAAAAGGAAGAGAGAGTGCTCTTGTGTACTGCGCATATACTTGGCCACTATAAAAATTACTCCTCCTCCTTTTACATTCGGCTGTTCATCCGTATTCATTTAGCTGCTGTAAACACTATTAGGTACCTACATATTCTGTCTTTGTCGTTACATGACATATCGGCGCGATATCGGATATCGTTATAGCCTAGTTTGAAAAACTCCTAATTTGAGTAGTCATTATTGTTTTTGTTATGACAAGGATAAAATTGTTTACTAGGTATTAGACCAAGCACACATTTATGACACACTGTAATCATAAAATATTTCCATTATCGTTGGTGAAAACTTTATTAACTTAATAAAAAATCCTTTTATAGCCATAATGTTTTTTTATTTTATTACATTCTGAGAATAAACGAGTATCTATTTGTTCACTGTTCAACTTGTTAATATTAATTACTAATTATTATTTTTCATAGCCGTTCCGAAAAATTTTGTTCATCCAAGCGTTTGCTAAGTTGTATAAAACAAAAACATTTTTATACACATTTCAATATAAGTACCTAATAATAATATTGTCTTTTATGTGCGATGGTCATGACTATAAAATTAATTACAAAAGCGACTACCTTTTTCGGCAATTTGTCTTTTTCGTAATTAGTCTTATTATTAGCGTCATTGACCAATTCATTTCATTTTTTACTGTCTGACACAAAAGATGTATCTAGAGTACAACTATGTTATTAATGACCTTCGGGAATCGTCGCTCTTTATTAAATATAGTCTATCGAAGAACGATACTTGCCGAGATACTTTAAAAAGTGGAACTGTACTGTTTATTAAAAAAAAAAATCAACGTGTTTTAGGTATTAAATTTTCGAAAATGGTTAATCCACGTAAAGTAGCGGGGTAGGCGCCGACTAAGCTGCAGTCTATCTAAGTGATAAATAGTTTAGAAGCACAATCTGTTGCCAAAGTAGAGCAATTTGACCGTCTCGAGTTGTTGAGCACGTAAATACCTAGACATAAGTCCAGGTAACCTCGCTGACAAAACATAACAGTCGTGGCGCTCGTGCGCGTAATGAATAGATATTCTGTTATTATACGAATTTACGATGCAATTTAAGGACCTTTGAATCGTAGAGGAGATCTCGTGAGAACTGATGGAGGAGATAGGAGTAACTGCAATTGCATAAATACTGTACATTTGCAGTCATAACATGATTACTGACTTCATGACCTAATCCTACTTCCTTACTAATATTATAAACACGAATGTTGTTGTAAGTATGGATTTTTAGATGTGAGCATGTTTGTGACTCTTTCAAGCAATACCTAATTAACGGAATTTGATGATCGGCTACTTTTTATCGCAGCAAAATGTTCGGTTCCTGCGTGATTTCCTTTTTGCGAGTACGGTATAAATGCGAATGCTAGGAGGCATAACCATGAGTTAATTATTATCAGATGATGTCTGTTAATTCCACATAGACAAATCACTGAAAACACTGAAAACATATTGATAGTTTTGTGTGAAAGTTTTAATTCTTGTGATTTTAATCAGTTAAATCTCGTTTGGATGTTCAGTCTGTGCCGCTTGCGCGCACACGATATGTCGCGTATGACAATGAGTCCGCGTTGACCGAACTGAGATTATATCGAAAATAGTTGAGAGAATTGGGCTTCTGAAAACATTTAGGCAGATCAGCTCACACTTCTGGTGGTGGCGAGAATGAAAGTGTAAAATAAAACTTTTACGTGAATGCTGCAGTCTGCATATAAGCTTTATTTCAAAGTCCTAAAATTTATTCCAGGGTTTACCTTTTCTTTTGGCTTTCTTAGAAAAACCTTAAATTAACATCTCTGTTTTAAAAAGGATAGGTGGAGTAGTCAGCGGTGATAAGAAAATGAAAGTGCACAACAAAGATAACGTCACGAAATAGTGCGTAACATTGTCAAGTTCCCCCACAGACACACTAATGGCGTCTTGTTTATAGGCAATAACATTTACTCTTAGAACAAAATATGTAACTAAAGCATGTAAGTCAAAGTAAATTATTTTAATGCAAATTAATTATAATTTACTGTCAGAATGAAGCATAACGATACTAATGTGTTATTGGTTCGTATTACAAATTATTCTATAACAAGCTCTGAGCTTACAAGGACTATTAGTATTACCATGGACCAATAAAACCCCTCCATGGTATTACGGATAGGTACAAGTAACAATCTGAGTAACAAAATGTAAATTTCTGAGAATTTTTACTTTACACAGTACCAATTATAGTTATGTTTTTTAAAACGATTTTAATATTTTATTTATCTTGAATTAATGATCACAGTTTGATACCGGCAATAACATTCGTGAGAGTTGACAGTTGACTACAGTCTTCGCTGCCACTACAGGATGTCGTGAACTAAATGTTTTAAAAACAAAGACAGTTAAGAAACAATGGAATTTGAAAAGATTTTTGTAACTTTATCGCCAATTATATTGATTTTCGATTACTGTAAAATCGTCACAGTGGATAGTTGAGTAACATCAGTTTCCATTGACAGAATATAATATATGTAATATATTCCAGAACATTTTAATGACCATATAGTTTTTTAATAATCAATGTATGAAATTAGTAAATGACTGTCTAGGTTCTTTTGAAAAAAAAATAAGTTGGTACCCATTACACAAATGTTTTGTGCTTCATCGAATCACTTGATATCTAGAATCAGTAAAGTTAATACCCTTACATAATAAGTCAACCGAAGAATCTGCAGTCTTTTTTTATTTCATCAGACGTTTTGTGTAGGTAGGTATTTATCTAGTGTCTACTTTGATCTATGAACAGAATGAAGTAAATCAATTCTATTTACCTTCTTTTTTAAAAAGCAAAAATATTGTTTGTATTTGGTTTTTTGGATAGCCTAACCAACATTCTACAAAGTAGATATTATTGTGGTATTTAAATTGAATAACTATATCTTATTAGGAGACTCGTATTCTCTGATGATAGCGATCTTAACTTAAATGTGTTACGTGACGTGTCCACTTTACAACATCCAAGGATATCTTACTTCAAAGCGCATAACATAGCTGACCAACCGAAAACTAATTCGTCGACTTTTCAAGTGTGTTTTAGTTACCCTTTAACATGTAACAAGGTCTTCAGCAAGTCGGAGAACAAAGCTGATTCACACGGCCCGAGTCGCCGTCAGCAGCCCGCCATACAGTAGCCGTCGCGACCGCACTCGAATACCACGCACCATCGATCGGTCCTCCACGACAACAGCGGCCAACCAACCATGGCCTGTGTAGATAGAAGAATGATAAGGATTTGGGTCCAACTTGCACTGGTTGTCGTGTGCTACGCGGACCCTCAGCTAGATCTCCCGCCGTTACCACAAGTCTCGACGCCAAGGAATCCATACGGGCTAGGCATATCCAGCACACAGTCTATAAACGCGCCCGGGAATCCGTTCGATACGAGGAACTTTCAATACAGCACAGCGAGAGCTCAGACAACGCCCGGTGTTTATCCGGTCTCTTCCACCCCATACCCGATAAATCCGGACATCAGTAACAACGGATATCCGAACTTTGATTACGGTAGTCCCAGTTCCACATTCCGTCCGTACGATGAAAGAAATCGGGAGGACAGGATAGACATAACAAATGACCCCAATTTTAGACGAAACGATCCTAACTTTGTCCGTAATGATCCGAACTTCGTCGGGGCCAACCCTTACGAGTTCAACTCAAACGCCATCGACGATAGACTTCACCGGGTTAATCTGCAGCAAATCAGGGATTTTCTGATCCAGGCTGACGATCAAGCTTCCAAGGAGTGCACTAATAATGTGGCCGCCCAGTGGAATTTTGAAACTAATGTCAACGACGCCACTCAACATGCAGCTGTAAGTGAATTCTATTCTTATATTTTTGTTATTGATATAATAATCGCATAATACAGTAGTAGCATTTTAAAGTTTAACTAAAGTAGAATTTAAATCAGCAAAATTCTTATATTTTCCGAAAGGCATCATAAATATGGACCGATAAATGCAAAAAATCAGTTGCTAAATCAAAAAGTACAAGACTAAAAAATTAATTAAAGGCCTAAAATTAAAGATAATAATATTACTGGTTATAATAAAGTTAAGGTATGAAGTTAGTTAGTTTCGTATTTCGCAAAACATTTTTTTATCTATTTTTAATTTTATCATAATGATAATAAGATACTACTGTACCTACCAGAATACTATTAAGTAATTGTGAACAAAAAACCAGTTTTGTGCGAGTTGGACTCGACCACGTACGGGTTCCGTACTATTATTCCAATGTTTTACATGTTTACCTACTTATTATTTCGTTATTTTTGTACAAAGTTTTTCAAGTAAGCGCATTTTACAAGTCAGGCGTCTATAACTCCTAAACTAACATAGTTATATGAGCAGTTATAGTTTTCCTTTAAAGTTTATCACTTAGACTACCATCATGATTTTTTTCAGATTTTTCGCAATGGGGTAGACGCAAGAAAAAAAATAATCGAACCATGTAAAGTGGGGATGATTTTGTTCTTGCGTCCCACGTAAAGTGGAGATGATTTTATTACCTAAACTAACCCAACATTAACCTCACCTAGGAGGTACCTATCCCAAATAATTTTTTTTCGTAATGTTTTTCGTAAAATTTGACGACGTAGTAAATATACATATCCGTGCAAAGTTTCATATTTCTAGCACTAATCGTTTGGACGGTAAGCCGAAGACGGACGGACGGATAGACAGACGGACGGACATGATGAAACCATGACGGTTTCGAGACGTTAACTACGGAACCTAAAAAACACCACCCAAAATGATAAGAGATTTGGACCTACGTCCGATAGCGCACAACGAGGTATATAATACGTGTATAAATTAAATTTTAAGTGGAGGAAGGTGCCCAGAATCAAAGCTATTTTAACCGACTTAAAAAATAATATATATATATATATATATATATATATATATATATATATATATATATATATATATATATATATATATATATATATATATATATATATATATATATATATAATATTATTATTATTTTTTAAGTCGGTTCAGAAAAAGTAAGATACCAAAAAGTAACTTTGTACCAAGGTATACCCTGGATCCAAAAATACTAAATAGAACTCCTGACTCCTTATATTATACATGTTTTGGGGATTTCAGCGTTGTTCAAAAAACTGCAAGCATATGCCACTATGTCAATTACAGTAATCATCATCATACACCACCATACATCATCACATTATGATGATAGGTACTTCTCATAGTATTTTAACCGACACGGATATCTTTGAACATTACTTTGCCGTTTGTGAACCAATTTGCAAAATTATTTTGTTGTTAATATATGTTTTTAAGGTTATAATTCTAAATTTCTCCCTGAGTCACGAATGTGGTGACCTTATGGATCCTATCCATGATGAAGCGAGGAAACTCTTCGAAATTTATATGGTGATTATATATTTTTTTTATATATATTATACATATAGTGATTTTAACTCTTTCTTTAGTAACCGAAGCATATGCTACCAAAAAAGTAAGGTTTTGCATCAAGGTATACCCTGGATCCAAAAGCGCTGAACAGAACTCCTTAGTCTTTAAAGTTACGCGTTTGGAAATTTCGATATTGTTTAATTTTTATAATGCTCAGAAATAGATACAAATAACAACATTGCACTACCTCAGATTATAAACACACACTAGCGAGCGTTTGATACATACATACAATTGTGTTACACGTTGACGTCTGTCAATCTGTCACAACATTTACATTTTTTTCTATCTAAGAGGCAAAATAACCCTTATAAAGTTACAACTTCAAACGAGATCTTATACTTTAAACGAGACAATCTTGTATATATATATATAATCGGTTTCTCGAAGACAGCTATAAGTATTGCCATGAAATTTAGTATGAAGGGAGTTTTTGGGGAGAAAAATCGATCTAGCTAGGTCTTATCCCTGGAAAACTGCGCATTTTTAAGCTATAGGTGATTTTTCTTTTATCGTGCAACAATATAATATCAATAATTTTGACTCTATTATGTCAGTCCGATTGGCAGATTGGTATGTTTATGTATAATTTTTGCTTTGTTTGAAATTCAGAATATGGTGGGTTCGAATACTGGTCACATAAGTATTTTTGTTATTCTTTTTATTTTTTCAAATGTATCAGAACTCCGAGCGAAGCTCTATTACCCAGGTACTGAATTATTATGTGCAAAATTCGACCACATAACGATCTCAAGTATTGATTATATACCAACGTACCGAAAACCAATCATCAAAAAAAAAAAAAAAAAGTAGGTCAGATTTTCCGTAAGGTGCACAAAAAGGGAGAGAGACACACCATGGAGAAACTGCTATCGGCGGATATCTACCGCGTATTGTTGTCGTGAGAACACACTTTCTATAATTATTCACAATTATATGCCATTCTAAATGAAATATGGACTCCATGTGGTTCACATACGGCATGGGATAACTTTTGATGAGTAGAAATCGAAATTAGAATATGCAGCGGTAAAAAAGAGTGTATGTGTATATTATATTCGTAGTCTTCAGTGATTCGTGAATACAGCAAGTCTAAAATGGGTACATTAAGTAAAACGTACTATGAAGCATCAACTTTTGAGTAAGTTGCTCGTACTCGTAAAAGGTACTGCCTTTTGATATTTCTATTAATTGACAATTTATCAATTCTAATAATAATGTGTACCATTTTACGCATTTTTTGTGAAAGCTGTCAAAATAGAATTGTTTAAAGTTATTGTAAGAGCAATTTCTTCAAAAGTAAATGGTTCATAGTACAATTCACTTAATGTGGCTATTTTAGACCTGCTGGCCTATTGAACTACACGCGTATTCATATGTTTATATTATGCAAGCAAAATCATTACTCAAATTGTAATTTCTCAAAATACTATACACTAAAAATGTAAATTTCTTTATAAAGAAGTAGGTTTTCTGATGGACAGCAAACTTTCTGAAAAGTTATGTCAACTCATGGCCAACAATGATCCATCTACAACCGTTAAAGTCATTATATAATTAAATGTACTCTGATTGAATTCGATATTTAAGTAAATAATAACATTCACAACTAGATTAGGTACGAACTGTTAGTATTATATGGTTATGCTAATAGTACTTATACTGTCATGAAAGGTTGACATTAAAATATTTCCAATACAGTTTAGATGTAGAAACTGACGATGTTACTGAAAATGTTTAAGTGTGTTGTATTGTGATTATGTCAATAGCGATAAATAATGTAGTTTTGGTAATAAATGTTGTCTTTCTAAATGACAAGCGTCAGGGAAGTGCGAAATGGCTGACCAATATGGCGACCGTAACAAAATGGCGGAACAAATAACATCCTCAACACTTTATTGTCATCAATAATGGGGTCTTTTGACCTATAAGGCATGGGACCAGCTGTAGACAATGAAATAATTCATTACATCAAGGTCTCTTATTGTGTTGCTCTGTAATGTAGAGATTTCAGTCGAACTATGAATATTTATATGTTTATATGTACAGTATAGTGAGAAATAAAAATAATTATTGTAGTAGAGGATAACTCAAACAAAACACGAGTACACAGATAGTGACATACATACATTTAAATAAGATTATCAGGTATGTTTACATTTAACTAACATTAAATTTCTAAGTATAAATAGAGACAGTTAGGTGAGAAATTGTCAGTTATATTTTAGATACATATTATTTATTATTTAATAAATACTTTTATAATTTCAAGATTTATTAAAAATAATTAAAAATTAAAAATTACAATTAGCAAATTTCTTTTTTGAAATTTCTAAGAAATTTAAAAAACGCAACTTTATTTTCCCTTTAGAGCGAAATATGCAAAACCAAAAATTCGCATGACACGCAAAAAGTGCAAATCGCAAATTTTTCTTAAAATCTATTTTAGTGCTCAAATATTGAATGGAAAATAACAGCTGTGAGTAATCTGATTGTCTAAAAATGCTAAAATTATTCAAAGGCTCTTGTATTGCAAACTGAATACCTTTAGTAACGGGGGCGTTAGTGGTCCATAATGATGTTGATGATTTGAATAAGCTTCCTGATAGATCTGCAGATAACCTGACCGACAATGAGTCGCACGATATTAATTAATTTGGACTACATGAGGAATTACGTCGTAAATGTTTGCAGAACTTATCGTTACGTGATCTAGGCGCGTAACACGTAATAATAGTATCGACGTGAGAAGGACTCACAATAACCATTCAATAGATTATTCAATAGAGCAAAAAAGAAAGAAAATCCTTGATATTCACAAAAGGCACATTATTTGTAACCTACAAACCATCTAGAACTTTTTGAATAAATCAAACACTGAAACGCATTTCTTAGTATTAAGGTTGAACATAATAATAATATTATCAAGTTTTTACTGTCCAAAAGCTTCCATTCATAGTTTCTAATAAATGAAGGTAGGTTTCTACTAATTATACTTTTTGAAGGCATCGCACATCGCACATCTCTTATTTTGATTTTATATTGAGAGTGATTCAATTTACAAACACATGCCTTAAAGGTTCTTCGTATGAGTAAGCCCTTAAATTAAAAGGAAGCTACAAAAAAAACTGTTTACCAATATTCTTTATCAAGTCCATGTCATTTTAATGGACAAAAAAATGATCGATCCGATCAGCGTCCAATTGGAACACTGGCATATTATCATAATGTTATTGTTACACTTTTTGCACTATATTAGAGACACAATAGGCGACAAGTATGCGATTTAGTGAACCTTCGCCTTGGTAGAGTTCTCACGGTCGCCGGTCGTGACACTGAAGTCGAAATAGACTATTAATTTGCAATTAATATGCGTCATATTGTGTCAGCAAATATATCATAATTTAATGATCTGCTATTATTATCAGTTGCAGTGTGATGTGTGATCTTAGAATAAGATATGAATATCTCTTAACTCATTGAATCTGTAAGCTAGAGCGTACTCCATTGCAATAACTTGTTGTATCTAATATTGCTTGCACGGCTCATTTTGAACAAAATAGGAGCATATTAGGGGGAAAATGGCAAAATTCACACAACCTACGCTTTAAATTCTTGCTAACAATTAAAGTTCGTATCTCGACCTTGCCATGTCACCGTTGGGTTTATCTGAAATTAATTTTATTTTCTAGCCTTTAAGGTTGAATGTGCTTCGTTGTTGGATTTAACTTAGCCGAATATTAGTGCTTCTCCGAGAATGAGTTACGTAAAGAGAGAACTGTGCCAAGTTGAAAGGATTTACTTTGATGTTCACAAAACCGTTTGTAAACTTGAACTAGATTCGTGTTATGAATGGTTGTTATATGTTTTGTTTGTCCCTTTAAGTTTTTTACTTTTATATCTTGATTAACGAACCGCTTTGACACAAAGGTCATCTTGGATGCTAAATGCATTTGTGTCTATCTTAAGATGATTTTAGGTTAAAAATATTATTTCCGCTTTGACACAACGGCCATCTTGGATGCTCAATGGATTTTTGTTTATCTTAAGATGATCTTAGGTTAAAAAATCCTTAAATAAAATCCTTTAAAAATATTACTTACTTAATACTTTTGACGTTTCCTCTCAGTCTAAGCAGCGGTATAGTGTATAAGTATCAGCACCCAAAAGTGGGGTAAATTTTTTTTTGTAACCCAAAATATTAAGAAATAGGATTTTATTGTTACTTAGCGCCAATACGAGTATGTATTTTGTTTTTACAACTTTGAGACGTTCAAATTTAACTCGTTGTTTTTTGGTGGCTTACACATTTAAAATCCTAGATTTAACTTTACTTAGCTTCTTTATCAACTCCTTTTCTCCAACCTTCTATCCTAAAAAAATGCAAAATTTCGCGACAAATAATTTTACTTGATTGCAATTATGTTGTCTATTCCCCTCATGCTGTCCTATTTCACTCACCAAGTTAAGTAGGTACTAGGTAACGGTTTTCCCTAAGAATATCCATAATTTTGCAACCGTGCTCCGTGTACAACGTAGGCCGTTTGATTCGCACTCGAGAGAATGCAGGTTCGATTCCCAGGTTGTGGCGTGTAAGTACTATACGGATGCTCTAACGGTGAAGGAAAACATCGTGAGGAAACCCGCACATGGCTGGCCCCAGACGTATTGACCAGTCATTCCTCTGGACTAGGCTGACTATGTTCTGAGAATGCCGTACGTGTTTGGTTAACCATACGACATTTAAAAACCAACTGTCCCAGGCACTACAGTATTTCAAGAGTGGTTACTTCGCTCGGAGAATACTGTATAAAAGGCTTTAGTATCCATAATTTTGCAATAACTAAGTCGAGCTAATGGATCGGCACATGTAAATTCCTGCCTGCGACGCGGCGGTGCACGGTGGCGCAACGGCGTGTGAACGTCCTCCCCGCGACAATACGTATGTGAATTAATAGTCGCCATATTGTGGACTTCACGGTCTTGTCGTTAATGGCGTAAACTTTAACATAAATAAACCATAAGTGTACAAAAGACTTCTTTAACAGAATACCAAAGTTTGTTTCTGGTTTTTACCTACTGGAATTTCAGGACGCTGGTTTTTACCTACTGGAATTTCAGGACGCTGGTTTTTACCTACTGGAATTTCAGGTCGCTGGTTTTTACCTACTGGAATTTCAGGACGCTGGTTTTTACCTACTGGAATTTCAGGACGCTGGTTTTTACCTACTGGAATTTCAGGACGCTGGTTTTTACCTACTGGAATTTCAGGACGCTGGTTTTTACCTACTGGAATTTCAGGACGCTGGATTTTACCTACTGGAATTTCAGGACGCTGGTTTTTACCTACTGGAATTTCAGGACGCTGGTTTTTACCTACTGGAATTTCAGGACACTGGATTTTACCTACTGGAATTTCAGGACGCTGGTTTTTACCTACTGGAATTTCAGGACGCTGGTTTTTACCTACTGGAATTTGTATCTTTGTCATTGTAATTGTTTGTAATTTGTCAATTTGTATTCAGTTGTCTTCATATTATTATGTATCGACATAATATTATGTACCTACTTGTATTATCTAAGGATGTGTTTTCAGAGTGCTTTAGTTGATTTTAATAATTGCTATTATAAAGTATCATATTCTAAGGATCCTTAGCTAGTGTGACTTTCAATAGAGAGTTATTATAATCTCTACTACTTAACTTTATTGCTTCAATGAACTGTATAGATCCGTGTATTTCCTTTGTTATAGCATTGGTCTATGTCTTAATTGGAGTAATATTAAGTTATTATTATTATTCAATGCACATTGTCTTATTTAGTCGCATTTAATAACACAGATAATATTGTAGTTTCAAGAACAGCACATTACGTCGTCGTTACCTGTAGGTAGGTTACGATGCTGTACCGTGGGAATCACTTTATTATGTTCATTGAGTCAATGCATTATGTTAGTATTCATTTTTATTTTATAAATATTAACATTTAAAGATATTTCCATGATATACTTGAATTTAAAACCGTGCGTTTGAGCTGTCAATTTCCTGAGCTTGAGCTCAGGAAATTGACAGCTCAAAAGCTTGAGCTTCAAGCAATCCTAAACCACTCTCTCTATTAAGCGTAAGTGATCAGCACAGCTATGTACAGTAACTTACTTTATTCAGACATAACAAATGTGTTGTAGATTCTTAAATTTACTCATAACTTTTGTAAAACAATTCGTATTATGTTCCCAATATTAGTAAGTTATACTGTATTCGGTAGTTCAAGCTCTTTAATATCTGTAGAATTACAGATTAGGCAGCATTAAATGATGATAAGATTTACTTAATAATTCATTAACACGACCTCCGGACAAACAAGAAGATAATCGTGGAAACAATTGTTCGTAATTAGTGCGGTCAAGTTCAGAATTACTTTGATATGCGTTTAACTTCACGGCCTTAGTTCAGTTTACTAGAAAACCAAGCTCAACCTTCACAGTTTATATTAATGACAAATTATATTTAGCTTGATTAAAGTCAATTACAATGATCCAAATTAGTCACCGTTTGTTGACATAATATTGCGATGTTCAAAAAATATTCACGATCAAAATCTTACGGCCTGTTTCACAATCTACTGATGAGTGTCAGACAGCTTATTTGTGTGTTTTGTCTTTGTTGCTATATATAAAGTAAGGAGTAACCAAACTTTCGAATAAGCTATCCAATACTTATTAGAAGAATGTGTGCCCGTAGTGTAGGTATTGTTTGTTAACCGGCACCCTTTTTCGAGTAGAGAAAAATCCATAACATCTTTTTCGTGGATTTTGGCTGGACAAAATGCAGCAATGACTGAATTCAAAATATATAAACTATCCGTGTTCTAACAGCAATTTCTTCATCCGCTGAAAGATTAAGGGTCTGTTTCACAATCGACCGATAAGTGTCAGATCGCTGATTTGAATGTTTTGTCTTTATCGCTCTATATAAAGTAAGCAACGACATATTAAAGCTATCAGACACTTATTAGAAAATTGTGAAACAGGCCCTAAGTATGAAGCAGGTAAGCGTGATCTAACCATTGCCACAAATTTTTATGTTTACGCATCATGTCAATCTAGTTCCGTAGGGTGTTGACAATGTCAACATCCAACATTCTCCATGTTTCTCTGACGCCTTTAGGTCTAATTTAAATGACACCAGTCAAGGTCACGGCGAACAATGAGGCTGTAATTACCGTGAGTCAGGTAGCGTGATGATGGCTGATGATGGCGATTTGTCACGTCACATGATTCATATAATCATTCTGTTTTGACATGATACATACTTATGTAATTTATTATGGCGCAGAACTTTCAGGATACAGTATGCAGGGTACTGTTTGTTATGGTGTAGGTTTTAGAACTTTTAGCCGGTCTGAAATGGCTACATTAATGCGAATCGTATGTGCTATGAAACATCATCTTTTGAATTTCAATAGATTATGTTTCATAGTACGATTTACTTATTGTGGCCATTTTAGACCTGCTGGATATGATTTGCGTTTTGTTTTCGAAAATGTATAATGTGTGACTTATTAATGTTGTTCAGAAAACCTATTTTCTTTAGGAGCTTTTTGTCCTTTCCTTATGATTGTGTGATATTGCGACTGTAGACTTTAGCAAATAGATTTCGCCAACTTAGCCTCTAATTGGAAGAAAATGGGATTTCCTTTCAACTGCTTTAACCCACAGAATTGCCATCTAGGCCTTTTTAAATCTCTAACTAATAAATAAACTAGCTCTACATACTAAAATCCGTTTAAAAACTTTGAATGTGTGTTTGAACCGTCAATCGTCATATTTTATCAATTATTTTCACGGAAATGATTTTCCGTGAAAATAATTGATATAATGGCGGAAGAAATTGTGATTTTACTTGCAGGAAATATTGAAACTGTTAATAAAGTAAATTGTAATATTTTACCAAATGTTTTCCGGAATTCTTATTGTTGTAATGTGGTTTTATGTAACCCATTTCTTAATTATTCCACATTAATAAGGAAGTGGGTAAAATTTAATTGAAATCTATTCTGGTATCATTCATCATTGCTAATCTTATACTTTTAATGAGACAATCTTGTATATAAAAAATCGGTTTCTCGAAAACGTCTGCAAGTATCACCATGAGATTTAGTATGCAGGGAGTTTTGGGGAAAAATCTATATAGCTAGGTCTTATCCCTGGGACAGCCTCCGTGGTCCAGTGGTTTAGAGCTTGATTCTCGACTCGGAGGTCGTGGATTCCATTCCCGTGTTGGAACAATGAAAAATGTTGTTTGCAAGTTTATTAAGACAATGCAGGCTGATCACCTGATTGTCTGACAAGAAAGATGATCCATGCGTCGGATGGGCACGTAAAAAGTCGGTCCTGCGCCTGATGACTCGCCAGTCGTGTCGGTCATCCGTCCCTCTGGGTTACAAGAGTAAAGGAAGAGTGAGTGCTCTTGTGTACTGCGCACATACTTGGGCACTATAAAATAACTCCTGCGTAACTGGCCTGGTTTCAATGAAACCGGCCACCGTCACCGAAATCGGTGTGGGGAGCTATTATTATTATTATCCCTGGGAACCAGCGCATTTTTTAGCTACATTTACTATGTTTTTTCTTTCGTCGTGCAACAATAAATTTATCAATAATTTCGATTCTATATTGTCAGTTCGATTGAAACCGAAAATTCGGAATGGAGTTGGTTCGCATCCTGGTTAGATCAATATTTTTGTGTTATTTTATATTAATATATCAGAACTCCGAGCAAAGCTCGGTTACCCGGGTACTCTTTGTAATATTACAATTCATACATCGTCAGTACAAGGTTGGTTGATGAATTAGGGCTCCGTTTTCGTCAACATAATGCGCTATAAACCACGGCCTCCTCACACGTTTGACACTACTGTATACCTTATATGGAATACAAATTCTCAAAATAGTTTATGACTCTGAGCGTTAAGGCTACAGACACTTTTATGAGGATATTTTTTCGTAAGTTTTCAGCTAATAGTCCCTAGAAAAATACAAAAATTTCATATTAGATACTTTAGATTTATCGACTTTGAATCTAATCGCCTAGTCTTTATTGTTAGTTACATTAGTTACTTTTTACGTTAGCTACAAATTAAGCCAATTGGTTAGCAATTTAGAAACTTAAATTGGAAAAGAAATAAACCTAATATAATCAATATTGATTCCATTCTAAACTAAAAACCGCTGGTGTTTAGTAAAGTAATATTTCTATAGATTTGGTATAATTACTAATTAAACCATTCTTCTTCCAGCTGGACGCGCAGCAGCGGTACACGCTCTTCCAGCGCGGGTTGTGGGAGGCGGCGCAGCAGATCCCGCGCGGTGCAGCAGGCGCTATCAGGGACTTCGCCACCTTCCGCCAGCTGCGACTGCTGTCCATCATCGGTGCTGCTGCTCTACCGCCTGATCAGCTTGATAGGGTAAGTAAAGTATATGTGGGATGAGTGAAAGCTACAAAAGGTGATCTCCGACCGAGCGAGGCGGAATGCTCGGTCAGGTCGAAGCGGGAAGCGCAATGTAGTAGTTTTCGGATGTTTTATATATAGCGCCGAACTGTGAAAACTTCGATAGCGCGATTCAGGATTGTGGCGCTAATTGGTCCGCCACATCTAAACACATTTCATCAAACAAAAAAGAGTAAAGTCAATACAATTTAATTATGGTGTAATGTATGTAATATGGTGTCAGTATGCAATTTAATTAATCAACAAAATTTTTGTTTAGATTTATTAAATGGAGACATATTTTTTAGGAAATTTCGAAAGTTATTCAGACATCTGTCGTCCACACTTCAGAAGAATATATTAAAGTACCTCGTAAACTTTTATCTATATCTAATACTAATATGTATTATAAAGCTAAGATTTCATTGTTTTATATATAGTTTGCATTGAATAGGCTCCGAAACTAATGGACCGATTTTAATGAAATTTGGCACAGATATAGAGTAGAGTAGTAGGGGAAGGACATAAGCTACTTTTTATCACGGCGAAGTGCGGTTCCCGCAAGATTTCTTTTAGTGCGTACGAAGTCGCATGCCTCATCTTGTTATAGTTATGTTTTAATTCGATTTTATAAACATGAGGAATATCTTCTCACAGTACAATAGAATCATCAACGACATGCTGGCAGTATACAATACCGCGGAGATCTGCGCCTACAACGAGCCGTTCAAATGTGGTCTTCACCTCCAGCCAGATCTACAACACATAATGTCACACTCGCGGGACTGGGATGAGCTGCAGCATGTCTGGACTGAGTGGAGAAGGAATACGGGCAGAAGAATAAGAGACCTGTACGAGCAGTTGGCAGATTTGACCAACCAAGCCGCTAGACTTAATAGTAAGTTTGACTGTCTTTCTACCAGCTATTACGCCAAATTGTCATTAGCCTTTCTAAAAAATTTTTACCACGTTCCAGATAACTTTAATCAGCAAAAGTGATTTTATTTTCAATTATTATGATTTTATTACGTCTATTTAAATTCAAATTTAATTTTATCTATGATTATTTAAATAATTACCGATTTATTTAATGTAATTTTGTAATTTTAATAAATAAGTATGTTTATCCTGTAAATATACTTTAACTATAGTCTTAAGCAATGCAATTTTATGAAAAATCTATTACTTATTATTATTTTTTATTCATACAATATCTTTCTTTATTATTTTTCGATTTCGATTTATGATTATTTGTTTTACACTTGTTTTATAATATTAGTAATATAGTACATTTTAAGTATAAAATAGTGTTCCAATGCATGTCGAGGCCAAATGTAATTAGTTATTTTATCTAGCTCTAAATTTGAATGTATTTTAATATTCTATGCTATTTTTGATGCAAAACTGTTTTTGGTCCAAAGATCCAGGGCAGAAGAGATCGAAGAAAACAATTGGTGTTTTGTGCGTTCTCTGCCGTGCTTTAAATTTTGACATAGCAAATTTAACTATCAATTAAATTTCACATCACACGTCAACAAGTCACATCGAAGATAAAAACTTATAATAATTTTACGCCTACACGATTCTAAGAGCAATATTTTACTTTCAGACTTCACCGATGCATCTCAGTACTGGATGTTCCCGTATGAAATGCCGAATATGAGACAAGAAGTAGATGAAGTTTGGGAACAGGTAATATGTTTTTCTTATTATTCTACGAGGGCGGGTCAATAAGTCCGTAACTTTTGGAATAAAACACAGATTTTTTGATAAATAAATCATTTTATTTTTCAACGTAGTCCCCCTTGAGCTCTATACACTTTGTCCAACGCTTCTCCAATTTTTTTATCCCTTCCAAAAAATATGATTTGTCGAGGTCCTCAAAATAGGCCTTTGTTTGCGAGATGACTTCATCATTGGAGTCAAATCTTTTTCCACCGAGCCATTTTTTCAGGTTTGGGAACAAGAAGTAGTCACTCGGAGCCAAATCTTGAGAATAGGGTGGATGTGGGAGCAATTCATAGCCCAATTCATGGATTTTTGCCATGGCAACTGCACATGTGTGCACCCTTGCATTGTCTTGGTGAAAAAGAACTTTTTTCTTGGCCAAATGAGGTCGGTTTTTTTTCAAATCCTCATTGAAGCGGTCCAATAAGTTGGCATAATATTCCCCATTAATTGTTCTTCCCTTTTGAAGATAGTCAATGTGGATTATCCCACGTGCATCCCAAAAAACAGTCGCCATAACTTTATTGGCTGACAAACCCACCTTGGCCTTCTTTGGCGCCGATTCACCCTTAGAAACCCACTGTTTTGACTGTTGTTTGGTCTCTGGTGTGTTGTGATGGATCCATGTTTCGTCCACGGTTACAAAACGGCGCAAAAACTCCTCCATATTGTGATTAAACAACGCCAAACCTTCCTGTGAAGTTGTTACACGATTGCGTTTGTGGTCGACTGTGAGCAAACGCGGCACCCATCTTGCGGAAAACTTTCTCATGCCCAAGTGATCATTCAAAATTGAAACCACTGAGCCATACGAGATGCCTATGGCTTTCACAATCTCTTGCACTTTCAATCTTCGGTCGGCCAACACCATATCGTGAATTTTTTCGATTGTTTCGGGTGTAGAGACCTCAACTGGGCGTCCAGGACGTTCGGCATCTTCAGTGCTTGTACGGCCACAACGAAATTCAGTAAACCACTTTTTTACCATTGAAATCGATGGTGCAGAGTCCCCATAGTATTTATCAAGCTTAGCCTTGGTCTCGGTAATGGTTTTTTTTCGTAAAAAATAATGCTTAATAAGCACACGAAATTCACTTTTTTCCATTGTTTCTTCAAGTTACTGGATAGTCTGATAAAGATAGCTGTAAAACACAAACTAACTGACGCAGCAAGTTCAAATTTTGATAGGAGTCAACTGACAGATGCCTGTTGACAGGAGTAGTGTTGCTTTTTCAGTAAGGAGGTTAGAAATTCAAAAAGTCACGGACTTATTGACCCGCCTTAGTATAATATACTATAATATCAAATAATTATTATAAACTTAAATTATTTAATATAAAATAATATTTATATGCCCGCGACACAAAAGAAACCAACGCAAGATGTTTAAATGTTATTCGTACTAAGAATAACCAAGAGCAGGACATGTCTAGGGAGGGTTCCGTAGCTAGCAACATACAATAGGTTTTCTTTGAACAGACAGACAGACAGACAGAAAGACCGACAGATATACGGATGGATAGCGCGAAATTATAAGGGTTCCTTGAGTATTAGGGAACCCTAAAAGGCCATAGAAATGCTGCATACGTACTAAGTTTATTTCTACTTAATTCTAACTTCGTTTTAATTTGCTTAAAAGCTTACTGAAATATTTTAAAATACCTTTTCTGATACAACTCTCCACAACTAATAAGATTTATCTCATTCCTCCAGGTGAAGCCCCTCTACGACCTCCTGCACGCTTACGTCCGCCGTCGTCTGCGGGAAGCGTACGGCCCCGAGCGCATCTCCCGCTCTGCGCCCATACCAGCCCACGTGTTAGGCGACATGTGGGGACAGAGCTGGTCCGGGATTGTGCCCTTCACGCTACCCTACCCCGGGAAAACCCTGATTGACGTTACGCCGGAGATGATTCGACAGGTAAGGAGATATTGCTGAGTAAATTACAACAATATCGACAAATATGTGGAGATAGAGTGTGAGGTTCTAGTTTTGTGCCTGATCCGGGAAAGATCCTGATTGAGGTCACGCCAGAGATGATTTAAAAGGTAAGATAAATACTACTGAATAATATTGCACCCATCTCCGTCCACGTGCTCGGGGACGTGTGGTGACAGAGCTAGTCCGGGATTGAACCTTTCACGCTGCCCTAGCTAACAGGGGAAAACCCTGATTGATATCACCCGAGGATGATTCGACGGGTAAACTTGCTGAATAAGGACCATGAATTTTATTTATATAACGAATGCAATAATACAATGTGCGAAAAACGGATGTATGCAATTAAACTTGTTACAATGTGACTTTGTCCTAACCCGTAACATACATTGTTATAATAAACAAATACAATTTTTAACGCTTTATGCATCCTGAAAAACCTGATATATAGCAAACTACTAGTGTTGTACACGCAAATTGCCTGCTTTATAACTTTTTTAACCTAATCTAAGTCTCTAACTGCCCCATTAAAAACCGTGTTTTTAATTCCAGGGCTTGTCTCCACTTTCCATCTTCCAATTGGGCGAGGAGTTCTTTGTGTCGATGAACATGTCCGCTATGCCGGCAGACTTCTGGGCGCTGAGCGTGTTCGAGCAGCCGCCGGACAGACATATCCACTGCCAGCCATCTGCCTGGGACTTTTGTAACGGACATGACTTCCGGTAAACATTATTTCTCACTTCAGAAATTTCCAGCCCACGTCAAGACGTGCACCATCTCAACGTGTACGGGTAGTGCATTGGGCAATCTTAAATGGGTGTATAACTTAGTAATAGCACAGACGTGGGTTAAACTATCAAAATTATACCTAAGTATCTAGCACGGTCCAAATCTATTCATTTTTTAAAATTTTAAACCCAAGTTGCCAAGATTTTCCCGGCCGACCTTTTATTTGTTCCGTTCAAATTTAAACAAGAAGTGCTTATTTCCTGTGTTTTTTAATTCCAGAATTAAGATGTGCACTCACCCAGACCAGAAAGACCTAATCACAGCCCACCATGAGATGGCCCATATACAGTATTTCCTTGCATATAGAAACCAGCCCAAGGTATTCAGAGACGGCTCCAACCCAGGTCAGTTACTAATGCTTACATGTTACTTAATTAGTATCATATCGTTTTTGATTAAAAAAACTCAATTAATCGAAAGATAAAGCTTACACATTAAAATTGTACCGACCAGACCAGACCAGCCCGAACAACATCCTGATAAAATAATGTTTTATAGAACTCTCGTTCAAGTTGGCTGGTACCGACTTCAAAATTATGAAGAAAGAGTAGAGAAATATTTAAAATTTTAGATGAATTTAAAAGGGGAATTATTTAGAAAATAAGTTTTATTTCATACTTTTTTGTGCATTTTTACTTTGGAAATCGGTTTTCAATTTTTATTTAAAAATTTAAAATACTTTTTAGTTATATTATTATTAACACATTATGAGAAAGATATCAATACAAATAAGCCTTCGCTATTCTCACTCTCTCGGCAAAACAAATTCAAGCGTTATTTTATGCCAGTTTTCTGAGAGGCCGTGGTATTTCCACAAATAAGCCTACTAAACAATCACCAGTGATGACATTGATAAGATACTATATTATTCAATAATTATTATTAACTATTGTAATAGTTAATGAAAAAAATGTAGCATTAAGCATTAAATAAATATATTATAGTGATGATGATGATCACGAATATAATTTTAGCAATAGCAAAATTTGAAATTGATGAGTAGTGAGTACCTATGTGATCATAATAATATGTTGATGTTTCTTGTGAAGATGTTGGTGATGATGATGATGATTACTGTAAGTGGTATGATGGCATATGCTTGCAGTTCTTTAAACAACGCCGGAATCCTCAAACATATGGACTCAGGAGTTCTGTTTAGTACTTTTGGATCCAGAGTATACCTTGGTATAAAAGCTTACTTTTTAATTAATAATAAATTTCGAGGAGTTCCCTCGATTCCTCATGGATTCCATCATCAGGACTTTACTTTGGTGATAATGGGACTAATTTGGGATTAGGAACAAAAAGATTTTCTGTGTTCCTGAGTCATGGAAGTGTATTAAATGTGTATAATATAATAAACGTCTTAAATATATGTATTATAGTATAAAAAGTATTAAACATATTTCCGTTGTCTGGAACCCGTAACACAAGTTCTTCGAGTACTTACCACGGGACCAGATTGACGTGGTGTGGAGCGCCCATAGTTATTATTATTATATTATACACAGCAGAACGTTCAACCGCGGAAGTCGGTTAAAAATTATGAAAAATACTTTGCTGGTAATTGGACGATCGGCATTTGCATGATGTTTCATATTATATAATATTCCATTAACTTAAACAAGCGGTATAAAAATATATTATTTATTTTAATCACAATAAGGCAGTTTTACTCTGAACAGTGTACACGTCACAGGATTCTCTCCAAAACCATCATGCTGTATATGCCCACAAGGACCAGCGCCATCTTGTGGTCTAGTACGGAGCTGCCGTTACATAAGTCGGTGTTGCATGTACAGTATGTGACAAAAAGTTCTCCGGTTCCTGTTTGTTTCCTGCAAGTGTGGTTGCCTCCCTCATTAGGAATGTAGCCGCACTGTCGAACAATACGGACTTTGCCGTAAACTGAAACAAAATTAACAGCTTTTTGTACTCGGTATTTATATTATTACCTAGGAAAATAAAACGGTGTGGCTTCTATGTTTCAAACTTCATATTGATTATATTTACTAAATTTAATTAACTATCAAGTTAGCAGTTGTTTCATTAAACTTTTTGTAAGGAAAAAGGTCCAACATTAAAATTACTGTCTCTTTTTCGGCAGTTCGGTCTAAATACGGTATAAACAGAGTATAATATTGCTATTATAACTCTATTTTAGTGTTTATACTTCTAGAATGTTGCATGTTGAAACTCACTTTCCATTTTAATAGTCCTACAAAAAGTGGACTCGACCGGTGTGATGTGGTCAGGCGGGTCTCGGAGGGAGCAGTTGATGACCCCCAGGCTGAAGGGGTCGAACTCCTCCCCACATCGCGGGTCGAATGCGCTGTTGCAGTCGTAGCAGAATATTGAGTAACCTCGAGAATTAAAAGTATATTAATATTTTTTATTTCTAAACATCGCGACGAAACCTGCGTGTCTAATGATAATGGTGAGAATCTTTAAAGGCACGAACTATAGTCTGCCATCCTCAGTAGGCTAGGGTGGATTTTTGCCACTATGATGGGTATAGTCATATATACTTGTTCACGGTACTTCCTAAGAAACTTATCAGAAATCAAAATAAATTTATATTTGTAAGAATTTAAAATTTTTACATAAAATACAATTATGCTATTTTATGCACTTTCAGAAACAATTCATCGAATAAAATGTATTATTTATATCATATTATAAAATTATTTTCTAAATAATCAGAACAATACGTAACCTTATTTTTCCTGTTTTCAAATAGAAGCCAAGTTCAACGCAAAGATAATCCAATTGAAAACTAGGGCTTCGTGCTTGTTGAATTTCATATATTAATGCATAGTGGTATAAATATATGCCTTGATACTATGAAGCTTAATGCTATCAAATGTATCTAAATTTATCAATATAGGAGTATTAAGTTTTCCTGGGTCATGGATGTGTATAACATACTAAAAATTATAAATATATGTATAGTATAAAAGTATTGTATTAAATATACTTCCCGTTGTCTGGTCCCCGTAACACACATGTGTTACGGGGACATCCTTCGGGTACTTAGCATGGGGCCAGACCGACGTTGTGCTAAGCGTTCATGGATGTTATAATTATTATGTGATGAGATCCGAGTAAGAACTCTCGGCAGAGATGTTAGAAGAGGGTAATGAAGTATTGAGGAAAACGCAAACATCAGGTTACCTATCATTAACATCGGCTTCAATTTAGAATTATTCAGTTTTAAATACCCTATTGTAATTACCTACTTGAGATCAAGGAAATAGGCACTTCGATGATAAATAATATATTTTTTTAGAATAACCAAGCCTTAATGGAGGTCAGTTAGGGGTTGAAATTCGACCATAATTCATATTTTAATTTATAAATTTCAACTTTTTAGGGTTATTAATTCGCCTCTTAGATACGCAATAAATAATATTATGTACTTAGGTACATCTTTTTTCCACATTATCTATAGAATGTGGAAAAAAGATTGACAATTGTGTCAAACCTACAGTTATTATACAAACGCATGGTATTGTGAGTGAGGTAGTAAAAAAATAATCCATTTTAACTGTGCCAAATTTCATACACCTCCTGTACGTACAAAATTGTACTCAAAGTTTTTGCTTTTATTAAAATAAACACTTGAACAATCACTTACCGAATTTAAATGTTAGTGCTAAACAGAAAAGTCCTACAAGCCAGGAGTTGATACACCTCATCTTCTCGCACCGCGACACTTCACGGCTCACTGTGATGCTCCTGAAACCCGACTGTTTCACCTTGTTCTACATAAAATATCGAATTAGTGCAGACCGCAAGCTTGTATATCAGTTGTTGCTAAGCTATAAATGTATCGTTTTATATTATATTTTATGTTACATAAGTGATGTTATTACCGAATTTAAATTACAGATTTTTTCACAACATTAGCATAAAAAACCTACACAATTAGTTTACTTACATCATATACAAAAAGATTTACTTTGGTAAGTGTGACCATAAACGCGAGAACTTCCGAGATATTCGAAACTTTGTGCATATGGCCATACATTCTGTAGCTACAAGCATGTGACGTCACCTGCCAGTACGACTTTTGTATGGGGCGTTTTCCCAAGACAGACATAAGTGCTTGAAACAATCCGTAATTTCTTAACAATATTGATTTTTAGTATACTACTTATTCCTTTTCTAAACTTTATTATTTTTTAGGCAATATACATTAAAATTTTAAGTAAAGAAAAATTTACAGGAAAATCCCAATTATACATCTCTCGGTTTACATTATAGCTTAACAATCGATAGCATTACATGTATCGTTGACCTAAAACCTAATCCTATAAACTTATTAGCAAGTATCAATGTCACTATAAAATTATTGCTATTGACAAGGGATTAATTTCCTACATTTGTAGACTATACCAGGGATTCCCCAGGTGGGATCCGCGAAACCCAGGGGCTTGGCCATTCTGTAGAATAGCCGCCAAATTTCTTTATTATTAGCTATTAAAATATAATATTATGCTTACAAATATTATTTTTAAATAGGTCAATGTTACAAGATATCATTACTTATTCTACTAGATAACCCTGTCTGAATGAGGGTGTTTGTTATTTTTTCTGCCGCTAGGGGGCAGACCCAACGCACACAAAGCGTCATCTGGTGGCGTAAGTGGTATCAAAAACGGTCAATAAGAACTTTCGATTCTCTTTCTGTCACCAGGCGGCGCTTGGCAGCCCGACGTCCTTGTCGTGTTAAACAGCTGTCATATGTCACGAATTTAAAAACCCACATTGATTTAAAACAATCTTTCAGAATGGTCCTACTTGTTGACCTACCGCCGGTTCGGGAAGTAATCCGGCGAGAAGTATCGGCGCGTCGTAAGAAACTCGCGAAGGCCACTTTTTAGCAAAAATATTATATATTTCCTCTCACTTACACTAAACTAACATGTCTCCTATTATCGAGAATATAGTTATATCAAAATATGTACATCGAGCTATAAATCTGCTATACTTAATACAATAAATAATTAATTATTATTGTATTGACAAAATTGAAGCGCATGTGCAGAGTATGACTGAGTCATATGAAGCGTGTATATTGTGTAGAGAATAAAGTTCAGTCTTGAATAGCTATTATAAAATGCAGCGACGCGTCACAAATCGTCTCGTTTCGGTGTGAACTGACCCTTAGGATTAAATTTGTTGATGTACTGGCAGCAACACCACCTACTGCAAAGCTAGCAGCACACCTACCGGGTTCAAATCTAAACCATTCAAAAAATCATCAAAATCGGCCCAGCTATTTAGAAGTACGTAGTATAATTGCAAACACACGCACAGAAGATTTATATGTATATAAAGATTAGGTACATACATCATTATTACTTTCTATAACTTTTATTAAATTAATTATTATTATAAAAACCCTTTTATCAAGATATCCGCAAGGAGTAATAAGTTAGATTAACAATATTATGTCAAACCAAATAACAATATTATAAAACAAAAAACAGTTAAATATATTGAAGTATAGTTTTACATAATTAGAATCGAAATCGTGACAAACACTTCCCATGTTACGAAATTTGGCGCAAGCTGCATGTGAGTGTGTTAGATATGAGACGATCGACCATTTAGAGCACACGCACAGAATAAGCAACAACAAGACAACAGAAAAATAATGGCAATAAAAACTTAAGACATCGATAGAATACAGTAGGTCGATTCTGCTAATGAAATCTTACAATAATACAACTGTATACAGTCCGATACAGTCTCGATATCTTAAAACAGCAAAATTATATTCTCATAAACGTCAAACTAACGTCAATTTGATGACTTTTGATTGATTGATGAAACGTCAAATTAACGCGTTTTGATTCGTCCAAACTTCAAAAATCAGTTTAATTGGTATATCAAGACATTTATTTATAATTCATTGGGGGTAAATTGAAAGTCAAAGTTAAATACGAGAATTAGAGTTTAGATAAATTAGTCACATAGGAAAGCAGGCACTACAGCCCGTGGGCTCTACCCGTAGGTAGAGTCATGTTAGAGAAGAGAGTTTTCTAATTTACTTTGAGTTTCATGACTTTTTAACACTTTGAAAACAATAACTGAAAGTGTCTATTTTTGTTTTTCATATAAAATTGCTTTCAATAGCGTTCATTAAACCCAACTCAAATTCCATCCATACATTTCTAGTTAATAGTTTTGACACAAATGCGCATCTTATGTTTTTTCTTATAAGATGGTTATAAAACAAATGCGCATCATATGCAAGCGAACAGCTTGTTGCGGAAATTAGTGGTTACTGAAGTTTAAGTACCCTGTTATATAACACACGCACATCATAACTACATACACATCTTACTGTTACACTGTAAATAATGTATGAAAAAAAGACTATACAGAACATTGATAATTTGCTTTAACGAGCTTAGCGCCAAGGTTCACGTATATAAATCGCTCTTTGACATAATAACAATCCAATATTTATATCATTTTTCCTTTTTTTTTATTTCTATTAATAAAGGTTTATTTGTATCCATACGGGCTAACCGGGCTAAAAAATCCAAACACATTGTGACTTTTTATTTCATAATCTCGGCGCGTCTCGTGCGTCCAACGGGATTGTTTCGTCACAAGCTGTTTTTGGGTGCATTTTGGGCGCTATGTAATATTGTTTTGATTTAGTGCCTTTTTTAAAAATTAATTTAATATATTTTAGATAAGTAATATTCATAAGGTAAATACCGTACACCGTATCCAGTTAGCATAGGATTGGTAGCTTTTGCAAGCGCCTCCGCCCGCTTTTCATAATAAATATTATGTCTACCTAATGTGTACCTATCACACAATATAATAATATTATTATAAACTATCCTGTTGTACCACTGTGTCTATGCTGTACTAAACTATTTGATGTATACATTATTATTATATTAATACGTGAAGAGTAAACTATTAGTACAGTTTTAAGATATTTTTACCGGAGAAGTATGAAATTTGTCCGGTAAATTAAAGTTTATGCGGAGGGAGGTGTGCAGAAATTATAAAATTAATATAAATAACAACAATTATAGACACACACGCCTCAGATTATTAACACACACTACCGTGCGTTTGATACAATTTTGTAACACGTTGACGTTTGTCAATCTCTCACAATATTTACATTTTCTTTTTCTAAGAGACAAAGGAACCTTTATAAAGTTCAAACCTTAAGATTTTAATATGAATTTTTATGGACGAATTTCGACCACAGAGCGACCTCCAGTAAAGGTAACGGCAAATAACAAGCCCTACTTGTACGTGACAGGTAACATGTGACATGAAAATGTTTTGTAAAAACTGTAACACCTTAAGCGCATAATAAAAACATAAATAACGCCAAGTGTCGTGCGCGCAGTTCCGACATATAATAGCATTACAGAATCTAGAACTATCGATCGGGTGCAGGTTCGTTTCCGTACTTTCTCCCGCTTCGGCCATCTTCTTGGCCATTTCAGTTTGTTGTATGTAAACTGTTTTAAATTGTGCAATGGTACCTCTAGAAGTTGTTAGTTTATGTTCCCTGGACTGATATCTTATTGGTCCGATGTAGTTCTCGAATAAACTTACTTGAATTTAAAATAAAAGATTTATTTTGATATCCTACTACTATTATAAATGTTTCATGCATAAACTACTGAACGGATTTTGATGAAATTTGGTACAGTAGCAGTTAAGGCTAAATTTTGTTACCGTGGGATTATGTATTTACACGAGCAAAGACGCGGGCAATATAATTGACACTCACTAGAACATACTTTTAAAGCCTACTTATATTCATAGGTTTCCACGAAGCTATCGGCGAAGCGATTGCCCTCTCGGTATCCTCACCACGCCACCTCCAAACCCTGGGTCTGATCCAACGCTCAGTGGACGACACAGCGCACGACATCAACTATTTGTTCACCCAGGCTATGGACAAGCTGGCATTCCTACCATTTGCCCTGGTGATGGACAAGTGGCGGTGGGATGTCTTCACTGGTGAAGTCAGGAAGGAGCAGTACAATTGCCATTGGTGGAGATTGAGGTTTGTAATTTTTTTTATTTTGGGGGCATGGGAGTGCAACTGCCAAGTTGCATTCTGATCTTATCGATTAAATGTCACAAACACGTCGTAGGGTGTTAAATCGTTAACGTAAGTGAACCTTGGCTAAACCTAGGTTTCTAACAGGTCTAAGCATCATTAATTATATTAACCAAGGTACACAAGCGATGTATTAGATAGCGTTTATATCTATTATATTAACGTTACGTAACGTTACGTAACGTTATAGTATATTCTCAAACTGAAAAACTGCTCACAGAAATAATTCATAGTAGGCCAAGCAAATTGTAATGTGTTATTACAGCAAATAGTATAAAATTAAAAAAAAAAAAACATTTTTTTAGAACATCATGCTTGATAAACTAAATTTTTGATTATTTTGCATACTTGTATCACGTGACACGTCTGATTTAATCGCATTTCAAGAAGTCTAATTGTGTAACTATGTATCTACGTACTAATTAACTTCAGCGAAACATAAAAAAAAAACAATTATTATTATTATAATTAGTCATTCATGTGACAAACAAATGTTTTGAATACTTTCGAGCTCTCGTGAACTTTAGTAGCAGAGCAACATTCGCGGCGTTGATGTCTTTTTTTGCGGAAGTCTACATTTAGTGTCTCAGAAATGTATATCGTAGAAACCGACGGCGCCTACGTACATCATTGTAACGGCAAAATTACATTTTCTTTTATGGACTGTTTTGGAGTCTATATATCACCTATTTTATCGTAACATATGAGTCTGTCCGACCAATACCAACGTATGTTAACTTACTCGAGTTAACGTTGCGCACCTGAGTGTGCGACAAGGCCGTAACTGCCACTAACGTGAGTTTTCGCCACAATATACGCGCGTCATTAATTTTTTTATAAGTGTTAAGTACTTAAATATGTTGTACCAATTAGCATTCATATTGATTTTCTTAAATCGAAAATGTTACTGAATAAAGTATTGAATCGGGCAGAACCGATTGATTAAGATGGATTTTCATATTCCAAAAATAACGTAAGTGGCAGTTCCGGAAGTTTACATGGCTTTTATTTATCGTATTTGTACAGAATCTGACAATTACGTTACTTTACGTGGTATTTGAAAATTCTGATATTTACCGAAAGCGCCATTTACGATTGTTTTGGAGGTATTTTTATACCGATTCGATATAAGTACTTATGTAAAAACTAAGTTTTATGTTAAATTATAGGGACGAAATTGATTTTCTGTATGAAAACAACATTAAATTACATATTTATTTTATTTACCTGGTTATTGAAATACTTTGAAGGAGTTGGTGGGTGAACCCTTCTTGGATAGAAGTTTAGCACAAGAGTTTTAAAGTTTCAGGCAGCAAGCTCGATCACATGTCATATAAAAGCCCGAGCCCCGTTTTTTTTTGAAAATATTTAAAGGACGAAGATTACTTGACAGAAAATTACTAGGTTTGCTGACAGTTAAAGTATTTTATGAATGAGGAAGTTGGAAGCTTATGTCAGTAATTATGCAAGTAATTTTAAAAGTAGTTATATCGAAGATTACAGCAGAATAGTATCATTAATATTCTTACAGTATACACCATACTATCCATTATCTGATCGACTTATATATAAAAGGCTTCCCTAATTTAGAAACCATGTTATAGTTATTGATATTTTTCACCTATTCAAATAGGTTTTTATCCTAATTTTATCTTTTTCGAGGTTATTTCAGAATATCAGCTTAGAAATTCTAGCTAAGTTACTACTTAGCTGTCAAGTTTAAATTTCTGGATATTTCATTTTTTCAAGTATAAGTGATCTTATGTTAAGACGATTAAGGTTTGAATAATAAACTAAAAGAAATGGAAGTAAAACAATCCTGATTTGGTCTCAATTAACTATTTGTTGATTTCCTCTTCCGCACTTGTAGTCTTAATTGTAGCAAACATACTGTTGGCCTTTACAGAGATTAACAGATCTTGTGTTTTGTGCAGTAAAAGGTTAAAAAGTTTGTCACACTAGGAATAAATTTGACTCTTTCCTCTTCATTGGTGCCTCTTATGTATTGCCAATTTCTGCTATGAAAACAGTCATGGGTGCTTAAATCTTGTTAAGACGTCATAAGCTCTCTCATCTGACAACGATAATGAAAATATTGATGATAAAAGAAATCATCAATATTACATTAAATATATTTTATCAGTTCAAAAAGCTACGATAAAGATATTTGTTATTTATGCCTAATTAAACCAAAAATAACATTAACTTTTATTTATTTAAAATTTTTCGCTTATCTAATAGAATCCTTACTATTAATATTATTAATGCAAAAGCAAGTCAGTCTGTAATAGAGTCATGCACAAAATACTGAACTGATTTGACAAAATTTTGGGTAAGTCAGAACTTACAGAAGGATATAGGTTACTTTTATCGCAACACGTGCCAGAACGAAGATTCTTAAATTTTTTTGCTATCCCAGTACTAAATTATACACAAAATACGTATTTCCCGACTTTTTCTGTTACTGTAATATACAGTGGTGTTACTGTAATAAAGAACAACAAATAAGTGCGCCAAGCAAAGTATTGTGGATAACCACGATAGTAAAGATTTTTTATGTAAATTTTGTTGTTGTTATTCCATTAAAATTCATCGTAAGTGCAAGTAATCTACGAAGTACATAATCGAATGTGACACTTACAATAAAATATTCCTGATAAATACCAACGTAGATTATCGGAATTGGCAAATCCGATACATTTTTGCTTATGGAGTTCCTAGAAAATAATTGGAAGTGCCAGTTACGATTAAGAGAGCAGGCTCATTTACATGGTATTCTATCGTAACTCAAATTTCGCGAAAACCATTCAACATTTTGCATTTTTGATACAATGTACTAATTTAATATCCTAACAATATTCTTTATGCAACATTTTATTAGACTCTAACCATTAAGGACAATGTTATACGAAAAATAAACTTTAAATCGCTCTCCTGAAAAGTAGCATTTTTCAGATACAATAATGTACGTAAGCGCCGTCGAAACGGATTTTCTTTAAATGTAGGTATATAAGTAGTTATCTACTAAGTAAAAATTCCTATTTTCTATACTGATATTACAAAGAGGAAATATTCGTTTCTTTGCATTGAATAGGATCCGATACTACTGAAGCTATTTTTGACGTGATAACGTCTTATAAATCGATGAACGCCGACTGTACGCACGAAAAATTGTCACGGTCCGCCTGAGCCGAGCGAGCAAGCGAGAGCGCGGAACAAGCAAATAGAGAGGCACGATCGGCCTAAGCGCTCGGCTTGTGATGACGTTATCACGTAAAATTATCGTCCGTAAACCGACATTAGCAGACAACCATTTTTTAAAAACTTTGACACAGATGTTGATTAAACATAGCCTACTATTTGTCGCGGCAATTGAACGTTTCCCGCGTACAATGAAAGAAGTTTTTAATAGCTATCTTAAAAATGCAGCGCCATGTCGCATATCGTTTCGTTTCGGTGTGAATTGACCCTTACACTTTTCATTATTATCACCGTGGAAAGCACTACATATGGGGAACTAATCCAGTGGTTTTTCTAGACATTCTCCAGCGGTCACACTAGTACTAGTGTTGTGTTTTACCCGCGATTGCGGTCGATATCCGGCCTTGACTCGTTACGGCGTTAGATGAAAGTTTGTGCGGCGCAAAATGTAGGGATAGCGTTTTGTATTTTTCTTTGCAGCCAGGCAATAATGGTAAAATAAGTAGTTTAATTATTTAAACAATGTTTTTGTCGATGTAAATTTTTATATTGTCATATTATACATTTCTGAATTTTGTTTACGCTGACGCAATAAAAACCCATTAACATATTTTTATGTAGGGATCGTGTAAATTATTTTATTCTTAATTATTAGTTTTAATGAAAATTATGCATTGGTCAAGTTAAGACACTCATTTCAGCTGTAGGTTTATAAAATAACGCGACAGTATATTTATGTAATCGCGTGAATAATAATTAAGTATGCGGAAAATACTAAAATCATGTACAATAAAAATACCCTTTGATTCTTACTAAAATAACATTTTAGTACTCACAATGATTTGTAAAATTTTCTGGTAATTTTTTTATAACGCGAGCCAATGCAGTTTTCTATTTTTTCACAGGGAGCAGTATCAGGGAGTGAAACCTCCTGTTCTCCGCTCAGAGTTGGACTTCGATCCGGGTTCGAAGTACCACATTCCAGCAAACATCCCCTACATAAGGTAAGAAATACTTAGACTAAAAAATTATAGTAATAATAATATATTGGACGCTTCACGCCACGTCAATCTGACCCCGTGCTAAGTACGAGTACTCTAAGAACTTGTGTTACGGGGACTAGACAACGGGAAGTATATTTAATACTTTTATATATAAGATTTTTAATATAGTATATTTGATACACATCCATGACCCAGGAATACAGAATAACTTTTTGTTCCTTCGACGGGATTCAAAACCCGGGACCCCCCGGCTTGAGCACCAACGCGCTCAACCACTGAGCCACACTCCCCAGAGGTCGTCAAAAAGGAACCTTCTCGATTTATTATGGGCGTCCGCTATTACTATGTAGTAAGATGGTGACTGATCACCGAGTAATTTTACATAATTATGAAAACAACTAAACGCTCTTATTAAAGTGTATTAAAACTCGTTAGAAATGATATAAAAGTCTGTAATTAATCTCAAATCAATTCCTGATCGATACCAGACAGGTAGTAACATAGTATGTTGTGTGTGTTAAACCACTATCTTTATATTATATAAGCTTACATAACTTGGCGGAGGTACTTCGCAATGCATAATTGGACATTAATCGTTCTGGCTTAGTTCACGTCATTTTGAATAATCCATTCTGACACGTAATCTGAATTCTCAGTAGGTCAGACAGTTGGTCTTAAAACATCCAATAATATTTTGTCAGTTGACTTATTTTACTCTTAGTTATATTATGCAATTGTCTATCTCATTAGTAGTATTTCTGTATGTTGACTGGTAAAATTTTAATTATTTTGTAATATAATGGAATTTTTGTGTAATACCCATATCTTATGAAACTTAGTAGAGCGTAATCAGAATGTAATTTTAATTATTATTATGCTGATTCAACATTAAAATCTCTACTTTTCTACACTTCTCGATATTTTACAAATTAATTGAGATGTTTTTTTTTTGAAATTTTAATGACAATGAATATTAACGAATACTGTAAATACTAGGAGTTATTTTAATACTTTAATAATTTGATATTGTAGATATTAAAATATTCTCATACATTATTTTCATTATGTAAGTGGAGTAAATTTAATGCAATGGTAATTTCTTTAAATTATATAATCGGAAAAAATAATTGGGTTATTGCAGGTAAGTGAAAGAAATATATCATTATTATTATTTTAATACTTTCGGCATTACCTTCACATACATTGCAGTCAGGAAATAAAAATATCTACAATCATCTAAACACAAAATAACATTTAAAGCTAAAAAACAACAGGAGATCAGTTCTTTTAGTGATGGTAGTCCTGACCACCCTCGTAGTCACCGTAGTGACCCCCGTCTACTTGACCCTCGCCGCCCCCGTAGTGACCCTCGCCCCCACCACCACCCAGGTGGTCCTCACCACCACCGTAGTGACCCTCATAACCGCCTCCTGAAGTGGCTCCATCATGGTACTCCTCATGATGCTCATGATGGATGATAGGAACTGTAATTTTGACTGGATACGGCACGTGCTTCTCTACCGGGTAGGGTACGTGTTTTTCGATCGGCACAGCCACTGGTCTGTCCACTGGGATGTGCACTGGAATCGGGACCTTCTTCTCCACTTTGTACGGAATTACCTTCTCGACTGGGTAGGGCGCCGGTACTGGGACCTTGACGGGGTAAGGCACGGGTTTGTCTACGTGAACTGGCACTGGGTTGTCGACGTGCACCTTGACTGGGTAGGGCACGGCTTTTTCTACTGGATAAGGCACTGGTTTCTCTACTGGAACTGGCACGGGTTTATCTACATGCACGGGCACGGGGTTGTCGACTGGCACTTTGACTGGGTAGTGGATGGTCTTCTCAACTGGGTAAGGCACGTATACTTTCACTGGAACCTTAACTGGGAAGGGCACATGTTTCTCGACCGGGTAAGGATGGGGCACGTGCACCTTTACTGGCACTGGAATGTGCTTCTCGACTGGGTACGGAACCTTCTCGTAGACTTTGACCGGCACTGGCCTATCGACGTGGACGTGTACTGGTACCGGAACATGCTTGGTCACCGGGTACGGCTTGGGAATGTATTCGGGAACCTTGATGTACTCCTTGACTGGGAAGTGCACTGTTTTGTAGACCGGGTACGGCTCAGGCACTGGCACTTTGACGGGCACTGGCACATGCTTCTCGACCGGTACCGGAATATGTTTCTCGACCGGGTACGGGAGGGGCACTTTTTTCACAACGGTAATTGTTTTCTCGTGCTCCTCGTGGCCGTAGCCCTCGAAGCCTCCGCCGGTGCTGCCGCCGTAGCCGCCGCCTTGGTCTCCTCCGTGGCCGTATCCTCCATCACCAAAACTGCCGTGGTCACCGTAGAAGTCGGACAGACCTCTCTTGTCCTGTTTTTTCTCTTCAACTGGTTTCGGTTCAGCCTTTTTGTCTTTCTCCGCCTTCTCCTCTGCCGTGGCCAGGCTTATAGCCACGGCCAGGATTAAGGAAGTACTCTGTAAGTAATAATATGACCGCATTAGTGTTGAACTTAAAAATATAAAATCTCAAAATTCTTCTAATATGTAAATCGATTTTTATATCCTTCTACTTATGAAATACAAAAGTATCACATTGATTTTTGTTTGTTACTAATTTTAATATATGAATGTATATTTGAACATTGTTTTATTCGCTACTAACCAAAAGCCTCATGGTCGCTTTGTTTGGTGTTCAGCGAAGGCTGCGCGGGAGTGTGCAGTGTGTGACAGGGGCTGAGGTTTTATACGGAGTGCAAGTTGTTTCGTTGATCAATGAGGCAAACACTTTCGCTAGTACCGCGGCCGCGTATCCCGTATGTGTGCGTAAATGAGATGATTCTAATTCCTTATAAAATTGCACTTCATTTAATTGACATAATTAAATTAACACCATTAAATTATCGTAAATCTAATTTTACTTAATTTTTTCAATATTTTAAGCCAGAGACATACAAGTATTTTTAAGTCGCTAAATCTTACGTGGAAGAGAACGTCAAAGCTCTATTGTGAAATAATTTAATTTAAAGCCACTTAAATATTTGAATTTAAGTGGCTTTTAACTGTTTACGAGGTGCGGTTTTTAAATAAAATTACAAATTTTTAAAAATATTAAGTAAAACTAATTATTTCACAATAGAGATTTTACGCTCTAAACGCTCTAAATCGTCAGTTATAAAATTTTTGATCAAGATTTTTTTCTCTAAATATTAAAATCTATATTTTTATGTATGAATTAATAAAAATATTCATTTGTGAAAAGTAACTGAATGTAAATCAGACTAATATTATAAATGCGAAAGTTTGTATGTCTATATATGATTATGAAAATATATAAATGAAATTTTCCGCACATAAATCTGATAACACATAGGTTTTTTATTCCGTAAAATTGTACTGACAGTTCCCGCGGGATAGATAGATTTACTTTGCGCGAACGATGTCACGGGTACTAGATTTTTTGTAATAAATACTTAAGAAAGAAAACTAAAACTGCAAGAAACTTAAATGGCTATCTACGAGTATATATTTAAGAAAACCCCTAGGTCGTTTCCTCACTGAATGGTAATGCTAACTAACTCTTTGAGCCAGATAGATGCCGGATTTTGTTATTTATTATTTTAATATGCCTTTTTAGGATTCCGTAATATTCAAGGAATACTTGTAGGAATAATTGTAGTTTCGCCCGTCCGTCTGTCTGTCCGCGCTTCTAGCTTCTGTAATTATGAATATAAATGAATGAAATTTGGTATAGTTATAGATTGTTCATAGATCTCCGTTTTGGCATCATAAATAATAATCATTTTATATTTTAAGGGCAGCTCTTCGTACATGTCAAGTGGGGATGAAAAATATTTTTTCATTCTATCCAATCGTGTGGGGTATCGTTGAAAAGGTATTTTAAAATAAAGGTAAAAGTTTCGTACATGACTTTAGTAAAAAGTCGATCATTTTCGAGTAATCGGCCTCCAAAGTGGTTTGTAAGTTGGTCCCCCCCTAGTATTTCAAAAGCTATAGGAGATAGAAACTTGTAAGTTTCCATGCTGATATATGATGCTAAAAACTATTTGGGAAAATTATTTATAACGAAATCGAACAGTAACTTTTGAAGTAATTTTATAAAAACCTATTACATAGGGTTCCATAACTATCAAAGCGTCCTGGCATGCTCTTGGTAACCTAACCGAGTAGTTTTAGTTTGTAAATATTTTGAAGTAGCTAGTCATATTATTATTATTATGTTTTTGAATAAATAAATTAAATACAGTTAAACATGAGATATTAAATTTAAAAGTTATGGTTGTAGCATCGATTATATTTTAATCGAAACATCCATGTCAAATTAGTTTTTCCGGCTCAACTCACCGTCCCAAAATCCGTGGGCACGATATCGAGACTTGAGATAACAAAACGTAAGGGAATGCGAGGAGGTATTAGTGCCTGCTGATGCTACTTTAGTTAGCTACACGGAATTGCCTACCTAGTACCTGCCTAGCTAGGCAATAGGCTACTTAACTCATATTTAATTTCATACATTGAAGGAGTATTTCCTTTAGTACTTGGCTTAGGAAAACGTATTCTAGCGATATCGTTAATTTAAAACTTAAGATTGATAAATAAAGTTAATTTAAAAATATGTAGGTATTTTAGTTTTTTAATTTCTACTGATGAAAACACCTCGAAGTAACATCCGGCAAGGATGTGACGACACAAACACACTAAACACATGTTGTGGTGAAACGGAACGTTTCTGTAAATAAATAGTTCATGGCATCTTAAAATGTTATTTGTGTCAAAACGTCAAACGGAACGTAACACCGCCATTTTACTACTACGGACAGATTACAAATAGTACTAGTATGTCGTCACCGCACAGATAATAATCTATCAACCAACATGGCGAATAGTGTTTTCGGCGGTTTTTAAAAAGTGTATTTTTTTTATTTTTTTTTTGATGTAATGAATCAATTATGAAGCCGAAAACAAGGTCAAGTAGCCTATTCCGTATAGCTATCATGTGGGTATATAACGCTATTTTTAATATAGTATATTTATTTAGTAAGTAAAGGTTATTAAACAGCAAATTTAGAAGCCTACCGGTACAAATACCGTCTAAAAATATTTCGAATTGAATTTTTATTCATAGGTCATTATCAATATTGTGTGTGGTATATGATTTTCTCTCTATTTTTCATTAAAAAAATTGAATGCCTGGTAGTATTTTATAAATCAGATAATATATTTCAAATTAATCGACTAAGACCGATGGTACATTATGATGCGCGCGTAACTGCGTAAAGCTAAATTAATGAGCCGAAGTAAAAATTATTTACTGCTAAGAAATTCCTTTAAATACTTAGTTACCTGCGCATTTTGTGTTCTAAAAGGTAACGGACTACCTAATTATGGGCATAGATAATAATTTTTAGAGCCGTGTGTGTGGTCATCGACGAGAACATTTAAGAACACCAATTCTCGTATTTAATTTAGAATTTCAATTCACTTTCATCAATCAAGGAATCATAAATGACAAATTAATCATCTTGATATGATTAACTGATTTTGAGAGTTTGGATCAATCTAATCGCGTTGCGTTGACGTTTATAAGAATACCATTTTGCCGTTTTAACATTGAGACGGTATCAAAACTGTTTTATTATAACATTTAATTAGCAGAATTAACCTACAAGTTTTGTCACTTTGAACTAGACTCGACATGTTACTGGATAAGTATCAACTATCATGTTATTTTCAAAAATAATCTTCTAGACGCTCAAAGAATGTGTCTCGCCTAATGTTTTTCCTATCCGATATAAACAAATCCTGGTTTGGGTTGCATACAAATGTAAACACTGTTACATAAAACTAGGCAAGTTTCGAAGTGAATCGAGAGCAATGTGCATTGTCTAAGCTCGGTGAGGCACGGTGTTACGAGACGCGTGTGTGTTTGTTAACAGGGGAACATATTTTTAAGAATATTAGCCATCCATGCAAGGAAATATGTAAGTGTAGTACTGACTCAGAGGGTGAAGGAGGTTATAATACTATAGTCTACTCGCGTTGGGAAGTCAGTGAAATGTAAAAAAAAAAAAATGGTTCTCCGTTAGGGCGATCGTGCCTCTCTATCGCTTGTTTCGCGCTCTCGCTTGCACGCTCGGCTCAGGCGGAACGTGACAATCAGGCGGAACGTGACGGAATTTCTCGTGCGTGCAGGCGACGTTCATCGATTTATAATCGCGTCAAAAAAATATATATCAAAATTGACCAATGCCGTATGACCCGTATTCACATTATCCAAATAAAGTAAGCCATTTTGACATATTATGTACACAGTATAATTGACATTCTTATCGACTATAGGAGAAAAAGCCAATTTACGTTGGTTTTTGACTGACTATATACATAAGCTTATGTTCCTTGTTAGGGTACCCAAAGGTTAAAACGGAACCCTGTTACTAAGACTCCGCTGTCCGTCCGACTGTCACCAGACTGTATCTCATCAACCGCGATAGTTAGACAGTAATTGAATTTTCTCAGATGTGTTTCTGTTGCCTCTATAATAACGAATACTAAAAAACAGAATAAAACAATTATTTTTTATAAATTAAGATTATACTGGTTATAGTTTATAATATTATAATCAGTATAATCTTAATTTATATTATCGAATTTATGCATCGCTTATGTTTGTTACTTAATAAATCAAAACCATAATGTTATTATGGTTTCTGCCCCGCCTTTTCTCTCTGGAAACGAACTGTATCGTAGTCATACATTTTCGAATGTATTTACTTCTCACCTTGATCTGAGCAATATGTAATAAATTATATAATACATTGCAAATAGACGATCTGCGGCAGGGTCGGTGCGCGGCCACATTTACAAAAGTGTTTACACAACATTGTATAATATTTAATTAATTAATATTCATTTTATTCACAAATTGACAGTAAGCTAAAATGGTAAATTTTAACTAACCGAATCTAATGTTTGATTAGAATAAACTGAGTTTTATTTATTTCACGAAAAATTAATTCGTCACAAGATCGTTCGAAGTCTAAGTTTGATTTATACTACAAGTTTACTACAAGGTTTTAAGCCATGCAAGTCATGGAAAAGCCATGATTCAGCACGAATGGACAGGCTCAAACGGATAAATACCACGGCGGCGCAGAAAACCGGCGTAAAATAATGCTTGGGTTGTGTTTCGCCGAGTGAGTGAGATTAGCCGAGGGCCGAGGAGGGGTTTGGGGAATTTAAGGACCAGGAATCGGAGTGCGCATCACCAAGAGGAGTTACACTTGAAACGGAGTACACATTAAGGAGTTACACTTGTGTTGCGTGTGTCCACGGGTGGCGCTAATCGCTTACGCATTTTAGATTGTAAAGCCAAAAACGATTACCTACAATTCATTTCGAAAATCTTTTAAAATACGTCTACATATACTAAACAATACAAAATATATAAACAAAACGATGTCGTTGTCATATAGGTATGCACCTGTTTCTGTTAACAAAACATCTCAAATAACCGTATTGTCAGAATAAAATTATTCTGTAGCATGGTTATTTATCAAGAAAGTAACGTAAAAAAGAGGTTAAGGAGGTACTAATAATGATAGTTTTACTAATTCTGAGAAACCAACAAGGAAGTAGCGACATTAGTATTGCATTTGTTTCGTAAACCATTTGATTGCTTCTCAGGTTTTCACATGAAATTATAAAGAAACATTAGTCGAAGAGTATCAAAAATTATTATGTAATTAATATATCTATCTGTAGTAGTTTCTCATCCATTATTTTGAAATTGCTGCAATTTTCACTTGTTTGCCACATTTTGGGGTTCTACGTCTAGTTATTTATTTCGTTATATAGTCCGGTCACAGATTTTATTTCGTTATATAGTCTAGTCGCGGATTTTATTTTGTTATATAGTCCAGTCACGGATTTTATTTCGTTATATAGTCCAGTCACAGATTTTATTTTGTTATATAGTCCAGTCACGGATTTTATTTCGTTATATAGTCCAGTCACTGATTTTATTTCGTTATATAGTCCAGTCGCGGATTTTATTTCGTTATATAGTCCAGTCACATATTTTATTTTGTTATATAGTCTAGAGATTTTATTTTGTTATATAGTCCAGTCACGGATTTTATTTCGTTATATAGTCCAGTCACAGATTTTATTTTCTTATATAGTCCAGTCACAGATTTTATTTTGTTATATAGTCCAGTCACAGATTTTATTTTGTTATATAGTCCAGTCATTGATTTTATTTTGTTGTATAGTCCAGTCACGGATTTTATTTCGTTTTATAGTCCAGTCACTGATTTTATTTCGTTATATAGTCCAGTCGCGGATTTTATTTCGTTATATAGTCCAGTCACATATTTTATTTTGTTATATAGTCCAGAGATTTTATTTTGTTATATAGTCCAGTCACGGATTTTATTTCGTTATATAGTCCAGTCACAGATTTTATTTTCTTATATAGTCCAGTCACAGATTTTATTTTGTTATATAGTCCAGTCACGGATTTTATTTCGTTATATAGTCCAGTCACTGATTTTATTTCGTTATATAGTCCAGTCGCGGATTTTATTTCGTTATATAGTCCAGTCACATATTTTATTTTGTTATATAGTCCAGAGATTTTATTTTGTTATATAGTCCAGTCACGGATTTTATTTCGTTATATAGTCCAGTCACAGATTTTATTTTCTTATATAGTCCAGTCACAGATTTTATTTTGTTATATAGTCCAGTCACAGATTTTATTTTGTTATATAGTCCAGTCATTGATTTTATTTTGTTGTATAGTCCAGTCACGGATTTTATTTCGTTTTATAGTCCAGTCACTGATTTTATTTCGTTATATAGTCCAGTCGCGGATTTTATTTCGTTATATAGTCCAGTCACATATTTTATTTTGTTATATAGTCCAGAGATTTTATTTTGTTATATAGTCCAGTCACGGATTTTATTTCGTTATATAGTCCAGTCACAGATTTTATTTTCTTATATAGTCCAGTCACAGATTTTATTTTGTTATATAGTCCAGTCACAGATTTTATTTTGTTATATAGTCCAGTCATTGATTTTATTTTGTTATATAGTCCAGTCACAGATTTTATTTTGTTATATAGTCCAGTCATATATTTTATCTTGTTACATAGTCCAGTCACAGATTTTATTTTGTTATATAATATGTACCTAATCTGTTGCTAGATAAAAAAAAAAACTAAATTCTTGTATTAAGTTCTAATTCTACCTAATAAAGAAGGCAGTGTAATCTGTTTTGTGTTTATATTAATTTTGTTACTACATATATTATGAATACTTTATATAATAAATTGTCTTGTTTTGTGTAAAATAAGATACAGTAGTGAAAGTGGTCTTATTTGTTAATGTAGTAATAAACTAAGACTTGCACAAGTACTGGATCCAGTGCAGGCTGCGCCAGTGTATCAGAAATATGAGCTATTTACATAACGGTTTCGATTTCAATATAATCAGCAAATTCTTCGTTTCTCCCAATGCTATGCTTAACAATTTAATTATAATATGCGATATTTTTTAAGGATGGGTAAAGGGTGGGTGTGTAATGTATATGCCAAATGCATACTTGTATCAGTGTTACTTAATATTTTAGCGCCTGAATTAAAGTAATATAAAAGTTACTTTACAAAGTGGTCTGTACTCTGCCTTACCGAAAACTTAGAGGAAGTTGTTATTTGAACAGGAGGCTTAAGTATATCCTCACGCCTAATACCACATCTGGTCCCGTGGCAAGTATCCTAAGAACTAGTGTTGCGGGGACCAGACAATGGGATGTAAATTTAATACTCTTATACTGTATTTAAATTTAAGATTTTTATTATATTATACATTTAATATACATCTAAACTCAGGAACATTGAAAAGTTGTTGTTCCCTCGGCGGGATTCGAACCCGCGACCTCCGGCTCTAGCGTCGACGCGCTAACAACTGAGCCACAGAGGCCGTCGTCATTTGAAGGTAGAAGTAAGTTGTCTTCATAAGTACAAAACAACAATCATAACAATCGTGATACAGTCAGCTTAATCTAGATAACACTAGTATAATATTATAACACTACTATAATATTATAACACTACTATGATATTATAACACTACTCTAACATTATAACACTATTATAACATGATTATGTGAACTGTAGTAAGGTACCTACGGTATACTGATACTGCAGATATATTTTAATCGGTGTCCAGCAGTTTCCCACAGAGTACTGTGTCGCAAGTCATTTCATCAGCGAACATTCAATCCATTTATGGGCTATAAATTAATTACCATACAATAAAGTGATACTAATCAAAACAATTAATTGTTGCCCAATACTCTAGCCTGATACACTTTCGATACCCTTGAGAACTCATGTCGCTGTATTTAGATATATTCTTTATTAACATTCGTATGTGCATGTAAGTGATATGTAACTTTAGTCAAACAGATATTTCGAATCCTCCAAAACAATATTTTTCTGAAACAAATTCAACATTAACTTGATAATATTATTATAGCTCCTCACAACGATTCCGGTGACAGTGGTCTGTTTCATTTCAAACTAGACCAGCTACGCAGGAGATAGTTTATAATGACCAAGTGTGTGCGTAATACACAAAAGCACTCTCTCCTCCTTTATTCTCATAACCCAGTGGGATGGATGACCGACACGACTGGCGAGTGATCAGGACCGACTTTCTACATACCCATCCGACTCATGGATCATCTTTCTTGTCATACAATCGGGTCATCAGTCTGCATTGTCCTAACTAGACTTGAATACAACAATTTTTCTGTTTCAATGCCGGGATCAAACTCACGACCTACGGAGTCAAGAGCCAAGCTCTAAACCACTGGACCACGGAGGCGACTTGTTGGTCGATAAAAATTTTAGACGTACTTATAGTTCTTGTTATTTTGCCTCTTAGATAGAAAACAGAATGTGATTGTTGTAACAGATTGGCAAACCTCAACGTGTCACAAAATTGTATCTATCAAAAGCACGCTAGTGTGTGTTAATAATAATCTGAGGTAGCGTGTGCACACCTTTATACATATATATTAGCTCTCTGGACACCTTTCTCCACATAAACTTTAACTGTGCCAAATATGATACTCTTCTATTCGCAAAATGTTCATAAAACTGTACTGAAAGTTTCTGCTACACGTATTTATCTATATACATAATCCTACTAATATTATAAATGTGAAAGTTTGTAAGGATGGATGGATGTTTGTTACTCTTTCACGCAAAAACTACTGAACGGATTTTGATGAAATTTGGTATGGTAGTAGTGTAGGCTCTGGATTAAAACATAGGCTACTTTTTATCCCGGAAAAGTACAGTGTTCCCGCGGGATACACGATTGTATATTTACGCGGGCGGAGTCGCGGGCAACAGCTAGTATTATATAAAAGGCAAAGCTGATTGACTGATGTATCAACACAAAATTAATTTAAAAAAAAAATTGAAATATTTGCGCACGTATTTCTCATTTGACGAAAGCATCTACTAAGGAAATATTTTTCAACATTCAACCCCCAAGGTGGTGAATGAGGGGATAAAAGTTTGTATGATTTTTTTTTATTCCTTTTAAATATTTGTATAAAAATTAGAATGAATTGAGTACGGAAAAATAATGAGTTACGTTTTCTAATATTCAACCACTGAGAGAATAAAATAGGGGATGAAAGTTTTAAATTATAATAAAAACCCGATTTCACGCGGGCGAAGTAGCGCTAGTATAATAAATAATGTAAAGAAAGACACAGACATACATGAGCATTCGCAATTAAAGATAGAGCTCTTAATATGCTCCCCATCATTATTTGCTACTGTTTGTGAAGATTGCGAGATTACATTTAACAAGTGTATGTGGTTACGAAAAATAGATCTAATGTACATCAGGCGGAGATATATCGCAGGTGACGCAACGGTTGCTCACAGAACCGTCTGGTACCCCGTCTGTTTTCCAGCTGGCGTTTCGCCAGCTGTACAGTTCGTGTACAGCTGGCGAAATGTGGGGGTCCGTAGTTGCTCTATTATCTTTTAATCTAATAGTCTCCTGAATATTACGTATATTTTTATTTTGGTTTAGTAAAAATGTACACATACGATTTTAAATAAAGATTTTAGAAGAATGGACAGATTTATCAATCGCTAGATGTTGAAAATCCCTTAGCTTGAAAATCCCTTTTCTCGCTATAAAACGCCTATGTCCTTCCCCCATGGTTTACTCTGCCAAATTTTATCAAAATCATTTCAGTAGTTTTGTAGCCTACAGCAATCAGACAAACACAAACAATTAATGTTCCCTCTTATAATATTAGTACATTATACAGTACCTTCAATAATCATAAAAACAAATAATAATGTATATACAAAGGCATTATGTAGTAAGTATTGCATAAGCCGCCCGCCGCGCCGCGCACCGCCCGCGATTGAGCACGCGCTTTCTTCCGTTGTATTTAACTGGGTACATTCGCATGCATAATACTAATTATTTGCATTAATCACATTATGCACCGTTTTAGGTTATATAGGTAATTGTAGTTATCGGGTGCCAAAAATAAACATTCACATTTATTGTTAATTATATATATATATATATATATATATATATATATATATATATATATATATATATATATATATATATATATATATATATATATATATATATATATATATATATATATATATATATATATATATATATATCTACCTTTCAGTGGCGCAAGCAAAACCTTACAACCAAACAGTACACTCGAGAACATTCGCTGGTGTCTGTCTCTGTAGTGTAATAGATACCGTGTCGTTTCCCCAGTTTTTGTTCAGCTCCCATTACGACAGTCTGATTGAGCCCACTTATATCTTCCTCATAATATATCATACTAACCTAATTATGTGTATCTAAGGATTACGTACTCGTAAAAGTTATAATTTATTAATGACTGGAAAATTATATTATTATTGTTGCCTGCGACTTTGTTCTACTAGAAACAAGACATAATTGACTCGTGAATTTTGTTTTGAAAAATTAAGTTATTAATTACTTAGTTACTTAGTGGCTTGTCTTCGAATCTAGGCTAAAAATTAGCTAAATGCTCATTCAGATCTTATAATATGTTTAAATTCTAATATGAATAAAATAAATCAATCTTAATTGTCACCAAAAAATCAAAGGTTGTTTGGTATCAAAGATTTTAAAACAAAGATTACGCCATTCCGAGGTTATCACAATATAAGTTAAATTATGATAAATGACACGTGTCACGATACATATTGAGTTAGAAAATTGTTCAAGGTTTTTAATTAATTTTCATATAAACTAACCAACGAAACAAAATGTCTCATTTATAAATATTTTTTTTGTAATCAAAATTGATTTGGTAGGTATAAAACAAGTTCAGTTACATTAAATGAATTAAGAAATAATTCAAATTAATAATATGGAATTATTTAATAAGAGAAATTCAGCTGTTTCCTTATATTATTTATTTAAAGGCTGTTTTTCCACTTACCGTTTACAGTGTTCTATTTTATTGTCATTTGTATATTTTTAATACTCGTTGTAAAAAAATGAAGTGATTAGTCGACAAACGTGATGATTGATCTCTGAGTTGCAGACTGTTATTATTCTGGCCAAGCACAATTATTAACGAGTAATATTTCAGTAACTTGTCCAGTAGCGAAGACTTTAATTAATGTAAAGCTTGAAATTACAAACAGAACTATTAACGTTGCAATAGCACATTCCAACAATAGGCTAGATGACTGAATTTTATATTGCTTAAATTAATAGTACTCTTAAATATGAAAAAATCAATATTTTCAAAGATACAGCGATTTGTATACAATATTTCGCAAGTCTCGTGAAAACGCTCCATAATAAAGTCGTACCTAGCTGTGACGTCACGCCTAGGTAAAAGAGTATGAAGTATAAGGCCGCAGGTACATATTTGTAAATATCTTTCTCTCGCTGGCGTTTCTCCGCCAGCGCTGCGGCACAAAATCCATATAATAGTGCAGCAGCGCCGCAGGAGCTGCGGCACGTGTGTTAACGCTCCCACATGTTAACGATGTGCATAAAGTACATCTTAATAAGCGTATGCTAGAGCTTGTGAGTCGTATCTGACGATAGCACATTAAGATTATGAAACATGTTTTTTCGACGTATTACAAATACACACTGACCGCATTTAGTTTGTTTATTTATATAAAAACAAACAAAATAATAAGAAATATTACAAAATACTACTACCTTTAACTCACGAACGAATATTGAAACGATGTTTAAAATGAAGGGCGGCCCAAATCACATAGATTTTAGGTTTGCGGCCGCTTGTACTCGTAACATTCTGTAATCGGATTTAGTGAGGTATTTTCTTAAATAAAAGGAGGGATTGCAATTCGCTAAAACTCGAAAACAGCTGGACCCGTTTGACTAATTTTGATCTTAAAATAATTATTGTGGAAGTTTGGGGAATATTTAAACGGCGCGAAATATTGGAAAAGTTGTGGAGAAAAAACTAAAAATAACTTTTAAATTTTCTAATACTAACTGTTCACTGTGTTTAATTTGACACTTGACTATTATAGTATTGAGTGTATTTATAGGTGCGTTCAGTTTACCTGTTTGGTTTATTACAAACAAAAGCGGCCGGCCCCAGTAGGTGTATACTATTAAGATGCAGGTGTAAATGTAGGTGTAGGTATAGATGTAGGTGAGGGATGTTGCTGTAGGTGTATGTTGTTGTTGTAAATGTTGGTGTAGGTTATAGGAGTACGTGTAGTTGTGGGTGTAGGTAGATGTAGTTGTAGGTATACATTGTAGTTGTAGATGTTGGTGTAGGTTATAGGAGTACGTGTAGTTGTGGGTGTAGGTAGATGTAGTTGTAGGTATACATTGTAGTTGTAGATGTTGGTGTAGGTTATAGGAGTACGTGTAGTTGTGGGTGTAGGTAGATATAGTTGTAGGTATACATTGTAGTTGTAGATGTTGGTGTAGGTTATAGGAGTACGTGTAGTTGTGGGTGTAGGTAGATGTAGTTGTAGGTATACATTGTAGTTGTAGATGTTGGTGTAGGTTATAGGAGTACGTGTAGTTGTGGGTGTAGGTAGATGTAGTTGTAGGTATACATTGTAGTTGTAGATGTTGGTGTAGGTTATAGGAGTACGTGTAGTTGTGGGTGTAGGTAGATGTAGTTGTAGGTATACATTGTAGTTGTAGATGTTGGTGTAGGTTATAGGAGTACGTGTAGTTGTGGGTGTAGGTAGATGTAGTTGTAGGTATACATTGTAGTTGTAGATGTTGGTGTAGGTTATAGGAGTACGTGTAGTTGTGGGTGTAGGTAGATGTAGTTGTAGGTATACATTGTAGTCGTAGATGTTGGTGTAGGTTGTAAGTGTATGTAGAGGAGGTCACATTTCGGTGAGTAGACAAATTGGGAGGAGCTTTTGCGCTTGCGGAGGCTGGAGCAAGAATGGTTGCTTCGGAGGTGGGGCGAGGTTCTGGCGCAATCTCCGCACGGTCAACACACGGCCGCGGTACTGCGTCCTGTCCAGGCGGCGTGGATGCGCCGTCGGAAGAAACCCCTCACCTCCCGCCTGACACAGGTGCGCACTGGGCAAGGCTGGCTCTTAAGTGTGGTGCGCTGCATACTCGAGAGCGATGTGGTCTGGCAGGCGGCGGTCCCCTTCTGCGAAACTGTCATATCGCAGATGGAGGCCGCGGAGTGGAACAGAGAGGACGATCCATCCTCCGTTCCGCTCCACCGGCGTAGTACATGAGTGCGGAGGCGTCGCTATGCGATCGTCCTACCTTCAATCTAATGGGGCTCGGAGAGAGGATGGGAACCTCTCCCGGTTGCTAGGTACCCGACGTCGGCGGGGGAGCTTTAGGATTTCGGAGTTCCCCCATTTCAGTTTGGAAGTCCGGTCCCTTTTGAAGTAGACCAACCGTACGTGGGGGTGTGTGTGTTAGACAGATCTGGGACACTCCACGCGGCTGGTGGCAACCGATATGAAGGGGATAGATAGGTTTTAGTGGGTAAAGTACCGTTGACAGCGTCGGGAGTCTCATATATCCCTTAATAATGAGCTTTTCCCTGCGAGATCAAAACAAAAGGTTGTAAATTTAGGTGTACTTATTTTTAATTCCAGTTCAATAGATAAGAAAGAATAACGTGTTTCGGGTCAGATATTGCTATAAAAAAAGTCAGAGCGACTGTAACCGAAGCCTAATATGTTTTATCGGGATAAGATTTAGTTCTCGTGTGAAAAATATATTAGTCGATGCACCTTTATAAAGGCATATCTTTCAAATTAAAATCAATTATGTAATACCAAGATAATAAATAAGGTGCGTTTTACACGATTTCTATATAAAATTAATTGCTCATAATATACATCAGGAACATTCTAATTGTTTGAATAATTGTAACAACAAAGCCTAGAAGTAGGTAATGATTTAATAACTTATGCATGCGGCAACAAGATCGTTTGCTACACATCAATCAACATGCCCTAAAAATGCAAAGTAATTTATTACTGTGTATTGTTTTACTAGCCAAAGTGTGGTATTAAAGTAAAACATATTAATGATTATTACAGACAACGAAAATTACAACAATATATTTATTTTATATTCATATGAATTATTGTTTAGATAAAATAATAATCAAAATAAATGAAAAAACTTAAATGTTTATTCTGAACCTCCTACATTAATCAACCTATGCGTTGAGCCTTGCAAGAAACAAACTTTGCTATTTCGTTTTCGTGGCGCGCCTATATCACGCGCCTGTTTTGTTTCGTAGCTCAGTGGCTCTACTTATAGAACTCTTTGGCAGGACAACATAAGGAATACGTACCAAGTTCCTTTGAAATTGAAACCACTGACAAAAATGTATGCCTAAAATGGATGTAACTTAATATAAATATAATGAGCTTTAACGTAAAATACATTATACAATACTTAACAGATTGCTACGAGATTACTACGAAATCCGAGTTTTCACTACGAGTAGAAAAAAACCTAAGTGTAGTATCTGTAAATACTTTCGCTAAAATATTAGTATGTTTGTCGCCTTACGAACAAAGTTTTATTTTTTCTTTACAATTTTGTTTCTTTACTAGCCCACAATATTTTTTTCGTGTAAGGTAAACATTTTTGATGTACATAATATTATAACCTAATTAATATATTTTTTATTTTGTTTCAGGTAAGTGAAGCTAAAATACTAGCGGCGACGGTGCTGCCAAACAAATGCGATGTAAGTATGAACTATAACGTACGGTCACATACAAAAAATCCTCTCACTTTTACAAACATGTGCCGAGTGGACGGACTTGATACGATTCCACATACAGAACACAGATGGCATTTGAAACGTGGATTCTATGCGTATCTTATGTTTTACGGCACGAGTAAGCTACGCTTAAAATATTCCATAAAATAAACACATACTAACTTATAAACGGATACAATATTATATTTGATATTTATGGGTTTTAGGGTTCCGTCGTCAAAGAAAAACGGAACCATTAAAAGGTCACATTGTAGTCCGCCCGTCTATCTGTCCGTCTATCAAGACCCTTTATTTCGAGAACGCGGAGAGGCATCGAGTTAAAATTAAAACGACTAATCAAGTCTACGGTCCCTTGAAGCTGTGGAAAAATCTGACTTCTATGTTAACGTAAAAAAGACAAGGCCATTTTAGCCACAAAAACGCATATTTCAACACATTTATGGGAATCAAAATTCAAAAGGTTCTTTCCGTTGACCTAATACTATGAAATTTGGCAAGAAATATCGATAAATACTTGTTTAAGTATAAGAAAAATCAGAAAACTGCACATTTGTAATTAAATCATAAAAAGGGTCTAAAGTCTATGAAGGGGTCGAAATTTCATTTGAAGATACTAGTTAATTATATCGTGAAAGGGTTTGATGTGAAGATTCAAAAACTTACTTTATTTATTTTATACGATGTCAAATTTTCTATTTAAAAGAAAAAATAATTCAAAAATAAAAATTTCTCTATGCAAACTTTAATTATCCATTTTCAGTCTCAACCAAAATCTGCGAGACTCGATTCCTGAACTATTTATGATATTTCTACTTTGTACGGAACCCTCGGCGGGCGAGTATGACACGCTCTTGACCGGTTTATTATTATTAATGAAACATGTGTTGTGCATGTACACAACCTAAAGTAGGTATGTACCTACTTCTAAATTTTTTCTTTAATATTTGTAAGAGTAAGAATTGCCTCAACAATCTTAGACCCTTATATTCTGAGCTTTTAAGGTAAAGCTTGCAAAACGGTTAAGCGCCTAAACAAGTAAGGTTGTTATAAAAGCAAAAGTGGTCAAGGAAAGTGAATTTGAAGATCGCCCAGTGTGAAGAGAGACGAAAGTGAAAATTCACACTTGGCTATCTTATGATTGATCTACGCAATTATATGTAGCAGTTTAGCCAAAATAACTACTTACTGTAGTATTTAATTGCGTAACATTTTTAGATTTAGAAGCCAAAAACTCAAAACATTGACATGATACTAAACTATGTAGGTAACGCTAAGAGAACAGGGCCTTAAGTCAAGACGCATTCGATAATTTCGATGGCGACGTTCGAAAACAAAATGGAATTTGATTTTTGGTGCGATGACTTAAGTCAAATCCCATACATCTTTGAATATGAACTTCGTCGTCGAAATTATTGAATGCATCTTGACTATAGGCCCCGGGCCTTTTAAAAGTAGAATACTGTCTCTTAGTTTACACGCTATAGAAGTAAATCCTTCAAAAATATATTTATTCTCTCACCATATTAGATATGTATAATGTAGATTGTCTCTATTTACCGTCGCTATTCCGTTTTATCGATTTTCAAATAACAATATCGCTAATATATTTTCACTTCCAAAGCTCGAAAAACTGTACTTAATCCGCTTATAATGTTACTTAGTAATCACTAAACAGTAAATAGTAATTACTGGTTATGAAATCTCGGTTAGTAAGGAAATTAATCTGAAGATCTAGAAATGTAGAGTATTAGACTGATACTCCTTATGTTACGCGCTACGTAAAACTTAATATAAAACTCCAAAGAACCAATCATAACTTTATGCGTACAATTGAACTCTACAGTATAGGCGTAATAATTATATCTATCCATAGGTAATATCTATGGACGCTTCTACACCACGTCAATCTGGTCCTGTAGTAAGTATCCGAAGTACTTGTATCACAGGTATATTTCATACTTTTATACTATACACGTATTTAAGATTTTTATTATAATACACATAATATATTTAATACACATCTATGACCAAGCAACACAGAAAATATTATTCCTTCGACTTCCCGCGACCTCCGACTTAAGCGCCGACGCGCTTACCATTGAGCCACAGAGGTCGTCTGAATTAAAAAATGCTTGACCTAATTATATCTACCTATCTAGTGTAATGCACCCCGAGATAAAAAGTGTATATATAAGTGTATAGCGACCTTCACCCACGTGGGTTAGTGACCCAGACACGAGCATACCAGTTTTCTCATTAACATTATTAATGAATATATTGTTTGTTTTTATAATGATCTGCTAATGAATCGTTATTTAATACATCAAATAATCGTACTTAAAATTTGATGAGGCCAAGCCATCTATTTAATTTTATTATTTCAAATATATTATCATAGAAATTGAAAAATAGAAAAAGATAATGACATAAAGAGCAGTTAAAGTTTCTACTGTTAACATTTAAGTTCTTTTTTAAATTAAATAATTAAATAGAACTTTTTATAGTGTTTGAAAAAGGACACTGCTTTGACGAAATCTTTGATACTGTCCAACAGTAGCGACGGGTGCATATAACACGATTCCCCCCGGCGCGGCTGCACGTTTAATTAAAATTTAAGTCTTAAGTCACTTTTGAATTTAGAATAAGATGCTATGAACGGTAAATGCGAAGTGCAGCGTTATATAAAAAAAAGTTAACTTTTTAGACTTATGTAACTATTGAAGTGTTTGTCAATTATTGTGCCATTTTTGTTTGTGTACCTTGAGTGTTTCTCGCCTTCGTTTAATAATATTTATTATGTATTATTTTTGTGAGAAATAAAGTCTTAAGCCTAAACCTAAAATGTAATAACTATGATAGTACAGTTTGAAACTTCGTAACATACAACGATGCTGTATAGATCATGAATACGTACTTATACTTATTAACATACACGTTTTTTTTCTGTCCGAGGTACAATATTTCTTAAGGTAGGCATTAAAATAAGTTCTGCAACTGATATTACATCTCCAGGCTTTCCTTTGATGGAGACCAAGCGTTCGCTACGACCGTACAATAACTACAGTAAATTAGGCAAAATGTTAGAAAATCATTTTTTCACCAAAGACTTTCAAAAGTTTTAGTTAGCAGTATAGTTTTAGAGTAGTCACAGTCCAGTGCAGAAGTGTGACGGACGACGTGTGCTGGCAATACTTACCCATGACCAGCCAATGTGACGAATTTCTTAATTCGTATCGGAGTTAATGCTATGCTATTTGCAAATTAAACATTTATTCTGTGCATGAGTATATATTTTTTTGTGTTTCAGCAGGTATTACATATTTGCAACCTACAAAAACATTTAAATTACAGATATACGAATGTGACCGATAAAAAATTTTGACACCCTTGGTCTACATAGTTCAAAATTACTTTCCTGACTCTACTGCTCTACAACTTGACTACATTTCTTAAAGTCTTAACAAATTAAACTTTATACAGCAAAAAGAAAAGAGTATTCATTTACGTTTTATATCTATCTATATTAATCTGTTTGCTTGTTTGCCTTATACCATAAAAAAGAATGCAGTGAAAAGTAAATTATGTTCCATAATTTTTCTAGTCGGCTCTACGTTCTTGCGTAACATAATCATTATTATCATTTATCACCGTATATTGTAGTTACCAGTTAGGTAATATTCTATATACGTGTGGTAATTTAAGTACATTGTATGTGTTCATTTATTAAATTGATTAATGTTGCCATATTCGTAAATATTATTATATTCGTAACATATTCGTAAATCGACAGATTCGACATCATTCATACGTATAAAGTTTATTCATATAACTTTAATACTGACGCAGATGATCGTAAACATATTAATTATTTTGTGCGAGCTTTATACAATTCATTTTCAAACCACTTTTGGTAGAGTTTTTGATAATCTGATGGTCAGAGGCGAAGAAGGAAAATTAAAACTACTGACGCCCCCAAAGATATAATAAGTACTTATTAGACTAGTCCATCATGTTCTGACATGATGGACTAGTAAATAGAGATACTACTAATATAGTGCAGGTCAAGTACCCGGTGATAACGTCCATACATAGAACTGAACATCCGTCCGGATGATCGACGGGAATTTACCAACGTGTACTTGACCTGCACTATGTTAGTAGTAAATCTATTTACCTAAACCATGTATATTCTAAAATGATCACGATTCGCATATGGCATTTATGGTAATTAGGTTTTTACGAGCAAAGACTTAAAAATATTTACCTACATTCTCTGTTCACTAGTCCCGTCTCACCATACTCCTGACGATTAGAATTCTAACCTACAAACTGTTCGGTAACGTACGACATAATATCGCACTAAAACAAAACCTGATGCTACATATATTCAAAATGTAGCACATACGCGTAAACTCACGTTCCAGCTACTTACGAAACGTCTACGATACATATAATACTGGTATAGATTAAGGAAATTAATAGATACGATGGCATGTCTATAAGTATTTAGTCTATGTAAACTTCAAAAATGTTTGTTTCACAAAATCTATTTAGCTAATAAATTGAAGAACAATATAATCTACAATACGTCTACGTAGGCTACGATTACAAAAAATTCTTAAAAAGTAAAAAAAAAAACCTACTACTTAATTATTGCTTTAAAATTAATAAAGAAATCTATATATTATTTTCCTACCGAGACAATTTGAAAATACTTGTTGTTGAAACTTTACTACTTCGTCCTAATTAATGTGAATGTTTATGAGGATGCATGGATGGATGGATGGATGTATTCTTCACGCGTAAACTGCTCAACGTATTTTGGTGAAATTTGGTATGGATGTAGTTTAGGCTCTGGATTGCCACATAGCTTTTTATAGTGGCAAAATGTACGATTCCCGCGCGATTTAGTTTCGAGTGTGAAAGCCGCGGCAACGTCTGGTAGTAAATAAGTAAGTAGTTTTTTGTATTCAATAAAATATTGTAGTCAGACATATTCGTATCCAATTAGTTTTGTCGATCTATATTGTGATCGTAACATGCTAAGACGATGATACAGAGTTATTTTATATTTTGTAAGCTTAAATTATTTTATAATTTGCAAGTCAATTCTGAACTTGGCCTCGATATGTTTCTGTATGTTGATTAGCAGGTTAAAAAGTTATGCAGTTTCATTTTAACTAAGTTTCGCGAAAAGTTATCCGCAAAAATTAACTTTCGTGTAAAAACCTCTTGATTAATAAATATATAAAAAAAAAACATAAAAATTAACTTTGTGCAGCTGGAACTGTACTATGGCTTGTACTATGTTTGTTCCAGCGCCTAAACTACTGATCAGATTTGGTGTCAATGTGGATGAGGTATCATAAAATTCTTAATAGCCCGGGTAACATAGGCTATATAATTTACGTAGTCGGGTTAAATTTTTTACGAAAAAACAGAGTTGTTTAAAACATAGTTTTGTAGGTTATTATGCTATCAATTTACCAACGGGTTTAAAATTATGCCAACAAACACTTGCAAAAAGTAATATACGCGTCGGCAACCGCCTCGTGTTTCATAAAAAAAACATCTAGACCAAAGATATCAAAACTAAATATAGGCTATGACGTACATTTAACAGAACAAATCACCATACCTCAAATGTCAAAATGGCCCCAAACTACCCCAAAAGTAGGGTCATTTAAGTGGAGACCGTTTTTGCCTCGACATGTCTCATCTATATTATACACGTCTATGATCTAGACATAATACACAGGTATACAACTTATGCGTTAATATTACTACAAGTTACTTATTTGTGTAACGCTCGTAATGCTCTAGTTACCCGATGGATGGAATATACGTGTTAGATGCATTGTTTTTCCATGTGGTCGAAATTCGCCCGTCATAATTCATATAATTTTGAAGTTTGAACTTTATCAGGGTATTGTTTTGTGATATGTGATATAAATATAAAAATGTAAATGTTGTGACAGACTGACAAACGTCAACGTGTAACGAGTTTGTATATCAAACGCACGGCAGCGTGTGTTAATAATAATGTAAAGTAGTGTGTTGTTCTTATTTTTATTAATTTTATGTATTTCTAAGCATCATTTAAAAAATAATACGCTCTCTGCACACCTCCCACCACATGAACTTTAACTGTGCCAAATACCATACTCCTCCGTTCGCACAATTTTCGCAAAACTGTGCTGAAAGTTTTTGCCTCACTTAATAATACATAATATGACGATAATATGATTTTTTAACATCTAGAAGTTCCATAGAGAAAAAACTTTCGTAAACGAACGAAGAGGTAAATAAAAATAAATTTAAAAAATTGTAATGCCTTCACGTAACGTATTAAAATGTTGTTTTGTACGTGATACATATACTGTTTTGTAATATATCCTTTAAAATTTGAAAGCCGAAAGATATAATCTAACTTTTGTAACACATAGTAAGAGTCGATTAAAATTCCAAAAGAGAAGGAAATCTATGACGTATTCATAAGACCGCACTACACGACCTACATGTATTCTTTTGTGTTCCAACAGTGAAGTAAGTACGAATATCCTATTACTAGCTGTTGCCCGCGGCTCCGCCCGCGTACATACAGTATCCCAAAGGAACACTGTACTTTTTCGGGATAAAAAGTAGCCTATGTTTTAATCCAGAGCCTAAACTACTTCCATGCCGAATTTCATCAAAATCTGTTCACTAGTTTTTGCGTGAAAGAGTAACAAACATCCATCCATCCTCACAAACTTTCACATTTACAATATTAGTAGGATTTTGCGTAGGATGATACTATCAAGCGCTAATTACTACGGATAATTATATTTCTACATAACATCCGATTTCGACAACATTTTCATATGCCGGAAATTCATAAATCAGTTGTGTTCACTGCGTATGTATTTAACGCCTGTCAACAGAGTGAAGAAATTTTCACATGGGGAAGAAATTTTCAAAGTATAATTATAATCTTGGTTATATTGTGCAAAGTGTTCGTAATAAATTACCGCTGATGCAAAAACTGGGTATCTATTAGGAAGGATAACGAAATCGCCACGTCGTGTATAATTTTAACGTAATTCCTACTTGATAATATACTATTGCCAAGACATTACCGACCCGTTACCAAACTGCGTCAGTGAAATTTTATCTATTCGAAATTTAAATGAAAGAAGTTTACTGGATTTTTCTTTCTGATCTTTCTTATTAAGATGTGACAAAAACATTTATATAAAAATGTATAAAACTAATTTTAACGCTAATCTGTAATATCTAGCTTTGAGAGCTTTGGAATGAGGTAAGACTTACTAAGTTTTGAAATTGGAATAGTAAATCTAGTATCATTGGACAGTGGACCAAAGGATCAATTGCGTTGTCCGACATCATTAAGTCGAGACTATTGCCTAAAGCTGTAAGCCTGAACGTTATATTTGTCTTTGTTTGAGCAAATTACGTGTAATGACTTTGTATTTTAGCGCCAAATATTTCAAAATGCAAGCGGCGATCCAGTGGCCAGCGCTGTGATACTAATCTAGGCCATATTATGTCGTATTTCGTAAATATGGCCCTCGTGCTTACGAGTACGAGGGCCATATTTACGAAATACGACATAACTTGCGTGTTCGTTGTATTCGTGGTACGCCATACAACAAAAACGCTAATAACAAAGGAGATTTAAATTAAAGTAATCAGTCACTTTTGGCAGAGCCAAGTATTTATTACTTAACTTAGTCCTTTTCTACATGAAAAAACTTAAAATAACAGGTACATCAGCTCGAAAGATCATTTTTACAGCTATAGATAGAGAAAATGTCGTAACAAAAATTTACAAGAGTTTTATCAGTGCTGCACGATTGTGGGCCCTGAAGACTCAGAGATCGGACTTGAACCGCTATTTTACTGGTTTGGGCTCCAAGACCCACAATCGTAATTATGTGCTAGCTTAGATTTACATATCACAATATACCGTTTGCTCCCTGCAGCCATTAATAGCTTCCATGATGACCATATTCGTGACCATGATCGTGACCGACGATAACTGGGACTGCCACCTTGACTGGATACGGCACTGGCTTCTCCACGTGGTACGGGACGTGCTTCTCGATGTGAACGGGGTAGGGTCTGTCCACTGGCACTTTGACGGGGTAGGGCACGTGCTTCTCTACTGCCACGGGGATGTGCTTCTCAACGGGGTAGGGCGCCGGCACGGGGACCTTGACTGGGTATGGGACTGGCTTGTCGACGTGGACTGGGTAGGGGCGGTCGACGTGGACCTTGACTGGGTACGGTACTGGTTTCTCTACTGGGTAGGGCACTGGCTTCTCGACTGGGTAAGGTACGGGCTTGGGGATGTGTACAGGGTAGGGCCTATCGACTGGGACCTTTACTGGAACATGAACTTCCTTGACGACTGGATAGGGGGCGGGTACGTGAACTGGGACCTTTACGGGGTAAGGTACTTTCTTCTCTACTGGGTAAGGTGCTGGCACTGGTACCTTAACTGGGTATGGGACGTGTTTCTCTACTGGGTAAGGCTGAGGAACGTATACCTTAACGGGTACTGGCCTGTCGACAGGCACATGGACGGGGTAGGGTACTTTCTTCTCGACAGGGTAGGGGGCGGGTACGTGAACTGGTACTTTGACAAGCTCCTTGACAGTGTAAGGAACGTGTTTGACGACTGGGTAGGGCTGGGGGACTGGTACCTTATAGGGGACGGGGACGTGCTTTTCGACTGGGTAAGGAATGTGTTTCTCTACTGGATAGGGCACTGGGACGTTCTTGACGACGGTGACAGTGTTGTGAACCTCCTCGTGTCCGCCGTAGCCGTAACCCCCGCCGTAGCTGCCCAGGTCGCTCAGACCACCGCTAGACCAGCCATGTCCACCGTATCCAATGTCTTGGAGACCACGTTTTTCGTGTTTCTTGTCGTCAGCTACTGCCTTGTCACTTTCAACTGCCACTTCCTTTTCTGCCGTTTTGGCTTCTTCCGCGTGAGCGAACGTCAAAACGGCCACCAGACTGGCGGCCACGAGCTGTGAACAAAATACTCTAATTATTTCTGAACTTAGCGCTTTAAAATATCGGGAGAGATAAGGGGTGTTGAAATTTTTTGCAACTACAAATATTGAGAATACTCTAAGCTCGCAAAGAGCTTCATATAAGGTTAATTTTTTTTTATCTGTGTCAGAGAGCTTTTTGCACTTCTATATTTCAGTTTCAGAATTTTCACTTCGTGATTTTTTTAACAAATTTTATATAAACTGCTCATGATTCCAGTTACTAAATTAAATATTATTATTTTTGGAATTTCTTATATTTTTGAAATCCTTTAAACTGCATGCACTTTGGAATATTTTAGTTTTATTAACACTAAACACTTCACAAAATACACAACTGAACACACCATGAGCTTCATGATGCTGCGTTTGTGGTTGCACTGAAGGCAGCGAAGTCCTGAATAAGAGTGATGCGTGTAAGGCACACTTCGCTATATATATGCAGAATGAGCGATCGAGCGAAAAAAAAATGCCGCCACTCTGTGGGACTACTATACACTTTCGCTTTCGAGGGTGACGGTGTGCAGCTCGCTCTATATCACTTTGCGCAGATTCGGACCGGTTCCGCGAGATAATGGGAACAGTTCCTGGAATGTCAGTAATATCAGATAATGTCATCGTATTTGAATTTCGATTGCATTTGATTGCGACATTTTTAATTTTTGATTTGGGGCAAAAGTTAGATTTTTATTTTGGTAACCTAGTTTTTTTCCACAATTTTGCTATAGTTTGAAAGATTTCATGGTTGTAAAATTTCGTTTTTTTTTTTATGTGAAATTGGTAATTATACCATAATAATATATTTTTTAATTCAAACATTTAATAAGTTTACAAAATATATAAAGAAAATTCATGCAACATTGACACAATTAATGAGATGAAGTAACTGTGAGATTAACGTTATTAATCAAAATATTAAAATCTGCATTTTTAAGGCTCAACCTGTTGAAAGACATTGAAATACATTATATTTTTTTTATTTTTGAACAATTATTATTATCTGCTTCACATGTTTTTTAAAATTTATTGTAAAAATAACTAAAATACAATAAATAGCTTCAATTCGGAATGGACCTAGATTAGCAATACCAGTTTTGTTTGATAAAAAAAGTAATTAAGTTTTTTCCCCTAGCGTTTGTGCAGGAAAAGGTAAAATAGTCGGGACATTTTTATTCCCTCAATATTTAGTGATGTATTTTCAAGGTGTCTTAATATTTCAATAGGTCAGGAGAGGTGCTCAACAACGATAACTTTTACAGTTAACTAGTAATAAAATTACCGCAATTTGTCTACTAAGCTTGATAAAATTTGAATATATACATAATTTTGTAATGCATTGTGTAGGATAAAATTTTAAAACGTCATGTCAACACGTGCTAAACATATGCCCCTTACTAATAAAAATATTTACACAACGGATAACTTAAACAACGTTGCTGCCTTTGTCTGAAGCGTTGGAAAAGTCACTTGATAGACAAAGACGGCAACGTTGTTGAAGTTATCAATTGTGTAAATCTTTTTATTAGTAAGGGGGTGTAGTGTGTTTAATTTATAATTAAAATATGTTTATTAGTTTTAAGGTATATACAGTATTGGCCTTTGCAGAGTGAAATTATTATTACTATACTATTATAATATATAAAAATATACAGCATGAAAACGATCGACTACTAGGGTAGTAAGTATCGTATATGTCTGCCAAAAATGTATGGATTTTAAGAAATATCGAATATAATATGTGTTCCAATTGTTAGAGCAGGACAGACGACGGTTGTGTTTTCACGCCATATTCCATGAGAAATTGCATGTATTAGTGGCTATAGATTTGCGTAAGAGCTAGAACAATGTCTACAAACATTCACTCGCCTTCGCCGTCCTTCTAAGCTTTTTGTGACTGCCGGTGAAGGTTAGCGATTAACGATGCCCATTTCCTTCGGTTAAAGACGATTTTCGCTGTATTATACTTATTAATTGCAAAATTATCGCTTCGATTAAAAAATCTTTATCAGTGTATAAAGGTGACTAAAACCACAGATTAAAGAAAGAGGAACAGATAAAGCTACATAGTTTGCTTTCGGTTTAACTACAAGCATACGGTGTGTCCACAATTGCGTGGAAACATTGTGGGCCGCTGTAGGGGACGTCAAAATTTTCAAATTTTGATCGTTCCGGATCAACCAGAAGTTGAAAGTTATTTATCTGTACGTAAGTATATATTTTCTACACTGTGCTAAAACCATCTGTTATTGGCCGCTGTTATGAGCAATGACATGACTAAGCTCAGCACTAGCTTGATAAAATGAATGTAATTTCTACTAAATAAAAGGGCATACCCTTTCAATTCTTATAATGTTTTTGATAGTTCTCTACTGGTTTAGTTTCACTTTCAAAATTCGCTTATGATAGTGATCTAATTAAATCCTTTCCCAGTGATACATATTGTAATTATCGATAGGCATTATTTCCATTACATGTGACTGCGCCGTCGGAATCCATATTGCAATTGGCTTCGAGGTTCGCCGGTAAACGTATTCGTTTCGAGAGATTGCATCTCCAATAAAATTATCATTATATGATTCGATCATAAATATAACTATACAATTGAACTATTCATGTGTAAGTAGATATTAATTTTATCTTCGATAAATTATATTGAAAGACGCCGAATCTGTAAAGTATGAAATACGTTGCGGCCAATTCTTGGAAGAAGAATATGATAGTTATTAATCTAAGGGTCAATTTATTGTTGTGTTCTGTAAAAAGATCACCGTTCCCACGTGATGTACTGACATTTGATAATCAACTCCAAGATTAGGAATATCTTGATAGAGTTATTATTTTTCACCTACTTCGACGAGTTTACTACTCCTGATGACGAAGACATATCTCTGGAACTTTTGAAATATGGCAGATATGTGCGATCCAGTGTGTTTCCGTGTTGCGTGCGATAATTTATAAGAAGTGAAGTAATGAGTCTGGCACTCGGTTAGATCACTTCCAATAACACGCTTTTTGTGTGCTCATTTACAAAGTAAACTACCTACTGTTTACTTTGTAAATGAGTTAATGTAAATTATTTATGTTTATTGATACTTTTCTACTGAAAAGTATTAATAAACATAAATCTTGCTAAAATAAATGCTTTAAGTAATTGTTGTTAGTTTTTTTGCAAATATCTCAGTTGAGTCTCTACGTCTCTACAGTTTACATGCTTAGTCATACATATTTATTAGTTATACATCACGTCGCAACTGTATTATCCTACTTCTTAGGGTTCCGTAGTACTCAAGGAACCTTTTTAGTTTCACACTGACTGTCCGTCTGTATTTCTGTCTGTCAGTGTGTCTGTCCGAACATCTAGCTTCTGTAATTATGAAAAATGAACGAAATTTGGTTTAGGTATTATATAATGTGTATAGATTTCGGTTCTGAAATCATAAAATAATATGCTGTACATGTAAAATGGGGATGAAAAATATTTTTTCATTCTTCTGAATCGAGTCATCGTCGAATATGTATTTTTGAATAAAGTTAGGGTTTCATAGGTACATGACTTTTTTGAAAAAGTCAACCATTGTCGAGTAATCGGCCTCCAAAGTGGCTTATAAGTTGGCCGCCTGGAACTTCTCAACTACAGGAGATAGACCCCCGGTTTTTGAAAGGCTAATCAACACCAAAATTAACAAATCAACGGTCAAATCTCTTGTCAAGTGTAAATTGAGTTGCATAAAGCTTGATCAGTCGTTTGATTTGATCATCATGTTAGTTAACAAAACGTATGTCAAACGCTGTTTTCAGTTTCTGGAAAGCTACTTAAGACGTAATCATAGATTAAACATATGTCAAATCTATTGTCAACTGATCAATGCATTTCGGCGAATTAACTTTCGAAAAATATAAGTTTTTCCCATTTTTTCACTGATATTGTTTACAAAAGGTATGTAAAGTGTTTTTACCAAGTTAATTTGACGCTTGTAATATTTTTATACGGTACCTAGTACTTATTTGCTAGAAGCTCTAAGTAAAAATAATTATGGCTATCACTATTGATTTCCAAATATTTACAAAATTATTATTTGTGTTTTAGATATTATCATGTCATTATCCGATCTCAGCAGCCTTTCCAGCAGTGATGATGAAGAGCGATCCTAGCGTTCTTACATTTGTTTTCTATCATGTGTTTAGGTATATCTAAAAAAATACAACAACAGATGCTTCTTTATTAAAACAAGTGAAAGTAATGTATTTAATACTAAAATCACATAATACTTTTCAGTAGGCACTTACTTGGAAATTATTTCCATAAGCTGACATCTTTCTCTTTCGGTAAAATTTTTGCCTCGAGAACTCATTCTGAAATACTTCTATTGTAATATTTGTCAAGAAAAATTCGCAATTCGCGGAATAACGAAAACCGGACTACATAAGACGAAAATGAAAAAAATATCTCACTCTGGACACTTGACAGCTTTCTGCTTGACAAATTGTTTTTTTTTTTTTCGAAATGGCATTAGGCAATTTACATTAATTTCACACTTTTCAACGAAATATTGAACCACAAAGTGGACGCCACACACTGCGTGACCATGTTAAAAATCAAACTTCGTGTCATGTCAAGATGATCATTGGTTAGTAAACTTTTCACTAATTAGCGTTTCAGAAACGCAAATTGATTTAACAAGCCTGTTAACTTAACATTCGTGTTAGTTGATCAACTATTTGATTAGCCTTTCAGAAACCGGGTGAGAAACTTGTAAGTTTCCATGCTGATAGATCATAGATCATATATTTAGCGTGATAGCAAAACACTGTAGGAAAAATATTAATTTGAGCGCAATCGGACACTAACTTTTTAAAGTAATTCAAAGAAATATTATTGCGCGTTAATAGCAACGGAATCCTCCTTAGACATGTCCTGAGTCCTGACATACTCTTGGTAAGCTAATAATGTAACTAATAAGTTAACACGAAACTTTGATAGGCTTATTGCCAATGCAAAGCATAAAGATTACACTCAATTCAACTCAATACATTAGAGAACCAAAAGCTATCAGAATTCACAGTCTGTCTACATCGGTCATCGATTAAAATTTATATCGGTTCCTTAATGTTGTTGCACCCCACTTCGTGTTCGTATAAACACCAAATTAACGTAATGAACATATTGTTGTGCGTTGCATTACTTGTAATTATTTTCGGTACAGATATTTCGTAAACGGCTCATTTAGTACCAAGGTCGCCTTTGTGTTCGCTGTCTATTGTTGCCAGATGGAACTCCAGATATCATGAACCTGACTTTGAAAATTTACAGTTATTGCTTTTTCTATTCAGTGCTATTATAGTCAATTCAATTCATTAAGATTATGTTCAGATAGCTAGTCTAACATTTTACATTGCTACAATTCATTTCTTTGCCTACACAATACAGTAATATAAGGCACATACAAATTAAAAAGTAATATATTTATTTGTCACATATTATCCTTTAAAATATTTAAATTCCAATACAATAGATGACCAAAAGTATAGAATATAATACATAATATATTCAAATTTAACATACCCATCAGTTGTAAGGGCACACCAAGTTATACGACAAACCGACTTAGACCTAATTATAAACATAGACTATGGAATTCGAATAACGTAATTCTGTATCACAATACTATGTTTAATAACAAATGTAAGCATAATGGCTGCACTGTCCCACATACATCTCGCAACATGGCCGACTTAACCTAATAATATATAATTAAAATTAATTTTAATGTACTTTGAAATTATATAAGAAATGAATGGGTCATACTATGACTTTGAATGAATAAACTTTTCAAAATAATCGTAAAAATACAATGCATAATTAATACTGAATAGTAACTACCTAATATTAATTAGTATTTTCTATATTTTATAGAAAATTCGCGTGAAGATGACCTAGACTTATTTAATACATGCGTTAAAAATTGTCTTTCTAAAAATTCTTTACAATATGATTGATGAACTATGTGTCTGCGTTTGTATACCTACTGTTCTCACCTTATGTTAAACACCGATTTTATCTTTGTTTTTTTAATTAATATGTGAAAACTTTTAATTAGCCTAGTCGTTTGAGTAATTGTAATTGTTCTTGTATGTAGCCAAATGTATGTTGTAGTAAGTTTTCCGAATGTTACTAGATTATAATAAAATAGCATCCACATTTCATATTATGTTAAGTTGTTTTCAATTTGTTATGAGTAGTAACTAATAATTTTATACAATTAATTAAGGAATTTTCTTGACTGTATAAAAACATAACATTTAAATCCTTTAGCTACACAGTCGGGACACACTACGAACGAACTTTCGGTAACCACTTGTTTGCATGTTATGACATACTGACTACTGTCAAAACATTGTCAACTTACAGCACTTGGTAGACGATTACGGAGATCTGTGACACATGGAAATTACAAATTATGTACATTGACTTACTTAAAAGTAACTCAAGTAAGTAGATTCTTAACTACAAAAGATAATAATGCAGAATCTCATCAAAACTAATACATCCTACTACCATTATAAATGTAAAAGTTGGTGAGGATGGATGAATGTTTGTTACTCTTTCACGCAAAAACCACCTTACGGATATAGATGAAATTTGATATGGTAGTAGCTTAAGCTCTGGATTAGCACATACTACATGGGCTACTTTTTAAGCCCGAGAAGGTACAGGCGTCTCGTGGGATACTATATTTATGCGGGCGGAGCCGCGGGCAAATGCTAGTTTTAGCATATTCCGTAGGTATTACAGTAGTCCTAGGGCTCAAAATATAACAAAATTATAAGGAAATATTAAATTTTATAAAGCAATATAGCTATTAAAATATGTCTATCTTTTGCCGTTATATGTAGAGCGGAAATATTATGAAACAGCTACATAACATAATATAATTAAAGCTTACTTTTATGTTACGACGAACAAATGTATTTTTACTTTTAAAATAGTAGTAAAGTTAATTCATTAAAAATAAAGCTAGTAGTTTATTTATTCTGATTATATATTACTTATAATAGACTAAAAATAAATGAACTGTACTTAGTATCAATATTAAATGGCAAGTAATAACTCCTTCAGTTAACATTTTTAACCCCCACGAAAAGTTATATGTTCGTGCCGTGTATATGTGTATGTATGTTAGTCTGCAGTATCGCAGCTCCTAAATAATAAACAGAAAACTGCTGATATGATAATAGTTCTTAGTCATAACTCATCATTGTCAAGTCGCTCGGAGGTTACTTGAAATTTTTAATTATGTGTTATCAGCAATTCCTCTTGGCTCCGAACTTTGATCATGACCTTTTTTGCTGGTTGTTAATATTTATAAGCTTCTTAGAGCCTACATACATCTTCTGCAAAACGCTATCTGTGTCACAACTCACAGTGTTTGTTACAGAACACCTCCGAAACGGCTTGACCGATTTCTATGAAATTTTGCAGGTGTATTCGGTAGGTATGAGAATAGTTTATTAACTATGTTTATACCCCTAAGTGATAAGGGTGACCCACCCTAATTAGTTTTTTTATTTATTTAATATTTTATGATTTGGAATTAAAAAATACAATATACAACCCTCGAATTGCACCCTTCTAACACCCCATTGTCTAATAGCGATATTAGTACTGTAATAATCTTCAAGCCTCAGTGATCGATAACTCTTAAAGATACCACCTGCAGATATAGCTGTAGATGTAGATGTAGGTGTAGATGTAGATTTAGATGTAGGTGTAGGTGTAGGTGTAGGTGTTTGTATTAGGTGTAGGTGTAGGTGTTTGTAGTAGGTTTAAGTACTAGATGTATTTTGTTGGTAGTTATTTATTTATTCAAGTTCATAGTTAAGACAGAACAACACCTGTGGGGACAGATAGTATTTTCATAATTCCGGGGAACTGACGTAGCAGGCAGCAAGGACAGCGTTGACTGCGGGAAATGCGTGAGTGTTGCAATGTCGCGTATGTGGAGCAAAACGGACCTACGTCCGGAGCTGGCGCGAGGGATGAGAGACAGCGGGCAAATGTTTGCATGTTGAACATATCGGTGTAAATATTTTAGGTATATATTAATAATTCCTAATATATCATTTATGATGTCGCATAAAAAAACATAATTGAATGTTAGCTATATCTCAAGTTAACTTCTCGTAATACAAAATTTACTATCTTATTGATGTTGTTGTTTGTTTTGTTTTTTATTGTAGGCTTTACAGAAGAAAAGCTATGTATTTCAAAAAGTTTTTGGGACTTAGAAAAAAGTTCACTTAAGAAATATGAAAACTATAGACACTTCAAATCGCTTTCTTTAATAACTTGGGTCAGTACAATTGGCTAATATGCAAGTGTAATATAAGATTACTGTAATTATGTGAGATGCAATCATGGTATTGTTACGAGGTACGAAATTTTGGCTCAGATTAGAAAACTGTAATCTCCGGTACCTTAAAATGTTATTATAGATCGTTATAATTCTGTCGTGGGTTTTAACTAAAATTACAGCACAACACAGTACAGCTCCACCTCATCCTTTCGAGCTCCATCGAAAAGGATCGACCGATTTTTATGATTTTATATGTGTATGTTTTGAAGGTGTTTGAGAATAGATCGTAGGTTATTTTATCCACTAGTTTTTTTATAACAATAACTGTTAATAACTGTTAGTAACTGCGCGATTAAGGATTGTGACACTAATTGGTCCGCCACATCACGCCCCCCCGAAGACCTGAGGTCGAATCTTGAGTCGTCTTGCTTGAGTCTCGAGTGCCAGAGAGTCCCAGTGAGTCGTACCTGTGCTGCTGCTGCACGGGCTCCAGTGAGTCGGAGTGCTGCCGTGCGGGGCCGATGCTACGTATTGACCAGGAGAGATGTGCTCTGCTTGCTGACGGTCGTTGTAGTGAGAGTGCTCGTTGAAGCCGATGAGGGTTCGACCAGGCCGCGGTGCGTTGAGGCTGGTGGTCGAGATACCCGATGAGGCTGAAGCTGGCTGGCGTGATGCGGAGAAGTGGGGTGGTGATGATGATGATGTCCAGAGGAGGAGGAGGAGGAGGGGGGGCGTGTTCTGTGTAGGGTCACCAATGTTGGTGTATAGCCTACAAAATATATCTAGCCTAGCTATTATTAGTTTAGCTTTAGCTATTATTAATTTAGCCATTTCATAACAAGTGACTATTATGTCTAAATTATCTAGCATTACGAATGATTTAATAAAACGGTCGACACAAAACATATTATTCCATAATTGATTGACTATTTTTGTAAGGTTGATTATTAAAAAACAATGATGACATCGATGCAGTAGGAACTCCCACATAACCTCCTTTCTGCACCCGACCTTGCTCGTTGCAACATTTGTAGAGCACTTATCGCTTCTTTGGTATTTACTCTACATGTCGGACTCATAATGTAGAGTCAGCGAAAATGCGTGCTGAATTTTTAAATTTATTATTTACTATTGGAATTTACTATTTCGAAGCATTAATGAAAATTAAAATACCTAATTTCATTATATATTTTACACCTTCCAGTTGCCTTTTGAGAAATTAATATTAATAATAATATAAATTATGATTGTACAATTTTAAACTGGATTACTTTTTTGGCTGACATAATCATATGCCTTTAAATAAAGAATAAATGAAAATAAAAAAACTGGATTATTTTTGCTAACTCTACAAAAGTTTGAGCTTTCGGGTTAGAACCTTCGGGTTTTTGAGTGCTTTCTTGAACTCAGAGCGTAGAAGTCATATTCCATTCCCAAAGAGTGACACCCAAATGCGTAGGTTAATTCTTTTTCGGTTGTTTTGCTCGCTGCTTTTAGCCGTCGCTAGGCGCAAACGGGCGTCCGAACACAATGACATATTTTGTCAGCGATTTTCCTTTATTTAGTCGTAAGTAATACAATTTTCATGAAAAATTTTCTTTTCAAAAAAATAAGAGAAAATTGTATCCTGGTAATGCTCTACGTCCATCCCTAATTTGCAGACGTTAAGGCCACCTTAAATTGTTAAAAATACCCATTATAAAGTTATATTATATAACTCATCATGGGTATCTGTAACAATTTAATTTTATACATAATTTTTATATGGTAACATTTATCGCTAAAGCTTTTATAAAACTCTGAACTTCGCTCGCCTTTCCCCACTGAACGATATCAACTGTTACGTTAGCGCTACTTCTATTAACAGTACAGTCAGCAAAATGAGTTGTGTCTGGCTAGATTATAATATAATATTGCAGGTACTAAAGTGCGGTCGCAGAGCACGTACCTGTGTGAACTCGATAGCAATATATTCCTGCGCGAGTGAAAGAGACAAGTAGCGATGAGTTAATGTACGAAATTCTGTGCTCCGCAACCGTCCTTTAGTATTTCTAACACTCGTATTCGTTATAATAATAATAGAGCGAGTTGGACTATTAAATTGCCTACTATTAAATTAAGGACAAATCCCTGTAGTAGGAAAATAAAATATTTTTATTTAAATATTAGAATTTTTCACACGATATTTTGCAGTAACTAATTGTTTCTGTTGAATTTAAGTACAAGTATTCATAAAATTCAATCAATTATTATTAATTATTACTGTATAAAATTAATGTTTGAATTTTTAAAATGAGCATCCCAAAATCTAAGTTTCCGGATAAACTTAAAGTAGTAAGAGTAATACCTATACATAAGAAAAACGCTAAAGATGAGATCACCAACTATAGACCCATTTCGTTAATCTCGATTTTCTCAAAAATAATTGAAAAGGTTATCTATAACTCTATATACGACTTTTTAAGTAAATTTAACATTCTTTGTACTGAGCAAAAGGGATTTAGAAAAAACACTAACATTAATATGGCTATATATGACTTTGTGCATCTAATACTGCCGTCAGTTGACAATAAAATTCCAATCTGTGCATTATTTACTGACCTATCCAAAGCTTTTGATTATGTTGATCATGACATACTTCTTAGAAAACTAGAAGCCTATGACATACGAGGTAATGCTCTTAGTTTAATAAAAACTTACCTACAAGGACGCCAACAATTTACAGAAACTTCAAGAGTATGTTTTAAAACAAAAAAGGAAAAAAAAATTGCATCTTCGTTTAGAACTGTTAAATTTGGTGTACCACAAGGCAGTGTACTCGGTCCATTATTATTCTTATTGTATATAAACGATTTACCGACTCATATGCTTTATCCAATTGTTCTTTTTGCAGATGACAGCACTCTAATAATAAAATGTAGCAATAAAAATAGATATGAGATTGACATTAATAATGCACTCAAAGATTTCATTAATTGGCTAAAGAAAAACAATTTAATTATCAATCTAGATAAAACTAAGGTCATGCACTTTTACCAAAGAATACCAGACAAAGACATGAATGTAACCTATAAAGGACAATCTGTTGACAAAGTAACTACTGCAAAATTTTTGGGAATAATATTTGATAGTCAGCTGAAATGGAAAGCTCATTCTGACGAAGTCTGTAAAAAACTCAGCTCCGCTGCCTACGCATTATATAGTTTAGCTAAGAAGGTTAATATTGATACGGTACTGACAGCATACCACAGTTTAGTTGTTTCAATATTAAGGTATGGAGTAATATTCTGGGGCAACTGTAGTGAGAGCGAAAATATATTTAAAGCACAAAAACGTTGCATAAGATGTATTGCTAATATAAAAGCTACCGACAGCTGCATGCCTCTATTTAAAAAATATAAATTCTTAACTTTCCCTTGTCTATATATTCTGGAAGTAGTTATTTTTGTGAAAACAAACATTCACTTATTCCCGACCTTAAAAGAAACTAGAATTAGGAGCACAAAACTACGATCCAATTACGAAGATAAATTGTGCACAACTGGATACAAAACTGCTTTGTTAAAAAAAAGCATTATCTGTATGGCTCCTCACATTTATAATCATATACCAAAAGTTATTAAGGAACAAGCTGTAAACAAATTTAAAAGGAACCTCAAAGAAATGCTTATTGAAAAGTGCTATTATTCTGTATCCGAATTTCTAAATGACAAGACGTTAAATAATTAGTTACGTAAATAAGTAGTACATTGACATTTAATTTATACTTACACTATATTTTATTTTAGTAACTTAATTTTATGTTTTTGTTGTTCTGTAGACATTGATATTAATTTTATTTATTTTTTTGCAATGTTTTTGCAATGTTATTAATTCTATTTTAATTGTTATTAATCTTGTATATGAATTTTGTGTTATATTTTAATTTTTTTATACTAATGAATTATGACATTTAACCTGATTATTATTATTATTATTGTTGACTAGGTATTAATTAAACTTAATTCGCATGTTTTATGATGAATTGATTTTAAAATGTTTTAATAGCTATAAATTTGATGTGACTTTTACTTCAATTTTAGACATGGATATTGATTATGAATTATTTAGGTACTAGATATGTTAATTTAAATCGCATGTTTTTCTTCTACACATATACTATCTAATGTTAACATAATATGATTTATAGTCTGAAGTTTTAAATAATATGTAATAGCTTAAACAATTTGACAACGATAAAATTTTGCATGCCGTAAAGGCAGAATGCATAAGGCTCTGAAAAATACTGTAACATCTTACTATTGTACCTGCATTCTAAGCAAATAAACGATCTATCTATCTATCTATCTATCTATCTATCTATCTATCTAAGTCCACTCATAAATGTACTTTACTTTTTTTGTTGACACTGACGTTAGTTGCTTTCTAGTGAAAATTATAGAAAATATAAAATTATTTTACGAACATTTAAAACTGTGTTTGGAGTCAAAAATAAAACCTTATTTCCCGTAGTTTCAGCGTGAATTTTAGAAATATAATATAATCTCAGATGAAGTTATTATCTGAGATAGAACAGACTCTATGGCACTTAAAGTAGTGAAATGTTTTTTACAAGACTCAACTTCGTTGCTATGACACTATACGACGAATACAACGACGAAGTTAAGTCTTGTAAAAAAATCAATACCTTTTTGTGCGTCGTACTGTTGTGTCCAAATGTGTTGGACTGTACTTTCATATGTATGAGTGAATGCGAGTAACGTAATTTCACTAATTTGTGTGATGTACTAACGAGGTTTTAATTGAGAGAGGGTTGTAGCGAGAATATTCGCCACCTTCTTATACTTAGGCTCTAATTATAACCATCATCATCATCAGCTCGTTGGGCCCCAAAGTTGCAATACTAATATGGGCTTAATAATATTATTCATGTTAGTACCACAAGAACTCATAAGAAGGATTGACACTTTGTTCAGTGTTTTAGCAACAAACATTATGTCAGTATCAACAGTGATCAACCATACAAATTAGTTTTGAAATTTCATAGCAAGTCGGTCTAATTATTTTCGCATCGAAGGCATTTACTTGCACAACACTTAAAATAAAAAGACAAGCTTACATTATGTGTTTATTTGTTGTGGCAATGTGTGGTTACCTTTCACGTTTACATTTCGTGAGGAAACGTATCGGTGCGAATGTAATTAAAATCTAAATTATTTCATTGCTCTATCTAATATCCATTCTTGTAACAAAAGAGTGGCAAAATTACCCAATTCAAATAACAACTTTTACTGACAAACGAGAGGGCGTCAATTCTTTCACTTATTTTAATCTAAGGATCTTAGATTTTCTATATAAAACCGTTGTACAGGGTTATGAATTTATATATTTATTTATTTATAATCCAAGAAAATTGTTATAAGGTCTGACATTAATTTCGTTTGGTTCAAGAGTTTGGATATAAGGGGTTGTAGTTCCTATTACTTCTAATATTTTCAACAACAAAAAAAAACGAGAATTGCACTTTTACTGCGACAAGTTTCATTAAAATAGGCTCAGCACTTTCGGAGCCTATTTAATGGAAAAAACACGAAACAAATCTTTCCTTTATATAATTTTAGTAAAGATGTTAAAATTATTAATAACACATTATCAGAATTAATTACTGTAAGTACCTAAAAGTCCAATTATCGTAATTTTTATATATATATATATGTATGTATAGACAACTATGTCTACTGTCTTACTACTTACTATCATACTAATGATAGTAAGTAGTAAGACGCTTGCCCGTAGTGAGTAGTTCGTAGTTCTATATAGCAAGTGGCTACGTAGGAAAATTCTCCTTAATAGATACTTTAGTGTTTACCCTTGCCAAGTTATACGTAAGTCGGCGCGGCTGGTTCGCTAACTGCAACAGGTTCTCGTCGGCTCGATCGGCTTACATCACAGTGTTTAATTGACAGCTAAGTATGATGCTACCGTTAATTAATAAACAATTTGCCAGGAATGCGAAATGAAAGGGAATACGAAACGAGGTAGTAGGTAGCCAGTATATACTATACAAATATACACAGCGGTAGTAAGGACGGGAGATTTTCAATTGGCAAAGACAATGAATAAAGAGGGAGAACATATACAACCTACACTGTATACTTCGTTATAGTCCAGTTCAAAGATGTTTGTTTTGTATAGGCCCTAAGATTTTGTATTTAGTGGTAGTTTGTATATACAAAGATAATATTAATTTTCTGAATGTATTGTTTAATATAAGAAAATAATATTAAAATAAATATGATAAGAAACAACATTTTGTGTCGCAATAATCCGATACTCTGTATTTATCCAGGACTAGCTGTCCCGACACTTTATTATGTTGTCGTGTCTCAAGTATAAGTAAATATAAATAATTGAATATACAACTTCAACCTACATCTATACCCATAAATAACTACATAAATTACATTTTCATCTACACCTACCAAGCTACTGGGGCAGGCTGTTTATTTTTAATAAAACAAACAGGTAAATTAAACTTAAAAACATTGAACTACCTGCTAACTGTGGTGTGGGAAAATTAAATCGTTGTTTTTAGTATTTTCTCCGAATTTTTTCCAATATTTCACCTTTTAAACCTAAGGAACTTCCACAGTTATTTCAAGATCGAAATTAGTTAAATCGGTCCAGCCGTTTTCGAGTTTTAGCGAGACATTTTATCTGCAATACATTTTAAATGTGTAAAAACTAAATATCTTTAAATACATTTTAAATGTATTTAAAGATATTTAGTTGGTATAGACCTCTAGCGGTGATTGGCTTAACTATATTTAATACACCTCTCGCATAGGAAATTGTGCTTCCTTCACGCTGGTATAGATGGCATTTTAGCTACAGTCGCTATAATAATTAAATAATTATTTAATAATAAAAGTGTGACTATTACATTTTTTTTAATAATTGTATTCACACGATGCACTAAAATAATATAATTAGGAGACCCTGCTTCTAATTTATTTCCATAAAAGTTTTCAACTCTTCTCTACTCAGCTTCTTGCAGCAAGTAAAAATATTAAATAATCATTCATCATTAGCTATTTTAAGAACATTAATTATAGTTATAAAAATTATTGCTAGCCTTGTAACATTTTCGGCTAAGGTAAAAATTGTAAAAGATTGCAAATATGGTAAAGATATTTTTGCCACTCGAAATAAATAAAATCAAGTTGGAAATGTATATCTGTGTTATATAATACTTTTTTACAAATCAATTTAAGTGTGTTTTTAAAATCAATAGTAGGTACATATAAAAAATAATTGCCAATGAATTCTTTCTCCATAGTCAAATACTATTGCCACTAATATTCTCCTAGTGGTCGAAAAATCTTATTATAACCCCAAATTTATTTAAACATCTAATTTATTTAAGCAATAACATAAAAGGTTCACATTACAATATAAAAAATCCGATTTAAAAACTAGTTAATATACCCAAATTATTATCTAAACTATATATTATATATAAGTAATTGTCTATAAATGAAAAATAAATAAGGGCTATAGGTAAAAAAACTGAATCTAGGTCGGATCCTGCTGGGAGAGTACCTAAGAGGCTGGCAGCATTGCCTCGCTGTATGGCCAAACTGATACGTTGGCCGAGGTAAGCGCCAGCCTTAGGGCTGTTAATTATTAAATTCATTTTGTGTGTTCATTTATTTTTTAATTCTGGACCTTATTAGGCTTCTTTTATAAAAGGCTTTACCTCTTTTAAAAACAATAAAATGTAAATGTTAACTATATAATAGAGTTTTCCGGGGAGTTCAATGGGTGACGTTTTGGAATTTGTATTCTTTCATAAATTTGTGTTATCTCGGTTCTTAATGTGCAATATTGGTAGAATATTAACCATTAAATATTCGTTAACGTGCACAAGTGTAGGCAAGTGGTACAACTTCTAAAAACGTGCTATTTTGTTTTTCCCGCCAAAACTCCCTAGGAACTTTCAGTAAAGCTTCTACCACTTTACTGAATCGACTGACATGACTCATGGACTGTTCTGACTATATATTTGGACTTTGACTAGACATTAGACTTGACGATATAGGAATACGGTGTTGAAAATTTTAACGAAAGTTCTTTTTTCCGCCTTTTTAACATTAAACTGGCAAATGGTTATGAGCCGATGCCATATATAAATAAAAAATAAATAAAAAAACTATATAATAAAAAAAACAGATTGACAAACGTGTGACAAAATTGTGTCAAACCGACACCTACTGTTATATTATACAATGTCTTGGTAGTGTGAGTTATTAATCTGAGGTAGTGTGTATACAATTTTATTAATTTAATGTATTTTTAAGCATCATTTAAAAAATAATTAGAGCAGTTCACTCTTCCTCCATATAAACTTTAACTGTGCCATACATACATATAGTTATGACGTCATAGCCATCGTAGGTTATTATTTTTTGCCCGTGCTTGTAACACACCGTGGGAGCTCACCGTAGCTACAATAAGACAATGCGGCTTTGTTTACTAACATTTACATAATTACTGTCTTCATACACGCCGATTATCGACAGATGTATTTCTTTGCGAACACTGTTTTTATTTGCAACATATCCCTATTAATAATCCGCGGTACAGTTACCAAAATAATGTGAAACAAAGTAGAAATTCCACATATACCTACTCGTAAGTGGTAACATACAAAACGTATAGTTATGCAGTATGAGTCAAATAATAAGATCGTCGATCTACTGTTTAAGATATAGTCAACAAACTTATATTTTAACCTCCTTACTAATAAAAATGTATACACATAAGCTATTCAATGTCACTGTCTTTATTTGATACGTTGGAAAAGTCACTTGACAGATAAAGACAGCACAGTGCACAGTTTATCCGTTGTGTAAATATTTTTATTAGTAAGGGCATTAAAATACAAGTGAGTGTAATATATAAGTGGCGAGTGCACTTGCGTCCTGCCCATAGATTAATAGTCCTATCTTTTAATATTGCTATGTGGGGGGCCAGTTAGATGTGGCGCGTGGTTGCGCGCCCGCTGAGTATTGAGCTTTATTGACTAGGCCAAGAAGTACAACCTTATAGGAGTTGCCCACTCGCGTGACGGCCGCATGGTTGGGCGACTGTATAACGTTGTGCCCTAGTCAATAAAGCTCAATTTGCGGTGGCCGCATTGTGTTTCTTGTAGTCAGGAGAAAGAATATATATACTACGCTACTAATATATATTCTTTCTTCTCACACCTTAGGCGTTTGTAGAGCAACAGCTGCATGTGATTCGCACGAAATAAGGTCGATACTTCACATCTACCAGACTTCCTGCGACGACTCTTCGCTCTGCTCATCACAATCTTCTTATATATAAAAATGGATTGCAATTCCAACATCTCGCTAAAACTCGATAACGTCTGGACCAATTTGGCTTATTTATCTTGTAATAATCGTGGAAGTACAGGTGTACTGTAGGTGTAGGTGTACCTACTCAGTTATTCATTTTTGCCGTCCATGGTTAAGCCAGAACAACGTGTGTCCGGTGTCGGGTCAACTAGTTTGTTTTAGAACTCACCATTTAAATATCAAATAACTTATTTAATTTAAGCAATTAAACGTTAATAAATACAACAAAAAATTGCTGAACCGTGTCAGCATTAGTCAAAATTAATTGAAATTGATGCTTATTAATGCTAGGCCTGCATAAATGCATATTGGTTTGAACAAAGCGAACGTAATGACGGTAAGTATCGGTTGGCGTGCGTTGATTGTTCCGTTGTTAGCAATTATCAGGCTGTATCAATAATGCAACGCTTCAATCCTTTAATTAGGCATATCTGTCAATATTTGGGCGTGCATTTACGATCTAGGGCACCTATATTGATTGATATTGTTTAGCTTAAGCTTAAAGTATGCACATTTTTTGTATTAATACGTAAAGAAAAACGGTTATTTATTTAAAGTACCTGGGAGCCAGGCCAGCCAGCCAGAAGCATTGCTCGGAGTTTTACTAGTGCGAGAACAAAATTATAAAAGAAAAAGAATGAAAATATTTCATCTGACCTAGATTCGAACCCGAGACCAATTGGTCAAAAATTCTAGTGCCTACGTAACTGCGTTACGCGTATCTGACATTAGTATTCGAAATTACTCATATCTTATTTGGCGCCGTAACGCGTTACGTAACAAAGCAGTTTTCAGTACAGTTTAAAGAGGGTTGTGCAACCAGAGGAGTATGAAATTTGGCTGGTAAATTAAACACAAACATGTGTGCAGAAAGCTAATCTTTTTTAATGATGCTTAGAAATACATTAAATTAATAAAAATAACAACAACGCACACTGCCTCAGATTTTTAACATACACTACCGTGCATTTGTTAAATACAATTTTGTTACACGTTGACATTTATCAATCAGTCACAACCTTCATTCACATTGTTTTTCTATATATGAATTATGAGGCAAAAGAACGCTAAAAAAGTTAAAAATTATTGTGGTCGAATTTCGACCATAGGGGTATAACTCTAGTAATAATTATGATTTAAAATTGTATGCATGATAATCACTTATGTTTTAACTATTCGGTAACAGAATAGTTTGTCAGGCTACTTTGATAAACAAAAAAATATTCTGGACAAGATTAAAAAAAGGTAAAACGCCAATAAAAGAACGCGTTTACCGTTTATTGTTGCACGTGAACTTTAAGTTATCCTACCCCGAAAACTAAATCATGTTTTTGATGTTTGATGCGTTACCGGCGTTACCTCGCTAAACATGACTCATGCGGCGTTACCTCGCTCTGAAGTGTTCAATTTCTTATGACGTTGTCACGTTCAACTATCGTCAGTAAACCGACTTTACAGACAACCGATTTTTTTCTTGAGACATAGTCTAAGCCTTCATTGTAATACAGGCTAAATGTCTTCGTGGTTCTCTGGTCGTTGGACGTTCGATGCTCGAGGTATCATATTGTTGACAGTTATTGATGATTATTAATATTTACTTCGCAGTAACAGCACTTCGAGACTATAACGGCGCCATAAGAAGTCCATGTGTGCCCGTAATTTATGTAAGCAATGATCATCTGTGTAACTGAAAATATGTAATTCTAAACTATAACAACTCAAAAGTAACTACAACTAAATTGTTATTCGAAATTAATCAGCGATTTCACTTCAGATTAAAACACACGGATCCGAATTATCAACCATTGGTATGGTGCCACTTTAGGGCAATTTGACTGATTTGGTATTCAAGTTAATGACAAAGTGACGAAACAGTTTTTTTTTTTCAATTTGATGATTGTTCGCAACCGCACAAGGACACCTAAATCTTTGTTTTCATATTATGTCTTGTCTCGCGAATTTGACTGTAGAAACTAGACCAGTTTGCTTTTACTACAAACAAGGCTTACACTAAGTCTCAAGAAAAACCAGGGTTTAGTTTTCGGGGGTCTAGGATGACTTCAAGATCACGTGCACCAATTATACGATAAACGAGTTCCTTTATTGGCGTGTTCGTTTGTTTTTTAGACTAATTTTCTAAGTTAAGGCCGTTTTTGTTTAGCGAAGTTGCCTGACAGACTGTCGTGTTACTTAACAGTTAAAACATAAGTGATTAACATGCATACATTTTTAAATATTAATTATTATTGTATGATTTAAGGTTAATAATTTTAACGATCAAATATTATTTAAGCCATACCGGTTATCATTACAGACTGGGCCAAGGACCATACAAAATAATTATATAACAATTACATGCAATTTATTGCTCTATATTGCGCAATAATGGAAAACTATGGTTTAGTTATGAATACATATTAATTAACCCTTTGACTGCCACGCAAAAAATAACTGTAGGTGGGTGACCTATGTACAAGGCTTTTAAATGCGTAAAATAATAATATTAACACCTATCACTGTGGGTTATATAATTATATAATTGATATATGTTTAGAAACAAAGGAAGAAAAGAATATTTTCACCGACTTTATCAATGGTCGTCATCAGTAATCGAGCCTAAAATTTATTATTAATGCAATAACATGTATGTTATATAATTATTATTGTCCAAGGTAATTCCATTGTTCTTTATATCAATTAGAGTTCTACGTATATTTTATTTAAAGTTATTACCGCAATGTAGTTCGAAGGTCGGAGATTGTATTTTCTAACACCGCACTTGTAAATAGACTTGACTTAATAATATTATACTTCCTCGGTACACAATAACTATTACCAGTCAAATTCTACGTATAAATAAATGTTATATTCTAACTAATAAGGTTATAAAATAATTACTAATTGCAGCATTTCAATTCTTAAATGTTTCAATTGTTATTTAAAAAAAAAAACAGAATTAAAATTTAAATTGGATAATGACCAGAGATATAATTGTGTTTCGTTAAACAAGTCACCTATATTTTATTAACATCTATATGAAACATGTTTTAATAGGTAAACTACTCAAAATAATATTTTATCTTGCCCTCCATATTTATAGGTATAATCGAGTAAAACAAAATGTAAAGTTTTTTTCTTATTTATTTCGTAATTTACAGTCGACTTAACCTAGAAATGGTAACTTTAAAATCACTTGGCGTCAGTACCTCCTGTACACTTATATGACAAGAAATCTCATAAAAGGGACAGATTCAATAGACGAAGATATGTTGCTGGCGTCCCGGCCGTGTCTGGCGAGAAATAAATAGCTGGTGATGTAGCGTGATCTATGGAATTAAATTAAATTATACCTAATGTTCGTAGTATGAGCCTCCGAGACTGAGGTGGGAGCCACCGTAAGAGCCACCGTAAGAGCCACCGTAGTGTCCCTCGTGTTCGTTAACTAGGACTGGAACTTTGACAGGAACGGGGTACGGCCTCTCGACGGCGACGGGCACGGGCCTCTCCACGGTGACGGGGTAGGGCCTGTCGACGGGCACTTTGACGGGGACGGGATATGGCCTCTCTACTTCATAGGGAATATGCTTGTAGACGGGGTAAGGTTCTGGGACTGGCACCTTAACGGGCACGGCCACGGGCCTCTCTACGTGCACGGGGTAGGGCCTGTCGACAGGGACATGTACTGGAACGGCGACGGGTTTCTCGACTGGCACCGCAACTGGCACTTGTTTCTCGACTGGGTAAGGAGCTGGTACATGCACTGGGTATGGCCTGTCGACTGGGACCTTGACGGGGACTCCGACGTGCTTGATCACTGGGTAAGGCTGGGGAACTGGTACTTTAACTTCGACGGGGTATGGCACATGTTTCTCGACTGGGTAAGGCTGGGGCACGGGAACCTTGACTGGGTAAGGCACGTGTTTCTCGACTGGGTAAGGTTGTGGGACCAAAACCTTGACGGGGTAGGGCCTGTCGACTGGAACATGTACGGGGTAGGGCACCTTCTTCTCCACTGGGTACGGGGCGGGCACATGAACTGGGACTTTGACGTATTCTTTAACGTGGACTGGCACGTGTTTGACGACTTCGTAAGGTTGCGGTACGGGGACCCTGACGGGGTATGGCACGTGTTTCTCGACCGGGTAGGGCACGGGCCTGTCGACGGGCACGGCGACGGGGACTCCCTTGACCAGGGTGATGGTCCTGGTGACGTCGGTGTGTCCGCCGAGGTTAATGCCGTAGCCATGGGTTAGGGCGCCGTCGTCGACGTAGTTGTTGTAGGCGCCGCCGATGCCATGGCCGCTGCCGATATAGCCCACGTCGAGTCCGCTGATACCGTAACCGTATCCCAAGTTCAGGAGGCCGCGTTTGTCCAACTTCTTCTCAAGGGGTTCGGCCTTCTGTTCCGTCGACTTCTTTTCGCTGGCGGCGACTGCTGCCACCAGCAGAAAAACTAAGTAAAACTGTGAACAAAGATAATATTTTCAAAGTATTGTACAGAACAATAGGTCTAACAAGCTTCGACTTGTTCAGGAATAACATGTCGAAGCTTGAAACAACAATTTATCCTAATTAAATACATTCGCGGAAGCTAGCTTCGCAAGCGATCAGTTTAATCAGTTATCTGTACTGTTCGATTAATAAATCTTTTGCCTCTTTGACCTTTTACTACAACATGTAAATTTCATTCGTTCACCTCATTTGCGGTGTATATCATCATTACATCTCAGCTCACACTTATTTACAGTAATATGAAAATAATGATCCTATAAAGTTCATTGTTGTATAATAGTATTGCATTATAAAATTCAAAGTTTATTCGTTGAGAACGACATTTCAGTCTAGCAATTTTCGGTCCAGCAGTTATTATAATTTACAATGTATAAAATGCAACGTCTTTGATCCAAAAATAACCGGATTTGGTTGTTCATTTTTAACATTGTAATAAGTTTTATAACACGTGTTGTGTTATAAATGATATAACTGTTACTTAATTTGACTAAAACTAATGTTATCAATCACCTGATGCAATTCTATTAGCTATTTAATTACTTTACGTTGTGCTCTACTAAACTGGTGTTTTATCTTTATTCATTTTCTTTCATTTACATGACATTTAGTGGGTTTGTTTGAAACAGATTTGGTTGTAGATGTAATCAATGTTTGTCAAATGGTTTAAATGCTTTAAAGCCGTTTTGTGTGCAAAATCTATTCTTTCAGAAATCTACTTAGCTAATACTATTATATTGAAGAAGAAAATTGTGGTAATATTTTTTTGTAACTCTGAAGTTTTGAAATGTACCTATGTGGCCTTTATTTCCAATAGATAACCCTGAGACATTGCCACTTAATTTACTGCACCTTAATGTTTCGCAAATGTATGTATGTATAAACATATTACGACAACACTTCATAAATATTAAAATCCGGGCAATGATGCGAACCATTAAAGAACATAAAAATTCCAACGCGGTAAGAATAGTTACTGACAATTTTTATAAAAGCTATGATTTTCTCACATGCGTAAGGAATTAGAACAAAGTCAAACGTTTTAATTCTTAGAACATTAAAGCATCAGCTATTATGTTCTAAGAATAACTTTCAATTTTTCAAACAATTCAAATCTTTATACGAGTAATAAAATATCTGCGAATACACACCTGATTTCATAATACCTAATTGGTGGTTCAATAAAGGCCAGGCCGGTTGGTGTTTTTGGAATATTGTAGTATATTATGTCACAGACTAAATAATATGTCAGTGCAGTGACACAACATGCAAATATCACTGCACTGGATTAAGTGTGACTCACGGACATATAACATTTGTATCACGCGAGTGAAAACTGATTTGTAAACAGAAAATGAGTTTTCTGTGTCAAAGTCAATGAGATATCACATTGGGCACTGTTATGTCACTGCAATTAGTCCACTTTCCGCCGAAGGAACCAAATTTCGACCCCTATTATATACACCCCTATATTTAACCCAAATCTAGTGCCTTATCTTATCTATACGGATATTTGACATACGGGGCAAAATTTTGACACAGTGCAGTATTAATGCTATAACCCCTAATGGAGCCTTGTGAATTGGCATGTAATGGATCCCTCATTTAGACATCTTTTGAGGTCAAAAGGGTCAGAAACCTCGGGTGAAGGTAACAAATAGAGTAAGAAAAGTGCACCATAAAAAGAACATTCCGTGGTCAATACGGGGAACGGTTGACCTGACAGTTGACACATATCTGACCCTTAATAAAAACAAAGAGCAAATTCTACGTCACATTTGGAGAAGAGAGTAAAAACACACTCGATTTCTAAGATTTACTGAGGGCAAGTGGATAACGAGAACAAATTTTGACACCTATGTTAGGCTCTATAATCTACGTGCAATCATTGTAGAATATGTTACATCTAGTCTTTAACAATGACGAGATTAGCAAAGGAAAAAGAAGTGAGGTTTATTAGCGATGATAAAATCATCAACGACAGCACACATTGTGGGACTTATGGTATTTCGTAAGGCATTGCTCAACTCACCCTACAATGAAGGTTGTGTGAATTTAGCTTTATTAGCACACCTGTAATGGTTGAGAACGTTTGAACGACGCGTTTGTTACTTCATACAATGTGCTGCGAATGATATTGTGGATAGCCTCTTAGGGTCAAAGCACTGGTTCAAGAACTGAGTCAATTAAAAAAAAGGACAGCATACATATGCTATGTAATAAAGGCAGCATATGCAGTTTGTAGATTATAGGCTTATAGGTATATTGGCCTACAAAAAAAGATGCTTAACATACATATAAAAGATTTCAACGCATGCTAGACTAGCAGATTTAAAGTAAAGTGATTTTATTCATATTGTAAAAGTTCGAATGTCAGGTTGCAGCGCTCGCGCATGTGCAGTGACAAGAAAAGGTACACGTTTAATATGACTGATCATATCAAACGTGTATGTTTTTGTGTAGGGTATAAAGTTCAATTTTCAATAGCTATTAAAAATGCAGCGCCGCGGAGAGTGTCGCGTATCGTTACGCGAACGTGTGAACTGACCCTTAAGTAACATCGAAAGCTTCAATTTAAGTCTAATATGACTCACAATTTAATAACAAAAAAGGTCAAAAGGTTAGCTACTTCTAGTGGGTACTACGTACAGTTGAGGATAAAAATGCAATATTCAGTATTTTAATGCATAAATTATTATATTGCATTATTTTAGTTACACAATTATTGATATCAAGGACTTAGTTAATACAGTGTATTTTATTTTATTAAAATTTGTATTACTTTAACATTGTTTTATTATAATTTGTGGCATATTTGTGTCACAACGTCACAAGTCAAGTTCTTACGTTACCCACCGTTACGTATATAGGTAACAGGCGACGCGAACAAGTCTGTCTGGATAGGGCGCTACATAATTATTATCTAATTGTACATTATGACACAGTTCGATGCGTTGTTTTTGCACCGGTGCGACCGGTTGGACCTCATCACGCAGGCCTTTTAAAGCTACCTAGGTAATACAGGATACGTTTCGTGATTCGCATTTTGACAAGTATCAATGTGTTGTGGAACAGACAGTTTTTACACGCGCGTCCTTCTATCAATTAAGTTTTTCCTCAACATACATTTTAGCTTATCTTTCTTTGGCACTTTTCCTTCATAACTACGATTTTGAAAATTTAAGTCTTTAATAGATTCCCATCTTCTTCGAATAATCGAGATGATTGTCTTCGTATTTCTCATGTTTTTATAACTTGTGACTTTTTTTGGTGTGATGAGAAATCTAGTGATTTGAAATTAATCTCGCGGAAACCGTACACATTTTCGCAATAAAAGTAGCCTATGTCCTTTCTATATCTGTGCCAAATTTCATCAAAATCAGTAGTTATGGCGCCTATTCATTGTAAGCAAACAAACTTTTCCTCTTTATAATATTAGTATAGATATAGTTTAGCAGTTTTACGATAATTTGAACTAAGCGACATTATCTTTATCATTAATCTTCGCGCTTGGCATTTAAACCCCATTATAAACATACGGGGACAAATGTGCCATAGCCTGCACAGGAAATTATGAAATGTCTCCTTGAAAAGAGACAGTGCCCGAGCGACATGGTCCGTGTCCTTTTAACTGACAATATTAACTGACCGAAAATAAGGTAAAGACCTAAGATACTCTTTTTAGCCAGGCCTTATTCTTTTTGCTCACGAGTTTCCCTAACATTAGGAATCCTGGAGTATTTTCTGCGCTGGCAAAATTTGTATGCCCTTTTTGTTAAATTTTAGTTAAATCCGGAAAGGACGTTTTTTAACTTTTAATTAAATCGGATTGGAATATTCTGATATGTATTTATTGGTGAGGTATATAATATGAGGTATTCAGTCATGGCTGAGGCGATAATAGTAACATTATGTCTGTTTAATTCCTCTCATAAAATATCTCTTACATTAATGCGATGCGTATAAAAAGATACGTTGCTCAAGTAATAGTTATGTAATGGACTTGAGCCTACAGATTAACCCTAATACTAAGGTTTCATGGCCTCTCTTCCTTGTTCTGAGACCAGTCTCAATCGAACCAGGAAATGCATTGTGATGTAATAGCTAAAGTCACATTTTTGTAATCGGTTAGCTGTGTTTGTGCATTTCAACTTAATGTTTTACATTTTCCCCTTTTTTCAATCCTTTTCTGTAATATCTATTTGAAATGTTCCAATTTCTTTGTTATACTTTAACAACAAATTTATTGGTTTGTCTATTTTTCAGTCTCTTATTTTTTCTCCGTGTAAAATCTTTACTTTGATAAGTTACTTTAAATTTACTAGTAAGTAGGTATTTATGTTTTTATAATAAGGTATGCTTTTAATACCTAACAATAACCAATTCTTACTCCCAACATTTTTTTACCAGTTTGTAAAATTTTCTATTATAAACATAATTGATACTGTAAATTAAATACTTCAAATCAATCATTAATTTATATTTAACTGATGTTTGATTAAAATTTCAACTACCGATATAATTCAACGACTGTTCTTATTCGGTATTAAGTTGTTGCATTTAACTTGCGCCAGTTTTATGTTCATGTAGATGTTTCTCTTCATCATTATGTACACAAAAGACGAGAAAATAAAGATAAGTGAACAAACGATTAGTTAGTGTTAAATATTTTGTAGGGCAAACAACAAGATATCCCTGAGGTATTTTTACCATAAATGTTTATTGAATCCATTTGACATTATATTATAATCCTTATTTTTTATTAGACTGTTTTTTGCGTAAAATAAATTGCATTACATTATAAAATTTAATTAGACTGATACTGTAATTTTACATAATGAGATAAGAGTTTAATTGAAATTATGAATTTTCTAATTAGCTCCTAATTAACTGACCAATTAAATAATTATACAAGCCGCGCGTATCACTGATCTCTATTTTAATAACAACAGTATCGAATGACTTCAAAAAAGCGTGCAGATCCCGTTATTTGCACTTTTCAGTTTCGATTACTTTTCGCGACGGCACTCGGGACGGGGTTTTAACACTTTTTTGAAGTCACTGTTCACTGCACACACTTTGACTGCACTCACCGTTTTCATAATGCCTCTTGAACGGTGGTTGGAGTCGGGATTTGGACTGGATGCTAGACCGAGTGTGCCCCGTGTTTTTATAGTTGTTTATTTGGTAGAACTTTCGCTAATGCCCCTCTAAATGCCTGGACCGAGCGTGTTCCGCGGAGTCCTTCGCACACGTACCGGCTCACACAGGAGACGCGAGGCGCGCGGCCGCCCGCCGCCCGCCGTGCATATGTTTGTTTTTGATTATGTTCGGTGTTTGTGGCCAGTGTTATTACAAAAAAACTATTTTCTTATTTATTTGAAATAAAACGCAGTGCTATTATATGACTAAAAAACTAAAAAGTTTATTAATTAAACTACAAAATTAATATCGTATCCTTATAAAATTATAAATCAAATTATAAAAGGATTTATGCATAAGTGATTCGCTGTTTACGTGTTTTTAGATATTAATTAGGTCCAGTATCGTTGTTCTCGTGCCAATAAAAAACAATAAAGGTTCTTATAGTAATTGGAAGGTATTAACTGTACCTAATACCTAAATTCAATTGTGCTTAATCGATATCTACTATTTTTTTAAAATAAAAAGTTTTATTTATTGTTGCAGAATTGTAAAGTTTTTAATTACCTATTTGTATATTTGATGTAAGCTAAGGTTTTTAATAAATTAGTTGTTTGTTATATTATTGTTTTTTTGATTGTCCTAGATGTTACATGAAATTTTGATTACGAAAGTGTTTAGTTAAGATAACTTTTTATTGACGAGTGCCCTGGATTTGCTTTTGGATCATACAAAGGAAAAAGTACTAATACTACATGTGTACTAATACTACATGTGTTAGGATACGTCACAACTATTCACAGACAAACATTTCAATTTAATTTTATGCACCTTTCTGTCTTATATGGAGCTGTCTAGTTTTGCCATTCGTTAGCTGAGCAAGAACTCGTAGAGGAGCCTGCAGCCTCCTTTCTTTCCTTTAACATTTACTGCACAAAGTACGAACAATATAATATTATAGAGCCCAAAATATTACAGCAATGACCTTTGCCCGAAACAACATAGGTAGAACAACACTATAATAGCACCCACACCAATTTCGGTGGCGGTGTTACCCGGCTGCACAGTAGTTAATTTCATAGTGCCCAAGTGTGTGCACAGTACACAAGAGCACTCTCTCTTCCTTTACTATCATAACCCATAAAGTTTGATGGATTTAAGCAACACGACTGGCTGAGATCAGGCGCAGGACCTACTTTTTACATGCCCATCCGACGCATGGATCCTCTTTCTTGTCATAATAATAATATCTATGGACGCTTCACACCACATCAATCTGGCCCCATGCCAAGTATAAAAAGAACTTGTATTACAGGTATCAGACAACGGTAAGTATATTTAATCCTTTGTTTACATATATTTAAGATTATTATTATACTATACACGTCATATTTAATGACACAGAAACATTGAAAACCTTTTTGCTTCCTCGATGGGATTCAAACCGCGACCTCCGGCTAGAGTGCCAAAACGCTAACCACTGAACTACTGGTCCACAGAGGTCGTACAGTGTGTGTTTAGAAAAATAATATTACCAAAACAAATTATCATGTTAAAATGAAAAATATTTCAGGTGCAGGGGGAAATACTATACTGAAATACGTTTTTAAAACAAACTAGGTTATTTTTATTACTTTCGTAGTACCTACAAAGAACCCTTGTAGTATCACTCTGTCCGTCCGTCTCGCTTGTAATTATGAATATAGCCAATTTTTTTTATGTTAAGGATTGCGTGTAGGGTAATTATGAGTATCGATTTTGTATTTAAGGGGTGGCTCCAAATGTAAAGTGTGGAGTTTTCTTTTCTACCCCGTCGTGTTGGGTATCGTCAAACAGGTATTTTTAAATAATGGCGAGGTTTATTTGGTAGAGAGTGTAGTAGGTAGTTTAATACATGTCTTTTTATAATGTAAACTATTTTCGAATAATCGACCTCCAAAGGTAGAACTTGCGTGCTTAAAATAATTTGAGCGAAATCGGAATTGTCCATCTCATCAAAAACAAGTGAGTGGGTACAGAAATAATTATTTACAAAAATGGTAAAACTTTTTTGTACCTTTCTCGACAGAAAAACTGTTTCCTGTTCTCCCATTTCCGGCCCAAAGGGAAGGTCGGTATTGAGCAACTTTTTCATGATTATTTTATTATGTTTATGAGCTGATGTAAAAATTATCGAACTTCAAGGTTGACCCTTCATGTATAATTGTATTATTCGTAAAACAATATTGAACATGTAACGTTTAAGATGAGAGTGAACTAAATTACCTATTTTCATGAAGCATAGATAATTTAGCTCACTCTCATTTTCAGTTTAAGAATTTTGGCATGGTTATGCTTTAATCACTTACCTATTTCTTAAAGGGGGCATACGAGCAGATGGAATGCCTGATGGAAATCGAGTTGCAATTATAATATTATGTTTACAAAGTTACCAATCTATGATTTATCAACAAATGGATCTCGAGCCTCAATTAACATATTTTTTATATTCACTCTTAACAAATTAACTAAAGAATGTTTTCACAATTCGATGATCGCAATCATTAAGGTAAAGTAAGGTTGCTTATTTGAAATTAAAATGGGTTTATTCTAAGGCCACATTCGTAGAAACAAGAAATATTTGGCCTCAAAATATTTTTAAATTTGACATCTCAATCGATAGAAAATCTATCAGAGCATTCTTCGTTGAAAATTATTCTTGTGTGTCATTTCATATTAATCGATGTTGGTAAATTTTTGGTTGATTAATATGTTAAGTTAATGAGCGGTTTTCAAACTGTCGACAAATTCACTCCATATAATAAATAAATGTCAAGGTGCTGTCGTATGACGTTTGAGGACATGGCAACGACTTTCCTGATTCGTGACGTCACAGTGCAATACGTGATGTAGACATCTGAAATTTGTTATTCTGTATGTAATTACATACCTACAAATATGCATTCCTGCCTAAAGGCTCTGAAAACGTAAACGGTTATTAATTATAAATAGTACCTGGGTAACAGAGCTTTGCTCGGAGCTCTAGTGGATAAAAAAATTTTGTATCACAAAAATATTTTACCAGAGTTCGAACCCACCACACCGCAGAAATTAGCCAAACTGCCAATCGGACTGACATTATAGAGTCGAAGTTATTAATATATTCTTGCACATCGAAAGAAAAAACATATATAACTTAAAAATTTGCTGATTTTCCCAGTGATAAAACCTAGCTAGACCGATTTTCCTCGCCCATAACTGCCTGCATACTTTCATGTAAATAATTTCAGCCGTTGACGAGATTACGATTATATAATATAAGATTGTCCCGTTTAAAGTACAAGATATTATTATATCCATCAAAAACATACTTTGAAAACCAATTTTTATTTATATTTCTACTTACACTCGAAATCATTGAAGATACTAAAATATTTAAGATGTTCAAAATAATAAATCTATGAAATATGAATATGTATAAGCCGGTCCAATTGTTCTTAAATCTTCCTGGTTTAGAAAATCCCCAATATCAGCAGCTCACTATCTATCTACCGTCGATGGTAGGCGTTCTTTGAGACAAGACCAATAACCCCAAGCTGAAGCAAAATCAAAAAATTTTTTATTCAAAATTGGTATTTTTAAATACTCTTTTTGAACGTCGTTACTACGTGATGCCTACCACCGGTTCGGGAACTAACCCAGCGAGAAGAGCCGGCAAGAAACTCGTCTGGGGCCATCTTTTACCAAAAAGATGGAAAATTATTCTTTTAAAATCAAAATTATTACAATGTTTACTTATGTCTATGTAACAAATAATAAGATAAGATAAGGAGCCACCTTATTCCCAAGGTGTGCCGTCTTGAATGAAGTCATTAATTGTATAATACGCTTTGGAACACAAACGTTCTTTAACTACTTTTTTAAACTTATTAATGGGAAGCTTTTGAACCTTTTCTGGGATTATATTGTATAAGCGTATACATTGAGCTTTAAAGGATTTACTAACTTTGCTTAGTCTGAACACTGGCATATCTAACTTGTTCTTATTTCTAGTGTTTACACAATGATTATCACATTTCTTTTTGAAGTTGTTTAGATTCTTTCTTACATATAACACATTTTCCAAAATGTATTGAGATGCGACGGTCAGAACTTTTATTTCTTTAAACTTTTCCCTTAGAGATAATCTGATCTCTAAGATATGACTAAATTATGGTTTAGCTTTCTGATACCTCTGATTGTAATGTCCAAGCGTTTACTTGGACACATATGAAATAAAATATAATATTATAATAGCACAGAGACTAGCTAAGCCATGGTGAATAGTAAAAAAAAACAGGTTTTGGTTAAAATAAATGAAACATTCATACTCTACGATAATTCATTTTGATAGACAGTACGATATGGATGTGCTAGATAATATATTATTTGCCGTTTGTTAACATCTTAATGACAAATTGTGTCACATACATTTCTATAAATATAGAGCACGTATCTGTTAACACTTAGGGTTACTTCACACCGCGACGATACGCGACGCTTGATCTTTATTCACTACACAAAAAGATACAAGTTTCATATGACATCAGACATATACTGCACATATGCTGTGCTGTACAACCTGACTTTTGAACTCTTACAATGAAACGAGTATCTGTAAGTAATGAAGTTCAATTTTTAATAGCTATCTTAAAAATGCAGCGATATGTCACGTATCGTTTCGTTTCGGTGCAAATTAAGGCTATATATAAAGTGAGCACTACAACTTAGGTTACTACACTATAGGTTCACTTTGCAACCAAAATATTTATTGTGAATTGATTTCCGGTTACTTTAACTAATTTTACTGAATGAATTGAAAAAGGCAAGCACAAACGGTTTTATAGAATGGAAAAAGTATTTTTAAACAGCGAAATCCCACAAAAATATTACCTAAATGAAAAAAGCCAAGTATTTCCTTTGCAAAAAGTTAAGCTATTTATACAATGGTACTAGACAAACGCATTTATTATGTATGGGTTCAAAGTATAAGCTGGTTTTATATTTTATGATGTTAAATATGAAATTATTTTAATAAACTTAAAATGTATGTGTCGCGTGTTTGACAAAACTAAAAGGTAGTTAAACTAATAATTATTATTAGATCTAATATAAACTGCGTTACACTTAAAAATTATTTGACGTGTCCCCGCGTTTTCATGCTCGCCGAAAAAAAAACCGCGCGAACTGTACATTTTATCGCGATTGAAAGTAGCCCATATCCTTTCCTGTAGTCTACTCCACGTCTGTGCCTTTCATCAAAATCAGTTGTACTTTTGGAGCCTATTCAATGCGAACAAACAAAAACCTACAAACAAACAAATCTTTCCTCTTTATTATAGTAGTGTAGACAACGCAGTGTTTTTCACAACAATTATTATTTATATTAAAACCTTCAGTATTTTATATATTATGTGATTTTATTTGAAAATACTGTGCCTATCCTTAACTGGTACGTATGTTGTACGTTAATCGGTTTGCATTAAGTTCAATTGAAAAAAACAAGGTTAGTTCATTGTCTCGATATTGATACTTTTGGCTTAACCTTTCTAACTCACCACAAAATAAACCGAACTGCAAATAGATAAAGAAACATTGTAACTAAAAGGCGCGACTTTAGTTTGTTATAAATAGGATTACTTTATAGAAATAAGTTATTATTTATTTGGCTAAAGCTAAGGCTTTTATGGTATAAAGATAAATAACAATTAAGTTTGGACAGAGACGCCTAAGATATTACATCCATATTAAGCGAAGTCTGCTCTACATTGCGCAAATTTCGCGAGCCGAAAAAACGTAGGTACGGTTTACGAAACCACAAGTTACAAAATGTTTTTTATTGACATGTTCTTTTCGCATTTTTTCGCGGTTTAAAATATTCCACTACCAAGTTAATGAGCAACTATCCGTTCATCATTTTTGTAACCAATTGTTAATAACTACAAACTTAAGGTCTCAGCCCACCCTATCGCAAAAGCTACGAATTGCTCTAAGTTAATCATCTTGGTTCATTGCAAGTCATTCGTCTCGGAATGAGATATTTAACTTCAATGACTATTGAGTACTATAATAGAGTTATAGGCAGATAGTCTTTACCTTCCACTGGAAAGTGTTATGTAGCTGGTACTTGCGCTTTTTATATTTGTGTGTTTTGTTGTTGTTTTGTTGAGCCAACCACCAATCTAAACCTAAAGTAAGCCAATACGAGCTTCGGTCTACCGGAGAGGTTACCTGTACAGGTTTGCCTGCGCATGTTAGCCGAATGTCGGTAGCGTATATGGGGACGGTCCGGTGTACCGGTGCGGTATACCGGACTTCAGTTCTTTTAGCGATGTCATCGATTGAACATGATGACGCGGTGGCATTTTTAGGCATGACACTTGCACAGGCGTCTGGAGCTCACGCACACATGCACAGGTACACCATGCGGTGTCACTTGGTGATGGTCGATCTTGCTCCGGACAAAAAACTACGCATATATTCCCACACACGTTGCAGTATACCTGCACAGGCATACTTGCACATATACACTACTTCGGTGGACCGTAGCGTGTATGGCTCGCATTACAGCTTAGTCCAATAAGAGTTTTCCTACACCCAAATATTGTAAATAACAAGTTTAGCGTGTAAGTGTGATGTTTGTCAATTCGGGCTTAATGTCACAAGTGCGTGTGATCTCGATCTCCGGGCCAAGGCCGCGTTGCGTCTGTGAATGGATGTAGCCCACATTGTCTGCGGTAAGGACGCGTACACACAAACCGTGTGATAGCTCAGTTAAAGTCCTCTAATTTTATATTTTACCAACCGATCACTGAACTTTTTGTGTCTTTCAGTTCATATTTCTATTCCAGTCGAATGTTTTCTAAGTTTTGCCGGTTTACGTCAGACGCATATTCTCTATAATATTGTTGTTAGACATAACCAATTAATAAAATAAGTTAAAAACTGAGTTATAATTGTACAATGTTGACCTGCTAATTAATATTTCATTTCATTCAGTCAGTCTGAAACGCTAGTTTTTATAATAAAGCTCAAAACCACATTTTTGTGATGTGATATCGCTGGGCTGATTAGTTTTGCACGCTGTGGAAACGCCCTTACAATTTTACCATTATTTGCTTAACATAAGCGATATACAATGCTCGAACGATATTTCATATAAAATGATTAATACTTATTTGCTTGCCTATAATTTTTATTGCATACGCGAGTTATGATACTTTATTATATATCTGCAATGGTAACGTAACATATTAATTTCATGACACCTATGAATATATAGTGCACCTATAGTGCAAATAATAACGGCTTGGTAGTTAAACCGTTGATATAAATGGTTCTTCTGTTAAATCGAAACAAAAATTTGTTTGGATTCATAAGATAAATCTTTTCTAGAAGCAACATTCCGAAATTGGTGGAAGGATGGAAAAGTAACTTGTCCGTCAAGTTACTTTTCCAACGTATTAGAGAAAGACAGCAACGTTGTGTAACTTATCCGTGGTGTAAATATTTTTATTAGTAAGGGAGTATATATATATATATATATATATTGCGCACGTATTTCTCATATGACGTAAGTATCCACTAAGGTAGGATTTTTCAAAATTCAACCCCCAAGGGGGTAAAATAGGTGATAAAAGTTTGTATGAAACTTTTTATTCCTTGGACATTTTTGCACGATATTTCGTATGAATTGAGTACGAAAAAAATAATGATTTACGTATTTCAGCGTTTTCTAAAATTCAGCCCCTAGACGCGGGCGAAGCCGCGGGCAATAAATGCTGGTTGTAAATCAATTTGAAAATTCAAAAACTCGATGTTCTCAATTTCAATTTAATTCAAAATGTGTTAGTTGATTACATTTGACGTAACTGTGCAAACTGGTTGATGTAGGAAGAGAGATCGCCGCCTTGCTAGGTCAAGACCATCATTTTTATTTAATTTTGTCTTTGCTTTATGTAATTGGTCGTAAAAAAATAGTGCAGAAACAAGTTTTATGCGTTGTGGGTCACATCTTGTGTCAAAAACCGCGAACGCGTCGATGTGTTGAATGTTGTTAAATTAAATAATTTTATTGCTTATTGTGTTGCATAAAATATGTCAGTTGATATTACGATTAATTGAAAATTATTTAAGAATAATATATTATTAAAGACACGCTGTCCCTGACTTCGTACACGCAAAAAGAAATACCGCGGGAACCGTTTATTTTGATAAAACGCTACGTTTCCACGCTCTAGAAGCAGAAATTGTGGCCCGTACTATCTTTGTAATTCTTCTTAAAAAAACTGGCCAAGTGCGAGTCGGACTAGCCCATGAAGAAGTCCGTACAAAAAGGCAAAAATCGCATTGTATGCCGACCTCACATACAACAAATGCTATTTTTTGCCCTTCAAATATTTATTTTATTCCGTTTTTATTTGTATTTGCAACAGCAAATACTAATAAAAACGGAATAAAATATAACAATAGCGGCAACATAAATACATCGTCTGTGAAATTTTCAACTATGGATTTATTCTAGGCTAGTTTTTAGTGATAACTAGATCACTAAAAACTAGCCTAGAATAATCCAGATCCTAAGCTACTAACATACCAAATTTCATTTAAATCTGTTTAGTGGTTTTTACGTGATAGAGTAACAAACATCCATCAATCCATCCATCCTCACAAACATTCACATTTATGATAGTAGAAGAATAACTAACTGTGTTACCATCATATACATATACATTCCAATCAACAAAAAAATGTTGTTTCCAAGTTTGGTTAACACAATGCGGGCAGATCTCTCGCCAGTCGGGTCGGTCATTCGTCCCATTGGGTTTCGAGAGTAAAGGAATAGATAGTGCTCTTGTGCACTGCGCACACACATGGGCACTATAAAATAACTCCTGCGTTATTTTATAGTGCCCATGTGTGTGCGCTGGCCTGCTTTCAATGAAATCGGCCGTCACCGGAATTGGTGTGGGGAGCTATTGGAACGAAGTTACTTATGGCGCGTTGCGAATTGTATTGGGGCTAGACGGATTGCAATTCAACACGACATTCAGCACGACACTTTTGCCACTCGAAATCACAATGTAATAACGACTATTAAGAATGATACAAAAAACGACCTTATCACCTTGATAATAATGTAGAATTTTGCAATTACACATTGTGACTGTTATGACTGTTACATATTGTGACTAGCTAGCCGGGCCTTAGGTATGCGAGCGGTGGGACGGAAAAGCGCTTGATGTTATTACTCAGTACGGAGCCGGACTTCGCGGCGGCAACACTGCGAGCAGCAAGCAACCCGCCCCCTCACCCCTGTCCATACCTAAGGCGCGGCCAACTAGTTCCGCGCGCACTGTATACACCATCGCTGAAACTTCTGATTATGCTATCTGACATTTCTTATGCAATGTGGCGATGTGAATCAGGCCCTAAGTAACATTTCAGAAGAGGTTTGACATTGAAATAATAATATATAATTCGAATCGTTTAGGTAAAACATACGTTCAGCATCCGACTTACACATCAAACGTATGAAATTAATTGTCTTAATTCGCTTTAAATCTAGTAACATCTAATTTTATCATACAATTTTCACTAAACAAAACAGTTTGAACCAGACATAATGAAATTAGGTACTTGCATGTCTGTGACGGCTATAGACCTTAGAAGGGAGCACCCTATATTTGGAATGATTCAAAAATTCTAACGACACCGTATCCAAACAAGGCATTTCAAATGTTCATGGGACAAAGCTAAGTAACTATTAGCTTTTAACATGCATGGTATACCGCACATAAGTTAACTATTTGGCTTCAAGTGCAATCCGAGCAATCCAGCGACCTCTAGACCCAGATATCTCTGTTCTATGTTAGATTAAAGTTGGGGCAATAGACGCATACTTTCATTATTATATTAATACATGAAACAAAAACTTTCAGTATGTTTTTACGAGAATTGTGCGAACGGAGTACTAATTATAGTTATGTTATTTAAATATTAAGTATGTTTAACCAGGCTTACCTAGATTAGAATATCGTATTATTCGATTGGTAAGGTAATTCTAGATCTAAACCTATATATTTTGTGTAGGCATCGGTGTCAGTTTCAATGGTAGGGTTTTATTACATGCTAATAGTGTTAAACGTGGTCAATTTTGTGGTTTAAAGGTAGGCCGACCTTAGTTTGCGTAAGGATTTGACGCCATAATATAATATTGTCGTTTCAGTCACAGACGTTCAGTGTCCACAGCTGGATAATAATATCCAGCATGATTACAAGCCTGTCCCTATGGACAGGCTTGTAATCATCAATCAATCTGCACTATTACAGAGTGATCTGAAGGCTTGGAAATAATGACGGCACTGGGCGTCCCGTTTTTCAATGCGACCAGCACGCTTAGCATCACCACCAAAGAAATGCATTTTGTGTACACAAGAATAGATATACTGCCAGATAATATGGAAAAAATTACAGTTTTCCTTTGTCATTTTGTCTAGTCTTCCGTAGAAAGAAATCTTTTATACGGTTGTTACCAGCAACCTGTATCCACCGACTCCCTGCGACCTTATTCAGTTTCTATGTCCACCCAAAATAATATCTATATCTCTTTGTTACTAGTAAAACAAGAAGGAAATCTTTCAGAAACACGTGATTAAGACTAATTTATTGTAAAAGGACTTCAAGGTTTTCAATCACATTTCCGTGTTTGTAATTATGGGTCCCGATTAAATATGCAATATTACATTCCTATGTATGGAAAAAATTACTTGAATAATATCTAAGCTCTACTAGTAGGCTTTATTGCACAACTTATAATAAGCTTTGCCTATAGGCCTATGTAATCCTAGTAGTAGGGCAGAAGATGTGCTAGATCAATCAACTATAGCTATACTTCCTACGTATTGTACCTAATATTTTACCGGCGCAATAAATAGCTTTTGTTTAACTGCATGTCATTAAGAAATTATATTGTTCTCATTAGCATTTTCACATATTATAACAGGTTTTAGATATAAGATCGGAGAACGAGCATAGTTATCGCCTGTGGTGTCCTTACTTACTCGACAAAACAACATCAGTGGTATTATACGTCGATTTTCTGTCAGTCATTGAGTCCTACCACTTCGGTCCAGCTGGCCCGTTCTGTTGAAGCATAGCTCCGTCATGTAATTAGTCCGTACAAAGGCCCTATTTGAATACAAGACCAACCTTCTAGATGTACCTACATCCTAAACTAATAGGAATTTGTTTAGTGTGCCAGCGGAAATATTATAATTATGGGAATCGGCTCCAGGTAAAAGTGAAGGCCGCCGGACGTTGGCCAACGTGCGAACTGGTCTGTGACACGCGGATCAATATTTCAATTATTTATAGTTACATTGAGCTAATTTATACTTAGATGTATCACGTGTATGCGTTGTATATATACTATATTTACCTTGGGATAAAGTAAGTAAACATACAATAATTTTAACAATAATTTTTGTAATTATAAAATACTATAACCAGACTACGTTAATTATATAGCCCGGGCATTTATAACGATATATTATATTAACACTGCATTTATTAAAATCGACCAGTAGTTTAGGCGCTACGGTGGGACAAACATACATACATACTACATATTTGAACCTACATAAAATACTGCCAAAATCATTACCCATCCTTTTAGCTTCACTGTAGTCGGGTAAAACGTTTCTCCATAAAATCCATAACGTTTTATTTCAAAGTAAAATTAAAAGTTACCTTCGGAAAGTCACAGAAGAAAATCTTTTATACGCTCAATCCTAGGCTGCCGAGATAAATCGACAAAACAAAGTCGACGAAAAAACAACGCTATAAAATTTTAATACTCAATCAAAACGATATAATACTATAGATGTATAGTGTGTACAAATCCTTCTAATATAAATGTGAATTTTTGTGAGGATGGATGGATGGATGTTTGTTACTCTTTCACGCAAAGACTACTGAACATATTTCGATGAAATTTGGTATGGTAGTAGTTTAAGCTCTGGATTAAAACAAAGGTTACTTTTTATCCCGGATAAAGTACAGTGTTCCCGTGGGATACTGTATTTACGCGGGTGGAGCCGCGGGCTAGCTGCTAACAGCTAGTTTGACATAACAATTTATGTCAAATACGGCCAATGCCGTTTTTCGATCCACTTCGCGACCAAATGAAACCAAATTTTACAAAACTAACAATTGTCACTAATAAAGTACTTCTATATATTATATAATTTATTTTATAAATATTATAAAAAAATATGTATTTTAATAAATCAAAAACAATTTTTCACCCACAATTTACAAAAAAGTGCTCGTGTTTAGGAACATTTTTCTGCTCCTATGTAGTTACCTTGCTTAAAAATACCCAAAGATAGCGGATGTTATAATTGCTTAAAAATATTAAAAAATATATTTGAGAATAGCATAAAAAGTGTCCTCAAATTTTTCACTCGTTTTTCATGAATCTTAATGAGTGTCAATAGAGCTTTTATTTGGTCTGGATTTATTGCACAAAACATTTGTAAAGAAATGTCAGTCCGTACTAGGCCGCTGTCAAACAACATATTTTGAAAACGCGCGCTGTTAGGTTATCATTAACAACTTTTAATTAACTTACGGGACAAAAAACCTCAGGGAATAATTTTCAGTAAAAGAGTTACATAATGGCCTAGAAGAAGAAGAAGAGCTGTAATCGTGTCGAATACTATCTATAATGTGTCAATATCGCAGTCCAAAGTATTTTCAATGTGATATAAATAACAAACAGAAAATAAGAAAAATTACATTTGTGCTAATTACAACAACAATAACAAAGAGTGTTGAAAAATGTTCGCACGAGGGACAGAGACTGTAACGCCCTTCGGCCGGGTCCGGCTGGCGGTTCCGGTTCCGTTCTCCGCAGATGTATGAAATGTGGTTACGGCATATTACCGTTAAGTTATTGTTGTTTTATATACAAGTAACTCGAAACTTTTGAAATCATACATTTATATTGACTTGTTTGAAAATAATTAATTATTTAATAAGCAATATCAGAATTGACTCGAAATCATAGACAACGACCGAATCCACGAATATTGTATAAGTTTCGACAAATAAAAACAACTCTAACTCAACTCGGTCAGGCCGAAGCCCACTTGTAGTAATTTCAGGTGTTGTATATATACCTACTGCCGATCTTAGAAAACTTCGATAGCACGATTAAGGATTGTCGCACTAATTGGTCCGCCACAGAGGAATAGAGAATTGGGTAAAGCCTTCATCGTCATGCCGATCGGACCATAGGCAGTATGGTATACAGCCATGTACCATACTGCCTATCGCCCAATCGGCATGGCAATGCAGGCCTTAACTGGTGGTGGTGGCTGGTGTAAGTGCCTTTACATACGCGGAGCAGCTTCGGCGGCGCCGTCGGATTTTGTACTGCGGCGTTCAGCGCCAGCGCTGCGGCAAAAAATGACATATAAATCCTAGTGCAGCGGTGCCGCGGCGGCGGTGCGTGTGTAAGCGTACTAAGGGTCATAAGGTCCACGAATCACCCAGACATCGAAGAGAAAATATTATTTTATCTGTTTATGTGAACAGCATTTTATAATGTTGTTGTTTTCGAGTTGGTAGAGCATGATAAGCCCAACCTATTAAATTCTCTCTGTGATTGCCTGGTTTGATTGTCCAATATTTATTATAAATCTGCAGCTTAAATTTGCATATCTATCACTTTAAATTAATTTATAAATACCCCTTCTTACTCTAAGTGCCCTATCCAATTTATAAATAAAATATTCGTAGCTCTACACGCTATGACGCATTGCAACACCGGTAAACCTACAATCAAAGTCCGCACACTACGGTTAACTCGAGATTATCTGCGAGATACGGCGCCGGCGACAGAAAGAAAAAGTCGCAGTACACTATGACATTGGCACAGAAAATTCACTGTAGCCGACGCGTTCCTACCACAGATTAAAGAAATAGGATAAACAGCTACATAGTTAGCTTTCGAATTGATTGCACTACTATACTGTATCAAAGCATACGGTGTGTCCACGACAGTGTGGAAAAATCGTGGGCTGTAGAAGGGGACGTCAAAATTTTCAAATTTGAATCATTCTATGAAAGCTGTTTTTCTGCACGTAAGTATATGATATTTTCTACTCTGTGTTGCTATTGTAGATTAATATGATAATGGTGTAAATTGTCAAAGTGGTGGTTTTGGATACCTACCGGTTGAAATAAAAGATCAAGACTAACACAGGATACTGATGGACAGGCGATTCAACATACGAGTAGCTTATGTTTCATAAACGGTTCGGAACAAAAAAGCGTAGTTATTTTGCCCAATAGTTATATTAAGTAAAAATAAGTTAAATTAGACAAAGTCACACGATATTGTCGCACATAAAACACATACAAATATAGTACTTGCTACTTAATACCAATCGTGTTAGGTCACTATATGTAGCGAATTGTTACTCAATCACGTATTAACATTAAAATATACGATGTTATAATTTATTGCACTAACAAAAAAAGAATCATTACCCTTCCTTCTGGCTTCACCGTAGTCGGGTAAAAAGTCATAGTCCATATTTTACATGGGAGATTATTCAAACGCTTTCTAACTTTTTGATGATCTGTGTGGCTCCGCGGCACAGTGGTTGGGCGCGTCGGTGCTCAAGCAGGAGGTCGCGGGTATGAATCCCGCCAAAGGAACAAAAAAGTTACCTATGTTCCCGTGTCATGGATGTGTATAAAAATATATGTGTATTGTGTATAGTATAATAGTATTGAAAATATTTCATTTGTCTGGTACCAGTATAAAAGTTCTTCGAGAATTTAGCACGGGATCATATTGACATGGTGTGAAAGCGTCCATAGATATAATTATATAAGTGTAGCTACCAGGAATAGACAACATTTAATTAAGAAACAAGAGATAATAATCTACTAAAAGTGGAGAATTGTATTGTGTGTATGATGTAACTGTTACTGTTGGATCACTTTGATAAAATTGTAGGTAAATCGATATTTACCACGAGATCCATATATCAACGCCGTAATCGTAAATGAGAAGATATCAAGAATAGTTAGAATGTAGAGTGGCAGCTCGCTGCACAGCGCATGTGCAATGTATGAAAGATGTCTTATGGGACGTGTATCTTTTTGTGTAGTGAATAACGTTCAAGTTTGAATAGCTATATTAAAAATGCAGCGCCGCGTAGCTTGACGTATCGTCGCGGTGTGAACTGACCCTAAAGCTACAGCAAACACATCACCGTCATTTGTCATGAAATCAAAGTTTCTTACATTTAGAAGAACAGATTTATAAACAATTAAGTAGGTATTAACTAACTTTATTTTTCCCGCGCTATTGTTATCAGCTACCTTTGAGGCCTAAACCTGCGTGGCATTTCACGTACTCGCTGTTAAGTTTGACTTATCAAAGGCTATTGTTCCGTTCCAAACTAATAAGAATGGGGCAAGGCAATATAGGATTATTTGATTATTTTTTTAATGACTTTTGCTTTTAGAGCAACCTCTAAATCTAAACCTTTTGACAAAGGTTTAGATCCGAAGGCTTCTTCCCTTAGTGATTTACTTTGGTACAATTGTGTTTTTTACCCGTCTACTACTACTTCGTTCGTTTGATTCGGTTTTATGAATTTTCTTTCTTACTCTTGCGTTATTGTCCGCTGCGTGACTTTGACCCAGATTAATTTTAAGTCTATATTGCTTCAACTAATTAAAATATCCAACTCATTACTGAAATGTAGGTTCTGAAAATATATTCTGAGGTTTACTTATGAATCATATTTTCCTTTTGTGATAAAGTATTTTAATCTTTAGAAGGGCCTCCATTGAATTCCTATCTACATCTGACTTGCTTGTAGTTTTGCTGGTGTCCTATGATTGAGTGATTAAACAAATTTCGTAACATATTGCTTATTATATTTGATTAGTATAGGTACGTACTACGAAGCAAGATTAATGGTGTGTATTTTGGTCCATTAGCTAATATCATAGACAGAAGAAACCAGTAGATTAGAGTAAGCAACTTGAGACCAGCCCAGCAATCCTACTACTGTCATAAATGTGACAGTTTGTGAGGATGGATGGATGTTCGTTACTCTTTCACGCAAAAACTTCTGAACGGATATTGATGAAATTTTGTATAGTAGTAGTTTAAGCTGGATTATTGTCTAATTTTTATCCCGATACAGGACAGTGTTCCCGTAGGATACTGTATTCACGCTGGCGGAGCCGCGGGCGAGAGCTAGTTTTTTTTATAATTCTGTTAAAAATAGTTATTGGGTTAAATGATATGAAGAGGATAAATTGATGTTATAACTTGGCACTTCTTTCAATAACATGTCCGTGATGAGTTTTGAACCTCCCGACTCATAAATCAAGCCACTTGTAACTTTTCTAGTCCTGCATCTTTTTACCAAATTCCTATTTGTTTATTTGCCAATCTTTTGTTAAATATTTTTTTAATAATTTATACTTTTAACGAGACAATATTGTATTTTAATAATCGGTTTCTCGAAAACGTCCGCAAGTATTAATGAAAAGCCATGAAATTCAGTATGCAGGGACTTTTAGGGGAGAAAAATCGCTAGTAGCCTAGGTCTTATTCCTGGGAAACTGCGCATTATTAAATTATATAATTTTCTTTCGTCGTGCAACAATATATCAATAATTTTGAATCTGTTATATCAGTCCGATTGGTTGTTTGGTATAAGTATTCATAATTTTTGCTTTATTCAGATATGTGGTGGGTTCGAATCCCGGTCAGATAAATATTTTTGCGATTCTTTTTATTTTCTCAAAATTGACAGAACTCCGGGCAAAGCTCGGTTACGCAGGTACTGTATTATATATTACGTTGTTAAGTTAGTACCGAAATAAGCTTCACAACGTCACCAATCTACCCTCTATTTTTGAGTTACAGCGGGCTTAGCATGGCGATTCGAATAAATATTCATTTCAAAGAAGAAATATTCTATCCAAAACAGTAAGTTGCAAAATAGTTCTTAATCCATGGTAACAAGTTCGTCAAAAGAAGACAACATTTCTAAATAGCCATATTTTTAAAATGGCTGCCGGGAAATCTTGTCAAAAATTATCAAATTTTCAAGTCAATGACTGAACGTAAAAATAGTAGATTGTTAGCCTAGGGTTGAAAAGAATCAATCCCGAGATAGACGGCTATAGTCCGAGTAGGAATTTAATCTTTTACCTGTGGCAAACACTCTACTTTTCAATTAGAATATGAGGAAAATAAAACTAGTTCTTTATCTAAACCATTTATTGATAATAATATATTAGTAGTGCCTATTTAAAATTAATAGTCAAATTAGGACAATTCGTGAAATTAAAAGTTACATTTTTGTTTGGAATATTTATAGTATAGAATATTTATATTTTCAATATTTCGCTTGAACTCATTTTTAATATTCAATTCAAATCTTAGCACAAAAGTCCGTCACAGATACATACATAAGCAACAGATTTTAGTATCCCGCCAATTTGTGTTGACTTTTTAAATTTTAAATATAATTTTTTCCCTATGAAAGGAAAGCAGCATCTTCCACCCTATAATCAGATCAAAACAATACTATTTTCCGAGTATGAGGAATGAAAAAACTATTTGTCTTGGACCGCCATGATGAGGAGTAGTTGACATTATTGTGTCAAAAGTGGCAATTTTGTGAGCTTATGCTCGGGATGAAAAGAAATTTTGTTTTTCATTACGACGATGCATAGACCTTGCTGCATTACAATAAGAGCTATTTTGCTCCGAATGGTATTTATGTCTCTTCAACCTGTTATTTTTCCGATTCTTCGGTGTTTCTAGGATGCGCATGCTAAGCCTGCTGGCGTGAGCTTGTGTATGTGTATGTAAGATACAAATTTTTCGTAATAAGCTGGTCATGAAATGATGTAACATGTCTTCTCCGTATCACTTGCCCTTTACACGCGAATATAACGTTAACTGGTTAATAAGGCTTCACTTCAAATAACTGTATCACGTAATACGTCAATACGTCATCGGGTTATGTCCACAGACCTCTATTTCTCGTAGACATGCTAGAACTTCATAGTATCTTGAAAGTTACTTTAGATGCTTCAATTAATTATACGCATACTTTGGATGTACGTAATTAAACCTCATAACTAAATATTATTTTTAGAAAAAAATTACATACTAAGTACGTCATATATACGTTTTCATCCACAATGTTTTACTAGTCGACTTTGTTAACCTATTGATTAAAATGAACGACAAAAATTTCGATAACATTTAAATGTCTTATCTGTTTGCTCTATGGTCTACGGTGGGTCAAATATACTTGTATCCAGGTTAACAGCTGCTGGAATGGCTGACAATATGTAACATTACATATACGAAAATGTAATTTACATTTTCACGACCATAATCATTTCGCCCTAAATATGTGAGGACCGTCTTTCATAATTTAGGTCAATTTGACCTTAGCCTCATCTATATCAACAACTTAATTAAAATGATAATATATTTTGTAATATTAGTTGTAGTAGGTAGCAAAATATGAAAATCAAGAATGTAACTCAAAAACCGGCCAAGTGCGAGTCGGGCTCGCGCACGAAGGGTTCCGTACAAAACGGCTGAAAATCACTTTTGTAGTATGGGAGCCCTCATTAAATATTTATTTTATTCTGTTTATAATAATATTTGTTGTTATAAAGGTAATAGTAATACATCATCTGTGAAATTTTCAACTGTCTAGCTATAACGGTTAAGGAACTGGAAGTACAGTCTGGTGACAGACGGACGGTCAGACGGACAGACAGCGAAGTCTCAGTAATAAGATCCCGTTTTAACCCTTTACTAACGGCACGGAGCCCCAAAAATTAATCGTAGAATTTTAAAACTAAATGCAATGTTGTTGTTAAAATAACATTATATGTAGAGAATATAATAGATATATTTGTTATGTACATAAATATAAAACATACTAGTACATAACAATATTTAACATTTTAATAGAGCGCCTGATACAGACTACTGTTACCAGTTAGGAGGCAGATTAAAATGATTTTTAATTCAAGCAATTAACATAGATAAATAATTGGTCTCGGCGCTTGTCTCGGTATCTACCGCTGGCATACTTCAAAAATGCGGCAACAAATAGTGTGCCAAAGACGGCATGCCCGTCACATTGATTTGTTCTTGTCAGATATACCTACCGAATTTACGCACACTAGAAATTGTTTTACACAATGACATTATAAATCCACACTACAATAATGAGTTGCCGCATTAACAGAGCTGTTGTTGTTAGATAGCGCGGTATCTTGACAAGCGCCGAGACCAATCAGTTAGACCTGGCAATAAAGCAGTTAAAGTTTTTTTTTATTGTACTTAATACACAGGGCTCAGCTTACATTCTGACGACATTTTAATGACAGGAAAATCGCTGATATTGTCGTTTATGGCGAGAAAATTAATTTTTGGCGAGAAATGTTAATGGTTTTGGTAGCAAAAACGCGCGCACCGCCAAGCATATTAAAGTTTATTGAATAATTTTGATTGTTACTGACATTTAAACATCAAATAGGTACGACTTAACCGCGGATTTTAAAACCACGAAAACGCAGTTTAGTAGATTGAAAAGGAAATTATAAAATTATTGAAGAACCTACAACTTTACATGTCAAAGTAGAGTAGATTTAGGGTCTGTTTCACAATCTACATTTGCATGTTTTATCTCTGTCGCTCAGTATAAAGTAAGCAGCAAAATAACTTCCGAATAAGCTATTCGATACTAATTAGGCGACTGGATGTTGACCGCGACTTCGTGCGCGCAAAAGGAAATTTCGCGAGAACCGTACATTTTGCCGTGATAGAAAGTAGTCTATGTCTTTTCCCGTCTGTGTTAAATTTCATCAAAATCGGTCCTGTAGTTTCGGAGCCTATTCAATGAAAACAAACAAACAAATCTTTCCTCTTTATAATATCACAATAGTATATATTGTGCAACAGTCAACAGGCACTTAAAATATTCAAAGGTTACTTGGGACACGAGGGGAAAATTTTTCCAATGGCCATCCGAATATAAACCGAATGTTGACAGTAAAAGGCTTTGTTGAAATAGGCGAAACTTGACATCACAAGCTCTCGACATTTTATGCGTAACAAACCAGTCACAATATATGGCGTCGCTATATCGCTATATCGCTTATGGCGTCCAACCTCTGTTTAGTGTTCACTAAGGAAAGGCTTGACAAGGTTATGTTTCACCTGTTTTTAATGACAGCCGATTAGTGTTATTACACCATTTGTCAATGAATGATTTATTACAGTAATATATAATCGACTATTATATTATAATATTTCAATTATATTCGTAGATAATTTGACATAATTAATTGCCTTCTGTTGCTTTTAGTTACGTATACTTACTAACGTAAAATTATTTTTTAATAATTTAAATGTTAATCAGTGCTCATATTATATGGCTATGTGTTTTTTGTTAAATGAGATGGTCAGTTAAAATACCTTCTCATACCGTCCTAGTATTCGACTCTATAAAAAGCTATCAAACGCTTACTTCTAAACCGTTCAGGATTATATCCTCTAATCTTTCCTAAATTTTCCAGTGCCGAATTAGAAACCAGTTGTCATCTGTCAATAATCAAGAAACGTCTAGGTATCTTTATAACAAACATTAGTTAGTAGTTTTTGATTATTGGCAAATATGTGGTTGTGTTGTGTGCTAAATGTTCGTCACACTCCATCCGAATATGTTCAACTGTTTAGGTATAGGTTCATCCAAGCATCGTCAATTGATATTATTATTGGCACAATTTATCATCGTATATTTATATCATACGTATGAAATTGCCGTTCTGCAGTACTGGCCATTTCAAATCTAAATATTTTTTGTTTGGCTAAGAATTCTAATTTCAAATTAATTTTATTTTAAAAACATGGAATTCTTTTTCCAAAAGTAGTCATTTGTTTATTGATTAGTGTTACATTTTCATCGCATTTCAATCTTTTTCGTCATCATGGATACGTTAAAAATTCGAGTAATTATGGAATATGAGTACCGTCGTGGCAGCAACGCGGCACAAGCGGCACGCAACATCAACGACGTTTACGGAGCTAACACTACAAATCAACGCACCACCTGTTATTGGTTTGCTCGCTTCCGTTCTGGAAATTTCGACCTGAAAAATTAACCTCGCGGTCGTCCGAAGACTTTGGTCGACAATGACGAATTAAAGGCGATTGTGGAAGCTGATGATACACAATCTACGGCTAAATTAGCAGCAGCTTTCGACGTTAGCGTCAAAATAATATTGGTCTATTTGCCTCAAATTGGCAAGGTAAAAAAGCTTGACGTTTCGTACACGAACTCAATGATCGGCCAGCGCGAAGTACGCGTCGAGACGTGCCTTGCACTGCTCAACAGACACACAAATGAAGGAATTTTGCACCGCATAGTTGCGCCGCACCGCACCTGCGATGAAAAATGGATTCTGTTTGATAACCGCAAGCGCTCAGCAAGTTGGTTGGATCCTGGTTCAGTACCTAAACAATGCCCTAAACGAAAACTTACCCCTAGAAAAGTGATGGTCACTGTTTGGTAGTCTAGCGCCGATGTGGTTCATCACAGCTTCTTACCAAACGGGGTGAGCATTACTGCAGATGTGTACTGTGAAGAACTGAACACAATGATGGAGAAGCTGGCACATCTCCAACCAGCATTGGTCAATCGCTCGTCTCCGCTGCTCCTGCACGACAACGCGCGACCTCATACTGCACAGCAGACGGTCTCCAAGTTGCAAGAACTGGGGTTGGAAGCTCTCCGTCATCCGCCCTACACACCAGACCTTGCGCCTACAGACTACTACTTTTTCCAGAATTTGGATAACATCTTGGCGGGAAAAAAATTCAATACCCGAGAGGCAGTACACAATGCCTTTGAATAATTTGTTGTTTCCCGTCCAGCTGATTTCTTTAAGAAGGGCATGAATAAACTGCCACTGCGTTGGCAAAGATGCATTGATTGCATGGGTGATTACTTCGATTAATAATTTAAATTTTTTCATACAAAACGGCAATTTCATAGGTAAAGACCTAATATAATACGTAAAGCAAAAAAAGACGTGTGGCACTCGGGGACGGCCGCGGTAAAGCTATTGCATAGCATTATCGCACGCACACAACGCCGTGTCGAAGACTGCCGAACTGAAACGACGTTAGACGATGCACGGCCTTCAAGCCACACCTCCGTGCCCGTCGGAGTGGGGAGCGTGAGGTTTTTTCGTTACGGAATTTCTGGATTCGGTCCCCGCGCTCAAGGCCCGCGATAGAAGCTATACAATAGCTTAAAACTTTGAGTGCAGATTTATGAGAATTGTGCGAACGAAAAATTGTGCGGAGGGAAGTGTGCAGATTTTTTTTTAAATAATGCTTACAAATACGGTTAAATATTAATAAATTACACACTCTACCATGCGTTTGTATAATAACAGTATGTTTAACACGATTGTATATCTTTCTTTCACATTCTATAAACAACATTTACATATTTTTATTGCGTATCTCAATGGAAAAGAATCATAAAAAGTTGAAACTTAAAAGTTAAATTTTAATTATGGTCGAAATTTTTGATACGACTATTAATTTGAAATATCTAAAACTTTACTGCATTCTTGACCTAATTTTAAAATCTAGTATTCTCATAATATACTCTCGCTTACATAATAGTCCTCGCATAAGTCGGTTACTGCGTCGATTGTCAAGCTGTGACTCGTTGCTTTCAGGTGCACTTTATAGCTCTATTACATCCTTCGCAGATTTCTCAATTTATGTTGTAAGCAAAATTAAACTATCTCAACAAGTAAAGAAAGTTCACACTCGTAACAATTTCAAAACGAATAATGTAATCAACGCTTAAGGGATACGTAGCCACCAGCCAGCCGCCTGCACACATTACCTATACCTCGATGGGCTAGCTTTCCCTTTAGTAAATTTTATCTGATTCTAAAATGATGCTTAGTGAAGCACGTAATATATTCTGCAACGCTTTAAGCTATGAGTTTCTAATAGACCGTTGTCTGTTTTACATATTGATGTATATATTGTCACTTCTCGCCTTGACATTTTCATTTCTAGGTGTTATGTGCCATATAGCTAGTGCTAGCCGTACACGTAACGGTGTAGGTTTGCCGGCACAGTTACACCTGTCGGGTAAGTTTCAGCTGATGGAAACCTGTACAGTTGTGCAACACACACGCTCCGGTTTACCTGTACAGGCGAACCTGTCAGTTATACCGTTATGTTTAGCGAGCATTAGGATATTTTACAACAGCAATGCTTAACAGTTTTAAACAGTCATATTAAAAACACGGAAATAAATGAAAAAAAAAACGCGACAGAAGTGAAAATTAATTCATCATTTAAAGTTCAAAAATACTTAATACTATATAATAGAAAATTAAAAAATTGTACACCAAGTGCCATCGATGTTGTAAGCCTTACTTAAGAATGTTACAATGTTATGTAAGAAGTGTAGTAGTAAATCATGTCTTTACATGACGCGACCTTGAAATGTTACTTCAAACTGAATTTACCTCATGTTCAAACACCGGTAAATTTTCAGAGGAAACAATAAAAATTTGATAAATGGCTTATTTCCCAAGCTCAAGCACATTTACAATTTGCATGATGTGTCGTGAATTTTGATCTATACACGGTATCATCCATACTTTAAATAGATAGTAATCCTTTATGTGTAATTTTCATAAGGCATATTGCCTAATGAAATCATTATCATTTTAATTACCTCTTTCATCGATGTCGTTACAAATTGCAAAATGTGAAATAGTATTTTTGTTTCTAGGCCGAACAATACTTTGTTATGCGGGATTTACGTGGTTCGATTTTCGCCGCACGATTTCCGCAGCGCGGCGAAAATTACTGTGCAAATGTCAATTCGGCTGCATAGCTAGCATTTGCCAACAAAAATGACAAGGTAATAATAATTGTCAAGCGACTCGCCGCACAGCGCACTGCAAAACTCGCCTCCATGTAAATCCCGAATTAATAGTGATAGGTAGTAGGTAGGTACACTTTATGGCGTTATTAGACTAGGTAAGCATAGAAATCCTTACTTTCTCGCTATTAATTTATAATATATCTATGTATAAAATATTTTAATTAATACTTTTATATTCCTCATTAAAAAAATGAATGCAATGGCGCTTTGGGCTTTTTATGGAATTTTCCTGGAATTTTTTCCGCGTCTCGAGGTATTTTATGCCGAACCCTAGATAAACATTTATGACATCTAATTATAGGCGACTTTTTGTCCATCTGCGTTGAGCAAGGGAATGTGCGATATGCCAGGCATTATATTACATACTTAAAACTCATTACCCTCCTTAAAAGTCTTTAAAAGTGTACATACAGACTTCATAAAAATGGTACTTAATAATGATGGAAAAATTTAGATATCTCATTGGACCATCGATATTGAGACCAGAATATTGCTAAAGTGGAGTAGATAGAGTAGATTTTATTTTTTACATAATATTTCAACTTGTAATTTTATGCATCAATTACATTTCAAATGTAGTTTTAAGTACGTAATTTTGCGCTACTTTATTTTTTGTTTTACTACTTTTATTCAATTGGGTATTTGATAACATTTAAAAATTCAGTTTTTTACATAAATAATTGGGTATTACAACAGCTTGATATAAGTAAAAAGAATTAAAATTTAATGTGTAGTTTTGTAATTATATGCATTACGAAGTCACAAAAATGTTGAAATATTTTTTTAAATCATTAGTGTATAAAACCTACATAATTAGTATACTTACATCAAACACAAAAAGATTTACTGTATGTATTAAAATAAACGCGCAAAATTACGAGATATCAGAAATTTTGTGCATATGGCCATACATTTCGTAGCGACTTACTAGCGTGTGACGTCACCTACTAGTACGACTTTTATATGGGGCGTTTTTACAAGACTTCCGTAAGTTCCTCAAACAATCCGCAATATCTTTGAAAATATCGATTTTTATTATACTATTCCTTGTAAACTGTGTTATTTTTTAGAGCACTAATCATTTAAGTAATAAAAAAAACTGTATATAGGCTGCATCAGGCGTCAGCACATACTGCTTGGTGCTACTAGTTACTATATAGCAAATACTATATCTAATTAATTAATTCTCTACACATTCATTGAATCGTATTTTATGATTACGATACGATATGAATAGGCTCTGAAATTGGTAATAATAAAATTTGGCATAGACATACAGTAGATCACGAGGAAGGACATAGGCTACTTTGTATCGCTTGGAAATGAAACTCTAAATCGTGCCAAATTTTATCTAAATTCAATACAAGCAAACAAATCGAATTACAATTCGCGCGGGATTTCCGTGGAAAACTTCTAGTAACATTATAAAGAGGAAAGATTTGTTTGCTTGTATTGAATTTAGATAAAATTTGGCACGATTTAGAGTAGACCACAGGGAAGGACATAAGCTACTTTTTATTGCGAAAAAATGTACGGTTCCCATGGGATTTTCATTTGTGCCTACTAAGTCGCGGGAAACTTCTAGTACTTTATAAGTCAGGTAGGTGCTGGTGGCGTTAGTTTGTATAGAATTGCAATTTCCTCGGTGGGCATTCGCCGTAAAGCCGTGGGTGAGCGTTCCCGTTTTAGCGCTAGGCAAAAAGTGAAATAACCGCATTGCATGCATACTTCTATCAATCAATCGGTTGCCTAACGAGCCGGTGAATCAGTGCGATGGTAACTTATTAGTTGAGGTTACCACCACGTAACGCGCGTGGTACGGGTGTGAGCGACGACCGTAGCCGTTATTTACCCCATCTACACTCTATACAAATAAATAAAATTGAAGATACTGGCAGATAGCTGATGCCATTAGGAGTAACTTAGGTGACTTTTATGGGTTCCATTTAAAAAAACAGGGTTCCTTTTTCGTTGCTTCCACGCAAAAGAAGTTGCGTGGAAGTTTTTTTTGAAAGTTTTTCCACCTGCTGGTTTCGAGTATGGCTTCCTCAGATGACCAGGGGGCTGGTGCAATAAGGTATTATTATTATGCTGTTGTGATTTTCATAGAATTCTCATTCGATAACTTGACGAAAACATTGTTATCAATAATTATTGCAGGCCAGGTAATTTTTATATTATATTTGCCCTACAGTGCTAAGGAAACATTTCGAATCGCTGACACTTGGAGCACATTATATTGTTGATGCAAAATGTAGACTAGTAGGGATAGTTACTATCGCATTCTTAGCCTCAAAACTGAGTACGCAATATTGAAACATAACAGCTAGTGTTATAGAGTTGAAAGTAAACTAGCACATAGGAATATTTCTCGTGCGTAGACGCACTATAATGATGATACCGGCGTACTTCTGAAACTGGTTGTACTGTCTTAAATTGTATGAAACATGTAGAGCATACACATAATTACTCGATTCGTTTATAATGTAACAAAATATATAGCATTTCGTCATTTATTGGATACATAATTATTTCATGTAATCGTGCGAAATGCCTTAAAGAAACATGAAGTAATAAAATTACAATTATGATATGGAGGATACATAATGACAAAATATTTCGCAACTTTCCGATTTCCTGTTATAAAATACTATTAAGGATAATAATATTATGTTTTATTAAATAAATACTACTAGGGCCAGTTCACACCACGACGATACGTGACGCTACGCGGCGCTGTATTTTTAAGATAGCTATTGAAAATTGAACTTTATGCTACCGCTACACTAAAAGATACACGTTTTATATGACATCAGTCATACACCGCACATTCACTGTGCAGCGCGGTGCAACCAGACATTCGAATTCTTACAATGAAACGTGTATCTTCTTGTGTAATAAATAAAGTTAAATTTTGAATAGCTATTTTAGAAGTGCAGGCGCCATACACACGATAAAACGTTAGGTGTGTAGCGGGCTTTAGGCTTCGTGCAGTGCGTCATATCCTAGAAGTTAGGACACATCTCTCATGATAGATAAATGTATTAATGCAATGTCGCCAATCGCTACCTATTGATATTTTATATAATCATTGTACTATGGCCTCAGAGGAACCTGTTGCATTTAATTGCCTTGTGTCATAACAGCTTAAGTACAGGCCTATATTTTGTAAGTGTAGGTACACCTAGGACACGCAACGCTGATGTAACTCCATGGTCCAAATCTGTCTTCACAGTCCAAGTATCTCTGACTGTAAATTTATGTTCAGTGTAGTAAGACATCCTTTATGGTGTAATCAAATTGCTTGATTTTCACGATAAGCATTAAAACCTACAGGTTTTAATTTAGCTACAGCTAAATCACACAGATCAAAGACTGGACACACACATTAAGACGAACAGCATAATATAAAAGCTTAAATATGATTGCTGTAAGTATTGAGAAAAGTGTTCACATAGGATTTATTTATAGAATAAGCGCCGTTTGAAAGAAACTGTAGCCACAAAAGCAGTTTTTAAGCTTTTGCATAGCTTTTATCGCGGGCTTTGAGCGCGGCGACCGAATCAAGAAATTCCGTAACGAAAATAAACCTAACACCCCCCACTCCGACCGGCCGGTCATCGTCTAACGTCGTTTCAGTTCGGCAGACTTCGGCACGGTGTTTGTGTGCGTGCGACTAGACATATTATGCGTATAGACTTACTATGCAATAGCTTTACCGCGGCAGTCCCCGAGTGCCACACGTTTTTTTTTTTTAATTTTCTTTCTCTGTTTAAAAAGTTTTCATAATTATTGCATTCAGCCCAGGCTCACGACTGATATCGTAACCTTACCTTTACAGTATTATATCATTTATCTTGGTTTTTATCTGTAGCGCTTAAAATACTTAAAAATTTAAATGCTCCTTACGTGGTAATTAGTACAGGATGCCCACTATTATGTATGAATGACATTTAATAAAGCCTACAAATTGAGTGGAGTTATAGTTGAGCATTTAATATAATATTTCAATAAAGTCTCATCTAGTTTTCTTGTTTTTGTTGTATCACTAGCTTTTTCTTTTGGAGACAAAGGACACTGGGCATTTTTCTATGGAACAATTTGCTACGGAGACCAAAGACATAATTAGGCTAGATACAAGCGTAATTACACCTGGATTACAAAGACACAAGTCGCATATCTGCAGGAGTTGGGGTAAATTCTCATACGTTTTAACTCATATCAACGAATATTCATATAAAATAGGATCTGAATTAAAATAATAACAGGAAATTAAATGTGAATGAAAATTTTACAATCGAATAGTAGTTTGTGATCTACACTGTTTTAAACAGCGAGTCCCAAACGCCCAACGTCTTTTTAAAAATTTCAACTTACTACCTTTTCCTAACTTTTCTGTTTCAGATACTTCGTGAGCACGATCCTGCAGTTCCAGATCCACCGCGCTCTTTGTGAGAGGACAGGACAGTTCATACCCGGCGACTCCTCCCGCCATCTTCACAAATGTGACATTTACAGGAATCCCGAGGCAGGAAGAATACTCACGTGAGTATCTTTTTATTTATTTAGTAAGTAAAATCAAACAATAAAGGTTTTTTATTATTGGCACAATAAAGCACGTTTGAAACCCATAAGCACGAGTGTCGTTCTCAAGAGTCTAGTTGATATAATAATATCAACTAGACTCTAGCATCTCAAGGCCGATGGATGGATGGATGGATGGATGGATGGATGTTCGTTACTCTTTCACATAAAATTTTCTAATCGGATTTTGATGAAATTTGGTATGGTAGTAATACACAACACAAAGGCTACTTGTATCACCAAAAAGTACAGGGTTTACTTATAAATTACAGAAGTAGAACAAGAAGTAGAACAAGAGGATTAGTAAGAGTATCCCACGGGAATACTGTACTTTTTCGGGATAAAAAGTGGCCTATGTTTTAATCCAGAGCCTAAACTGCTGCCATACCAAATTTCATATTTATACGAAATTTGGTATGGCAGCAGTTTAGTAGTAGTTAGACTAGTAGTCGCAAATATTATAAATGCGAAAGTTTGTGAGGATGGATGTATGGATGTTTGTCACTATTTCCCGCAAAAACTACTGAACGGACAGGATTCTCGTGTCATAGTGTTTGTGGCAGAATTTCTTTGAAACGGCTTGACTGCCTTTTTAATCCAGTTCATAGTTAAGACAGAACAACATCCGTTGGGTAAGCTTATTGTTATGTATATTAATTCATAAGATGGTATATGAAATTATGATCCTAGTTTTATTTCCTTTACAAAATTCATCGAATAATTTCTCTATCATATTGTGAATTTGTGACCCGTATTTTGAGTATCTCCTTTTACACTTCTTTTTTTCATTTAAGAAAACTTACAGCTACATAAAAATATAGTTTTAACATATCACAAGAAGGCCAATTATAAGTTTTCACTGATAGAAGTAAAGTTAAATAAAAGAAGAAATGTATGACAGCGAACAAAGAATTATACAATATAATTATATAACCATCGTGTAAATTACAACACACAACAAGCATAAATATGCTACAAATATTATAAATTTCGCCTCATCTTGAGTTTTGATTATGTTTTATCAGTAAATTTTTATTTATGAGAGTTTTATACATAAAATATATTACATAATAGTTTCAGCACGTGCAGCCGGTCTGAGTATGTGAAACTTAATCAAATGTTGCTTAACGAACCATACATATTTATTAGGTGTAAAGGTTCATAATAATTAACATCTTTGGGTTATAAACAATAAACACTTTATTTTGATTTGAACTTGATGATGATGTGATATTAATAAAAAATATATCGCTTTATCGGTTATAATTTTTTACGCGGGAGCAATCGAATCGCTTAACGGTAAGGTACTATCGCTTCTTAATGGAGTATGGATAGTGGACATCCAAGAATCACAGAACTCAAAGAACAAAAGGGTGCGAGAAAGTTGAGAAGGTATCTAAAACTTTGTCACATTTTTAGCATCTTCCACACGTAAAGTTTGGACCGCCGGAAACAGCATGCGCTGTTCCAACCCTCGCGCCGAAACGAACATGTAGATGCGCGGGGCTGACAGATTTGGCGTGTCAATTGCGAGCGCATTTACCACAGTTTTATCCGCGCACTCGCCTAAATCTTTTATGACGCTTGCAGTCCTAACCGTTAGTACCTTCACGCATCTTTCGTCTTAATTAGCACGACAGTTCGGTCCCTAGACCAAACCGTACAGATCCCTCCGCAGATTGGAATGCAGTCAGATGCGCGGTCCGTACTTTACGTGTGCAGTGCGCTATTCTCGACTCGCGACGACTTGAGCTTAAGTGGCAGAGCAGTCACAATATTATTATATGAGTAGCTCTTTAAAAAACTGATTAAAAATTGCAATGCCAAAATAATAAAACTACGGAAAGTTAGGGATGATAAATTAAAACTAAGGTCATTGTGTGGTCGAAATTCACCCTTAATAATTTATATTATTAGGTCTTTACCTATGAAATTGCCGTTTTGTATGAAAAAATTTAAAAGTATTTTTTTCATGTATTTTTTATTTGTATTACTCGAAGTAATCACCCATGCAATCAATGCATCTTTGCCAACGCAGTGGCAAAAAATCTAAATCAAAAATTTTTTATTCAAAATTGGTATTTTTAAATACTCTTTTTGAACGTCGTTACTACGTGATGCCTAGCACCGGTTCGGGAACTAACCCAGCGAGAAGAGCCGGCAAGAAACTCGTCTGGGGCCATCTTTTACCAAAAAGATGGAAAATTATTCTTTTAAAATCAAAATTATTACAATGTTTACTTATGTCTATGTAACAAATAATAAGATAAGATAAGGAGCCACCTTATTCCCAAGGTGTGCCGTCTTGAATGAAGTCATTAATTTTATAATACTCTTTAGCACACAAACGTTCTTTAACTACTTTTATAAACTTATTAATGGGAAGGTTTTGAACCTTTTCTGGGATTATATTGTATAAGCGTATACATTGGCCTTTATTAGGATTTACTAACTTTGCTTAGTCTGAAGCTTATAAATATCTTATAAGCATATCTAACTTGTTCTTATTTCTAGTGTTTACACAATGATTATCACATTTCTTTTTGAAGTTGTTTAGATTATTTCTTACATATAACACATTTTCCAAAATGCATTGAGATGTGACGTCAGAACTTTTATTTCTTTAAACTTTTCCCTTAGAGATTCAAAAGTCGACATCTTATAAATAGAACGTATAGCACGTTTCTGCAGCACAAATATTGTATTAATGTCCGCAGCGTTTCCCCACAAGAGGATGCCGTACATTATGCTATGAAAATAGCTAAAGTAAACTAATCGCGCGGTCTCTATGTCGGTAATTTCTCTAATTTTTTTAACAGCGTATGCTGCAGAACTTATAAGCTATCTGCCAATTTAGCAATATGTGGTCCCCACTGTAACTTACTATCTAATGTTATACCTAGAAAAACAGTGGTGTCTACTAATTTCATTTTCTCATTATTTAATAGTATATTGGTTTGTGCCTGCGTAACATTTGGCAGGCTGAACTTTAAACATTTTGTTTTATTAGAATTCAACAGTGTTTTATTGATGCCCTTCTTAAAGAAATCAGCTGGACGGAAGGCAACAAATTCTTCAAAGGCATTTTGTACTGCCTCTCGGGTATTGAATTTTTTTCCCGCCAAGAAGTTATCCAAATTCTGGAAAAAGTAGTAGTCTGTAGGCGCAAGGTCTGGTGAGTAGGGCGGATGACGGAGAGCTTCCAACCCCAGTTCTTGCAACTTGGAGACCGTCTGCTGTGCAGTATGAGGTCGCGCGTTGTCGTGCAGGAGCAGCGGAGACGAGCGATTGACCAATGCTGGTTGGAGATATGCCAGCTTCTCCATCATTGTGTTCAGTTATTCACAGTACACATCTGCAGTAATGCTCACCCCGTTTGGTAAGAAGTTGTGATGAATCACACCGGCGCTAGACCACCAAACATGACCATCACTTTTATAGGGGTAAGTCTTCGTTTAGGGCATTGTTTAGGTGCTGAACCAGGATCCAAACAACTTGCTGAGCGCTTGCGGTTATCACACAGAATCCATTTTTCATCGTAAGTAACAATGCGGTTCAAAATTCCTTCATGTGTATGTCTGTTGGGCAGTGCAAGGCACGTCTTGACGCGTACTTCATGCAGGCGATCATTGAGTTCGTGGGGCACCCATTTGTCAAGCTTTTTTACCTTGCCAATTTGACGCAAATGGACCAATATTGTTTTGACGCTAATGTCGAAAGCTGCTGCTAATTCAGCCGTAGATTGTGTAGATTCATCAGCCTTCACAATCGCCTTTGATTCGTCATTGTCGACCAAAGTCTTCGGACGACCGCGAGGTTCATTTTTCAGGTCGAAATTTCTAGAACGGAAGCGAGCAAACCAATAACCGGTGGTGCGTTGGTTTGTGGTGTTAGCTCCGTAAACGTCGTTGATGTTGCGTGCCGCTTGTGCCGCGTTGCTGCCACGATGATACTCATATTCCATAATTACTCAATTTTTTTTCGAAAATATAATTTGAAATTAGAATTCTTAGCCAAACAAAAATTATTTTGATTTGAAATGGCCAGTACTGCAGAACGGCAATTTCATAGGTAAAGACCTATTATAATTTTGTAAGGGTTTCAAAAAAAAGTAAATGTTGTGAGATGTGACAGATTTACAAAATATATCAACGTGTAACAAAATTTATCAATCAAATGCACGGTAGTGTGTGTAACTTTATATTTATTAATTGTATGTGTTTCTCAGCATTATTTTAAAAAATGTTAGCCTCCTGCACACCTTCTTCCACATAAAATTTACCTGTGCCAAATATCATACTCCTCCATTCGCACAATTCTCGTAAAAATGTACTGAAAGTTTTTGCTTCACGTATTAATATTGATATGCCACCTGCCATTAATATCATTATTGATATGCCACCAACGAGGTGTAACATGATGCACACGAGTGTACATATTGACCCGGCGCGTCGAGTCGCGTCGACAGAGGAAACGGATACTTGACGTCGGCGAACAATGCGGGCTGGTAAAGCTACATACAATAATGTTTAGCGTGTATTATACTTCGAAGAGTATTTTTGGATTTTTTTTTTGGTGGAAAATAAGCGCACCTGATTGAAAGCGATTCGTCGCCTATGGGACCTAGAATATCAGAGAAATTGCAAGCGCGTTGCTGACTATAGCTGTATAGGCATATATGCTGATGATATAGCAATCGATTATTAGCAAAACTCCAAAGAAAACGACCAGAATAAGTACCTAAATGTTTTTATGACTTAAGTTATAATGAGTTATTAAGCGTCAGTTAAGACGCGACGTGTCGCGTTACCAAGACGCGAGTGGACGTGGCACTGCATTTTTAAGATAGCGTTTCAAAATTTATATAATTATTTAATATACTAGTGTAGAAAATAATGTGAATATTTGAAACGCTAACTTAATAAACAAAAAATTGAACCGGCTTCCAAAGTAAAATACCCTAAAAAGTATGAAATAAATCTTATTTTCTAAATAACTCCCCTTTTAAATTCGACAAAAATTTTAACTATTTCTCTACTCGATCTTCTTAATTTTGAAGTCGGTACCAGCCCAAACAATATCCTACAATATTTTATAGGACTCACATTGAACTTTCCTGGTAGCGACTTCAAAATTAAGAAGATTGAGTAGAGATGTAGTTAAAATTTTAGCCGAATTTAAAAGGGGAATTATTCAGAAAATAAGTTTTATTTCATACTTTTCTGTTTATTTTTACTTTGGAATTCGGTTTAATTTTTTGTTTAAAATAACAATTGTTTCCCTTTTTAAAATAAACTATCAAAAGTATAATTGAATACGCGCCAAGCTTTCATTAGGTATTGTATGTAAGATGATGATGATGATTACTGTAAGTTACATAATGATATATGCTTGCAGTTCTTTAAACAATGTCGAAATTTCCAAACGTGTATATTTAAAGACTAAGGAGTTCTGTTAAGCACTTTTGGATCCAGGGATCAGCCTTGGTAGAAAATCTTATTTTTTGGTAGCATAAGCTTATTTTTTGGCTGCTATGCTACAAAAAAAAATTAAATTCACTATATATGTCCATATAAATTATGAGGAGTTCCCTCGATTCCTCATGGATCCCATCATTAGGTTTCCACTATAGTGACTAAAGGACTAACCTCAAATTGTACCCTTTACAACAACATAAGGATTTTGCAAGTACGTCCATAAACGGCAGGATAATATTCAAAGATATCCGTGTCGGTGTAAAATACTATGAGAAGTACCTTTTATATCATCATAATGTGATGATGTATGTTGTGATGATGGTGGTGATGATGATGATGATGCTCTAATTGACATAGTGGCATATGCTTGCAGTTCTTTAGAACTGCAAGCAAGCAACAACGCTGAAATCCCCAAACATGTAAGAAGTCAGGAGTTCTGTTGCACCTTGGTGCAAAATCTTACTTTTTGGTAGCATATGCTTGGATTACTTTAGAAAAAGTTAAAATCACCATAAAATGTGTCCATTTAAATTTCGAGGAGTTCCGTCGATTCCACACAGACCCCATCATCAGGTCTCCACTTTGATGTCAAAAGGACTAATTTAGGATTATACCCTATACATCTAAATAACTTTGTAAATCGGTCCACAGACCGCGGTGTAATGGTTAAACATACAAAATAAAAAGTATAACCGCCTCCTTTTTTGGAAGTCGGTTAAAAATACAGCGCCGCGTCACGTCCCGTCTCGTTTCGGTTTGTGCCGACCCTTATTCATAGTGTTAATCGTCAGTCTAAATATCATAGCCTTCTCTTTCATTAAGAACGAGAGAGATAACAATAGGATATTTATCAAAGATTAACTTTAACAGGCGTTGTTGTAATTGGCACTTAATGTTATGACTTTTGACGCTTGATTGGCTTCAATAGATTTTAGTTAAAATATACAAAGGCGTGTACACTATCTCATAAAATGTTAGTGCTGAAGTTATCTCTCTTGTAACAAAACCTCTCTGAGCGCGCTACTAAATAAGTTAAATGTCTGACTTCCCATATTGCAACATTGTCCTGATTAAATGTTTATGCACAGACTTAAGTGTTGCCAAATCAATTTTTTTGCATATTATGATTATTTGCATTACCTACATAATATGAATTGGTTTTATTACTTTTATATTTTATATTTTATACGTAGTGTTATTTTAACTAGTGGTAGACCGGTAGATTCGACCATAACTCTTTTAATTTTTGTTTGAACTTTATAAAGGTTCTTTTGCCACTTTGATAATAAAAATAAAAAGAAATACATAAAAATGTCAATGTTGTCTAGGAATGTAAAAACAAAGATTGACAATCAAACTTCTGTAGTCTCAAGCCAACTTCTAATGTCATTTATTGTCTTCTCTTCTGTTAGCATACTTTTCGTAAAAAAATAGCTTCACGTATTAATATATAATATGATGATTATATTACAATCATCTTTGATACAAAGCATAAACTTCTTCTTTATACAGGTTGTCATAATATTAAATATAGAAGTGAAAACTATAGCACACCTTTCCCTTCCCTTATTTTCTCCCTTTGCTCCTTATTCTAAGAGGCTGAATAATAAAGTCTGGTAAATCTGATGATTATAAACCTGCGAGGTTTTCCTTTGAAGTATGCCGTCTAGTCAGTAAATTTAAGTGAAATTTATAATAATATATAAACGTAAAGCGCTGAATTCTTTTTCATTTTTTAAAATCTTATAAAGGCTGTATATATTTATTATATATATAATGGTGTTATAAATATTTATCTTATAAATATTTATAATCACCATTAATATTAAGAGGCGTTTCTTTAGAAACTAAAATTAAGGAAGTACCAATATCTAATTCCCTTAAATATATTATTAAACTTTTAACTTATCACTATATTTTATCTTGAAATTAATACTTGCAATATTATGTATAAAGAAAAAAAAAGATCAGAATTCAAACTTACTGCATTTTGTGTCCAAAACTAGTTCATTTCGAGGAAAATATTTCTAGAATTCAATTTTTAAACTTATTTTCTTATAATTATTTTTTAGCTCTCGAAATCCTTTTATAGTAAAAATGATCAACGTCAAGTAAGATATTGATGGATTATTATAAAAAAAACATGAAACTAATTAACAATCAATAATATTGTGTTTCTCAAACTATTTTCGGAGGCGAAACGACTTGGTTTGTGTTATGGTTTTAATCTATTTTAACTGACTTACAAAAGGGAGGAGGTTATTCATCCTACACATACATAGTTTAAACAGGACAATTATTGATAAAGAATGTTCACATTGTTTCTTATTATTATTGAAACAATTATGTTTGAAACAATAATTGTCTAAAAATTAGGGTAGGTAAGTATCTAGCGCCATTGTACATCAACGTTAACGACAATACGAAGATATATAAAACCTTTTTTTATGTAGTTCCAAGCGACCTTAAATAAATGGAAAAAAAACCTTTTTAATGGGACATTTCTTAAATTATTGTGATACTTCATTTGAATTGAAATAAATACTAAATACTAATGAGGTTTAATAATCACTAAAATCATTTACAAAAATTTCATAGTAAATTTTCCCGAACGAAAAACGAGAGAAAGTTTATCGTTCTATCATTTCGGCGCTACTATTAGTTGCATTTTATGATGGTAAAACTAAATATGCAAAGGATAAATCGGTTAACGTAGTAGTGAAACGAACAAATTATTTTTGATTTATTATTAAATTTCGATCGTTAATAATAAGCGTACATCCATTCCGTTCTGTTAAACCAATTAATTGTTTATGCAATCGCCATTTTTAATTTTGTTGCCACACCAACAAACCGCCAACCATCGAAGACCTCACCTGCTGAATATATTTATTGACGGGTGTTATTTATACATATAAGTTATGATACGTGTTGCACAATATATAACATAACTTTGTTCGTAGTCACACATCACCATCAAGATCACAGTAAGGTTAAATTACAACAGAAATAGTCGAATGAATCGGAGCAACATTTTCGTTAATTAGCAATCTCGGACCTCTACATAGACTATAATGCTCTTCGATAACGCTATCTGCAGGTCTAAAATGGCCACATTAAGTGAATCGTACTATGAAACTTGCTCTTACAGTAACTTATAACAAATCCATTTTGAAGTTTTCAATACAACTGAAAATGAGATGAAAAAAATGATAATCATTAGAAAATACTGTAAGGGTCAATGCACACCGAAACAAAACGATACACGAAATGGCACTGCATTTTAAAGATAATAAGTACGTTAATATTTTGAAGCACTGACACGGTAAAAACTAAAACCACACTATTTTGGTAGACTACTGTCAACGAATTGTGTGCCTACACTTAAGACCAGGAAAGTAAATAATTAATTTATGTAAACAATGATCGCCGGACAAAATGCTGCCAAATGATTAATAATTATAAATTCAAGCAACCCAAAGTAAAATACGTGTTATTGGAAGCTAACAAGTAATTGTACTTGGTCGGATTATCTGGCTCATAAGGGTCAATTCACACCGAATCGATATGACGTGACATGGCGCTGCATTTTTAAGATAGCTATTGAAAATTGTACTTTATTTGTTACACAAGAAGATACACTTTTGATTATAAGAGTTCAAATGTCAGGTTGCACGGCGCTGCACAGCGCATGTGCAGTGTACGACTGATGTCATATGAAACGTGTATCTTTTTGTATAGTGAATAAAGTTCAATTTTCAATAGCTATCTTAAAATGCAGTCGCTTAATTAATCGAGAAAAATGGGTAAACCGCGCTGGCTTGCCCATTTTGAAGTAAAGACAGATTGGTTTATCAAGTCCATAATCAAGTGACGCAACTGTTTTTTCCATTTGATCCAAAGGTTGCAACTTGCGAACCCCTAAATGTTTGTTTTCATTATTTATCTTGTCTCGTGAATTTGTCTATTGTAGGAACATAACCTACCATCAGGACGCTAATTATTTCTCAGCTCCTAAAAGAATTTTAGAAGCCAGGAACGTGGTTATAATTACTTACTACGGTATAGATTGCATATTCAGGATAGGTGGTTGATATCACACGTGTTCGTGGTTTACAGAAATTAGAGCAGCCCAACTACGGCCTTATATAAGTGTACTGCCGTAAAGCAACACTTCAGCCGCGGCTTATGTAAATTGATTTATACAATTCCTTCCTAGATAACACCTCCTATTATTCAATAGGTCTGCTCGATATTATGTATAGTAATTACTGTTTTTGTGTGTGGGTATTGACCTGAAATCTTATATTTTAAACGAGACGATCTTGTTTATAAATAATCGGTATCTCGACAACGGCTACAAGTATTACCATGAACTTTAGTATCCAGGGAGTTTTGGGGGAGACAAATCGATCTAGCTAGGTCTTATCCCTTAGAAACTGCGCATTTTTAAGCAATATATGTTTTTTATTTCGTCGTGCAACAATATATTATCAATATTTACGACTCTCTTACATCAGTCTGTTTGGCAGCTTGGTATACGTACTTACCTACGTTTATTTTTTGCATTGTTTGGAATTTTGCAAATTCACAATGGTATTCCCTGTGATTAACTTTGAAGAAAAGCTATAATGGTTATGATTACTTCGTTATTATACTATAATTGTATATAATTATAGATTACTTAGTTCAGGAGTTAAAGATACTTAAACATGTAAAATGCGCTCTCTCAGAAAACTTCATACAAAATAACTCGCGCTTGGCCGGTTTTGTGTTCTGAAATGTTCAAAAATTCTGCCTTATCTTAGTCGACTCCTGTACCTTACAATAGTATGTACTCGTAGTTCTGATAGACAGTCGTAATTGAATGATTACGACTGTCTGGTTGGTTATGGTTTCAATAGAATTATTGAAACCTTTTATATTGCAGATTTCAGAACACAGCAGTACCTCCGATAACAGCTTAAGCTGTCGGGGCGAACGCGAAGAAATAAAAGTATTCGTTAAATATTATATGCGTTACTAGATAGAACTCAAGTCGAAAGCAATTTCAAATGGTCATTAACTCAGTATGCTAATGAGGGTGATAGTGGATTATGCATTATTCAGTGGTGGCAGACCAGCCTTGTGCTACCTGTGCTAGTGTAATCCGAGGTCAGAATGGAAAGATGACAACCTTAGAACCCCACAGTCATTAACAATTCAATTATTTTTATAGCTTTTGTGTTACAAGTTCATAATTTCGAATTTCGAATCCCAGTTGTTTACGATTTTAACGGTTTTTTTTCCGAACATCGCAAAAATTATACAAACGCATACCAAACTGTCAATCGGACTGACATAATAGAGTCAAAATTATTGATATAAAGTTCTATAGCTTAAAAATGCGCAGTCATTAAGGGATAAAACCTTGCTTGATCTATTTTTCTCCCCCAATACTCCCTGCATACTAAATTTCATGGAAATACTTGCAGCCGATTCCGATTATATATATACAAGATTTTCTCGTTTAAATTATAAGATTAGATTTAATAATGAACGATGTCTGGATGATGATGATGATGATGAATTGATCAACTCTATAGCCATTTTAAATAAAATAAAATAAAACATATATTATTCAGAATAAAACTAGGTTTTGTTTTCTGTACGCTAAACAAAAAAAAAGGATTATATTTATAACTATAATACTAATAAGCAGTGGTCCATGGGGGCGCGGCTGTTCACAACATACTAAGGCGGATCAATAAGTCCGTGACTTTTTGAATTTCTAACCTCCTTACTGAAAAAGCAACACTACTCCTGTCAACAGGCATCTGTCAGTTGACTCCTATCAAAATTTGAACTTGCTGCGTCAGTTAGTTTGTGTTTTACAGCTATCTTTATCAGACTATCCAGTAACTTAAGGAAACAATGGAAAAAAGTGAATTTCGTGTGCTTATTAAGCATTATTTTTTGCGAAAAAAAACCATTACCGAGACCAAGGCTAAGCTTGATAAATACTATGGGGACTCTGCACCATCGATTTCAATGGTAAAAAAGTGGTTTACTGAATTTCGTTGTGGCCGTACAAGCACTGAAGATGCCGAACGTCCTGGACGCCCAGTTGAGGTCTCTACACCCGAAACAATCGAAAAAATTCACGATATGGTGTTGGCCGACCGAAGATTGAAAGTGTAAGAGATTTTGGAAGCCATAGGCATCTCGCATGGCTCAGTGGTTTCAATTTTGAATGATCACTTGGGCTTGAGAAAGCTTTCCGCAAGTCGACCACAAACGCAATCGTGTAACAACTTCACAGGAAGGTTTGGCGTTGTTTAATCACAATATGGAGGAGTTTTTGCGCCGTTTTGTAACCGTGGACGAAACATGGATCTATCACAACACACCAAAGACCAAACAACAGTCAAAACAGTGGGTTTCTAAGGGTGAATCGGCGCCAAAGAAGGCCAAGGTGGGTTTGTCAGCCAATAAAGTTATGGCGACTGTTTTTTGGGATGCACGTGGGATAATCCACATTGACTATCTTCAAAAGAGAAGAACAATTAATGGGGAATATTATGCCAACTTATTGGACCGCTTCAATGAGGATTTGAAAACAAAACCGACCTCATTTGGCCAAGAAAAAAGTTCTTTTTCACCAAGACAATGCAAGGGTGCACACATGTGCAGTTGCCATGGCAAAAATCCATGAATTGGGCTATGAATTGCTCCCACATCCACCCTATTCTCCAGATTTGGCTCCGAGTGACTACTTCTTGTTCCCAAACCTGAAAAAATGGCTCGGTGGAAAAAGATTTGACTCCAATGATGATCCATCTCGCAAGCAAAGGCCTATTTTGAGGACCTCGACAAATCATATTTTTTGGAAGGGATAAAAAAATTGGAGAAGCGTTGGACAAAGTGTATAGAGCTCAAGGGGGACTACGTTGAAAAATAAAATGATTTATTTATCAAAAAATCTGTGTTTTGTTCCAAAAGTCACGGACTTATTGACCCGCCCTCGTATTATAGGTAAGTCAGTGTAGTGTTATAGTCCCATAATGGAGAGACAGAAGACAAAAAAAATCTAAACCCAAAATTTTAAAGAGCTTAGCTTAGCCTAGCTTGTCCCTGCTGTCAATATCTTAGAGGCTTAAGCTGGGATTTTACTGTCCAGAATCCAGAGGTCCAGTGAAAATTCAGAGTGCTGAAAATAGAACTCTGCACTAACACAATAGAGTTGAAAATCGAAGTGTCGAGTATCGAGCTGTCGTTTATGACATTTGAGTCGACACTTTTGTGTTAGACTTTCAGCTCTATAGTATTAGTCCAGAGTTATGTATTCAATGCTCTAAATTTTCTACGGCCTTCCGAATTCCGGATCATCTAGTACCAGCCTTAAAGTCGAGGCCCCATTAGTGCGTTGCGTTGCATCGCGTCGCGTTGCGTCGTCGCATCGGATAAACGCATTGTATGCCACACCTGAGCTGCGCCTCATTCCTCTTTATCTCCTGCCCCGCGGTTCCGTTGAGACGTCGCGTTCGACGACGATACCCATTAATGGAGTATGTCATAAACGTAATAATAATAATAATAATAATAATATAATAATAATAACGTCATAACGTCATCAACCTTGTCAAAGCGACAACATCGTTGTAAAATTGTAAAAATTATATTAAATATAAATCGACAAGAAACTAACAGAATACTGTAAATAAAACAAATACTAAATTATACCGTCGATATATTAACAATTATAATAAGAATGGAATGTCAAAAGTGCAAAAAAAACTTAAAAAAGAAAGGTACGCATTTTATATGTCAAGGGCCTTGTGAAGGAATTTTTCACAAGGGCTGTATTAAAGGCTTAGGAAAGAATAGAACTCATTGTAATAATTGCAAAGAAGATGAATGTGAAGGAGAGGAAGCAAATATCGAGCAACAAGATAACTCAAAAATTCTACGAGACATTCAAAGAAAAATCGGTGCATTACCTGAATTCAAAAGACAACTTGACGAAATAACTTTAAGCCTTAGCTTACTCTCAGACAAGTACGACACCTTAATAACAGAAAATAGTCAGTCAAAAGAAAAAATTAATAAACTGGAAAAAGGAATGGTGAATATCAATAATAAATGTATATACCTGCAAAAAAAGAACATAGCACTCGAACAAAAACTATACGAAATTGAACAAACATCCAGAAAACACAATATCGAAATTGCTGGTGTAGAAAATTTACCTGAAGAAGATGTGAAAGAAATCGTAACTAAAATAGGAGATGTGCTCAACGTTAATACCGTAGACATAGATTGTATTAAACGTATGAGACCATCAAAAGAAGGTAAAATACCAGCGCCTATCATCGTGAGCTTCAAATCTACAGGCACTGAATCACGGGACAAATGGCTAGCTGAACGACGTAAACTAAGTAACACTACAAGTAATATGGTAACAAATGGTTTGGCAACTAATAAAATACATATTAATGAAGACCTAACTCCGCCAATGCGATCTTTACTATGGAATACAAAAAAACAACTAAAGGATATATATAAATTCATATGGGTTTCCAACGGAAAGATATTAGTTAAGAAATCTGAAGGTCAAAATGCAGTATGTATTCGATCTGAAAACGACATTTCTGCCTTATTCAATAATCAGTAATTTTATATTTAATTTTTATTAATTTTTAATCATGTCTATGATTTAAATCAAAATTCACCTTCCTAAGTAACATAGATTCTATTAAAGATAGCTCACTTAATTATACTAGTGTTGAGAGCCTAGATATGTGGTTTACACAAGTAAATTATAAAAACGATCTATGTCTTCTGCACATCAACAGTCGCTCTTTAAAAAATAACTTTAATGATTTATTACTAACTATAGGCAATAATTTAAATAGACTAGACATTATCATCATCACAGAGCCAAATATAAATTTTACTTTATTATCATTTTATACAATCCCAGGATTTGTAGTTCATTCATATACGCGAAAAGAACGGAAAGGAGGAGGAGTATTAGTTTATTCACGAGCGGAGCTAGTAACATCTATGATTGAGACACCTGCGGTCAAAACCGCTAGCACGATGCGCTCAGCAGAGTGCGTGTCAGTAAAATTTAACAGTAATGGAGCAAAAATCTACTTAATATCACTTTACCGGCCGCCCAAATTTTTTAAACGTAATAGGATACAAGAGTTTTTTATAGAGTTGCGTAACTTACTTGATAGTTTCCCGAAACATTCTAAAATTATCTTGTGTGGCGACATAAATATAAATCTTTTAAATAAAAGCGACAATCGTGTCATATCTTATGAAAATATTTTAGCAGAATATGGATTCACGAAATGTATAAATGATGTAACACGAAGAGAAATACTTTTAGATAAGATAGTAGAATCATGTTTAGACCATATATACATCAGAGCTCCAATTGCCTTAATAGACTCAGCAGTCATAAAGCATAAGACATCTGACCACTATTATGTATCCGCAGCAATTGAATGGAGACATGTATCTGACACGGATCCCGCGATTCACTCCGACGAACACTCGACACAACGTTATCTTTCAACAACAAAACGTATTTTAGACAATCGCCTTGTCAGAGAAAAGTTACAATCAACCAACTTCGATGATTTATTAAGTATAACTTGCCCAACTGAATTATACAAATCCTTTGCTAACATTTTTACTTATATATATAGCGAAAGTTACAAAATTCAACCAACCATATTAAAGCAAAACAAAAGAAATAAAAAATATTGGATATATGCTAATTTGAAACTCATGATAAAAGAAAGAGATAGGTTATTTCATGTCTGGAGTAATGATCGTAAAAATATGATAAAAAGGTTGGCTTACACAAACTATAGGAATAAATGTACAAAAGCTATTAATAAATGTAAAGTCGCTTACGATAAAAAGAGTATATTAGATTTTAACAAAAATATTAGGAAAACATGGGAAAAAATAAATAGTCTATTAGGGAATAACAAACAATCTTTAGACGACATTATACTAAAACATATGGATAACAGTAATAATATAAAAGAAATATGTGATAATTTTGCAAGAAGCTTTTCGAGAGAGATAGACGAATTAAAACATAAATGCGCTGATAAATGGTTAACAAGAAATGACTATATCATTAGATCAGATGTATGCATGAGATGGCAACCAGTAAATTCTAAGGACGTCAAAAGAGTCATTGATAAAATGGATGTAAACAAATCACCTGGTAGTGATCTGGTACGCATGTCAGATTTAAAAATTGTCGCCGACAAAGTTAGCCCTATCATAGCCAGCTTAGTTAATTTATCTATTACTCAGCACGAAGTTCCACTGAAATTGAAAGAAGCAATCATCCGTCCAGTTCACAAAAGAGGAGACCACAAAATCGTCACTAATTATAGACCCTTAGCTATACTGTCTAGTATCGTCAAAGTTATTGAAAAATGTGTAGTAAATCAACTTGGAAATTTCCTACATAAAAATAGAGTTCTGACCGAATGTCAATACGGTTTGCAGAAAGGTAAAAGCACTAACAAATTATTGGCAAAATTTACCGATGAAATTAACTCACATTTAGGGGATAAAAAATTTGTTGTGGCAATATTTTATAATTTCAAAAAAGCATTCGACACCCTTGAAACAGAAACCCTCTTGAATGCAATGGACGAATGTGGAGTGGGGCAACCGCTGAACCAATGGTTTCGGGACTACCTCACTTCGCGCTCATATCGTGTAAAAGTAGGCAACACGCTCAGCGACAATATTGCGGTCAAATATGGGGTTCCACAGGGCTCTGGGTGTGGGCCAGTGTGTTACCTATTACACGTCAACAGTTTATGTGGAATACTCAACTGCTCATCATACATGTACGCGGACGATTTATGTACTCTACGCGCTGGTACCGATCTGGCAGAAACATGTCGCTTAGTACAACAAGACATTGATACTGTGGTCAGATGGTCTCACGACAACGGCTTACTTCTAAATTCAGAAAAAACAAAATTACTTGTCATACATTCTCCTAACTTATGCACTTCAAATTCGCCCCCTATGTATAGCCATTGTTTTGCGTGCTTTAATAATAATCATACAAATTGTCAATGTAAGCCTATTGAACAAGTTGATTGTATAACTTACCTTGGTGTCAAAGTAGACAAACATTTTTCTTGGTCATGTCATATAGACTACATCGCAAACAAATTAAGAACTCTCCTAGGAAAATTTTATCATCTAAGTCTAAAAGTACCGAGAAGCATATTAAGGTGTTTGTACTTTGCATTAGTTGACTCAATTCTAGGTTATGCCCTTGATAGTTATGGTCTGACATTTAGAAGTTATCTAAATAAATTTGAATCTCTTCATTTTTAAAACTCATAGTCAGTAAAAAAACCAAATCTATTTGTAAAGGCGACTAATTCTAAATTATTTAAAATTTGTAAAATTCTCCCAGTTACTTTAAAACACAAATACCTTTTGGCGATTAACAACCACAACCATAATAATATCCATAACCTAGAAATACTGCAGCACGACTATGGTACTCGGTCGGTATCGGAAGGCAAATATAAGGTACCCAGAGTTCTTAACTACTTTGGAGACCGAACTTTAAATAAAAGGATACCATATCTGTTAAATAGCTTACCCAACGATATTCGACACGAGACCAAAAGAAAAACCTTCCAAAAAAACATGTACAAACACCTTTTTACTTTATTACCTTATGTATGTACATCCTTCACCACCTAAAACATTATTTTAATCATTACTCTAATTTTATTTTGCTTTTTTTGTTATTACAATATCTAATTTTGTATTATTAGTATTATTAATGTTGTATCTTGTTAATTTTATTTTTATACTCTGTCTATAATATTAAGTTTTGTAACATTGATCCTACAGACAAACTGAAGAACAGTTTTGTAGGTCTTTATTTAATATTTTTTGTTTATTGGTCTGAAGTAATAAATAAATAAAATAATAATAAATAAAAATAATAAAAAAAACGATGAAAAACGCAACATCAACGCAACGCACTTGTGGTGGTCTTCGAAATCCCCAACACCCCTTGGGCCTCCGGTAACCTCACTCACTCGGCGAAACACAACGCAAGCGTTTTTTCACGCTGGTTTTCTGTGAGGCCGTGGTATTTATCCGGTCGAGCCGGCCCATTCCTTCCGAGTCAAGAACTACTTTTTTAGTTTGACTTTTGTTTCATTTTAAACGCAATTTTCACATTGATTTCAGTTTTAAAACTACTTAGCTTCTTTATAACTTAAGGCATAGGCGCATAATTTTTATATTCCGTCTGATAATGATAAGTACAAAAGGACCAATTATTATGCGTGTAGATGTTGAAATTAAAGTTATTGCCTACGCCCGTCTAAATATATAGTATACTAAATTAAAAATGTGCAATCACAAAATTGGGTCAAGGGGTAAATAATTAATTACAATTATTATACATAACCGTTTGAATTAAAAGGCATCTTCATTAATCAATAAAATTGTTATTTTTATAGTTTTTTTGTTACGATAATGACGACGCCGTAAAGTGTAGACACTGCACGTCATGAAGGGCCTGAAAAATGGAGTTTTGTTTATATCTGTATATATGTATGTTTGTACCTATTAGAATATCTTATCTAGATATTAAATAAGTTAAATAGAAAGAAGTCCCACAAAATTGATTTGCAATTTGACTGTCGAATCAATGTAAATAGATAAAAACAAACCTAATAGAACTTAATATTAAAAAAAGGATAACTTAACTAAATGATATAGATCAATGAGGTTAAATTCATACCGAAACGAAACTAAATGCGACATGGCGCTGTAAACTGACTCTAAAATTAATAAAAGGGAATTACTAGATTTTACTTACATTTTTATAACGGAATAGGTACAACTTGGCAAAAAAGAGTATGACGCCGTATATATATATATATATATATATATATATATATATATATATATATATATATATATATATATATATATTGTAATATAATAAAAAGGATAAAAAAGAATACAGTCGAAAATGTTTTAGTTCCTGCTGTCACCGCGTCATACCTACAATTATCTTTTTTGCCAAGCTGTACTTAAAATAAACCAAAATTAAACATTAGGTATAGTAACAAATAATTAAGTTTTATTTTATCGAAATCAAAGCAGAGCAGTCCTTTGAGGTAGACCCTGGATTTTTATAAATTCACTAGCACAAATAGCAAGAGTGTAATTACTCTAATTAGAATATACTCCTTTCCAGGCGTATAATGGAGCGCGGTTCCTCAGCGCCCTGGCAGCAGATCTTGCAGGAGACGATCGGTGAGGGGCGGCTGAACGGCCAGGCCCTCAGGGACTACTTCAGGCCTCTGGAGGACTGGCTGAGGAGTGAGAACCTCAGGACGGGAGAGTACCTGGGGTGGAGTTATGATGGAGACTATTGCAAATTCAGGTAAGAACTTTGTTAGATATTCTTTTAATAGGTGTACATTATAATTGGATTGTTTGGTTCGCTTCAACCAAAAAGTAGAAGAAGATATTTGGTCTCGTAAAAAAAAATGTAACAAAGCCTAAAAGGGTATTATTATAATTACAGACACAGAAACCTGCAGGTCGATTCTGCTAATTAAACCCAGCAATAATACAGTTACGATCCAGTCCCGATATGTTAAAACTGCAAAATGGTATTCTCACAAACGTCAAGCCCGTTTTGATTGGTCCAAACTCCGAAAATCTGTTTATGATATCAAGACGATTCATTTATAATTCAACAATAAAAGTAAAATGAAAGTGTAAGTTACTATGTACTTTAATTTTGCTTTTATTGTTGGATTATAAATTAATCGTCTTGATATCATAACCAGTTTTTTGGAGTTACGACCAATGAAAACGGGTTTGATGTTTGTTTGACGTTTATGAGAATACTATTTTGCAATTTGAACATATCGGGACTGGATCGTAAGTACTAACTGTATTATTGCGGGGTTCAATAAGCAACGAGAATTGAGGTTCTGGCTTTGATCTATTGACTATTCGATTCATGTCATGTATATATTAAAGTTGTGTAGAATCTTCCTGAATCTTCGTCTGGTAAAGGAAGTCTTCTGGTAACTCTAAGTTTCATGTTGTTACACAATAAACCCGCGTGTGTGTTAACATGTTTGAAAGTCTTCATAAATATTTTTTCTATGTTTCCAGCATTGAAACTGCTGGTTTGCAAGTTTACGGAGGTTTCTACAACGCAGCTACAGCTCACTTCAGCGTCTCTACATACATCGGCATTCTATTATCTTCCACGTTGACAACAATGTTTCTACGATGGTGATTTTCTTTTTAAATCACAACAATTATGTAAAAATCTCATTTATACAAATAAAAATCTTTATTGCAGATCTCGGCAGCGGATAAGAGTTTAAGAAACGTTTTGTTTTGTTACAAATTGAAAGTATTATGACACTTTAAGAATCTTATATTTAAACATTTTATATAATCTATAAGAGTTATTTACAAAGTTAACATGCATTAGCATATTTCTACATTTAAATATTATGTAAATACTAATAAAGCGAATATTTTGTATGTGTCCTGTATTCTAAGTATTGATAAATTTGGAAATAATTGTATGAAATACCTACTGATAGTCCGTTATATATTTGCATAAGATAGATACATAACGAATATATGATTAATCATCTGATAAACTTTGAATGCATAAAATGACCGTTAATCTCTCTAAAGGTGTGCAGCCATTATAACTTTATCTTTGCTAATAAATTTCAATTAAAAATACATTTCAGAAACCATTGAAAATTTATATTATTTGTTTATTTTTCATCACATTAATTAATTACTTAAACAAAATACAAATAAATATTTACCTTTAAAATAAAATGTGTATCGAAATGCATAAACCATATTTTTATGACGTTAGTAAAATACGGGTTAGAAATAAGAGTTTACAAGAAAATTATTTCCATAATTGTAATTCATATTTTATTACGTACTTTTCCTTGCATTCTCTTCAAGGACATTTAACAGGTATTAAAATAATAACGGCCGAATACTTAAACAATAGTTAAATTGAGTGACGCTCATGTCGCATGCTGTCCTTGTCATTTCGGCTAGCAGAAACCGCGATAGCCTGTGAATAGGAGGGCTCTTAATTTTGATTAGCGTTTCAATATTCGTCCGTAAGTTAATAATTATTCTAAGGCTTACTTATTATAATGATAAATATACTATTGTTATACACCTAATATATTTTTGTAAATATTATACAATAAAATTATTACAAATTTAAACTATGTTTCGTATTAGTGTTTTATCTCTATTAAAATATTTTTCATAAAGTAAAATATACAATATACAATTTATTGTATGAACTTAGATTAATTTTTCAAAGTGTTTGTTATATAAAAGCTTCTTAACAACTTAACGAATTTGTAGCAAGCAGCAATAACTATTTTCGCATTTATAATTCGAATTAAAAAACCAGTGCTAAGTTTTCCAGAAGTTTTATATTTCAACATCACACCGTAATTTGGAGCACCGGGGTTTACCGACAATACCTACAACTATTGTAGTTGAAGATCTAAACGAATCACAATCGAAGGGTGAACGAATTGCCCCGTAATGAATTTAAATTTTATCATTACGACTCCATCTTAGCACCCGCATGGCTCCCCCACAATTCTGGGAACATTCTGCCGGTCTGCGTCACTACATAATTGACTTCAGATATATTATAATTTTATAATACTTCGTTGTGGTATAACTTAATGGAGTATGTAAAGGTTTGGTTCTCAATCACATATCTTTTAACAGTAGCAAACTACTTAGTTCTGAACAAGAAGCGTTTTTTAAATACGTTTTAGACTTATCAGATGAACAAATTATATAATTTATGCTTTTCTTTTTAATTTATAATTCAAAACACGATCTAACAGAACATAAAAATAGCAATAACACGAAATCGTGTTTTATACTTATGAAGCAATTTAGGGACAAGATACTTAAAACACATAAAATCATTAGAAATGAAGGAAAGTTGAGGTATCTTAAAAGAAATTAAGTATGTACATAGCACCCACTTATAGACGGGATTAAATTTATAAATGTCAACCAAACTTTATGGCTAAAGTTAGAGGATTATAGCTGACAAAGGGTTTGATATTAGCTTCAAGATAACAGAGGGTGTTTAAGTAAATCGTGGTGTGCTTGGTCACGTACCACGAATATAGTGAAATTTACATTTAACGCGAAATCGTGACATTAGAAATAAACGATAAACTTAAATAAATACAAAATGAAAAAAAAAAAGGGTTTACGTGGTATAAGGCGAAAGGAAGTTTTTTAAGTTCATTTCCTCATAACAATACCTATACACAATTAAATTGTTGTAGATGAAGGATACTATAAAATACGGTGCGACGGGATTAATCAAAGGTAGATAAAATACATTTTATACTTACCTGAAAATGTTATTGTACAAAAAATATATCAAATTGACGCCTTACTAAATACAAATAGCAAAATCACAGCTACAGGTAGTTTCATACTCCTCACTGTCATAATAGCTGTCAGAATACAGCTGCTATTTTAAATTTTTATTATTTTATATATGTGCGCCAACTGAGAAGACAATCAAAAATATAATATTATAATACCAAATCAATAGATATATACACATTCTTAATATTCAATCACCATTTTTTTGTGGACTCGTTCACTTATCTAATCATCAATATTGCTTGCAATATGAGTTAACATAAGTATGTTTGTATCAATATCCGTTATTTGAGATTAGATTCTATTGTTTACGTTTTAGGGTTTGATGTTGATGGCAGTGTTCACTCAACGAAGCTGTAGGGGGTGAAGCAATCCAATAAAGCAGGCGTCGCGATGGCGCGCTCTACTACACTAGTTAGTAGTTCGTGGTCCAGTGTTATAATATAAGGTTGCTCTACTCTATTCTTATCTACTGCTTATGTTAAGAACTTTAGGCAGTAATATAATTAAAAACTTCAAAAAAAACAAAATAAAATTATTACATTGAGCTCTTTAAGGCTTGAGGCTGAAGTCATTAACCTCACAGAAACAGGTGATTTAAAGAGGGAGCAAAGATTTTGCCTAAATAACATCAATACATCAGCTGTGAGAGGTCATTGACCTCAATAGCGCCGTATAGAGAGTATGTCAAAAATTGTTTTATGTTGTTGATGCACGCATACGCATTTAGTACGAATCTGCGAGGCTTCTTTATGCTATGTTACCAGGAATTGTATAATATGAAATTGTATAATATAACTTATTAAATAAATATTTTTTTTTAAAAATGGTTGTCTTATATGTCAGTTTACGGATGATAATTTTACGTGATAACGTCATCACAAGACGAACCCCTAGGCCGATCGTGCCTCCCTATCGCTTGGTCCGCGCTCTCGCTTGCTCGCTCGGCTCAGGCGGAACGTGACAATTTTTCGTGCGTGCAGTCGGCGTTCATCGATTTATAAGACGTTATCACGTCAAAGCAAAGTAATTTTATTTAGTAGAATTTTCCTCGAAATGTTTTATTATTTTTTCTGCCTAAAGTCTAAACGTCTTGACATAAGCAAATAGATCAAATGCCCAAAATATCCGTAATTGATTTGAGCAACCTTTTAATAGATTTATAATGCCCGTAACTGTGAATAATGGACACTCAACGCATTATTTACTATAAGCATTGTAGTTACAAGAGAATCTGGAAAAGTTACTTGTTAAATAGAAAAGCAAAGAATCTACGCTGCAACCGCCGCATCGCTTGATCGGTGACAGGAACCTCACTAATTATTGCAAAGTAAATATCACCTTAGACCTTACATAGTATTATATATAGACCTTACATAGTGTTACTTTTTAGTTACTAGTGTAAAGCTATGAAGTTTTTCAAGTTCAGTAGGTGTACTAAAATCCAGATTAGAGGACAAATCATTTCTCTCTTTCGTATAACGTACAAAGCCTGGAAATTAATCTCATAGTCGGTGTCTAGACTGACACCTATGTCTATGTCTATTGCTGATAACATGAATACTCTAAAGGCCTTTCAGATTTTCACGCATGTTTTTGATAATAGCCTATGCGGAATTTTGACGTTTCGGATTCTATGCAATCTCGGGAAATGTTTATGAAAGCAGTTCTATTTCAATGAGAGGTATACAGATTTTCCACCCTCATTTCGTTTTGTTACCCAGGTAGTGTATTTTCAGACTCGCAACCCTTCACAAAATATAACATACATAGAAGCTACACCACAAGCAGCGGCGGTATATTGTTTTCAAAACTTAGTGAAATAACCTCAGTAATATAAAAATAATTTATTAAAGTACAAACATTCAATGTAGTCAAGCTTATTATGGTCTTTTGTGGTATTTTGGTAACTCTTATACGGATAAAACACATGCGTTGAAGACTTTTTTATGTATTTTACATTTTGTAACATTTTGTGTAGCTTGCACGAAGCTTCGTCCCTTAAAATTTGAAAATCATTTCTTTAAACTTAGGGTCAACCGCGAAATTCACACTGAAACCAAACGATACACGACGCGGCGCTGCATTTTCAAGATAGCTATTCAAAATTAAATGTGTGTTATGTAACGTTTCATTGTAAGAGTTCGAATGTCAAGTTGCACGCGCTGCCCAGTGCAGTGTATGTCATATGAAACGTATTTATTTTTGTGTGGTGAATAAAATTCAATTTTGACTATCTTAAACCTTGTTATCGTCGTTATCGTCGCGGTGTGAACTGACCCTTATCATTGAACAAACCCGTTTTTGCAGCAGGAATACTTGTAAGTAAGAAACCAAAAAAGGATGGAATGGTGTAGTTTTTGTGCAACTTTTTTCCACCCTCTAATTCTGAGAAGCGGGACGTACTGTATAATGTGTATCCGGCCACCGCTATCGCATCCCAGTCTACTCCCGGCCGGGTTGCGGTGCGCTCCTGCACGCTTCTATGATCCTGGTACTTTTGTTTATCATGTGTGACATTGTGATCTCGTGAATGGTGAATAAAGAAAGAAAAGGTCGTTTTTTAACAGGTGAATCAAAATAAAATATAATTGAATGTCATTACGTATCATACCCTGTATATGCATTAGATTAACTGATATTTTATGCATCTATCTATCTATATTAATCTAATATTAAGTAAAATTATATGTACAAGTTCAATAATTTCTATCGTATTATTTAACAAAATAATACGATAGAAGTGAATTGACAAAAGAAAATTGGGTTCTCTTTCATGCTTTAAAAAGGCTTCAGAAGAGAGAGGGTTTGACTGAGAAGGTAAATTTCGATCAGTCAGAAATTCGTTTTGAATACCATAAGGCAAAATCCTTTCACGTTGCACTTACACATTACACAAAACATTTTTGAGAGACTTGCGAGTTTTATCACTAGCGATAAATATACTCTTCAGCAGTAGTGTGTCTACTTATATTTTGTATTGCTCATATCATATTGTTCTTAAATATGTGCAACTTCAATGAATACCAAGAATGTTTATGTACTATCAGGGAATTTAATTCATAAGCCGGTTGACCCTTGTCATAATTTGTTCGTATTATAATAATAGTATGATATTATCAAACATGACGATTGTATAGTGACTGCATGTCATCATTATTATGCAAATAAATAATAAGAACACCTATCTGCTTATGAATTAGATTCCCTGAGAGTGCCTACCTATACTGAAATGTTTTGTGCAACTTGGGAGCTTTTATGTAAAGTTTAAAATTATTGATTAGGTAAAATCAATTATGGGATTAGATTGCTTTTGTCTAATAAAATAACGTATCAAACGAATTTCTCATCTATTAACAACAGAAAACCCATGTGAAAGATAAGATTCCCACGAAGTGTTCGCTTCACAGGGCCCCAATTGTGAGCTTAAAGCTCCACCCAGCTTCGTCTGAGCGGAGGCGCATGAATTAGCCTTAGTTAAACCACGTTATGTAGCGCATAGATTAATTAACAGTTCATCATCATCATCATCACGAAGCACTTGATGTTAAAAAGTTTATAGTTGTAAAACAGTTTTATAGTACATTAAATATTAGGTGCCAGTATTGAACCTAATAAAGTAATAATCACATATAACCCTTATATGTAACTAGTTTATATAAAGGTAGTTCTCTTTATTTAAATTTTAAAAGAATACAGATCCTGGTTACAAGGTTGGTCGGAAATATAAGGTTGGACCTACTATATTTCATATCATTTTCAATTATCTGTCAGAATGTACGTTCAATAGATACGATATAGAACGATAATATCTCGCAACATAATCAATTTAACGACTTCAAAATACATATGTATAAACATTTCTACTCTTTCCATAAGCTATCGGTGACAAACATAATTTGCTACATATTAAAAGAACCTAAGAAAAAATGCACGTTATGTACCCCAATAACAAATGACGAAGGAGGAGGAGGTTGAAGGAGGGTTCGAAACGGTTACGGACAAAGATATTTTGGGCCCTAAAACGTAGAAAACTCTTTACAAACCTAAATGAGCCCACTTTGTGTTATATTTTTCTTTTAACGACTCAACATTTAAGATGAACGTACGACTCAACATTTAAGATGAACTATACAAAATTCTACGAAGAAAATTTTCTGCAATTTTACCCGCATATAATGACTTTATAAGTTTAAACTATGAGAGCATTTGTAGGTTAAATAGTTTCATTAGTTTTTAACGTATAATATTACTAAAATTTCATCACAATCCGTTCAGTAGTTTTTCGTGAAAGAATAACAAACAGCCAACGATCCATCCATCCTCACAAACTTTCACATTTATAATATTAGTAGGATGATGCCCAATCCAAAACCACAAGTTAAATTTAAAAATAAGTGTATTCCTACCACAAACGCCTTACGAATGTATGAACTACATTGTTAACATTAATCTGGTTTTATATATTTTAATAGGAACAAAAAGTAAACATATATCTCTTAAGAATATTAGCTACATCCGGACGAAACGAAGCGAATTGACTTGAACCAATTGTTAAGCCAATTAAAGTTAATGCGGCTATATTAACAGCTCTGTATACATTCACACATACAAGTACTTTTTTTAATATAATATAAGGATCTTTTATCAAAATCAAGAAAATAGCACTTATAAAAAAGTTAAAGTCGAGATAGAGCTTTATCGCATTTTTTTTTTTTTATTTAAATTTAATTTAGAAAAACACTTACAGGGTACAACACTTGTCCCCGATCTCTGCTCCACTTAATATTGATATACCTGCCTATATTATATGTGATTCTAAGTTAAAACAAGGATAGCTGCAAATTATTAACCTCTAATTTAAGAACTTGAAAATGGCAAATGAAAAAGTCACTACGAGTCGCTTCACATCGCTCGACGTGTGAACGTATCTCATATAAAAAAATCTTTAATTTCATATTCAGAACTTCACTTTTGTAACACACATCACTATTATTCAACAGCTTATAGTTTGTTATCCAGTACTGTAAAATAAAATATAATCGCTGTAAATAGGTTTTAAATTAAATTTATATCCAATTCATGTCCCGCAATGGACGGACGGAAGAAAGTGATTTGGACCCCTCTATTAGAGCTAGTTGGTGAAACAGCTGTCTGACACAACATATAGGCTTCGTGATATTTTATTACTTGATTGATAATCTTTAGTTCTATGTGCTGTATTTGTGTGTAGAAAATAACCAAGTTTCGGGGACACAGGGGGTACACAAGAATTCCAGTGTTCAGCGATGGAACGAGTACGTAAGACTTATTCATACCTATTATATTATATGGATCCATACATATGGATGTATTATATGGATTCTTCGCCTTATAATTTAACAAAAAAAATGATAAAATGTTTAACGTAGTTCCATAGTATATAATTAACAATATATAGCTAAAAAGTAAATATCATTAATAATTTCGTTTTCCGAAAGCACTTTTGTGCATGATAGTACACTTGAGAGAAATTATGATTGACATAACGCATTTTCAAGTAGATAGAGCCTCATAAAAGCATTATTATAGTTTTTTATGTCTCTTGTGCGACGTTCGACGACAATGTAGAAAGAGGTCGTCGCCTCGATTGATAAAACATACAGCATCCTGTCAATTGCAACGCACATGCGAAAGCGAAGGGATCATGTATCCCGTTAACTAGTTACTATTCTAGATATTAAAACTCATTGCGATATATATTTATTGTTTTATAATTGTTTACTTCTTACAAGATGGTTCTCCAAATAGACGCTTAGCACTAATAGAGTGTGATTTTCTCACACAAATCGTCATCGGTGGCTTAAGTGGTATCAAAAACGGTCAATAAGAATTTTCGATTCTATTTCTGTCACCTGAAATGCAATATTCACTATCGTGGTACACACTTAATAACAACAGTAATAGCTCCCCACACCGATGTCAGTGACGGTAGCCGGTTTAATTGATACCAGGCCAGCTACGCAGGAGTTATTTTATTTGCCTTAATTTTCTGCTTCTTCCTTAAGAAAAAGAAATCCCTAGCAAACAGAATCTAATATTTATTTACGTACCAAAATACGCTCTTACGCATTTTTAATTGTAACATCGTAATAATATATTATTAAATACTATATTTTTTATAAAAAACTATAACCCGAGTCCCGAATACGTAAATTTTATAGCTTAAGTAACCCGGGCTATTATTTCGAATCTATTGACACCTCATTTATTTAAATCGGACCAATACTTTAAGCGCTACGGTGGATCAAACGTACATATATACCGACAGCGCCTACGTACATTATTGTATCTGAAAAATGCTACTTTTCAGGAGAGCGATTTAAAGTTTATTTTTCGTATAACTTTGTCCTTATGAAAATTTTCATAAACAGTTATTGTTAGGATAATAAATTAGTACATTGTATCAAAAATCCAAAATAATAAATAGTTGTTGCGAAAATTGAGTTACGTTAGTATAGCACGTAAATAATGTGTATCGTCCAATCAGCGCTACCGATTGGATCAATAAGCAGGTAAATTAAATAAATATGTAATTTAATCTTGTTTTCATACAGAAAATCAATTTCCTGCCTATAATTGTACATAAAACTTCATTTTTACATAAGTACTCATATCGAATCTCTATAAAAACTGTAAAAAAACCTCCAAACAATCGTAAGTGGTACTTTCAGTAAATATCAGAATTTCAAATACCACGTTAACTATCGTAACTGTCGGATTCGATACAAATACGTTTAATAAAGACTATGTAAACTGCCGTAACTGGCGCTTACGTTAATTTTTTTATGAAAATCCATCTTAAGCAATCGGTTCTGCCCGATTCAATATTTTATTCAGTAACATTTACTATTCAAGAAAAACAATATGAATGCTAATTGGTATAAAATATTTAAGTAACTAACACTTAAAAATAAAAAATAAATGACGCGCGTATATTGTGGCGAACACTCACGTTAGTGGCAGTTACGGCCTTGTCGCACACTCAGGTGCGCAACGTTAACTCGAGTAAGTTAACATACGTTGGTATTGCTCGAACATACGTCCTATGTTACGACAAAATACGACTCAAAAAAACGCACTTGCAATGGTTTTTAAAATGTTTATAAAATGATACTAAAGATACTATAATATAGATATAGACTCCAAAAAACTAATAAAAAAAAACATTTTGCTGTTACAATAATGTACGCAGGCGCCGTTGATGCATAAACTGCCAAAATCGTTACCCTTAATTTTTTCTTGGCTGTAGTCTGGTAAAATAAAAGTTTAAAAGCTGTACCTACAGCTTTTTAATATAGCTAGCAGTTAGCACCAAATAGACCTATCTCCTCTCCATCTACTCGGAACACACAAGTACCGTTTTCATGTGTGTACTGTGTAGAGCTCCCAGCAATTACTCGTGCCCCGAAATTGGAGGTCAACTGGCAGGATGGAGTACAAAGAGGACGCAGGGCTAATTGTTCATGTCGCAACTGCTACTTTGTTGTTTGTTTGTTTTTCGTTTCCAATTGTGTTGTGAGTTGTTTCTTGACAAGTTTTGTTCGTAGTAAGATTGTTTTCGAGTTATTCTACGAGAATGTGTATGTTTCGTTTATTGATGAAAGAAAGCTGCGCATCCACTTAAGGCGTCAATTGACGCGCAACACATGACGCATGTTTGGAAACGTAGCAATGAAACGCTCAACAACGGCTACTGGCGTGCAACATTATTGTAGTAGATCCGTACAAAGACAATGTTCCTAAGCAACATTTTCGCGCTCATTTTCCACATATTGGACGACCTGACGCGCGACAATTGTTGCCTAGTGGATACGAGGCTGAGGTTGAATAAAGTCTATGCACAGATTAGTAGGATGCTCATATTTTATTATTTTGTTTTCAGTTTTTATACCACGAAGAAAGTGTGTACAAAGAAAATGAATTAAATGTGTGAAAATGATAGTGAAGGGATGGGGGAGAGAGACGATATTATGGTTGTTGGTGGTGCTGGCTGTGGTGGGGGAGGTGCAGGGCCTGAGCGGCTCCAACGTGTGCATGGTGCAGCAAAAGTGGGTTCAATTATTTACGGATACTATATATTTTTATATATTATAATAAATATATTTATCTATTATTATAATATTATTAGTCTTAATTTCACGGCCTCTGTGACTCAGTGGTTAGTGCATCGGCGCACAAGCCGGAGGTCGCGGGTTCGAATCCCGCCGAGGGAACGAAAAGTTTTCAATGTTCCTGGGTCATGAATGTGTATTTAATATGTTTATAATAATAGGTCTATACCTATGAAATTGCCGTTCTGCAGTACTGGCCATTTCAAATGAAAATAATTTTTGTTTGGCTAAGAATTTTAATTTCAAATTAATTTTATTTTAAAAATATGGAATTCTTTTTCCGAAAGTAGTCATTTGTTTATTGATTAGTGTTACATTTTCATCGCATTTCAATCTTTTTCGTCATTATGGATACGTTAAAAATTCGAGTAATTATGGAATATGAGTACCGTCGTGGCAGCAACGCGGCGCAAGCGGCACGCAACATCAACGACGTTTACGGAGCTAACACAACAAACCAACGCACCACCTGTTATTGGTTTGCTCGCTTCTTTTCTGGAAATTTTAACCCGAAAGATGAACCTTGCGGTCGTCCGAAGACTTTGATCAACAATGACAAATTAAAGGCAATTGTGGAAGCTGATGATACACAATCTACGGCTGAATTAGCAGCAGCTTTCGACGTTAGCGTCAAAACAATATTGGTCCATTTGCGTCAAATTGGCAAGGTAAAAAAGCTTGACAAATGAGTGCCCCACGAACTCAATGATCGCCTGCGTGAAGTACGCGTTGAGACGTGCCTTGCACTGCTCAACAGACACACAAATGAAGGAATTTAGAAACGCATTGTTACCTGCGATGAAAAATGGATTCTATTTGGTAACCGCAAGCTCAGCAAGTTGGTTGGATCCTGGTTCAGCACCTAAACAATGCCCTAAACGGAAACTTACTCCTAGAAAAGTGATGGTCACTGTTTGGTGGTCTAGCGCCGGTGTGATTCATCACAGCTTCTTACCAAACGGGGTGAGCATTACTGCAGATGTGTACTGTGAAGAACTGAACACAATGATGGAGAAGCTGGCGCATCTCCAACCAGCATTGGTCAACGCGCGACCTCGTACTGCACAGCAGACGGTCTCCAAGTTGCAAGAACTGGGGTTGGAAGCTCTCCGTCATCCGCCCTACTCACCATACTTTGCGCCTACAGACTACTACTTTTTCCAGAATTTGGATAATTTCTGGGCGGGAAAAAAATTCAATACCCGAGAGGCAAAATGCCTTTGAAGAATTTGTTGCCTCCCGTCCAGCTGATTTCTTTAAGAAGGGCATCAATAAACTGCCACTGCGTTGGCAAAGATGCATTGATTGCATGGGTGATTACTTCGATTAATATAAATAAAAAATACATGAAAAAAAATCGTTTAAATGTTTTCATACAAAACGACAATTTCATAGGTAAAGACCTAATACTTCCCGTTGTCTACTCCGTGCTGTGAAGAGTCCATATATATATATAGGATTATAGATATATATTAGGATTATAAGGACAGACATGGGACAAGTCACTGTAGTTATTCACAGCAATCTTCATGACGATTGTATCGTCAAACTGAAGAGCAGAAAAGGCATGCTTTTAACAATGTAATTAGTATCATTATGTAATTAAATTATAGTATAAAATAAACACACCGGCATATTTAGCGGAACACAAAAAAGGCCCATAATTTAAAAAATATGTTTTTATTTTAAAATCCACTTACTACACTTCTTTTGTTATTTAAGTTTCATTTGTTTTACTTCAAATGAGATCACATTAAGAACAGATTTTGCGAGTAAAGTTTGTGAAAAATGGTACATTTTTTAACTTTTCATGTAACCGGGAAAAGTGAAAATTAATATTAAAATAACAATTAATTAAATTAGAAAAATGGTGATTAATATCGCGATATAAATACGCGTATTTCCTCCACGTGCTCTTATTAAAGTTTCTACCCGGCTAGGCATACTGAGAATGATGTTATCGATGGTCTCCCGGGATAGTCTCCGCCATTCCTCAACTACGGCGATTCGCAGTTCATCCACGTTGGTAGGAGCTGGAATTCTGGACTTAACTTTTCTTTTCAGCAAGTCCCAAACGTGCTCTATTGGGTTCATATCCGGTGATCTCCACTCGCCACTCCATAACAGTGATATTCATATCATTAAGATAAGCTTGAGTTACCCGAGCGGTATGCGGCCGAGCATTATCCTGCATAAAAACAAAATTGTCACCGATATATGGGGCTTACGGTACGAAATTTTCTTCTAAAACTTCTCTGATATTAACGGTCTGCAGTCAGACTCACTCTGTCAATCACTACAAAGTCTGTGCGAGCTCCCAAACAAATGTCCGCTCAAACCATTATTGATCCACCACCGTATGCAACTGTAGTTTCAAAATTTGTCTGAATGTATCGTTCTCCTTTGCGTCTGTATATTCTTTGCCTGCCATGAATTTGATTTAAGAGAATTTTGCACTCATCACTAAACAATACCTTACTCCATTGGTCCGCGTTCCAAAGTCGATGTTCCTGAGCAAAAGTTAACCTGTTTCTACGATGATTTACCTCGAGCCTTGGAGTCTTGGCGGGCACAAATGAACCCAAACCAGCTTCAAACCTTCTTCTCACTTACGGTTACACCACGCACTACTTCTAACTCATGTCGGGCTTGGACGGCCGTCAAATGGGGGTTCCTACGTACACGAAGCCGAATGAAACGATCATCCCTACTCGAAGTATGTCTTTTTCTGCCTTGTCCTGCTCTTCTCACATAAGTACCGGTCTCCCTGAACCGTCGGATACTGCGATGGATCGTTGAAACTGGTCGACGAAGATCTCTGGATATCACTCTGTAGGTTTGACCATTTCTTCGCATTTCGAGTGCCCTGGCAATCTCCGTTGGGGCTAAGTCAGGCATAATTCAGTCCTCAACTCCAAAAAGATACGCGATTAAAAAAAAACTAACAAAAAACAGTATTTCAATGAAATTTTAAATCAAACTCAGAAGGAAGAAATACTCGAAGTTCGCTCCAGATAAGGTGTATTTGAATAAAATTAAAACAATTGCATAAAATGTGATGTTCAGTTGTTTTCTTAATTTGAAAATATTTCTTTTTAAATTAAATGACGTATAAACCAGCCAGCAACCTCATATGATACTGATATCAAACCTTTATTTTATGTTCCGCTAAATATGCCGGTGTGTGTAGTATAAAAGTCAAAATTTTCAGATACAACATCACAAAACGTGTGAAGTACAGGGCGCCGATGTCAGTGCGCTCGTACGTGTGGTGCTTCTCCATACCGCCGCGGTGTTCAATATGGAAGACTGAGATGAGGGACCTAACGAGATTAGAGGTTAGATTCGCTTGGCATATAATGCATTGATTCAATGACACGATAGGGCTTAGTTCTTACCAACAAGAAACAACAAATTATTGCCTTATGGTCGTAAATCACAACAAACCGTCATGGCTACACCAACGCTTAGTGCCAACTTCACCATAGCCTGTTAATGTTAAACGTTAATTAAATATCATGTTATACCTCTCATTCTTCGTAGGTATTAATAAAAAAGGCATGATATTAAGACAAACGATTAATCCTAACAGGCGTTGACGAAATTAGGACTAAATCTAACAAAGGATTTTTTAAATTAATAATAACATTTCGATAATGGATATAATCTACATGAAAGCCAAAATGTGTCCAATTTCACTGTAAGCCTAAAGAACGAAAATTAATAGTAAAAAGTTTTGATAGAATTAATGATTATATTGGTACTTATTTAAACTGATTTCAGACTGAGGAACGCAATGCTGAAGTGGCTGTATGCTGTCCAGGGTACAAGATGAAGGATATTTCCTGTATCCCGATATGTCCCAATGGAAAAACAGGACGTGGTTGCACAGACGGTATGAAAATTTGAGAAGTGTATAAAAATGCCTGAAATCATAGTCACCGAGTGTAATTTTCAAAACTAATTTCATTACATTACAAAGAATAAAAGCTTTATTTCAATTAATTGCAGACTGTCCACCAAATAAATGGGGTCCGAACTGCGTACATGAGTGTAAGAAATGCCGTAATGGATTCTGCTCGTCCATCACCGGGGAATGTGATTGTTTGGAAGGATGGCAAGGTGAGAGGTGGGTTGCTGGAGCCATTTATTAGTTTAAATTGTTTCTTTAATGTGACTTAACACCATTATAATAGCTTCTAGTATTAGAATGATTTCAATTTAGAAATAACATAATTACATGTGATGTGATGTAGTAAAAGTAACTATTTACTTTTTTTCAGTTGTCAGACCCGCATGTCTACCACGCCAGCCACAACTGCTTTAGCAGAAGAACAACTAACAACTACGAAATCTTTTATACAAACGCTTTCTTCTATTAAACCGATTGAGTCAATTTCAAAAAGTACGATACCTATGCTTATAGCAACAACTAATTTCGTTACACAGTCGATTGCTATTTCTAGCAAAATCACAACTATGAAACCAATAGTTTCAACCACAACCACTCGAGCTACAACGGCACTATCCACAACTGTTTCTTCTACATCCCCATTAACAACAACCACTGGCAATATTTATAACAATGTTACCTTACCATTACAAACTAAACTATGGATAAAAAGTCAAGGTACTACTGAATCTCCAAAAACTCTTATTAAGACATATGTCTATAACAGAACAGAAACGCCAGAACTAGAACCCAAAGGTACGTCAGCACCACTACTACCTCAGCATGTTACTACGGATATGATGAACTCTTCAATGACTACTAAAATTCCTACTACATTCACAAGTAGAAAATCTACGACAATTACAACTAAACTTGTCAAAACAACAATACATATGTTGACCGAAAATGAAAGTACAACTCTTGAAACTAAAACTACTAAAAAGTCAACAACCGTCAAGAATTTTCCAAGCACGATCAAATTAAAAACAAAAGAGATATGGATCAAACCGACGCAGAAAGGTGAAATTCCTATAGTTGAAACAAAACATAAAACAAATGAAGCTCCGTATACCAGAATCAAAAGTACTATAAATAAAAATGAGTTACCCACAGAAGTAACGACTCCAAAAACTATAATAGTTTCTATTATACCCACATCGATTTCTCACGCTAGTTTCAAAAAGATAGCTTTGACCACAGTACCATATAATATGTCTCATAAACATAATGTTACTTCAAAATTTTCCAAAAGGACTGGAGTTACTAAAGCAATAGATTCTCAAACATCTACCGCGGTACCTTATACAATAAAAATTTTACATCCAACCAAAGAAAGAAAACTAAATGTTTCTGAATCTAATCGAAGTCCTATCAATGAAAATATTAACAAGTCTGTTACTTCTTTGAAAAAACATTTAAAAGAACATACCTCTGAAACTTCTAACATTTATACCACTAAGGCATTATTTAATACTACAATGGCTACAAGTCGAACGACTAACAGCATGAGCACGACGAATGAAGCAAGTGGCATAAAACTAAACCTTTCTACCTTATTAACAAATAAACCTCTGACTAACCATAAATCAAGAAATATTACATTAGAAATAACCACAGCTAGCTCTAGTCTACGGCCGCAATATACTAAAGAACCTAATTATAGAAAGCAAAATGTGAATAAATTAACATATAATGTTAGTGTCACAATGGCGATTGCAAATGTGAGGACAACAAAAATACCGATCGCAAAACATATAGTAAAAGAAAACACTACTGCTAAGAACCTTCTTAAAAAAAATAATTCACTTACTACCCAAGAACCCACTGAGGATGAAACTTTTCATATTTTAACAGAACCAGAACACATAACTGCCGTAATGACTGACAAAGAGAGAGAGCACACGTCAGTAGATTTGATTTCTGTGGTCAGTATAGCCGGTGGAGTAATGATGGCAGTCATCACAGTCGCAGTGGTGATAGTCATGGTAGAAAGGTGTAGAAGGCCAAGATACGATGACGTCAGAAAGATGGACGAAATGCGAATGCAATCGATGATTGACAGCGATGATGAACCACCGCCGTATGTCAGGAGCATCTTTCATTCTCCCTTGCCAGGTAAATGGCCTTATTTTACTAAAAATGTTAAAGGTAACATTTATATTTTAGTATATTTATTTATTTATTTATTTATTTATTATGGTTACCAACAGCATATGCATTTAAAAAATTACAGTCAATAGTATACAAGAATTTTCAAAACTGATGCACACACCTTTATAGGCAACACAACATTCATTTATAATAATTATAGTGTTAACAATAGCATGCAAAATTACATTAATTAGTGTTTAAAAACAATTATGAATTATATAAGCATAAATTAAAAATACATTAATAAATTACAATTTAAAATCTGATCGAATTACATATTAATAACAACTTAAGAGCAGCACAAAATTGATTAAGGTAATATTATTTAAATTATTCAAATTCCAATTACACCAAAAATTTTATATTAAATATTACGTTAATTATTGATTGTTTAATTAATTCACAAAATGTTTCTTATGTATGGGATATTGTATTAATTATTGGTGGGTTAACTCAAAGCACTTTAGGACTTTTTTCATAAAGACATTAAAGTTATCATGAAAAATGTCGACACTATTGTCCTTTGCACATATGTAGCTGTATAAGTCACACATACGCTGTGGTGGGGCATGCTTCCCCACGTTTGTTCTCCAAGGAGGCCCACGCAAGATTTTAGTTATAGGGTGCCGTGGTCGATTATAAGGGGCAGACAGTGAAAACAGTTCCAGAAGATCGCAGCAAGACACCTTTCCATTCATAACTTTGTGGAGCATGGCAAGATCGTGGATTTTTCTCCTAACATTCAGTGGTATAATCTTGTAGAAATTTAGGCGCTGCTCGTATGGACTTCTGTGGGAAATGCCTCTGTCTGAAAAGGCCAAGTGCCTGGTGAAGTGTCTTTGAATTTTTTCAATTCTCTGAGATGATTGAGCATAGGATGGACTCCATACCGAGCTTGCATACTCCACGTGACTGCGTACTAACGAGTTGAAAAGCAGTATTTTTGTAGCTGGTTTGAAACCTAATGTATTTCGCTTAATGAAACCTAGCATACTAAAGGATTTATTAACGACCGAGTTGATGTGGTTATTGAATTTCAGCTTACCATCCAACACAACGCCTAGATCTCGAACCTCATTTACCTCGTCCAATTCGGTACCCTCTATGTGATAACAGGACGCGTGGGGTTGTCGTTTTTTAGTGAACCTGATGTAGACGCATTTTTTAGGGTTTAAGGCCATGCCATTAAGAGCGCACCAACGACTTAAGGAGTCAAGGTCATGTTGCAGAAGAAGACTATCAGCATAAGAGGACACGAGTCTGTACAGTTTAAGATCGTCCGCGTACATCGAAGCTTCGCAATATCTTATAAAAGTTAAAATATCGTTGATAAATGCCGAAAACAGGATAGGGCCGACATGGGATCCTTGGGGAATGCCAGAAGTTACAGCGTATACGTATGAATCATGACCATTCACTGAAACCACCTGGAATCTGTCCCTTAAGTACGAGGCGAGCCAGGATAATAGACGACCGTGGATTCCAAACGACTCCAACTTGCGTATCAATAAGACGTGATTGACTCTATCAAAAGCGCTGCTGAGATCAGTGTAAACAGCATCTACCTGTAATCCAGAGTCAACAGCCCGGGATATGGAGGACACGAAAGGCAGAAGGTTTGACTCAGTTGAGCGGTTCCGACGAAAGCCATGTTGCTTGTCACTTAGAGTGATTTCAATATGCCTTGCAATCGTGGGACACACTACTGATTCAAAGATTTTAGAGAAACACGGTAAGATAGAGATTGGTCTATAATTATTAATAATATTCTTGTCCCCTTTCTTGTGAACAGGAGTGACTCGCGCTGTCTTCCATTTTTGTGGAAAGATGCCAGACTGCAAGGAATTATTAAAAATTATGAATAAGGGAAGAATTAGGTGCTCGCCACACTTTTTAATAAATATAGGGGGAATGCCGTCAGGACCAGCACTTTTAGAGGTATCGAGACGTTTGATTATCTGACGGATTTGGTCTTTTGACACACTAAGTTGGCTTATCGTTTCCACATTCATAGATGGTGCACAGGGAGGTGGTAAATTGAAGTCGGGAGGTAAGTATGTAGAGCGGAAATAGTCGGCGAATAAGTTGGCGATTTCAGGACCAGTGTCGGCGTGGTTGTTATTAAGAAACATTTGAGCGGGTATGAGGGAGTTGCCTCTACGTTTGTCCTTTATGTGCCTCCAGAATGCTTTGGGATTTGAGATAATGTCATTTTCAAGTTTATGTTTGTACTCTACGTAGCACTTATGGGATTGGTTTTTAAAACGATTTCGGAGTATGTCGTATTCAAGTTTGTCACGGGGATTGCCGTATTTACGAAACCTATCCCTCAATTTATCCCGTTCAGTTTTAAGTTTAGTCAGGGCTTGCGTGAACCACGGAGGTTTGTTAACCCTTTGTGACTTGCGCTTAGGAACATGAGCGTCGATAATTTTCATGAGTGTACCGTAAAATGACTCGACCTGTTCATCGACACTGAGGTGTAAGAGATTTTTTTCCCAGTTTGTGGTGCTTAACTCGCTCTGAATGCTATTGTAATCAGCTTTGAAGTAATTGTAATCTGAACGCGTTTTGGATCGTAGATTCGAGACATTCGAGGGATTTTGCAGTGAAAAAGATAAACTAGGATGTTTTGGATCCAGTTTACTTAACTCATTACACTGTTCAGACACGTTTGAAATACATAAAGTACTTAATATTAAGTCCAGTATTCTGTTATCACAATTTCTGATGTTGTTATATTGATAAATATTGTTAGAGTATAAGAAATCTATTAACTCGTATCCTAGAGCCGAACTGTTTAAATTATTGGGCATCATGTAGTTATTACAATGGTCTTTTGTCCAATCTATAAAATTTAGGTTGAAATCTCCTATAATAATCAGATCGTCTACATGGTTGAGAACGTTGCTGGCGTTGTTTAAAAACTTTGACAACAGGCTGATTGAAACCGGTGGCGGGAGGTACACTGTACAAATAGCGATCTTTTTACAGCTACGGTTATTATAAGTATTAATCAAAACCCATACTTCTTCACAGTCGGTCTCCCAGGACCGCATACGTGCAGAATGGATGTCGCGTGAGACGGCAATCATAACGCCTCCTCCCTCGGATTTTAAGTTAGACGAAAAACAACGATCTTTACGGTATACCGTGTACCTCTCGTCAACAAGCTCGCCATCTAAAATATTTGGATTTAGCCATGTTTCAGTAAACCCAATTATATCGTAGCTAGCATGAGCAATATTTAAGTATACATCATTTGTTTTGGTTCTCAGACCTCTTACATTTTGATAATATATATTAAACATACTTAACTAAACAGAAAGCGCAAAGAATATTATCTAATTTAAAGACAGTTAATTATAAATTAAAAGAAATAACAGTGCTTGGGGTCGCGGGAGTCTATTTGATTTTTTGCAGGCTTTCTAAGTTGTGTATGTGTATGGCTGGGTACGTATCTTCTTTGCGTACGTATATTCTGCCATTTCTTACCCACACATATTTGTACTTTGCATCCCTGGATTTCTGACGAGCAGCCGCGTGAAGGGATTTAAGGGTTGGTGATAGGTGTTCTGAGACGTAAACTGGTTTAGTGGTGACCTCGAGACCCAGGTGACTAGTGTTAAGTTTATTACAGGGGTTCCTTTTATTGTAAGTCGCGACTGCCGCAAGAAGTTCATCACGACGACGAGCACTATTAAGTTTTAGGATGACAGAACGGGGACGATCGCTATCTTTGTTCAGTTTTGCCACTCTGGTTACATTTTGTATCTCGCTCTCCAAAATTGTATGATTTATGGATTTGGCGAGATTTACTACAGAAGTGAATAGGTTTTCCGACTTGCGTTCCGGTATACCGTTTATTTCTACATTGCATTCCCGCCATGTTTGCTCTATTATTGTCAGTCTGCTAGAGAGGTTGTTTACGGTGGATGTTAGGTTTGCGTTCTCCTCTTTGAGAGATTTTATTACAACTCTCTTATCTTCGAGTTCTTTCAGAACTGTCTCATATTTATCATTAAAGAAGCTTAAGGATTCATGAAAGGTTGCAAACTGTTGTTGGATGTTTGAGAGTTCTTTGGTAACATGCTCCTTTATAGCGGAGTTGAGGAGCGATGTAATCTCTTGTCTCGGGATATCGCGTAGCCTGTCCTCGGTAACGAAGGAGGTTTTCTCTATGGTCGGCGTTGTCACACTTTCGGAGTCGCTCTCGATAAGCACCTGCGCCTGACGGACTGGGGTATTGGAATTATCGCCTTGCTTTCGCTGAGTCGATTTGCAGCTTGGGCATCTCCAGTTGCGTCTATATTCGTTGGATAACTGCTTACGCCTTTTATCCGGGATACTTGCGCAGTCCAGATCAAAAGTTTGCTCACAGTGGGGACACTGGAGGTAATCTCGTCCTTTGATGGGAATAAGACAGCCTGCACAGGTTTTCCCGGGCATATTTGCTTTATCGTCTTATAGTATATAATATTATGTATATAATAATATGAATTTGAACAACTGCCATACTGTCGTCAATCCGTGAAATAGAGGAATAAATAAATTAAAATAAATAAACAAAAAGAAAAAATAAATAGAGGTGAAGACAAATCGTTTGAAAAAAATGGTCGTCTGATAAGTCGGTTTACGCACGATAATTTTACGTGATAACGTCATCACAAGCCGAACGCTTAGGCCGATCGTGCCTCTCTATCGCTTGCTCCGCGCTCTCGCTTGCACGCTCGGCTCAGGCGGAACGTGTCAATTTTTCATGTCAGCGTTCGATTTTTAAGACGTTATTACGTCAAAAAATGTCCAAAATGTGTTTACATGTTACCTTTGTTGTTTATCTGTTAATTCTGTCTGAGTTTAAACAAAATTAGTCTGAGTTAAAAAAATACAAAATGGTGAATATCTCAATAACGGTCTAATATAGCCAATATTAGACCGTTTCAAGTCATACAAATGATTTGTCTTCACCCCCCATCTACTTGTACTGGGTGATTTTTCATTCCGTTTCGAAAAAAACAGGACAGGTTTGTATCAAAAATAAAAAGATAATTTAAACAAAAGCATTTCTGTCAAAGTTCAAGTATTCGAAAGTTGGAAAATCTTTAAAATAAGTATGAATTTTGTACCCTTCTTCGTGTTGCTGCCCTACTTCGAGGGCGACGGGACGCTGCCGTCTCATGCGCTTATGCGCGCCGTTCTACTCTCCGATCACGAGCAACGTCATAGGGTCAACTGTGAAAATTATTTGTAATTTCAAAATTGTTATATTATTTTCTTAAAAACTTTTTTAAATGTAATGTATGTTTTATCAGTAAATAATAATTCTAAATTAGTAGTGCGCTGTAGTAAAGTAAATTTGCACCACGATAGAATAAAGGAAAAGTAAACTAAGTACGGCATAGTACTGTTTCTCTCGAAACGGAATAAAAAATCACGAGTATATTTCACTGATTGACCACGTTCTACCAAACAACCTGTATTTGAGTAAAAATTATTTAATTCAATGAAAAATGATTTAAACATTTACATTTTAATTATGAAACAAGAATGTTGTTTATATGGTTTAATTTAAATAATGTAATAGTGGTCGCTGATAACCTATGTAGTTCCAAGCGACCTTAAATAAATGGAAAAAAAGAATGTTGTTCTACAATCTACTGAATCCAAACTTCTTACTGTGTAATTTTAAATAAAGGGTGTCAGCGGCCCATTAGCTCAGTTGGTTAGAGCGTCGTGCTAATAACGCGAAGGTCGCGGGTTCGATCCCCTCATGGGCCAAAATCACTGTTTTTTTTTACAGAGCCACCATCGGAAAAATGTCATTATCAACCAATAACAACCCTCGACAGGAATTTAAAACAATTTATGAGACCCGTAGTGGTACAGACCATTTCTCCTGTCATGTTGGAAAACTTTAGAGGTAAGCAATGTTTTCCACACTAAATAAAATTGTAGATAAAGAGAACATAAAATGCATAACAATAATTATTTTAAAATTATTTTTTGCAGGTATTTTGGAATGCCACTATGATCATCTACCGAGGCGACCACACGACTTTGAAGTTCCACTAAGAAGTTCTATAACGCCATCTACCAACTACTCTGATGAACTACGTCCACTCTCGGTGGCTGACACGATCGAAGCTTTAAAATGTGAAGCAAAATTTGATGTTATAGACAGCTCTACATCAGAGCCACTGTACGCCGAAATACCTTGCTGGCGACCACCATCCGAACATGCTATTGAGGTCAATTTGAACGGAGAAGCAGTGACAGAGTTATGACAATCTAACTACAATGTTAGCACATAGATGGCGCTATTTTTAAATTAAGAGTAGGATGAATGTTGTATTAGTAAAAGTAAGAAAAATGTATTGAATGTCAATATTATACCAAAGATGTAATGATTGTGTGGATTCGTGTTGTATTAATAAGATTTTTTTATTCTAATGCAGAAATAAAGCATTGATAAGAATAATTTTGTTTTCTAAATCCGGACATCAGCAAAGTAGCGAGAGCTAAAACTACAAAATTGTATTGTGGGACAAGTCCATAACACGGGCTTATTACACTATAGTTTTAGTAGTTTACAAGTATTATCCAAATGCAGTTTATAATTGTCGGAAATTTATAGATAATAAGCCCACGCTCTGACCTCTGCTTTATCTATTTCCTTGGAACTAGCGAATTTGTAAACATTATTTGTTCAAAAACATTATTATAATATGAATATCACTTTAATATTAGAATATACGAAATAGATTTGGTATAGTGAAAATAATAAAATGAGGAGCAATCATTAATAACAAAGGAGGAATTAAATATCCGGCATGCCAATGATAGATAGAGATCATCCATGAACTCTAATTTTTATTAGTTTTTTTGTAGTTCAGTATCTACTTATGTTGTAAGTATTTAGCCTAGGTATTAATAGAATATATACTATTTAAACACAAGCTTTACGTGTTATGAAAATTATTAATTAATTATGCAACATATTGTGGCAACAGGTGACAAACAAAATTTTACAACATAGTGTGACAAACAAAACGCTTCTCGGATTATTATCACTATAACTAATCTGAGTTCGAAGAATTGTTAACTTAACAGATATTCTGATTATTAAATTATTGTGTACCTACTTCCAATACTAGGGTTCAGTTGTGAAATGTAAATTACGTTGCCTCAGAGCTTTCTTGTGCTCACAATAATAATATACAATAATATTGATTCCATATGTCCTAAATACTCATGTTCAGAAGTAGAAATGTTCTGTTTTTTTTTCAATAGCACTGTGCTTGCTGATGCAACTTGCTTCAAAACTAATAAGTATAAATTCAACCTCCTGCAATTTGGCGAAAAAGGCGGGTAGCAACACTGGAAAATTCTAAAATTTATATTCTTTTAGAATTTATATCCAATAATTTCTAAAAATTTTGTACACACAAAAATTTGAGGGTTGCAACTTGAAACTTGCGTGAAGAAGTTATCGACAAAGATGATAATAATGCCTAATTATTACACGTGTTCTTTAATGTAAATGATTCCAAAAATGAACTACGTAGCCTTCGGGCACATTATTTACTGCTTATATAAAGAAGCTTATGAAAAAGAGTAATTTCGGGGCTCGTACAAAAATCATATTATTATTATATCTGGGTGAGTTCAATGATGTGCCAGAGCTAGTTTTTTTATTGTGAAATCATATTAATATTACAATTTCATCATTAATAACTATGGATACAATGTGCAGAACCGAGTGTTTTATTATATTGCGTATAGAGTAACTAAGCGCGGTAGAGTCAGTATTATTTTGAATACAAGCAGAGCAAGTTGACACGACCAGTGAGTCAGTAAGTACATCATCACACATAAATAAGTGGCCTTGTACTTAGTTTAGATCTGTATAAGATCCGCTAGTAAATATACTTACATGTCTTGTAAGAGTGAACATAGGAGGTAGTGCTTTTTGGTACGCAATTCTATGTTATTTATTTTTTTTAAATCGTTTTCTTGAAAATACTCAATTATTTAAAAAATAATAAAATGCTTACCTAAATTTAACGAGCAAAAGCTACATATTGAGTTATGAATTTAAATAGTGAAAAAAAAAAATTAATGGTGATATATTATGGTGTTAAAGTTTAGAGTATATTATAATATATAATACAAATTGTACTATGTGGTGCAGATTTTCATCAAACCATTTGACGACATGTGTATATTCCACAATTTCCAGGTATAATGTTTATATTACTATGTGCCCTGCTGCTGGCTCCGCCACTCGCTGAGCCCCAGTACGTGAAGAACGGAGTCAAGGGAGGCTACGGAGGCGCCTACGTCTACAACCCCGGGGCAAAGTTACCTAAGTACGATCATTGTATAATGTACTAGCGTTTGCCCGCGGCTTCGCCCGCGCAAATACAGTATCCCACAGGAACACTGTACTTTTTTTTGGGTAAAAAAGTAACCTATGTGCTAATCCAGAGCTCAAACTACTACCATACAAAATTTCATCAAAATCCGTAAAACAGTTTTTGCGTGAAAGAATAACAATCATCCATCCATCCATCCTCATAAACTTTCACATTTAAACTAGTAGTAGGATATTATATTATGTTTGGGGTCATCATGGTTATCATCACTGGCTAGTAATGTCCCCACCAACGTAGATGATATGGGACACGGGGCTCTCAGCATGTTAGCTTACGTCTATATGTACGCGAATATTTCCAAATGATGTCATGAATGAAGATCTTAGATTTTGTTGTTTTGAGATGACCAATGTTTTCCCTCTCCGTTAGAGCGTTTGAGTACATTTTATAATTTATTTACTATAATATATAAAGTGGTATAAAATGATAAGTTCGTTTGATTGATTACTACTACATAATATTAGGTGTCCAGTTGGCTTAGTAATGATAAGTATGTTATGTGTGGCAATGCAGTCCCTTGAAGGATAACAAAGTTTGTTATTGTAATGTTATATTATGAATGATAAAATCAACCATAATATTTCAAGCACTAATATGTAATATCGTAATATGTACAATACGACAAATTTCCTGCTCGAACAGTTTTTCATCATAAACCTGGTCGAGCGGCAAATAGTTCGATAGTACCTTTATTTGTAATTTTTGATTACTGATCAAAATGTTAAATTCTTTCATATCAAGGTTAGGGCGTAGTAACAGCCTCCGTGGTCTAGTGGTTAGAGCTTGCCTCGCGACTCGGAGGTCGTGGGTTCGATTCCCACATTGGAACAACAAAAAATGTTGTTTTCAAGTTTGGTTAGGACAATGCAGGCTGATCACCTGATTGTCGGACAAGAAAAATGATCCATGCGTCAGATGGGCATGTAAGCAATCGGTGTGGGGAGCTATTATGGCGTAGTTTAAAAACTACAGAGTGTAAATACAGTATTACAAAAATGGTAAATCTATATCTTATACCTTTAAAGGAGCAATTCTTGTATATTTATTTATTTATTTATGTTTCTGTGAACTCGGAAACGGCTCTAACGATTTTCGGGGGTAAACAATAGATTAGTCTTATGTTTGGGAAAACACGTGTTTTCGAGTTTTCATGCGTTTTTCTGTCCACGCAGAATTTGGCCGCTAATTTTGTCTACCCGGCCAATGTCCGTCTGGTGGTCCAGCGGGTTAAGACGTGGACGGCAAGAAACGAGTATTACGGGTTCGAATCCCGCTCGGTGACTTGCTTTTGTTTTTTTATATGTTCAAGTTTTTATATAATTTTTTAATTTTTATTGTTTTTAAACAAATTTAAAAAAATGTAGTTAATGTTTGAGATAACAATATATATTTCTCATAAATATGTCTAACATATAAACCTATACTGATCACGTGAATAAGATTGATGCTTTCGAGTTTCACCATCCTACAATAAATAGTAGTAACCGAGCAAAGCCCGGTCGCTCAGGTACTTAATATTATAAAGAGGAAAAATTTGTTTGTTTGCATCGAATAAGCTCCGAAACTACTCGACCGATTTTGATGAAATTTGGCACAGATATAGAGTAAACCACGGGAAAGGACATAATTACTTTCTATCGCTGCAAAATGCATGGATCCCGCGGGATAAACTTTTGCGCGTAAGAAGTCCCGGGCAACATCTAGTTATAAATGACGCTGTTTTTAACTTTATTTTCATTTATATGACATTTCGTTTCAGTTTCTACGGAAACTCTAGTCACAATCAGTATGGGGGATCTAGCTACGGGATGCGGAACTTCACAAGCCAGGGCTCTTACAACCAGACCGCCATCAACTACGAAGTCGGTGTGTGCTACATCGAAGTTCCGTAAGTTAGAATTATTTTAGCGGAATATTTCTCTAGATTTATACTTTTGTTTTATATTAAGTAGTTACTACATAAGACCTTGATCTTTAGTAACACAACGAAGAAGAGTATGACTCAAAGTATAAGGATTTAGAAGTTGACTGTTATGATAGTAAGTAAAAATAAAATATTAAAATGCATTGATTCAATTCTATATTAAACCATATTTAAGAAAAAAAAAAACTTAGAAACATGTAGTTATTTAATTTTTTTTCTTACAGAACAGCATCATTGGCTAAAAATCCAGCCCATGTTCCTGCTGGCAACGGCGTAAGTTCTTCTCAAGTTATTTTTATAACATGTAATCTGTAACTATACTTTCAAATAATAAACTTTAAATTGTATAATTACTTTCCAATAATATTCAGTAGTGTTTATTCGCGACAAAGTGTGTCATTGTAAATTGTTTTTGTGAGCACCTAGTGGTTAGTAGCAGTGACAATATTTTAATCGCCACAAAAAAATATAATATTTAGCAAGCAAAACACTAAGGTCCCACGAACAGCAGTGTCGAGGAACATTGTATGGAATCTACGCCAAACGAGGCAAAAAAACTTTAGGGTCAATTCATACCGAAACAAAATGATACGCGACGCCGCACAGCATTTTTAAGTTATAGCCATTCGAAATTGAACTTTATTCATTACACAAGACGATACACGTCTCATTGTAAGAATTCGAATGTCATGATACACCGCGCTGCACAGGGCATGTGCAGTGTATGACTGATGTCATATTATGAAAATGTGATGTCATTAAATCTGCACGATATGATCAACATTGCAGTGGAATACAACCTTATCTTCCTTACATAATGAGGTCCATAATAATCAACACCTTATACCTACTATTAGATACATCACAGACGGCGAAGATACTATAAAATTGAGATAAAAATATATCGCTTGCAATATTATACAGTTTGTATGAACTATCACAGACAGCTACTATATATTTTCATATTACGTACAGCTATATGTTATATAGCTAGTATATGTATATAATATGAAATATATCTAGGCATCTTAAGATAAAATATTATAGTATCTTCGGCGTAAGTGGCATCCTATATATTCGTACTACTTTTAGAAGGTATTGCTATAACCCATAACGTTAATAGCTGATGAAGAATTAATGAAAATTTTCTATTTTATTAATTGAGTACTTTCAATATTTACAGTCGAGGCCAGATTTGAGCCGAGTCCGTTCCTGCTGCAAGGGATACATAAGGAACATCCACAACTACCTAATCTGCGACCCAGTTTGCACAGAGGAATGTGTGAACGCCCTGTGCACAGCGCCGGACACGTGCACATGTTTCCCGGACCACGTGAAGAACCTCGCAGGGTTCTGTATCCCGACCTGCCCCATTGGCTGCCAAAACGGATACTGCAGCGGGGGAGAATGTCTGTGCAAGGACGGATACAAGTATGATATCAACGGAAAGTTCTGCGTCCCAAGCTGCAGGGACAATTGCGGAGGTTACGGTAAGCTGGGACACGGTATCCTACTACTATTATAAATGTGAATGTTTGTGGGGATGGATATATGGATGCATGTGTGGATAGATGGATGTTTGGTACTCTTTCACACAAAAACTATTAAACAGATTTTAATGAAATTTTGTATTGTAGTAGATTGAGCTCTGGATCAACACATGGTATTTTTTATCCCAAAAAGGTACAGTGTAGCGCATGGGGTACTGTATTTACTCGGGTGGAGCCGCGGGCAATAGCTAGTCACTAATATTTGTATGCAGGCCAAAAAGTTTTTAATAAACCTCACACATATTATAATTGAATATCGAATAAATTAGTACAAATAATTAGTATTTACAACTTTATTTTACTAAATAACGAGATAATATCAAACTATTAGCCCTCTAATTGATATTTACACCACGAATACGCTAATCAATGTTGCTTTATTTATGTGTCAAGTGACTTTTCCAACGTATCAGACAAAGACAGCAACACGGATTACGTATCCGTGGTGAAAATATTTATATTAATGAGGAGGTTGGAGTCTCTTTAACAAAACATATTAATATTATCTTTTACATTAAAGGTAACTGTACGGAACCCAATATCTGTTCATGCAAAGAGGGCTACCAGCCATCCCCCGAAGGCGGTTGTAAGCCAGCTTGTCAGAACTGTGCGAATGGCAACTGCGTAGCGCCAAATGTCTGCCAGTGTAGAGACGGGTACCAAAAAGATCAGCATACTTCTCAATGCATACCAGTTTGTTCTCAGTAAGTAGTATATAATTACTTTTGTATTTATATAACTTTTCAACAAGAATATGTTATTCTATTTTCATAGAAGTAGCAATGTTACGAGTTATGATCAAACATATTTCCATACATATGTTTGGCTTTTTTATGTAACTTGATGCTTAAGCACATAATTAATATAATATGTCAAATCGTTTCAGGAGCTGCTCACCTGGCCACTGTATATCACCAAACGTTTGTGATTATCCTCAAGGACAAAATCCTAATATTATGTCCCCACCATATAACCCCTCCCACCGTCAGAACCCATTGGGCCCAGGTAGTCAGATAGTTACTCCTAACCCTATGCAACACACTTATCCTAGTTCTCCAAAATATCCAGAACAATACAGACCATCGAATCCGGGACAACCTGGGTATAGGAATCCTGGCCAGCATGATTTAAATAACCAGGGACAACGCTACCCTGGCTATCCTTACCCTGACCAATCTAATTCTAATTCTCTGTATCCGAATTTGCCTTCCGCGCCCTACAACAATACTTACCTAACAAATGATGGCACTTATCCACAAGGCACCAATAACTCATCTAATCCATACTCAAACCGTCCCTATTATCCAGGAGGACAAAACCCATCTCAACCAGGCCAACCTGGGTCAAACTATCCTTACTATCCCGGTCAACCTGGTTTGAACAACACCTATCCAGGGCAATCAAACTATCCATCTTATCCAAGCCAACCTGGTCAATCGAATGGAACTTCCTCTCCCGGTCAACCTTGGTCCCATAATCCTACATATCCAGGCTCACAAGGATCGTCACATGATCGTGGCCAGCAAGGTTATACTGGTCAGCAGGCAACTAACCAATCAGGATATCACAATCAATCTGGCTATCAAGGCCAATCCGAGTACCAAGGGCAGTACGACTACGATCGCTCGGATTACCAGGGGCAGGCCAGTCAAGGACAACATGGGTATCACAGCCAGTCTGGATACCATGAGCAATCTGGACACAACAATATTCAATCCGGATATCAACACCAATTAGGAAATCATTCCCAATCAAGTTACAGTCTCCACAATGAAGCAGAACGAGGTGACGTCGAACCTTATTACCCGGGCAGTCAAATGTACGGAGAAACTCAACAAATCGCTAAGTTAGATGATATCTACCAGTGTTCAGAGGAGTGTATTAATGGTGTCTGCGTCAACGGCAACAGATGTCAATGTAATGCAGGCTATGTACAGGATAGAAGTGACCCTACCGAAAGAAAGTAAGTAAATTATAATATTATTATAAGAATATTAGATAATAATAATTATACTATATTTAGGTGTCTCTCATGACTTTATTTCCGAAGATTTACTTATTTCTCCGGGGCCGTACATTTCCTTAAAATAATAATGGTAGTAGGCTATTAACTGCTGTAAGTTGGCTACTACTATACTCACAACCTATTTTCACTGCAAGCACTGAAATGTAATATGTCCTCCATGGCCTGATATCGGCTACCATATTAGTCAAAAACAACGAGAATAGCTAATAACGATTTCGGCAGCCCGGACTCCCAAAAAAAACCAAAAAGCTTCGAGGAATCATTCTGCTGTTCCAGCAATTTACCGCATTTTGCAATTTTAAATAATTATATTATTTCATTCATTCTATTCTGATCTAGCATCGATCACGGATATAATTTTGTAATTTAATTATAAGATAATTAATAAAGTTTAAGATAATTTTTGGTTTTTTTTGGGAGTCCGGGCTGCCGAAATCGTTATTAGCTAATTCACAAATGTGTTTATTTTTTATCATTGTTGATTAAACAAAAATAACTATATTACAGGTGTGTACCATTCTGCGCTGGTGGATGCACTAACGGAGTATGTTCAGCACCAAACTTCTGCATCTGCAACGTGGGCTACTACAAAGACCGCAGCGTCAAGGGTCGGTCATCGTCGTGTGTGAAGAGAATAAGACGGTCCGTCGACAATAAAAATAGTCTAGCAGATATGCTCATTTTTGAAATACCTGATGATGAATAAAATAGAGGAACAATTTATTGTTAAGCATATAATATAGAAATACTCTTCATTTTTGAAATATAGTTTTGGTTTCGAATAATATTACCGATGTTAAAAGGAATAGTTTGATTTGGTGTCGGAGACCTTGCGAGTTAAGAAAGACCTGCAACGCACCTGTAATTCATCTGATGTTAAAGATGTACATGGGTAATCCCTTACCATCAGGCATTCTATTTGCTCCTCTATCGGTCTCATTTCATAAAAAAGGTATACTTATTGTGTGCTATAAATAATTAAACACCCGATTAATGTTTCTTAATAGATGTAACAAACGATACTTATATCGTAATATAGCCAAGTGTTCTTTCTTAATTCGTAACAGGAAAGAATGACAAAAGTTATGTTAAAATGATGAATTTTATTAATATTTAACTTCCAATACAAAAAGTACTCTGGAATGAATTGTCGCAAACTAATCATACTGTCGCTTTATTTTTCAGAAGATCAGAATATTTTACTCTTTGCTTTGACAGTGTTTCATTTGTTCCGTCTTCTTTATCGTCTGAAAACGCAAAAAATATTTAAATAAATAAATAAGTTCCTTTATGAATAGTATATAATTAATTTTCTTTAAATGGTTTTTTTCCTGCTTTTGAAATACGATTTAAAAGTAAGAAAAGTAATATTATAATTAGATTTCTTTTAAATGTACCTTCAACATAATAATCGCCTCCGCCAAAGTAGCCACGGATTGATTTCCTTTTCACAACAATAGTAGTAACTAAAGCTATTATACTTATAAGTACAACAGCCGCCGTGATATATATCCAGTCTGGTAAACTGCGAAGAAATTCAAATAATAACATATTAATAATAAAAAAGTTAAGTTAGTAAGGTATATAAAGTAGTAAGGGTTACCTCACACCGTAACGACACGATATCGACGACGATGCGGCGCTGTATTTTAAAATAGTGATTCGAAATTGAACTTTATTCAGTATCTCCACAAGAAAATACACATTGCAAGAGAGGCTATGCAGAGCGGTGCAGTTTGAAATTCGAACTCTTGCAATAAAATGTGAATTCCTTAAAAATACGGCGCTGCGTCGCGTACCGTATCGTATCGGTGTGAACTGACGCTTACGTTCAATTGTTTTCTACCATATAAAAGATTTACTTACTGCTTAAGTTGTATTTAAATATAAACTATTTGTGTCTAGTCTATTGGATTTTGCGTTTTGAAATTGCTTAGAGCTTGAACAATAACTAATAACGGCAAGAATTTCCGTTGAAAATACTTACCCTTTGTGCTCTGAAACTATCATGCTAGCTATATCTGTAGTGTCATTTATAAAGCTCTCTGTGCTGTCCTTATCAGAATAACTTAAACCTGTTGCAACATCATCTCCAAATGTGACCTCTATATCGTATGTAGACAACAAATCTTCAGTATAATCTGTAACATCAGTCGTGGTTCGCCAGTTTATAGCGCATACTGTGCGATGACATACTTTGGCGCCCTCCAAACAATTATTCTCAAAACAATCACAACTTGTTCCATCTTCTGCCACGTGTTCAGCTACGAACGGTGGATCACAAACACAGTGGTCAGGTGCCACGCATTTTCCATTACAGTTATGACACTTTGGCACGCAGGACACATTTTTTGCCTGAGATGAACCGGCAATATCTAAACTATGAATTTCAATTTTGTAACCCGGAAAACACAAACAAACATTAGGTGTGATGCAAGTTCCGGGTCCACATGCCTGTTCGCAGATTGGCTTACATTCTGTACCATTTTTGGACCATCCCCTATCACATTCACAAATGTCTGGTCCAGCACAAGAACCGTGAGGACATCCAGATGAGCAATGCGGTACACATAAACCATCTTCCGTTTTATTATATTGAGGTAAACATACACATTCGTTCGGGCTTACACAAATTCCATGTTCGCAGCCATTTTCACATATTGGTTCACAGACACCATCTAGTTCGTTCTTAAGCCAGCCGTCATCACAGGTACAATTTTCTGGTCCAACACAAGAACCGTGAGGGCATCCCGATGAGCAGAACGGTACACATGTTCCGTTTTCGGATTTTGTATAAGTTTCGAAGCAGTCACATGTGTTCGGAGACATACATGTTCCGTGTCCGCAGTCTTGGTCACATATAGGTTCACATAGACCGTCCGATTCCTTTTTGTCCCATCCGTCGTCACATACACAATTTTCAGGACTAACGCAAGTGCCGTGTGGACATTTGTTAGAGCAGTACGGATAGCACGTTTCAGCCCCTGTATTTATGTACCCCGACAAGCACTCACACCTGTCAGGAGCGACACAACTGCCGTTTATGCACGGATTGTTACATATTGAAACGCATGTATCGTTCACAGAATGATAGCCAAAATCACATATACATTTTTCAGGTTCCACACAAGTACCATGATCGCAATTTTTTGTGCAAATTGGAACGCATTTACGACTTGATTCTGGACTTTCAGCGTATCCCTTGTGACATACACACACGCCTGGCTCGGAACAATAACCATTTTCACAGGCTGGAATACATATTGGATCACATTGCAACCTGTAATAGGAATAGAGACATCAGTTGAACATTTTTGCATATAAATAATTTAATTTAAATGATGAAACATATTTCGCTAGCATTAACACAGTAGGACTCACGAAATAAGAGTATGTAATCCTTTTTCCTATTATTCAATAAATCTTATCTATATAATTTCTAATCTTATATACTAGGGCGGGTCAAGAAGCCCGTGACTTTTTGAATTTCTAACCTCCTTGCTGAAAAAGCAACACTACTCCTGTCAACAGGCATCTGTCAGTTGACTCCTATCAAAATTTGAACTTGCTGCGTCAGTTAATTTGTGTTTTACAGCTATCTTTATCAGACTATCCAGTAACTTAAGGAAACAATGGAAAAAAGTGAATTTCGTGTGCTTATTAAGCATTATTTTTTGCGAAAAAAACCATTACCGAGACCAAGGCTAAGCTTGATAAATACTATGGGGATTCTGCACCATCGATTTCAATGGTAAAAAAGTGGTGTACTGAATTTCGTTGTGGCCGTACAAGCACTGAAGATGCCGAACGTCCTGGACGCCCAGTTGAGGTCTCTACACCCGAAACAATCGAAAAAATTCACGATATGGTGTTGGCCGACCGAAGATTGAAAGTGCAAGAGATTGTGGAAGCCATAGGCATCTCGTATGGCTCAGTGGTTTCAATTTTGAATGATCACTTGGGCATGAGAAAGCTTTCCGCAAGTCGACCACAAACGCAATCGTGTAACAACTTCACAGGAAGGTTTAGCGTTGTTTAATCACAATATGGAGGAGTTTTTGCGCCGTTTTGTAACCGTGGACGAAACATGGATCCATCACAACACACCAGAGACCAAACAACAGTCAAAACAGTGGGTTTCTAAGTTCTTAATGGGGTATATTATGCCAACTTATTGGACCGCTTCAATGAGGATTTGAAAAAAAACCGACCTCATTTGGCCAAGAAAAAAGTTCTTTTTCACCAAGACAATGCAAGGGTGCACACATGTGCAGTTGCCATGGCAAAAATCCATGAATTGGGCTATGAATTGCTCCCACATCCACCCTATTCTCCAGATTTGGCTCCGAGTGACTACTTCTTGTTCCCAAACCTGAAAAAATGGCTCGGTGGAATAAGATTTGACTCCAATGATGAAGTCATCTCGCAAACAAAGGTCTATTTTGAGGACCTCGACAAATCATATTTTTTGGAAGGGATAAAAAAATTGGAAAAGCGTTGGACAAAGTGTATAGAGCTCAAGGGGGACTACGTTGAAAAATAAAATGATTTATTTATCAAAAAATCTGTGTTTTATTCCAAAAGTCACGGACTTATTGACCCGCCCTCGTATTTTGAAGTCGCTTTCCTTCCTGTTTTCTTAGTTATTCTAAAGTACTTGTCGGATTTAAATGCAGTTTTAAGCAATAGATAGAGTGATGCAAGAAGAAGGTTTATATGTATAATACATTGCACCCATGCAAGACTGGTCGCTGGTAATTACCAAATAAATAAATCCAGTTGCAAAACATTTATTGTACTGACCTTAAACTTGTTGAGTTGGTCATATAACCATCACAGCAAAATTTTTTTATTTGTACTACAGTTTTCTGAAACAATTTTTTTTAAAGCTGATCAACACACTTATCTTTTGTTTTGTTGGTTTCAAGCGATAATTCATGGACCAAATACAACAAAACAAATACAACTTCAACTAGCAGAACTATTGACGTACAGTAGTTTGGGCTTAGTAGTTGTGTTTCGCCAAATCGTCAAATATTGGAGGCATTGGGCGTCTCTAGCCTCAGATATTGATAGATGTCCATGGGGGGCGTTAAATTTCTCATTTTTTAGTTTGTAAAAAAAGTATTAAACAGCATTTACCTGCACCAGCTGCACTTCCTGCACTAGACTTAGCCGGGTCTTCACGCACCTGCGCCAGCATCGGCCGAGGTACGTCGTGGTGATGAACCGACTGTACGTCTGCGGCACGAGCTTAGGAAATCTGTTATTGTAAAATTAAAAAATATATTTCCCCATTTTATTTATAGGTATAGTTAAATTTGTAGAGATAGTGATATCTGTAGATAAGTCTTCTTATTATTAGTATTAGTTTTCTTTTGTTTTTAACTTTAACTATCATTACATTTAATTATACATTTGAGGTGTTAATTCACTGGTAAGCTACACTGAAGCCGAAACTCTTATTTACATCAACTTAATTAGCGATGACAACTTGGCTTAAGGCTCTGGAGGCAAGGTTATACTATTTATTAAGAGCGCTGGTATATATAAATCCCGTGCCGATATCGCATTGGCCCCAAGCTTGGTTAGCTTCTTGATTAACCAAACCAGGGACGAAATTTGCTGCTAGTGAGGACCACAGTGGACGGGAGATACTACTTTTATGCTTATATACTTATATTTCTGCATTTATTTCTTGAAAACTTTTATTATTTGCGTTTTTGTCTGAAAGCGAAGCTTCTTTTTAACCTACTTCCAAAAAAAAGGAGGTGGTTATGCATTCGGCTGTATAATTCCGCCGTCTTTGGACCAATTTTCAAAATTCATTTTTTGATGTAAAGGGTATAATCCCAAGTTTGTACCTGATGATGGGATCCATGAGGAATATAGGGAACTCCTCAAAATTTATATGGACACAAATTGTGATTTATACTTTTTCTGTTTTTCTGAAGTAGTCTAAGCATTAGCCACCAAAAAGTTAGATTTTGCACCAAGGTATACCCTGGATCCAAAAGTACTGAACAGAAATTCTGACTTTTTATAGATACATGTTTGGGAATTTCAGCGATGTTTAAAGAACATTAATCATCATCAACACCATCATCACACCATACATCACATTATGATGATTTAATAGGTACTCCATGGCAGACTTCTTCTTCGTAAATCTTTTTAGGTTCTTCTCATAGTATTTTACACATACACGGATATCTTTGAACATTAGTCATTACTTTTCCGTATGTGAACCTATTTTCTTAATTGTTTTGTTGTTATAAAGGCTATAATTGGAAATTTGTCCGTTAGTCACCAAAGCGGAGACCGGAATCTATGATAAATCGAGGGAACTCATCGAAATTTATATGGACACATATAGTGATTTCGACTTTTTCTGAAGTATTCCAAGCATATGCTACCAAAAAGTAAGCTTTTGTACCAAGGTATAGGTAGCCGGGATCCAAAAGTGCTGAACAGAACTCCCTAGTCCTTATAGATACATGTTTGGGGATTCCGGCGATGTTTAAAGAACTACAAGCACATGCCATCATACCACTTACAGTAATCATCATCTTCATCACCACCATCTTCACAAGAAACACCAACATATTATTATGATGACATCGATACTCACTAATCATCAAAGTTTTGTGCACCGATATCAATGTGTTCATAATAATATAGATAAAATATTTAACTAAAAAGAGATTCAAAAATAAAACCGACTTCCAAAGCAAAAATGCACAAAAAAGTATGAAATGTTTAACTATTACTCTACTCAATCTTCCTAATTTTGAAGTCGGTACCGGCAAACTTGAACGTGAGTTCTATAAAATATTATAGGATATTGTTTGGACTACTTGCTGTCCCGACACACGTTGTTCTGTCTTAACTTTGTACGGAATAAATAAATAACCAAATAGTTAAACTGAACGTACCTATAAATATTTGACAGTCAGACAATTTTAGCGAGACATTGGAATCGAAATCCATTTTTATAAAGAAGACGAAGAAGAGAAGATATGAAGATTAAAACCTTTTTTCCTGCATATCTTCATAAAAAATCTAAGATGTGTATTGGATCTTTTTTAGCCCAAATAGCTACGTGTGCGAAAAAAAACAGTTTTCATGTCGAAGCATTTTATGCCTTATTAGGTTGGGGTGGCGATTGTATTGTATTATAATGAATTATTGTCATATTCATCATAGGAAAATGTTGAAAAATACAAGTTACACTTACAGCGCTCTCTGTGTGCATATCTGACCGTCGATATCGGTCGCGCAGGACAACAAAAACACTAAAACGAACAAAACCCTCATTATTGTTTAATTTCTACTGTCTAGTTCGCGGTGATGATATTATTAGCACTGCTATTTACATGATTCAACACAAAAAGATACATGAGCGCCGCAAGCTCCGGTGCTCTCTGTATTAAAAACAGTGACCATGATTAATGGAGAAGCGCGGACTTATTTAGGTCGAATTCACTCGATAAAAATTACCAATAAATCCAAAAATTTAATGTATTTGATCATGATATTGTATGAAATCACACTAAAGACTAATTTTTTTTAAAAGCTTTATTCTAATCATTACTAATATTGTAAATGTGTGAGTTTGTTTGTTTGGTGATTTCTATTTCACGTAATAACTTCTTAACTGATAATCATGAAATTTGGCACAGATATAAAGTAGTCCACTTAGAAGGACATAGGCTACATCATCGCGGCAAAATGAACGGTTCTTACGTGATCTCTTTTTGCGCGCACAAAGTCGCGGGCAAAATCTAGTACAACATAATTTTTCCTACTAGGAGCATTATAGGAGACCATGAATCGCCTATTGCCCCAACTTTCTTTAAAAGCGTTTGACAATTGTGCTATAATAGCGAGGGACTGATAACTGATAACTGATATTAAATCATTTTAGCGTTATACCAAAGTAAAAAGAAAGACTCATTATATTCTCAATAGAATATAGAGTTAAAATCTAAGAGTTAAAATCTGTTATTGTTTCTGTACTTTATTTTCGGCACTGTAGGTTTATTGTAAAAAATTAATATTTACTGTACCTTCTATAACTGTATATGACTGTTTGTTGCCAGAATAAAATAAATAAATAAATAAATATATTATCAAGATCAAACTGCCAACACTAGTGAAGATATTGTTAATTTTTTTTGCTAATTATTTCTCCTTTGTTTATGAAAATAGTACAACAGTGAACTACAAACCAAATTTTAACTCTTCTCATTTTGAAATAAACCTGTCTGATGTTTTAGAAAAGTTGAAATTTATTGATTTATCTAAAGGGGCAGGTCCAGATGAAAAACTGCCCATCTTTATACGATTCTGTGCTTCAACTTTGGCATTGCCTTTAACCTTAATTTACCACAAATCATTATATGAAGGTTGTTTTCCATCTTTGTGGAAAAAAGCAAGGCTTACACCTACCCACAAGGATGGTGATAGAGAGTTAGTTTCAAATTATGGTCCCATCAGCATAATCAGTTGCTTTGGAATAATTTTAGAAAGCTTCGTTCATTAGCAAATTTATAACTATTTGGACAATTTTAAGCCCAAAACAGAATGGATTTGTGTCCAATAGTATATATAATAATAACACAAACTTATTAACTTACACGGCGTACATTTGTAACACCTTCAACGACAGAGCACAGACTGACTAAATTTATACATACTTTTCTTAGGTATTTGACCGGGTTAATCATGATATTTTTCTTGCAAAAGCCCAAAACTTAGGCATACATGGTAATCTGCATCGGTGGTTGTCTTCTTATCTTAATGAGCGATCTCAATAGGTTGCCTTGAGCCCTTGGCCCTTTCGTTGAACTAGGTTGTATGTTATTGTGGTTACATCTGGAGTACCTCAGAATACGAATCAGGGCCCTTTGTTGTTACTTATATTTATCAACGATTTGTTATGTGAGATAGTAAGTGAATGTCTGGCATACGCTGATGATATAAAAATATTTCGTCGTATTAATAATATTGAAGATATAAATCCTGTATTTCGTTGGTGTAGCTTGAATCTCATGTCACTAAACTACTTTACACACTAACACTAAAAAATTTGAAGTAATATTATATTTCACAAAAAAACAAAAAAAAACTATGTTATATAATTATACAATTTGTGACGCTACAGTAGAACATGTTAATATAGTGCGAGATTTGGGTGTTATGATTGACTCATCATTATCGTTTAGACATCACTATGATCACATCTGTAGTTAAGTAAATAAAATGCTATCATTTGTTTTCCGTACTGCCAAACCTTTCCAAAGTACCAAGCCATAGACCATACTATATGCTGCCCTGGTTAGATCTATCCTTGAATATTGCTCATCGGTCTGGTGTCCCATATATCACAACCACGTTGACAGAATAAAATCAATTCAGCGTAGATTAGTAAGACTTCTATGTATTAAGTGTGAGATTAGAAAAAAGATACACAGATTTCGTGCCTCACATGACTATCGAGTACATTGGAAATGAATCTGCGGAATTCGATAAAATATTACGACGAGAAAGTCGGGATGATAGGAAAAGATTACAAAATAAAACTACAACGTTAAATGATAATTATTTTATTCTTAGACTAGCTTTTGGCCGTGACTTCGTACGCGTAGATGTTGATATGACTAATTGTCTATTGTTCTTAGAAAAATACTTTTATTATGCTAAAAATAAATTAAATTAAATTGTAAATAGTTTAAGACCATTTTATTATTAAAGTGTATTATGCTATTGAATGACCTTAAGAACTTTTATATAAGGTTCAAAAAAAAATTGTACTCGGAAAAAAAAACTTTATATGGGCGAGTTTGTGTTTTTGTGTTGAGATGATTTTTTTACTTTGAATAAGACAATTTTTTTTGCTAAACGTCTTTATATACCCAAAATATCCGTAAATGACTTTACCAAACCTTATATACAACAATAACTGTATTGCCGTGCGGAGCAAGGATCACCAGAATGCTAGCCGAACTATCTTTGGAACACGCAACAGAACTGTCAGTGTGAGAAACAGTTCTCTCTTAGGTCTATCCCAGCCACTTTTAATGACTGCCCCTGAGCTTTATTGATGGTCATGGCGAAGCATACTTTTAGAGGATTCTGCAATCTTTTAAATACAAGTGGATACTCTGATGAGATTAATGGTATTGTAGGTATGAATAGTTTCTCATTGAGCACATCTAGCGAGTACAGTAGCTGCGACAATGTTGCGATGGAGAATAGGAGTATATCCTGGAGATGTCTAAATTCGTCATCAAGAATAGGGATTCTTTTACGCGATCAATAAATAAGTACTCCACATATATTATCGGAATCACCAGAGATTGATTATAAAACCCCAAACCATCTGATTTCCTTAAAAGTACTTATTGTATGTGTGTAAAAATATATAAGGTCTGAGACACATAAAATATATAACATACAATCGATCTGTAAGAGAGCTAAAAAAATGCTAGCAAACAAGTAATGACTGACATGAATGTATGATGACGTTAAACACGACTTTACCTCATCCGCTCGTGTGCCCCTGGGTACTACGGGTATCAAAATAAAGAGCTTGAACAGAACATTCCAAAAATATGCAACAAATATAGTAAAATGGTCGAGCATGAGTCTGACTCTGAAAAAAAAGTGAAATAAATGTGTACTTTTTTTCTTCTAGGACTACATTTACAAAGTTCCAAGCCGAAATGTTCATTAACCATTTTTCCCCATACAAAGTTTCATACCCCTGTTTACCAATTAATAGATGGAATTTAAAAAAAAAATTGAATAAGAGTTTTAGTCACAGTCACAGATCATGTCAAAGAGCAATATCACGAAATTTCAAACAGATTTGACTACAAACAAAAATGTTTAATACAAACGTATACCCCTTTTTGCCCCTTTAGGGGGTGAGATTCGCAAAATCCCTTTGAAATAAGTATTATGTTTCTAGCTTCAGTAGTTTTGCCTCGGCGTTGATGAATCAGTCAGTCAGGACATGTTACTATATAATATAATCTAACTACGAGGGCGGGTCAATAAGTCCGTGACTTTTGGAATAAAACACAGATTTTTTGATAAATAAATCATTTTATTTTTCAACGTAGTCCCCCTTGAGCTCTATACACTTTGTCCAACGCTTCTCCAATTTTTTTATCCCTTCCAAAAAATATGATTTATCGAGGTCCTCAAAATAGGCCTTTGTTTGCGAGATGACTTCATCATTGAAGTCAAATCTTTTTCCACAGAGCCATTTTTTCAGGTTTGGGAACAAGAAGTAGTCACTCGGAGCCAAATCTTGAGAATAGGGTGGATGTGGGAGCAATTCATAGCCCAATTCATGGATTTTTGCCATGGCAACTGCACATGTGTGCACCCTTGCATTGTCTTAGTGAAAAAGAACTTTTTTCTTGGCCAAATGAGGTCGGTTTTTTTTCAAATCCTCATTGAAGCGGTCCAATAAGTTGGCATAATATTCCCCATTAATTGTTCTTCCCTTTTGAAGATAGTCAATGTGGATTATCCCACGTGCATCCCAAAAAACAGTCGCCATAACTTTATTGGCTGACAAACCCACCTTGGCCTTCTTTGGCGCCGATTCACCCTTAGAAACACACTGTTTTGACTGTTGTTTGGTCTCTGGTGTATTGTGATGGATCCATGTTTCGTCCACGGTTAAAAAACTCCTCCATATTGTGATTAAACAACGCCAAACCTTCCTGTGAAGTTGTTACACGATTGCGTTTGTGGTCGACTGTGAGCAAACGCGGCACCCATCTTGCGGAAAGCTTTCTCATGCCCAAGAGATCATTCAAAATTAAAAACCACTGAGCCATGCGAGATGCCTATGGCTTCCACAATCTCTTGCACTTTCAATCTTCGGTCGGCCAACACCATATCGTGAATTTTTTCGATTGTTTCGGGTGTAGAGACCTCAACTGGGCGTCCAGGACGTTCGGCATCTTCAGTGCTTGTAAGGCCACAACGAAATTCAGTAAACCACTTTTTTACCATTGAAATCGATGGTGCAGAGTCCCCATAGTATTTATCAAGCTTAGCCTTGGTCTCGGTAATGGTTTTTAATCCGAAAAAAATAATGCTTAATAAGCACACGAAATTCACTTTTTTCCATTGTTTCCTTAAGTTACTGGATAGTCTGATAAAGATAGCTGTAAAACACAAACTAACTGACGCAGCAAGTTCAAATTTTGATAGGAGTCAACTGACAGATGCCTGTTGACAGGAGTAGTGTTGCTTTTTCAGTAAGGAGGTTAGAAATTCAAAAAGTCACGGACTTATTGACCCGCCTTAGTAATACAATTACTTATATTAAAAAAAATGAAAACCGACTTCAAAGTTAAAATTTTAGCCCAATGTAAAAGGGGAATTATTAAGAAAATAAGTTTTATTTTTATACTTTTTTGTACATTTTTACTATGGAAGTCGGTTTTAATTTTTTGTTTAAAATGAATACTTTTTGGAGTTTACTCCTTAAGAATCGATTTTCATATAAGGCCCCCGGTATGAAAAAAATATTAGGTGTAAATCTACTGAACGAATGACCTCGTTACGTTTTCGTGCACAACCTATTCTGCGCACCTGTCACTTTTTTTCACATGGCGCGAATTTTTGAACTCAAATCGATCGCTAAAGTTTTTGTTCCTTCTGAGGGACGTGTTTTACTTTTTAGAGTAAACTCCAGTCGTGCGTCGGAGCTGACACACACTTTTTCTCTTAGTTATATTTATTATATTATTATTAACACATTTTAAGAAAGTTATAAATATAAAAAAGCTTCCGCTCATCTCACTCTCTCGGCAAAATAAACTCAAGGGTTATTTTGTGCTATTTTTCTGAGAAGTATTTCCCCAAATAAGCATTACCAACTTTTGGACCTAATAGACAATTACCAGTGATGATAATCATTAGATACTATAACATTAAATAGTTATTATTATCTATTGTAGTTGTCGGCGGAAAAAATGTAGCAATAAGCATTAAATATAATATTATAGTGATGATGATGATCACGAATATAATTTTGCCAATAGCAAAATTTCAAAGACATTGATATCGGTGCACAAAACTCTGATGAATAGGGAGAACCTTTGTCATCCTAATAATATGCTGGTGTTTCGTGTGATGATGGTGGTGATGATGATGATTACTGTAATTGACATAGTGCCATATATACTTGCAGCTATACTTTTCTTTAAACAACGTCGAAATTCTTAAAACAGCTATCTATAAAGAGTCAGGAGTTCTGTTCAGTAGATTTGGATGCAGGGTATACCTTGGTGCAAAAACTTACATTTTGGTAGCATATGCTTGGACTACTTCAGAAAAATTTGAATTCGCCTAATGTTTCATATAAATTTCGAGGAGTACCCTCGATTCCTCATGGATCCCATCACCAGGTCACCACTTTGATGTCAAAAGGACCGATTTGGGATTGTACCCTTTATAACTAAAAAATAATTTTGAAAATCAGTCCACAGACGGCGGAGTAATCGTTGAACACACAAAAAAATTAATAATATAAAAATATATACAGCCGATTGTATAACCGTCTCCTTTTTTGGAGGTCGGTTAAAACCAGACGGTAGGTCTGAAAATCGGTCGTAATCTATCTTTTATAGGTATATGGCAAAACAACGTTTGCGGGTCAGCTAGTAGAAGATTATAAAATTAATAGATTAACATAAGTATCCTCGACAAAACACATGTGAATAAACAAATTGCAAAATTTCCACACGCGTATCGAAGTTTGAATAATTGTCGCCCTGGCGCATAAGTAATACAGTACCTGGGAGACCGAGCTTCGATCGGAGTTTTAGTAAACGATAAAATAGTAAAAATATATATAAAATATAAAAGAAAAAAATAATAAGAATCACAAAAAATATTTATCTGACCGGGATTCAAACCACGGATAAGATAAATGAGATTGGATTGGCAACCGTGATACTTTTACTTGAAAACCAGCGTCGCCGCCTGTCTCCCACCAATGCACTCCACTACATAAGAAATAATAATACATACACGAATTACGCACACTAATTAACAAATCACACCTAGAACAGAGGGCTGCGATTTGGTATTTACACTACGTTGAGTCGGTAACGTTACGACACAACCACATGCTCAAAATTCACACGCACGCTAGGGCTTGCTATGGTCGATAGGAATTTTCGATAATGAAAATGGTCAAACTTGAATCTTGAAATCATCTTAGTTTCAGTTAGATTTACGATTTATGAGCCCTAACTTTTGAATGCGGCGGGGGGAGTAGCGGGGCAAGTATGGTTGCGCATGTACAATATGTGCATCCCCACTATTGTTTCCGAGGGCTCATCGTAAATCGTAAACCGTCCTGTAGCTATTGGTGATTGAATGAAAAATTTTAATAACGGGAGCACTAGTAATTTTATACTAACTAAAACATTGTGTCAAAGGCGAATTTAATTGGTATTGGGAGGATAGAAAATGAAAAAAAATATCAACATGTATTATTTATATTAAATATGTGTATAATATAATAAAAATCTGAAATATAAGTACAGTATAAAAAGTATTAAATATATTTCCTTTGTCTGGTACCCGTAACACAAGTTCTTCAGATACTTACCACGGGACCAGACTGACGTGGTGTGAAGCGTCCATAGATATTATATTATATTATATTATGTATTACCTTTATTTGTAATCAAATAAATTAGAAAATCATAGCAAAAAAAGAAGTCGATGGTCGATAAATATTATGTAGCAAAAAAAAGACTAGCAAAATTTTACTACCGAGAACAGTAGTAACTCATTCTGAAGAAAAATAATTTTTCGATAAATCATCGATCACTGACTGCACTATCCAGGCGACCGAAGCGGACGTGACGCGAACGAGTCGAAAGGCGCGGTAATTTGGCTCGCTTCGCAACCCATTGCGCGTCAGATGTGTCTTCTCGCGAAATATTTGCGTACTTCACCAGCAATGTATATTTTCTGTGATTCTTGGCTTAATTGTCGTTTCTACTTAGAATTTCATAATTCGAATTAGTTTTTTGGGAAAAATACTAAAAAAGGTTTTTATGCTTAGCGATGAAAAGAAATTCCTCCTTGTTTCATATTTGATGTCTGACTCTTTAATTTGCACATAACAATCGCACAACACGGCATTTTCAAAGGATATTAGCGCTGCTCCGTACTGCGAGGCAATCAACAAGCGACTAAAAAGTATGAACGCGTGGTTCGGTTGAAGTATGATTGTCCAATCATACTTGTGGCGCGTCTGCCCCGCGCACATTGCCAATCCAACCTCATTTATCTTATCCGTGATTCAAACCCACCACATACCAAATTTCTAAGCAATGCAAAAATTATACATAGGTTCTCATACCAAACTGCCAATTACACATACGTAAGGGAGTTGAAATTATTGACATATTGTTGCATGACATACATATATTGCTTCAAAATGCGCAGTTTCTAAGGGATAAGACCTAGTTCTATTTTTCTTCCCCAAAACTCACTGCATACTCATGTCTCGTTTAAAGTACAAGATTTTTTATTTTTTTTCAAAAAGGTTAGGTTACAGGGCAAACCCTTAACCCGATCGTATTTGTTTTAGACTCAAATTGTAGCTGACTAAACTGTCCAGTGGAGTTTTTGTCAAATTTTTGATATCATTCTTCGTTTCCAAAATATCGAGCGCCAAAATCGTAAATTCGGGAAAAAACTGCGCATTTTAAGATATATATGTTTTTTCTTTTGTTGTGCAAAAATATATCAATAATTTCGATTCGAATAATGACAGTAACGATTGGCAATTTGGTAAATTTTTTGTGTTGTTCGAAAATTCGAACTGTGGTGGGTTTGAACCACGGTAAAATAGTTTTGTGATTCTTTCCTTTTTTATCTACTAGAGATCTGAGCAAAGTTCGATAACCCAGTTACTATAATATTATAGAGAAAGGACTAACCTCACAGTAAGCATTGTCACCCTAGCATGTGCTATAATAATAATATTATAACTACTTCCGACTACAATTATATCATAATTCGATAAGAATAATTAGTCATTGAATTGCAAATAAATATAAAGTACATTATAATTTTTTTAAAATTCCTTTGTTATTTAAAATATTACGTTACTAACCTCTTGCTAGAAAAAGCCTAAAGTAATACTCTTAACTTTTCTTTGTCGTTACTTTACTTTAACTTTTAGCTACTTTCCCACCACTATTTTCCAGTGTGTCGCATCAAATAGCATAAGGTGATTAAAATATGAATATACTAGTCATTGTTATGCTATGGTGTTAAAGGTAAACTGTTCCTACGTTCCACATCATCTCACGAAAAATAACACAATTGTGTGTTAATGATCCTCCACACGTCATCACTCGCGATCACACGTCATCACTCGCGATCACACCCGCACACAATTGAATTTCGCATGGTGTAAAACAGGGCTACATAGGTAACGGAAAAGCCTGCGTAAAGTGCGGATTTAGGTTACATAGTGCTAAAAAATATTTTTATTAATTTATTTAAGAACTAGCTTTTTCCCGCGGCTCCCCCTGTGTAAATACAGTATCCCACGGGAACACTGTACATTTACGGGATAAAAAGTAGCCTATGTTTTAAACCTAAGCTACTACCATGCCAATTTTCATCGAAATCCGTTCAGTAGTTTTTGCGTGAAAGAGTAACAAACATCCATCCATACGTACATCCATCCATCCTCACAAACTTTCACATTTATAATTTTAGTATGATCAGTATGAAGTCAGCGAGCGAGCTGCTACAATGCTACGGATGATGGTAGCGTGCCGTTTGGTAGCGCGCACAGATGAGTTAACTATATATATATAATAGAATTTTTGCTTTACAGCTTTTATAGACGTTACGGCACGCTACCATCATCCGTAGCACAGCCGCTTGCAGACTTTCTTAAATAAATAAATAAACAAAAATATCTTTATTGAACACTCAAGAGACCTAACTATCCATATCAATGTCAAAGGTGGGAGTGAAACAACAGTTTAACAATTTATTTTACTTTATACATCGTTATGTAAATCGTTTACGGGCAGAAGTCCGTTTGCCGCTTCATTTCTTTCGTCTTCTTCTTCGTCTTCGCCATCGTTGTCGCCGCTGTAGAGATTGGGGACGCTCACTGCTCCTGTGGTACTCTGCAAAGTGCCCGGCACAGTATACGCTACGCTTCCGTACGGGTATGCATCTGGAATACCAAAAAAAATATATACCCAATGCCTAATATTTTTATCTTAAAAAATTAAGGTGTAAAGAGTGTTGGTATTACGCATCATAATGCAGGACCTCACAGCGAAAGATATCTTTAGATAGATAACATGAAGAATTAATTTTTAACCAACTTCCAAAAAAGGAGGCGGTTATACGTTCGGCCGTGTTTATATATTTATATATTTGATGTAAAGAGTATAATCCCAAGTTGGTCCCGTTGTCACCAAAGTGGTGACCTGATGATGACATACATGAGGAATCGAGGGAACTCTTTTTTTTATTTTTATTTACCAAAAATAAAAATTACAATTCTACTACAATATAAACAGCATTAAAAACCACTGAGGTTTGTCCAATGCTGCATACATCCTTATTCGCAATTCTATTTAAATACACAGTTGCTTACATTTTAACATAATTTTTTGAATATTAAAACAGTTTGGAACCAGATAGAATTTCTTTACATGTTTTAGGCATTCTACATTAGTGTTTTAATTTTTGTGACCTTCGCAAGTTATATGGAAGCATATATTGATTTTGACTTTTTCTGAAGTAACACAAGCATATGATACCAAAAAATTAGGTTTTGCACCAAGATATATCAAAAAGCACTGAACAGAACTTTAAAGATACGCGTTTGGAAATTTTGTCATTGTTAAAAAAACTGCAAGCATGTGCTACTATGTAACTTACAGCAAATAACACAATCTTAATAATTTTGAAGTCGATACCAGCCAACTTCAACATGAGCTCTATAAAATGATGGTTTATCAGTTATATTATGATGATTATATTTTGTTGATTTCCGCCGCAAAAAGTAAGGTTATTTCTACGATTGTTATAAAGCGTACTTTGTTAAATGACACAGATTTCTTTACTTAGGCACTTGAATTAGTATCAGTCCTTCACGCTCAGGTAGGCTAATGTCGTAGAATAACCTTAACCGTTACCATATTTAAGTTTAAAATATCTAAAGTTAAAACAGTAAAGCAGATTTTTATCATTTGATTTTCTTTGAATGCTTGTATACTTCCACAAGTTTACATTACGTACCAGCACCAATTTCTTTGGAGCGCATCTCCTGCTGCCTCTTCCACATGTGTCTGAAGACAAATATGACCGTCGTCACCAGGACAATGGAGCCTATAGCTCCCCCCAGCCACAGGATCTGCAAACCGGCCAGCCTGCAAAGAGAACATTCCAAATATTACAAAAATATAAAAACTTCAATTATCCTCTTCTATACAAATTAATAAAAGTACATGAGTAACCGAGCTTTGCTCGGATCTCTAGAAAATTTAAAAATAATCAAAAGAATCACAAAAATATTTTACCGGGGTTCGAACCCACCACATTCCGAATTTCCTAACAAAGCAAAAATAACAGATACCTACGCACGTACCAAACTGCAATAACCTAGAGTCGAAATTATTGATATATTGTTGCACGCCCAAGTAGCACAACAGCGCTGTATATCAGCTGTATCACTGTCCACAAAATCATGATCAATCAAATCAAAAAGGAATCAAAAGGGGTACTAGATAGCTGAATAAGAGCTGTAGAGGCGCTGTAACAGCTCATATAACTATAATTTGGGCATAAATTTAACAGCTGTTAGCTGAATAACTGCGACATGCTGCTGTATATCAGCATTATATCAGCAATATTAAAGGTAACAGTTGTCCCAAGAGCTGAATATTGGCTAATTTGCTTTATAAAGAGCTTTTTAAAGAGCTTTATGACCCGGCGCCGAGTCTTGCTGGAAGGACCATTCTTGGTTATTGAACATGGTGTTGTTAAGGGGCTTCACTACCTTTTCAAGAATGGTATCTTGATACACTTGTGCCCATGTTTTGATACCTTTTTACAAAAGTATAGCTCAGTCACTCCTTCATAGCTAATACCCCACCAAACCATCACTGATGTCGGATAGTGCCCACGTTGCACTCTGTCGACTAATTGGGAAGCTTCCTTAGCGCTTTGAGCATAAATACGGTCATTTTGTTTGTTAAATAGTTGCTCAATTGTAACAAATTTCTCATCCGTAAACAAAATTTCTGTGACCTAATTTTGGCTCCATACCCACTTTGTGTAATGCAATCACAGCGATTCGGTTCTCTTTATCACCCCACTCCATTTTAATATCGCAAAATATTGTACAATGTATCGGCGCTAAAATTAGTAATAATATATATATATATATATATATTTGGGAAATTTATATAGGTTATAATATATTTCCTAAAGTGCGCAGTTTCTCAGGGATAAGTCCTGACTAGATCAATTTCTCTCTAGATAAGATTGTCTCGTTTAAAGTATAAGATTGAAGTGTCTCTGTTTGTAATTTCAAATTAAAATTTTTGTCTCTTTGTCCGTCTGTCTGTTTAATCCAGCTTATCTCTGAAACGGCCGGTCCGATTATGATCGGACTTTCACTATTGTAGCTGATGTTATAAGGAGGTACTTAGGCTATTTTATCTTAGGGTTCCGTTTAAAAAGTAGGGTTGTAGGGTTCCATTGTCATTAACAGTTCCGCGCAAACGAATTTCCGGGTACCAGCTAGTTAAAAATAAAAAATACAGTTATAGAGTCGTTTTTGCTTGTTTATAACGAAATAAACAGCTGTAACCTTTAGAGCTATGGACAACAAATATACTGAAAGTTAAACCTACTTTTATAGATGGCTTTATTAAGAACAAGCTGTTGCACGCGGCTCCGCCCGCGTAAATACAGTATCCCAAAGGAGCACTGACGCTTCCAGGATAAAAAGTAGCCTATGTTTTAATCCAGAGCCTAAACTACTACCATACTAAATTTCATCGAAATCCGTTCAGTACATTTTGCGTGAAAGAGTAACAAACGTCCATCCATCCGTCCTCACAAACATTCACATTAATAATATTAGTAGGGCCAGCTTTTCCCGCGGCTCCTCAAGCTTAAATATACTATCGAGTATCCCGCGGGAACACTGTACTTTTCCGGAATAAAAAGTAGCCTTTGTTTTTATCCAGAGCCTAAACTACTACCATACAAAATTTCATCACGCAAAAACCACTGAACGGCATTGGTTTTTGCGTGAAAGATTAACAAAACATCCATTCATCCTCACAAACTTTCACATTAATAATATTAGTAGGACCAGCTTTTCCCGCGGCTCCTCAAGCTTAAATATACTATCGAGTATCCCGCGGGAATACTGTACTTTTCCGGAATAAAAAGTAGCCTTTGTTTTTATCCAGAGCCTAAACTACTACCATACAAAATTTCATCACGCAAAAACCACTGAACGGCATTGGTTTTTGCGTGAAAGATTAACAAAACATCCATTCATCCTCACAAACTTTCACATTTATAATATTAGTAGGACCAGCTTTTCCCGCGGCTCCTCAAGCTTAAATATACTATCGAGTATCCCGCGGGAATACTGTACTTTTCCGGAATAAAAAGTAGCCTTTGTTTTTATCCAGAGCCTAAACTACTACCATACAAAATTTCATCACGCAAAAACCACTGAACGGCATTGGTTTTTGCGTGAAAGATTAACAAAACATCCATTCATCCTCACAAACTTTCACATTAATAATATTAGTAGGGCCAGCTTTTCCCGCGGCTCCTCAAGCTTAAATATACTATCGAGTATCCCGCGGGAACACTGTACTTTTCCGGAATAAAAAGTAGCCTTTGTTTTTATCCAGAGCCTAAACTACTACCATACAAAATTTCATCACGCAAAAACCACTGAACGGCATTGGTTTTTGCGTGAAAGATTAACAAAACATCCATTCATCCTCACAAACTTTCACATTAATAATATTAGTAGGGCCAGCTTTTCCCGCGGCTCCTCAAGCTTAAATATACTATCGAGTATCCCGCGGGAATACTGTACTTTTCCGGAATAAAAAGTAGCCTTTGTTTTTATCCAGAGCCTAAACTACTACCATACAAAATTTCATCACGCAAAAACCACTGAACGGCATTGGTTTTTGCGTGAAAGATTAACAAAACATCCATTCATCCTCATAAACTTTCACATTAATAATATTAGTAGGGCCAGCTTTTCCCGCGGCTCCTCAAGCTTAAATATACTATCGAGTATCCCGCGGGAATACTGTACTTTTCCGGAATAAAAAGTAGCCTTTGTTTTTATCCAGAGCCTAAACTACTACCATACAAAATTTCATCACGCAAAAACCACTGAACGGCATTGGTTTTTGCGTGAAAGATTAACAAAACATCCATTCATCCTCACAAACTTTCACATTTATAATATTAGTAGTATGTCCTCAACCTAACCTTTTTTTTTTTTGATCTTGCAGGGGAAAGGTCATTACGCCCTTCCCGGGTTGGGGGACCCAGGGGTATGTGGGACTCCCGGCGCGACTCGCCGGTTTACCCACTAAAACTAACCTGCGGATTGCCATCAGCCGCTATAAGGGGGGGGTGTGGTGCTGTCTAGCACAGGACACCCCCCGCGACCGGCCGGTCTACCTCAATAGGGACCCGACTTCCACCACAATTAGGGGCCGCTCCGACAACCTGAAGCGTCCCCCTCGGCGCCGGGACTAGCTAAGCCGGGGAGGTTCCCATCCTCTCCCGGAGCCCCGTTAGACGGAAGTTTGGAGGTTCGCATAACGACGCCTCCGCACTCCCGTCCTACGCCGGCGGAGCGGAACAGAGGATTGATCGTTCTCTCTGTCCCGCTCCGCGGCCTCTTTCTGCGAAATGACGGCTTCGCAGAAAGAGACCGCCGCCTGCCAGGCCTCATCGCTCTCCACACTCCAGAGCGAGAGGTCCCACCCAAGCACTGCCATGAGATCGTGGCGCTGCACGGCCCATCGGTCGCACACCTCTAAGGTGTGCTGGGCCGTATCCTCCGCAGCACCACATTGGTGGCAGGCTGGCGTTGGCTCTCTCCTGGCGACCTTACACAGGTACGCACCGAAGCAGCCATGCCCGGTGAGCACCTGTGTAAGGCGGAAGGTGAGTGGCTTTCGCTTGCGGCGCATCCACGCCGCAAGGACTGGACGCAGCGCCTCGGCAGTACGTTGGCCGTACTGCGACTGCGCTAGCACCTCTCCCCACCTTCCCAGCACCCACTGCTCTCCCAGCCTTCGGAACCGCCTGAGCTCCTCCCACGAGGGGACCTCGCCATGTGACCTCCTCTCTGACATGAGGAGGTACGTCTCGGCAAGGACCCGTGCCGTGAGTTCCCACGGCGGTTCCCCCGCCAGGGCAGTGGCTGCCGCCCAGGAGACTGTACGGTAGCCCCTGATGACCCTCACCGCTATGACCCACTGCATTTTGTGCAGCTGGGCCTTGTTGCGGACGGTGAGGGCATCCGCCCATATTGGGGCTCCGTACAGTGCTATACTCCGGCACACCCCGGAGTACAGCCGCCTGCAGGCTTGGCTGGACCCCCCCACATTCGGTAGAAGCCGGCCCAGCGACGACGCCGCCCTTATGACCTTCGGGCCCCGTTGTTCGAAATGGGGGCTGAAGGTCCACCTCCCGTCCAGGGTGAGCCCAAGATATTTGATGGTCGGGCCCACCCTGATCTCCTCCTCTCCGACCTGAAGTCGTGCACCTGGGGGGGATCTTTTCCTCCCGGGTCCGCGGAACATGAGGGCTTCGGTCTTTTCGTAACGAACCCGAAGCCCCAACCTCCTGATGCGGCCAGCCACCAACGATATTGCCGTTTCGGCCAGCCGCCTCGCCTCTTGGTAACTTCGTCCCCGGGATGTAACGAAAATGTCATCCGCATAACAGATGACACTCATCCCGGGGAGGAGGCGACATCGCAGGACCCAGTCGAAGCCAATGTCCCAGAGGAGGGGTCCCAATACCGACCCCTGTGGGACACCGCATTCGTCTCCCCACCGCACAAAAGACCCCTCCCGGTCCTCCCACACGACTTCCCTGCCGGAGAGCCAATCTTCCAACAGTCTTCCGATATACGGGGGCACACCGAAGTATTTTAGTGCCTCCCGTATCGCGCTGTGGGGAAGACTGTTAAAAGCGTTGGCGATGTCGAGCGACACCCCCACGCCACCTCCCCCTCGCGTTCCGCCTCCCGCGTCACTGACCGTAGGCGCCTAATTGCGTCGACGGTAGACCTACCGGGCCGGAAACCGAACTGAGAGTCGGACAGTCTCGGTCCCGGTCCCTCCTCCAGATGCCGAGCGAGTCGAGAAGCCACAATTCGCTCTAGGGCCTTCCCGACTTCGCTCAGCAGAACGATAGGTCTCACCGCCGACGCTTGGTCCGGTGGCCGGCCCCCCTTTGGCAATAGGGTGAGCCGCCCTACCATCCACGCCCCCGGGAACTGGCCCGACCGAAGACAGTGGTCGAACAGGTCCCGGAGGGGGTCTTCAAGGTGCACGAGTGCAACGGAAAGCACTTTCCCGTGCACCCCGTCTGGACCCGGCGCCCTCTTCTTACTCCGGAGGCGGAACAGAACCGCCTCCATCTCCTGGTCGGTGACGGGGGGCGGAACACCCTCCACGGTCGAGTCCGACGACCGCCGACATTCTTGGAGGAACGAATCCTGCCGGGGGGTCAGGGAACAACTCCCTGACGATGTTCCCCAGCAGCTCAGGCTGTAGCGTCTCCGTCAACGGGGCCGACTGGACGCGGAGTTTGTCCCGCGCCCTTTTATAAGGTCGACCCCAGGGGTCATCATCAAGACCCCCGACGAGCTCCAGCCATGCCTCCTCCTTGGCTCGGCTGATGGCCAACAACAGGGCTTCCCGGGTCTCAACGTAGACCCGGTATAGCCGGCCATCTCTCTCCGCGTCCTGGGGTTGGCGCCGCCTGCTGCGTCCGTAGGAACGACGCGCCGCATTGCAGGCGGCGCGAAGATCAGCCAGTTCTGCCGACCACCAATAAACCGCCCAACGTGGCGGCGTAGGACCGTGGATCCTTGGCATGGCTGCCCGGCAGACGTTTGAGAGCACGTCCCGGAAGCAGCCAGCCAACTCGTCCACCCCCCGACCTTGCGACAACGACGGGAGGCACCAGCGACCGACTATGGCCGCCTCCTCCGCAAGTTCCCGGTCAAGCTTTGTGATTGCCCAACGCGGGAACCTGCTACAACCCCTGAACAACGCCGGACTCGACCCGGAGGCTGGAGACACCTCGAACCGTATGTAGCGGTGGTCCGAGAGTGTCTCCGCCTCCGTTACCACCCTCCACCCTCCTACCCTGCGTGCGATATCGGGCGTGGCGAACGACAAGTCCACCACTGACTCCCCATTCCATCGCACGCAGGTCGGGACCGTCCCTCTGTTGAGCAGGGACAGTCCCGTGGCCAACGCCCACTCTTCCACCTCTTTCCCTTCTGGGTTCGTGATCGGGGACCCCCACGCTGAGGACTTGGCATTGAAGTCCCCCGCCACAACCACGGGAAGAGGGGCCAGCCGCCTCACTAGCGGCCCTAGAGCATTAAGAAATCGCTCCAGAGCCGCTAGATTCTGGTTCGGAGAGAAGTACACCCCAACAATGGCAACTTCTCCCCGAACCGCCACCACGTACCCGTCCCCCCTCTTTTTGGGTATGAGGGGTGGACCAGCGCCTGTTCCAACTACGATGGCTACGGAGTTCGCCGCATCCCCAGCCCAGTGCGGCAGGGGAGGCACGAAATAGGGCTCCGCAACCACCGCCACATCGATGTTCCACTTCGCCATCGACTGCAGGAAGAGGTCCTGAGCCGCGGCGGAGTGGTTAACATTCCCTTGAAGAAAGCCGAAATGTCCTGGCATTACTCGGACATTTCGGCCTCAGGCGCCGCCACCCTCCCCCTTTGTTGACTAAGGGCGAAGGGAAATTTGCCTCGTATGGGTGGGGGGTTACATAACCTATTCCCCACAACGTGGTCCGCCGCCTTGCCCGCGTCCGTGCAAACGGCACATTTAGGGCGCTCCGCCTTGCACCCAGCCACCATGTGTCCATGCTCGCCGCAGCGGTAGCATAATCCGCTGCGGTCCTTCTCCGAGTGGGGGCACAACGCCGAAAAGTGCCCCCTTCCCAGACACCTAAAGCAGTGGCTGGGACGCGCATCAACAAGGTGGAGCGACACCTTGCTCCACCCCACAGCAATGCCACCCAGCGCTACCAACTTAGCGCTATCAAAACAACTTTGGGCCCCTTTAGCTGGTGGTTTTGATGCCTCCTTCTTCAAAGAGGTCTTTCGACGAACGACCTCTGTCCAAGCCGCTGAAGGCTCCTTTGAAGCACCCGCTGTTGTTGCAGGTGCCTCTTTAGAGGCGCCAACCGTTGCAGCAGGCGCCTCTTTCGGGGCGGGTGGGCCAAGGTTGGCCGACTTTGCCGACTTCAGCCCCTTCCCCTGGCTCCTCTTAGTTTGAGCAGGTTTGCCACCTCCCACTTCAACCTCCCATTATCAGCACAGAGGCGGCGAGTCTCTTCGGCCTCAGTGCGCGCCATAAGGGTCTCGAGCACCGTTTTAACGGTACCCGTTGCCCGACGAATTTTGCTGGCATATCCCCCTTTTAAATTTGTGGATCTGCCAGCTAGACTGAGGATCTCCTGCAGGTTCGCCTCGGCTGCCTGCATTAGGTCTTTCGCCCCCAGACTGTCGACGTCCAGGTCCAAGGGGCCAGGAGGAATCTCTTGCTCTCCTGGCTCCGCGTCCGCCCTTAAATACGCCCTTTTATCGAGGGCGGTGACAAACTCGGCCTCTCCGGCTTCCTCCATACGGTCTTTTTGCACCTGGCGGGCACTATTTGCAGCCCCACGAGCTCTCCCACGTTTGGCGACACTATACCGCCCCTCCATATAGCCCGCAGCAACATCCTCCGTGTCCAAGCCAGAAGTCTTCCCTTGAAAAGGGAACGAACGTTTGCCCCTACAGGCATCCGACTCAGAGTTCGACTGCATCGACCAATCGCCGAGAACCTCCTCTAGCGTAATTCCGGCGCGAGAATATGCCGGCTGACGACCGCTACCAGTCTTTACTTCCCTGGTCAAGGCCTCTCCGAACTCAAGCCTAAGCCCCAGTCCTGATCGCCTACTAACTCCCCCCTCACTCTCACCCCCATCCCCCCCAACTTCATCATCACCTTTTGGCATAGTGCCAACAATAAAATTGGGGGTGCCCCAGGGCACACCCCTGATATGAAGTATGACTTCAAGAAAATGTACAGGCCAATAGCCCGAACACAAAATCCTAAACTAATGACTAAACTAACCTAGAACTATATGTACAAAAATGTTCCCACCCCGGGAGGGCCCTCCACGCACAACAACACCGGGACAAAGTAGTCGACCGATGTTGTTTTACGTGGATGACTATCTCTACCGATGTATGGGAAATCGAACGTTAATAGTCGACAACTAAAAGTGGATTATCTCGGGAACCAGATGGCGCACCGAGATGTTTCCTTTTCCACAAAATCCGCCAAGAACACAGCTTTCGCTGGACTCCAAGAACACAAAGATCCGTCGACTAGCATAGGCTTTGTCTAAGAAAATTTTAACCTAACCTAACCTAACCTCCCTTGCAAATATAGTTAGCGTTGCAAATTCTATGTAGAAATTAATGAACAGATATTACGAAATAAGCTATTGAAATTGGTAATGAATATTGAACAATAGGCACTAAGATGTGACAACACGAATGGGTTAAAATTATCATCTAACAAGCTAACAGTTTTGCATTTGCAACTCCTAAATACTTTTGATAACTTTCCTATTTTAACTTTATAAAATACTGTGTAAAACTGTAATTTAAATTATTTACATATCTGCACAGAAATTTAAATAGTTCTTATTATATTCCAAGGATATTCAAGGTCTATTTATCAAAAAGAATATATTTTTTGTTAATTTTTTTTTATATGTGTAACAGTTTTTTGATGTGTAACATTTTTCCTCCCGCTTTCTTACAATTTGTGGGAGTGGTTTCGTGAATGGGACAGAAGTGTGTAACAGGAAGTCGCGGAAGCGCACGCGCGAAGATTTGACGAACGAGCGCGCGGTGGTAGAGTTGGCCGTTATATTCGAATAAAATATTTCAGTAATTAGCTTTTTTAAATTTTAACGTTGATTTCTGTCACTATACTATAGCATAGTGGAAAAGTTTCTGTATTTTTTATCATATAAGAAAATCGTAATAAGTTTTTTTTTTAATATTTTCATAAAATGTTACACATCATATGCCACTACTGTAAGGCTTGCTCGTTTTTAAATTTTCCTTACGTAGCAAAGTTCCTGACGTGACGGAATAACACAAAGCGAGTAGAGTCATGTAAATTGGGAGATAACGGTTTTATCAATATTTTTTTAGATTCTAAAGTCCAATGAAAATAATTACCCCGTGGATGTAGGCTCCAAGTTGATCTTAGCCTCCTGTGTGTGTGTGTGGGGTGGGGCGCATCGACGGCTGTCGTTGCACCAACATCCTATATCATTGCAGTAGCTCTCACAGGCCGCGCAGTCCACTCTGGAATTAAAAATGTAAGGTAACCCCCGACACAATAAAATATAAAAAGGAAATAAATAAATGTATATTTTAGCCTTTTAATCAAAGCTTTCAAAACTAAAGATAGGCTATGTCGTACATTTGAAAGTGCAAATAAAAAAAAATGTCAGAATAAAAGTATTTCACTTGACTAAATTTAGTTACTGAATCATTGAGGACGTCTGAATTTAGTGGGGCGGAATACGCGCTTAAAGTGATTAAATTATCTGCACTGGTAACATTAAAAAAATATGACAAGCAAGATAAAACTCATCTAGGTTTTAAATGTTATTTGGATATTCATAAAGTTTTTTAAAATAATAAGACTTATTACAATGCGTACTAACTTTAGTACATAATAATTTTTACTTACACCAATGGTGTGCAGCTATTGTTAATATATTCGTAGCCCGGATGACAACTACACTCGCCGTGGGTGTTGCACACTCCGTAGTCACAGGAAACGCAGGGTTTAGCGCAGATCCAGGGATGTGCCGTGTTACTCGAGTAGCCGTCAACGCAGGTGCAGATATCCGGCTCGGCACAGAACCCGTTGACACACTTATTGGTGCACACGGGCTTGCACGACCCCTTCACCATGTTGTAGCCCTCGTTGCACATACAGATCATCGCGCCGTCCGATCCTATGCATTTCCCATTTTCACACATGCATTTTGGCTTACATACAAAATCATTCGATTTAATATAACCGTCTAGACATTTGCATTCGTCTGGCCCCACGCAGGTCGCATTAACACATTCGTTTGTACATGTTGATTTGCAAGCCTCATCGTCAACGTCCTTCTGATATCCTTTATCACATGTGCACGTATTAGGAGCTGAGCAAAATCCGTTTACGCAGGATTTTGCACAATATGGTATACATTCCTCGTTAATTTGCGCATACCCCGTATTACATTGGCATACACCGGGTAATATACATTCACCGTTCGTACAATTGTTGCAAATCGGACTACATGTATCGTCTCGTTTTTCATAACCTTCTTTACATTGGCAATTGCCAGGTGCAACACAATCTCCATTTTCACAATTATTGCAAATCGGTTTGCACTTACCATCTTTATCATTTTGGTATCCTTCGTTACATCTACACCTATCGGGTGCGTCGCATTCTCCATTTTCACAATCTCTGCAGACCGGTATGCATCTATCATCTCGTTTCGAATATCCAACGTTACAGGAACAAGTATTAGGTGCAGTACATTCCCCGTTTTCGCAGTTATGACAAATTGGCGTACACTCTTGAGCGCTAATGTTCCTGTAGCCTTCCAAACAAGAGCAATTATCGGGAGCCACGCAATCCCCATTGACACAGCCCCCCATACATTTTGGAACACAGTTGTAATCATCTTTATGTTCATATCCGTCACTGCATTTGCATTCCTTTTCGTATCCATCAGTATAACTACAGTTTGGATTTATACAGTATGGTAAATTACATTTTGGTTGCTCACATTTTTTGTTCCTGTAAGTCAACGGTGACGCACACGCACATGTATTTGGTTCGATGCACATTCCTTCCCCACATCCAAAATTACAGACAGGTACACAAATTCCCTTTGCTCTTTCATATTTCCAATTAGGGCAGCATGCCGGCTGTAAAAAAGGTTATAACATTTTTAATGTTATAATTTTGTTTAAATCGACTATGCTAATAAATTTAATATATTATAGATATTTAAATATAATATCACATTATTTAAATCGAAAATCAGACAACCATAATGAAAAGAACTTTTGATTAAGAGGAATTAGATAAAATATTATATAAAATTATTCAACTCACCTTATTCCTTTTGCCCCTGCCGGTCATGAAAAAAAAAGAAAATTATTGCATTAGTAACAGAAAAATGATATCTATAATATTTTTATAAAGATGTTTTTTTCGGTTTTCACCGGCAAACTGATATGTACGGACCAAACCCAAGTAATAAGTATTACACACGTAAGTAATTAGTGTTTTATCTGTCAGTATATTGTATTATGGAAGATGTGTCAGGAAAACCATGATGTATTGTATGCTCAGTTTGTAAGATTGTGTGAATGTGGGAATTTGATTATGTTGTGGTGTGAGCAGAATGTTGTCAGAGAAAGAAGTTTTCGAGGAAACTCCTACTCTGCATTCATCTGCTTCGTAAATCATTCTTACTATTCGGTCTTTCACAGTAAATATATTAAATTTGGGGGTAGCTGGAGGGAATTTAATGATTTATATAATTGTTTGGGGATGACAGCTGTGGTTGGTAAGACTATTGGTACTTTGGGTACTTTTTGCAGATGCCTGAGGCGGGCTATTTCAATATATTTCGTAAGTTTCTCTGCTATTATAGTTTTTAAATTGTGAGTATTAGGAACCGCTATATCGATTAGGATGCAGTTTTATTAACATTATCTAATAGCGTTATATCTGGTTATTTTGCCAAGATGCTAACGCTTATTACGATTTCAAAGTTAGAAATCTAAAACGTATGGTATTAACGTATCGCGGGCTATCGAACGTTATGTCAATTCCATATTATTTTATTTTCAATTTCAAACATCGTCATTGTAACTTACGGCGGCATGTTTCCTAAGCCCTCATAGCCAAGTTGCCATCGCTAATTACGAGGATGAAGTTCGAAATCAAAAATGTATGGGATTTGACATATTCATCGCTAAGTAACAAGCACCGCATCGTGCTTTGTTTGGCGACGAGCAATGTCATATAATTTTGATAATTCGATAAAAGCGCGATAAGCGCTCACGGGCGTTGCGGAATCCGCGCCAACGCACGTGGGCGCATTTTCAGTGTGAATAGCCTTAATCTTCACATGTAAACTGAAAGCTTGTGAAACATTTACACAGCAACACTGAACCCATGAAACGTTAATGACTAATCTAACTCCGGAAGGCGTGAATCAGAGACTGTTATCCCGTATCCTTGGACGACCCTCGGCCGTTATCGACGCAAACAATCAATAAAAACTGTAAAATACGCTTACTTAAGGTAATACATTATGTTCGTATCTACATGAAACATGAAAATATATAATAAATTTTATATACATTCAATTTAATATAAAGGTGGTTTCATAGTAACGCTGTAGAGGCGGCGCTGAGCGGTAAGCGGCGCGAGCTACAAAGCATGTGTCGTTATAGTATTTTATACCCAGTTGATATATATATATATATATATATATATATATATATATTTTCGTTATCATTTTATTTTGATAAAATGTGAAAGTGACATCTTTTAGTATAAACTCTTAAGAAGTAAATAAATATTATAACAAGTGTTTATTACTCTTTGTACATTGGCACAATATAATATTATAAAGTTTAGTTGATGCTCCTATGAAACATAAACAAAATAATATCTGCATGAATCTTATAGATTCGAGTGAAGCAATATTGCGACTTAGGGTCAATCACACCGAAACGAAACAATACACGACATGGCGCTGCATTTTTAAGACAACTTTTCAAAATTGTTCTTCATTCATTACACAAGAAGATACGTTTCAATGTAAGAGATCAAATGTCAGGCGATGCGCTGGTCCAATGTATTACTGATGTCAAATGAAACATGTGTCTTTTTGTGTAGTCAATAAAGTTTAATTTTCAATAGCTATCTTTAAAATATATCGTCGCGGTGTGAACTGACCCTTAGGGAGAGTCGCACAATTGGAGATCTATCGACATAATTTAGAACTAGGAACTTTTAATTAGAAAATCTATATATATAATATTAAAGCCCTCTTACTAATAAAAATATTTACACAACGGATAACTTAAACAACGTTGCTATCTTTTTCTATCATGTGACATTTCCAACGCATCAGAAAAAGACAGCAACGTTGTTTAAGTTATCCGTTGTGTAAATAGGTTTATTAGTCCTTACTAATACCTTACATACCTCCTTAGGTATGTGTATAAAATAACTTGGATTGAAGGTTTCATTTCTGTCGCGTGCTTTTTTAACAATAACAATAATAACTACAAAATTGCTTAAAGCATTTTCTTTGTGAAAATTATTAAAATTGGTTAATTAGTTATAAAACCAGCCCGATAAGTAAGTAACTTGAAGCTTTCATAGAAGCCTTTACTCATAACACACGTACACGTCTTCAACAGGTAATATGAGAATCTAAACTCGACTTATGAGTATCGTATAACATTTTCAGATAGGTACTTTATATTCTAGAATTCATATTATATTCACAGGACCCAGGAGTAATCAAATCTTTGTTGAAGTTGCAGGAATCATTAAATTTTCGAGAAAGTATAATAAATAACCTAACCATCAAACCTTACCTTTATTTTAAAAACCTATTCAACGATACCCCACACGATGGGGTAGAATGAAAAAATAATTTTCATCCGTGGGGATGAAAATTATTTTTTCATCACATGTATGGAGAGCTAATATATACCAAAATATAAAATTATGTTAGCATATATTGGCTCTCCATTAATTTTATGGTGCCAAAACCGAACCGATCTACACACAATCTATAACTCTACCAAATTTCATCCATATAGATTCATAATTACAGAGCTAGAAGCGCGCAGAACAGACAGACGGGCGGACAAATCGAAACTATAAGCGTTCCTTGTGTATTAGGATATCCTAAAAATACTCGTATTTTGTCTTAGATGCAGATAATAATTATCTTTGTGCATGCTTTAATATCTTGATCTTTTTTACTATAATTAAGTAACAATATTAATATATATTATACCTGTTAACAGTGAATACTAAAAACTTATATACGATAACAGTTAATAAACTGATAACAGTAAATAATATTTTAATGACGTCCCATGACTTAATTAAATAATAAACACAAGCTGTTGTTTAAAACGAATGATGTATATATTTTGTAAACAGGCATAACACATGAGAATCTCTATCGTTTAAGAATATGTAGAGATTTTGATTACATTGAATATGATAAGAGTAAAGATGTAACGCAACGAAAGTCAAAAATAACAAAAGCTTTAGAGAAACAACTGACTTTGGAAGTAAAAAAATTACCAACAAAAAAAAACTACTTTTCGCGTATGTAACTATCAAATAAAAGATCAACAGGATACATTAATCGATTTAGAAAAAAAAACTGCATTTAAAACAACAAAAAAAATATAATATATGTATACAATTCGCCACTAAAGTTTAGGTACCTGTCACATACACCTACATCGCCGAGTTTCAGTGCACCCCTCACTTGGAGAATCACAAAAATCAACAAAAATAGATTTCGCCACATTTTGCAAACGTTCAGTTTTTAAACCATCAGATCCACCACTGGCCGCTCGATGCGTTATCACTTCCGCTGCTGTAATAATTGTTCCCACACATTTATTTAATTAAAACTAGCAACACGATCGCCACTATGCGCTGTTAGGATGCAACTAAGTACCGTTCAGCACTTACCCTAAAATATTAACGATCTTAGTACAGGATGTGGTGTGTTTTGAATTTAAATAAAAATTCGCAACTCTATAAAGTTCAGTTTAGTTCGGATTCTATTTATAATTTCGCGTGTACTATTGTCTACTGCATGGAGTACAGTGGTGAAGAGCGTTCGTCTCTAAACATTCTGTTTTATTTTCATGCTAATATTTACTTTGTAAAAAAGTAAATTTGCATTATTTTTTTTACACATTTTGCCTTTTGTTTTGAAATAGATTTTTTATTTGCGTTTTGATTATGTGATTAATAGCTTTTATATTATTTTTTAAATATTGTACGAATATTTACATCACATTATATTAATATTTTAATCAATCTAAACAGTTAAACGCTTATACTTCCAACAGTTCTAGTGGAATAAACTAGTATTTAATAATTAGAATTTTATATTACAGAACTATTAAATACCATAACTGTCTTCTAAGAATAATGAATCACAAATAATAATTATCCTGTACCTATCCACTAATGTTGAGGCATAACTTTTAATTAGTAATCTAATGAAATCATTAAATAAAAGAAAGTATGTAAAATGTTGTAAGTCAGGGTTGCATTATATATTTTGTTAATGAACTAATTTTATATCTTTGACTAGTCTTGTCAGCTATTACATTATTATTCATATTTTATTTTTATAGAAAAAATATAATGGAAATACTCATACACTGACTTTGTTTCAATACAGTAATAATTATCACGCAGTTGTATTACTTAGAATCATACTAAGGAATTTATTCGTCTCATATTCGCTTCGTTTTTGGATTAGCAAGAGCCTGCGTAATATTAGTCTGTGCAAGACAATGACTTTTCACGTAGGCCCTCAGACGTCCGGTAGATAATATTGTTATGAGTTATGACAGAGACGCGTATATTTTATGCGATATCAATATTATATTATGCAACTCTTTGTCGATCGCCGCTTCATCAATAAACATAGAGGATAGACGTTCAAGTCAGGTGGTTACAATAATAATATGTGCGTGCTGTGACATGTAACTAACTTCATATCTAATTCTAAATTTATCAAAGTCAACTGAATTTAAAGAATTAAGTTAAATTTTAAAAACTTGGAACTAAAGGAGAGATAAAGTCTTTCCTTTATTCTGTACCTACGTCATTTTGCAAACCTTTCCGATATGAGTAAACTTAATCTGAGTTCAGGGGGGTCAATTCTGCTAAATAATACCCCCAATAATATAAAAATTTGAAGCAGCGTCTAACGCCTCCTGATTGGTCCAAACGTCACAAAAACAGTTTAATATGATAACAAGTCGCTTTATTTATAATACAATCATTATACAATGAAAGTCTACTTTAAATACGAGAATTGAGGTTCTGTTAAAATGACATCATCATGTGTAATTAAATTGATATTAATTGACAACTTGAGGAGTACTATAGCGAATCTATTTTAAGTTTCTTTGTTCACGATGGCCAAATTATGTAGAGTAATTAAACGATATTTGGGTCAAACAAATTAGATACTTATTTAATTTTTTTCTTCATAAGAAAATCTTCATAAGATCATCCTAAAAACTCTCTTGAGGGTAAGAGCTAGGGGTATGTGGAGATTTCTACCCGCTAAAAACCCCTCGGTGGTCCACTTCAACGGTTTTGGAGAACTCAAACAAATTAGATATACAAGTGCGACTACGTGATCACATTTATTACTTTCTAGACTTTTTAATGCCTAGGCTCAAGACCATAAGACCAGCGGTAATACTTAGTTCACTCCGCCACGATAAGTAATGCTTCGCGGCGCTGCATTTGTAACATAGCTATTCAAAATTGAACTTTATCCACTACACAAAAAGGTACACCTTTCATATGACATCAGTCATACACTGCACATGCGCTGTGCAGCGCGGTGCAACCTGACATTCGAACTGTGAATAATGAAACTTTTCTTGAGTAATCAGTAAAGTTGAATCTTAAAAATGCAGCGCCATGTCGCGTATCGTTTCTATTCGGTGAGAATTGACCTTTAGGAATAGAGACAAATTTGCAGACTTTGTATAACGTTGCTAGTCTCTGCCTATGTAGAAGATAATTATGACGTGCTAGGAGATTATCTACTGTTTTTAACCGACTTCCAAAAAAAGGAGGCGGTTATACGTTCGGCTGTATATTTTTTTTTTCGATAACTCCGCCGCCTGCTGACCGATTTTACACAATTATTTTTTTGATGTTAAGGGATCCGAAATTGATCCCGTTGTCACCAAACTGGTGACCTTATGATGGATGGCATCCATGAGGAATCGAGGGAACTCCTAAAAAAAATATCGACACATATAGTGATTTTTACTTTTTCTGAAGTAACCCAAGCATATGCTAAAAAGTAAGATTTTGCACCAAGATATACCCTGGATTCAAAAGCACTGGACGTTTGGAAATTTCGACATTGTTTAAAGAACTGCAAGTTGTAGGTCCTTACATATGAAATTGGCGTTTTGTCGTACTGGCCTTTGGTTAGGAATTCCAATTTCAAATTTATACCACTATCTACTGCATTTGTGTTTCGAAAACCGTAATTCATTTGTTTTTTCCTCTTTTGGTTTTTTCTTTGCGTCACTCTGTTTACAAAATGGAAAACTTGAAATATCGTATTATTTTCGAGTACGATTTCCATCGTGGTACCAGTGCTGCAGAAACGGCTTGAAGGATTAATGATGTGTATGGCAGCGGTGTTGCAAAAGAAAACACAGTGCGTTTTTGGTTCCGACGTCTTCGTTCTGGAAATTTTCACCTGCAGAACAAGCCCCGTGGATGGCCGGAGACCAAAATTAATAATGAAGAATTGAAGGCTATTGTGGAAGCGGATCCATTGCAAACCACGTCCGAATTAGCTGCATACTGCGGTGCTTTACTGCGCTATTTTTATCACTTAAAAAAACTTTTAATCCACTTGAAGCAAATTGGGAAGGTGAAAAAGCTTGAAAGGTGGGTACCTCATGAATTGAGTGCTGCAAACCGAAAAACGCGCGTCGACTGCTGCGTTCTTTTACTCAACCGGCACAATAATGAAGGGATTTTAAATCGAATCGTTACCTGTGATGAAAAGTGAATCCTGTACGATAATCGGAAACGCTCATCGCAATGGTTGAACCTGGCGAACCAGCCAAAGCCTGCCCCAAGCGAGAATTGACTCAAAAAAAGTTACTTGTGAGCGTTTGGTGGACTAGTTCCAGTATCGTTCACTACAGCTTTCTTAAATCTGGCCAGACGATTACGGCAGATGTCTTTTGCCAGCGACTGCAAGTCATGATGGAAAAGCTAGCTGCTAAACAACCGTGGTTGGTCATTCGCTTTAGGCAACTGGTGCTTTAGGACAACGCTAGACCACACACTGCACAACAGACGACTACCAAGTTAGAGGAGCTTCAATTGGAATGTCTAAGACATCCACCGTACTCCCCGGACCTTGCTCCAACAATTTACCATTTTTTTCGAAATTTGGATAACTTCTTGCAAGGGAAAAAATTCAACTCCGATGGGACAGTCCAAACCGCCTTCAAAGATTTTATTGATTTCTGTCCGAATGGTTTTTTTAGTAAAGGAATCAATTAACTACCTATGAGATGGTAAAAGTGCATAGATAGCAATTGGTATTAAACTTTGATTTAATAAATATATTATGTTAAAAAAAATCGTCTTTATGTTTCTCCTTTACAAAACGCCAATTTCATATGTAATGACCTAATATATGCCATTATGTAACTTACAGAAATCATCATCATCATCTTATAAACAATACCGAAGGGAAGATTGGCTCGATTCAATTATACATTCGTATAAAAAAATCACGTTCGTTTTATGGAAGCCCCTTAAAAATATTTTTTTTTTATTCTGTTTTTTAGTGTTTGTTGTTATAGCGGCAACAGAAATACATCATCTGTGAATGTGAATTTAAACTGTCATGGTTCATGTGATACAGCCTGGAGATAGACAGACGGACAACTAAGTCTCAGTAAACTAAGCGTAATCTATTGGGGAAGTGAAGAAGAGAAAGAGATATTAAGACACGATAAGCTTAATTTTAGCAGAATGTAATTTAGGTATAGTGTATTTTAAAAGAATTTGGATAGACTCAATGAAGGCACTTTTTTATGCGGGATTTGCCTATTTGAGACGATTTTTGCCATGCCGCGACTCGCGAGTCGCTTGGAAGATCGCATTGTCATTTTTGCTGGCAAAAGTACCTTGGAACCTAGCCGAGTTTTCATTTACATGGTCGATTTTCATGGTCCGGCAAAAACTATGTGACCGACATAAAACGACCCATGTAAATTCCCAATGATGCGGGATTTTCACTGGAGACAAAAGCCGCAAGCAGCACTATTTCCGAAGCACGGCGAAATTAGACCGTCTAAATTCTAAATGTTCATTCGGCTAGGCAATTACTCCTACAAAAATGACAAGGCGTCATTGACAATGATTTGTCAAGCAACTCATGCGCCGCACGGCGAATTGTGACTCCATTGAGTCTATCTAGATTTTTTAAATACAATATACCGACATTATATTTTTTTCTGATAAAATTAATCTCATCTTTTAAAATTAGTCTTTAATATCTCTTTAACCTAACCTTTCTCTTCTTCACTTTCCCAATTGGCTGCGCTTAGTTTAGAGGACTGAGTTAATTAATATTAAAATACAATTTTAATATACGAGGGCGGGTCAATAAGTCCGTGACTTTTGGAATAAAACACAGATTTTTTGATAAATAAATTTTATTTATTTTTCAACGTAGTCCCCCTTGAGCTCTATACACTTTGTCCAACGCTTCTCCAATTTTTTTATCCCTTCCAAAAAATATGATTTGTCGAGGTCCTCAAAATAGGCCTTTGTTTGCGAGATGACTTCATCATTGGAGTCAAATCTTTTTCCACCGAGCCATTTTTTCAGGTTTGGGAACAAGAAGTAGTCACTCGGAGCCAAATCTGGAGAATAGGATGGATGTGGGAGCAATTCATAGCCCAATTCATGGATTTTTGCCATGGCAACTGCACATGTGTGCACCCTTGCATTGTCTTGGTGAAAAAGAACTTTTTTCTTGGCCAAATGAGGTCGGTTTTTTTTCAACTCCTCATTGAAGCGGTCCAATAAGTTGGCATAATATTCCCCATCAATTGTTCTTCCCTTTTGAAGATAGTCAACGTGGATTATCCCACGTGCATCCCAAAAAACAGTCGCCATAACTTTATTGGCTGACAAACCCACCTTGGCCTTCTTTGGCGCCGATTCACTCTTAGAAACCCACTGTTTTGACTGTTGTTTGGTCTCTGGTGTGTTGTGATGGATCCACGGTTACAAAACGGCGCAAAAACTCCTCCATATTGTGATTAAACAACGCCAAACCTTCCTGTGAAGTTGTTACACGATTGCGTTTGTGGTCGACTTGCGGAAAGCTTTCTCATTCCCAAGTGATCATTCAAAATTGAAACCACTGAGCCATGCGAGATGCCTATGGCTTTCAAAATCTCAATTTCAATCTTCGGTCGGCCAACACCATATCGTGAATTTTTTCGATTGTTTCGGGTGTAGAGACCTCAACTGGGCGTCCAGGACGTTCGGCATCTTCAGTGCTTGTACGGCCACAACGAAATTCAGTAAACCACTTTTTTACCATTGAAATCGATGGTGCAGAGTCCCCATAGTATTTATCAAGCTTAGCCTTGGTCTCGGTAATGGTTTTTTTTCGCAAAAAATAATGCTTAATAAGCACACGAAATTCACTTTTTTCCATTGTTTCCTTAAGTTACTGGATAGTCTGATAAAGATAGCTGTAAAACACAAACTAACTGACGCAGCAAGTTCAAATTTTGATAGGAGTCAACTGACAGATGCCTGTTGGCAGGAGTAGTGTTGCTTTTTCAGTAAGGAGGTTAGAAATTCAAAAAGTCACGGACTTATTGACCCGCCTTAGTATATGGTTAATGTATATGGTTTAATTTTAATATTATGTAATACTATATTACAATATAATATATTATATTATAATATATTTTAATATTATGTAATAGTATTATGTAAATTTGCTATTTTTAGGGTTCCTTACCATGTAAATCCCGTATAAAGTCTCTAGAAATATAAAAAACGTATAAAATATATCCCGTATAAAAAACTCTACTAGAAATGTATACAAATTACCTACACAAAAATTATGTCAATGCTACGAAGTGCGAACTCTATATAAACGAACAATCGCGCATTAATAATGACTGACTACTTAACACTATAATTAGTATTCTCCACTCGTGTTCGTAAATTGACGAGCAATAAAAGTCACCGAAAACATTTGTACCGTGAAATAAATAAAACATCTAACTCCAAGGTCTCCTGGCGCCCTAGTACATGGCGATTGGCGCTACACATCACGTATGAACTGCTCCATACTAATTGGCGAAAAACTAAACCTAAAATTTCAGGCGGTCAAAAGGTAAAAAAAAAATCTGTATTTAGTAAAAATAAGAATAGTTGTGTGTCCTAGTATATCTCAAACGTACTTTACAGTTCATTTACAATTACTATGCCAATTGACAAACTGATACATATACTATGATGGGTATGTGTTTAAAAAAAATTATATTATGATGTATGCACAAGTTACAATCAATACATAATAGTTGATTATCGACTACGTCTAGGAGCCTACTAAAATAAACTTTTAAATAAACAAACAAAATAAAAAATTTAGGTAACCCCCGAATTGTCAAGCAATGAGCGAGCTTATTATGAATAATCATAGATAAGAACACTCTATCATGTCAGCTTTCAAACAACAAAAAAACTAGATCAAAATCAGTTCATGCATTTGGGAGCTACGATGCGGACAGACACACAAACAGAGACACGTCGTCTTTTTTTCGTCGTGAGTTTCAAAACGAAACAGAATAAAAATCATTCTATATCAATTGTGCAACATATTATTTATTTATGTATGGTGCATATCGACATTATTATTATATAATTAACTCTTTGTGGTAACCATTCACTTGCTAGTGCAGGCCGGCGGCTTTGTCCGTATTATCTATTAGTAGAAACGGGAAGAGTGCGGTCTTTGTTCTAGTTGGGTTTGTAAGAAACCTTTGTCGATGAGATTGGGCAGACGATAGAATTACAACTAATTATAGAACGTCACGGGTATCCAACAGATGTCATATTGTTTAGGATGTGTGTACTAGGAGTACAGAAATAGATAACTGTTCTTATTTTGGTTATTTCGAGAGATATATGTTAATAACTGACTCTACATCCAAAAGGAGCTACGTGTATTTTTAATTTATTATAATATTTAATGTGTGTACCAATTACAATATCATAGTTTTAACGTTTTCGTCGTTTCTACATATTATAATATGTATTTGATTGGTTAATTGATGAAACTAGATTTTATCTACCCCGAAATAACCGTAAATAAACAGTTTCCAATGTGTTAATCCTGCCGTCCATCGGTTTTGGCGGAAGAAATATTATAGTGCAAGATCCGGTATAAGAAACATATTATACCCTCATCTGTTATTTATTAGTGATAAGAAATAAATGATAGATAATGTTCACATTTTGGTTCACATGTTGCCTTGTTAAATTGTGCCCTAAGGGCCGATTCACACCGAACTGTCAGCGGAGCGTCAAGCAGCATACCTACCATATACTTAATTTTAAATTTAATCTTCATTACTATAAAACACAGTTTCGCTTGAGACAACCGCCGCCGCTCACGGCCGCTGATGGCCGCTAGCGACCGTACCGTATGCTGCTCGCCGCTCCCCTGACTTTTCGGTGTGAATCGGCTCTAAAGGGCGCAATTTAACTAGGCAAACTATTTGCAATGTGCCACTGTGAATATTATCTATCATTTATTTCTTATCACTAATAAATAACAGATGAGGGTATATATTTCTTATACCGGATCTTTACACCATTAGATTGCAAAAGCGTCAATGAGTCTAACAATATAACGTCAAATTCTGTTGTTTAATTTAGCGTATTACTAATAATATATTAGTCATATTCTTCTGATTTCTGATTTAGTTTTAACAAAAAAACCTAAAACCATTTACCCATTAGGATTGACTTAACATGCTTTTACCCGACTACGGCGACGCCAAAAGAAAGGGTAATGATTTTGGCAGTCTATGTATGTATGTTTGTTTGTTCCGCCCTAGCGCTTAAACTACTGATCCAATTTTAATAAATTAGGTGTTAATAGATTCGTAATAATATCCCGGGTGCCATAGGCTACATAATTTACGTAGTCAGGTTATAGTTCTTTTTTTAATTTTTAGTTATTGGCGAAAGGATTGCAAGAGCGTTAATGAGTTTAACAATACAACATCAGACTTGCTGTTGGTGAACCTAGATGCTAGAGGTACAATCCGTGAACAACATTAAACATCGGTTTTTGCCTGAAAGACAAACATATTTGTGACCCCCGCGATATCCCGCGGCTCCGCCCGCGTAAATATAGTATCGGGTATCCCACAGGAATACTGCACTTTTTCGGGATAAAAAGTAGCCTATAATTTAATCCAAGGCCTAAACTACTACCATACCAAATTTCATCGAAATCCGTTCAGTAGTTTTTGCGTGAAAGAGTAACAAACATCCATCCATCCATTCTTTCACATTTACTATAGTAGTAGGAAGTAGGATAGTAGTAGGTAGGATAGTATTCAGAGCCGCTTACGTCGGCGACTACGGTGCGGTTACTACAGCTGTGCGATAAAAACATAAAAACACGTAATCAAGTGTATCCCGCTCGAGGTACCTACAGTTGCGGAATTTTCCCGCTGATAGTACACAATTTCCTGTTAAATGTTGATATAACTAGAGGATACTGCGTAATGGGGAGATAAAAAGAGATTTATACCACGTAAGACCCGCAAACGAGCAGACGGATCCTGGATCCTCTGATTGAAAGCGAGTACTGCGGGCAATGGATGCAACATCTCACGAATTTAAGAAGTGCATTGCCAGCACCGAACTTACAAGAATTCTGTGGTTGCCGGTATTTTCAGTCCGTTGAGACTTCGGCCGTTCGTTCGCATTCGTTGTTTCATGCCGATTTATAGTGAAGCCGTGCTGTCTCTCCGATCGAGCCGTTCCAATAAATAAAACACGGCGATATGCTATAAGTAGGCATGATATGCACGCTCTAACTATTGAATTATAATTTACTGGCTTTTTTTCCGCATAAATATAGTATGGAATATACCACGGGAATACTTTACCTTTTCGGATTAAAAAGTAGCCTAACGTCTAGTCTACTGAGTTCGGACTGTCAGTGAATGCCACGAAGTGTCAGGCGATTATAATAAGGAAGTCCAAGACTATTGAGTAGAGTTGACACAGGATGTCTATAAGTCCCGCCTATTATCTATAACGGCAACATTATTCCTCTCAGCTCGTGTGTTAAAGATCTCGGTTTATATATTGATGCTAATCTTGACTGGCGTACCCAAATCGCTAATGTTGGTAATAGTGTTACCAGTTGCTTGCGATCTCTCTACCGTCTGAAAAATTTCTTGCCTTCCAATATAAAAACTATGCTAGTTCAAGCCCTTATATTCCCTAATATTGGATTATTGTGATATTTGCTACTTCGACCTTAATGCAGACCTACTCAACAAACTCGACCGGCTCCTTAATAATTGTATAAGATTTGTTTTTGGCCTCCGTAAGTACGACCACATCTCCTCCTCCCGCTCTAAGCTTCATTGGCTGCCAATACGACAACGTCGTTCTCTACGGGCTCTGTGTACACTCTATTCCCTTCTTCACTCCCCCTCTGTTCCTCACTACCTAACTCCTCATTTTAAATATCTGTGCAGTAGCCATGATAGAAATCTTCGTTCTACAAATAATTTGCTCCTTCTTTGTCCTTCTCATAGCTCCTCCCTTGTCCATTCATCCTTCCATATTCAGTCCATCCTCCTTTGAAATTCACTACCCCAAGAAGTTAGGATGTCTGAGACAAAAAATGTATTCAAACGCAGAGTTCGTGAACTATACTTAAAATCATTGGCAGACTAGAAATAGACTAGAATAAATAAGTAAATTATTTAGATATCTTATTATGTTATGTATTATTAGGTTTACATATTTAAAATATTAAGTAGGTTAATTTTAAATAAAGAGTTATATTAGTATTTATATGGTAGTATTTATTATTATTATATATTTTATATATACTCAAAATGTCTAAGTCTATGTTTCCTTTTAATACTATACATCTACCTTACACTGTCTCTGCATCACCCATAGGTTGGCTGGTAGAAAATGCCACAAGGCATTAAGCCCGCCTTTGTACCATATTGTGTGAATAAAGTATAATAAATAAATAAAAATAAATAAAATAAATAGTTTTTGCGTGAAATTGTAACAAACATCCATCCATCCATACATCCATCTTTTCACATTTATTTCAATAGTAATAGGATAAGGATAAATAGTTTACTTACTTTGACCTACCTGTAATAATCATAATAATAATTTATTGAGTAAAAATATTACAACATATTACAAAAATTTAAAAAAAGACAATATTACAATACAATATTGTTATTTATTGAGTAAAAAGACAATATTACAATACAATATTGTAATATTGTCTTTTTACTCAGTAAATTCGTTCGCGACGGTCGTTCAAGTCAAAACCAAATCGGCTAATTGGCTTGTATTGAATAAGTTACATAAAAGAAGAGTTATAGAACTCGACTACGTAAAAAAGGAAATTATTTAACCACACCCACTAATGTCATCTAAGCGTCAGCTCACACCGAGTTGCTTCGCTAGACGCGAATTGAGGTGTGAGCTGACTCTAAGGCCTAGAGACGTTTCTAGAAAACGCGTATATATACCTACGTCATACACATGCATACCCCAAGATAGATACAGACGGCTGCGATTTGACATCGACTGTTCCGAACCTTATAAAGTAGGTGCGACCACGGCTCTACCTTGACCGTTTTTGTATCTAGGCATTTCTAGATTTCTATATAAATTATTTTCTTGTTTCGAGCTTTTTAGACTCCTTTTTTTACGTAATCGGGTCGTAATTTTTGTAACTTATTTTTTTATTTCGTATTTTTTCATTTCCCAGTCGAACATACTTTTGGAATAATATTAATCCCACAAAAACATTACCTAAATGAAAAAAGCCAAGTGTTTTCTTTGCAAAAATTTATGAGATGTCATGAAGACCAAGTGAAATTCAAGATAGTCCATTTAATTAGTTACTCATAAAAAAATCGTAACCGTATGTGAAAAAAAATATTTTTACGATTTATTATATTATTAAATAGTGACATGGCAATGAACGCTTAAGGAGTTGAATTTCTTTCGGTTCGGTCGGGTGGAAACCGACATGACACGATCACGTGGGGAAATTGGATGAAAAAATGAGTCAGCTTATAGGGTGGAATAGGTACAAAGTATTGATTTTGGATGTTGGGAGAACTACTGAAATGCATGTGGCAGACATTTAGTTTTCTGAATTGCCATCATATTCATGCAATATAAAATCTCAAAAATCTCTAAAATGTCAAAATTTAATATATAACAAAAATAATAAGTTACTTAATCCTATTTTATTTTACTATTCGTCCACAATCTATGTTAATAGGAGTACATACCTACGTAAATAATTTGAGTTTCATAATATCTTATAAAAACCCTAAATATAAAACAATTTCAGTAGAGTTGATAAATATAGGCATATTTACATTCTACTCTACCTTTCTCTTCTTGAAAGGTTAACGTTCTCAGTTCTTCCCTATGGCAGACATCTATTCTTAATAATATTTCCATAACCTAAATCCTTACTCATTTTATAGACGCGAAAGTTTGTATGTATGGATGTGTCGATTAGTGGATGTATTATTATTATTATTATTCTTTCACGCAATAACTACTGAACGGATTTTGACGAAATTTGGCATACCAAATTTCGTCAAAATCCGTTCAGTAGTTATTGCGTGAAAGAATAATAATACACACAGTATACAGTTTAGACTCTGGTACAGTTTAGACTCTGGATTAACCATATGTTACTTTTTATCGCAGTAAAATGTACGGTTCCTGCGGGATTATTTTTACTCGTACAAATTTTGCGGGCAATATCTAGATACATAATATATATTATAGAATCTTACTAAATTCCTGCCGCGTAAATAGCGTACGAAAAGTGAAAGAATATATTGTTGTTATTTAATGACTCGTCATTTTAAACCAAAAAAGTATGCCTAATCTTACCCAACTAATTATATAAATGCGAAAGAAAATTGATAGGCCTTGTTTTTAGGGTTCCCTACCCGAAAGTTAAAAATGAAACCCTATTAATGAGACTTTGCTGTCCTTCCTTTTTTAACCGACTTCCAAAAAATGGGGGTTATTGCTTCTGTCTGTCGGTCTGTCTGTCAAACAGTTAAAATTTTCATAGATCACATATTTCTGTAGCCACTACAAGAAAAAAAAGCAAAAAATTGTCATGAAGTACTGCTCAGGGTACAGGCCGTAGGGAAGCTCAGACTGTTCTGTACTGATATGGACATCATTTAATTGTTCAACAATTTCTGGTCCTGGCTGTTGTGGACGGATACAATTCTTCTACAATTTCGTTGGAATTAAATTTTTATATTTTCTTTTCTGTTTTTATTGGTAAAGAAAACATTACTTATCATAAATTTTCTCAGATTTATATAAATTATGTTTTTGTAATCCATTTACAATTCGTAACAATCATTAGTAATCAAAATTCTTTGTTGTGTTTTTTTATATAAAATTGAAAATTATGTTTTATTCCATCTTGCGTCATAGTTACCATTTGTTGCTATATAGCGCCACAGTATTGCAAGCTCTTCATTCCAGTCAGTTTACGCCATGAAACAAACTGGGTTGCATTGTCGTATTATGATCACTTATCACCAGCCAGTCAGCAGTCACGTGACACTTGACTTACTTCTGCATTGAAACTTGCGTGGGTGGTATTTTCATATTATGACAAAACATTTGACATTTATAGCTGGCTGACAAATCCATTCGATTTACACCACAATTTATTAGCTTTTATTGCCTTATTTATTTTATAGGGCCGTATTCTTGGTCGATTATTATTTCTAAATTCGCCTTAAAGCCATGCTTAAGGTGACGTTTCGATTCACAGTCGTAACTTAAGCATTGTCTTAAGTATAACCTCAAGTATGGACTTAATCAGGCAAGACTTATTCAAATGGTATTTACAATCGATTCTTAAGCAAATATTTATAAAATTTTTTATTCACAGTCATATAAGGCGGTCTTATTTATCCCAATAAAACCGGACTGGTTTCAAAGTGAGGTTATATTTTCAAGTCATCTAAGGTGCCTTAAGTTCTCCAGAAACTCCAGACACCTTTTTATAGCGTTATATTTTTAAGCTATTGCATAGCTTTTATCGCGGGCTTTGAGCGCGGCGACCGAATCAAGAAATTCCGTAACGAAAATAAACCTAACATGTGTAAATTTTGCTTCTCAACAGGTCTCTCGAACTGTAAGAATATCACAATACAAAGATATCTTACGCTTTTTTTACGGACGTTACGAACATTTTTTGCCGACTAAAAGGGGCTATAAAAAGGGCTTTTCGCCTCATATCGCATTATTTCATCATCCAAATATAGTATTATTATCATATAGCCCCATCTTACAGTACAAGTTTTCTGTTCGTCATTAACTCTGAACCTACTAAGGGCATGCCATAAAAAACGGACTGTATTTACGTCGAATTTGACGTTTCTGTCCGTCACCTTCATGCTCGTTTATACCAGTCAGCGACAACCAAACCAGGATGAATCCAGTCAGAAGGAAATGTCGTTATAAGACGAAAAAGAACTAGGCACTTTAGGTTGTTGTCCTGAAAACTAGCTGTTTTTTTGGCGTGACAACGTCTTATAATTCGACGGAGCCGGCTGCACGCACGAAAAAACATGACTCATGCGGCGTTACCTCGCTCTGAGGCGTTCCATTTAAGGCTTGAAGTGCAAGCGAGAGCGCGGAACGAGCGACAATGAGGCACAATCGGCCTCCGCGTTAGGCAGCGTTCGACATCTGTCTCTCTCCTACTTGAGTGAGCAATCCATCAGTATTTTCTTATGACATTGTCACGTTCAACTATCGTCAGTAAACCAACTTTACAGAAAACCGATTTTTATTTTTAAAGATCATAGGCCATACGTCATACGGCCCCTGGCTTATCATAGAGTTGTTGTACTCAACGGTTTCTGCGGTCAGGCTTGTCAACTTACTACTTGCAAACAGGAAACATTACACAATAATTATAACAATAATAATATTATTATGTCTTACAGACTTCTTAGACATTATATAATACAATTCATAATACGTCTAACATTTTTGTCTGAAATTGAGATCTCGTTGGAGAAAGTCTGTGATTGGTCGAACTACATTAAGTCTATTAATGTAGTTCGACTCGACCCCACGAAGACACAAGTTTGCGCGTTCACCGCTAAAAAGTTACCGATTGTCGTACTATGTCCTCGTTTTGAAAGTACTTCTATAAATAGTAATAGTGACCTATGTAACGCTAATCTTTATTGACTTATGTATTTAGTAATAGCACTTAAGGCTTGTTTGTTTACTCTCTTTCTAAACATATTGATGTAATGGCTGTTTGTAACCTTAATAAAATAAAATAAAATGCCTATGTCAAAATTGGAATATTTGGTGTCGACATCTCGAGCGACGTCTAGTTCCTATGTCATTAAGAAGGTAAGGCTAAGTTAGCTCTAAGAAACTTGGTGTTCTAAACGGGGTCCCTCTTTTGGTATATTTTCTTTCCTTGATAATAAGGAATTATTTTTGACATACTTCTGCTGCTTGGCATACTATATATTTAGACATAAATATCATTTAGTTACTTATGTTTTTTGTCCTAATTCATTATGATATAACTCTTAAAATTCGATTTTAATTTATTCAGACCCACACATAAAAATATATGCAGAAACAAATATACATAATTGTATAATATATATTACGTCCATCCAATACAACGGATATATATTTTTATACTATACACACACACAATTTTATACTATATCTAATAGTACTTACTTATCTTATTTTCTATATTATTCACATTCACTCTTACACACACACTTAGTAGTTTATCACGAATTACATCAGTAGTTTGTGATTTTTCGACGACGTGATGCGCGGTTCGTTGTGGAGACATCCCCGAAACCTTCGGTAGTCTAACTACGTCCGTCGGCCAGAACCACCACCACCACCACAACCACCTCGAAGGTCGGTAGAAGATGCGTCCGTATTCTCACCATAAAGGAACTGAAGTTGACCTTGTGGCTAGACTCCAGGCGCTTGACCCTTAAGGTGAAAGACGTCTTCTTTCGGATGTAGTCCACGACGTCCTCGACCTTCGTGGACCAGTACAGGGGGGACATGTACAGCGGTGTGGCGCGCACTTCGCACCGTAGACGCTGCTCGGGTTCGCTGAGTGCGGTGCCGTGGTGGTTGCGGACGGCTGGCTTCCTCTTCTTTCTTCTCTCCACCAGTATGAAGCCCTCCTCATCGCACCTCCTGCTCTCGTTCTTGACGGTTTGAGGAGGCTCAGCCTTGCGGCGCTCCTCCACCCCACTTGTCTTATAGGTACGTACTTGCGTAATTTTTTGGGCGAATTTTTTGTCCTCGGTTTCGGCTCGAGCGCAAGCGGTGCGCAGCCAGCGGCGGTTGTTGACCCGTCAGATTTTGCTGATGAGCAAAACGTGTCAACTTGCGCGCCGCAACGCGAGCTTACGAACTCAAACGAATGATCGGGTGACCTACATAATGAATTATTACTTTTTATTTGCAATAATTCATTATGCAAATCACAGAGTGTGGACTCCGATCTATTCAATCGACCTCGCATCTTGTTTAGCTCCGCCTTAATGGTGTTGACATTTTTCAGCAGGCTGGAGACGTTGACGTGGTCCATGGTCACGACCGGTATCTTGTGGGGAGATCCCTAGCCACGAAAGCTGGTATGACCCCTGTACCCGTCTGCTTTAACAGGGTGATGATATCCTGCAAGCTTCTTTCGCCACCATCTCTGTGTCGCGATGGCATCTGCGCCTTCTTACCTAGCACCTCGTACAGCATCAGCTTTCCCGTACAAATCTCCGCATTGCTGAAGGTGGACATGCAGAGCTGCACGATCCTGTCTTCGTCCATGGCGTTGATGACGTGTTTTATAAACGCCAGCAACTCGTTGACTACGAGCACCATGGTGACGTGTTGCGGCTGACAACGTAATATTAAATTATTTTTATTAACATTTTTGTCGTGTGTCGTAATGCGGTTTGCATCCGTTCACCAGCGCTCAACGCATGACAATGAAGCGTGTATCTTCTTGTTTAATTAATAATGTTCAATTTTTTTAGCTTTATCTTAAAAATTCAGCGCCATGTTGCGTATCTTTTCGTTTCGGTGACTAACGAATTGAACCCAATTATTTCTGAATGTTAAAAAACAAATTTTTTACATGCTGTCAAATACTCAATTACAATTTTATAACTAGACTAAAGCAGTCGCCGGTATCCTAAATATATCATGAGTAATTTCCTTGGCGCCACCATCTACTGAATATCATTAGTGCACTTGATTCATACTTCTCTCATTATTATTCCCTATCGATAAGGCATACTAATATGTACCAGGTACCTATTTAGCATACATATTATGCTATCTAACTGGAATAATTTTTAGCTTTAGGCTTCGCCGTAGTCGGGTAAAAAGAGGGTATCTCTTTTTACCCGACTACGGCGAAGCCAAAAAGAAGGGTAATGATTTTGGGAGTCCTTTATGTAAGTTCTGTGGAACTCACATAAAAATCATTATCCTTCCTTTAACTAACTACTAACAGTAGCGCCTTAACTACTGATCCGATTTTAAAAAATGAGGTATCGAGGTAAAAATATATTTGTAATAATAGCCTGGGTAACAGGCTACGTTTAGGTAGAGATTTACGTAGTTTTTAGAATATTATAGTTATTACTTTTGCTTTACTTTACGTTATTTATTTACTATGTTACTTTTACAGACTACGGCGCGGCGCCCGGGTGCGCGCGCCGCCGCCAGCCACTACATTTGAGGCAGCAGCCTTACACACGCGCCACAGCTCCGGCGGCGCTGCCCGGCTTTTGTGTGGATTTGCGTTGCGGCACAAAATCCTAGTGCGGTAGCGCGGCGCCGCAGATGATATACCCAAAAAATATTGTTGGAAATGCGAGAAATATTGGAGTTTACTCCTTAAGAATCGATTTTCATATAAGGCGCCCGGTATGAAAAAATATGAGGAGTAAAATCTACTGAACGAATGACCTCGTTACGTTTTCGTGCGCAACCTATTCTGCGCACCTTTCACTTTTTTCACATGGCGCGAATTTTTGAACTCAAATCGATCGCTAGTCGCTTTGCATTGCACACAAAATTTTACTTTTTAGAGTAAACTCCAGTCGTGCGTCGGAGCTGACACACACTTTTTTTTTGTTTGGATACGTTTATACATTGACATCCAGATGGATTTCACGTTTCGTAATCAATCAATAAATTTAAAAAAGTAGTTAAAGAACGTTTGTGTTATACAGCCTATTATAAAGTTAATGATTTAATGAATGATAGCACACCTTGGGGATGAAGTGGCCCCCTGCAAGGCTACTTCTAAATTACATATATTATTGTACTCTTGTTATGTAGTTTTAGTCGTGACATTGTTATATATACCTTATTTATTTTAAAGGAACAATTTTCCATCTTTTTGACAAAAGATGGAATCTCACCGGGCTAGTTCCCGAACCGCTGGTAGGCATCATGTAGACCGACGTTCAGAAAGTGTATAAAAATACCGAAAATATTTATACAGAAAGTGTATAAATTTTGATTAAAAAAAATTGTCTTTGACTTTGTGGCAAAAGACGATCGGTCTTTTGAACCTGTCACCTCTGAAGAAAATGACAAACTACGATAACTTTGTTGGGGCTTCTCAGTAATATTATACTTGTAATGTTGTAATATATTGTAATATTGCTAGATTTGAAGTAGCGTTTTAAATACTAAATTTTCACTAAATCATTTTGGAATCAATGCAGGTTGGTTGTAATAGTAGAAATCGCAAGATCTCTCAAATTTCGCAAAGATCATGTCGTAATATTTTTCTTACTTTTAATGCGATGCAAAATTAAACTAGTAATAAGTATAAATAGAGTGTTAAAAGGTAAAATAAATATTTTTTCAATTATTCAATTTTTCTAATTAATATCTAATTAGCATGTAACATAGTCTTTATGCGTACGTGTGAAGGCGCACTGCGTATTATATATTGAACACTGGGCCAGGATACTTGCGTAGTGCGACGACGCGACGCGACGCGACGCGACGGTCTAGTGACGCACTCGTGGTTGTCGTCATACGCACGACGATAACAACTCCTGTCGCCGCCATTGTCTGATATAAGTATTGCTCTCGTAGTTATAATGTACAAAAGTAAGAGCTACGGGCAAATACATTACGTTCCACCCTGAGTATCCTACTAATAAATGTGACAGTTTGTTGAGGATGGATGTATGGATGGATGGATTAATGTTTGTTACGCTTTCACGCCAAAACTACTGAATGAATTCTGATGAAATTTCGTATGTTAGTAGTTTGAGCCCTGGATTAACACATGGGGTAATTTTCATCCCCAAAAAGTACAGTGTTCCCGTCTGATGCTGTGTTTACGCGGGCGGAGCCGCACGCAAAAGCTAGTAGTGCGTAGTGCGAGTCGCGCATGAAAAGTATAAAGCTTCTCATTATAGCCACAACAGAAATCATCATCTGTGAAAATTTCATCACCACGGTTCTGTCTAGCTATCACGGTTCACGAGATACAGCCTGGTGAGAGACAGCCAAGTCTCAGTGATAGGGTTCCGTTTTTACCCTTTGGGCATGGAACAATAAAAAGGAAAAATAAATATTATATAGTTAAATAACATGGCTGTGGCCCGTGGGTCGAGTTCGTATTTACTTTATCTTCAAAGCTTCACGGTCTCTAATTATTTGAAAAAGTTAAAGACACGAAGTTATAAAGTTTGCGGACACTAATTATCCTCTAACTTTTAACCACGCTTTAATTACTCCAAGAATACTCACTTGTCCGGAATGCAGTCCAAAATACAGGTGCCATTTTCGTCGCATAATTTGCAGTTACTAGGGCATGGTGTGATGCATTTTTTGCTCGTAACATTCATCACAAACCCATCGCTACAGGAGCAAGTGTCTGGTGCAGAACAGTAACCGTTGATGCATTCTGTTGCACAAAGTGGCTGACATGTACTACCATCTCTCGTATAGCCCTCAAAACATTCACATTCATTAACTTTGTTTATTCTTCCATTTACGCACGACACACAATCGTTACCATATTTCACAAAACCGTCCAAACATTCGCACGTGTTCGGTGCGGTGCATTTGGCATTGACACATGCACAGATCGGTTCGCATGCACCGTTCACTAGTTCGTAGCCTGTATCGCACGTGCATACATTTGGTGCCGTGCAAGCTCCGTTTGTGCATTTATCGCAATTCGGAACGCACTCCATGTGCCTGTTTACAGTGTACCCTGGAGTGCATTGATAGCAGTGAGTTGCGTTGAACTGTTGATAGTTCTGATGACATTGGCAGGTGTCGGTGTGGCAGTCGGCGTTGACGCAGGGTGGGTCACAGGCGGGCATGACGCAGGTGTTCTTGTGGTCAGGATGATGGGTCATCGGTGGGTCACACTGACACAGCTCCGGGCCGGTGCAGCGCCCGCCGATGCAGCCCGTGCTGCATAGAGGAGTGCAGGAGTCGTCTTTCCCATTGTATTCCCAGCCTTTACAGCACACGTTATTCTTTCGTGTTATTATGTAATTCTGAAAATAAGAAATATAAAGCATCAAAAAAATATAGTATTCTAGCCCCGCGTAAATACAGTACCATATCAGTTTATCCCAAAAAAAAAAAAGAAAACATAGGCTACTTTTTATCTCAAAAAAGTACAGTACTACGTAAAAGTACACGGTAACACAGAACTTTTTGGGATACAAGTAGTCTATGTTTTAATCCCGAGCTTAAAGTACTATCATACCCAATTTCCTCTTCTTCTTCTTCTTACATAAGGTTTGGTAAAATCATTACCGGATATTTTGATTTTGATAATTTGAACGCATATGATATATTGCTAAAAATTGCAATCTATTGCTTGTAAAGACATTTAGACACAAATATAATTAAAAAATTTCGAATAAAATATATTATACTAGATAAAGTTAAATTGCGCTCTTAAGGCGCTGAGGTCATTAACTTCACAGAAACAGCTGACTTTAAAGCGAAAGAAAAGTCTTTGCCTAAATTTTATCAATTCAATCAGACGTGTGAGGCCTTCGTGGCGCCGCAAAGAACATAATGTAATTTTAATAGGTTTTTTTTTCGTTTTTTTTTAGTTATTTTTCTTCCTAAACGTCTTTACATAAGCTGTAGATCATATGACCAAATATCCGTAATTAATTTTACTAAACCTTTACCAAACATTTTTATAAATATAAAAATGTCTCGCTAACTTGCTCGTAACTTGAGAACGGCTGAACCGATCTGGCAAATTTTGATCACTACAGTCAGTATGGGAAAATTCAATATTCGTTTTCAGTATTTTCCTACCTGTCAAACAAAAGGGAAAGGCAAATATAAAGTTGAAAATTTGGCGCGAATCCAAACATCGTGTATTGGTAGAGTACAAGCACTTGTTAGTGTTTATTATCTACTCTAATCCTTTAGTGCTTGTTACTATCTATATTTATATTGTGGCGAAATAATAACCCTTAATCCTTATAATAATAACTTACCTCTTTCTTTGTCCGTCTGACCACACATTTTCGCTTGCCGCACATTTTGTTAATTGCTACATTGTAAGTTTTCACCCGGCTCTTCCGTTCACTGGAAGTTGTAAAAATCAAAAGTACACTATAATTTATGTCAGAAGAATGAAAAGAAAAAATATATTTATGGATCTAAGAACGCGCCTAACCAAAATTCACCTTTGTAGGCTGTTTTTGCACTTACCGGCCCGGCGCCGAACGGATAAATGTCCGGCTGGCAGGGGACCAAAATGTATGAATTTGGGGGCTTTTGGGTGAGACTTGCGACCCCCCAAGGGAGTGTTTTGTCGTTAAAATTAAACCTATTATCTGCTGTGCCGAAACACATTGTATAAAATATGACGTCATGTTTCTCCACTTACATAAAAACACCACCACAAAGGGGCGGTGGAGTTTTTTTCACTTAGCGACCCGGCAACGGCAAATCTCACCGGCCTTCCCGGCGCCGGTCTGATGCCGAACCGGTAAGTGGAAAAACAGCCTATAGGCATACACTATTTAAGGTTTTTGATAAAGCACTACTCCCTACTTATATGCTCAAACTGTGGATTCTAGGTCTATGATCACTACAGCTACAGTAACCTCGCCAACACCGGTAGAATATATTACTACCCCCTATGCTTTAGATCCTATACATAGTATATTTACCTGCTTTTCACAACACAAACGCCTACATCACCAGCTTTCAAACTCTCCACATAGTACAGTTCGCCCATCACTATGAGGACAAGGCAAATGTTGAAATTCATTATTTGTTTTATAATTTCGCACAAGACACCACCATTTCACAACGTACACTGTTCGAATAAGCGATCACTATTCACGAAGCGTGCATCCCTTTGGCAGTACCATTTGGAATATAATCTTTAGGACCTTATCATATGAACTCAATTTTGATGAATAGTGTGGGTGGATGACCCGCTTCAAGTCCTTTGTATTTCAATGGAATTATAAATTAATTATTATTTATTCTACAGGCCATCGGTCTAGAGGGCAGCGGCGCTAAGGTAAAGAGTAGGTTTTACGTACGAACACTTTGTCTAGAGACAAGTGTTTATGAAAAGTTATCATATTATTAGGAGCTTTAAAACACCTTTTTCTTAAAAGGTGTTTTAAAGCTCCTAATATATCCGTAACAGACGGTGAAGATTCTATAATATTTTATCTTAAGAGACCTGGATATATTTCATATTAAAGTCCGTAATATGAAAATACTAGCTTTTACCCGGTATCATCCGCGTAAAAATAGTATCGCGTATCACACGGAAATACTGTACGGTTCCGAATTTTTTATTCCGAAAAAGTACCTACAGTATTTCCGTAGCCTATGTTTTAATCCAAAGCCTAAACGATCACCATACCAAATTTCGTCGAAATCCGTTTTATAGTCTTTGCGTGTAAAAGTAACAAACAAACAAGCCCTGTTTATTATCAGGGGGACAGGGGGGATCCATCCATCCTCATAAACTTTCACATTTATAATAGTAGTAGTATATAGTAGCCTTAGCCCTTAATTAGCCTTAGCATTAGCCTTAGCCGTCTGTGATAGTGATAGTGAGTGTCATACAAACTGTATAGCAAGCGATATTATATTATAGTATATTCGCGGTCTGTGATGCCCCTTAAACCGAACAATTTTATCAGAGGTACTTTTATCAGATGACTGTCAGTGAGAAAAACCTTCTGTGACTTCAACCCTACCGGCCCCATTCTGACAGATTTGTACCAAAATTGTTGTATCATATCACAACTATGTGCGTTCTACGGATATATTAATGACTAGCTGGTCACTGCAACTTCGGTTGCGTGGAACTAATGGAAACGGAAACCTATTTTAAACGGAACCCTAAGATAAAAGTAGCCTAAGTTACCCCTTTTAACATCAGCTGTCAGTGAAGATCCTCTTAAAACGTTCCAGCTGTTTCAGATATAAGCCGGAACAAACAGACAGATAAAAAATTTAAATATTGATTTTTTGGTGTAAGTACCGTATATGTAGTACTTATACTATCATATGCTTTTAATGCAAAGCTGACAATCTGAAATTACAAACGGACACTTCAATTTTATTTATTTGTATGTATAGATAAATGAAAAAATTTAATCATATCAACTGGTAATGAATTTTAAATTATATGCCAATTAACATAAAGTACAATTTTATCGAGCTTCGCGTCTACTATGTTATGTAGAATAAAATTATTTAGCAATATATCAGTACAATGCCCTGCAAAAATGATATTATTATACACTTCATAGCATATCATAACAATTTAGTTATCGTGGTTTAACTACGAACTACTGAAAAAATCCTTTATTTACCTACCTTTCCTGAGCTTTTTGAGGTTGCTAATTAGTTATTAAATATTTTGGTCATAGTGTTTATAAACAAACTATTGTCGCAGAATAAAGCGAGCAATAATATAGAAAATCTAGTGAGAGGAGGGTTGAAATTGACAGCTGATGGTAGAACTTTCTTCCAAGGCGTCGGTTAAAATATCTGGAGAAATTTAATAAATAGACTAAAATAAGTTGAGCTTTCTATCGCTTAAATAAAATTGATAATATGTGCGCCTGAGTTAAAATAACCCAAGCAAGAGCATAAAAGGACATGTCTAAGGAGGGTTACGTAACTATCAACGCGCAATAGGTTTTCTTTGAATTACTTCAAAAGTTATTGTCCGATTTCAATCAAAATAATTTTTCTAGAGAGTTTTTAGCATGGCCTATCAGCATGGAAACTTACAAGCTTATACTCTTATATTTTAGAAATTCCAGGGGCGGGACCAACTTACAAACCACTTTAGAGGCCGATTACTCGAAAACTGTTTAAAAAAGTAAAAAGTTTATGCATCTTTTATGGATTGACATCCGCCAGCAGAATATTTTAAGGGAATGATACGAGATCCATGAGATGAGACCAATTAAATTTATATATGGGTTAATATTATTATTATTCTATCGCAATGTACTATCCGTGTTTTCGCCAATACGACCCAAGCGAAGCGCAAAGGCACTACCTGACTACATGTCCTGGAAGCGCTTCCTCCAACCTCTTAATCTTGGATGGAATTTTGTTTGAGGCTACCGTTAATATTTATGGTATAGGTCTGAAAATTGGTATAATTTACTGTCTTATTTCTTTTTACATGAAAATGTTTTTGTGTGATCTGTTTATTCCGAAATTAGTCATGTTCTAATTATATTTTGGGACATGGATCATTGGATATACCTCATTAACCGAACAAGTTTGTAAACAATGTTCATGATTCACCCCGGTAATAAATGGACAGCAGTTAATTAAAATATCGGAACAAAAGACAATGTCATTAGGTATAACGTATACAAAAGTCGTACATACCTCAAATAACTTGATACTTTATAAGACTAAAATAATTTAAAAGTCAACAAACATTGTCAGTTATTGGGCGGTTCACCCATCACTTCTCTGGATATTTTAAAATAGTATAAAAGATTTATTCCCTAGCCTCTCAATTGGATTTTTTGGTCCGGTAAACATTGTTATTATATGGCACCATTCCAAACTATAAAATGCATAAAATGCTACTTTATAAAGATTCTTTATTTTAAAGACATGCTAGTAGGGCCAAGGAGACTACATTCGGAGAATATTTAGAGATACTTAACGTCTTTATTGGCTTGAACGTCTCTTCGGAGAAGACATTTAGCTTTAGTCGTACTGGTAAGAAAGGATAATAAATACCCATACATACAACCATATATACAACTATATCATACCATATCTATAGCTCCCTGACAATACTTTTTCCCAAAGGCTCTGGGACGAGCCACTCTGCAGACTGCTACGGAATAATCTTCTTAATACGTCCTCCAGTCCTGTAGAGCAGGCTCGCCTCTTAGCTGCGGAGAAGTGGGAGTCGCGGAAAACCTCAAGCGGCACAAATATGAGAACCTTAGTGGGGATCTCATATTTGAACCGTTTGGGGTTGAAACCCTAGATACATGGGGTCTGGGTGCGCACAAACTTTTCAGAGAAATCTCCAAAAAACTCATTGAGGCCACCCGAGACCCCAGAGCCACCTGGCCTGGCCTACCTGGCCCAGAGAATAAGTATCGCAATCCAGCGAGGAAAGCGAGGAAAGGAGGAATTTCTTTGTTTTGTAGCATTTTAAGTTTTGGAGTAGTTTTTTTTCGTTTAGTATTTTTTATAGTTTATAAATATTTTAAATAGATTTTAGATACTATTGTGAATTGTAAAATAAAATAAAATGATATAAATCCTTTTTAAAAAAAACCTATTGATTAGTGATTTTGTAATATTAATATACAAGCTATTGTCTGTGGGCTAGGCCCCCGTGAAATTGGGTCGTAGATGATGTCTTTATAATTTATAGCCTATTCGTAGTTCTGACGTACCTACCCATAATACGAGCGCGGGCGGGTAAAGCGGCGCACGAGTCCCATCGGTCGTCGTCGCGTTACGTGCCTTCGAAATTTTGAGTTTATTTTTCTGTGCATGTATTTCAATTTTATGATATCTCCTATAGTATTCATTTAAACTGTATGTAAAGAGAAATTATAATTTGTATGAAATGTTTAAAGTGACTAACCGTATTTAATTTGATGAGGATTAATACTTCTAATTAATACTTCTGAAAAATACCACATTAACTGTGATATTGTTTAGGGTTCCGTAATACATAAGGAACCCTTATAGTTTCGCTCTGTCCGTCCGTCTGTCTATCTGTCTTTCTGTCTGTCTGTCTGTCCACGCTTCTAACTTCTGTAATTATGAATATAATTGGACGAAATTTAGTATAGTTTTATATTGTGTATAGATCTCGGTTTTAGCATCATAAAATAATAATAATTTTATATTTTAGGTGTTAGCCCATACATGTGAAGTGGGGATGAATTTTTTTTCATCCTACCCCATTGTGTGGGATATCGTCAAGTAGGTCTTTTAAAATAAATGCAAGGTTTCGTACATGATTTTTTACAAAGTCAACCATTTACGAGTGATCGGCCTCCAAAGTGTATAAGTTGGTCCCCCTCCTGGCACTTCTAAACTGTAAGACTTAGAAATTTGCAATTTTCCATGCTGATAGATCATACTAAAAACTCTTTAGGAAAATTATTTTGAACGATATCGGACATTAAATTTTGAAGTAATTTGAAAAAAACCTTTTACGCGGTAATAGTTACGGAACCCTCCTTAGACATGTCCTGACATACTCTTGGTTAGGTCATAACTTGGGTATAGTAAGCTATCATTTTTTCCGACACCTTCAACAATTATAGTTATATTTCAACCAATTTTCACAAAACCTTAACAAATTATATACCTTCCTAAGGAGGTTCCTTACGTAGATAAAAAAGAATATGAAAATCCGTTTTGTAGTTTTTGAGATTATCGCAAATATTCAAACAAATAGACAGACGCCCCCCACCGCGTCTGTCTATTTGTTTTATAATATTAGGTTAATTTATAATATTCAGAAATTTTACTAGTTAGTAATTGCGAAATAGTGTGAGAAAATACAAGTAAAATTTTCCCTTTACAACTCACTCCTCATAAGTACCCGATCTTTGCTCGGAGTTCTAGTAGATTTAAAAAAAAAAAAAAATTACAAAAATATTTATCTGGCCGGCATTCGAACCCACCACATTCCGGATTTCAACAACAACGCAATACTTATACATGCGCATACCAACAAACAGCTGACGGACTGACGTAATTGAGTCGAAATCATTGATATATTGTTGCACGATGAAAGAAAAAACATATATAAATTAAAAATGCGCAGTTTCTCAGCGATAACACCTAGCTAGATCGATTTTCCTTCCCCAAAACTCCCTTTGTACTGAATTTCATGGTAATACATGCAGCCGTTTTCGAGAATCCGATTATATCTATACAAGATTCTATCGTTTAAAGTATAAGATATGTATTGCTTATTATGATAGATATTTACACCTGTTCATAATTCATGTCGGTACTCATTTGATGATAACAATAGTAAGTTCAATCAGAGTAGTCAAAACAAAGGATATAACTTAATCTCTAGGACTAAGCTTTCCTTTTTCTCTTCATGCGTGCAAAATGTAGTAAATAAATAAGATTCCTCATCGATGTCTTAATAGCGCATGTCTAACAAACCACCAATGTTGTCTGGAATATGAAACACACAACCTTTGCACCCGATGATAAGTGACATAACGGGGTTCAGAAGGCCACCTTATAGTGGACGCTCAACTTCAGACAGGTTGGGGGTCGGCCTACCGTCGGGACTCGTCGGGCACACTCGAGAAGCCTCCGTATATTTCTATGGGACGTATTCTAAGGTTTAATATGAGTACAAATTGGAACAGGACATAACCTGACCCCAAGGGAGGTCACGTTAGAACACGGAACTGAAACAGATAAACGTATATAAAAAGCCTCCTTAAGATAGACTTCCGATCTATGCGTCGACGACACGCGACCGCGATACGCGACCGACTCCGGGTCGCATGATCTACTGCTTAGTATATACCTAGTAGAGAAGTAAACCAATGCCGCGACCGTGTCGCGTGGCTGGTGGGTGCGGCCAGATAACCTGATTCGCTGGTTTGCGCTCGTGGTCGCGGGTCACGGTCTCCCGTCGCGGACGATAATATCGGATTGCTACCTTAACAATTAGTTAACCCTGCTCTTAAACAACTGTTTAATTTATGACTTTTTTCATAAGATATTTTTAGTGTAGGTATGCACACTAATTATTCAATTATTATATATGACGTCACTTGTCAAACGTCACAGGGACGTTTAGACTAACAATACCTTTTGTTACGCAGGTTACACAGCTTCATTTGGTCACCACACCTTGATGTTTCCAAAAGAAATAGTATGACTAAACCACATTTGTTAATGCTATTTATTTTGAATGACTGACTAATCTTTGAAATTGATAGATTTTTCCGGCAGCAAATATCTGAAAGGAATCAGGAAATATCTGTCAGAATTCAATTTGAGTTTAATTTCAAATTAAAAGTAAGACCGCACTAAGCGGCAGCGGAGCGACGCGACGCGACACTTCACTACTAATAATACCGCAATAATGGAGTGCCGCGTCACGTAGTTCCGCTGCCGGGTGCGTTATATGATATATCTCACACAATTTCATACAAAGAATATCTGGCCGTGTTGCGTCCCGAAGTCCACTGCCACGTAGAACTACGCCTAGTGCAGTCCCACCTTAAGGCCGTTGGAAACAAAAAATTCTAAACATGCGAACATTTTCTTTATCTCTTCGGTCAAAATTTCCTATAATCTCGAAGTCCGGGCCTGTCTCGGAGGGTTGACGCCTACGCGCAGACGCGGGGTATCAATCCGCCACCGCCCGAGCCGCGGCCTCATCGCGGGCCACCCCTAACTAAATCTCCAATTTTATACTTCACATGCTACTATATATTGTGTATAGTCGAATGTACCGTGCTGTGATATGTGCACCAGGCCTATTTTGTGATACATTTTAATTGATCGAGAAGTTAATTGATCTAAACTGTGATGAGCGACCGGCTTGCGTAACTTCGGGTATTGGGTGAGTAAATAAAAAATATACGTAATAATAAAAATATACGTAATAAATATATATAATAGAATTACTCATACCTACCTACTCCATAAATAAGGAAATAAATGTGATTTACGTATTCAACATTTTATGATTGTGTTACTGTATTGTGATCTTTGTTTATATTTATACTTAAATAATGCCATTTTCAAAGGCTTTGAAAATGGCAGTATTAATAAACACATATCCAGTAATACCTTAAAGGGCATGGACCTCGCTTGTGCCATAAATTCCGCCATTTATGTCATCCCGAAGTTTCAATAACATTTAGCTCGAGCCCGGCTTCGGCTTTCTGAACTTTTCCCGTTTAATCCGCGGCATCGTACAAAAAACTTTTTAATATATACCCTACAAACTGCATATTATTTTGCATTAAAAAGATATTATTTAACTTTATTCTGATGTGCGCTATGCTACTGTTTTTCATATAAACGTTGTGTGCTCGACCTACGTCACGTACCTGACTTCGTAACGGGTCGTCCTTTTTCCATAAAATCGATGCTGAATTGACTTGGCTTGCTATAAGTTAACTATACTTGATTACTACACAGTTATATGTACCACAGCTGAGAATGTTTAGATTAATCTATCGCATAAAAGTATCCCGGGATCGCATTAAACACCTGCGCTTTATAGTACGGAACATGCGTGAGTGTATGTAGCAGATACCTAATATCTATGCCATATGCACCTACATACTATTATTATTATTATTTCATTTATACCAGTTACAATTTTACGTAAAATCAATGCACATTGATTATAACTCGCAGTGTGGTCGCAATTCACCTATAATAAGTTAAATAAATTTTAAGTTTGAACTTTATAAGGGTTCTTTTGCCTCTTAGATAGAAAAAATAAAAGAAATGTAAATGTTGTGACATTTTTTGATTGACAAACGTCTATGTGTAACAAAATTGTATCTATCAAACGCATGTGTGTTAATAATCTGAGGTAGTGTGAGTTGTTGTTTTTTTTTTACTAATTGTATGTATTTATAAGCAATATTAAAAAAATACATTTCTGCACAACTTCCCCCACATAAACTCTACTTTGCCAAATCTCATACTCCCCTAGTTCGCACAATTCTCTTAAAACTGTACTGAAAGTTTTTGCTTCACGTATTAAAATATTTATTGTGATAACGATGATGATGATTAAAATAATTCATAACTAAGCAAGTCATAAGTTCTTTGTAATAAATAATAAATTCATAACGCAAATCAGGAGGACTTGCTATATAGCATTTACCCTGTATTATACTAATTACTAAAGGTGATAATTATTATGTTTATATTTCCTTTCTAAGACCATTCGTTTGTTAGTGGTATTTACGCCCATAACAATAAGTTATGCCACGCCACATAATTCTAACACTATATTAATGACTTAATATCGTTGATAACACAAACAATATGAGTACTTAAAACAATATAAAAGTAATACATAAAATCTGCCTGATTGTAATATCCGCCAATTTTTTTGTAATGCTCTACTTACAAGTAATGAACCTTTTTTCTAACATTAAGAGATCTTGATCGGATAATTAATCTCATAAGCCTGAGGATAAGCACTAAGCACTTAGGAATTATCAATGAAGTCGTTGCGAAACTACTTAGTTTTATAAAAAAAACGAATCTTTGCTCGTGACTTGCACTGTTTTAACTTCGTTTTATAAATACTTCTTGTATTTTTTTTACAATCATAAATAACTTATATTATCTTCGTAACATACCTGAGTACCTAATGAGTATTTCTGTTTTCATTTTTAGTACAAAGTAGATTTTACAGTGATAAAAGTTTAGACTTGAAAAATTAGAAGTTTCAGTTCGGTGGCGGCGCGGCGGCAGCTTTCGTTGAAACCAGTCTACGGAGCTACGGAGGACTTATTTTATAGTGTCCAAATGTGTGCGCAGTGCACAAAAGCACTCTCTCTTGCTTTACTCTCGCTATTCCATTGGAATGGATAAGCGACACGACTGGCGACAGATCAGGCTCAAGACCGACTTTTTACCACGCCCATCGTATTACTTGTCGGACATTCAGGTGATCAGCCTGCATTGTTCTATCCAGACTTGAAACCAAATGTTTTTATTGTTCCAACGCGTTGATCGAACCTACGACAACCAGAGCAGAGACCCAAGCTCTAAACCGCTGGACCACGGAGGCGACATACGAGTATTGTGATACAGTCGAAAGTTTGTGAGAATGAATAAATGTGTTAGTATTACTGATCCACGCAAAAAGTACTTATCAAAATAAAAATTTGCAAACCGTATAACCTTTAATTCCGAGAGAATGTGCGGTTACCGTGGTAAAGGTTGTCTACATGGACAAAATCGCCAGCACAAGGTAGTATAATATAAGCAAGACGCTCGCAACCGCTTGAAGTCTGAATACTAATTGGGGGCGGTCGTCCGTCTCGTCGACGCCTTACCGCTCAGCAAATTTACCTCCGACATCCTTTGCGATATTCCAAAATCTATACTACGAGTATTAAACAACTTGTTGGTAAATTATTCTAATCTATTTATAATTTCATTCCGTTTTACAGTTGGTTTCGCCCATGTTTTGCTTGCCACCATGCTTAATAAATAACTTAATTCAACCTTATTTCACGCGATATAGGATATAATACGTAGAGTAAAAATTATATTGTTATTGTCAGATGATACGTAAAGATGGCCATACAAAATGTATGTTCCTCTTGACTTGTATGTACTTGACGTGTAAATAAGTAAGTATATATGCGTCTCTCGTCCTATATAAACTACTAACAAAATTATTACAACATTTGGAAAAGTATATTTATAATATTAAATTAAGGCTGATTTAGTGTCGCGAAATGTATGGAATGTCCGCGTTATTCGAAAACGCTTCCTATAATTGCATATATTTCGCCCTATCGGCGCTGACGGTCAGCGCGACAATAAAACCCGCCTATACTGTATCACAATTATTTCAAATTTTAAAAACGCTCAGCAAGACGGGCTATAATATTGTCTTATACTTTAATTAGCAATTCTTATATAAATATAATCAGAATCTCGAAAATGACGTCACGATGAAATTTTATAAGCGATTTTGGGGGAGACAAAACGATCCAGTTTGATCCATCCATCTATCCTTGCGAAACCGCGCATTTTTTTCCCAAGCTGTACCTATTTACCGATCCAAGATTTACACATAACCACACACAACCACACACACAACCACACACACACACACACACATCACACACTAAAATTACTTTTTTGTTTATTGTGTAATTGTTGTTTAGTATCATTGTATTTGCCTACATTCTAAATTAAGCGAACTTCTAAGATCTACATGTTGTTAGTCATATAATTAATTACCTTTCACATGTCGATATGTGTAGGTATGTCTTCCCTTTTTTATTTATTTTAAATTGTTTTAAATCTCTATTGGCATAACATGTAAGATACATGTTATGCCAATAGAGATTTAAAACAATGGGCGAGGACACTGGCCTGTGCAATACAGCTTACACTAGTGCAGGGGTCAGGGACTTCAGATATGTAAAACTCCTCTGTGACAATAAAGAATTTATTTATTTATTTATTTTTGAGTTATTAAATGTTTATTCTTTCGTTGTGCAACAATATATCAATAATTTCGACTCTGTTAATGTTAGTCCGATTGGCAGTTTGTATCATTTTACTGAAGATACCCATACCAAGCTGCCAATCAGACTGACGTAAGAGAGTCGAAAAAAAAAAAGAATTATTGATAAATTATTGCACGACGAAAGAAAAAACCATATTATATAGCGCAGTTTCTATGGGATAAAACCTACGTATATCGATTTTTCTCCCTCAAAACTCATTGAATATTAAATTTCATGGTAATAATTGCAGCCCTTGTCGAGATAGCGATTATATACCTATATAACCTTGTCAAAGCGACAACATCGTTGTAAAATTGTAAAAATTATATTAAATATAAATCGACAAGAAACTAACAGAATACTGTAAATAAAACAAATACTAAATTATACCGTCGATATATTAACAATTATAATAAGAATGGAATGTCAAAAGTGCAAAAAAAACTTACCAAAGAAAGGTACGCATTTTATATGTCAAGGGCCTTGTGAAGGAATTTTTCACAAGGGCTGTATTAAAGGCTTAGGAAAGAATAGAACTCATTGTAATAATTGCAAAGAAGATGAATGTGAAGGAGAGGAAGCAAATATCGAGCAACAAGATAACTCAAAAATTCTACGAGACATTCAAAGAAAAATCGGTGCATTACCTGAATTCAAAAGACAACTTGACGAAATAACTTTAAGCCTTAGCTTACTCTCAGACAAGTACGACACCTTAATAACAGAAAATAGTCAGTCAAAAGAAAAAATTAATAAACTGGAAAAAGGAATGGTGAATATCAATAATAAATGTATATACCTGGAAAAAAGAACATAGCATTTGAACAAAAACTATACGAAATTGAACAAACATCCAGAAAACACAATATCAAAATTGCTGGTGTAGAAAATTTACCTGAAGAAGATGTGAAAGAAATCGTAACTAAAATAGGAGATGTGCTCAACGTTAATACCTTAGACATAGATTGTATTAAACGTATGAGACCATCAAAAGAAGGTAAAAGACCAGCGCCTATCATCGTGAGCTTCAAATCTACAGGCACTGAATCACGGGAGAAATGGCTAGCTGAACGACGTAAACTAAGTAACACTACCAGTAATATGGTAACAAATGGTTTGGCAACTAATAAAATACATATTAATGAAGACCTAACTCCGCCAATGCGAGCTTTACTATGGAAAACAAAAAAACAACTAAAGGATATATATAAATTCATATGGGTTTCCAACGGAAAGATATTAGTTAAGAAATCTGAAGGTCAAAATGCAGTATGTATTCGATCTGAAAACGACATTTCTGCCTTATTCAATAATCAGTAATTTTATATTTAATTTTTATTAATTATTAATCATGTCTATGATTTAAATCAAAATTCACCTTCCTAAGTAACATAGATTCTATTAAAGATAGCTCACTTAATTATACTAGTGTTGAGAGCCTAGATATGTGGTTTACACAAGTAAATTATAAAAACGATCTATGTCTTCTGCACATCAACATTCGCTCTTTAAAAAATAACTTTAATGATTTATTACTAACTATAGGCAATAATTTAAATAGACTAGACATTATCATCATCACAGAGCCAAATATAAATTTTACTTTATTATCATTTTATACAATCCCAGGATTTGTAGTTCATTCATATACGCGAAAAGAACGGAAAGGAGGAGGAGTATTAGTTTATTCACGAGCGGAGCTAGTAGCATCTATGATTGAGACACCTGCGGTCAAAACCGCTAGCACGATGCGCTCAGCAGAGTGCGTGTCAGTAAAATTTAACAGTAATGGAGAAAAAATCTACTTAATATCACTTTACCGGCCGCCCAAATTTTTTAAACGTGATAGGATACAAGAGTTTTTTATAGAGTTGCGTAACTTACTTGATAGTTTCCCGAAACATTCTAAAATTATCTTGTGTGGCGACATAAATATAAATCTTTTAAATAAAAGCGACAATCGTGTCATATCTTATGAAAATATTTTAGCAGAATATGGATTCACGAAATGTATAAATGATGTAACACGAAGAGAAATACTTTTAGATAAGATAGTAGAATCATGTTTAGACCATATATACATCAGAGCTCCAATTGCCTTAATAGACTCAGCAGTCATAAAGCATAAGACATCTGACCACTATTATGTATCCGCAGCAATTGAATGGAGACATGTATCTGACACGGATCCCGCGATTCACTCCGACGAACACTCGACACAACGTTATCTTTCAACAACAAAACGTATTTTAGACAATCGCCTTGTCAGAGAAAAGTTACAATCAACCAACTTCGATGATTTATTAAGTATAACTTGCCCAACTGAATTATACAAATCCTTTGCTAACATTTTTACTAATATATATAGCGAAAGTTACAAAATTCAACCAACCATATTAAAGCAAAACAAAGGAAATAAAAAATATTGGATAAATGCTAATTTGAAACTCATGATAAAAGAAAGAGATAGGTTATTTCATGTCTGGAGTAATGATCGTAAAAATATGATAAAAAGGTTGGCTTACACAAACTATACGAATAAATGTACAAAAGCTATTAATAAATGTAAAGTCGCTTACGATAAAAAGAGTATATTAGATTGTAACAAAAATATTAGGAAAATATGGGAAAAAATAAATAGTCTATTAGGGAATAACAAACAATCTTTAGACGACATTATACTAAACCATATGGATAACAGTAATAATATAAAAGAAATATGTGATAATTTTGCAAGAAGCTTTTCGAGAGAGATAGACGAATTAAAACATAAATGCGCTGATAAATGGTTAACAAGAAATGACTATATCATTAGATCAGATGTATGCATGAGATGGCAACCAGTAAATTCTAAGGACGTCAAAAGAGTCATTGATAAAATGGATGTAAACAAATCACCTGGTAGTGATCTGGTACGCATGTCAGACTTAAAAATTGTCGCCGACAAAGTTAGCCCTATCATAGCCAGCTTAATTAATTTATCTATTACTCAGCACGAAGTTCCACTGAAATTGAAAGAAGCAATCATGCGTCCAGTTCACAAAAGAGGAGACCACAAAATCGTCACTAATTATAGACCCTTAGCTATACTGTCTAGTATCGACAAAGTTATTGAAAAATGTGTAGTAAATCAACTTGGAAATTTCCTACATAAAAATAGAGTTCTGACCGAATGTCAATACGGTTTTCAGAAAGGTAAAAGCACTAACAAATTATTGGCAAAATTTACCGATGAAATTAACTCACATTTAGGGGATAAAAAATTTGTTGTGGCAATATTTTATGATTTCAAAAAAGCATTCGACACCCTTGAAACAGAAACCCTCTTGAATGCAATGGACGAATGTGGAGTGGGGCAACCGCTGAACCAATGGTTTCGGGACTACCTCACTTCGCGCTCATATCGTGTAAAAGTAGGCAACACGCTCAGCGACAATATTGCGGTCAAATATGGGGTTCCACAGGGCTCTGGGTGTGGGCCAGTGTGTTACCTACTACACGTCAACAGTTTATGTGGAATACTCAACTGCTCATCATACATGTACGCGGACGATTTATGTACTCTACGCGCTGGTACCGATCTGGCAGAAACATGTCGCTTAGTACAACAAGACATTGATACTGTGGTCAGATGGTCTCACGACAACGGCTTACTTCTAAATTCAGAAAAAACAAAATTACTTGTCATACATTCTCCTTACTTATGCACTTCAAATTCGCCCCCTATGTATAGCCATTGTTTTGCGTGCTTTAATAATACTAAGGCGGGTCAATAAGTCCGTGACTTTTTGAATTTCTAACCTCCTTACTGAAAAAGCAACACTACTCCTGTCAACAGGCATCTGTCAGTTGACTCCTATCAAAATTTGAACTTGCTGCGTCAGTTAGTTTGTGTTTTACAGCTATCTTTATCAGACTATCCAGTAACTTAAGGAAACAATGGAAAAAAGTGAATTTCGTGTGCTTATTAAGCATTATTTTTTGCGAAAAAAAACCATTACCGAGACCAAGGCTAAGCTTGATAAATACTATGGGGACTCTGCACCATCGATTTCAATGGTAAAAAAGTGATTTACTGAATTTCGTTGTGGCCGTACAAGCACTGAAGATGCCGAACGTCCTGGACGCCCAGTTGAGGTCTCTACGCCCGAAACAATCGAAAAAATTCACGATATGGTGTTGGCCGACCGAAGATTGAAAGTGCAAGAGATTGTGGAAGCCATAGGCATCTCGCATGGCTCAGTGGTTTCAATTTTGAATGATCACTTGGGCATGAGAAAGCTTTCCGCAAGATGGGTGCCGCGTTTGCTCGCAGTCGACCACAAACGCAATCGTGTAACAACTTCACAGGAAGGTTTGGCGTTGTTTAATCACAATATGGAGGAGTTTTTGCGCCGTTTTGTAACCGTGGACAAAACATGGATCCATCACAATACACCAGAGACCAAACAACAGTCAAAACAATGGGTTTCTAAGGGTGAATCGGCGCCAAAGAAGGCCAAGGTGGGTTTGTCAGCCAATAAAGTTATGGCGACTGTTTTTTGGGATGCACGTGGGATAATCCACATTGACTATCTTCAAAAGGGAAGAAAAATTAATGGGGAATATTATGCCAACTTATTGGACCGCTTCAATGAGGATTTGAAAAAAACCGACCTCATTTGGCCAAGAAAAAAGTTATTTTTCACCAAGACAATGCAAGGGTGCACACATGTGCAGTTGCCATGGCAAAAATCCATGAATTGGGCTATGAATTGCTCCCACATCCACCCTATTCTCCAGATTTGGCTCCGAGTGACTACTTCTTGTTCCCAAACCTGAAAAAATGGCTCGGTGGAAAAAGATTTGACTCCAATGATGAAGTCATCTCGCAAACAAAGGCCTATTTTGAGGACCTCGACAAATCATATTTTTTGGAAGGGATAAAAAAATTGGAGAAGCGTTGGACAAAGTGTATAGAGCTCAAGGGGGACTACGTTGAAAAATAAAATGATTTATTTATCGAAAAATCTGTGTTTTATTCCAAAAGTCACGGACTTATTGACCCGCCCTCGTAATCATACAAATTGTCAATGTAAGCCTATTGAACAAGTTGATTGTATAACTTACCTTGGTGTCAAAGTAGACAAACATTTTTCTTGGTCATGTCATATAGACTACATCGCAAACAAATTAAGAACTCTCCTAGGAAAATTTTATCATCTAAGTCTAAAAGTACCGAGAAGCATATTAAGGTGTTTGTACTTTGCATTAGTTGACTCAATTCTAGGTTATGCCCTTGATAGTTATGGTCTGACATTTAGAAGTTATCTAAATAAACTTGAATCTCTACAAATAAGATTTTTAAAACTCATAGTAAGTAAAAAAACCAAATCTATTTGTAAGGGCGACTATTCTAAATTATTTAAAATTTGTAAAATTCTCCCAGTTACTTTAAAACACAAATACCTTTTGGCGATTAACAACCACAACCATAATAATATCCATAACCTAGAAATACTGCAGCACGACTATAGTACTCGGTCGGTATCGGAAGGCAAATATAAGGTACCCAGAGTTCTTAACTACTTTGGAGACCGAACTTTAAATAAAAGGATACCATATCTGTTAAATAGCTTACCCAACGATATTCGACACGAGACCAAAAGAAAAACCTTCCAAAAAAACATGTACAAACACCTTTTTACTTTATTACCTTATGTATGTACATCCTTCACCACCTAAAACATTATTTTAATCATTACTCTAATTTTATTTTGCTTTTTTTGTTATTACAATATCTAATTTTGTATTATTAGTATTATTCATTAATAATATATATAAAAATAATATAACATTTTATATCTTGTTAATTTTATTTTTATACTCTGTCTATAATATTAAGTTTTGTAACATTGATCCTACACATACACACAGACAAACTGAAGAACAGTTTTGTAGGTCTTTATTTAATATTTTTTGTTTATTGGTCTGAAATAATAAATAAATAATAAATACAAGATCGTCTCGTTTGAACAACAACACACACTACCGTGCGTTTGAGAGATATCATTTGGTTACGCGTTGACGTTTGTCAGTCTTTCACAACTTTACGCTTTTTTCTGTCTAAGTGGCAAAGGAATCCATATAAAGTTAAAAAGTTAAGTAAGTAAGTTAAAAAATATGCATGAATTATTATGTGCGAATTTTGACCTAATGGCGACCTCTACTTGTCTATCTAATTATGTCGGAATTTATCACTCTTTAAAAGCGTTTTATTTTTACTTAAAAGCTTAATGAACAAATTATTTTTTATTAAGTTGATAGTTCAGATTGAAGCTGCAACTAATGTTTACTAACATTAGTACCAGAGCTTTACTGACGTACAAACATTTGAAAATAACAAGTGTCGTCTCCAGTTACTACAAGCGCTATAATAAACATGAAACTTACAGCAAGTGTTATATTTTATCGTATGTAACGTTAACAAGACATCGAATTAAAAACTAATGAAAAAAATGCTTAACGAAGCAAAATATGCAGAAAAAAAAATGTTCATTCATTTATATTCATAATTACACACGTTAGAAGGGTGGACAGATAGACAGAATGAGCGAAAATATAAGGGTGTCTTGCAGTACTACGGAACCCTAACAATCGGCTGGCCCCAGTGGGTTGGTATTGATGTAGGTCTAGACATGTAGGTGACGGTTGTAGGTGTAGATTTAGGAGAAGCTTGTAGACATACACAATAAATAAATAAAAATTTATTTATTCCAGTTCATAGTTAGGACAGAATAATGTGTTTCGGTACAGCTACTAGAAGCCTCAGCACTCCTTAGCTACGTTAAGTTGCTACGCCGCCGTAAGTCTACGGCTACGACGTAGCCCGTAGCACGATTACGGGCAGTAAACGTGAACTACGACACAATACGTTACGGTATATTGATGTGTAACACCTTTACCTCTCGCTTTCTTGCAATTTGTGGGAGTGATAACAGGAAGTCGCGAATTTGAATTGACGAATGAGCGCGCGTTGGTAAAGTTTGCCGTCGGATACGAATGAATTTAGCTTTTTTAAATATTGACATTGATTTCTGTCACTACTTAATGGAAAACTTGTCGTATTTTTTTATCATATTAGAAAATCGTACTTGTTAAGCATTGTGTTTTTTTTTATTCCACATAATGTTACACATCATATTATGAGACTACTGTAAGGCTCGTTCGTTTTTTTAAACGTTTTACAGCATTTATACCGAGGAGCTGTTTCTTCTAATAATTTTTCTTAACGATTTTGAAATCTAATTTATAATTGAACAGAAAAAATATTTGTACAGCAATATTTAAAGGTTAGCGACCAACTTACTGTGAACAACTTTTATAATATAAAATGATGAAGACAACCATATAGTGTTTCAGAGTAGAAGTTAGTTTTTGGAGAACCTTGTAGTAATATAATATCTCTGTTTAGATTTAATAGTTTAAATTTAAAGCTTGGATATAAAAAATAAAGTTAAAAATACAACACGTCTACGTTATATAAATTACTAGACAGTGCCCCGTGACGTTGCGTCGCTCGAAGTTCTGTGATTTTTACCTAACTACGGCGAAGCCAAAATTAAGGGTAATGATTTTGTCAGTCTACGTATGTATGTTTGTTCCCCCGTAGTGCCTACACTACTGATCCGATTTTAATATTATGATCTGTCAATAGATGCGTATTAATAGCTCGGGTAACATAGGCTATATAATTTATGTAGTCGGGTTATAGTTTTTATAAAAAATGTTTTTATTATATTTTTTTTGTTTAAGACACACATAATTCATAATCAAAATTTTTAAGACATTGTTATTCAATTTGTAACTGTGTGTACGACGTACATATTGATTATGTCCTGTGCTGTTTACATTGTATTAAAATAACACTATACAACATGAAATATGACAATTTATAATATCTAATACTTCTATTTTAAAATAATGGAGTCTCTAGTGACGCAACCACAATTTTATACGAATAATCATACGCATTAAATAATGCAAACATAAATAATTACATTACTCAAACATAAAACAAACACATGTTCAATAACCGTTAGTAAAGTAAAGTATGGCAGCAAAAAATTACTACAATTTCATGATTACAAGCGATTTTAACCATAGATTTAAAAATAATGAATTCTCATAAAAGTTCCGTAGAACAATGGAATTCACCAAGCACAATAAGTGGCTGAACCATCTCAAGTTGTTCGGGATTAACAGCCTCACTTCACTGACAATAGGATTACTTTTTTTCTAACCCTTTATTCAATTTGTTTATTGAGATAAAATTAGTAATCGAAATAAAAAGACTGAAGAAAGAAATGGGTGACTTTAAAATAATAATAAACGTATATTTTATATTTATTGTTTTCGTAACAAGCTTAAATTATTGACTATAGAGAAGTAGTACATACAATATACATACATAATATTACATATGCTCCCGGTTTTTTCAGTAGGCAGAGACCGCCAAGCCACACAGCAGTTGTATTGGCGGAGGAGATTGTGTTTTGCCAATTGCTTTTAAAAATTAATGTTACAAAAATTTTACATTTTCTAAAATATGTAGTTACCAGTTTCTTTAAATTTTCCATAGGCACTAGGCCGCCCAAAATATTTAAACACAGAAGTGGTCGGAGTCCGTATTTACACGTGAGTATTTCTGCGTGCGCACGATTCAACGGCGCTGATAAGTGATTTTGATCTTATGCCTGCCTGGTCGAGCGGCAATTTGTTACGGTCGCCGACAGATCAGAGTGATAAGTGTGAGTTTTTCTTTTCGCATTCGATCTTGAGCGCGTTTGGCGTTTACTAGGAATTTGTATGTGATTTGACCTAGTTGTCGCGTTTACAACTAGGTGGCGCTGTACAAATTATATACAAATTCATAGTAAACGCCAAACGCGCTCACGATCGAATGCGAAAAGAAAAACTCACTCTTAGCACTCTGAACCCCAATTTTCGTCATTAACTTACTTTCATTTTACTTTTATTGAATTATAAATGAATTGTCTTGATATCATAAGCTGATTTTTAGAGTTTGGACCAATCAAAACCTGTTTGATGTTGGTTTGACGTTTATGAGAATAATATTTTGCAGTTTTATCATATCGCGACTGGATCGTAGCTGTGTATGTAAATCCTGCAGATTTAATTAGCAAAATCGATATTTCTGATGTATGACTTTAGAACCTTATTTTCATAGTGACAAGATCGAAAAAAAAATAACTGGATCTGTCGGTGACCGTACCTACATGGCTGTACGCAAACGATGTATGTTACGTTATTACAAGTAAGATAACTTTTGAAATGGATTTGTCACTCACAATATTAAATTACCTGAGGCTCGTTGGAATCTGCTCACAAATTGCTTCTTAACGAGAAAAAGCATTTATTTTTCTCCGAAATTCAATTTAATGAAAAGTTTCAAGTTCATAAACATTGTAATATAAAACAAAGGCTATTCGAATAAGGCTAAGCGGAAGCCTTAGCCTAGCCTTGGTAGCTCCGTCCTTGTGCAGCCAATGCGCCTGTAATCAATTGGACAATCGCGAACTAGTTCGTAATCCGATTAAATACAATCTATTTCTGAGATGCCTCTTTAGTGAAGCTGTCTAATGCTCGTCTGCGTCTAATTTGAAAAGTAAAGATATATAATATGTATTGGGTACAAGAATAGTATACAAGACACACGCTTACGCCGATTTCTTAATTGCGGTAGGTATAAACCACAGCTAAAGGTCAGTTCACACCAAGTTGCGACGCGACAATGCTTGAAGATGCTGCAATAATATGTATGAAATGCTGACCTGCGAAGCGCGTCGCCGAGCGCATTTTCAAATTCTTGTAATGAAACGTGTATTGTTTTCTGTAGAAAACAAAGTTATATTTTGCACCGCAAGGTAGAAGCCTTAAAAAGTGAGCGCCGCGTCGTGTCACGTCGCATCTCGGTATGAACTACACATAATCGTACGATCCTAACATTCGTCCTTTGCGTCAATCTCTCTCCAAGAGAATATTAAGTGATTGATGTTGGTACCTGCTATATACTGACCAGTTTATAAAAAAATTAAAGTTCATCAAATAAAGAAGTAGGTAAGTAAAGTTTTCTCAATAATTAAATATCGTTAAAACATATTTCTAAATAAAAACTTTCACGTAAAACAGTGATTTCATTTATTATAAACCACATTATAACCCCACCGGTGTAGTAAACATCAAGTAGCTACTTTCGAATTTCGAATCCAGTCACTTCGAAACAGCTATTCTAAAAGCTATCGGACTGTGTCTTAGTCTCGGGGATCAATATTATAGATAAATGCTTAAAAAGCTCAAGTGCTCCGTTGTGTAAGAGTTTAAGTTGATATTGAGTATAAGCTATAAGCCTGTAGTTTATTCGTTCTTTCGAACACAAGCTATTTTGTTTTTTTGAAGTGAAAACTTCTTTAGCGGCGCTATGTACTTTTTTTGGAATGGGTAAAAATTTCTAAACTCGCGTCAGGACACGTGACCTGATCGAAAATTCGTAAGACGGATGGAGCGAGGACAGGCGGCGCAGGGCGCTTGCGCGAATGTTCGTGTGTGTTAATGTTACAGCGTGCCACGCGCATCCATGGATGAGATTAATATTATTAATTTATTTTGTTTGTTTTATTATTTATTATTATTATGTAAAATAATTGTAATAGTTCTGAAGTGTTAAATTTTTAATGTAATATAAATTGTCATGTTTGTGTACGATAGCGCAATAAATGAATATTGTATTCCACCATATAAATAATAGTACTTTTATACTGATAATGAAAGCAATTCGTACAAAATTATTCTCTAACCATTCCAAAATATCAAAAATGCACAACGTTAATATTCAAGTTTTCACTTCTGCCGGCACTCCCGGAGTGCAACCCGTCGTTTTTTTTTTTTATTTCTTTATTTAAAGGCTCTTCATCATATGATTATGTCAGCCATTTTGTTATGTCACTATAAAGACAGCTGTTTATTGTTTCAAAAAGTTGCAATTTGCATTTTTATGTTGCCCAATTTTAGTAGGTATGTGGATGTTTTAGGCGACTTCGTACGCGCAAAAGGAAGTCCCACGGGAACCGTATATTTATTTCCCCGCGATGAAAAGTAGCCTTTATCCTTGCCCGTAGTCTAATCTATATATTATGTCCAGTAGTTTCGGAGCCTATTCAATTCAAACAAACAAACAAACAAATCTTACCTGTTTATAATATTAGTATAGATTATTTAAACGTGAACTTTTGTAAATAAGAGTGATATAAGTTCACCACAAGGTACCTATTCAAATAAATAACTAATGTATAATATAATATTTAATTATGCACAGTTGCAAAGTTGTTGCAATATGTAATAGCAACAGATTTATAATGTGAAATAATAATAAAAAAGGTACACATTCAGCGTGGTTATGTGGTCCCTAGTCCACTACCCTGCTCGCTTTCCTTTCTGAATGTTGTATAAACAGGCTTCAAACAATCTCATAATTAAACATTTACCTTTCTATGTGTGAATGTTGATTTCTTTTGATTAATATAAATTAGTTAACAGCGGCACTGCGTCGCACTCGACCCGCTACCCGCTGCATTGCAGTAAATACTCCGGTATAACCTCAATTTATACTCTTCAAACATAAAACGTACTCAAAGTCGTCATTAATTTGTTTATACCATTTATACCTATGTATCCCTGGTAGAAAGGCTACCCAACGTATAGATAACGTATGTCTTGGCTCCACGCGAGCTCTATTAAAAGTTTGAATGTACTTCAGGAATTTATAATAACTTCAAAAGTCATGTATGACTTCTTTACTTTCATAGTATGTAAATATTATGAATTTTAAATGATAATGAACATTACGGGAAATATTACTTCCAAAATACTGACCACTTAGCTTGATTACATTATGTTTATTATATACATTTCATACTCGAAAAGCTTTCTGATACGTCAAAGTAAAATCCATATTAGTTTTCAACTGACTTTCAAAAAGGCGTCGGTTATGTATTTAACGTAAACTTCTCACCAATAATATCCCTAGAGCCTTAGGGTCAATTTACACCGAAATGAAACGATACGCGACGTGGCGCAAAATTTTTAATATAGCTATTCAAAGTCATGTTGCACCGAGCTTCACAGCGTATGACACAGACACAGTGTATGACTGATGTCATATGAGACGTGTATCTTGTTGTGTAGTTAATAAAGTTCAATTTTAAATAGCAGTCGCGTATCGTTGCAGTGTGAAGTGGCCCTTATTGGCCATCTTTCGTAAGTAAATTAACTCCTCTTTATCTTATTAAAAGCAAGCTACATTATAAATAGTTAATGTAGCATTTTTCATAATAGTATTCTACGTTCACAGAAGTGTTAGAGTTGAGACCTCCTTGAGCCTCCGTGGTCTAGTGGTTAGAGCTTGGCTCTCGACTCGGAGATCGTGGGTTCGATACCCGCATTGGAACAACAAAAAATGTCTGCTCCAAGTTTGGTTAGCACAATGCAGGCTGATCACGTCTGACAAGAAAAATAATCCATGCGTCGGATGGGCATGTAAAAAGTCGGACCTGCGCCTGACCTCCTACCAGTCGTGTCGGTTATCCGTCTCACTGGGTTACGAGAGTAAAGGAAGAGAGAGTGCTCTTGTGTACTGCGCACACACTTGGGCACTATAAAATTACTCCTGCGTGATTGGCCTGGTTTCAATGAAACCGGCCACCGTCACCGAAATCGGTGTGGGGAGTTATTTTATATAAGAGTTGAGAATTGAAATACATTTGCTACTATTCGACTTCCTAAACAGAAAATTCCCCGACAGTGGTAAACACTACAATGAGACAAAACACTTACGACACAAATAATTATTTACTTAACAATATTTGCGTACTTAAAAGCTCACCATCTGAAGCGGAAAATTGTACGAAGCTATTTACTGCCAATAGACATAGCACAATAAATAAACACACAATGTATCAACAGAGCTTTTATGTATGGATTGTATTTATCCGATACTAGATGTTGCCCGCGACTCCGTGCGCGCAAAATAAAACTCTCGGGAAACCGTACATTTTGCGGCAATAAAAAGTAGTATATGTCCTTCCCCGTGGTGTATTCTATGTATGTGCCAAATTTCATCAAAATCGGACGATTAGTTTCGGAGCCTATTCAATGCAAACAAACAAACAAACCTTTTTTAGTATTGATTTAGCAACTTGTTCTTATTAAGTATCCTAAAACACTTTTGATCTATAAACAGAGTGATACGAGAAAGTCTGCGTAAAACACAAGACAGAAGTTACGAAGTAAGTAATTACTAATCTGTAACAAAAGCCTAACTCCATTTAGGTATTTAACTAAAATTTAATATGCTAATGGTTCTCAAAACCTAAAAGAGTTGCAATGAAAAATGTATCTCTTTGCAGAGGATTTTATTTTTCGGGATTTAATATCTATTTTAGAAAAAGAAAAACGTTTTTGAAAGCAAAATACAATCACGGTTGTGACGCTTTTTAAGTAACTTTTTTTTCCAATAGTCGTTTTCAAGCGCAATCATATTAGGCACGTTAATCCTTGAAAAAATTTCATTTAATTTTGTTTTGAAATTTTAACAAAACCGGCCAATTGCGAGTCGTACGAAGGGTTTTCTTACCAAACGGCCAAAAAACTTTGTTGTATGGGAGGGAGCCTCACATAAATATTTACTTTTGTATTTGTTGTTTCTGTTTTTAACTTACCTAATAACTAACCAATACTAACCAATACGGTTAGTATTGGTTAGTTATTAGGTAAGTTATCACTTTTCATACCCCTAAAAAAGCAATGGTTATCAAAGTTCAGTCGCCGACAAATCCAGTGTACAGACCTAGTGAACGAAAAGTACACCAGATCCTAAGGCGACCGCGGTACCTCTTACCTAAATTATAAAGTGATTGTACGGCCAATACCCGTACAACGCGTGTTACCTAGATTTCGTTGCAATAACGACACGCTGCAATTTTGTAAATATCTTCATTTATTATAATGTAATGAATTAACGTTAGTTCACGACGCGACATCCGACCGAGCGCAGGGCTCACATCTTATCTCACCTCATAATTAAGTCGTAATTATCCCGAGCTGTGCTGACTCAATACAGTGAATCTTATCTTAAATAATATTTGTTTATCTTAATACTCAACCCCAACCCCTAACAGTGATTTTCACACCGACAACGCACTTCCACGCGGAGTTGCTGTTTTTAAATAGGGCAGTTGACTACACGTAAAATATTTAGTTTAATTGATATATTCAGAAATGTTGAGGTATTATTACTTTATAAATGCAAAAAAGACAACATTTTATGTGTAGTTTTATAATATATGCACCTAGTATTTCCTACAATATTAGTAAAACTCAAAATTTGTCCGTAAATTCACCTCATGCCCAAGGAATGTAACGAAATATCCAGTCCACATATTTTGAATGAGGTGTAGAGTTTATGAAGTTAGGCTTGCAGAGTTAGAAGCTTGCGAGCAGATTGGAGCGCAGTTTTGCCCTCCCCAGAATACGAGGGGCAGCCCGGACGTCCACGTTCAGTTCCAGGGGTTCCTGAGCATGGACGTCCAGAGAGGGATTCTCCAACGCAGTTGGTACCCTCCTGGGGTAACAAATTCCTTTTCAACTGCGGCATTTCTAGGGGGGTAGGGGATTGGGCCTCCGGTAAACTCACTCACTCGGCGAAACACAGCGCAAGCGCTGTTTCACGCCGGTTTTCTGTGAGCCCGTGGTATTTCTCCGGTCGAGCCGGCCCATTCGTGCCGAAGCATGGCTCTCCCACATGAGATCTGATAGCTATTTGACAGTGCGAATCATATGGTTATCGTTTTGACATCACTTTACATGAAATTGGGTGGGATTCTTTATTACAAGTCGCTGTACCTTTCAAAATATAGATTTTATATATATAAAGTTATGCCCTCTTGATTTCACAATACCTCAAATGTCAGGCATCTTGATTTCACCATACCTCAAACATTAAAATGGCCCCAAACAACCCCAAAAGTGGGGCCAAGTCGGGACAGATTTTGCCTCGACATGCCTCGTCTATAATATTACGTCTATTATATACGTCTATGAATAATACAAAAAAGCTACAATATTATTGTAAGACATGACTTGTTGAATGGTTAAACGCTACAGGTTTGTTTAAGTGTAAATTAAACCATGGCGTGCTGACACGATACATAATATTACTAATTAATTAGTTATGACAAGCTTACTAAAGTTTTTGTTGAGTTCACTTTTGTTGTAAGAAAGTTATTAAGCATGTTAAAATTAATGAATGATTATTTTAATTGCCAAAACTCCACTTTTAATTGTGTGAGGCTGTTAGTAATTTAAAATCGTTGTACGCCTATTAAACGAAATATAAACTTAGTGCTGTTAGTAATGTACATAATGTCGTAAAGAGAGTCGAATAAATGTTTTTTATTTAACTTTTGGAAAACTTTTTTTTTCTACAGTAATAACACACAGAATTTCTTGCACTATTTCCACTTTAATAAGTATTTTACATTAATTTTAATATATTACACGACCGGTTTCGACAAAGTCATCATCAGGTGGTTTTTTTTTCTATTATAGGGTAGATAAGGAAATAATATTTAATTGATAGTTATAGCGAAACATATCTTTAAGACGTATAGAATAGAATAAAAAATTATTTATTAGGACATTTATAAAGAAACAAACACATAATATGAATTTCTACAATGTAGTAACTGTACAAGAAGGTACTTAATGCTTACATTTTCTTCCAGACAACCTAAGCATATCGTCGTAATAGTTAAGTAGTTTAATTAAAACCGGTTGCAGGTGCACCTATCACCTACTATTTAATTATACAGCTGAGCTGAGCCTCTATTAACACGAGCGTGTTTCAGCGCGTGCGGTGATGTCGTCATGGAGGTGGTCGCGCTGGTGGTGTGCGCGCTGGTGGTGAGCGCCGCGCCCAACGCGACCCGCCGCCTCGACGAGCCCGCGACTGACGAGGACGACGACCATCTCGACTACTACGATGAGGCCAAGATTAACATATCAGGTTAATTGGACATTGGTTTTTTACAAACAATTGGAGGTTAAAAGCCGACAGAAAAATAGGGCCAAAGATATTTATATAAGATATTTAAGATAAATCGAGTATCTAGTACAAAAAAGATATCAGATAAGTTTACGAAGTTAAGTGGTGTTTTTTACGGTTACAAGAACTAACTGTGAGCGTGTTACGTATATCGTATAAAATATGTTTACTTTTAAGCATTAATCTAACTATGTTCACATTCCTACTAGTCAATGATACTTAGAATCCAAATAGTTCTAGAGATCTACAACCCATTCATATATCTTCTATTAAGCTATCAACGTCAAGGGAAAAGCTGACCTTGCAAACAATTCTACAAATAGTCACTCGCTTCATACAAATTGCAATTAAACTAGCGACATATTGCAATTGGTATATCTATTTAACTTTTAAGTATGATTGAGTCGCGCAAAAACAAAACGCTCGTGCTACGCTCGCAAATACAAACTGATTAATGTTCCCAAGTAAACAATCGACACGCGCCCGAACCTCACGGTATCACCCCAAAATATATCCGAGTACACGCGTAGTGATGGACTCTATATTGGCTTTTTATGAAATAAGACCGAAAAATGAGCAGTTGGATCGCCTGATGGTAAGCGACGCTCAATGTGAATAGTTATTTCGTTAACGTGGTAAAATTATGCTGTTTTTCTGTATAGTTTTATTCAATAACATTACATTTCACGTTTGTGTGTATTTCATTTCGATATGTGGGTTATATCGAATTATGAGGGTACATATTCCATGCTTAAGAGAATATATCCCCAAAGTACGACATTTGTGAGCCTAAACATAAAGAAGAAGAAAAAGACTATCAGCTGTAAGTGAGAAAGTGAGATTTCGATATAAATATGTATTAACATTAACTAAATGCCGTTTAGTATGAATAAGTAGTTCGACCTTATAATGTAAGCATTGCGGTAGATTTCTGCGTTTGACGTTTATGAGAATACCATTTTGCAGTTTTTAGATATCCACTGCAAGTGGATTATTTCGTGATTTAATTATCAGAATCGACCCTCCGTTCTAATATGGTTACCCACTTTTTGCGCAGAAAAATTCAGAATTCTCTCGGTAACGTGTTTTTAAAGGTAAGTTAGGTAAGTAAGGTTATTTGAGGCTTACCGAGTTCGGCAAAGGCAAGTGGAGTAGTTCTCAGCCGAGGAGTTATTTTTTAAGCACCTTTCATACGTTTCCGCAACCCCGTTTCCTGTACTGTGTGTGACCCCTTAATAAAAAACCCCCTATATGCGGTTATTCATATCGAAAACATACGTAGCGTAGAGTTACGAATGCAGCCAACTTATTTTGGTTTTTTATTTAAGCTCTAGTTTTACTTAAAAGCCTAAAAGCCAAAAAACGTATTATATCCATATTTTTGTGTACGCTAAAAATCAGAGGTTTTTACAATTCGATTCTAGCAATAAAGGAATATGATGCCATGATTAGATTTGAACACATGACTGTTTTGTAACTCGACTTTGAATAGTTTGTTTGCAATTCAAATTTCTTCTATGCCCAATTTGATTAGTATGAATGTTTGTAACCTTAACTTGTTATGTTGTACATCATAAGTATCCCTGCATCACCGGCATGTGCATGCGTGCGTTGTTGTATCAAAAACGGTAACTACTTCAAGGAAAATATTATTTAACTTAACTATGATTATTAAAAATTACCAATATATCACCATAACATAGCAATTAATCCAATAATACGGTATTTTCCTGTAAATTTTTTTATTACATAAATTATTATAAATAGTGCTTTGAAAAATAAGACAGTTTACGAAAGAATAAATATTTTTAAAGAAACTGCGGAATATTTAAGATTCATCCATACATTTGTACATTATTCCAAACTTTCGCGTTTATAATATTGTATTAGTAAGGATTATTATATTTAAAGAACCTCCTTGTTATAGCTAATATATGATCTATTCGCCAATTAGCTTCCTAATTAACTATAATCGGATAATTAATTACATGTCAATTAGTACTTGATAAGACATCGAAATATAAGGCTTGGATGTAAGTTCCGTACATTCACGACAGGTACCTAATGCAACGAATTAAACAAAAACTAACTTTTTCTGAACTAAACAAATCTAGTTTAATTCTAAAAAAAGCTAGAACCGCGACCAATAATACCACTGGATAAACAATGGATATGGTATGACAGGCGTTTAGCGATGATAGCTTTCGATAAATTGTTGGAATAAATTACGAAATTGGAATTTCTTTTACGTTCATGTGTCAAGGCACAAGGCCTATGGACTATGGTTTCGGAATTATGCAACTTAAGGTCTTGGCATTTCGCCAACTGGCCGTGAACAAACAACCTTCCAATAATCTGTAATGAAAACCGCCCATCGGAAACAATTTCACGTAACCAAAAATGTAAACTATTGTTTGTCTCAATTTCGTGTTACAGTACATGCGCTGTGCAGCGCGGTGCAACTTGACATTCGAACTCTTACAATAAAACGTGTATTGTCTTGTGTAATTAATAAAGATCAATTTTTAATGGCTATCTTAAAAATTCAGCGCTATGTTGCGTATCGTTTCATTTCGGTGTAAATTCACCCCTATAGAACGTTCAAAATATACATTAAACATTCTGCCATTTTAATTTTTCAGATCACAAGTACGAGTATGTAGATAGTTATCTTTGACAGCGCTTTTCTTTGAACTGACGCATTTGTCCGAAAATTGCGTAGCAAAATGTAGATATGTTGTTGCATACCTACACAAGCTGCTTTGCAAACTACATTTTAGTTGTCGAGTAAATAGAAAAGGAAACGCCTGTAAACATGTTATTTCCTTGTTGTCACCTATATTACAATAAATATTTGAATATTATATTAACGTTATTAAAACAATACATAGTTTTACAAAAACAAAAAAATCTGTGTTATCATAATATTAATATCATACACAATGGAAATAGAGGCAGATATAAGACCTGCACCATAACAAAAACCTCTATTTTAGTTCATGTTTGATTATGAAAAACAAGATGACTGGAAAATAAACCTTTAATTTTTTTACGCCGAAGAGGCCATATAATTAAGTCTTTAATAGTTTAGCCCTGTTTTTTTATTTTGCTCTTTTCCGTCCTTCAGAAATTGAAGTCGTTAGTTGCTTCAGCGGACCTAGGCCTTGGCCTACTTGGCGCCTTGATAAACGCCTCTGGCGTAAAAGCGCATTTTAATACCCGCTCATACACTTACGTAGTATCCTGTCCTATTTACCATATGTAAAATTGTAACATAATGTACTACTGTAAAATTTCAGAAGCTAGACAGAATGTTATATGACTATTTGAAATTAAAATATATTAGCTAACAACATTTCTTCTCCGTGGACAGATGTGCTTTTACCTTGCATAACAGCGAGAATTCTAATGTTAATTTTTTCCACAATAGCGGTACATCGTACGAGGGCGGCACTGAAAATTTCGGGAATCAAGGAAGTGACACAACATTACTATTTAAAAATGTATTTATTGCTTTTCGAAGTATTCTCCGCGAAATTTAACACATTTTTCCATACGATGGAACCAATCATTGAAGCAACCATTCCATTCGGAAGTTGGGGTCTCCAAAATGGCCGTTTTGTAGGCGTCCAAAGCTTCTTCAGGTGATGAAAATCTCTGACCACGCAATTTATTCTTTATTTTAGGGAAAGTATAGAAATCATTAGGGCTTAGGTCGGGGCTGTACGGCGGATGGTCTAATAATTCTTGATTTCTTGCTCTAAACGTGGCCACCATTTTTTTTGCAACACTCCGTGAACGAACAATTTTTGTTGGCTTTAACTCGTTCTTGTTTTCTCGAACACCCAAACTCGTGACTGGTTTTTTGTTTCGGGTTTGTACGCGTATATCCAGGATTCGTCACCTGATACGATGTTGTATACAGCATTTGAGGATCCTGCGTGGAATCTTTCGAGAGTTCTGACGCACCAAGTAACGCGAGCCGCTTTTTGCTCTTCATAGAGCAAATGCGGTATCCATCGGGAAAACAACTTTTTTACACCTAATTGTTCATGCAAGATTATTTGTATTTGACTCATGCCAATGTCTAAAGTTGCCTGAATTTCGCGGTATGTCACATGTCGATCTTCCTCAATCAGCTTACGCACAGCATCAACGTTTTCTTGGGTGACTGCAGTTTTTGGACGACCTTGACGGGGATCATCACTGAGCTTGACACGTCCACGTTGAAATTCAGCAAACCAGCGATAAATTGTGGTTTTGGATGGGGCTTCATCACCAAATGCAGAAATCATCCGGTCAACACACTGTTTTTGTGTTAAACCACTTCTAAAGTCATAATAAATCATCGCTCTAGAATTTTCTCGAGTCAATTCCATTTTCTCAACGACTAAACAAGTTTGACAAGACCTTGTGACAAGACCGAGAATCTTTTTTTAAATAAATAAAAAGTATTCGATTTTTAAAACCAAGGAGTTTTAAATTAAAAAGATTTTAATATGACAGGAACAGTGGAAATATTCCATTCCCGATACTTTTAGTGCAGCCCTCGTATAACCGGCCTAATACAATAGGGATGTTGCCTAGTGTGGAATATCATATTTTTATAAATTAAATTTTAAATTTGTTGATTAAAGATACATAAACATAAAAGAAATAGGTATTTAGATTGGCGCGATTAAAAATTGTAAGCAAATATAAAATATGGCCTATCTGTGTCTCGCAAAATGATTTGTTACGTCACAAGTTGCTACCGCCATACATTTTGTAATGACAAATGCATGGCGGGTGCAACTCGTGACGTCACAGACCGATATATCGCTCTCTTTCATTTTAAGATAGCGATTCAAAATTACAAACCTACACACGTTTCAATGCAAGAGTTCGAATTCATTATTGCAATAAAACGTGTCGTTTTGTGCCGTGGATACACTTCAATTTTGAATCAGTATCATAAAAATGCCGCGCCGCGTCGTGTCTGTGTGAGCTGACCCAAGCGGTTAAAAAGTGATTTATGTTTTTTTTTTTTTTATTAAATGATTAAGGTATAAAATTATACAGCTTAGGTATATAGGTAATTGTTATTATCTCACTCCTACACAGTAACTATTGTATATACAAGACGATGATAATTCATTGTTAGCCATTTTCCTCTGAAAGCTTCACAAAAAATCCGCGTTACCGCAAGCTGCGCTATGATGAAAATTGTTTATTTAACTAAATGCATTCTTTGCGCAATCGTTTTCATCCCATACAAAAATAAAATATTACTTTTTAAAACAAATTACCACGATTTTTGGCAAAATACCGTATGTATGACAGTATCCGGCCATTTAAACTCGTAATATACCATTTATGAGGAATAAGGGCTTTGACCTATGTTCGCGTGCCAAAACACTTTTCATAAACAGTATTATGTCATTCCAGATACTCGTTGTGAGATGAATACCGCATGGCGTATATTTTTGCTAAGCGATTTCGCTATTAGTCGAAGCATAGAAAAAATGTCCTCGGACAAATATATTTTTATTCCCTTGGAAAGAATACTTCCGTTTTCATAACTGTTAAGAAAGTTAGGTAAGTTATGAAAGCGCAGTTCCGCTTCCGGGGTTTTATTTTACCCACGTATCATTAATCGGATTTCAAAAAAGTTGTATTATACCTATATCAAAAATTAAGTAGTCATTTTCATGAAAAACTATAAAGTGGGCTTGATATTAATACATATATCACATGAAAATATGACAGTGTATCATTTATTATTCGCGACCACTAAAGCGAAAAATTGTCGCATTGCTCAGCGCTTTATTCGCTGATTTATTCGCGGCAGTGTTCAAAATATTTTCGAATAAATGAATGTAAAAATAATTTGTCACAAGTCTTAAATGTAGGGTACTATTATAATTTAAACTATGCCACCGCTCCAAGCTAAATCAGTTACTAAGAAAACAATGCTACATAGACTAAAAGTCTACGTAGCATCGTTTTCCAAAAGTGTGAAACCAGTCACAACTAATAGGTAAGTATAAAGATATTAAGTTTTCCACTTTTCCAAGTTCTCATTACTTGAAAGCATTTAGAATATTGTGGATACGACAAAAACAAAAGTTTAAAAGTAGCTGGCCTAGCGTCTAGCTAACTAGTCTAGCGTCGGTTGCTTGAAACAATGACATACCAACATATTGTTGTGAAATCAATAACGAACAGTAATATATATCTGTCCGAAGTCTGAGCAGTGGTCGTTAAGCAAATCGCGTTCAAATTATAACGAATTCGTTCCCGCGGCCACTGTCAGTTGATAAGATATGACTCTAAAGTGGGCGATCGACTGACGAGCAAAAGGACGCGGTAAATGTTCTAAAATATTAAATTCTCGTTTGTAACCAAACTTCTCCGAGGTGGCTTGTCCGATTTTTATGTTTTTGTGTATAGCGGTACGTGTGAGAATAGGTCGTTAAGTATACTATATACGAGTGATAATTTAGATGGCAGAACGTCTGCTGTGTCAGCAAGTAATATCTTATGTTACTGAATAGCTACTGAGTTGGCCACGGTCTTAAAGAACGACGGTGTACTCGCGGCTCGTCTGGCGCGTTCGAACAGAAAGGGTTGTCTGGATCCGGACGAATCCGGAATCCGGCGAGCCCGGGCATATTCAGAGCATTGAAATAATGAATGAATAGACCTGTCGAGCTGTCAAATATATGACATTGATATTCGACTCGACACTCATGTGTTCGATTTTCAACTGTATTAGTCGAGAGTTCCAATTTTGCTGCTCTGAATTTTCAGCGGCGTTCTGAATTCCGGAGCATATAGTCCCAGCCCAAGCAGTATAGGACCGCCTATTTGTGCAGTACCTCTTATAATATTGTTATTGTCGTTACGTGTTTTACTATGAGTGTACAAGTAAAGAATTTTTTATTCTATTCTTTTCTAAAACAGTCTTGGCTTACACTAACAAATTACGAGTATATTTTGATGATATATAAAACCGCGGTATTGCAATGAAATTATACTGGCGAGCTTTACCGACTGAGCCGTAATTTAGCGGACTTATTCCACAGTCGATCACCCACTTAATACTCGCGCCTCGCCCCACTTATAACTCGATCGTATATCACATCCTGAAAAATAATTCAAACGAAATTAAATCAAAAAGTCTATGAATTTATGTTAAAATTTCAAACGCTCTTTTAACGGTAATAATAATATTATAACGGTAATTTTTTAAGTAGGTATGAGCATTGAGTTATACTATAGTAATTGTTATGCAGAGCTAAAGTTGTTACGAGGGTCCAAATAGTATAATAATAAAATAATATCTAAGGGCACTTTCACAACACGTCAATCTGATCTCGTGCTAACGTTCTCGAAGAACTTATGTCTATGGAAATATATTTAATACTTTTACACAATATATTTAATACTTTTACACAATATATTTAATATTTTTATTATAACACATATTTATACACACATCTATGAGTCGGGAGCACAGAAAACTGTTTTTGTTTCTTTGGCGATATTCCGCGACCTCCGGATACGTAGTAACTTTATAGTAATCTGCGCCTCCTGATATGGGCTTGAGCATTGACGCGCTCAACTGAGCCACAGAGGTCGTTCAATATCATTTGAAATAGTTTTCAGACCTAGTTATCCCATTATGCAAGACAGTAATTTAGTCAAATGGGCCGTTGCAGTTAATGGGCTATAAAAATGCACCCCGGGTAGGTAGTTTATGCTAAGCAAGCCGTTGTGTGAGCCCACATATAGAGCAGTAGGGCCGTCGTAAATTGCTGAATGCTTTTCTGGATCGCTTTAGAGGATTTACAGAGAGATATTGAAAGCAGTGTCCAAACAGACTTGAAAACGAGGATCATTCAATTTTGGCAAGGAAATTTTTAACGCTTTATAATTTTGTGAAGCAAACTAGCTAACGAACACTGCACTTTTTCGGAATAAAATGTATCCTATGTTTAACCCAATGTAGAGCCTAAACCATACCAAATTTCAACAAAATCCGCTTAGTATTTTTTGCGTGAAAGAGAAACAAACATCATTCCATGCATCCTCGTCCATATCAGAGTTTCACATTTATAATACTGGTAGGATGTTACAAAACGACTTACAATTAAAGAACCGAGCTGTAAGTTAAACTGATAATTCGTTTTTACAATAAACCTTCAATACAACCCCCTTCGGATATTTAAACGCTAATAAGATTGCAGTTAAAAGAAAAAAAAATGATAATAATAATACGTCTCTACCGCGCTAAACAGTCTCTACTCTCTATTCTATACAGCGTGTGAGTAAATACACCCGTTATGAAAAGATAACACTCAGTATAATTGACAGCGAGGCAAGCGTGGACGGTCTCACCCGCTTATAAACTTAGAGACTACAGTCTACAGAATCCTTACTAATCTTACTACTATTATAAATGTGAAAATTTGTGAGAATTAATGTATGGATGTGTGGACTCTATCACCCGAAAACAACTGAACGGGTTTTGATGAAATTTGGTATGGTAGTAGTTTAGACTCTGAACAGCTAAATGTACGATCCCCGCGGGATTTCCTTTTGCACGTACGAAGTCGCGTGGAACATCTAGTCTTATAATATACTAGCTTTTGCCCGCGGCTCCGTCCGGAAACACTATACCTTTTCGAGAGAAAAGTATGCTATGTGAACATCCAGAGCTCGAAACTACAATGATAACAAATTTCATCAAAAACTAGAGAGCCCTAGTCCTCCTAGGGAGCTCCGTCCGTCACAGCACTCTGCCTGTGACTGTGCCACAGAGTAAAATATTATACTTACATACAGAGGAACACCTTTCATAGAACGATAAAAATTTTGTCTAGGTTGTCACTGAAGAGGGGGGAAACTAACCGAAGTCTAGTGTCAGTACCTGTGCGGTTATTGAGAAAGTCTAATTGCTACACACCACAACCCGGCATCGAACTTTCACGATCACGTGTGACTCAAGGTAGACCCTTGAGTCACAATTGACTAGGTCATGGACGCTCCAATAAAAAAGCAAAACATCTCCTAGTTCAGTAAATAAAATACCTATTTACTTACCTATTATTATCCTTAGGATAGGTTAAATATGACATATTTTTATGTATTCTATTATTTTTCATACACGCAATACATAACCTTTGTTTTCTTCTTTGGACACAAATATAATATGAAAAATTTGTTATGTGTCCTCGTGACAACCAACAACACATCAAAATTCTCAATCTCACGTGACGTACAAAACTCAAACACGAAATTTGAAAATGGAACCGTCCCTTCGAGAAGGCACAATACGTGTACGCGATAGGAGAATTGTGCACACGTCGTAGGCTTGTAGTAGTGCATTCTAATCGACAGTTATCTATGTACATGTTTATCTGGTCCTAAGCTAGGAAGCTTTCTTTAATCTGTGACTCTACTTCGAAACGGTATTTTCAATTTTGTAATTTGTTTCCTCTCCGTGAACCGGAGAAAAGACGAAGAGAAAGACTTTCCTTGAACCGTGTCACCCGCGTTATAATACAGTGTTCAGTATTGTAACGCGGGTGGCACGGTTCAATTATACTTATTGTACAATGTTTTAACGGGTTTTAAAAACTCTGATTATTATCAACATTTTTCCTATGGACTTACAAAATTCGTACGTAGAAACTTACCTACGTTATAAAATATAAGTTTTAAGCTAATAAAGGAATAACTTATATGTGTTCATGAAAATTGTTTTACTGGACTTACAATTTACATTTATAATTATTAATAATTAAAAATTAATAATATTACTTATTAATAAGAAAAAATCGTGAAAAAAACCTGATTTTAATATAATTCATTCATGGAAAATACTTTTTAATTATTTTCTATGAATTCAATAAGATAAATTATTCAGTAATGTTAAAAAATATTATTAGATATATGGGGTAGTAACCAAAACATAAAATATTCAATCGCTTGTAGCTGTAGCGGGCGGTTGAGGGTTGCGACTCCCAAAAGAGGGGTGTTTTGTCGATAAAATTCAACCTCTGCTCGTTAAGTCTCTTAACACGTACACACTGCAGTACACCCACAGAACAATATAACTCGCAGAGAAGAATGTCAAGCTCATACAAAAAATTGCGATACGATTAGCGCCTCTTTGATCTGCCCCCTCAAACTTTTTAACCGACTTCCAAAAAGGAGGATATATTTGACAAAATGAATACGGTGGGAAATATATTATATCAGAGAGTTACACTTGTAACTCCTCTGATGTTGCGAATTGCGTTCCCAGTTCCCAGCACGTTGGGAAGATGAAATTATAAAAATCGCTGGGCCAAATGGAGCCAAAAATCACTTGACAGAGAAAAATGGATATCTCTGGAGGAGGCCTTCACCCGAGGGGTCCTTGCACAATAAACTTTAAAAAATAAAATAAAAGGTTAAGCCAGCATAAGTATAACAAAAATAACATTATTTTCTGTCTGTAAAAATAGTAGCTTAGTATAAATGTAATTGTAGTGTTCAAGGAATTTTATTTAATTTCTGTGTGGCCGTGGTATTTACACGCTCAAGCCGGCCCCTTCATGCCGAAGCGTAGCTCTCTCACGTAATATTTGCAATAAGTTTGCCAATCAATTGTCACCGTGTCCACCGTACGTTTACGATGTAATAGGTAAGTAATATCCTTACCTCCGTATGGTACCTACATCCAGAACATGTCACAGACTAACAATAGGCTAAAAATAGCCCTATGGTTTTGTGTAGGGCAGTGTGTCGCCATTATGCTCTGCCACGCTCGGTACACATTTATTGGATCAATATGATATCAATTGGCTCCCCCCGCTGGCTTAAAATTTTATATAGCGGCCATTAGGGCCGCGATATGGGCGCTAACGTTGGCTATCTTATTCGTATTCGTATTTAGCTTTCCAAGTCACATGATAATAAAAGAGCTAAGTAGTAGCCAAAACTAGGATGCTTTGTTTGAACGCAAATATTTAAGATGCAACTAAAATTAATACGTCTCGTTATCCTTCTACTATTATAAATGTGAAAGTTTGTGAGGTTGGGTGAATGTATGGATGTTGTTACTCTTTCACGCTAAAACTACTAAACGGATTTTGATGAAATTTGGTATGGTAGTAGTTTGCGCTCTGGATTAACACATAGACTACTTTTTATCCCTCAAAAGGGCCGAACGTATTCCTGTGGGATACTATATTATAGCGGGCGAAGCCGCGGGCAAAAGCTAGTATTATGATAAGTGCGAAGTATCATGTTCATGTACTTGCATCTTTTTATATAGGTACCCATAGCCTACCTACACTGCGACTTGTCTCCATCCGATCCGTATTATTACAATTTGGAAGCCTTACAGAAAGCACAATGCAAGCGATGAAACGAGTTGAATGCTCACGGTTTTTATTAGGCGTTTAACGCATCTTTTTTGTGGAATGCGATCGGTTTGCGACTTTGTTGCTTTGTGTCTTTAAATGTTAAACTTAGCGTCAAGTCTATTGTTAGTTTCCTAGCTAATAATAAGCGAAGAAAGAGCAGCTTGGTGTAAGATTTTGGTTATATTCGCCGACAATATCGGTGTACCACTTTTAAAACTTATGCCATAGTAATGAGATCTAAATGTGGTACACCGGGTCTGTCGGAGATCGTACCTACATATTATAATATATTTATTTCTAAAAATTTGACTTTCAATTCATCTATAAGGTATTTATACCTGCAAAATGCTAATCATTTTCAACTTCCAATTAAGGTGACATAAATATTTTAAAAAATTCCAAATCCACAAAACTACTGCAACAAAGCCAGTTAAAACATTTTATTACAAAAATATGAAAATAGTGGCAGCAACAGCGGCGATTTTACAAACCACGAACATCAATCAACTTTTATCGTGCCACGAGCACGATGAAAAACAAACGTGCCTTTAATTTCAAATAAACTATTGAAACTGCAGTACACTCGTTCTTTCGACCAACCAACAATAATGATAATATTATGAAACTTTAGCTAACTAAGTCGCAGTGGTGATTAGGTGCAAAATTATTGTGTTACATAAGTAAATTAAGCTTGTAATGCCGATGTTCCTATTTGGCAAATATATACTTAAGTAAGGCTTTTTTTTCGAAATCGCTTAGGTACTACTTGACCCGCCTGTTTAATAAGTCCGTGACTTTTTGAATTTCTAACCTCCTTACTGAAAAAGCAACACTACTCCTGTCAACAGGCATCTGTCAGTTGACTCCTATCAAAATTTGAACTTGCTGCGTCAGTTAGTTTGTGTTTTACAGCTATCTTTATCAGTCTATCCAGTAACTTAAGGAAACAATGGAAAAAAGTGAATTTCGTGTGCTTATTAAGCATTATTTTTTGCGAAAAAAAACCATTACCGAGACCAAGGCTAAGCTTGATAAATACTATGGGGACTCTGCACCATCGATTTCAATGGTAAAAAAGTGGTTTACTGAATTTCGTTGTGGCCGTACAAGCACTGAAGATGCCGAACGTCCTGGACGCCCAGTTGAGGTCTCTACACCCGAAACAATCGAAAAAATTCACGATATGGTGTTGGCTGACCGAAGATTGAAAGTGCAAGAGATTGTGGAAGCCATAGGCATCTCGCATGGCTCAGTGATTTCAATTTTGAATGATCACTTGGGCATGAGAAAGCTTTCCGCAAGATGGGTGCCGCGTTTGCTCACAGTCGACCACAAACGCAATCGTGTAACAACTTCACAGGAAGGTTTGGCGTTGTTTAATCACAATATGGAGGAGTTTTGTAACTGTGGACGAAACATGGATCCATCAAAACACACCAGAGACCAAACAACAGTCAAAACAGTGGGTTTCTAAGGGTGAATCGGCGCCAAAGAAGGCCAAGGTGGGTTTGTCAGCCAATAAAGTTATGGCGACTGTTTTTTGGGATGCACGTGGGATAATCCACATTGACTATCTTCAAAAGGGAAGAACAATTAATGGGGAATATTATGCCAACTTATTGGACCGCTTCAATGAAGATTTGAAAAAAACCGACCTCATTTGTCCAAGAAAAAAGTTCTTTTTCACCAAGACAATGCAAGGGTGCACACATGTGCAGTTGCCATGGCAAAAATCCATGAATTGGGCTATGAATTGCTCCCACATCCACCCTATTCTCCAGATTTGGCTCCGAGTGACTACTTCTTTTTCCCAAACCTGAAAAAATGGCTCGGTGGAAAAAGATTTGACTCCAATGATGAAGTCATCTCGCAAACAAAGGCCTATTTTGAGGACCTCGACAAATCATATTTTTTGGAAGGAATAAAAAAATTGGAGAAGCGTTGGAAAAAGTGTATAGAGCTCAAGGGGGACTACGTTGAAAAATAAAATGATTTATTTATCAAAAAATCTGTGTTTTATTCCAAAAGTCACGGACTTATTGACCCGCCCTCGTAAATCTTGCAAATTTATATTTATATTTTCTTCATTCTCACACAATATTCACAATATCACACTCCTTTTTTTTACGTTTGTGTTGATGAGAATATTGGAAAAAAATTGCATGGAAGACAAAGCAACTCTCCATAAAGTGCTTAGGGGCAAAAACAAAGCCGCCACTTAACCTCAAAGCCTCTCGCCAGTGAAGCCCTTTTAAACCTGATTTGACAACTCGTGTTATTCCTTCAGTAGCAGGAATAGTAGAGGTTTAGTCTAAAGTTTATACTTATTTTCCTTTAGAATAGTTATACTTATCTTCCTATCCTCAAATCATCAGCTCATCATTTCAATTTACTATATATGCGACATCATTAGTATTGTTTGCTAGACCAGGAATCACAAAGAGGGTTCCGCGGAATAGTCATCAGGGTTAGCTGTTAAATAATACCACGGTTAAAATATTATTTTGAAATACCTAAACAAAGGCGATGAAAAGAAAGGGCAGACTACCCCAATGGGGTGTCAAGACGTAAAAGATATTTGTTTGGTGTTCCGTTTTCTTAAAAGTTCGTAAAATATTACCAAATGATTTTTTTACGATACTTTTTACGCTCTTTTCAGCTGCATTCTATATAATAGGTTTTTACCTATGAAATTACCGTTTACTTTCAAATTAATTTTATTTTAAAAATATGGAATTCTTTTTCCAAAAGTATTCTTTTGTTTATTGATTAGTGTTACATTTTCATCGCATTTCAATCTTTTTCGTCATCATGGATACGTTAAAAATTCGAGTAATTATGGAATATGAGTACCGTCGTGCCAGCAACGCGGCACAAGCGGCTCGCAACATCAACGATGTTTACGGAGCTAACACTACAAACCAACGCACCACCTGTTATTGGTTTGCTCGCTTCCGTTCTGGAAATTTTGATCTGAAAAATGAACCTCGCGGTCGTCCGAAGACTTTAGTCGACAATGACGAATTAAAGGCGATTGTGGAAGCTGATGATGATACACAATCTACGACTGAATTAGCAGCAGCTTTCGACGTTAGCGTCAAAACAATATTGGTCCATTTGCGTCAAATTGGCAAGATAAAAAAGCTTGACAAATGGGTGCCCCGCGAACTCAATGATCGCCAGCATGAAGTACGCGTCGAGACGTGTTTTGCACTTCTTAACAGACACACAAATGAAAAAAAATTTGAAAATGAAAAACCTGCGATGAAAAATGGATTCTGTTTGATAACCGCAAGCGCTCAGCAAGTTGGTTGGATCCTGGTTCAGCACCTAAACAATACCCTAAACGAAAACTTACCCCTAGAAAAGTGATGGTCACTGTTTGGTGGTCTAGCGCCGGTGTGATTCATCACAGCTTCTTACCAAACGGGGTGAGCATTACTGCAGATGTGTACTGTGAAGAACTGAACACAATGATGGAGAAGCTGGCACATCTCCAACCAGCATTGGTCAATAGCTCGTCTCCGCTGCTCCTGCACGACATCGCGCGACCTCATACTGCACAGCAGACGGTCTTGAAGTTGCGAGAACTGGGGTTGGAAGCTCTCCGTCATCCACCCTACTCACCAGACCTTGCGCCTACAGACTACTACTTTTCCAGAATTTGGATAACTTCTTGGCGGGAAAAAAATTCAATACCCGAGAGGCAGTACAAAATGCCTTTGAAGAATTTGTTGCCTCCCGTCCAGCTGATTTCTTTAGGAAGGGCATCAATAAACTGCCACTGCGTTGGCAAAGATGCATTGATTGCATGGGTGATTACTTCGATAAATACAAAAAAAAAGTGTGTGTGTCAGCTCCGACGCATGACTGGAGTTTACTCTAAAAAAGTATTTAAAATTAGAAACAATCTACTCTGTATAAGCGCCATCTATATTTTTTTTGTAAAACTTTTTTTTAATGTTTATTTCCATAGATGGCGTCCAGACTGGTGCGCAGAATAGGTTGCGCACGAAAACGTAACGAATGACTCGTTCAGTAGCTTTTACTCCTCATATTTTTTTCATACCGGGGGCCTTATATGAAAATCGATTCTTAAGGAGTAAACTCCAATAAAAAATAAGTACATGAAAAAAATTTTTTTTACGTTACCTTACGTTTACGTTTAAATTTTTTCATACAAAACGGCAATTTCATAGGTAAAGACCTAATATAACCTTATTTTTTTTTATGTTAGACCTGCAAAGGGACACCAATAACGTTTACTTTCATCAATAAATTTAAAAACAGAACTTAAAAGAGACATACCTACTTTCATCTCAGTTTTCTTGAAGTTAGAAAGACAAAATATATTCGCAATAATTATATTTCGTCAGAAAACTTGCTTTTCTAATCCGATTAAATCCACGCCTCGCCTGCCTAATGTGATTGCTTTCCCTTTTGCTAAAGAAAAACATTATTTTTAACGGACAGTCAAATATACTGAAGCATGATTTGAAGTAAGTGGGTACTATCTTGTATTATCTGGTATTATCATGGTAGTATAATATTATACCTAGGTGGGTACCTAATAAATAATTGTTAGGTTAGGTTTAAATCATTATAAATAAATTAGGTAGGTAATAATATTATCGACTATAATGATACGGACGGTGCACGGTGTATGACGCACATTTGTTTCGGAGGTAACATACCGCTGTATGTGATATCATACAGCGGTAAAAATAAAGTACTTTACTTTATTTTTACCGCTGTATGATATCACAATCTGTAAAATGAATCTGCCATCGTATAAAGTTAAAGGAACAAATCACTATAGAGTGCCGTGTCACAAGTTGAGATGATTAAATGGAAATACGATGCCATAAACGCATGTCACCTTAATTGGAACACCCAGCTACACACATCAGTACAATCCGCAAAAATATTATAACACGAAGCGATGTTGTTAAAACAAATTGTTGAAATCTTGTCAACGATTGGTAGACCACGAAACTATTTAGTAAACAAAACAGTGAACAAAATTCGAAAGAATTTAAAATAAATGTATTATATTTTTTTTGTCAAGGAGAGTTGTACATATAAATAAGTTCTCCTTGGATATAAATTGAATTTGCGTGGAGGAAAAACTGGTTGTTTGTCACAAGAAGGTATGAGCAAAAATCAATACAAAATCATAGTAGGTGGAGATGTAGGTGTAGACGTATTTGTCGGTGTAGGAACTGTAGGAGTATATGGTTGGGTTGCCGTTGTATGATTTGAACGTAATATTATAGGGCTATACAGACCCACAGTTGTTCGCCACTTTGTTTGCACTCAAACACTTATACTTATTTATTCAAAAACTAAATATTTATCCGCGATTAAAAGCAACCAATGTCCTTCCCCAAGGTCAAATCACCCTTTTACTAAATTTCATAAAAATCCATTCAGTGGTTTAGAAATGACGTTACAGACAAACAGATATGCTTTCGCATTTCTAATAGGTGTTACTTATTAATAATAAAAAAAATAAAAATCGAATTTTACAACGTATTTTTTTCTTCTAACCGTACTTATTGTACCAAGTGCGTCATTAGTTACGCAAGTAAAGGGGATAGTGGGGCGACTTCCGTAGCCTCGTCACCACTTCCGAGGCAACAGATGTACCCAACTATGGTGCAGGTCCATACATGGCCAACGGCAATCAAGTACAAAAGCTTACCTTGCTAATAATTTAGTGAGTAAAAGGTCATCAAGGATGTCTTATATTTTTTAATAATGATAAAGGACCGTTGTCCAGATTTTCTATTTAGGTATAAAAATATATAACATACCGCTTTCTATGAAATTTGAATTCGTCATAGAAAGCGGTATGTGCGAATCGAATACTGTTTTTTTTTTTCATCTTTGCACACAAAAGGTATAAGTCATTCTAATCAGCTGATTGCTTCTTCCAAATATAATAGCAGTTGTGTGGTATTAGTCCTGTGGGAAACCATACCCGTTTAATTCGATTTTCCGACTCTAATAATGCCAAATGCAATTTTTAATGCGGAATGCCTAAGTTTGTCATTTAATGCTTTAATATTAACTGCTAAAATCACTATTAATTAACTGATTTTATTATATTTTAATAAAAGGTTGATGCAAGGATTTTAACAAATATTCTATATATATTAGAGACAATCTTGTATATATATAATCGGTCTCTAGAAAACGGCTGCAAGTGTTACCATGAAATTTAGTATGCAGGGAGTTTTGGGGAGAAAAATCGATCTAGCTAGGTCTTATCTCTGGGAAACTGCGCATTTTAAGCTATATGTGTTTTTTCTTTCGTCGTCCAACAATATAGCAAAAATTTCGACACTATTATATACTACTACACTATTATATATATATCAGTCCCATTGGCAGTTTGGTATGCGTTTTTTGCTTTGTTCGGAAATACGGAATGTGATGGGTTCGAATCTCGGTCAAGTAAATATTTTTGCGATTTTTTAATTTTTTTTAATAGTATATTGATATTGGCTCATTAACAATATTGAAATTATAAATACCTACATTAATGCGATTTTCCGACTTTAACATTCATAACTGATGCTCCTAATCTGCAGACACAATATGTATGTCACAGTGGCGTGGAGTTCCTATAATTCCATTCCTATCGGCTTCACTTACCACTTATTTTTTGAATACCCTCATCCAAATTCTTACCTATTATACAGGCTAGGGCTTCCCTATGAAGGAGAACCAGCCTTCGCCACTGGTATGTATTGTATCTTCATGTCCATGCTTCTGTTTCCAGAGAAGGGCATGTACCTGGGGTCTCCGTGCGAGTTCACGTGCAACCCCCAGCTGGTCCACGTGTACTGCGAGCCCCGCAGCGCCACCTGCCAGTGCGACCCCAAGCACCCAGTCGCACTTGGAATCTCGAAAGGATGTGCGAAGCGTGAGTACCACTGAACTTGCATATGCAACGGTAATCTGACACAGTATTCAAGTGATCCATTTAAGTACTTAGTATAAATCAGGCACATATTCGCATGACATGCGTCTAAAAAAATTTGTTGTGCTTGGATATTGCTTGCATGGATACAATACTAATGTTAAGTTGTTCATCAAGTGGTTTCCCTCCTTATACTATTGTAAAAGATGTCTTGTTTCTTTTAAAGTAAGATTAAATATAATAAGTTTGTAATAGTGTTAACAGACGTACGGATTTGGTCCGGAGCAGACCACGGGTTTGGTTGCCAACTTAGGGGTTTTTCCCTAAAATTAGGAAAAAAAGATCCTCTAGGGGTGAGGATTTTTAAGGTTATTTTTAGAGGTTTGTATTTTCTTGTTTTTAATTAATTGAAGCTATTGATCGATATAACATCGAGAAGCGATTTGAAAAGTCAACCTGTAGAAAATAAACTTTTGGAAGTATATTTTAATGTAAAAAGGACAAAATAATATTACAGAACATATTTTTTTTATTATTTATTTATCAGTTTATTTAAGTTTGGGGAGAAATATTTTTGACAGTTGGAACACTGCACAAAAATCGGAATGCACTGTAAATAGTACTCTGTGCTAATACAATAGAGCTGAAAATAAAACACACGAGTGTCGTGCTGTCATAATGGTCCGCTCCAAACCAAAACTGTATGTGTGTAAAGGCTCCCACAGACGAGAGGCCGCTCGTTTCAGTTAAAACTTACGTTAGTTCGGCCTGAACGGATTCGAGCACACACACGGAAAAAAAACGCATCCGACCCAACTGACGTCATTTCGGCCTAAACGGATTTGAGCACACACACGAAAAAATCACATCAGTTCGTTCTGGTTTGCCGCGAGCTACGGTCTTTTTTATTAATTGTACTTGTAGCTTTTACCCGCGGCTTCGCCCGCGTAGTATAGTGTTCTTGGAGAAAAAACTACATCGGCGAATAACTCTCTATTTACAGCAATATACCTACTTCTGATACAATATTGAAAATGTTTATAGGTTTACCAAATGCAAATGGTTAAAAATGGGACCCTATCACCTCGACGCGACATGCACGACCGCTTGATATACATTATATTATTATATCTATCGCGCTTGAGTATAAAAAGACTATTTAAAAAAACCGCATCAAATTGCGTAGATTTAAAGATCTAAGCATACAATATAGGTACACAGATAAAGCGACTTGTTTTATACTACGTAGTGAATAATCATTTAATTTGCCATTCAAATATAATTTGACATTCCAACAAAACTAGCCAACCACCTCTATGGATATTCCATAAGAACTGCAGTATAGAATATTCGTTGAGCGAGCACCGAGTCGCGACTCGCGAGTGCCGCCGAGACATGTCCCTGCATTTTAAATCTGTAATATCTTCGAAAATATTCATCTAAATTACATGCTATAAAGGGCCATATTGATCTATATTAAATGCACAATGTATTTAAGGTACTCAATTGGATAAGGATTAAGTATTGCTTAAAATCGCTTCGTAAATAAGCTATTAAATTTAAATCAAAGTAAAGGATAAAAAATGGTTATTGGGGGTTATCCCTAAGAGATAGATATATGTTATCACGGACTTTTTTGTAGGCTTTTTTATGATGAACAAAACTTATTTTGATCTATCTCGTAGGGTTCAGCCACCGTTTGCAATGTAAGCGGAAAAAATGTAATTATTTACGACATCACATTAGAAACCTCAAAAATAACAGTATTTCTCCACTATTTAATTAATGTTATTATACATATAAACCTTCCTATTCAATCACTCTATCTATTAAGAAACCGCATCAAAATCCGTTGCGTAGTTTTAAAGATTAAAGCATATAGGGACAGAGAAAGCGACTTTGTTTTATACTATGTAGTGAAGCTCACTACGCTTGTACACGATACACGCCCGCACAGCCGCGCCTCTGGCGATAACTGAACCAATTTGTCACACATGGTCCGTTCAGTTCTTCCATTCAGTCCAGAATGAATAAATAAATAAATATCTATGGACGCTTCACACCGCGTCAATCTGGCCCCGTGCTAAGTATCCGAAGAACTTGTGTTACAGGTACCAGAAAACGGGAAGTATATTTAATACTTTTATACTATATTTTTATTTAAAATTTTGAGTATATTATACACATATTTATACACATCCATGACCCAGGAACACCCGCGACATTCAAACCCGCGACCCCCGGCTTGAGCACCAACGCGCTAAACCACTGAGCCACAGAGGTCTGAATGTTGCTCAGTGGTTCAGCGTTAGTTGGCAACATGATGAATGTTGCCAACTTAGTTATTTTACAAAATTTACTAATAAATTAAGTATTTTATTCACTCATTAGTAGGAATTTAGTTGTTAGTAGTGTTTTAGTAGGAAAGAGCCAGACAGTAATCATATGCAAAATGGCGAAGGTTAGCCATAAAAAATGACACCTTATCATAATAATACATCGAAGCATTCGTCCGTAATTTGTTTAAAACTACCCGTTTAATTACTATATACGTAATATTTCCTAGTATATTTTAATTTAACGATAAAATGTATAATACAATTCAATAAATAATAAAATTTTAATTTTTAATAACATAAAATGCAGTGATTTTTTGGGAGCATTAGGGATTCCTAAGTTGAGTAGCCTTATTGATAGTTTTCAGTATTCTTTTAGTGGCTTTTTGTCGAAATTGACGCGAGTTTAGCAGTTTCGCAAACACAGAGCTGGCAACACTAGAACGAATCGCTTCAGTCCATCCGGCCGACTGGATTCACAACTCGATCTCGAAATTGCACACAGACGATACGATTTTGCATCCGTTCAGGCCGATCTGAAGGAAAACCGGACCGTATATGGCCCCACCCCTAAGCAACATAACGAAATTTGACGATATAATGAGTTAATAATTCATGGCAAATACACGTATATACTGTTGTTATCGAATTACAATATATTAAATTGAAAGTGGATGTTGAATCCAACTACTCGAAGGTGCTATCATATCAATAAGAAGATATCATAATATGTTGCCATAGAGATATTTTCTATGATTTCACGAATAACAATGGAATTCTGTTAAGTGCGTAGGCCGTACGCCATGGCAACCGTATTTCAAAGAATTACAATTTACAATAAAGGTTATTGGCAGCTATTTATTTTACGGTGGTCAATATCTTTTTCTTATTTTTCAATATGATGCTAGAACAGCTTCGTGGAAAACTCCAATCCTCATAAAATGTTTAAAAAGCTAACATAAGACGAACTCCACTCAAAAGTCAATGTACTATCGAAGCAGTTGCCGCTCGACCAGGCATGAGATAAAAATCGATTAACAGCGCCGTTGAATCGTACGCACGCACACATACTCACGTGTAAATACGTAGTTCACATCTGCAGTACTCTCAGTCACTTCCTTAGTGTTTAAATATTTTGAGGCGTCGTAGTACAAATAAAATGTTCAGAAACTCGTCGAGCAGTAACTTCGTCGACATTGTACCTACTTTAGTTTTACAATGGCGGCTTACAGCAAAGAAACTGGGCGAGCAATGCTTCTACCAGCAAACCTGCCGCGCCTTCGACCCTCACGCATCGTGCGCGCAGGTCAACCACAACGCCTACTGCCAGTGCGACCAGGGCTACCACACCACGAGCCACTCGCGACCGACCAACCGAGTCTTCTGCACTGAAGGTAGGCAATTGGACTTATAACGCAAAAGCTACGCGCCTGACTAGTGCATGATTATTTCTTATAACTGGTCTGAAGCCCAATTTTACAATCATTTAAATTTTTAAATTTTCTCATCTCAAATTCCAAATAAACTCAAAAGATCAACATCTTTAACATAACTGAACGAAGACCACACAATATTATATTTTCAGACCTGGTACTGCTGACGGCAGACATGCCGACGCTGCTAGGCGTGGCGTCGGGCATCTTCGTGCTAGCCGGTCTACTGTGCATGGTGCTACACCTCTACACGAAAGCGCGCTACCATCCAGCGCACTTAGCCGATGCTCGACTCACTCCCCCGTGTCTTTACTCACTCAATGACACTGGTATGTTGTCAAGGATGAATGCATCTCGTTAAAAGGAGGCGGCTGGACACACTGCAGGTGGTCTAGCGGTCAGAGTTCCGAGTTCTGTACAATTGTACATCCTACTGCCTACACCCTGATGGTGACGGTATGACCGCTTTTGAATCATTATAGTTCTAAGCACCGTATACAGTACAGTGACTGTAGCACGTAGAACTAGGAACTCTGAACGCATGCCGACAGTCGCCAAAAGTTTGCAACTCGTAGTTAAGGACAGCCGCCGACAATCTCAAATGTCGCAAACACATGATCGCTTCACGCTTGTCTTTAAGAGACCTAAGACAGCATAAGGAGGTTTCTTTACTGTGTTCGCAGGTGGGACACTGAGCGGCACTCGCGCGTCCTCCCGAGCGTCGTCCCGCAGCGGCGGCACGTCGGGCACGCTGGGCGATGACCGGCGGCCGCGCGGCGCGTCCCGCGCAGGTGCGGCGCGATCCGCAGCCATCTTGCTAATATCGCGCCACCTGAAGGCCGTAAGGGACGGCGGCGCGCACCCGCCCAAGTGCGCCGCCAAAGGTGATCCGGATGATGTATGCAGCGAGGCCCTCTACTGCACGTCTCGGTGTGCTCGGCGGGCTCCACGGGCGGCGAGACCCTCTCTAATGTTCCACGTGTTTAAAATTTTTCTATGACAGTGAGAAAAGCTCCTCTGGCCGACGTCCAAGATAGGCGGCTGGAGACGCCATTTTTATCTGTCAGACAGACGTGTTTGTTAAATTAGTAATTTTTATAACGAAATATTAGCGCCGTCTGTTGTTTTTGACACACGACGGTGATGCGGACGTCACGCGAGTTTTTCACACTGCCCCAAAATGTTTTCACCGAGCGGGTGTTGGCGGTGCGTTAGAGAGGCGTCAGCGTGGCATGTACCGCGTCGCTCGTGTCCGTTAGATGTCACGTTTTTGTGTTAGCGGCCGACGGGCGGCGGTCCGAGACTGCATCCGCTACAGATCAATCAAGCTGAAGATAAACAACACACACAGAAAACGTTTTTAATCTTCTAGGACCGAGTTTCTTTGTTTATAAAATTTATTTTAACATTTTCAAACCAATCTATTAATTAACTGTATGAAATGAACTCATTTTCCCCTAAAACGCTTATTACGACGACATTTTGTTAACAAGAATATCTGTAACCCTGGATTATAATTTGCTACGCTTATTGAGCAGTGCTGTAAACTGCAGACTGCAGAATAGAACATTTTTTTGGTTGTTTACTTATCGCTACATATTTACAATATCTATTATGCAACCATAATCTTATAGAGTTCTCTCTCTCTCTCTCACTTAATTTCACAATACATAGGTACATACTTACCTATGTAAGTAGTATACATACTACTACAACTATCATTCGCCAATTCTAATTTAATACTTATATTTAGTATTATTTGTATATCACATGAATTAACTGTAATATTATTTAGTAAAGATTATTATTATTATATTGATCTGTGGTAAATCAGTCGCAGGACATTTTACGCTCTTCGTGTGGCGCGAGCAAGATGGCCATGGTCTATGTGGTTCCTCCCTTGTATCTTCTTTCGCTTTCTGTATTTGAGAAACTAAAAGTGGCGTTTTGCTTAGCACGTAGGTTTGCCTTCAGATGCCATGAAATGTTTTAAGTTCTACGTAACGAAAAATAGGTGCAATAACTGCTAAAACTTGCACATTTTTGTACAAATTCATTAATGTCTACATACCGACTGAATGAGTGCTTGCGACTTTTTCAATTTTTCAATACACAACAGATGTTACGTTTACAAGATTATCATGTCACAAACATAAAAAGTGCCAACACACCGATACAGCTTTACGAATTATTCAAGTGCAAATTGTCAACCTCAATATTATGGTAGCTACCTTTGTTGTTTTCAAGCTGTCGACGCATGGTGTAATTAAAGCATAATTTAAGAAATAATCAATTCTACGATAAAAAAATTGTGATTTTTTTGTAAAAGTGACATTCTGACGAAATTAAAGGACTTAAACCGTTGGTTCGGTGAAACAAAGCTTTAGTTTCCCGCTAAGGTGGTTTCCGCTTTCTGTCACGTTGTAAGTATTGTTTTACGCACGAAGGCATTGCTTCAGTATTGTAAATCACAATGTTACCTTATCGCTATGCCGTAGAATTGGCCAACGTGAATGCTACTGTGTTGTCGGTTGTGATTCATTATTCATTTCAATGTTATTAATGCCAAAGTTTGTCATTTGATGCTTGAATATGAACTGCAGTAATGAAATTACTATTGATTAACTGATTTTACTATATGACTTATTAAAAGGTCGATGCAACGCTTTTAACAAATATTTTGATCTGCATATTTATTTCATTTTAATTTAATTGTATTCCTTAAATTGCAACCATTGAATTACATGCTGGGAAATAATTTTTATCATTTTAAAACAATATATTGATATTAGTTTATTAACAATATTGAATTTATAAATAGCTGCATTGTATTTTAATTAGGTACACTTGTTTATTATTATGGATATAAATAGGGGACGTAAAAACAACGTACCTACTTAACAGTTATCGATATCCATTGCACCAGTTTAATTTATATTTTTCCTCAATTAGTGCGCCTAATACATATATACTACTAGAACAACGATAAGAGAGAATTATTTTGAGGGTCAAAATATCGATAAATTTACCGTCACCTATGTGTTTTTGCGAAGGTTCGAGACGTCCAAGTATGAGTTCGCTACAGAGCAGCTCATCGTCAATAAGGAGTTATAGCGCTAAGCTGTGGGAGCGAGAGAGAGAGCAGAAGGAGAGACGGCAGATGAGCATGCGGCTGGCGCAGCTGCACGACAAGATGGCCGCGGGCAGGGAGCTACCCAAGCACGCACCCACGCCCTCCCCGCGCTCTCCCAATAACTCCACCGATGGGCTACTTCCGGCCGTGTGTGAAATTAGAGAAGTGAGTTATTCAAGTCTCAGACGCTTCGGGTCCCGACTCCCGAAGGTCCTGTCCCCTCGTCAGTCGTCTGTTAAGTATTTTTCCCTAAACTTCCATTTCCCGATAGTCCACTTAGAACACCATTCCTTGAATGTGTACTTAGAAGCCAATAATAATTATTATTATATAATAGGTACTCACATCAATCATCATAATAGTAAGGCTACTACAATTGGTAAAAGAGCATTTAAAATCGCGTTAGGTAGCAAACTTCTGTCCCTTAAAACGTAGAATTTTAAACATGACGCCTTATGAGTGTTTATGATTTTACTCTAACCATCGCACAGTGGCATACAGTCAGATCAAGCACTCGGCAATAGGCCAAAGGACTAAAATATAAAAATTCTTACTGTTTAGCGCGTTTACCGTCATTGTTGTTACAGATGTCAGCGAACTCAGAGCAGCAGTTGCAAGGCGTCGACGGGCCGTGTTCCAGCTCGTCGCTGTACTGACATCCGAAGACATCTGCCATCAGGTCGATCGACTCGCTCTCGTCGGACGGGGCGCCGGCCATCGCGTGGATGTAAAATGGACTTGTATCAGTTAGTGCTATGAGAACGAAGACTAAACGCCGGACATTCTAGCAATACGCTCTTAGGAATACGGGCTCGCTCGAAGAATGTCGCCACCCAAAAAGTACCGCATTTTTACAGAAAAATACAGACAAGCCAGAATGGCAAAATATATTCAAATGCACTTTATGTTAATGGCATGAGATATTTTTGAGAAATGGTGGAAAAAATCCATTTTGAAATTTCGGGATAACAATATTGAAATTGTCAAACTATCCCGAAAAGATTCAGCTCGTAAATTTGTAGCTGCGAATTAAATATTATTAGGAATAAGTACGATGTTTTCTGTAAATAGGTACATTTTTTGAGCTGAGACAGTCTTTGAGTGCAGTGATGCAATCGTTTATTTCAAAAAACTCACACGTAAATTCAAAAATTGAATGTGTTTGAAGAGTTTAAACATCTACATCCTGGTGACGAAAACAAATTAAGTATGAACAATATATTTTTATCATGAATAAGTTGTAATTATCGTATATTTTAAACTTGTATATGTATAATCGGAATCTCGGAAACGGCTATAAGTATTTCCACGAAATTTAGTATGCAGGGAGTTTTGGGGGGAAAAATCGATCTAGCTAAGTCTTATACCTTGGAAACTGCGTACTTTTAAGTTATATATGTTTTTCTTTCATATTTCAACACTATATCAATAATGTCGACTCCAACATGTCAACTCCGGTTGGCAGCCTAATATGCGTATTTGTAATTTTTGTGTTGTTCGGAAATTCGGAATGTGGTGGGTTCGAATCCTGGTAAAATATTTTTGTCATTATTTTTTTTAATCTACTAGAGCTCCGAGCAAAGCTAGGTTACCCAGGTAACCGATATAATTAAAACCTTATCAGAATTTGTTTCACAATGAAAATTGTATGAAAATCATGACAGCGAATATGCAATTTTCATTCGGTAAAGTTACGAATACTTTGTTATCAATTGTTCGTGCTTGGGCTTCTGATCTGAAAACCGGTTAATTGGGCAGTCCTACCAAACAAAAGCCATGGGTGTATAGTGTATATATAAACACCCTATCACATTAAATAGACACGAGGCACGGCGATCAATTTGACTCGTAGGTTATCTATACTCGTAGGTTATATAATATAATAACTAAATTTTTTATTAAAAAAAACTATAACCCGACTACTTACATAAATTATATAGCCTATGTTATACGACCTGTTATGACGAATCTATTATTTCAACATCTCATTCACTAAATCGGATCATTAGTTTAGGCGTTACAATGGAACAAACAAACATACACACATAGACTGCCAAAATCATTACATTTCCTTTTGGCTTCGCTGTAGTCGGGTTTTACCCGGCTGAACAATACGACACTGTACCTGAAACCTGATAAGTTGTAACAATTTACAGTCCTACTACTATTATAAATATGAAAGTTTGTGAGGATGGATGGATGGATATTGGATAGTATCATTATATAACTGGCTTTTACTACGCGCCTCCACTCGCGTTTAACAGTTTTCCACGGGAACACTGTGCTTTTCGGGAGAAAAATAGCCAGCTATGTGTTAATCCAGAGCCTTAACTACTACCTTACTAAATTTTATTAAAATATGTTTAGTAGTTTTTGCGTGAAAGAGGTCCAAACATCCATCCATCCATCCTTTTTCACATTTATAGTAGAAGGTCGATAATAAACAAGAAAAATTATGTTTCTATTCCGACGCAATCTTTACCTCTGCAATAGTGTAGTGACAACCTACTGTTATAGGTATAATAGTTATTATAATAATAATCATCAGTAAGACAAATATATTAAAATTTATCATATTTTGGAACAAAATAACTAGAGGAATTTGTAATAAAGGTACACGGATACACGTCAGTCGGTGAACGACATTTTGTAGGTCAAAAATGAAGCGAAATAAGCAATGAGATACTGGTGCTAATGCATTATTCAAAACACGTCACACCTGCCCAGCAAAAGGCAAATAGAAATTAAAAGCCTTAAACTATCTAGGAATACTAAGCGCGTTTATCTTATAAACTAACGTAACTAAGTTACGATAACACAAAAATTAAAAAGTGTGAGAATTTTGAAAAAATCGATTTAATAAGAATGTAATAAATAATGCCTAATGCATAATATTGTTAACAACCCACCAATACCGGAGCGAATGCCATATCGATTTTTTTTTTTGTTTTTAGAAATTTCTTAGTAAGTACTTACTGAATGAGAAGTGCGCTTTGAAAGTCCATAGATAGATATTATTAAATGTTAAATAATTTTATTCATCAAAGAATAGGAGCCCTAGTTTATTAAGTAACGAGAAATACGAAGATACCTACATGAATATAGCAATACACATTCAAGGAAAAAAGGTGTTGGCAGTTTCTACTGGAAGTCTTTTTTCTTCGTATAAAAAAATTAAATTTAAAAACGTTTATTTGATAGATTAAATAATTATCATGAAAGATATATACAGGGTTACAGTATATTATATCTCCTTTAAATTCCCATAATTTATAATATGTATGAAATTATAAATTATTGTTATGGTTAAACAAATATAATTATTCATTATACGTCTATGAAACCCGTAATAACTATACTGAAAAAATATTTTACATGATTTCGAATTTTTAAAATTTTTATAAATCTAAAATAAGTCCGTTGTTTTCAAAATTTGTGCATTCAATTTATTTCTTTGTGTCGTTTTTATATAGCTGATTTATCGTACCTAATACTGTTATTTTCGGTAACTGAGAAAACTAAGTCGTAATAGAAGATTTAAAATTTTTTTTTTTTTTTCAATCTGCTTTTTTTTGTTTGAGGCACATTTAAAAATATATACCTTCCATTTTTTCATAAAAATCTTAAAAGTCGAAAATCTAGTAAAATATTTATCTTCGTATTTAAAGGGTTCCAGACACAAAAATATCAGAAATGATGGGAATTACAACCCTTTAAAAGACAAACGTCGCCTAAACCTACAGGTTAAATCGATTTTTATCCTTTGAGTGTTGTTTAAATAATCTTGAAAACTTACAAAAATATACTTTTATACCTATTAGGTACATAGGTAATGTCGAAAGGCACGCGTGCCCTTAGTTCGTTATCTCTGGCATAGGTCCTAGGTATACGTGGAATGATCGGTTTTACGCTAAGAACTCACGGAGCTGTTTTGTCCCGTGCCCGCCGCGGTCGTCGAACTGCGGATTTATTTCTTAACTAATGAAATCGCAGTTTTGCACGGTCACGCAGCCGCCGCGGTTGAGATTATCGCCCGCAAACGTGGCGGGCTAAGATCGCAGGACGCGCTGTTGTAAAAAGGCAAATACATAATATTATATACAATAGAATTTCTGATTTTCGCCCGCAAACCGAACGCAGAGTGCGCAGGCGCAACCCGCCGAGGCTGCGGGTGACCGCGGCCCGCGTGATTCTACTAGTTGCCCGCCGGTGCAGCGGGACCCGCGAACAACAGCGCGCACCGCGGGCGTAAAACGCATCGTAAGTTGTGCTTTAATTTTTACATACATAACAGCATTCTACAGAAGTTGCGGCCCCGCAACCGCGGCGGGCGCGGGTAAAAACCGCTCCGGGAGTTCTTAGCCTTAGTGTGTTACTATTATTCATGTAGTTTGTTATATGTAATACGACTGTACCTAATGTCATGTGTTTGTAAATATTCAAACTGGAGAATCATGTTGAAAAACGAGTTGTCCAAAAAATATACCAAAGTATTCGCCGACTTTGTGAATGTCCACAAAGTTTTTGGCAAATAATACTTAATTTTCGTTGTAAGCCAAAAACATTTTTTTTTTAATCAGCACGGCGTATAAAAATGTGAACAACTTAATTAAACTGCGAACAGAAGCGCCATTCATATTATTTTTGATAAAATTTCAGTTGAGTTAACATGTTGTCCACTGTTGTACTCGCGCACGCTCGATCCGAGGGGTTATCAAAAATAATAAGGTATGTACTTAGTACCTATTTACGTGAATTGAGCGTCAGGTTGATGTCTGCGTACTTAACTAAGTACTTATAATAAGATTGTAAAAAGTAAAGTAATTAGAAATGATGCGCTTGAGACTTCTAGGCGAAGCTTTGCCGACTTATTATTGAATGTATGAAATATTATGTAAGTTTCTAGGATAGTGTCAGAGGAGGTTGCGGTATTTTCTTGAATGTAACTAAACTTCATATTTTGTACACAAATTAGGATATGGTATTTAGGAAAGTGTTCACATGGTCTATAAAATTTATATTTTTCAGATATGTTAAATTTATCTTTTAATTTTCTAAATAAATATGATACGTCCATCCGTACTATCGCCTCCTTTATATAGCATACCCTTTTAATGAAAGAAATAATGTTGTAGTAAATATTAAAATATCATGTTTTTGTCAGCTAAATATAACGTTTAGCAAAATCAATTACGAAGACATCGGGCACAAGATTTAGTGCTCCTTATGTGATGAAATTTAAACAGAATAAAAAACTGTAGTTAATCGAAAAAAAATCTAGTATAATTGAGTATAGGGCGCTAGGAAGGTCATCGACCACACACTGTCACACAGCTGTTTTTAAAACTCTTTTTTTACTTAAAACTTATGTTTTTTAATAAGCAGTAATTTACTGCCAGTAAATCATGTGCCCAAAGTTTCAGTAATTAAATTTGCAAAACGTTATATTCGCTTCTTATGATACAGAAAAAACTAATATTGTCATTTCATTCTTGTGGTATGATTTGATATTACCTACCTTACCTTATCTTTATTGCCATAGGTATGTAATATGGGGTTGTTTACTTACAGGTAGATAGGTATACCTATCTAATGATACTAATTGATAACGAGAATCTTGCAATTCGCTTAGGTAGTATTGTAAATAAAATAACCAAAATATGAAGTTTAAAAAGCATACGAAAATAATTGTTAGCTCGTAAACCGAAGTTACTTGTGTATCAAAACGGGTAGTGTACAATGTTCGGAGTGTGTTTTGTTTCACTATTTGCATAAATTTACAAATACATTTTGTTATTTACAGTTGTTCGGGAGAATTATGTTGAAATGCGCAATAAATGTTATTTGTATATCTCTATGCTTTTTCATTTTATTTACCTACAAATCAAAACATTATTTGCTTCCAGACTCCAGTAGTATTAATAATAAATATTTATTTCCATAAAAACAATTACAAAAGTAAGCGATAGAAATCGAAGCCTAGTAGGCCAATAGCCTGTATCAGGTAACAAGTAACAACGCTCTTCCATGCAACATTCCATGAACAAGCAATCGGTAAGTGATGACATTAACCAATTACATACTTAGTACATTCATTTTAAATCTAAGATTATTATCAAATACAGAACAAACAAGTTTACAACTACAACTTAGCAGGGGACCAAATTGTTGTGGTGTAAGCAAAAGTATATCTATAATAATTAATAAGACAAAACACTATATTCTTTTATAATAAATACACTATGCAAAAAAAAAATCGAATATCTTCGATTTAACTGAAATGTTTTACGCGATCTCGTCGTTCTATAGGTCTCTCTCCAGTCTCCTCGCGTCGTGACGAACACTATAATTCAATATCACTGGGTCTGGTTGTATCTGGGAACAAAAATAAATGTTTATTCTAATTAATAAATATATTGTCGCAATAAAAAAACGTAGGTAGGTCAGTTTGAAAAAGGCGTTGAGAGTGAAATTTAAATGTCGCGCCACGTCACGACACGATTTTGGATATAACGCCAACCGTCAAAAGCAACTTAAACTTATCTTCCTAAGATACGGCTCAATACACAGATGGTGCTAGGTTACAAATTTTAATTTTCCTATTCTTTTTTTGAAGTGATGTTCTTTTTAGGCACGATGAGAGTAATTTTTAGAGAGTAAGGATTTTAAATTATCAATGAAGTTTCACTTCTACCACGTGTACTCTGTTGACGCCATGTTTTTTATCATTATTATCAATCCAGAGGAAATTACTCAGTCACATGGTAATTGGTATTAGTTTTTAATTGTTTACCACAGCAAATAATAGATTGACCAAAGTGTACGTACTGGGATGTGCTATTTTAATGCAATAAACAGTAAAGTATGAACACAGGCACTGATTTTATGTAACTAGCTAAATATTCTTACCATAATATCCAGAATGCATGTGATTCGATATCTTTGTTACGACTAAGATTACTAATATGAAAGCAATTACAGCTCCAAAAAAGCAAAGGATAACTACTATTATAACACTTGTAGGTGCTTTGTCCACAGTTTCAGACCTAGCATCGTAGTCGATAGCTGCTGTCTTGATATCCTCTTTGTTTTTGTGTTTCCTGATCTTACTACCTGAAATTTTAAAAAAAACTAAATTGTGAAATGCAAAATTCACTGTTAATAATCTTAACAATGTTGTTAATTAATGTTTCTAATGAAGCGTAATATGAATATACGATTCATTTAGAAAGGTCCATACCTGCTTTAGGTGTTTCAGTTTTGGGTTTATCCGTTTCACTCCTTGGAGATTCGTGTTTAGTCACTTCCGTTAGGGATTTCTTTGTTGCTGTCTCAAAAGATTCACTCGCTTTAGGCGTTTCCGTTGCCAAATTACTTTTTGCTATATCTGAAGATTCACTTGCTTTATGCATTTCCGTTGGCGATTTCTTTGTTGCTATCTCTAAAGTTTTACTTGGTTTATGCATTTCCGTTCGGAATTTCTTTGTTGCTGTCTCTGAAGATTCACTTGCTTTAGGCATTTCCGTTGTGGATTTCATTGTTGCTGTCTCTGAAGATTCACTTTCGTTAGGTGTTTCCGTTGTGGATTTCTTTGTTACTGTCTCTGAAGATTCACTTGCTCTAGACGTTTGCGTTGGGGATTTATTTGTTGCTATCACTGAAGATTCATTTGCTTTATGCATTTCCATTGGTGATTTCTTTGTTGCTATCTCTGAAGTTTCACTTGCTTTATACATTTCCGTTGGGGATTTCTTTGTTGCTGTCTCTGAAGATTCACTTGCTTTAGGCATTTCCGTTGTGGATTTCTTTGTTGCTGTCTCTGAAGATTCACTTCGTTTACGTGTTTCCGTTGTAGATTTATTTCTTGCTACCTCTGAAGATTCACTTCCTCTAAGCGTTTTCATTGTAGATTTCTTTGTTGCTGTCTCTGAAGTTTCACTAGCTCTAGACGTTTCCGATGGGGATTTCTTTGTGGCTGTCTCTGAAGATTCACTTGCTCTAGACGTTTGCGTTGGGGATTTATTTGTTGCTACCTCTGAAGATTCACTTCCTCTAAGTGTTTTCGTTGTAGATTTCTTTGTTGCTGTCTCTGAAGTTTCACTAGCTCTAGACGTTTCCGATGGGGATTTCTTTGTTGCTATATCTGAATATTCACTTGCTTTATGCATTTCCGTTGGGGATTTCTTTGTTGCTGTCTCTGAGGATTCACTTGCTTCAGTCATCTCCGTTGGGGATTTCTTTGTTGCTGAGTCTGAAGATTCACTTGCTTTAGGAATTTCCGTTGGGGATTTCTTTGTTGCTGTCTCTGAAAATACGTATGCTTGAGAGGTTTGAGAGGAGGATTGGGGATGCGTGATGGCAGCAGTAATGATTTCTCTGACTGACCTGCCTATGTTATTGGGCTTTGATTTTAAATTTATTAAACAGTAATACTTGCCTCTTTTTATTAAGTAATGTTTGACGGACTCATTACAATAGTTGCATTCCAGTATGATATCTGTTTCTCCACAACTGCTTGGACTGTAAGAATTAATGCAGATATATTTGTTTCTCGCAACTTCGCTGTTTTGCCACAGCAAAAAGTCAAGTCTATCCCTGTACCATATAACAATATATATCATCAAAATACTTTCAGTGGTTTTGGCGTGATTTACAGACATACAAAAATAAAGTAAGGGTAAGAATTAATCTGAACTTATTCAGTATGTAACTATGTTAATGTTACTTTCATTACGTAAACGCTAAAATATAATATTATAACTACACTATGAGCTTTTTCTCTTGGCAAAAATAAGGAGCTTGATTCGTATAGGAGTAGATTAAAATATTTTTCACAATTCACTCGCTCTGGATTTGATCCGCTAATTCTTCGGGCAAAAATAATAGATGCAACTTTCTTATATAAAATATCGTGCTCCCAATTACTGCAATGTATAGAGCAGTAATTCCCAAAGTGGTCCAGGTGGACCTCCAGGGGTCCACGGGAGACTCGACGGGGGTCTACGTTGGACGTGACAAAAAATGGGGGTCTACAATCGTAAGCAGGGGTGCATGAAAATTAATTTGGTTTCGATAGTGAAGAACTAAAATGTTGGCTTGTAATTTTAAATAATATGATACCTAAATTAAAACTTTTCAATAAGACAATTTATAAATAAATTGATAAAAAATGGATAGTTTCAAACTGGGAGTCGAACCCAAAACATGTCGGTATCGCGCAGAGTGAGTGAGTGACCAGTTGAGCTATCCGGCCCTATGCCACTTTCTTTTTTCAATTTCATTTATAACTTATTGAGCCACACCGTCCATCATACGGTAATACAACAACAGAAACAATATGATACCTAAATAAACCTTCTCAATAACACAATAGTCTCCTATCAATATAGACAGATAATATTTTAAGAAGCTCAGCGACTGTTACTTGTAAAAAAATGCATATTCCATATTCAGTACAACGCGTCGAGACTTTTTGCCGCGCTGGCCGCCGCCGTCCCGTCCGCAATGCGTGTTCAAACGTTCAAATTAATATGTACTTGCAATCTTGTATGAACGTGTTTAATTCTTCACCAATATAAATACGAATGTCAAGGATAAACGTTCCTCATTTGTTTTCGCATAAATAAAAGTTATTACCATTTATATATACCAATTAGTGATTACCAGTGTCGGAAAAGTAAGTACCTTCCTGCCTATTTGTATACCTACCTACCTGCCTATATAATATTATATCGCGTTCCTAATGCTAAAAGGGCGCATTTTTCAACATTTTGTATTAAAACTTGAATTTTTAATTTATTATTTACAGGTAGGTAATTGATACGAAACATGACCGAATCTAAGAAGAAGTGTCGTCAGTACAGTGTTGAATATTTAAAATTTGGTTTTCTTCCATCACAGGCAGATAAACGATTGTCCACATTGCCTTTATTGCAACAAAGTTTTGAGCAATGACTCTATAAAAATATCAAAGCTGAAAGACCACCTAAGAAGGTGTCATCCTGATAAAATAGGTAAGGATTTAAAATATTTTCAAACATTAAAGGAAAGAGACCCACCGTGCACAGTATGTTTGCTTCAACGTCTGAAAGCAACGATGATGGCTTGCGGGCAACTTACAATATCTTAGCAAAATCTGGAAAACCACACACCATTGAAGAACAGTTAATTTTACCTGCTGTTGAAGAGGTTTTAAAAACTGTTCTGCACAAATCTTCATTTGACATACTCAAAAGATTTCCTTTGAGTAACAACACTGTACAAGGACGTATTGATGAAATGAGCTCTGATGATGAAAGTTTCTTGTGTGATTATCTGCAAACAACTCGTTTTTCTATTCAACTGGACGAGTAAACTTTACCTGGCATGAAGCATTATTATTGGCATATGGTAGATTTGTTATGGGCGAAGAAATTCATGAAGAGCTACTATTCGCGAAAACTTTGAAGACGGATACTAAAGGTGAATCAATATTTAATGTCCTGAGATTTTTTTTTAAAGAAAAATCGATTCCATTTACAAACGTTATTTCGGTGGCAACAGATGGAGCTTCTTCCATGGTCGGGCGATATCGTGGGTTTATAGGCCATCTTAAAAGAATTATACCAGAGGTAACTGGAATTCACTGTGTTATCCACCGACAACACCTAGTAGCGAAAAATTTGAGTGATAGACTGCATCAATGGCTTCAATTTCTGATTAATGCAATTAACAAAATTAGAAGCAATGCATTGAATACGCGCTTATTTGCATAATTGTGCGATGAAAATGATGAAAACTTCCAACGATTGCTGTTACATACCGAAGTACGCTGGTTGTCGAAAGGTGCATGTTTATCAAGATTTTATTCACTTTTTGACTTAGTTTTAGAATTTCTGGAAAGTAAAGATCCTGATTTAAATAAAAACCTAATCAATTTTAAAGCAGACATCGCGTATTTGACAGATTTGTTCAAAAAATTTAATGACCTCAACTTACAATTACAAGGCTTATATAATTTCAGCTTTTATTGGTAAATTGAATAAGTATAAAGGAAAATATTGGTCGGCGCGAATTTTCGCAGTTTTCAAACTTATCGCAGGTAGAATGCCTTGATGAAGATATTTAGACATACGTTCAACATTTGATTGCCCTGCATGATGATTTTAAAATCAGATTTGCAGACATTCTGTCGATGGAAATACCACCATGGATCCATTTGATGAAACGGAAATGGATAATGTAATATTACAAGAGGAGCTACTCGAGCTTAGCACTAATGAGGAGCTGAAAGTGACATTTAAAAGAGGGTATCAAAAATTTTGGCTGCAGACAGAAATACCTGAAAAATATCCTGAACTGGGGGAATCGTGCAAAAGCTTCTGATAGCGTTTCCCTCGCGTCATATCTCTTCGAAAAAAGTTTTAGTGCCGTTACAAACTTATTAACAAAAAATGGAACAGATTGAATATCACAGAACGGGGAGATTTGCGGTTATTCCTTACAAAACTCAAGCCAAATATTGATAATTTGCTGTCAATCCATCAGGTACATCCATCTCATTAAAATTATATTTTTTTTTGTAATTACCATTTTAGAAGTTACATTATGTTATAAATAAGTGTTTAATTTTAATTATATTACGACTGTTAAAACAATTACAATTATTAGTGTAATAATTTATATATTTGAATATATAATATATCATTTGAATATATAATATAGCTACAACACAAGGAAATATACTATATTTATTTTTACCACTCCGAATGGGACGGTTTCGAAATAAAATTTGTGAGAATTGATTGGTCCTTGTGCTGAGTCACTGTAGATTTCAAAAAAGTAAAGTTGGATGGAGTCACTTTTTCGATTGGCCAACTTTGCTTTTTTTGACATCCACTCACAACACAATTAATTAAAATTCAATTGAAAATTTGTTTAGTCTACCTACTTTATTACCAAATAATTAACCCTATCAAGCAATCAATTCTAACCTTTTTTTTTCGAAAACTGTTAATTCGTCGTTGAAACTCAGCCACAACGCAAGTTTCCATAGATAGATAGATCTAATCTTCACTTTTTTTTCGAGATTTAGAAATTGGTAGTAATGTAGAATGTTGATGCAGGGGGTCCACCGGATCCAGCAAAATTTTGAAAGTGGTCTATGAAACAAAAGAGTCTGGGAAGCACTGGCGTAGACCCTTTCGAAGAAAAAAAAAGCGAATATCGGCCGTACCGATATAGACGTAGGATCGGTTTGTCCGTTAACAATTCGGGATTTTTCGAAAGATCGTGATTGTACAATACTAATTAGATGGTTTAAGGTTACCCAGAGAAATCCAAGCCGTATAAAAGCCGACCGCTCGATTACCGAGTCGACCGCTAAATTATTTCAGGGGTCGCATGGCAAAGCCCCGGAGACCGCACGTTGATCATGCATGATATAAGGTATGGGTACTGTATCTGTTCAGAATTCAGATCGAATTTATACGTAAACAAAATAATTAAATTCGACAAATTAATGTGAAATTGTATTTTTCTGCACGTTATTACATTTATTTTACCACTTATTTCTGTCATTTATTGCATTTAAATTGGTAGCATTATGTATTCTGTTGTTCCGTTTGTTTACGTTTAAATAAAGTTAGATCTGAACATAGTATACTGCATATAATTTATAATATTATAAACTTCATTAAATAGATGAGCACAAAATTAAACATTTACTTACAAAAATGAATCAAAATTTACATATTTCGTATAATCCGCTTCGGGGGAAGCATTGATAATTAATGATGTAGAGCGTCCAGCGGGATCAATGATTAGTCTATATGGGGAAGATAAATTTGTTGTCACCTGTAACAAAACAATATTTTGTCGTACAGCTAGGAAAGTTAAAAAAAAATTATTTTTAACACTAAAAAAATCGGTAGTCTGTAAAGTCGGTTTACTGACGATAGTTGAACGTGACAATGTCATGTTTATAGTGCGCGCGGAACTAATTGGCCGCGCCTTAGGTAGGCGTGTTGCCGCCGCGAAGTCCGGCACCGAACTGAGTAATAACATCAAGCGCCCCCGCCTCTCCGTCCCATCGCTCACATACCTAAGGCGCGGCTAGCTGAGGTAACGGCAATGCGTCATATTTAGCGAGGTAACGCTGGTAACAGGTAACGCATGAGTCATGTTTTTTCTTGCGAGCAGCCGGCTCCATCAAATTATAAGACGTTATCACGTCAAAAACGATACTTAATTTTTTCACAAAGCTAACCCACCCACAAATGCTAATAAAATAAATAATTAAAATAATAATGAAACCCGACTGCAAAAAGACAGATACCTAAGCAACGCACTAGAAAGAGCTGAAAGCCTAAGTTAAATAATTGACGTTATATTTGGTAGCAGGCGGGACCCATTTGCAAATTATAAGCCGTACAAAAATAAATGGGTCCTGACTCCTGCCTGCTACCAAACATAACGTCAATTATTTCACTTAGGCTTTCAGCTCATAGTGTAGTCTGTTTTCATGTGAAAATGTCTTGAACTTCGGAATTTTTAGTGCGTTGCTTAGGTATCTGTCTTTTTTTGCAGTCGGGTTCTTTTATTATTTTAATTGTTTATTTTATTTTAGATTTTTTACTTTATCCAACACACACTTGGTCGACTTAACGCAATAATACGACTATTTGAATGCATTGATTAAAAAAAAATTTCGAATGGTTTACTTAATAAAATGGTTGTAATTAGTCCTGATTAAATTTAAAGAGTCATGTCTTATAATATATATATTTTTGAAATCTCCTTATAATTTCCTTTATTTTGATACCCTTCTCGATAGGTTTGATTAAAAAAATACATACATACATATTGTATATGCGCGTAAAACATAACCCAGTCGGGTAAAAATATTTAAACAAAATATAATGGGATATAATTAATAATCTTGCGAACAAAAAAAAGTTGGCAACTGCATATGAGCATACTGTATTACTGAATTTGGCAGTGAATTAATATGTTGTCGACTAAGTTACTAAACTGGCGAAACCACTCAGACGAAAAAAATACAAAAATCGTCAGATAAAACGTAGCGAAATTGAACCCCAACTGACACCGAAATTTAGAGCTTGGCGACTTAATTTTCGAGTTGGTGACCATTATACAATGTAAGCAACTATAAAACCAAATTGGGTTGATAAATTAATGGCTGCTAAAAATTCAATTTGGAGGGTAAGGAAAATCGCATTTTTGTATACTGTTGGAGTTTGTTTTCCTTTGGTATGGGTGTCGTTTTCAAGGTATTTGGGGGAGCTGAATAATATGAAAATTAAATATATTTTGAAGTTCCAAAATGGCGTACATTTTTTTATTAACCCTTTCCAGGTTTTTAGGGGTGCTGATCACATAATCGTCTTCCCATTTCAGATTCCAAAATGTAGAAATTTCATTCATCGTAAAAATTACTGTGTTACTGTTACTTGTAATTAAGTAATGAGTACTAATTTAAAAGTTCTTGGGGATGCTGATTAAGATTGATGATTATTATCACAGTATGTTATGTAGTTCGAGATACCAGCTATGTAGGCTATATAAATTTTTGGAAATTCAGGATTTAATAAAATTATCTTATGTAAATACGTTACGGGGTTAATTGGGGGGAGAAAAACATATGATAATTTTTTCAGTAGGATGCGCCGTTTCTGAAACAGAAACGATTATAGAAAAAATATACAATGCAGGCAATGCTCTACATTGACACACGGACGATGTATAAAGCTATAGAGATGTTGGAAAATTCAGGATTTTCAAATTTCTTTTTCTCCCACCATGAAGAAAATATGTGGTTGCGAGATTACTAAGGGGGAGTAAATTTTAATTCTTTTTTTAGTAGGATGCATCATTTCCGAGATAGAAATGATATTTTAAAAACATTGTAAATGCTCTACATTGAAATACGAGCGATGTATAAAGCTATAGAAATGTTGAAAATTCAGGATTTTCATATTCCTTTTTCTCCCATCATGAAGAAAATATGTGGTTGCAGGAATAATAAGGGGGAGCAAAATTTCATTATTTTTTCAGTAAGACGCACCGTTTTCGAGATAGAAGAATTTACAGAAATTAAAATACATCCGCAATTTTGAAATGTCAAAATATATTTTTTTTTGTACTTAACATACCCTTAAACCTAGTAAAGGACACAATTTATTTTATTAGAAATAAATGTTCGCTATCTCTGAAATTCAAAATGGATGACTTTTTTGTAATCAGTACTCCCAGAAACCTACAAAAGGACACTCATATTAATTTTTATAAAATGAAATATGTCCACCATCTTATAATTTCAAAATGAATGTCATTTTCGTATCCAGCATCCCCAAAAACCTGGTAAATGACACCCATATCAATTTTATGAAAAATGTTGTACGGATATTAAATTTTATCCGCCATTTTTTATTACAAAATTAGAAATGGAAATTTTGTACGCTCCTTTACGTTTTTTTATGTGCGCGTTTTGCTACTTATTATGTTTTTTGAATTACCTACATCTGGGAAAATATATGTACCTATTCTTAAATTAAATGTGTACTCTCAAATTGTCGCCAAGATGGTTAATTGTTCGCCAAAAAATTATATGTCTGCTAGTTTGGAATATTCAGTGGACAAAACTGGTATGATTTAGTCGCCAAATTTGAAATTTTTTGTTCCTTACTAATATTAATTCGCCAACTTGGTAATTTAGTATTCAATATTCGGTTTTTTCACACCCAAAATTTTACTATTTTGTCAGAAGTATAAATACATGCCAAATATAATAAATATGGGAGCAAAGGGTCACTTGATTCTTATTGGAGACTTGATACACTCAATTTACAGAAGTAGTATTTTATTTTTGTTGCAATCAAAATTATTTTTTTTGAGTTATTTTGATACTTTATTTAATTCTATCTTTATAGTTTTACTTCATAGTTATGAAGTATGAAAAAATAGAACTAACTACCTACAACCTACACCCACCACATCTACAACCTAACTTCGAACTAATCTGAGACGGGTTTTCGGGACGGGGATTCAACATAAGGCACTTTTGACTACAAAATTTATTTTTGAACTTGTGATAACTTCCACACTAAATGTCCGATTTCGATGAAACAAAGAATTCTTAATATCTAAAACAATCCTCCTCTTCATCAATAAGCTATTTATTTGGATAAGGATTATTACAAAAAAATACCATATTGGGTAAGTACTAAAAAATCTAAAATTACTGTAATTTATTCAAATTTTAGAAGACAAAAGCTTTTTTACTACTTTAGCTATGTGCTGTCGCGGACTTTTTTGTACATTAGTATGTTCTTTAATGTTGTAGAACATTATTTTGTTCGATCATCAATATTTAAGCATTATTTTATGGCATGGCACATTAATTTTGGCCTGACTCGGGAACAAACATACCAAAATACAAATATTTCCTCTTTATAATATTAGTATAGATATATATAGAAGCATAGATGTGTATGATAAGATGATAAGATGTGTAAAAATATAAAATAAGTAGTAATCTATATTTCCTTTTTTCCATCTTAACCGTTTTTTAACCCCCAACGAGATGCGCTTTTTTTTTTGTTAGAAAGCTGACGTGATCAAGGGTATTCTTAGCTATAATTCATCATCGTGAGCTCGCTCACTGCTTGACAATTCGGGTGTTACTTAAAAATAATCTTTTACTTGCCTATTAATTGTTTCGGTGTTCAAATATAGGGAACACTTGGTACAATTCCCTGTCTTTAGTTTTGGTAGGTAAATTATTATTATTGTCACTAAAATTCTGCTGATCGTCACAGATTTTTGTAGGCAGATGACCATCTGCCATGACAATCACCAGACATTGAACGTATTTCTTGTAATTGTTATTATTATGTTGTACTTATAAAGTTTTATTCTAAGGGGGTGAAATCTAATTAAATTGAATAATTAAATTAAATACTTACGATTAAATATAAAGAAATAAATAAAAATAATAAATTAAAAAACATTTTCATTAGGACACTACACTACCAAAATATTTGAATATTTTACGAACAACTCAATATTAATATATTACAAGTTATACCAGTTTTTTATTACTATGTACTACGTTGCTAGTAATACGTGCTTCACTTTGTAGCGACGGCCTCAAATTTGTTAATTAAAATAAATAAAAACTGTGATGAGCATAACTAATAGCTATTATAAGCTTTGGACTTTTTCCTGGCCTGGTCAAATAATCAACAAAATAATCAACTTTAATTAACTGGTAATCAATCAACTTTAATTAGTATCCTAACTAAAGTTGATATAAAGGCGCGTCTCCTGCGCGTGTTTTTTTCGAAACATTACAAAAAATATCGAAACATTAGGGCGTGGCTATACATTATAATATAGCGGTAGCGGTATACATTTGCGTAGGAATACACAATGTATCTTCCGAGACGGACGGAAAACATTCCCCGCGCGGGTAGAGAGGGTAAGGAATGTTTCATTTCTTATCAACTGTTCCACCACTCACATGACCATTAAACATAGAAATACGGAAGAAATTATTTATCAATCCCAAATTGTTCTTCTATTCGTAAAGGCGCGTCTCCTGCTCATGGTTTTTTCGAAACATTACACAGAAAACATGAAACAAAAATATTTGTTTTTCATACACAAGCTGTCTCAAGCTATAGAAAATGTTTTGATTGAAACAAAACATTTTGTGTAGACAAGATAACGAATTCCGATGAGGAAGACTTAAGCACTCGTAGTTTTAGCGATTGTAGATGCAGAGTCTAGTTGAAATCTGGGGGTCTAAAATGGCCACTTTAGGTGTTTCATTTTTTTTTCAACTCATATTTAGTACTTGGGACACCATGAGTTACTTACAGTAATCATTATCATCATCATCATCATCATCACCACCATCTTCACACGAAACACCAACATATTATTATGATGACATAGGTACTAAGTACTAAGTACTAAACTCGTCAGAGTTTTATGCTCCGATATCAATGTCTTTGAAATTTTGCTATTGCCAAAATTATATTCGTGATCATCATGATCACTATAATATATTTAATGCCTATTGCTACATTTTTTCCGCCGACTACTACAATAGATATTAATAATATAGTATCTGATCATAATCATCACTGGTGATTGTTTATTAGGTCCACAGGTCGGTAATGATTATGATTATTTGGGGAAATACCACTTAATCTCAGAAAACTGGCATAAAATAACGCTGGAGTTTGTTTTGTCGGCAAAAGTTTAAAAGAGTAAGAATAGCGGAGACTTTTTTGTATTTATAACTTTCTTAAAATGTATTAATAATAATAATTTTCTATATATAAAAGGCAAATCTGATTGACTGATGGATCAACGCACAGGCCAATTTTGCACACGTATTTCTCATATTATGCCGTAGTCATCGACTAAGGAAGGATATTTCAAAATTCGACAATATTTAAGTTTGTATGAAACTTTTTATTCCTTGGACACAATTGCATGAAAATTCGTATGAATTGAGTACGGAAAAAAATACCTAAGTATTTCAGCGTTTTCTAAAATTCTGCCACTAGGTGGGTATAATAGGAGATAAAAGTTTAAAACCTAATTTCACGCGGGCTAAGCGGCGGGCAAGTAATGCTAGTAAGTAATAAATATAACTAAAAAGAGAAAAATTATTATTTATAAACAAAAAATTAAACCGACTTCCAAAGTCTGTGTTCCGACTTTCAAATGCACAAAAAAGTGTGAAATAAAACTTTTTTTCTAAATAATTCCCCTTTTGAATTCGGTTAAAATATTAACTTTTTCTGTACTCAATCTTCATAATTTTAAAGTCGGTACCAGCCCAAACAATATCCTGATAAAAACAATATTTTAAAGAACTCGAGTTCAAGTTTGCTGGTACTTAAAAATTATGAAGATTGATAAAATTTTAACTATTTCTCTAAATAGTTAAAATTTTATCCGAATTTAAAAGTACCTATATCTATTTTTTTTGGGTTAATATATAGCATATGACACTCAAAAATAATGTGGCTTTCTATTAGTAAAAGAATTTTAAAATAGGTTGAAGTAGATCCAGAAATTACCCCTTACAATCTCAGTAAGTCACAAACTCACTAAGAAACAAACTTTATCTCTTTATAATATTAGCTTTGCTCTTTATAAAATTAGTATAGTTAAGATATTAGCCGCGACTTCGTAAGCGAAAAAGAAATCTTGGGAGACCCGTACTTTTTACTACGATAAAATGTAGCCTATGTGTTAATCCAGAGACTAAACTAGTTCCATATCAAATTTCATTGAAATCCGTTCAGCTGTTATTACGTGAAAGAGTAACGAACATTTATACATAAAACTTTCGCGTTTATAATAAGTAAGGATATATTCGTCGTCGTGTTTTAATGATTTCGTAAATTTCTTGAATAGGAAAACGTTAGTAGGTATTAGGCGTACCTATAGACTTTGATCTTAAAAATATTTGGGTTTGTGGTCACCCATTAGGATGGGTATCACCACATATCACATATTAGGTGCAACCACGACCGGGGTTGGATAAAGTTCTCACTCATTTCCCCTTGTATTATAATATACTTCAACGATTAGGTAATATCTACGTAAAGTTTCAGCCAATTCAACTGATCGGTTATCCTATAGCATTTTAGGTATATGTTATATTCTTTAGATCGACATAACTTTTTTATTTATTAACTGATTGAAATGAAACAAATACGATATTCCAAGTGGAGCAAACCAAAACGCATTAGTGCAAACCGCATTCAAATCGATTAAGCCGTTGACTTCGTACGCGCAAAAAGAATCACGCGAAACCGTACATTTTTCCGCGATAAAAAGTAGTACACATAGTGTTAATCCAGAGCTTAATCTATGTACTATTTTATCAAATTTCATCAATATCCGTTCAGTAGAGTGTACGTGTGGACTGAGAGACCTACCTGAAATTCGCCAAAAGAAGTATAGCAAATTTTAGTAGAAGTCTTTAAAAAAATGTACTTAGAACAAATCTGGGAATTTGTACAAAGATAGTTTAAGAACTACAGCCCTCAAAGTGTGGTCCCTCAGTTCACACACCGCTATATTCCAGATCTCGAAAAGTGTGTGGAATATTATGGTTGCTTCCCTACAGAATTTTAGTAGATCATTTGTAAAAGTTTTACAAATTCATATTACGAGGGCGGCACTGAAAATTTCGGGAATCAAGGAAGTGACACAACATTACTATTTAAAAATGTATTTATTGCTTTTCGAAGTATTCTCCGCGAAATTTGACACATTTTTCCATACGATGGAACCAATCATTGAAACAACCATTCCATTCGGAAGTTGGGGTCTCCAAAATGGCCGTTTTGTAGGCGTCCACAGCTTCTTCAGGTGATGAAAATCTCTGACCACGCAATTTATTCTTTATTTTAGGGAAAGTATAGAAATCATTAGGGCTTAGGTCGGGGCTGTACGGCGGATGGTCTAATAATTCTATGATTTCTTGCTCTAAAAACTCTTTTGTTCTGTGCGCGGTATGAGAACTCGCATTGTCGTGATGGAGGATGATGCGGCGGTTGCAGTTCTCTTTACGGAGTTCAGAAACGACCTGTGGCAAACAAATGTTAGCATACCATTCTGCATTAACCGTTCTTTGTCCCTCAAGAGGAATAGTCGCAACATGGCCGGTTTTGGAGACAAACGTGGCCACCATTTTTTTTGCAACACTCCGTGAACGAACAATTTTTGTTGGCTTTAACTCATTTTCGAACACCCAAACTCGTGACTGGTTTTTTGTTTCGGGTTCGTACGCGTATATCCAGGATTCGTCACCTGATACGATGTTGTATACAGCATTTGAGCATCCTGCGTGGAATCTTTCGAGAGTTCTGACGCACCAAGTAACGCGAGCAGCTTTTTCCTCTTCACAGAGCAAATGCGGTATCCTTCAGGAAAACAACTTTTTTACCTTCATGCAAGTTATTTCATGAAGATTGTACATGCAAGATTATTTGTATTTGACTCATGCCAATGTCTAAAGTTGCCTGAATTTCGCGGTATGTCACATGTCGATCTTCCTCAATCAGCTTATGCACAGCATCAACGTTTTCTTGGGTGACTGCAGTTTTTGGACAACCTTGACGGGGATCATCACTGAGCTTGACACGTCTACGTTGAAATTCAGCAAACCAGCGATAAATTGTGGTTTTGGATGGGGCTTCATCACCAAATGCAGAAATCATCCGGTCAACACACTGTTTTTGTGTTAAACCACTTCGAAAGTCATAATAAATCATCGCTCTAGAATTTTCTTGAGTCAATTCCATTTTCTCAACGACTAAACAAGTTTGACAAGACCTTGTGACAAGACCGAGAATCTTTTTTTAAATAAATAAACGGTATTCGATTTTTAAAACCAAGGAGTTTTAAATTAAAAAGATTTTAATATGACAGGAACAGTGGAAATATTCCATTCCCGATACTTTTAGTGCAGCCTATGTAGGTCATTACATATGAAATTGGCGTTTTGTAAAGGAGGAACATAAAGTCGATTTAGTTTTTTTATTTAATATACAAATATTTATTTAATCAAAGTATATACCATTGCTATCTATGCACTTTTGCCATCTCATAGGTAGTTCATTGATTCCTTTACTAAAAAAAACCATTCGGACAGGAATCAATAAAATCTTTAAAGGCGCTTTGGACTGCCCCATCGGAGTTGAATTTATCCTTGCAAGAAATTATCCAAATTTCGAAAAAAATGGTAATCTGTTGGAGCAAGGTCCGGGGAGAACGGTGGATGTCTTAGACATTCCAATTGAAGCTCCTCTAATTTGGTAGTCGTCTGTTGTGCAGTGTGTGGTCTAGAGTTGTCCTGAAGCAGCAGTGGCCTAGAGCGAATGACCAACCTCGGTTGTTTATCAGTTAGCTTTTCCATCATGATTTGCAGTTGCTGGCAATAGACATCTGCCGTCTGGCCAGATTTAACAAAGCTGTAGTGAACGACAAGAAAGCTGTAGGTAGTGAACGACACCGACACTAGTCCACCAAACGCTCACAAGTACCTTTTTATGAGTCAATATTCGCTTGGGGCAGGTTCGCCAGGGTTCTGCCATTGCGATGAGCGTTTTCGATTACTTCTACTTTTCATCACAGGTAATGAAAACAAAACAAAAAAAAATGATTTAAAATCCCTTCATTATTGTGCCGGTTGAGTAATGTAACGCAGCAGTCGTCGCGCGTTTGTCGGTTTGCTGCACTCAATTCATGAGGTAACCTTTCAAGCTTTTCACCTTCCCAATTTATTTGAAGTGGATTAAAACAGTTTTATCACTAACACCGCAACCTGCAGCTAACTCGGACGTGGTTTGCGATGGATCCGCTTTCAGAATAGCCTTCAATTCTTCATTATCAACTTTAGTCTCCGGCCGTCCACAGGGCTTGTTCTGCATGTCGAAATTTCCAGAACGAAAACGTTGGAACCAAAAACGCACTGTGTTTTCTTTTGCGACTGAGGTACTCGTACTTGAAAATAATACGATATTTCAAGTTTTCCATTTTGTAAACAGAGTGACGCAAAGAAAAAACCAAAAGAAGATGAATTGACAAAAATTGAATTGAAAAAAAAGACAAATGAATTACGGTTTTCGAAACACAAATGCATGAGTAAATAGCGGTATAAATTTGAAATTGGAATTCCTAACCAAAGAAGATATATTTAAGATCAAAGTGGCCAGTACGACGAAACGCCAATTTCATAATATGTAAGGACCTTATAGAATACATAGGATCAGAAATAAAAAATCGATGACCACCGATGTGTGGTCCCTCAGTTTACACAAAAGTGACATACTTATTCATTTCGCGATATTTTAATCGGTACTTATATAATATTGCTGACTTTTTTAATTATCATCTCATTATGCTTCTTGTGTGGTAACCCTACTCTTCATATTTTCATAGTGTCAAAAAATTTACATTATCTCAGCAGAAGCAAGAAATTAGATATTTTATGTGCTAATCCAAGAGAAAAAAACTTCTATAAAAATTTAAGTATAGTAGACTTTTTGATATTTTTCTCGTTTAATAGATAATTAAGATTTTCTAATATACCAGTGTGTGAACTGAGGGACCCAACATAATGGTTGATATCTTCAAACTGCGTCGATAAATTTTTCTGAAATTTTGTCTACAAATTCTACAAATTTGCTACAAAAATTCTACGTAGAAAAATAATTAAAAAACCATAATATTCCACATACTTTTCGAGATCTGGAAAATAGCGGTGTATGAACTGAGGGCCACACTTTGAGGACTGTAGTTTTTTAATTATCTTTGTACAAAGTCCCAGATTTGTTCTACAATTTTTTTTAGACTTCTACCACAGAATAGATGATAGTACAAGGTACAGAAGTCTCTCTGTTTTGATCTTCACAAATGCCGCCTTTTTATGTGCCTATATAATTATTATTAACAAATGGACCGCACGCGAGCAGCCGAAATTGAGCTCTCTGGCGCCGCGCGAAGGTCGACATTAATCCAAACCTTGTCAGATATTCCGAAAATAGGGTTGTCACTTGTCAATACTTTAATTAAATATCTTAGATTATACTATCAGATTTATACTAGACGACGATATAATATATAATAATGATATAATACATATTATATAGATACCATACAACATACCGACCGAACATAAATACCACGCAAGGTATACAAGCGGAAACTGTTAAACCTATGTACCTATTAGATAAATGAATACCGGAACATATAAATCAGTTTACACAGACACGACACGTGATTTTCTTTTGATGTAGGTATGGATTATATGTATGTATATGCAGCTACCTACCACCTATTTTAAATAAGCATATAATATAAAACTTTTGTGTGTATATTTAATAATTATTGTTATAGATTTAGGTACCATGACAGTAATTATAAATGAGTAATGATTATATCGTACCATTCGCTATCTTTCTCACTTGACGGAACCGAGAAAAACTGACAATTGCCATTTTTTTCATTGTTCCAACAATCGGCTGCAATGCAGTATTTTTTTGGATACATATTTTTGCCAATTAAAATATGACACGCGTTTGCGACGTAAAGTGAGTCGTACTGCGTAAGAGGCGCGCGCGTGCGCCACGGCCGGTCAGTGCGTGGCAAGTGGCAACCATTGAATCGCCCCAACGTTGGGGAGTCTCGGTATGTACTTGCAGCTCGGCGGCGGCGGAACGGCGTAGTGACACCCCCCTGCTTCTACTAAAATTTGCTATACTTACTTACTTATTTTGGCGAAATTCGGGTAGGTCCCTCAGTCCACACGTACACAAATCTAAATACAATTCGAAATCATAATAGTTTTGGTCTAGGTAAACACTTTTAACTTATTTTAAGGGTGTTACAATCGATTAAAAAATTTTACGCCAATCGTGTCATGCGCCACACGTTAAAAATAATTCAATGCAACTTAAGTACCAAAGGTTGTTACTTGTCAACCCCTGCAACTTTTGAATTTACACAATATCCAGAGGCTAACACAACAGGCTAATTCTACGTGGAAAATCATGATAGTTTAGTTCTAGGCAGAGTGTAGACCCCTTCTAAAACTGAATTTGAGGGAGTTACAATGACACGCCTGTCGTGTCACAAGCCACAATCGATGACGTCTGTCATGCCGTTAGAATTCAAACAAATTATGTTGGTAGTTATAATACTAGGTATACATATACCTAGTATTATAACTACCAACATAATTTGAAACAAAAAGAAAAAGCTTACATAAGCTTTTTGTTTAAAAATATGTTGTTTTTATATTTTGTTTTCTTTTGATTTCTGTAATTGGTGTGCTTGTTTAATTTTGGTAAGTTAAAATATGAAGGTAATGTTAATGCATTATATTACATACATTTATTTAAAGTTTATTATCAATATTCGTATCTAAGATTCGAATATTTTTTAAACATTATTTTCGTATTATTCGAATACTAAAATTAGTCTAATAACAACATACCTTGTGTACGTGTGGTCTGAGGGGCCTTCCTGAATTTCCCCAAAATAAGTAAGTTGGTATAGCATATTTTAGTAGAAGTCTAAAAAAAATTGTAGAATAAATCTGGGAATTTGTAAAAAGATAGTTTAAGATCTACAGCCCTCAGTGTGGTCCCTCAGTTCGCACACCGCTATTTTCCAGATCTCGAAAGTATGTGGAAAATTATGGTTTCTTCACTACAGAATTTTAGTAGAACTTTTGTAAAAGTTTGTACATATTTATCAAGTACTTAGCATCAGTAATAAAAATCTATAGCCATCGAACTGTGGTCCGTCAGTTCACACAAAAGTGACATATTCATTTCGCGTTATATTACTGACTTTTTAAAATATTTTTCTACGTAAAATTTTTGTACAAAATTTGTAGAATTTGTAGACTAAATTTCAGAAAAATCTATCGGCGCAATTTGAAGATATCAACCATTAAGTTGGGTCCCTCAGTTCACACACTGGTGTATAAGAAAAACTCAATTATCTATTAAACGAGAAAAATATCAAAAAGTCTACTATAATTAAATTTTTGTAGAATTTTTTTCTCTTATATTAGCACATAAAAATTTAATTTCTTGCTTCCTAGCTGAGATAATGTTATTTTTTTGATACTATGAAAATATGAAGAGTAGGGTTACCACACAAGAAGCAAAATGAGGACAGTACCTAACATAATATTGTATATTATGTTATACCTTATTAAATTTACATTTTGCTCGCGGTTTCGCAGCTTTTCACTATTTTAGGGGTCCATAGTACTACAAGCAACCCTTATATCAATTATTAACTATTTGTGGTTTCGCTCTGCCCGCCCTTTTCTCTGTCCGTTCTTGCTAACTCCTTATATGCAATTATGTATATAAATAGACGAAATTTGATATTTATATTTAATATTTACGGATTTGTTACGAGAACTGGGCCTCTTATTTAGTACACTATACAACTATCTCCCCGTCCTCCTCCTGTCAGCAAAAGCAACCAAAATTTGTACCACCTCCGTGCTTACGTAAACATTGATAATATAATAATATGCATTTTGCGATTAATGTGATCTGTTTTTCTTTATTTATTTATTTTATTTAAGCATGTTGGTAGGAGATTTTCCAACAAAAATGACAAGGCGATTAGTGAAATGACTAGCCGCACGGTTAAAATCAACCCGTGTAAATCCTCTTTACTTCTAATGACATAATCACCATCTACAAAAAAGCAGACTCTAAAGTTATTAAGGACATCATTCATTTTGGACCAAAAAATGAAAGTGCCGGCCAGAAAAAAAAACTACGATATTCGGATAGAATACACAATTTCTATCATTTTTTACTATGACGTCCAATCTGTGCGCACAACGGTTACGTCGTAATAACATAAAAAATAAAATATTTTTTTATTAATTCTTTGTTGTTAAAAAAAGATTGGAGTGACATTATAATATAAAAAAATATTATATTAAAACTTATTTAGGTACATAATCGCAAAATACTCAAGGTCAAAACCTAGTGGTCAAGATATAAAATCGTACTATTTAACACATTCATATTTATTCTTTATAATAAAGAATGTTGTCTGTTTAGAGTCAAACATTACAGGTTACTTTCTCTCAAAACTTCAAATGGAATTCCGAGAACTAATGAAAAGGGTTAAGGGACGGCTACCTGGGTGCGTGAGCGCATTGTTATTGGTTGCCGACCGCCCGCCCGCGCTACGCCAGCGGCCAGCCAGCGGCCAGCCAGTCAGTTATCCATGCAACTTTGGTTACATCGGACGGCTATCGTGACAATAATCTCTTGTTCTTAGAGCGATATAATATCAAGTGTATTTAGCGAAGCTTAATATCTGACATTATGAACGTACAATTGTGTATTTCGTGTCGTGTGCCTATTGGTGATCGCCGAAGTTATAGTTGGACATCCCGTGAATCACAACACATCGAAATCGCACAGTTTGTTATTGAAGATCTACTGGGTCATCAGGTGAGGATTATATTATCGCTATAACGAACGAATATGCCTAAGATATTTACTACGAACAAACATCATAACTCTTATGTACATAATGTTATAACATAAGCCGCATTTGCTGCTGTGCTTTTTAACAAACACAAGTTTTCAAATAAAGAGGGCCCCCCGCCCTCCGCAGATATATTATTTTTTTATTTAATGATATATTACTAAGCTAATAAACTTTTTTTTTTCAGAATGAACCTACAGATGTTATATGCCGACCTTGTTGGCAAAGGGCCGAGCGGCAATATCTCCGACGTCAACGTGAAGTGCAGGAAGAACCTGACAACGAAGAACCTGATGTTGCAGACGAAGAAGTTGACGCTGTGCCTCATTCTACAGTTTTACCTGGATTTGTACGAACTAGTAATACGGCAAACTCTTGTGTATTTCAACACTGTGTAGACTCAACAAGACACAGAATACCAGAAAACATTATTCTACGTGTTCTTTGCCGATACAGTGTGTTCATATCAGAAAACAGTCGTGTTTGCAGCGAACACCTCGAGCAAAATGAATGGCATTTACTTGCTATGCAAGACAATTTAATTCAAGATTTTAATTCTGCACAGATCGTTAGTGCGCTAAGGTTGTTAATAAACCACATTAAAACAGAAGTTTTAGATTTTGAGCATTATGAATTGATCAATAACAAAGAGTTCCACGATTGGACTGGTCTTACTGCTGAACAATTCTCTGATTTATTGGCCAACACTCCGAGCTTAAATCAAAGAAGAAACAAAAAAACAATTTTAGCAGCTTTACTTGCAAAGATCCGAACTGGAGACTCAAATGCTAGGCTCGCAACGATATTTAAAACGAGCGAATCCACATTTGCGCGAATGCTTGAGACTGGCCGAGAAGCACTTTTGCGAGACTTTGTTCCAATGCATTTGGGGTTTGACCATACGACTCGGGAAGATGTCACACGTAGGAATCTTCTTATCCCAGAAAGTCTTTTTGGAAATATTGAAAGTCCTCCCGAAGAAAGAAAAGCTATTACAATTGTGGACGGCACATACATCTACATCCAAAAAAGCTCAAACTACTTTTTTCAACGAAAATCTCACAAGTTCCGGAACTTAGTAAAACCATTTTTATTTGTCTGCTGCGACGGTCACATAATAGAAGTTTCAGGTCCACACGCTGCTACTTCTTCAGATGCGCAGATAATGCAGAATATTGCTGAAAATGAAAGTGATCATGGCGATGGATTATTCCAATGGTTCTACCAAAGCGGGGACGTATTTATTTTGGACCGTGGGTTCAGAGATGCAGTTCCCATTCTTGAAGGAAATGGTTACACTGTGAAAATGCCGGAGACAAAGCATCCTGGAGCGACGCAACTAACCACGGAACAAGCAAACAAGTCACGCCTTGTTACTATTTGCCGCTGGGTTGTGGAAGTAGTAAATGGCCGATTTAAACGAGATTTCCGCCTGTTGAGAAACGTTCATATTAATATAACATTGCACTATATGTTTGAATATTTTAGAATCGCAGCAGCATTAATAAATGCTTATCACGTGTTGATAGTAGATAATGTCCATGCTTCTGATTTTTTACAAATAATCCGGGAAAGGATAAACATGCCCAATACACTGGCAGATCTTGTCGCCAGACGTAACTTGAACAGAATGAGAGCACAGTTCCAGCCCATGTCTGCAGATATGGCTGAGTTTAATGACTTTCCTACGCTGACCGAAGAAGAATTAATATTATTTAGCCTCGGTATATATCAGCTGAAACAAGCGAGAAGTTACTATGGAGAGCATGTTCAACCAGATGGAGTTTTTAGCATTGAGCTAAGTGGTGGAATTCCTCTAGAGCTTGTAAGGGAATTGGAGGGAGAGGACTTGTGGTTGATTCGAGGGCGAATACAATCCCGACACATCCGATCTAAAACATACTATGTGTATATTGCTCTGGATAGAACAGCAACCGGGCGTCGAGCAATAAAACATTACTATTGCACATGCCATATAGGAATGAAAACCATCGGATGTTGCTCCCATACTATGTGCATAGTCTGGTACATGGGTTATGCTAGACATGACCCTTACCTCAGCCCACCCGCAATAAGTTTAGATGACGTATTTGTAAGACTAGAAAATGTTTAATTGTACGTCATTTTTTTATTATTGTTATTAGCCTTTATTCAGAAGAACAATACATTTATTTTATATACATTACAAAATATTCAAATCAATAATTGATTTTTCCGTTGCGCGGTCTCTGCTTCTGAGTGCCTCTTGGCAATGGCCTCCCCCAACAGCTTCCACTCACATCTCTGACATGCCACTCCACATACACTAGTCCACATTTTGCCAGCCATTTGTACCATTTCATCTTCCCATCTTTTTAGAGATCTGCCCTCTTTTCTTTTAGCCCTTCTGGGATACAAAGATGTTATTATTTTTGTCCATTTGATTGTTTGTTGTTTCATTTCAATTTTTTAGTTTTATATGTTACATCAGTTACACGTGTCATTTTTCTCAACTCCTTGTTTTCTATTTTGTCTATCCTTTTCTTTCCAAACATACTCCTCTCCATAGCCTTCGGCCCAACTTCCAGCATACTTGTATGAGCTTTTGTTAGTGCCCAAGTTTGGCACCCTTATGTTAGAATGGGTGGAATCCATGTATTAAATAGTTTTCTTTTGGTGCTCATGTTTATACTTATGCATTTTACTATTTCTTTAAAGGACCAGAATCTTTTCCAGGCATTGCCAATTTTTTTTTTTTTGTATATCTTTGGTTGTTGTATCATATATATTAGTTATAACCACTGATTCTAAGCAGGAATCTTGCGGTTAATATTGTCTATTTCTCCCAGCGCCATCACACCTTGCCAGAGTTGCCAGAGCGTTTTTTTCTTAGTAATGTTGTCATTACCTTGTAATATCGATCAAACAAAACAAATGCTGTTTAGTCTATTTATATTTCTTCTTCTTATTATATAAAAATGCATTTTCAAATGTGTTAGTCGCGCTAAAACTCGAAAACGGCTGAACGGATTGGGCTGATTTTAGTTTTAAAATATTCGTAGAAGTCCAGGGAAGGTTCTAAAGTGACACGAAGTTCACCGGGACAGTTAGTCTTCTTCTTATATATAAAAATGGATTTTCAAATGTGTTAGTCGCGCTAAAACTCGAAAACGGCTGAACTAGTTGGGCTGATTTTAGTCTCAAAATATTCGTAGAAGTCCAGGGAAGGTTTTAAAGTGACACGAAGTTCACCGGGACAGCTAGTACTTGATACATATTTTTTATTTTTATTTTATGACTAAATATTTTTTTCCAATACTATTTATCAACCTTACCACTGTGTTTTACTATCAAGTATTATATCATATCGTAAGATATCCATGCTTTTAATAGTGACACTCCAACCTTTTTATCACAAAAGGATTATTTTTAAATTATTTTATTACGACGTAACCATTGGGCGCACAGATTGGACGTCATAGTAAAAAATGTTAGGAATTGTGTATTCTATTCGAATATATATTTTTTTCTTTCTGGCCGGCACTTTCATTTTTTGGTCCAAAAATGTATGAAACGTGAATGATGTCCTTTGAAATAACAAAAAAGTGATTTATTAATTAGAACAAAGGTTTTTTTTGTATTAAAAGCACCTACTGTGGAGAAAAACCCCAAAAGGCTAATATTAAGATAGCTTTAAAAAAAGTGTAACTGGTATCCTTTGGCATTCAGCCAGTGTCTCAATGGTCGAATCCATAATAAATTAGCTATTTAATTTACAAAATTGTTTTAATTAAGATCGGAAACCCAATGCATCAAAGTAGTCTTCAAAATAATAACAATATAATAATATCTATGGACGCTTTCACACCACGTCAATCTGGTTCCGTGGTAAGTTCTCGAAGAACTTGTGTTACGGGTACCAGACTATATAGTCTGGTACCCGCAACACAAGTTCTTCAAGATAAAAGTATATACTTTTATACCTACCTACCAGAATATATTTAATAGTTTATACTATATCCCCCTTAAAATCTCATATATATGCCCCCTTACTAATAAAAATATTTACGCAACGGATAACTTAAACAACGTTGCTGTCTTTGTCTGATGCGTTGGAAATGTCACATGATAGAAAAAGCAACGTTGTTTAAGTTATCAGTTGTGTAAATATTTTTATTAGTAAGGGGGCTTATATATAAGAATTTTATTATACAATACACATCCATAACCCAGGAACACAGAAATCTCTTTTTCCACCACCACCCACCCCCGGCTTTAGCGCGAAAGTGCTAATACTCAGCCATGGAGATCGTCAAAGCCGTTTAATCGTTTGGAGTTACATAGGTACCTACTTTTTTAGTAACTCTACTAATAATCGTAATTAGTACATAATTTAAATATTTACAAATAAAAATATAAATATTATGTACATGCAGTCATAATACATATTATAATCTTTGGTGCTGTCCTTATTTTGCCTGTTGTGTGGTAACCCTACTCTTCATATTTTCATAGTATCAAAAAATTAACATCATCTCAAGCTAGGAAGCAAGAAATTAAATATTTGGTGCCAAATACAAGAGAAAAAAAACTTCTACTAAAATTTAAGTACAGTAGACTTTCTGATATTTTTCTCGTTTATTAGATAATTGAGTTTTTCTTTTACAAGTGTCTTGTGACATTTTTCTCGTTTAATAAATAATAGAGTTTTTCATAAACAAGTCACCTTTTTACAAATTCCCAGATTTGTTCTCCATTTTTTTACACTTCTAAAATTTGCTATACTTATTTTATTCATTTTTTGAATGAAAATCAGGTTGTCCCACAGTCCACACGTACACGGAATATAACAATAAAACGATAGAATATGCTTTGCAGTTTCTTTTATTCTTTGTTCAGAATTACCAGAGCAGGTGTATCAAACACCGGTAAAGCAATGAAGATGTTAAATTGAAAACTTGGAATGTTTGGCTTAATCGACCTCCTCGATGGTAGGGCCGGCACCGCCGCCGGGGGCAGCGCCGCCAGCGCCGGGCGCTCCGCCAGGGAAGCCGGGCATACCACCGGGCATGCCACCGGGAGCTCCGCCGGCGCCCTGGTACATCTTAGTGATGATGGGGCTGCAGACACCCTCCAACTCCTTCTGCTTGTGCTCATACTCTTCCTTGTCGGCGAGTTGGTTAGAGTCCAACCATTTGATGGTGTCGTTGCATTTATCAAGGATTGTTTGCTTGTCGGCGTCCGAAATCTTGTCCTTCAGTTTCTCATCTTCCATGGTAGACTTCATGTTGAAGCAGTATGACTCCAGAGAGTTCTTGGCCTGAATGGTTTCCTTCTGCTTCTCATCTTCGTTCTTGTATTTTTCTGCTTCATTGACCATGCGCTCAATTTCTTCCTTGGACAGTCGGCCCTTGTCATTGGTGATGGTGATCTTGTTTTCCTTGTTGGTGGACTTCTCTATGGCAGATACATTGAGAATACCGTTAGCGTCAATGTCAAAGGTGACTTCAATTTGAGGCACACCTCGTGGCGCTGGAGGGATTCCAGTGAGTTCGAATTTTCCAAGAAGATTATTGTCCTTGGTCATGGCACGCTCACCCTCAAATACTTGAATGAGCACACCAGGCTGGTTGTCAGAATATGTCGTGAATGTTTGAGTTTGCTTTGTGGGGATAGTTGTGTTACGCTTAATTAAAGCGGTCATGACACCACCAGCAGTTTCAATACCGAGGGACAGTGGTGTGACATCAAGCAAGAGCAGGTCTTGAACTTCCTCAGACTTGTCACCATGCAAAATGGCAGCTTGAACTGCAGCACCATATGCAACAGCCTCGTCAGGGTTGATAGACTTGTTCAGCTCCTTTCCATTGAAGAAGTCTTGAAGGAGCTTCTGTACCTTGGGGATACGGGTGGAACCTCCCACTAGTACAATGTCGTGAACTTGGGATTTATCCATCTTAGCGTCACGCAGCGATTTCTCAACTGGTTCCATAGTAGATCTGAACAGGTCAGCATTTAGTTCCTCAAAACGAGCACGGGTGATAGAAGTGTAGAAGTCGATACCCTCAAACAGGGAATCGATTTCAATGCTCGCTTGAGTTGAGGAAGACAGTGTTCTCTTTGCCCTCTCACAAGATGTCCTAAGCCTTCTCAGTGCTCTCTTGTTTGTTGTGAGGTCTTTCTTGTACTTCCTCTTGAATTCCTGGACAAAGTGATTGACCATACGATTGTCAAAGTCTTCACCTCCCAAGTGAGTATCTCCAGCAGTAGATTTGACCTCAAAGATACCATCCTCGATGGTCAGGATGGATACATCGAAAGTACCACCTCCCAAGTCGAAAATCAGAACATTACGTTCTCCAGTTCCCTTTTTGTCAAGACCATATGCAATCGCAGCAGCTGTTGGTTCATTGATGATTCGGAGAACGTTCAAGCCAGAGATGGTACCTGAATCTTTTGTGGCTTGTCTTTGGGAGTCATTAAAGTACGCGGGAACTGTGATAACTGCATTTTGCACCGTTTTGCCGAGATAAGCCTCAGCTGTTTCCTTCATCTTTGTAAGAACCATTGAACTCACTTCTTCTGGGAAGAAGGTCTTGTCTTCACCCTTGTATGCCACCTTAATTTTGGGTTTGCCCCCATCGCTGACAACCTCGAAAGGCCAGTGTTTCATGTCAGCTTGTACTGTAGCATCTTCGAACTTGCGCCCAATGAGACGCTTAGCATCTGAAACAAACGGAATCTATAATGAGTAATTTACTTCACATACTCAGATAACAATTTCTATTAATTAGACATCAGATTATTTTATCATTCAATATGTTCAGAGACTCTAGTCTAGTATATTGGTTATCATCATTAAAATACGAATGAAGTATGAAAACAATTATCATGTAAGGTTCATGACACTGAAAAATTCTCAGTTATCTTCGTTTTAGAACAGAAGGTAATCACGACCCTGAGATTAATAAATTACACGAACAGTATAAAAATTATAATTACATCTTCATCGCATTGTATTCGTATTATACAATTTAGTAAACGAACCACGCGTGTCATTTTGAAGGTCATGGAATGCGGGAAGCCGACAGCTGCACTGCGCGACCCCAGCGTCCGCACTCCACATCACACCGCGCACGTGGTAAACGTGTGAACGCCAAATTTTCCATCATTTTACGCATTTCTAATAATCTAATAATAATTATTATAAAGCTTACCGAAGATTGTGTTGTTGGGGTTCATGGCAACTTGGTTTTTCGCGGCATCGCCGATGAGACGCTCGGTGTCAGTGAACGCTACATATGAAGGCGTGGTCCTGTTGCCTTGGTCATTGGCGATGATTTCCACCTTACCATGCTGGAAAACTCCCACGCATGAGTAAGTGGTACCCAAATCAATACCGACTGCGGGTGCTTTAGCCATCTGTAATGAAAAAAATAGTAGCCGTTAAACATCTGCAAACATGATAAGAAAATGATGGAATAAGGACCAATACGAGAACATTCGAGCGGCACAATATTTGCACTCGCGCTAAAGAAAGATATAGACGCTTCCATAAAGAACTTGGCAAACGTTCCCACCACGTGTTATAGGAAGTAAGAGAAACCTACACCTTCGTTCTACGATTATTGCCTTTAATAAAATTGTTATACTTATCTAGAATCTAGATGATTCTATTCAATGAATCACACAAATGACTAAGCATTATCATCTGATCAAAGTCGAAAAGTACATTTCATGTACAGTACAAAAATGATGAAAAAAACTTAATAAATGTACCTAGCCCTAAACGCCAAGTTATTTTTACACATAAAAAACTACTACAACGACAAGTAAATTTACAACTTACTATGATAAAATCACTTGGATAACTTCAGAAGACTTCTCTTGTAAAACTCGGAAAACGTGCGCGATAGACGGCCTCTTTTAACGAAATAAGATGGCGGAACACTTTGTGCAAGATATATAGGCAAGCATGCGGCACTCGACGTCACTAGCATTTTCTGGAATATTCGTTTTCCATGACCAATGAGTTAACGAAAGATAAGGCGCGAAATAATTCTATTGGTTAAAACTTTAATCAATACAATTTTACTGCAGAGCTGTCACACAAATTCACACAATAGTGTTGTCCGTTTCGCTTTATTGTATCGATATGTTAATAAGAGTGCTATTACAAATCTGCACTCTGCGAGAGTTTTTGAAGCGGTCCCGATATTTCACATTGAGTAGTAATTTTGCAGTTATTTTATCGTTTTTATTGAAATAGGTCATCAAATTCATGCTTTAAAATTATAAAATCTTTATTCCTCATGAAGTAACAATTGTTCTGGTATAAATTTTGCTTACTAATATTATCGTAGATAGGAGTTAACTTCACAGTTAACTTAAAGCTATTTTCAAAGATTTTTTGGGCTTAGAATATTAAGATTTTTTTCTATATTAAATCAAAGATATTTCAAAATTCTAAGGCCGCTACGAACTATACGACTTTATAGGAGATAACATTCTCATTTTATTATTTCATTTGCTTAGAACAGTACTTCAATCCAGGAGTTCAAAAAAGTGTTATGTTTTAAAAAAGACCCATTGTTAGTACTTAATTCCAACGGTAAAGATTTATTGTGGATTAAAGATACAGATTTTTTACACTAGTGACAACTAACACAGTATCGATATTAAATAGAGTTCAACAGCCAACACTATGCTCCATAATGTTTTTTTTTTATTTATTTATATATGGCATCGGCTTATAACTATTTGCCAGTGTCAAGTTAAAAAGGCGGGAAATAGAACTTTCGTTTCAATTTTCGACACCGTATTCCTATATCGTCAAGTCTAAAGTCTAGTCAAAGTTCAAATATATAGTCAATACAGTCTTTGAGTCATGTCAGTTGATTCAGTAAAGTGGTAGAAGCTTTACTGAAAGTTCCTAGGGAGTTTTGGCGGGAAACACAAAATAGCACGTTTTTAGAAGTTGTATCACTTGCCCACACTTGTGCACGATAACGAATATTTAATGGTTAATATTCTACCAATATTACACATTAAGAATAGAAATAACACAAATTTATGAGGTTTTACAAATTCCACAACATCACCCATTGAAGTCCCCGGCAAAACTCCACTCCATAAAGTTGGATACGAACATTACGTTTTAATATTTTTATACAAAGGTTTTGCTCTCATCTATTTTAAGTATGTCATCCGTAAAATTGTATTTTTAGTTTAATTAGAACTTGAATGTTCTAAAAACTTTGCAGCGTCACTTCGCGTTTGGCTTATGGTACGAATTCATATAATATTACTAAATTATTATACGTACGTCTTCCATCATAAATGTATAGTAAGTTTCTAACACTAAAACACAGAGGGCGTTAATTAATTTTTAGTACAATAGCTTTAAAAACAGTTCAAATTTTTCGGAAGAAAGTCTGTATAAATTTATTAGATACGTTTCAAGAGTTTAAAGATACAGTTATATTTCTATGCTAAGCAATCATGACGAGGTCTCAAAAATTTAAATATTTTTTTGTTTCAATCTATGTTAAATAGATGGCGTTAGTAGTGAAAATAAGTAATTAATAATAATAGTATAACATTGATGTTCATATATTATGGTATTGCCATGGAGGAATTATTACTTTATTGGTCCATGATATTACTAAATATCTTAAGATATAAATAGCATTGTGATCGCATTAAAAATAATAAATATTTAATATATTTTTAGTTTATATACATACCATAATATAGGATATAAATATAAACTAATAATTGGATGTTGTCTAGTAGGAGGATTTTAATTTCAGTGAATTTTGAAATATAAAGTAGGTAGCTGAAATTATAAATCACCCATCGCTCCCTTAAATTACATCAACGCCCCCTAATTTTTTCTGGGCCCCTTACCAGGGGTGGTGGTGGGCTAAGCCTGCTTTAGAGTACCTATCATTGGGAAAGACTGCATTAGAGGACCTATCATTGGAAAAGACTGCATTAGGGTACCTATTATTTTTTGTGATAAGAGGTTTAACTAAATTTAATAAATCTTCAAAAGTTTTGCAATTAATTCTCTTTTTTTTTCATCATCTTCATCTAAAATTCTCATCAACTACACGTGACCAAATTTGTCGCGTCCTCTTACATAGTTACACCCATTCTCTTCTTTTTCGCATTTTACGTGGTGGCTGGAACGTTGCTGCTAAAAGGCTGCTGCTGCGGGTTTTTGGACTACAGAGTTGATTATATTTAGATTTTACCAAAGAGAATGTAATACACTAACGTTTAGGCTTCCTTATTAGTTGTAGCTTTAATTTGTGGGTAGGAATATGTATTAAGTATTTAATACAATCAAACCGCATTCAGAGTAAAAACTTTTAATAAATGAATCAAACAATCATAAACAAATAAATAGTTGTTTTACTAAGCTCTAAATCTCCTTACTCGTGCGCGTTTCCAAACTCACGCACAAAGTCTCATTTGATAACAATATTAAATGCTTGAGGCCATTAGAACAAATGTGGAGTACATGATATTATGTAATAAAATTATCTAACAAATAATGTATTAAAATGAAATATATTTTACTCTTAAAACAAATAATATCTATAAAAGACACAAGACCATATAAGATGGACAGAACTAGAGACACATAATAGACGCCATTCTTTAAATAAACCTAAGCTTACAAGTGCATGTCAGGACATGTCTAAGGAGGGTTCCGTAACTATCAACGCGCAATAACTTTTAGAGTCATTCTTTGAATTACTCCTAAAGTTGTTGTCCGATTTCGCTCAAAATAATGACCCTAAGAGTTTTTAGCATGATCTATCACCATGGAAACTTACAAGTTTCTATCTCCTATAGTTTAGAAATGCTAGGGGGAGGGGCAATTTATAAACCACTTTGGTTTTACTAGAACTAGGTAAATTACTAGAAACTAATTAACGATACCCCACACGACGGGGTAAAATGAAAAAATATTTTTCATCCCCACTTCACATGTATGGAGAGCTACACCTAAAATGTAAAATTATTATTTTTAGATGCCAAAACCGAGATCTAAACACAGTTTTTAACTACACCAAATTTCATCAAATTATACTCATAATTACAGAAGCTAGAAACGCGGACAGACAGACAGACAGATGGACGGACGGACAACGCGAAACTATAAGGGTTCCTTGAGTATTACGGACCCCTAAAAAGACCCCTCACACAAACATTTTTATGTCTATATCAGAATTAGTTTTGTATATTTCTAGTAAATAATAACATTTACAATAAATATTCTACAGTAGAATAATGTGCGTACTATGTAATAAAGGCTGTTCAAGCAACCATAAAGATGTTGACCATAAGTCTAAAATAACAAACAAACAGACCCTTAGACATTAATTAAATTACTTAAAATCGGCTAAAACTATGGCAGGTATTTTTGAACACGCGAGAAAAGTATGTAAGGAAACGACAATTAAACTAATATGCATACTTAAGCTAAATTTATTCTTAAAACCGTATCTTCTTTTGATCAAATCTTGCACTTTATTTCACTGTTCATTAAATTATAACAGTAGTATAAATAAAATAAAAATAAATAAGAGAACAAAGGTCTTATAATAAACTAAATGTATAATGTGGTACTGCTCAATTTATTGGCAAAGCAATAGGGAAAAACCGGCCAACTGAGAGTCGAACTCGCGCACGAAGGTTCACTGGTATTTTTATATATTCAGTAGTATATAAACGGCAAAAAAATCATGTTTGTTCTATCCGATCCCATTAAATATTTATTTTATACAAAAGTTTTTAGTATTTTCTTGTTATAGCTATCGCGGTTCACGAGTTATAGCCAATTGACAGACAGACGAACAGAAGTCTCAGTAAGTCCCGTTTTTACCCTTTGAGTACGGAACCCTGAAAATAATAATAACCGCAAGAAACATCAAACACTTCACTTTCTCATAAGAAAAAACATTAAACACCAAGTAAAAGTAAATATTTATATAAAAGTAGTATCATTACCCAACTACGTTTAAATATTTATTATTAACCTTTTGCTACTTTTTTAAACATTGCCTAATAGCTACGATAAAATATTGCAAATTCTTATGATCCATGATACTGCCACATGGCACAACTTTAACCGAGAATTATATATTTTTTAATTTGGTATATTATTTTTAACTATATTTACGTTAATAATTAACCTACTAGTTTATTGCTCACAAATGCTGCAGTATAAAAATGTTTCGAGTGTAAAATTGTGAAGGAATCAGGAAACACGGAAGTAAGTCTGATACATGCTACCGATAGACGTGGTTATGAATATTGAGAAAATGCTCCACCAAGTCGCGAAACCGAAGACACCGCGGTACACTTCCCACGTGAATATCTGCAAATTAAAATTACGATAATAAATAATAATATAATAATAATAATAATAATACAAAAGACAGAATTTACTATTTACTTAATATAAATAATTTAAAGCAATAAATATTTCCCTAACAAAATATGTTCAATATAGTTCCTTACAACACTACTCAATAACAAAATGAATAAACTTTTACCATTTTTAGATTCTGCCATGCCATTTGGAATTGTTCCATGCCCTCAAGTGTTACAACCTCCTTAGGGAGCGCAGTCTGTTCCTCACAGAATAGTGATGTCCAGGAGTAGCCGCCCAGAGTCTTGTACATGAGTGTGAGGTAGAGGCACATCAGTATGGGGCAGATGTATTGGAGCGCCACCACGCACAGGTAATAGAAGACTGATGCTATCTGGAACATACCAAAAGATTGCGTAATAATACTGAAAAACCGGCCAAGTGCGAGTCGGACTCGCGTACGTAAGGTTCCGTACCATTACACCAATATTTTACAGGTTTACTTAATATTTCGTTACTTTTGTACAAAGATTTCGTTACTTTTGTACAAAGTTATATATATTATTTTACAAGTTATATAGTTATATATATTTTATAGCTCCTGAACTAACAAAGTTATCTAAACCATTATAATTTACCTTCAAACATGCCATCATTAATTTTTTCAGACTGTTCGAACCAAACATTTAGATTTTAGAGGGGGGATTTTAGTTATTTTAACAAAAAAAATGTGCTTTAAAGTTGTATATCTCGCAAACGGATATTATCTAAATCAAAAAAATAGTTTTTAATTCGATGAAAGCATTTTTTTGAAATTTTTCTATTTATTAACATACTTTTTTCTGTAAATCAATATTAGTTATCCTTCCAGCCTCCTTCTTCTGTTGATCCAGCTTCCTCTGTGCCATGTCGAGGTATGCTTGCAGTTGTCGGGGCATCAACACAATTCTCAACACCACCGTCACGACCATGAGTATCAGTCGGAGTGTATCGTACGCATCGGACGTCATTCTGAAATAAATATTTTATAACTAGTATTTTACATTTCCTATAAACTAGTTACTCTATTTCTATCTATTTATTATTTCACCAGTGCCTGACATAAATATAAGAAACTAAAATATTTTTGTACATTAGCTTGTAAGTAAACATTGTGAGGAGAAATAAATTAATATATTATTATTATTATTAAGAGGTATTTAGGAGTGTGCGTGGTAGATTATTATAAACTGATGGTAAAAGATGATAGAATTTCCAGTGTGCCAAATTTCGACCCTATTATTACTATAGTAATAAAGTCATTCCTCTGGACTAGGCTGACTATGTTGTGAGAATGCCGCATGTGCTTGGGCAACCATACGACATTTAAAAACCAACTGTCCCAGGCACTACAGTATTTCAAGAGTGGTTACTTAGCTCGGAGAATCTACACTAATATTATAAATCAGAAAGTGTGATTTTGATGAAATTTGGTATAGACATACTTTCGAGTCTTGGGAAAGGACATAGGATACTTTTTATCCTAAAGAGATACAGTGTTCCCGAGGGATAATGTATTATTATGTGTATTTTTGACTGTCTTTCGTGGCTAAAGGGTTAATCCGATTTGAATGAAAGTTGGTATGGTTGTGGTTTATGCTTTGGACAAATACATAGTTTACTTTTTAACCCAAAAAGATACGGTATTCCCGTGTGATAATGTATTATTTTGTGTATATTTGACGGTCCTTCACGCCAAAGGGCTAAGCCGATTTACAAGAAAATTGGTATGGTAATAGTTTATGCTTTGGATTGACACATGGGCTACTTTTTGTCACAAAAATTACAGTTTTCCCGTGGGATAATGTACTATTGTGCGTATTTTTGACTATCCTTTACGCCATAGGGTTGAACCGATTTAAATGAAACACAAAAGGCTTTTTGAACTGAAAAATTGAAAGAGAGAAAGTAAGTTAAGGAAGAAACAGATTTAACGTATAGTGACAGTTGGGAGGGGCCAAAGAAACCTTATTTCACGCGGGCGGAGCTGCGGGCAAAAGCTACTACTGTATTAATCATCCAATAACGGATGAAATGGCCCAAGTTTAGTTTTAATAAGGTATAATAGTGGTAGACCGGATCTGTCGGCGAATATATATAAAAGTTATAATAACTTAGAGGGTAGCAAATTTTTACACAATGTATGTGTATACTATTACACATACTATAATATACTATAGGTTATTTTTGGCCCTAAGCTTAAAAGGATTTTTCAACTTACAAAGGTTTTTCCATTCCACTGAAAATCCTTACTGTAATGTAATGCCTTGTCACCGGTCTAATCCATAACAACACAAGTACAAAGGGTAAAGCAAAATTCAAATTCAGCAATAGTTGTTTCACTTTATTTTCATTATAGTATCTGAAACCATTAAAACACTAATTAAATTTTGTAGTATTTTTTTACTATTTCATACAATTTGACCCCTTATTATTATCAAGTACCTGGGTAGCTGACCCGAGAGAGAGAGTTCTGATTAATTTTGAATTAAAAATATAAAAGGAATCACAAAAATATTTATCTGACCGGAATTGGAACCCACCAACATTCCGAATTTGCGAACAAAGCAAACATTATACATACGCGCACCAATCTGCCAACAGACCGACATAATAGAGTCGAAATTATTTATATATTGTTCAAGAAGAAACAAAAAACATATATAGCTTCTCCACCAAATCTCCATGCATACTAAATTTCATGGTAATACTTGAAGCCGTTTTCGAGAAACCGATTTTATAATACCGCTTATCATCCTATACTTTAAACGAGATAATCTTGTATATATACAAGATTGTAACGTTTACAAGTACAAGATGATAAGCAAGTAAAAACGCCCATAGTAAATTATTATACCTTAATGAATCAAAATGCATCCTTGCTACCCTCAGTCCAGGAAATGTGAACAATGTACCAATAATAGCGGCCCAAACTGCAAACGAAAACTTCAGAATCAACTTGGAAGCTGGACCTCTGAAACACATAAGGTCAAATTCTTCATCATTATGTTTAATGCAGCGAGTCGATTAATTTGTTTTTATGTGCCAATTGTCACATGGCTAATTAGCTTTTTTTACAAATTAAAGTCACACATGGGTATCAACTTGATATCCTTCTCAAGTTGATACTCATGGGTGACAGGGTTAAAATTAACTTAACATATTAAACTAAAAAAAATCTATAAAGTGGGATGGATATATTTTGACAGGGCCAGACAAATGGACCAAAACCATCATATTTTGGTACCCCAGACAGTAGAAAAGGAAAAAAAGAGAAAATGGCAACACGAAATCGTCCAAGTAGCTGGCAAATCATGGACCAGGGTTGCTGGTGAAAGGGGAGAGTGGAAGCAGTTGGCGGAGGCTTTTGCCAAGTGGCACACAGATACAGAGACCGAGCTACCTTTTTGATGTAATACTTTGTACTGAATAAAAGTTGTAAATAAATTAAAGGCACATATTGCAGAATTTTGACAGGATTAAAACTTACAAACTTAAAACGTTAAGTTATTTTTCAACTACATGTATGTCAATAAATTTTATTACTAGACAACCACAAGTGGCTCTATGGTTAGAGTGTCAGCTCTTTAGCCGGAGGTTGAGAGTCTAAATCCCATCCATAATATTATTAATTATTATTTATTACTACTTTAGTTTTAAAATATTAGTTTTAAAAGGAGAATTACTTACACAGAAGAAAGTCCTTGATTTTCTAGAAACTTTGAAGCATTTTCATGAAAGCTATCATATGCAGGATCTACACCCACTTCGAGGTTGCTCTCATCCACAATCAGAACCATCATGGCGATGAGGAGGAACACACAAAATGCTACAATACATGTTGATCTCTCACCCATGGACTCTTCACTTGTAAAGTATTGTTTTGTTAATGAAAGCAAGATTTTGCTAAGATTAATATTTCAGGAAATGGTTTAATGCAAATAAACACAACTTATCAATCTTAATTATTGTAATATGAAAGTCAGTGTTCATCCCTTTATAATAAAAAAAAAATTAACTTCCATATATATTGAAAGTATCTTATTATATATCATACATACTTTTACATACTTAACATACTTTTTTGTATGTTATAGTAGGTGCAACAACTTGTGACTAATGCCTGGATTCTGGGGTTAATTTCACAACAGATATCTATTCAATAGAGCTTTTGATTAACAAACATGTTAACCAATCAAAAGCGCTATTGGATAGATATCTAATGTCAAATTTACCTCAGAGACCAGGCATAAGTAATATAACAAGTGAATATTATTTATAAACAATATTTAATAATTTAGGGAAGCAAATTACTTTATATTAGGTCAAATACAAAATTATCAAAGTTTGACTAGTTTTTTCTTCATGACAATCGCATATTGCTTGTATTGTTGCTTTGAAATAAAAAATACAACATGACCATGAATAAATTCACACAGCCTCAGTCAATTACATTGAATATAATACTCCCATTACAATATATAATTTTCATGCATTATTATATTCTTATAATTATTCAATGATGATTAAATCATAGTGTTTTAAATCAACTTTATTGCAAGATCATAGTGCTTTTTTGTAGTTTACTATAGTAAACTACAAAAAATTGAATATTATATTTTTAGAGATGTTTTGAAAAGGATACAATGAAAACAACACCACTAAGAAGCACCATACCATACTTAAATTGAATTCATCTTTAAGGGGAAATACAGAAGAATATATCTGGAACATTCATTTATAGAATATAAATACCTATTAAAAATTGTCTTAGTAATGGTAATTATTTATGTATCAACCGCTACAGAAATAATTAAATTCACTCAAGAATAACAAAATAAACGCTGTAATACATACCTCAGACATAATATAAACTATGGCAGTGTATAGAGAAAAGTCTACAATCCAAATATACTCTGTATAGAACCTTAAATGCACAACATCCAATGTGGTCACTGGTGCTGTTTCTAACTGGATATCGAGACTTCTTGGCACATGAAATGTTTCAGGTTTACCATTTGCTTCATTTTTACCTCCTTTCTTCCCTTTCGCTTTATCTTTAGGCACTCCCGCGAGTGCCTTTAATTCATTGTTGTCTGGATATAAATAGCGATACAACCCTTGAGAACATAACAGCCATCGAGCAAATGAATAGTTTCCTAATTTTTGTATCACCGACACCATTATTAACGTAATAACTAGTTGAGCTCCTAGTAAAGCCTAAAAATAAATTTGGAAGTTAGAAACATATCTAAATAACACGTCAAATTTTTCTTGTTTGTTATTACCATATTCTTATGCAAAGTTAAATATACTGGTACTAATATCAAATATATTACATAAATAGGCATAAATTTAATATTTAATTTTTTATCGATTATTATATAAAATCTATAAATTCAAAAAATAAAAATCGGCGACCGGAACCGTCTAATGTCATTACGAAAGTTTTTTTTTTAAATTTATATATGGCATCGGCTTATAACCATTTGCCAGTGTCAAGTTAAAAACGCGGGAAATAGAACTTTCGTTTCAATTTTCAACACCGTACTCCTAAATCGTCAAGTCTAAAGTCTAGTCAAAGTCCAAATATATAGTCAGTACAGTCTATGAGTCATGTCAGTCGATTCAGTCAAGTGGTAGAAGCTTTACTGAAAGTTCCTAGGGAGTTTTGGCGGGCAACACAAAATATCACGGTTTTAGAAGTTGTACCACTTGCCCACACTTATGCACGATAACGAATATTTAATGGTTCATATTCTAGCAATATTACACATTAAGATCCGAAATAACACAAGTTTATGAAGTTTTACAAATTCCACATCATCCCCGGCAAAACTCCCATCACAAAAACTCCCATTACGAAAGTTGAGATTTTAGACGATTGACAGTTACTTGTTTTTTTATTACAAACCAATGATCAAAGAATACAAGGGACTTACATACATTTAACTACTTTTGTCAATCGCAAGTTTCTTTTAACCGACATCTAATAAAAGTTTTCGATGCTGAGGATAGTTTTATTCTGTTTGCAATTCCAAAACAGCTGGACAAATTTCAAAAAAAATATTGTAGTACCTTTATTAATCATGGGAGTTACCTTTATGAACAATAGGAGAGGAAGTGCCATTTCTTTATTGAACTCAACACGCATAAGTTTTTATTAGTTAGGACCCAGAGGTTATAATACTCGTATAATTTAAGTGTACATTGGTTAAATATCTTAAACTTTAAACGAGACAATATTGTATAAAATATATAATCGGTAACTCGAAAAGGGCAAGAGGTGTTGCCATGAAATTTAGTAGGTATGCCGGGAGTTTTGGGAGAGAAAAATCGATATAGCTAGGTCTTGTCCCTGGAAACCGCACATATTTAAGCCATATATGTATTTCTTTCGTCATGCAACAATATGTCAAAAATTTCGACACTATTATGTCAGTCCGATTGGCAGTTTTGTATGCGTTTTTCGTTCGAAAATTCGGAATGTGGTGGGTTCGAAAAAAAAATTGGTTTATGAAATGAATTAATGATGCTTTTTATTATTAATTTATTTACGAACTTTTCAGCGTAAGTCCCATCGCAACCTAATCTTATGCCTAATGACAAGATGCTTTATTTGGTGAAAATATGGTTACCAGGTGTTACATTTTTACAGCTTGGCAAATTAGTCTTGGTGGCGTTGACAGATGAAACTAAAAACTTTTTGAACTATCTTAGGTGGAATGCAAATAAAACAAAGAAATATGACCACTGTTCACATAACTTTATTCAAATGAATAAGCTTACTTATATCTATGCGATTCTTTTAATGGGGATTAATATTTTCTTCACCAGCTTTCAACCATAATTTTCTTATTGCATCTTTTTTCGTAAACCTATAAAGAAACAAGTATTATTTATTATCATTTTGGTTAGAACAATAATGATTAAAAGCTGTTATCTTATTTTAAAACCACATAAAAACCTTCAGAATGCCTTTTGTCTTCAAATCTTACATGACTATATTACACGACTTACAAGACATAATTATTTCTATCTTTATCGATATCTATTACAAACGGTAGAGATTTTTACTTATTATTGCATTTCACCTTGCTATATAATATTTAGGCATGTTAATTATTACTTTTACAACATTTATGTAAAATTTTAAGAGATAATTTCATAAAATCTCCTGGAAATTCATAATTAAACAAAACATATTTACAACCTTTTGACAGGACCTACCACAAAGAGTGAACTGAAAATGGCGGACCATGCCACAATTTGTTAATCGTGACAGTTTCAGAGTCAAATGTTTCTAAATTGAGGAACAACAAAACTATAGCTATCACTTTTATGACTGAAAATTATTGCATTAGATAGAAAGAGACCGAAAGAGATGATATTGCACCCTTTGTGTCATATTTAAATCATATTTGGATTTATAATATGTACAGAACTATTAGGGCACCTCTATATATTTTACACCTCGTTTATTACATACAGACGCATTTAACCATTGCCGGGCATCTGGAAGAGTGACGTTTCTTCCATAAATGTGTGTCAATTCATTTCTTAATGTGTAATATAACTAGAATATTAACCATTCAATATTCGTTAACGTGCACAAGTATAGGCAAGTGGTACAACCTCAAAAGGCGCGCTATCTTGAGTTCTATCTAAAACTCCCTAGGAAGTTTCTGTAAAGTGTCTACCACTTTACTGAATTGAATGACTTGACTCATTGACTGCACTGACTATTTATTTGGACATTGACTAGGCTTTAGACTTGACGATTAAGAAAAATGGTGTTGAAAACATGTTCTGTTTTTTCGCCTTATTAACTTGACACAGGTAATGGTTTAATACTATACTGCTAACCGCCATAATAAAAAAAAACGAAAATGTCATTTAAAAATTGTCGTAATTTGTCAACTGTCAAGTGCGTGCGCAAATGGCAATGACGTCTTGTAACTAATCTTTTTATTGATTAATCTAAATTTATATTCAATTGTGGTTTCGTCGCGGCAGAACTCAGTTCTCGGGCGTATGCGACGAGCCCTAGTTTTTTAGTTAAATTATTTGTGTGTAGTGAAAAAGTGGCAAAAATGGGGTCGTTGTTTAGGAGCGAGGAAATGACTTTGTGTCAACTATTTCTTCAAAGTGAAGCAGCATATGCCTGCGTGTCTGAACTGGGTGAATTAGGGCTGGTACAGTTTCGCGATGTAAGTAAGACGCCCCTTTATCGAATTTGAAACGCTTAGTATTAAGAATGTGATTCATATCAAACCGGATTTTTACCTTTGCACAGAACATAACTTCAAAATATTAAAATATATACCTACACCTTTTTTCTCGCAGTGATGGTAGATACTGATAAGCTCCTTTTAGTGCAAAGCACAATCCTATTGATTTGTTCTATATTTGGGAACAATAACTGATACAAAAGTTAACCTGTAATACCTGATTTTATCTGTAAGTAGGTAATTTAATTTATATCTTATTATACATGCAAATTTTTTTATCAAGTACCAATAAAGTTGTTTGTAAAAGTATCTATGACCAATGACCATCTTCCTTGTGATCAGAAATAGATGGGTATCAATATAAAAAATGACACCTACTTTTTTGCACCAACTGTTTCAAAGGATTCACAAACTACCTTCATTTTATGTTACAAAATCATAAAATAGGAAAGGAATTCAATGGATGAAAATAATATTCAACATAATGCATACAATACATATAACATACAATTTAAAAACTGGAAACAACATTCCATCTTTTTTGATTAACCTTATTTGTGAGTTTAAATTAGCTTTAGAAATTATTGAAAGTGTCTACATACTCAATGTTTTTATCATCTTAATAGTTATTTCTAGGATTACTGTAAACATTTTTTTTGAGTTTTAAATCATGTGATATGAAAATAAAATATGTATAATAATTGATAAGCACTCCTAAATTCTTATCACAAGGTGAATTGGTAATAAATTATTATCAAGTTTTTATTTGAAATTAATTAGAGTTCATATTGATTGAATTTTGATGTGATAATATTATAATAACAAAAAAAAGTTATGTTGTTTCATGTATAGACCATGTTTTTATCAAATACTGGACAGAATCAGACAAATTACACTGAATACTAAACTGAAAATATATTTACTATCACCAGGATAATAAATATATTCCCAACTAGAACATGGATTCCCAACAGGGATCAGTACCGCCGCTTAGTAGGCCCTGTAGCTCCGTGGGGTGGTAGTGGGTCCAAAGGCAAATGGGGCTTGTTATGGCAGTCAAGCTGGCACCAGCCACAACCACGAGTAGCATAATTACAGAGAGAGAGAATAACAGAGGTCACCCTGTGATCAAAATTTGCCCATAATCGAATGATTTTGATGATGATGATGATGATATAATTTTTTAATTTGGAACTATATAAGGGTATTTTGACTCTTTGATAGAAAATGTATGTAAATGTTATGACAGATTGATAAATGTCAATGTATAAAAAAATCTTATTAAACTTTAACTGTGTCAGATTGCATACTCCTCCATTTGCCTTATTTTCGTAAAATGGGGTCAGAAGTTTTCGCTTCACATCTATTAATATAATTCTACTGTATGTGTGTATGTCACTGAACCCCTCCTAAACGGCTGGACCGATTTGAATGAATTTTATTGTATGCGTTTGGGTGGCGCCCTAGATGGCTTAGATTCACAAATCTGCCCGGCAGGACAACGTCTGTCGGGTCCGCTCATATTAATATAATATAAATCAGATCTTTGGATGTCAACGACAGTCACAACGGGAACACTGTACTTTTTAGAGATAAAAAGGAGCTTATGTGTTAAACCAGAGCCACTACCATAATAAATTTTATCAAAATCCGTTCAGTAGTTTATGCGTGAAAGAGTCATAAATGTTCATCCATCCATCCATGATACACCCACACAAACTTTCACATTTATAATAGTAGTAGGATTGTATTTCATTGCTTTGATAAGTACTTTCTATATTATAAATATTATATTTGACTGATTTTTAAAAAATAAGCATGAATACTAACATCAATAGGATAAACTTCAATAATATTAGATTGTAAGCAGTACTAACTAAGCAAAGATTTTTATAAATATTACTTTATTGTTTATGTGGATAATGTAACAATATATAACTTTTTGACAGTTAAATCCAGACGTGAATGCATTTCAACGCAAGTTCGTAAATGAAGTCCGTCGCTGCGATGAGATGGAACGCAAGCTCCGTTACCTGGAGAAAGAGATCAGGCGTGACGATATTCCCATGCTGGAGATACCGGGGGAGTGTCCAGAAGCACCTCAACCCAGGGAGATGATTGATCTTGAGGTAAAGTGTCTATTTGTTTGAAAGCACATCTTTTTCAAATTATATTGTATGTCATGACTCATGTTCATAGAAAAACGATGTTTGCCAGATTGTCATTAGCAAATTGGTCGTACTGTTTAGAATCTATATATTATAATATAATATAGATCATTAACATAGAACATATTGACATTATGTACAATTTTTGATGCAAACTAGGTACCTACAATTCTATATTATTTTATTCCATTAATTTTTACAAAAATACAATAAACTACTACTCCCGTTATTAATAATAATATTTTACACAACAGACAAGATATGCAATGTTGCTGTCTTTGTCTGTCAAGTGACTTTTCCAACGTATCAGACAAAGACAGCAACATTTACCCCATTAAGTACTAATAAAACTACTTACACAACGGATAACTTAAATAATGTTGCTGTCTTTGTCTGATACGTTGGAAATGTCACTTGATAGAAAAGGATAGCAACATTGTTTAAGTTATCTGTTGCGTAAATATGTTTATTAGTAAGGGGATTTGTATTTACGACTCAGATACTCAGGTAATGAATATGAAGATCAATAAAATAATATAAAGTTTTTTCTTTGCAAAAATGTAGAAAATGATGATAAGTAATGTTTTTTTTTGTAAATACCTGTATAATTTTTTATTGGAGGTTTCACCAACAATTGATTGTAAGGACCGTGAGAAAATATTTGAACCATCTTATCTTACAAGATGTAAGTGCTCATGAATACTATCAGACATCACTTGAAAATATGAATTTGTGATTGTTGTGATGTGATTCTGATTGGAAACGACAAAACAATAAACAGTTCCTTCCACTCTAAAGTACAGACAATATTTTTTTAGTACAGTAGTATTGTAACTAAAAACTTAGTATTAATTGTATTCATTAATTTAATTGATCATATTTACACCGGCCATTAGTACTACTCGAAAAGGCGTGGGGGGAGGGGGGTGTAAAATGGGTAAAAAGTTGACACGTTGACACAAAAAGTTTTTGCAGTGTCCTGGGGTGTCCTTGATAATTTTAAAGCAGCGTCCTGGGTTTTTAATGCGCTCTGATATAAGTTGATGTATTTTAAAATCCTATTTTTTTAATTTACGGTTGGCAACCCTAAGCTAGATAATATCTAAAGGTGTCTACATATCTGTAGTTCTAACCGGCCTAGTTTTAAACGCCGTATCTGGTACACTCGTGGATATTGATAACTTGTAAAGCATTAGTGTATACACCATAGTCATACTGCCTAGTGTCCAATCGATCAGCATGACGCTACCGATTGGATCATTTAGAACGGAGGGCCTAGCAGGAACATTTGACAGCGGCGTAAACGCAACGCTATCGAATGACATTTGTATGGGCGCTGTCATGATTTGACAGATTTTCATACAATTCTCATTCGATAACATTACGTTTGCGTCGCTGTCAAATGTTCCTGCTAGGCCCACTGACCAGTGACCGTATGAGCTTGGATTGGCAGGACAGTTTTTAGTTACTTACGAGACATAATAATTGTTAGTTGACGACCGATTCATAAATTGTTTTAGAACTGACAGCATGTTTAACAGTAGCCATACACCATACTGCCTATCGGCCAATCGGCATGACGCTACCGATTTTATATCAGTTCGAACTTGACATAAAATGCTAGCGCCCATGGGCGACGAATTATCACTGTCCTCCACCATTTGCATTCCGATTATCGACTTTAGCGCACGCAAAAAGAGTCTACTTCTCGGTTTCTAATTCTACGGTCTTGTGTCATGCCGATTGGGATAGGCAGTATGGTGTATGGCTACTGTTAAATATGCTGTCAATCATAATAGTGCTAACAGACACTCGAACTTGGTCCGCGGACCATATCCGCGAACCGAATTCGGTGTCGCTACACACGCACGGATTTAGTCCGGCAGACCGAATTGAAAACTCGACACTCGTGTGTTCGATTTTCAGCTGTATTAGTGCAGAGTTCTATTTACAGTGCTGTTTTTCGACGACGACGACGACGACGATGATTCCAGCAATCAATTGAAATCGTCAATCGGTGCCCGGCTCAATCGCCCGACTCTACGCACAGATTGGTACGGAGCGAACCATAAGGGGTTCCATACACGGTCCGGTTTTCCTTGAGTTCGGCCTGAACGGATGCAAAATCTTATCGTCTGTGTGCAATTTCGAGATCGAATCAGTCGGCCGTATGTACTGCCAATGTATGTAGTTGCCAACTCTGTTTTTGAGAAACTTGTAAACTCGCGTCTTTTCTACTAAAAGAGTACCGATAACTATAAACTTAGGAGTCCCTAAAAGTATTTTTAGGAATTTTGTGTTTACTAAATGCAGTGGTTTTTTGTGTTTACAAAAACCACTGCATTTTCAGTTTTAATTTTAAATTGAAAATATGATAATTTTACAGTTAAATTAAAAAAATATAGTTGGAAATATTACGTATAATATATAAATTAAATCGGTAGTTTTAAACGACTTACGGACGCGTACTATGTGCTATTATGATAAGGTGTCATAATAGCACGCCATTTTGCATATTATGATTACTGTCTAGCTATTTTCTACAAACCACTACTAACAACAAAATTCCTACTAAAGAGGGAATAAAATACTAAATTAAGTAGTAAAACTTTGTAAAACATCTAAGTTGCCAACATTAGTTCTGACCTGAACGGATTCTGACGGAACGGATAACTATCACCGCGCAATAGGTTTTCTTTAAATTACCTACTTAAAAAGTTATTGTCATAAAGTTATTACAGAAGCTAGGAGAGCGGCGGACAGGCATACAGTCAGATAGACGGACGGGCAGAGCGAAATTATAAGGGTTCCTTAAGTATTATGGAACCCTAAAAACACGACAGAAGCTCGCGGCAATTTTTTGTGTATGTGTTCGAATCCATCCTCCAGGCTGATCCTTAGATTAAAACACATAGAAACCGGGTACGCGCGTGAAAAGTGAAGCAAGTCATACTGAGCCATATTGGCTCAGTTAGTTCGAACGACCCGTCAGTTGTCAAGGTCAAGCGCTAGTGCATACATCTCCGATTATTATAAACGTTATGACGGTTTGTGTCGTTATTGGGTGTCAGTGATGTCACGATGCATCGGACAAGAATTAAAAAAGCTTCGGACATAACATTTCATATGTAAGTATGAAATGTTGTGTCCGAACAATTTGACTTGTATTAAGGCAAATATTTAAAACATTTTAAAATAAATTCATATTACGTCGCCATCTTGCTGACCTATTGTGAATTGTGAAAGTTCTACTAGTAATAATAAATTTATTTCATAATTTTCAAGGCTAACTAATAGTTGTAACTTTTTTAATATTTTCTGATTTTTATAACTATAAATTTAAATTATTGCCAGTATTAAGATAATCCTTAATATATTCCTTAATACCAGTTTAATATAAATCATGTTCACAAATCGTGTTTAGATGGTTTATAATGAAATATAAGTTATATTTTTACATCTCACGATATTAAGAAAAACAAATACAATAATTCCAATTTTAAGAGCAACAATTGTCCCTTAAAACTGTACACACTCCACAACTTTAAAGTTTTGTTTGTGTGCGTGTCGGTATGTAATACTTTACGCCTACATCTATCTGTTGCTTGCTTCACTTTGTACAATGCGTTTGTTTGAAGACTATCTAGGCGTTATTAATCTAAGGGCCGATCTGACGTCAGTTCGGTCGGATGCGATTTTTTCCGTGTATGTGCTCGAATCCGTTCAGGCCGAACTGACGTCAGTCTGTGGGGGCCTTATCCGATGCGGACCGCGGCGGACACAATTAATAATAATTATGTCCGTCGGACTACTCCACAGTCCACACACGCTCGGATTTGGTACGGAGCGGACCAAATCCGTGGTACTCTCCGTACCGAATCCGTACGTGTGTTAGCACTTTGAAACAATTTATCTATCAGTCGTCAACTAAGAATTATGTCTCGTTAAGATACGTCAAAAACTGTTGAAAAAAAGCTTTAAAATCGTAGAAAATATTCCGATGTCTGTTCAACATTTGTATGATTTAGAATTCTAGATTGTCAGTAAACACAAATTGTTTAGTACCCGATATCAACTACAAAATTTAAAACTAGTTTTCACTTTTCACCTAAACTCTATGTCTATTATAAGAGTGTGCTACTGCACAACATTCAAAAGGGTACATAACCTGTGAACCTATAACCCACCTAATGGTTATTTTTCCTATAGGCTACCTTTGAGAAACTTGAGAATGAGCTGCGGGAAGTGAATCAAAATGCCGAGGCTTTGAAGAGAAATTACTTGGAGCTCACCGAACTGAAGCATATTCTAAGAAAAACGCAAGTATTCTTCGACGAAGTAAGTGGTATTCGCTTTTCACTTCATTAATAGTGAATAATTGTTAGGTACCAAGTACCAATCGAATCACATGATTTTTAAAGTATTAGCCGATAAGTTTATAATACACGAAAGTGTATTTTATAATCTATTTGGTAATTATTGTTTACGTAAGCCACCGCGTACCGTATTATAAATTAATCGTTTGATAAGATTAATTTTACCCTTGAATATTTAGAGTTAAAATATGAAAATATGATATACCTACCCGGTACGATAAATTTAATTCTCCGGTCTGCCGTTGCTTTTAATGGTTATCACGATTTGATGTTCCGAGAATAGTATGCAGACGCTTGATTTGGATAACATAAATTGCTGTTGTAGAAAAAAACTAGCTCCGGACCGATAATGAAGTATAATGTTCGTACTTAATTCATTCTCATTGTTATTTTTTTTTTATGTATATTATTCAGCGTATCTGTAAAATACTTACACGATTTCCCTTATTAGTTATTAATGAAAGAAGGATAATGTGTCCGTAACAATTATTATCTTACAAGTACCTTCTTAACACTCGCACAGCGCAGGTATCTTTTTCAAAGAGTTAACATTTCCTATTTTAATCAAGGTCGTGGGTCTTCTTTCATACTTAACGATCAAAACTGAACTTTACGCTCCAACACTGTCTTACCATTCTAATATGTTTCTACAAAGCCAATATCACACAGCAACTGACATTGCAATTTGAAAGCAAAAGTGAGCATTGAAAGATTTGAAAGTACCAAAACATCCGTCAGGCCGAAATGGATTCCGATTTGTTATTAATTACTCATTCGTATTTCGTTCTGTGAAATCGATTGCTTTACGGTCGAGAATGTGACATTGAAATTGTACTTGTAATTGATCTTGGCGCCATTTTGGCGCTTTTGTGCACAAGATGGCGGACCCGTCTCGAGAAGAAGAACAAGTGACGCTACTGGGTGAGGAGGGACTCATGGCGGGAGGGCAAGCGCTCAAATTGGGGTATGGCGATTAACATTACGAGCTCTCCGACATGCGTTGACTCTTCTAGCGCTCTAGGGTCTACAAGACTCAAAGCAAGTCATAGAGAGTGATTATTTTTGCAGCATTTGTACTGTGACGCTGAATCGGGAGACAACCGCTCACCACTCAGGCAAGCATTGGAGTTCGTCGGTTTATAGTATATTTTCAAAATAACAACTCTTTACTTCTTGTGTGATAGAATGATGGCTTACCGTAGCACCGAAGTCGCCTTTTAATTTTATGTCCTAATAAGAAGCTTAATTAGGTCTAGTCATATCCTATCGAGTGCTAATCAACGGCTGCCTGAGTGAGTTTTTACTAACAATCGTACGAACGTCATTTATTTTTGAAGTCCACATTCTTGATGATTCCCCCAATAAACGTGTATTTTTTACTTTCGTTTATGCTTTTATACCTTCATCTCTGCATGCATTTATGCGTTTTAATCATATCCTTGGTATTGTTCACATAACGTATAGGTTATTTTACACCGCAATTTTTTTAAATAGCCTATTAACTAACATTGAAAATGCTTTCATGAGAAGTAGTAGATAAAAGATGCACCAAAACTAAAGAATATTGCAGACGCGTTGGCGCTATTTTTTTACTACAACAAGCATCGATTTGGCCGAAGTACGCTGAAACATTATCATGCGCTTGATCTTTGACGTCATCTGGGTGATGTTTGTCTGTCTACATGTTTGTTTGTCCGCTAGCACGAGGGCGGGGCGAACCCCACTGACTCCATGACGCGCGCCCTGATATCCGACGATCCGAACAAACAGATCGGACAAGTCCAACTAGGGTATGTTTACTTGTGTACATACTACACTAGTGTGACAGAGTCGGGATGACTGCAACTAATATGCAACGAAAGAGGCAGCCAATCTAATAACCGAAAGTTGCATCTTGGTTGTAATTTTCATCCAATTGGCAATTTAAATTCAAACTCGAATGGTCCTCTCACGAACGAAGGGCTCATTAATAAAGTGAGCTTGACAGTTTTATTATTTGACGAACATGGTATAAAAGTCAAATATTTGCTTGTCGCAAATTGATTTTCACTATAAACAAAACGCTGACGATGTGATGTATGTTGCATGTGAACGGCAGACTCATCTGCTACGTTTGATGAGATTGATTACTCTGATGCAAAAGTTTAGTTAACCAGAAGATGCCAATGACGTTAGCAGAATGATTAACTAAATCATTGATGGGATAATCGAGGACCAAATGCATGTAAATAAAATGCACAATAACGGAAGTTATAATAGTATAATCAATAGCAGAGAAATCGTAGATAAACTCATTATTAGCTCCATCTGTAACCTTATTTAGTCGGTGATCAAAATTGAAGGAGGTAACTATTACACGTGTGTGAAAAAAATATTAAAACTTACAATAAATAATTCTAAAGAATATAAAATTTCAAATACAAAAGATGCAGATGAGTGAATTGGATCAAAAGAAATCAATGATTTCTCTGTTAAATGTGAAATGATATTATAATAGTATAACAATACTAAAATGTTTGATTGATTTATTCTCTAGTTTTCGGGATAAACAAGAATCCCTGGAATTCCTGCCTTGGTTAGTAGTGCACAAGTTTAAAGTAGCTGGTTGTAGTGCTGTAAGGGTTAATATAAATGGTGTTTGGGTGTTGGACATGTTGATATATGTTTATCTTTCCTTGAAACTACTTCCAATATCATAAACATCACAACGTATTCAACGTGGTGAAGATAATATTGTTATATCGTGGTACTTGAAAGTAGTCTCAAATATATTGGTAAATTCCTAATATTCTTACTGTTACATTGCTTCTTTATACTTCACTCTATTGCAAGTATCCTGAGACTGTTTTGCATTATCTTAAGGTATTTGGACTTCAAGAATAGATAATGGAATAGGTGCGAATATTGTAAATGCTGGAAATACTTAAGTGTTTCTTGGTGACACGTTTACACCAACTTTCGATTCGAATTTATCATTCACTTCCAAGTGTTGCATGTAAATCAGCGTCATTATGAAACACTAAATCGACGTGAAAATCGATCCTAACGGCGTCCTAGTACGAGTGCCTTAGATAATAATATTTTTATATGTAGTCCTTTCCAGTTCTCTGTAATATAAATGTAGACTCAACCCTAGATAAATCCAGTCCTAACGTTATCAACGACACCTATTCTTGATAAACAATATAAATGGGGTCATGTCTACTTTTATTTTACAGGCGATTGAATTGAGCTATACGGTTTATTGTACTATTTGACCAGATATTATAAAATACGTCAATACTACTCGTATATAAGAAATCAATGTTGAACATTTCAAGTGTTACATAGCATATTTATGATAAACAATTAAAATTAATTTCGAAATTTGCATTTGGAGCTTCCAAATTAAAAAATGTTGGATCAAGACCAGATAGACATATTTTTAAGAATAACCATACATTAAGTAAAAGAGCCGTTATCATTGGCTGTCTTTTTATCAAGTCTTTCATATATATAAGACTGATTTTTTTCATTTTACCAATTGTTATTATCACGGCTATTGTCAAGCTCATGAGACCTGTTAATTGTTATTGTAAATGTTACTACGTTATGTAAAAATATCACATATTCGATGTACTATAGTATCGTTTCCATAATGTATGCAAAAGAACAATTTAAACTGTCCCATATTTTAAATAATGAGTCATAACCTCTCGTTGGTTATTGTGTTAAATTTTATTAGTCCGTGAGTTTTCATATTTAAATGATTTTTATGTATATGTTATCGTTTGTACAAGGATTTTTCCATTCGTTTCAGATTGGCTGTTGACCGTTTTTTACCATGGCATGCAATATAACATGTGTTGTATTATCTCCAACAAATTAAATTTTCTATTTTATTTCGATTGTATATAACTGTATTCGTTACGAATTTGACCCAATTATAAAAAACAACTTTCTGATTCATCTTTATCTGTCTGTCTCTGTCTGTGAACTGTGTCTGAAGTTTCAGATAGATTTCGTTTCTTTTCGATTTTCGATTCGATTTCGATCTTTGTTTTGTTGAGATTACATATTATATCTTTTGTCCGAAGGGATTACTTTGATACATGAAATTGGAGTTAAAGATGATAGCGTCTTTTGATAAAGAACCGATCACGTCAACCGCAGACAGTTGGGGTAGTCCTAGTTGTTCTTCAACATCATTATTTCATGATTATTTTTATTCTTCTAGAATCTTATTTCTACTTTTGAATCTTGATTATCAAACATCCTCACTATTAAGACTAGTTACTTCTTACCTTGGTATGTGGCAATTAGTTGGCTTAGCTTACTATTATTAGAACCTTCCATAATTAAGAAAAATGTAATTGATTTAATGTTATGTCACCTGGAATTAAATATCTTCACGCACCAATTGTTTTTTCCGTATTCTAGGTGGTGAATTTTTCTACCTTTGTCTCTTTCTTTTAAAAATGTCCTATATAATACAACGCATTTATTCTTGTCTTACGTCAGGTACTTTAGTCCTAACTACTTTTATTATGATACAAAATATGTTACGTGGTTCAGTTCAATGGATACTAATTTCCGTTAGTTCAATATTTTGGTCCGCTAACTGTTTGTTTACATTAGTAACGGACGTTTACCTTTCAGTTCGTGACTGGTAAATTTTCAGCCAATTGTGAATTGCTGCACTACTTAGAATCATCATTTGCGTATTCGGACTTTCTTGTGTTGACTTCGGTTATGATGTCGATAATTATTGTTGGTGCAATGTTAACAAGTCATCTTTGAAGCCGTTAAATACGTAAGTTGTTAATGATTATTTTTGTTGCTTTCTTATAATACTTTATTACAATACTTTATTTTAATCATCATAAAAAAGAATCTGGACGAATGATACAATGGATTTGAAGTATGTACTATCAAGTTTAAAATCATTTTGGGTAAAAACAAAGATAGCAAGCTTTTAGAAATTAACCACATGACTTTTAACCCATATTTTAAACTTGTTGTTTATTCTTATTATGTCGATAAAAATATATAAAATTATGATATTTCTTTTTTTTTTAATATTAAAAACACTATTTCTCATATATTTATACATGAGAAATTGGGTTGTTGGTTAGTTACTTGGAAAGTATTGCGGGGGATTTGAAAATTGGTAGTTTAATAGATTTTAATATGCTCTTTTCGAATTTTAACGTTCATTTAATTTGTAGGGAATTTTCTCTAGTTTTATATTGTAATACATGGTTTTATCGTAAAATGAGTCGGAAAGAAGATAGAGATAAAATTCTTAAAGATGCATTTTTTCAAGAAGGCAGCGCTAGCAGGCAAGTTACGAGGTGTCAAAGTTAAAATTCGAATAGAGGATATCAAAATGTATAAAAGTACCAATTTTCAAAACTACTACATTTTTTTTACGTAATCTTTTCCTCAACCAAATGAATGGGGTAATTTTTCTTACCTCGAGTCATTTGGTTAGGAAAGGAAAATCAGTTACATCATACTGAGGTAGTCAATACCCTTATGTTCTTCAACTGAGAATATTAACTACCAAGACTTGATTTAGTGCCAAGGTGACGCCTCTATCGTTTGAACAAAAAACAAACAAAATTGCACTTAAATATAAAGGTCATACATTCAAAAATCTTATGAACGAACTTTTAGAACTGCCAAAGTTAAGTGTCTCGTAAGCAGTAATGAATAGAAACTACGATGACATTGTATGTTGCTCAGAGATAATTAAAAATGTACCAGACGGTCACAAACTGACGACAGACAGAAATTTACCTAATTAAAGGTGTAGGTTAAAAAAAACTACAGTCAACAACACTGACCATACGTAAAAATAGGCATAGGTACTATAATCCTTAATAGGAACCTACGCCTTTTAGGATACATAATATCCTTGTATCATATTCTCATATACAAGACATTTGTGTTAAGTTCATTTGAAAAAAAAAATCGTGCGCGTGCGCATTGCTTCCCAGTGGCCGCAGCGCGCCGCATTTGCGTGTGAGCACTGCTCAGTGCTTGCGTGATGCGTACATGTTGACATTCGTTTTTATCAGCAATAAGGATCAGTCATGTTTTTGTGAGGTATGCAGACTTATGGCGAAAAAAAACCAGTAAATACTGTAAATAAATTATTTAGATCGGACCAAACATGACGAAGATAAAGCAATTTTAGTCCATTAGCTCCAAAAACGCGCCGAGTATAAAGCGAGTCGCTGTGCCGTCATCTGTCGTCGTCACCTCTCATCTAAACACAACAAAAATATTTAACGTAAACAAAAACAATGCAAGCTAGGCACAAGCGTCAAGAATCGGAGAATGAATATTTATGCAATGAAGTATGAGTACAATCAAGCCGTTGTCGCAAGGATCGCGACAGATGACGTCATCATAACCAATTCAGCGGGAGCACGCGTTGCAAACTAGCCGTTCAGAATAACTTTCATAATTCCACCATTTCTTGACGGATTTTAATAATTTAAAAAAGAAAATGCTCAGTAAGTTAATACACATACGATGTACTTAGTAAAAATCAGATTTGCAACTATGTGATTGATCTCATTATCCTTGTGTTCCAATATGTAAATTATTTTATTTATGTTGATGACGAATAAATTATAAGAATAAAATTAAGGGCAAGCGCACAGACAGGAGGATAATAAGAATAATAGAGTAAAAACAAAAAAAATATTAAAAGCCATACATAAGGGACTCTCTAATCAATAATTAAAAGTAGTTTCATTTGCAAATATTTACGTAAACATAAGAAATCAATATAAGTAAAAATAGAATAAGTACTAGGCACGACAAATATAAACGTTTGTTTGAGTATCAATAAGTTCCCAGACAAAAGTCATATGACGTGACGAAACGAATAGATACAGCTGTTTCGGGTTATATGATTACAAGTAATAAACGACTCAGTATCATTAAACTAAGATTAATTTTAGAGTAGAGCTAAAAGTTAAAACTAATCGTATAGCTACTAATGTTATGTCAGCAAATATTAAAATTAGTTCAAATATCAGAGTAGGGAAGATTTTTTATACTTACTATAAATTTATCATAGAGTAAATATATGCAATACACTAATACATATTATCATTAGTACTTATGCATGTGTCATAATACTTAAGTATCCTGTTTATAATAAGGACAAAACATAAAATATTAATCTAATAGGGTAGAAGCCGGATAGTTGCCTTAGAACCGAGATAAGTACCCTACACTTGTCTCGGTTCGCTATGTTAGGTATGTTTTTGCGGTAGACTTTGATTATGATTGGAAGTCCCTTCCCTGCAGACATTAATTCCCTAAAAGTCATTATTGTAGGCGCACGTGTTCTGTCTATGTGAGCAAAAACCTTTCACGGTGAGACTTGGACAGGCGTTATTATTACACTGGGAAGTTTTATTAGCGTAGAGGGGTCCAGTATTTTTTTGGTAACTTTGTATGCATTAGAGTTAAAGTTACTATGGTTCTTACTTTCTATTGTAGAAAAGCTTGTTTTTTTATTTGTGAACAGTATCAAAAAGGATAGTCGCCCCTAGAGCTTCTCTAAGAGCAACTATCCGCACCTAATAAACCTATCCGTCTGCAACAAGTAAAGACAAATTTATTTTATTGTTTGTTTCTCAAACTTTTGCAGTGATTATAACTATAAAAATATAGTTCTTACTAAAATAAATATTCGATTGTTTGATTTTCTATGCATTTGTAACGTTAGGCAACTATCTGCCATAGGAGGCAACTATTAGAGGTCCAGTGTAAATTGATTACCTCAAAACTCGTATATGCTTACAAAAATTTGTTATTATAAAAGAAAAGATCTACCTTTGGATGAACACGTTAAATTAATCTCAATTAGTATATTTTTACTAAGTACAGGGTTTTTTAAAAAGTGGGGGCAACTATACGGTTTTTACCCTAGTTCCAGGTAAATAAACAACATAAGAACTTACTGAGCCAGAATTCATGAAGATTATTCTTAATGCCTATTTTTAGTTAAACATTCGTAGAATCTTGTATACCACTTTTGAACCTTATCGTCGAGGAATAAGATCGAAAAGTGGTACACCGGATCTATCGGCTACCGGTACATACACAGGCTTTCACTGTGAGAGAGTCATGCTTGGCCACGAATAGGTCGGCTCGACCGGAAAACTAGCACCGGTCTTACAGAAATTTGGCGTGAAACAACGCTCGCGGTGCAAGATAAAGTAAAATTACAGGAGGCCCAAGGAGAGTTTTTAATTTAAAAGACTGTCAACGGTAACTCCTCTGGTGTTGCGGGTGTTCATGTGCGCGCTACCATTGGGAGATCCTTCTGCACCTTTGACAGTTTTATTTAATAAAAGATTGGCATCGGTAACTCCTCTGGTGTTGCAGGTGTTCATGTGCGCGCTACCATTGGGCGATCCTTCTGCACGTTTGACAGTTATATTTAATAAAAGACTGGCAACGGTAACTCCTCTGGTGTTGCAGGTGTTCATGTTTGACAGTTATATTTAATCTTCCCTCAATTTTTACGGTAAATTAATCTTGTGGCTTGTGGAATATGTGCCCCACACACAGTTTTCCACCAAACAATAGATTTTATGAACTATTATTATTTCTGAAGTAGTTCTGAAAAAGACATATTTATCATAATTAGTCACCGTCTTTGTAAGGCCTCGTCGTTACGTAAATTATGATCGCATAATTATATGACTTTTATTAAAATATTCTGAGGCAGTTTTTTAGGGTTTTCAAAATATCCAATCCTCCATTTCTCATTTCTGTAGTGATTAGGAAAGATAGTTTTGACTAACTAGTATATTTCCTTTTTTTAGTTTTAGGTACCTTTTTTAATAAAAAATCTTTACCTGCAAAATAACTACATTTTTTTATAAAAACCCGTCTACGTAAATTATATAGCCTATGTTACCCGGGCCATTCTGCGAATCTTTTGACACCTCATTCATTAAAATCGGATCAGTAGTTTAGGCGCTAGTGTGGAACAAAACATAATATAATATAGTCTGGTTCACAAGTGCCATTTCCCTCGGTTCTTGACCACCACCACCGAAAATTTCTGCTCTTTAAGGATCTTTTTTCAAATTTCGATTATCTCAAATAGTTTTTGAAATATTTCAAAAAAATTACCTTATTTTTTATTTTACTTTATTGTTTATAACTTTTGCATTTTTTTTCGGCCCCTCTTGGCACTTTGATTGAATGTTCTAGATGCTATTCCGAATCGAATGAGCCCAAAATCATAATTTTCGGTGGTGGTGGTGGTCAAGAACCGAGGGAAATGGCACTTGTGAACCAGACTAATATGAGGTTTGTTAAAATCAATTACGGATATTTTGGGAAAATATCCGTAATTCCGACTTTGCCTTTTGTTTAAAATCAGCTGTTTCTGTGAGGTTAATGACCTTAGAGTCTTAGCGGACTGAAATGTTATATAGTAGATATAATATATTTTATTCTAATTTTTTAAATTATTTTCTGCCTAAATGTCTTTACATAAGCAGTAGATCATATGTCCAAAATATCCGTAATTGATTTTACCAAACCTTATATACAACATACATCTTACTGCCAAAATCATAACCCTTCCTTTTGGCTTCACCGTATTCGGGTAATTACCTTGTATTTTTGACCTTACGTCAATAATGAGTGTTTGATATTTTTCTGCCCTTAGGGGCAGACCCAACTAACTAACTAACCCAACCCAACACACAAAGCGTCATCTGGTGGCGTAACTGGTATCAAAAACGGTCAATAAGAATTTTCGATTCTTTTCTGTCACCAGTCGGCGCTTAGTAGCCCGACGGTCCTTGTCGTATCAAAAAGCTGTCAGATGTCAGGAATTTAAAAGCCCTCATTAAACGGAAATTCGTGATCTCTGGCTGCTCCGTATTAGGTCGAGTATTTGCTCATTACTGTATAATATATAATAGGGCATAGTTTGCGTTGCGTAATAGAATAGACTTTTCGGAATATATAAGGTCACCAAACAAAGACTTGTTGGTTCGAACTTCCAATTGGTCATGTTAGCCCAGCCCAAATATGCAAGTGCTAAGTTATTTAGCGCTCCACTCATAATGGCTGTTGACACTCCGCTTATAGGAAACAAATCATAGAAATCAAGGTATATTGTGGAATGTTTATACAAAATAGGGGAAATATTTTAGGGAAATCCATTGTATATCCTTAAATCATGTAGTCGCATATGATGTGTAACGTCATGTAACATCATAATTCATATTCATAATTAATTTATTGTCAGAATGAAGTGTTACTTATTGATATAAGTACCTGGGTAACCGTGCTTTGCTCGGAGCTCTAGACGATTAAAAAAAAGAAACACAATAATATTTTACCGAGGTTCGAACCCACCACATTCCGAATTTCCGAACAACCAAACAATGAAAAACAAAATTAACCAAATTGCCAATCGGACTGACATTATAGAGTCGAAATAGATGCTGATAGATCATGCTAAAAACTCTTAATTATTATTATTTTGAGCGAAATCAGACAAAAACTTTTGAAGTAATTCAAAGAAAACCTAATTGCGCGTTGATAGTTACGGAACCCTCCATAGACATGTCGTGACATGCTCTTGGTTAGGTTTTTATCCTACAGTTTCATACCCAGAGTTTAATGTTTAAGTTTTTAAGTTTATATCGTGTTTTTATTTTTTAACCTTTTTCCAATTTACTTTTATACTAGTCTGGCAAGGTTAAAGCCCCGACTAAATGACCCGGCTTTTTCTCCCCCAACTCTTTAAACATTAAACTAACAATATATCAAAAATCTCAAATTGCCTTAGACATGTTTTTTGGGGATTAAATATTTCACTTTTCAAAAATGTGCATTTTGACTTAGCCCCGCTTCTGACCAGCCAGACCTGCAGTCTCGTGTTGAGGTACAACAGGAGAAGTATAGGACAAGGTTTCAGGTTGTTTTTTTTTAGGAGGTTTTCTCAAACACCTGCTCTAAATTTCCTAGTAGCTCTCCATCTATAGCGGCCTTACAGATAGAAAAAAAGTATTATTTTGTAAATGTAAAGATTTTACAAGTTACAACAATGACGTTACATTTTACATTTTCTCTTGCGAATTATTGTTACAGTAACGATTAAGTATAAAAAAACAATGTCTAGTCTACCTTCGTAAACACTAGAGCTGTAGCAAACCGGATGTATTCGGTACTGAGTAACTGAGACGGTCTCAAGTAACGATTAGCTTCTTGAGATGGTTTTTAATTCATAGAAAGATTCAAAGAATATTATATTATGTACATAAAGATTAAATAAAAGGAGTATTTACGAAACACAGAACAGATTTAAGGTCGATAGGGTCAGGAATTGTAGGAATCATATAATGAGGGTTGTTTTTTGGACAGCGAAAAAAAAGTTCTGATGTCAAGTATCAAATCAAGTCACTTTTGTTTTGACTTTTATCTTTAGTATTGAGTGCTATTAATATAAATCAAATAGGTAATTCATTTAATGTAAATAAATAAATAAAATCGCAAATATTTCTATAAATACTCGACACTGGTTAAAATCTTTGCAACCGCGATTGCCAAAAAAAGTAGAAGAAGTATCAACAAGCATATTTTTTTATAACTTTATTTGGTGTTGAGTATGTAGTGTAAATTCTATTCAATTGTACAACCTGTAAAAACACAACAAATAATATTGAACTTTATCATCCCAAGCCGTACTCAAGTCAAGGTTTGTCTGTACTCACGAACCGCGTCTCAAGTAATAGTTTGACAGCATGACAGCGTACTTGAGTAACGAGTCTCGTTACTACGTTCGCACTCACTTGATACGCCGTACCTACAGCTGCACTTAGATACGTCTATTAGTTAAAGCTTGGTATGTAATGTATATGTATGTTTTCGTCAAATTACGAATGTTGCGATACCGTCAGTCGTGACATCATACTATACGCGTACGCAATACGACTTGATTCGATGCTCTAACATAACATGTTATGAGGTACCAGAAGTAACGAGTAACGTAACGATACTATAGTAACAAGTACTAATGGTTATAGTAACGAATACATACGGGTACGCTTTTTTCGTTACTTTTACACCTCTAGTAAACACATAACGTTTTATATAAAGTAAAAAATTGCAGTCACGAAAAGCTAATTATGGTATCATAGTCGTTACCTACTCGTTATGATCTAGCAACTTTATTTTATGGCTCAATAAAATGTAAAAATTACCTCGTTGCTAGTTAGAGAACATGTCATGATTACAGGTTTAGACCTAGGGCATACCTAGGTATTCTAGAATCTAGGTAGATAAAAACGTTATTAATAGTGCATTAACGACAGCTATTTCAATTGATCAAATTTTATTTCTATTTATTCAGACAGACACACAATAATATATACAGAACAATATTAATACATAATTATTATTACTCGTAAATATATTAATATATCACGTCAATCTAATCCCGTGCTAAGTTGAACTATTTAAAACAAGAGGATATTTTGATGAAATATAGTGTCCCATAATGTAGTGGCTATATGTATATTATCATTATTGTTATAATTGTTATTATAGTTAAGAGTAGTTATTTTATTGCGTAAATAGGAAAGTAAACCAGGTATCATGCCTGTTTTAAATTCTTAAAGGAGTTTAGGCTCACACCATTAAACTATTTTGCAAAAACATATCAGTTACAAAAGTTTTTGAACTCGATGAAACCAAAAATTCTAACATTAGATGGAACTTATGTAGATTGTTATTTATGTTCTCATTATTTTGAAATTGATTGTATTTCTACCGGAAAATCGCAATTATAACTTTAACATGCTCGTGGAGCATGTATTCGTAAAGAAACTGGCATCGATTTGAACTGATATTTAAACGTATTTTTGTCGAATATATTAATGTCATCTACAGTAAATTGCACTAAAATTATTAATTAAATATTGCAAAAATGATACCAATACGTCTCTTTAAGTTATTTTCAGTTCTCAAATCTCAAGGAATCTCGCGTAGAGCCAACTTTTTAACTCTGCACGCGCTGACTTCATAAACTCTACACTTAAGTCGAAATATTCTACTTGGCCCAGGGCCCTAGAATTTTTAAATTAAATAAAAATGCAAATCAAAAATCGGAATTACAGCAAATAATGCCTACGATTTGTACACTATGTTAGGCGATGAAAATGTTGATTTATTGTGAGACTATAATAGTTATTTAACAGAATGTGACGTCACGCGGCGTTATATAACAGATCTTATTGTTATCAGCGATAGAATACTCATTACTAATGTTACGCCTTATCACGTAAATTACTGTGGAAAAAAATTGATTTGCTGTAAACTTCGATAAGATATTGTTTCAGTGTCGATTGGTAGGATTTTGGATATTATATCAGTTTCATTATTTATTATCAATTTTTTTATATTCCTACTAGAACATCGCCCTGTGAATTGTGCTATCATAAAAAGGCAAAGCTATAATATATGTTTATTAACGATGGTATGTATTGTACGATAGTACATAAGAGATAAATGAAATTCTGAATACTTTAGACTAATTATATTCAGGTTTTACAACGTTAAAATAATACTATATAAAAAAGGCCAATTAAAATATGAGTGTCCACGAGTAGGGTCGTAGGCGTAGTAGTTTTGCGTCGGGTATCGCCGCGAACCTTCCCGTGCGTGCGAATGGAACAAAAGATCGCCGTCGGGCGCGCTCGTATGGGATATCGTATGGGAATATGTTCGGCGCTAACGTGCGAACATGCACCCGGCCCCGGAAAGCTCACAGCTTTCCAGCTTCTTCACCAGTATCCGGAGATACCTTTGGCTTGCTTTGATCGTCAGGATTAGGGAGCCAACACACTCGATTCGATTGAGAGCGCGGCGGAGCACACCTCGGGAAGTAGTAATTTCGGCAACACGGTAGCGCCATCGGGTCCCGGGACCATCAAACAATTTTATGTTTGAAAGCGAATGTCCAATACTACGTAATTAATGACCTATGGGAAATCCTGGTGACGTCAAACTAAATTACGATGAAATAGAGAGTGTACAAGGCAAGGACACTAATGTTGATTTATAGTAAAGAAATCATTCATACATACCTAATTTTGAGGAAAACTTCAATAAATAGTAGGTACTTATCTCCTTATTTCCGACGTGGAAACCACAATAATCTATTGCAAACATCATTTTTGCACACATCTCAAATTCTCAACCACGATATTAATATCTTAACCAGACAAATAAATCAATAAAGGTGCATTGCAAGGTTGTATCTATATTTTTATTTTTCGCGTGGCTGAGTAACAAAATATAATAACAATAGGTACATCTGAGTTCTAAAAGTTGGTGTTTTATTTACTTTGGGTCTTGGGACAAAAGCACTATCATACAATGGCCTTAGTTTTGTAAGAGAAAACAGAAACACAAGTCTTCTATTTTATGGTCATAATGCAACTCCATGACTAAACATTGGTCTACAATTATTTATTAGACTATCTCGTTTCAGGCTGGTTATCGTGTCGCGCTGTTGTCGCGCTACGCGTTACTCGAAAACGCTTCATAGAAATGCATAGGTATATTTCAACCTGTCGGCGCTGACGCTCAGCGCGCAGTCAGCGCGACACTAAAACCCACCTCAGTATGACATATTACATAAGTACAGCACTCGGCTAAAGAATGCACATCCACCTTATAAAAATGATATTTAGTATGTAAAGCATCATCTCTGTCAAATACTATCAATGTGAAATTTGTAAACGAAAACGATCTACAAATTACAATATAGGTAATTTTTACAATGTAGTATGTAGTGACTAGTCGATATCTTTTCAAACGTCGATGTGCATTCTTCACTGTAGGGTGCTGCAGACTTTTTTGCACACCTGTATATAACTTTCCTTATATCACTCTTAACATTTCAACCACTAACATATTCTTATGATTAGCTTCGTCGCGGGCGTGATACTGCGCGAGAGGATCCCCGCCTTCGAGCGAATGCTGTGGCGGGCCTGCAGGGGCAACGTGTTCCTCAGACAGGCGGAGATCGACACACCGCTGGAGGACCCGGCTTCGGTATGTACTCTCCGTACTCCATGCGGATTATGATAGTACAGTCTAACGGCCGCGCCACTTAAAAGTTAGAGTAGTCTATGTATCATTCTGTCAAGGACACATTTAGGCCGCTGCCTCGAACACAGCGGCGAGCGGCGCAGTGAGGCGGCAGCAGTGAGCAGCGATGCGCAGGTGGGTGCCATAGTCAACGCCTGAGAAGTTGACAGGAGCTCAGACTTTCAAGTGGAGACTATGGAGCCCGCGTGCGCGCGTCGCCGCTGCCGACTCGCCTCTCGCCGCTGTATTCGAAGCAGCGGCCTAAGGAGCCCCATTCACGGTCCAGTTTTCCTTCAGTTCGGCCGGAACGGATGCAAAATCGTATTATCTGTGTGCAATTTCGAGATCGCATCAGTCAGCCGGATGGACTGAAGCGATTCGCCAGAGCTGCGGCCGTGCGGGCGTGTATTGTGTATAAGCGTAGTGAGTTTACAATTAATAAACACGACTCGCTCGAGCTTGCAAACCAGAACGAACGAATGCGATTTTTCCGTGTATGTGCTCGAATCCGTTCAGGCTGAACTGACAACAGTTCTAACTGAAACGATCGGACTCTCGTCTGTGGGAGCCTTTAACATCTGTGCTTGGCAGAATGACAATGACAGCATGTGACTTAATAGCCTCTCAATTTTTATGTCTTATCAATACTGTTATACAGTTCCAGTAATCGATTTGAAGTATTACTGATGTATTGAATCAGCTTCGATTCGAATTCATTTTTAACCGACTTCCAAAAAAGGAGGCGGTTATACTTAGGCTGTATTTCGACTTTTTCTGATGTAGTCCAAGCACATGCTACCAAAAAGTAAGATTTTGCACCAAGGTATAACCTGGATCCAAAAGCACTGAACAGAACTCCTGAGTCCTTATATATACATGTTAGGGGATTCCGGTGTTGTTTAAAGAACTGCAAGCATATGCCATCATGCCACTTACAGTAATTATCGTCATCTTCACCACCATCTTCACATGATATACCAACAAATTATTATGATGACATTAGTAGATACTCATCAGAGATTGTGCACCGATATGAATGTCTTTAAAATTTGTAATGCCTTAATTGGTAATGCTTATTTGGGGAAATACCACGACCTGTCAGAAAACTGACATAAGATAACGCTTGAGTTTGTTTTGCTGAGAGAGTGAGAATAGTAAAGACTTTTTTATATTAATAACTTTCATAAATGTGGTATTAATAATTTAACTAAAAAGAGAAAAATTATTATTGTTAAACAAAAAATGAAACCCGATTTCCAAAGTAAAAATGCTCAAAAATGTATGAAATAAAACATCGGTATCGACTTCAAAATTATGAAGATTGAGTAAAGAATTAATAGTTAAAATTTTAGCCGAATTTAAAAGGGTAATTATTTAATTATTTAGAAAATATTTCATACTTTTTGAGAATTTTTACTTTGGAAGACGGTTTTCATTTTTTGTTTATTAGCTTATTCTGTGACTTGGATATGTTGATGAACTATGATAATTCTATATGAAGTATGTGTATGTTCATAAATAAGAATATTATCATGTACGCACTCAGTACCTAATGTGTCATTCATCCTCGGCATGAGTTCACATTGCGAATGAATTTCGTACCTACCTACCTAACCTACTGATTGCTAGAAATCGTCAGCATAACTACTTAAAATATTGTAAACGGGTATTTCGAATAAGTACCTATATATTATAGATAAATTAACAAACTGTATATTACCCGCAGCAATGTCAAAAATTTACAAAGGGAAGAGGAGAATCGGTGTTAGACGTATTTCAAGGTTTCACAGTTAACGATGTATTGTGGACGAAAATCCTTGACACTCCTTTCACATTATGCCCACACTAGGGTTGCCAAAAGGAAAAAAACAATATGGCAGACGTGAAACATTGGCACCGCGATATACTATGCGTCAACTATGCGTCACCTAAGAAGACTGGTGGATAAACAAAAAAATTAATTATTATTCAAGGCCTGTTCCAATTTATCTAGACACTGGGAATGGCAATTGGCATCTTTGTTCGCGACGCGGGACGTCTGTAAAATGTTTAAGCGACGTTTTTAGATTCCCAGCGCTCGACTCTGGAACAGACGTGATGAGATAATTACCAGAGTTTCGCGACTATTTTTAACTAAGCATGTAGGTACCTACATATTTATAAATAACGCACGTATGTAGTGTTTGAGTGGCTGTATGTAATTTTGAGGTATTAGGTTGGAATGCTGAAATAACAGTAAATAAATACTGAAATGTTATAATTATGTTGTAGTGAGATGAGAGTTGCGAAAGGTAATTTTTTTATTTTGCCGCTATAAAGGGCTGCAAAATAACTAAACACTATTAACATTTTGCAAAATCCTTTTTTTTTTTAATATTAACTTGAACAAAGGCAGCTTGTAGTTGTAAATATAATAAACTAGGTAATCGTCTATGTCCTTATCGCTAATTATAAACTACTCATCACGAGTACCTATCATTTCGAGGAGACTTACGTCTCCTTCCTTATATAATATATATGTGTCTGTTGCCACCGAATCGTCGATTGCATTACATATAGATATATATTCCTTCCTTAGCTCCTATAATATGTTACATGATACCTAATAGATGGTATAGAATACATAATGTTAGGTATATTATAATGTGTATTGTATATGTTAATATTTTATTACAGTCAGACGAGGTGTACAAGTCGGTGTTCATCATATTCTTCCAAGGAGACCAGCTGAAGACACGCGTGAAGAAGATATGCGAGGGCTTCCGCGCCACGCTGTACCCGTGCCCCGAGGCGCCCGCCGACCGCCGCGAGATGGCCATGGGCGTCATGACCAGGATCGAGGACCTCAACACGGTAAGATATTGAGGCCATACACGAGGATTGTATGGTAAAGATACGGCATCTTGCTCCTGTAATTGGTCCGGGTACGGGTTTCGCTCTGTTCGTCCATCCGTCTGTAACCTGTAACCGTAACCTGGCTATTTCTATTTCTAAACTATAAAAGATAGAAAGTAGTAAGCTCCCATGCTGATTATGCTAAAAACTATCTAGGAAAATTATTTTGAGCGAAATCGGACAGTAAATTTTGAAGTCATTTAAAGAAAACCTTTTGCGCGTTGATAGCTACGGAACCCTCCTTAGACATGTCCTAACATGCTCCTAGTTAGTTTATAATTATTATTATTCAGCCCAGAAAATCTTGCTAATTTCGAGGCGACTCTTCGCATTAATCTCTATGGATTAACGCGAATTTATGGATCCGTTAAACTTAAAAATTGAAATATATTTGGAATCGTTTGAGCCCAGTAAACAACAACAGTTGTTTGTTTTTGGTCATCATAATCATAAATGATGCGTTGTATATGACGCTCGTCGTCGGCTCCTTGTATTATCTCAAATCGCTGAATTACGGTAATAATTACTTGTCACACGGACGTCTTTATGATGTTGTTTGTACCAGACCTAAAGGCCTTGGCACGAATTGGTGAATCGTTAATTAGGTTGCCTAGTGCATAGGATGCCTATAGATTTATCGGCATAGTCCCTATGATAATTTACAACATTATATCATATTTTTCAATGAACAGTTACATGCATATTTAAAATTGTCAAAGAATATAATTCCTCACATTGAAAACACTTTCTATAAAACATACTATATTAAAAACATATATAGAATATTAGAATACATTTTCACAAAAGAAATGTTTCTTTGTTCATACGTAAGTAAATTGATGATATTATAATGACATAATTTCTTATTATGTATATAATTTATAACATACTTATTACTCATAATATAATTATGTATAATAATTATAATCAATTTTACCATGTAATTTGTATATAAAATGTATGTGATAAAACATTCAAAAATACCAACACCATGGTTAAACCACACATACCTTACATTTGGTTTCACATAGATAAAGCTTACCTCTTAAAAAACAATTAGATAAGCTAATTTAGCCAATCTATGAAAATATATAGAATTATTTTATGGCCCGTCTTAACAATCGCCGACGACCGACGATGACCCGCGGACACGACCGTTTGGAGGACCTATTCGCTTGTAGTCGCCGATAATCGCCTGTCATCGCCAGCAATCCGTGGGTTGTCGGGTTTTAGGCACCCATCGAAGGGAATCGCGGCCGAATGCGTTTAGCCCACACGATCGCCGATCGTTCGATTGCGTGATCGTCCATCGTCGGCGATGGTCAGGAGGGGCCAAATTTACAAATAAAAATTTTCTTACAAAATATGTCACATTAGTATTGTTTGACAGAGATGATGCTCTACAAACTGAATATCAATTTAACCGTAATCACCACTTACTCTGGCTTTATTCACAGGTCCTCGGCCAGACCCAAGACCATAGACATCGCGTGCTCGTGGCCGCGGCCAAAAACATCAAGAACTGGTTCGTGAAGGTGCGCAAGATCAAGGCCATCTACCACACCCTGAACCTGTTCAACCTGGACGTCACCCAGAAGTGTCTCATAGCCGAGTGCTGGGTGCCAGCCCTGGACATGGAGACCATACAGCTCGCGCTGAGGAAGGGGACGGTAATTAAGTCAATATTACTAGGGCTGTCACATATATACGTCTTATACTTAAGTTTACTATTAGTAGCTACAAACAATATTATCGAAGAATTAAAGTATGAAGTTTTAATCTTGAACTCAGCTATCAAAAACAGTAAGGAATCGATGTATATTACACTTCAGATTAATATATGTGATATTTTGAACATACCGTGCATTTACTGTTTGGTTATGTTTATTCATAGCATAATCAAAATTTTAGTTGATGACTCGTTTAAATGTAGACAGTTACATTAAATATATTTCTGATGTTATGACCTTCTGCCCCTCAGGAGCGCAGCGGCAGCTCGGTGCCGCCCATTCTCAATCGTATGGAGACACTCGAGGACCCGCCGACGTACAACCGCACCAACAAGTTCACGTCCGCCTTCCAGAACCTCATCTACGCGTACGGCACCGCCACATACCGCGAGGTCAACCCAGGTCGGTGTGGTCAGGTTTTCTGAGTAAAGTAACCTGGCAATATACTTTAGTCAGCTGAGAGCCAGAGAGAATAATACTTAGATATTTAAATTAATAAATACTTTTTAGTATGGTCACAGTTCCCGGCCATAAAGAATGCACATCAACGTTTGAAAGGAAACATAGGGGCCAGTATTATATCATATACTGCTATATGATATAATATAATATGGGCATAGCTATCATAACAGGACCTTAACCTAATTCGACAAACAAGTACATAACTAATATTTAATATTAATTAATACTATTTAAATCCTAAAAATATACAATATGAAATTAATAATAAATCTTACTAATTTGTTTTGTATTTTCTCCAACATTGCTTTGTATTTGGCTTCATTCGGACTCCAAATAATGGCATTGAATTCGAGATGGCTCTTGACTAATTCTACATACAAAGTTTTTAAAGTCCTAATGTTAGTGAATTCAGTGGCCTGACATAGAACGAACCCTACATTTCGGACTGCTTTCTTACATACCTCCGTTATGTGTTTCCGAAAATATAAATCTACAGTAAAATAAACACCCAAATCTCTGACCTCTGTCACACGCTGTATGGGTTGCCCGTCCATATTATACTCGCAGATACTAGGAGAGCGCGCGCGAGTGAAGGACAGTACTGAGCATTTATTATTGTTAAAATACAATTTGTTCCTTTTACTCCAAGCTACAACCCTGTCTAAGTCCCGCTGCAGTACCCAATGATCCTTGGCCTTATCCTTGATAACCTTGATTATTTTGAGGTCGTCAGCATACAGTAGAGATAGGCACTCCTCACTTATTTCTGGTAGGTCATTTATCAGTATTTTAAAAAGAAACGGTCCCAAATTAGTTCCTTGACTGACTCCCGATAAAGTGCAGTAACGCTCAGAGTGACATCCGCCACAGTCGACAAATTGACATCTTTCGCGCAGATAGCTTGCAAAGAACTTTAGCGTGTGAGGGGTGAAACCCATGTCTGCCAGCTTACAAAGTAAGACGTCATTGTCGACTGTGTCAAATGCCTTTCGAAAGTCCAAGTATGCCACATTCACTTGCTGCCCCGCGTCAATTGCTGGAATCAAGGTTATCATCTGATTAAGTAGGCTGCCTGTCGTACATCTTCCCGGCCGGATGTGCACCACGCTGTGCATCAGATAAGTGACAACTTGCCTGAGGGTACAGGTTGCTGTGGATAGCCGCCTCGAATATCTTTGCAGGTGTCTAAAATATAGCCACCGGTCTAGAATCACTGGTTTTCTTACATACTTTACCTTCAGGTACCGGTACCACTCGCGTCAGCTTCCAACGGTCGGGAAATTTCGTCTGCGCAATACATGCGTTAAACAGATGCAGCAAAGGATCGACTAATGTTCTCCCACAGTCCTTACATATAAAAGGAGGTATGCCATCCGGCCCCACTGAACGTTTGGCCGGTAATTGCGCGAGCGTGCGCCGCAGCTGGGACTGCTCGTAGAGATGCTTTAGAGCGTTGTCTCTTACAAATATCACTTTGGTAGTGATAGACAGACATGATGCATGTGCAGAGTGCATTCTATATGACTGGGCACTAGAACAATTTCAAAGTCGCGTTTAAGACATTAACCTATGTTTAGGACCATAAATGAAACTACTTTAACCTGCGCATATTGTAAATTCATCTGAATCTCTCCTCCGTTCTCTGACTCCGTTCTTTGTGGTGATAAATTATATTTAAAATGGTTTAACATAATATAATGTACTGTGTGTGTTCCCCACAGCCCCGTACACGATAATTACGTTCCCGTTCCTGTTCGCGGTGATGTTCGGCGACCTGGGGCACGGCGCGCTCATGGCGGCGTTTGGCTTCTGGATGTGCTACAAGGAGAAGCCGCTGCAGGCTAAGAAGATTGACAGCGAGGTGGGTCTGGCTGAAGATATAAATCTGAATAATATTTAGTATTTACATAATCTACGTATGTGAGGTTAAATATTTCAAGTTGAAATGAAATAATAATTTATTAAGAAAATACATTGGGCGTTTATGACTTGTTGTTTAAATACTAATAGATTGTACAATTTTTATTCACATTTAATTTCCTGTAATTATTTTAATTTAGATCCATAGAGAAGTGTAGATAGTAAATATATTGTTAATTACATTTTATATTAATGACGTTGAAATGAGAAAGACATGCGACCTCTGTCGTTGTAATCCAGGTGTAATTACTCTTACATCTAACCTAATTTTGTCTTTGACAAATTGTTCTATAGAAAATGCGTTTTAAGTACAGTGTCAAAAATATATTTTCTCAGATTTGGAACATCTTCTTCGGCGGGCGTTACATCATTCTGCTCATGGGTCTATTCTCTATGTACACGGGGTTCATATACAACGACATATTCTCCAAGTCGCTCAACATATTCGGCTCGTCGTGGCGCAGCAACTACAACGCGTCGGACTTGCGCGACCACAAGTTGCTGCAACTCAACCCGGATTCCGACGACTATACGCAGACCCCGTATCCGTTTGGCATTGATCCGGTTTGGCAGGTATGATAAAACAGATGAAGGTTTGCTTAATTAATTAAAATATCGTATATTCAATTTTAAATTTTGACGACCTCTGTGGCTCAGTGGTTAGTGCTTTGGCGCTCAAGCCGGTGGTCGCAGGTTCGAATCCCTGTCATGGGATCATGTCCGGGTAATGGATGTGTATTCAATATGTGTATAGTATAATAAAAATCTTCAATCTTAAAATGTATAATATTAGGTCCTTACATATGAAATTGGCTTTTTGTCGTAATGGCCACTTTGATCTTGAATATATATCTTCTTTGGTCAGGAATTCCAATTTCAAATTTATACCTCTATTTACTCATGCATTTGTGTTTCGAAAACCGTAATTACTTTGTTTTTTTCTCTTTTGGTTTTTTCTTTGCGTCACTCTGTTTACAAAATGGAAAACTTCTAATATCGTATTATTTTCGAGTACAAGTTCCAACGTGTCACCAGTGCTGCAGAAACGGCTCGAAGGATTAATGATTTGTATGGCGGCAGTGTCGCAAAAGAAAACACAGGGCGTTTTTGGTTCCAAATTTTTCGTTCTGAAAATTTCGACCTGCAGAACAAGCCCCGTGCACGGCCGGAGACTAAAGTTGATACTGAAGAAATGAAGGCTATTGTGGAAGCGGATCCATCGCAAACTACGTACGTACATAAAACTGTTTTAATCCACTTGAAGCAAGTTAGGAAGGTGAAAAAGCTTTAAAGGTGGGTACCTCATGAATTGTGTGAACCAAACCGACAAACGCCCGTCGACTGCTCGTTACATTACTCAACCGGCACAATAATGAAGGGATTTTAAATCGAATCATTGTCAAGGGATTTTAAATCAATCAAAACCTGTGATGAAAAGTGGATCATGTACGATAATCGGAAACGCTTATCCAATGGCTGAACCCTGGCGAACCAGCCAAAGCCTGCCCCAAGCAGAAATTGTCTCAAAAAAAGTTACTTGTGAACGTTTGGTGGACTAGTGCCGGTGTCGTTCACTACAGCTTTCTTAAATCTAGCCAGACGATTACGGCAGATGTCTATTGCCAGCAACTGCAAATCATGGAAAAGCTAGCTGCTAAACAACCGAGGTTGGTCATTCGCCCTAGACCACTGCTGCTTCAGGACAACGCTAGATCACACACTGCACAATAGACGCCTACCAAATTAGAGAAGTTTCAATTATAATGTCCATCCACCGTACTCCCCGGACCTTGCTCCAACTGATTGCCATTTTTTTCGAAATTTGGATAACTTGCAAGGGAAAAAATTCAACTCAGATGGGGCAGTCCAGAGCGCCTTCAAATATTTTATTGGTTCCTGTCCGAATGTTTTTTTTAGTAAAGGTATCAATGAACTCCCTATGAGATGGCAAAAGTGCATAGATAGCAATGGTATATACTTTGATTAAATAAATATATTATGTTTAAAAAAAATCGACTTTGTTCCTCATTTACAAAACGCCAATTTCATATGTAACCTGATATTACGCTGGGTTCTATATTACCCTGAATCCGCCTGGCCCTGGAAAATTCGATGCACTGAAAATAGAACTCTGCGCTAATACAATAGAGTTGAAAATGGAAGTTACGAGTGTCGAGCTTATGAGTCATATATGACATTGCCATTTGTCTCAACACTCATGTGTTCGATTTTCAACTCTATTGTATTAGCGCAGAGTTTTATTTTCAATGCTCAGAATATTCTTCGGCCTTCCGGATTCCGGATCATAATATAGTCCCAGCCTTATACAAAAATTCTGTTTCACTTGACACAATGAAAATTGACACTGGCTATAGTTTAATACCTTCCGCCTTAAATATAAAAAAAAAAGAATTTTGAAAGTTGATACACGTTCGTCTGTACGATGACGTCACTTTTCGTTTCGCCAGTACATATCCTGTTCTGAAATTTGCGCGGGATTAAAAAAAAACATAGTTATTTTGATGATTAAATTTCACTATTGATTCACGATAAATTTTAAAAACATTTGTGTTGTATGTTTTTCTAGCGATAAAGATTACAAATAAAAAATAAAAATATTTTATCCATTTTGGTGATTTTGGTGTCATGCATATTTTTTTTTTTTTATTTACATATTATATTATATTTTTGCTACGCTTACATTGCTATTTTGCAATGTAAGTGCAAAAAAATGTGTTTATTTACGACATTAGAAACTTCTAAAATTATCAGTTTCTGTACTATATTATGCATGTTCCTCATCCTTCCTCCTAAATCACAATATCTATTAAAAACCCGCATCAGACAAATTGACTTTGTTTTATACTATGTAGTGAATTATCTAAACCAATCTCTTCCCCACAGTTGGCCGAGGCGAACAAGATCATCTTCATGAACGCGTACAAGATGAAGATCTCCATCATCATCGGCGTGTTCCACATGCTGTTCGGCGTCTGCATGTCGCTCTGGAACCATCTGTGAGTATCACTCTAAATCTCACGCGTCAAGAGTAGTGTAAATTGTAATATGTTTGTCGAGGAGAAACTGCCAGTAAAATTTCCAAGGTGAAAGTCTATCTATGATGACATGATAATTTTATCCTAAGCGTGAGTACGATTCACGTGGGATAACTGACATTTTATTCAACAAGAAACCAGTATTTGCGGATGTCTGTCTGATTGTCACACTTCACTCCTATACCGCTGCATACAGGTACTTCAAGCGCCGCATCAGCATCTACATGGAGTTCATCCCGCAAATCCTGTTCCTCACGCTGCTGTTCTTCTACATGGTGCTGCTCATGTTCATCAAGTGGACCTCTTACGGCCCTAACCCCGGTCACTTTGGCAGCCAGAAGCCAGGTGGGTGTTTAAATAATCCTTGCCTATATCGTCTAACCATTAATGCGTTAAAATATGGTTAACTGTGGGAACTGTTATTACGAACGTTCTGATTATAATGCATAAATATATTGAGCTAATTTCTAATAAGTAAAATATGATTTATAATCTAATTATAAAGCGACAGCCATAAGACCAAAAAATAGGACGTAATTGACAAATAAAGATAGAGAAATAATGTGAACAAAAATGTAAATTTACCATTTTCTAATAAAATCTTGAAATGAAAATGAAAGTAACGTTTTAAATTCGATTTTTTTTAAATGTATGAAATTCGCAGATATTATAATGATTTAGAACATAACACCGAAGGCCGTGTAAATATAGGCTTCCAGTAGAATTTTTCACGGGCGAAGCCGTGTCCCACCGTGTCCTAAGTGTAGTAAATAATCAACTTATCAACAATATTAAAGTAGGTACCCTATTGTTCGCCCATTTGATCTAACCGTGTATTTGTGGGTCGATTCTGCTAATTTAATCTTAAAATAATACAGTTTCGATGCAGTCTTTAATGTTAAAACTGCAAAATGGTATTCTCATAAACGTCAAACTAACGTTTAACGCGTTTGGATCCGTCCAAACTCCAAAAATCAGTCTTAAGATATCAAGACGATACATTTGTAATTCATTGAAAGTAAGTTAAATACGAGAATACGTTCTGTTACAGAGTACGTGAAGCGCAGCGCGTTCTGCGCGCCTTCGATTCTAATCACGTTCATCAACATGATGCTGTTCAAGACGGACGAGAACACACGCCCGCAGTGTGACGTCACCATGTACGCCGGACAACTCTTCCTGCAGAAGGTATATTATTATCCCATCTTAAGTTCAAATATTGCTTCCTTATGTTGACATCTTAAGGTAAAATATTGCTAGCTATCCTAGCGGTTAATTTAAAGTACTAAAAAAAAAACATAAAGTAAATAACCAAACCTAACCAACTACTGAAGCAATTCTTTTGTGTTATACACCAAGTGTAATTTGACACAAGTATAGTAAACCTTGGATCGATCATCTCTAATCTCAGGAAATGTCCGGTACCCGCGACCCCGCGAGACAGCTTTGTTGTAAGTGAACGACTTCGTGGTAAAAAGCGAGTACAATTTACTCATTTTAGCCAATTTGTTATGTATTTGTTACAGGCAATGTATGTAATCCATCATTGTATACAATTCCTAGGCATTGTATACAATGTCTTAAATCGCCTGGCAGTGTGTGAATGAATATATTACCACTAGACCTATTTACCTAGGCAATATATATAATATAGTATTATGCAAATTACAGATGCCTTAATAGTGATAACGTTTTATGTCCGCAGATGTTCGTCATTTGCGCGCTGCTGTGCGTGCCCGTGATGCTGTTCGGCAAGCCCTACTACATCATGAAGGAGCAGAAACAGCGCGCCGTGAGTGATCCTTGTTTTTATTAAATGAAGTATCCTTCACGCTCGATATTTATCACGATATTTGGATCGTGATCTAGGATTATAATATTTATCGCGTGTGTAGTATAGCGTATTATGGATCGTGATACGGATCAATGAATATTAATTAATATCGCCTTACTTTCGTGGTCGTGAATGTTAGCATAGTTTTTTGAAGTCGCGTGATGCGTACGCTGTATCTGTGTGTGATTCTTGTATCCTATGCCATATTTTCAATGTTTTACCATCCGAAAAGTATCCATCGGCTCATTGCTTTTATGTGCAGGCTGCGGGTCACCAGAGCATCGAGGGCGCGGCTGAGAACGGCACTGCGGGCGGCGCGCCCGTGCCCGCTTCCGCGCACCACGACGAGGACATCACCGAGGTCTTCATACACCAGGTGACTGACAGTTTTTATATATCAGTACACCGGTTGTCTGGAACAAACTGCTGTAAACAGTATAAGACCACCATGTTGTACAATTTCCTCTTTTTATGTTTAAATATTGTTAGCTGTGATTTAATTGATGTGATGAAAATATAACAATAATATTATGTTTTTTACTCTACATGGTGGTACATAATTTATATTTATATTGAAAAAAAACTTGCCGTGGCGGTCCACAGATCTGACCCTTGTCCGGAGAATTACTTTTTAGGGAGATTTATGATATTAGGGCTTCAGCAATTCCTTTTAAAAACAATAAAGTGGTACGTAACAGGCTGTATTCACACGGTCGAGAACGTGTTTCATATCGTTTGTGTTAAAACTATATACACGGGCACACCATATGTGTTATAGACGATATACACGGTTGATTATCTTACAGGCCATCCACACGATCGAGTATGTGCTGGGCAGCGTGTCACACACTGCTTCGTACCTGCGGCTTTGGGCGCTGTCGCTGGCGCACGCGCAGCTCGCCGAGGTCGCGTGGAACATGCTGCTCAGGAAAGGTACATAAATTACATACTTGAATCTGTAGCAGTTATCGAGTATTGACGAAATACGAAGTTTGCCGAGAGACAATTCGTTCGCGGACATTTTTATTTTGAAACTAGTACACTGTGTAAATGTGTAACGATTCTAATTATTATTGTTACTTTACATATTGGAGTAAGTGCATTACTTGTAAGAGTAGGATTTTTTTTCGATGTCGCGTAAGATATACTGCGAGTAAATTGAAACAAAACCCTTTCTATTTAATTGTTGAAAGTTCAGTGGTTAAAACAATAAAGTATGTGTATAGACAAAGGGCCTTTGTTTTTATTTTTCATATTACTTTTTGGAGTGAAACTTCTGTTTGCTTATTGTCGTTTGCTGCATGATGTCTACTTTTAATTGGTTAATATGAACACGGCTTAAGACATTTGCACTAAGATTCACTCCAACCTTAACGCGAAAAAGGCTATAAAGGTGCTTGTGTTTTGCAGGTCTGATGGTGGCGGGCTACCAGGGCGGCATATTCCTGTACGTGGTGTTCGCGGGCTGGGCCGCCATCTCCGTCTCCATCCTCGTGCTCATGGAGGGCCTGTCCGCCTTCCTACACACGCTGCGTTTGCACTGGTAAGTACTCGCCATCGATATTACCTGTAATACTTAATGGATTGAACACTACAAAATTTATACAATTCTCCTTTTTTTAAAGTCAATTAAAAAATAAATTACATGATAGGTCTGTGATACACTTACTCCTCTTTTTCGGCAACGCACTTACATCTGTTGATGCAAAGATTATTATAAAGTACACATTGTCTCATTTTTATCTGGTGAATACACTTACTCCTCTTTTTCGGCAACGCACTTACATCTATTTATGCAAAGATTATTATAAAGTACACATATCCTCATTTTTATCTGGTGAACTGTCTTCCGGCTACCTACACCGCTAATACATATTGATATTTTAATTCGCGTAAAACCTGGTTATTACAAAACTTACTCTGTTCTACATAGTTCTGATTACAGCTGTTACTATTAATAACCCTATGACTATTACTAAGAATTTTAACAGAAAATTTTTACCTATCATAAAACTGTTCACAGGGTCGAGTTCCAGAGCAAATTCTACGCTGGCGAGGGCTATCTCTTCCAGCCGTTCTCCTTCGAAGTCATCCTCGACTCCGCAGGCGCCAGCGAGGAGTAAAGTAGTGGCGAGCGTGTGTCTATTGCTGTTACAATCATAAAAAATATCTAATCATGTATCGTTCAATTTAGAATTACTCGTTGAATGTTTATCTAGTGTTGTAATCCAAAGTATTCGCGTTTCAAATTTGATTGTTAACATCTTCTGCCGTACAAAAAGTATAAAAGGTATTATTGCAGATTCTTCCCAGTTTAAAAAAAACCTTTTTAATAAAGCCTTTACAGATTTGATTTAAATAAATGAAAATAATTATATTTTACTATTTGTTTATTATTATTTTTTATTATTTGTTTATCTATTTATCTTAAATAGCATTAGTTTGTCATATTGCAATTATTATTAATTAAACAATTTTTATTAAGTAAAGCGAAAAAGAATGATATAGATACGGTAATATGATTTTAATAGTATAAATAGTATACAAGCATCGTGCTACAATTTTAAAAACAGTAGTTAAATTAAAAAACAATCAAGAAAGGAAGATGTGTTTTTTATTCGTTTTTTATAAATCATTTTATAAGTTCAAATGTACTTAATGCTTGTAGTAAATTCAGTTTCGAGGCTCTCTCTACAAAACAAAGTACCTATAGATCAGTCAATACTGCTTTTTATCAAAAATATAATACTTAAAGCGTGCTTATTGTAACTAATATAGCTTCAGTATAAAGTAGTAAAAGTAAATATTTTCCCTAGCACATATTGCTGTTTCATTTTATTAAACCTCCTTTTTAGTAACTAACTGATGTGGATTCAAATTATTCAACCATAATAACAATGTTCTATAAAAAAATTGTGTGCCTTTTGATTGAATGCTACATTTTTTAAATAACTAAATACGGAAACATATGAAAAAAGTGTCAGCTGTAATTGTAACATTGTATAAACCTAAATTATATATTTATATCTATAAATATTACACGTATTTTTCGATTGTAGGATGTAACCGAAAAATACGATGTAACTAAGTTTTAAGCTGTATTAAGATTCAGCGAGTGAAAAAACAATAATTCTCGCACACTTTCGTGTAAAAAATAATTTTGATGTATACTATATTACATAATTATATGTATAACATTACTATAATCAACGATTAACTTTATTTGAGTTGGTGAAGTTGGCACTCAATCTCGATGATTTGATATTAATAATGACATTGTTTCATGAATTTCCAGATTCCAGAATAATTTTTGGGTGATTTAAAAATGACATTTTCGCGCGCTTGAGTTGTTTGTGATGACGTCACAATGTCATCGCACCTAAAATAGACAGTTGACAGTAAAAGTGATTAGTTCACAAATATAAAAAAATAAGTGATAAAATCAATTTATTAACCATGGAAAATCACAGCAACACATGTTAATATACCCAATAAATAATTATGTGCGAAAATAACACAAAAACTGCACCTGACAAAGTTTATTTTCGTATGTCGAAAGGTGCAAGGCGATGAGAAGATATCTTGTTTGAGCACTTTATACTGTTGTGAAGATCAGTCAGTACATTGAAATAGATTTCCAATCCATACTTGTTTTATTTACAAATCTTGAAGAAAACAACCTAGTTAACGAAAAGGTCGTAAACATATTTAATTCATTAATTTTTATGTAATATCCTAGTGATAAGTACCTACTATGTAAATAAATCGAATAAATAAATAATATTTTGAAAACAACAATCCATAGAAAACTTGAATTAACTTCTTCTTTTTATATTTATATATTATGGCATCGGCTTATAACAATATATCAAGTTAAAAAGGCGGGAAATAGAACTTTCGTTTCGATTTTCGACACCGTATTCCTAAATCGTCAAGTCTAAAGTCTAGTCAAAGTCCAAATAAATAGTCAGTACAGTCCATGAGTCATGTCAGTCGATTCAGTAAAGTGGTAGAAGCTTTATTGAAAGTTCCTAGGGAGTTTTGGAGGGAAACTCAAAATAGCACGGTTTTAGAAGTTGTACCACATGACCACACTTTTACACGTTAACGAATATTTAATGGTTAATATTCTACACATATTATACATTAAGAACCGAAATAACACAAATTAATGAAAAATACAAAATCCACAACGTCACCCATTGAACTCCCCGGCAAAACTCGTTCTTCTTTTATATAAGGCAATGGCGGTTTCAAAGGTTTTGCACCATTCTGTCGGTGTCGAGAATTTATAGTTTTTTTTTTCGATTTTATTTATTTACATTATCATTATACGAAATAAAAAATACATAAATTTCGATGATCGAGATATCTCTACTCTTAGATTTTTACGCTGGGACTATATCACCCGGAATCCGCCTGGCCCTGGAAAATTCAGTGTACTGAAAATAGAACTCTGCGCTAATACAATAAAGTTAAAAATGGAAGTAACTAGTATCGAGTTATCATATATTATGAGATTGCCATTTGTCTCAACACTCATGTGTTCGATTTCAACTCTATTGTATTAGCGCAGAGTTCTATTTCCAATGCTCAGAATTATCTTCGGCCTTCCGGATCATAATATAGTCCCAGCCTTATACGAAAATTCTGTTTCACAATGAAAATTGACACTGGCAATAGTTTAATACCTTCCGCCTTAAATATAAAAAAAAAGAATTTTGAAAGTTAATACACGTTCGTCTGTACGATGACGTCACTTTTCGTTTCGCCAACATAATATATCCTGTTTTGAAATTTGCAGGGGATTTAAAAAAAAAACAAATTTTGATGATTAAATTTCACTATTGATTCACGATAAGTTTAAAAAAAATTGTGTTTTATGTTTTTCTAGCGATAAAGATTACAAATAAAAAATAAAAATATTTTATACATTTTGGTGTCACATGCATATTATTGCTACGCTTACATTGCTATTTTGCATTGTAAGCCCAAAAAAATGTGTTTATTTACGACATTGGAAACTTCTAAAATTATAATATGCATGTTATAAAACTTCCTCTTCGATCATATATAAACATTTGTACAGGTATGTTTTTTTAGCGATAAAGATTACAAATAAAAATATTTTATTCATTTTGGTCACATGCATATTCCCCTATTATGTAGGTTTTATACACTAATGTTTTAAAAAATATTTCAACTTTTTTGTGACTTCGAAATGCATATTATAATTACAAAACTACACAAAATCCTAATTCTTTTTACTTTTATTAAGTTGTAATACGTAATTATTTCATAATTTACTTAAAAATACTAAATTTTTATATGTAGGAAAATACCCAATTAGGCAAGGTTACTAAAATTGTTCGCATGCGAGTGAGATAAATAGGTATACTGAGACTAGAACCTTACTGCGAATTGAACATATTTAATTAAGATAATTAATACGTGAAGCAAAAACTTTTAAGTACAGCTTACGAGAATTGTGCGTACAAAGGAGTATAAAATTTGGCACAAGTAAAGTTTATGTGAAGGAAGTTGTGCAGAAATCTAATATTTCGTAAAATAATGCTTAGAAACGAAAAAAATATTATAAAGTGGCACACACTATCTAACGCACACTACTATGCGTTTTTATAATAACTGTAAGTGTTGGTTTTAACCAGAATTTGACACAATTGTTAATCTTTATTTTACATACCATAATAAACATATACATATTATTTTTTATTGCGTATCTAAAAGGCAAAAAAAAAAGTAAAAAATGAGAACTATATCCGACCCATAGTTAAGAGAATTAGCCTTCTGGTCAGGCTGTACGATGAACTGCTCTATCTTCAATCATATTCAGCTCCAATAGTGATGCTGATGTCTCCGGGCAGGACGGTCGTCCTGTGGTACCAGCGGTTAGTGTCCACCACTACTGTAAACAAATGTACACACAATATGTATACTCCAGTGATTTTAGGTTTTATCTAAGAAAAAATTCCTAGTGAGCTGAATTTTTGTATACACCTTTATTACGGCGTTGTAATGAAGATGTGAAAAATGGACATTGATATCGTGCCGGCTAAAAAGTTTTAAAGGTCAAAAGGTCACGAAAATAAGTTTTTCACAAATATCTCGCGACCTATTTGCTCGCAGGTCAATAGAGGTCGTCGAGAGGAAAAATTGTTTGTCGTGAAATTATCTACAAAAAATGCCTCTTGCATTTTTCTGTAAAATTAACCGTTTTCGTCTTAGGATTCTCTTAGGATTCGTCTTAGTAGAGCGCTAAGAAAGAGACTAGTATGCTCTCACATACGGTATTGTATTATGACACCAATCGTACACACGCGTAAACTCTATTACTTTTTTATTCATGTTTGTAAGTGTGTTAAAAACTTCTGATACTTGGGCGTTTTGTGAAATAGATACTTATACTAGCCGTTTACCGCGACTGCGCCCGCGTATATAAACTATCGAGTATCCCGCGGGAATACTGTATTTCCGTGGATAAAAAGTAGCCTATGTTTGAAACCAGCAACAGGTTGCGAAATTTTTGCGAAAAACTGATTTTCGTTACCATTTGACCTTTATAACTTTTTTAGCCGGCACGATATCAATGACGATTTTTCACATCTTCAATAAAATCCCGTAATAAAGGTGTAAGTATACAAATATTTAGCTCACTAGGAAGTTTTCTGCAGATTAGGGTTTAAAATTCCTAAAATTACTGGGCTAATATTCATGTTAAATCAATTATTTCAAACTCAAATCTATAACCATGTTCAGACCTCTGATGGGCGTACCGATTAATAACTAAAATGTAGTATTATAAAAATGCGCACATGTGAATTTTTTACTGCATTTCATGCTGAAACGTATGAGCGGATTTAATTGAAATTTGGTTTGGAAGGTGGGGATGAGTTTGTAGCCAGGAAAAATTTACGATTCTTAGACAAAGACAATTTTTTTTTGCGCTACCAATTTCATAATAATAATAATATCTATGGCAGCTTTCACACCACGTCAATCTGGTCTCGTAGTAAGTTTTCGAACAACTTGTGTTACGGGTAGGTACCACACAACCGAACTATATTTAATATTTTTCATACGATAAATACTTATATATTTTAAGATTTTAATTATTACACATCGATGACCCAGAAACACAAAAACATTTTGTTCCCTTGGCGGGATTTGAACCAGCAACCTCCTACTTGAGCGCCAATGTGCTAACCAGTGAGCCACAGAGGTCGAAATTTTTTAGAATGTTTATACATAATAACTAACGTATCTCCCCCGGCTCGACGTCGAATGTGATCCAGCGGCAGCGGTAGAGACACTCCGGCGGCGGCGCCAGCTCCCAGCGCTTGCGGCCGCGCACCTGCGCCTGCCACGACATGTGGCGGACACTGTCCACCTGGTATTGTTGAAGTCAATTAGTTGAAAAAAAAAGTAATAAAATACGAGTGTGCTTTAGACCACACGACTGCAGTAAAACTCGCAAACGAACTACTGACAGACATATATATATTATACCTATATATATTTCATGCACTGGCTATGAGAGACTCTTTTCATCTTCACGAACTTATATCTCCCTCTCAACTTCCGTTCGCCTCGCCCTATCACACTTTTCGTAACGCTCTCGTCACGCATTCACCAGCTTACTCCGCAAGTCAAGCGTGGGTAAATAATTAGTTACGATATGTTATTTGGCATATAATCTTCTTCTCTGGTGTTGTAGGCAAAGTTTGCATAAAACGTGATGAAGATTGAAGAAAACTTACTGTACCACAGAGTCAAAGAATGCAGTAAATGGCTAACATTATCTATCCTTGCTCTGATATAATATTGCGGCGATGGAATTGTTAAAAATCCATTTGTTACTATCCATTTGTTATTTAAGATAATTTATCTTATCTACAGTTAAGGTAAATAATGTTGTTATAATGATGAAGGATATGCTACGTACATGCATATGCGCCCCTTGACCCGGTCCGCCCATGAAAATCCAATCGACCATATCGCTCTCGGCTGTTCTTGGTAAAAAGTACGGTCTGTTGTAATAAGCCCGGAGATTTCTCGTCTCTTCATCGTAGCAAGTACTCCAACCGACGTACCACGGCTCGCCAGAGAGGTTAGCCCGCTGCTCATCCATATTGAACACTTCGCCCAAAGATTCCAACCCCGATTTATAGGCGAAGTAAAAGCAATCGTTCGTTTTCATTCCCATTTTACCGTTGCGGTAGAAGTTCGCAAAAAATTTAAAATCGAATTCCTAAAAGAATTTAGCAAATTATGAAATTGCAAAAGCGCCATCTGTGCTTTCAGTTTTAGTTCCTATAGTCAAACACAGATGTCGATCATTAAAAGCACCATAATATGGCGCTTATAATATGATGCATAAATACGATCAATTGTTTTAGTTTGCCTGATTGGCAATAGATGTCACTGCATCAAATAAAAAGCTCCATCTGTGTTATGATTAGGTAACATTAAAATACAAAGTATTTTTACTTCTTCTACTCCACAATAGATGTCGCCCTGCTTGAAAAGTGGCATACAACAGAAATTGCCTAATTTTTGGAAACTTTGTATTTTGGTTCGCAATCAACATTGGACCTCTTTAAAATAATTAAATACAAATTTTATTTACTTGCATAGCTTTCCAGTCGGCAGTAGCATCAGTGACTATTACAGGTTTAGTGGTGTAAGCGTAGAGATGTTCAAACTCTTCTGCGCTGATATCGGAGAGACGCGTGATGTTGTCTACCCCTAAACACATGGTACAGTCTTCTGGTGCTCGAAATACAGACTTTGCATTTGAAGGCATTTCTAAGAAACAGCTCTGAAAAGTTATTTTGTTTTAATTGAGCTCGAAAGTAGATAGCCTCTTACGAAGAAGAAAGTACTTACATAATTGGTAAACTGTGGATGAATGTATAAAATTGATGTGTAACAGGTAATTCCTAATTCAAAAAATTTGAGGAATATGAGGAATGAGGAATCTGAAGATGAGGAATATGAAGGATATGAGGAATGGGACAGTAATCAGTGTATAAATTTATCATACTTACCGAATTTGTTCTGCCAAAACTAATCAACACAAAACCAAAAACAATAGCAATCAACATAAAACCATAAAAGTTAAAAACATTATAGCGCAACTTTCGTTTCGCAGGCAAATCTAGTTTCGACAAAAAGGAACTGTTTATATTGAGACTGTTTATTTTGTTTAATATTTTGTTGAGTTTAATTTCTGCTGCCTTATGTTTTTTACCACACGATTTTGGAATTTCATCGTCCTTGCAAGTTTGATCCGCGGATACCATGGCGTGTCCCGTTTCGAAATAAAGGATGTGAATCTTAACACAGCTTATATAGAGCCTGAAAACGCCGTGGAGCAGCTTATTGGCGAATTTATTTTATAATAGCTGGTGCCCGTAACGTCGTTTCCAAATTTTATATAGAAAAGTAGCATAAGTTACTCAGGAGTATCTTAGTATACTACTTTTATTATATTACTACTTTTATTATATAATACTTTTAGATTTGTAAGGACATAAAACATATTTAGCTATCTAACAGTGAAAAGTCGGTCAAAATGTGTCTGGCAGTTTTAGAGATTAGCCGGAACAGACAGATAAAAATTTTGAAAATGGATTGTTTGGTATAAGGTACCGTATAAATATATTTATGTATTGATTTTTTAAACAAACATATTTTGTTCATTGATATATTCGATGTTAGGATGCGAGTTTTATGCGATTTACCAAATCAACTGCAAATTGCAATACTTACATTAAATAACAATTATAATGTTGCGCCCGCGCCGCGCCGGCGCGGCGCGCGCGGCGGGCGCCGTAAACACTAAATATTATTACCGCATCGCGAAACTCGAAAATTAGTTGTGACATTAAAGTAAGTACCTAAGTATAATATGAACCCCTTCAGCATAATTCTTCAGATACGGCGCCAGCCGCGCGCGCCGCGCCGGCGCGGCGCGCGCGGCGGGCGCCGTAAACACTAAATATTGTTACCGCATCGCGAAACTCGAAAATTAGTTGTGACATTAAAGTAAGTACCTAAGTATAATATGAACCCCTTCAGCATAATTCTTCAGATACTTAGTAGTACCTATTACAATTAATACCATCACTAAATGAGAAACAAAAATGTTACAGCTCCATAGATTTCTAGTTCCCGATGTATCTAATAAACGCCACTGTGCAGAGGGTGCAATAGCCATGAAATTGAAATTCATTATCAGTCCGCGACACCACAACTGCGACCCTATTTCACGCCACATGGCTCATAAACTGTCCTAAAAAGAGAATATTCACTTATGTATAAAGCAAAAGGTATCATTATGCTGTAACCATTTACCATGTATGATGTACACATTACCCATGTGTACACCACCACACATTACACAGTAGGTACATATGTGCTTAATACTTAATCTACGTATGTTTGTAACTACTAGCTAATAGGTATTTTAGAAAGGAAAGATTTGCTTGTTTGTATTGAATAGGCTCTGGATTAAACTGCTGGACCGACTTTGATGAAATTTGGCAAAGATATAGAGTAGGCCACGGTGAAGGACATAAGCTACTTTTTATCGCGGGAAAATGTACGGTTCACGCTCGATTTAATTTAATTGTTAAATTTAATTGATTATGAAGTCGCGGACAAACATCTAGTACTTACTCGACATATTTAAAAAGAAAATATCTTTCTGGACACCTATAACTGATAGAGGAGTAAGTAAGTGAAAATTCGTCTTGTTCCTAATATAGATGTACTTAGATGTACTTAAGTAGTTGATTACAATCGATCAAGTAAGGAAGTTCAGCTTTATTTATATTTTTTTTATTTTAGCAAAAAATGACATTTAGCAGAAAACTTTACTAAATAAAAACAAATACTTATCATATCACACAAATGAGATCGAAGTTACAAATGTAAATTGAAAAAAAAAAACAACATCAACACAACAACGTCATAATTATTACAAAATAAGTTCTGTAAACTAAAATTTAAAAAAATAATGTTTTATCAGCTTACTTCTAAAACAGTTAAAGCTATCGCTAAATATATCGGAATCGGTTAGGGCAGAACACAGTCTATTGTATTCTTTACACATTCTTTTTATAGGTGCGTGTAATCCTAAATCTGTCTTGGAAACATGTGAACTTTTAAAATATTGGTGTCGAGGCAGATTGTATGTAACAGTTAAAGAGAAATGTTGAAGAATATCTGAGCACAGGTTGTACGTCTGTTAACAACTTTGTGTAGAAAGAGTTGGTCATGAACACTTCGTCGAGATTTAAGGGAAGTTAATTTAAAGAAAGCGAGACGGTTGTCGTAGGGACTTCTATGGGGTATACCACTACTTTTATATGCGAGATATCTTGTGAAAGATCGCTGAACTCCTTCTATTCGTTGTGAGTGCACTAAATACGATGGATTCAAGATTAAGCTAGCGTATTCAAGTTGACTACGAACTAATGTGTTAAATAAGAGGATTTTAGTGCGGTTCTGAAAACTTTTACTGTGTCTTTTGTAAAAAAAACCCAACATTTGTCCTGACTTGTTCACTATTTTTTCGATGTTTGTTTTATAACTGAGTTTTGAGTCCAAAATAACGCTGAGATCTCTAATTTCATTTAATTATTCTAGTTTTGTTCCATTTAAATAGTATTGAAGAGTAAATTTTATTTTTCCTTTTAAATTTAATATGGAAGTATTTCTGTAGATTTAGGAATAGTCATATTATTATTCATCAAACACTTCTGTAGAAGTATACCATCGGTGGGTGACAATATAGTCTTATATATCTTTAAGTCATCTGCGAATAATTATATTTGACTGTTTTTGACAACAAGCGAGATGTCGTTAATAAATAGGGAAAATAATATTGGCCCTAAATGTGTACCCTGTGGTACACCAGATTGTGAGACATAAACGTGTGACTCGAAGCCATTCCATTTTCCATTCCAGCCACTGGCACCGTATGTATCCTATTTTTAATGTATGAGGTGAACCCATCTAATAGAAGACCAAAACTGCCGTAAGCTTGAAGCTTAAGGAGAAGTTGTGAGTGAGAGACATTATCAAATGCACCTGTGAAGTTTGTATAAACAGCGCCTACTTGTAACTTCGCGTCTAATTTGTGTGAGAGAAAAGTTGCAAAGGATAGTAGAGTGGTCGCAGTGGATCGATTTCTCCTCAATCCATGCCAAAGTCGTTAAGAATGGATTCTACATGATGGGTAAAATATGGACATACCTACTAATGATTCAAATAACATTAAGAAACATGGTAGAATACAAATGGGTGTAGTTTGAGATATTGTTTGTGTCTCTTTTTTTATGAATTGGTGTTACACGGCCTTTCTTCCAGAGAGTTGGAAATTTACCAGTACGTAATGAATGATTAAATATAAATGATAATGGATAAGCGAAATTAACGCCACATTTCTAACAAAAATTGGTGGAATACCGTCTGGCCCTGCACTTTTATAGATGTCAAATTGCTTTATTTTATTAAAAACCATCTTCTACAGATATAGTAATGTCACCTAGAGATTGTGTTTCATATGTATTGATGTTGTTGTAACAGAGGAGCTATAGATGAATAAACGGAAGAAAAATGTCGGGACCCGTGCTAACATTTCGTACGTTTAGAAACATTTCGGCAGGTAAAGATAAGGTTCCTTTCCTTTTATCTTTATTAAATCGCCAGAATGCTTTAGGATTTTTTTTGATACTTATCATTTTCTAACGATAATTTATATGAACTGTAACAATCATGTAGTAGGTAATTTTCTAGATCGGTTTCTATGAATATTATGCTCTATTTTATCCATTGGATTATTTTATTTTATATATTTACGCCTTACTTTATCTTCTTCTAAAAAATTCAGCTGAAAAACTTTGTAAATATTATCATTGATATGAACTACAATCGTATCTTTATTGAATTATTGTTGTAGATATCTTAATAACTATGATTAATAATTAAGCTAGAAGTCAGAACTGTAGAAGAAATCCTTCTAAGTATTAGATATTATGTTAGAAGAGCCATATTTATGTACCTACCACCATACATACCACGTACGTAAGTAAAAAAAGCAAGTGATTAGTTTACAAAATATAACCCTTCAATATAAATACAACTTCGCCTCATTCTGATAATAATAATATCAGCTACAATTTTTATAAGAAACTATTACCCGATTACGTAAATTAGGTACATACTTTTAGCCTATGTTACCCGGGCTATTACTTATTACTAATCTATTGATTATAACGGACGGACTAGTAGTTTTGGCGCTACGGTGGAACAAATATACATACATACTTATACTGCCAAAATAGTTACCCTTCCTATAACTAGTAACTAGTTACTTGTCAGTCTGTCTGTTACGCAATCATCGATAAACGACCCAACCAGGGCCGCGCCGACCCTTCACAACGCCTGTGTGCGAACCCTATGAAGCGCCTCTTTTTTTCACGAATCTTAATGTTTCAACTTATTTTTATTTCTTGTGTTAATTTTGACCGAAATAAATTTTCTCTAGTTTTATATAATTAGATAATATTTTCCTAAATAGGTAAAACCAGTTTTCGATTGCCAATTAATGTGAAAAATAAAACGCGAATTAAATTTTTACATACTTTATTTATGATGTTCTACCTAATCGTATACTTATATATCAATAACAAAATAACTGATTTTTTTCTGATAATACTAATTTAACTATTACGTATGCTATGTTAAAAAAATAAAATGTGTAAGAATATAAATAAACATATTTAAATTATATTATTTCCACTCTTCTAGCTTTTTTGTTTGCGAAATCTTTAATAGTTTCGTGTGTCTATATGGCCTCCTCTATGGATATTGTTGTTAAATTTGTTAATCTTTCCTGGCTCATTGTTGAGCGCAGGTATTTTTTTATTAGTTTTTATTTAGAAAAGGGCCTTTCCGCGCTTGCTACGGTAACTGGCATAGTTAGCAAAATTCGTAATGCTATTGTGATGTTAGGGCATACAGCTGTCATACAGCTGTCAAATTGTTTAAATATTCATAATTCGAGAATTTTCGCCACATCATTATTTAATTTTTTGAAAAAAGACTGACATGACATAATTTCTTCACACAAATCATCGGCGTTAATGTCCAATAAATCATTTGCTGTAAGTTTTTCCTGCAAACGATGACAGCTTATTCTTAATTGACTTTGTTCTTGGTCATCACTTAGTTTAAATAAAAAATTAAATATGTCATTGTGATTATTCAATAAATTGAATCTTGGGAGAGAGCCGGGGAGTTCAATGAGTGATGTTGTGGAATTTGTAAAACTTCATAAATTTGTGTTATTTCGGTTCTTAAGGTGTAATATTGGTAGAATATTAACCATTAAATATTCGTTATCATGTACAAGTGTGGGCAAGTAGTACAACTTCTAAAAACGTGCTATTTTGTGTTTCCCGCCAAAACTCCCTAGGAACTTTCAGTTAAGCTTCTACCAGTTTACTGAATCGACTGACATGTCTCATAGACTGTACTGACTATATATTTGGACTTTGACTAGACTTTAGACTTGACGATATAGGAATACGGTGTGGAAAATTGAAACGAAAGTTCTATTTCCCGCCTTTTTAACTTGACACTGGCAAATGGTTATAAGCCGATGCCATATATAAATAAAAATAAAAAATTGAATCTTTCGTCCACGGAGGATAAAGCTTGATCCAATATATAAATAATACATTAATTTTAAAAGCGATTTTCGGATCATTTATATTTCGACGATTAAGAAAAAGACTGACAGGAATTAAAAAAGAAAAGTGTTTTTTTTTTATCTTGACATCACAAACAGACTAAAGTTATATTTATTTGTATAGAAATTACATAAAAACACATACCACTACATGAAGCGTTTTTTGAATTAGATTCTTCAACGCCTTCGATAAAATGACTGGTTTCTGTCTTTAAATGATTCTTTGAAAGTAGATGGTAGAGCCGTAGCCGAGCCGAGCCGCCGTTGTATTTTTATCACGTTCTTCTTCTTGTTTTCTTTTCCTTATTAAATTCTGGTAAACCAGATAATTTCTTTTTTTTTATCTTGATCACTCATCGTGGAGACAAGTTAAAACAATCAGTAACACACAAACTATTTATTGTTTTTAGTGCTAGAACTTCTCCTTATTTCAATCAATTGTTTTGGCTCTCTCGTTCCCGGGCTGTCGGGGAATCCCCGTGTACGGAAGCCTGGTTGGCTCACCGTCATGAAACAAACTCATGGCGGTTCTTTTGATTTTAACGCTGAGCTCGTAATTATTGTAAAATAAAACCCAAAGCGTAAAATTAAACCACAAACGTGAATATTATCTTGGGACACTTGTACAATAAGCGCTATATTATGTTTTGTTGTTTACGAGGCATTTGTTGCGCCTATTATATCTACTTACTTATCGATACTCCACTACAAAGCAATATGTTGTTGTGTAAGTGTAACAAAAATAATTTCGATAGCGGCGCCCCTATTGTTTTGGCGCCTGTGTGCGCCGCGCACTTCGCACACACGGGCGGCGCGGCCCTGGACCCAACCGATTGGGGTAAACCTTACCATAGAGTCAGATTGGACCTTGGGGGAGGATAAATAACAATATTATGCCTCTCAATCACCAAGGTCTATTAAAAGAAGATTCTTCATTCTATCTATAAAATCTAAAAAGAAAGGAAGTATCTTAAGCCATAACAAAATATACTTTTTCTGCGTGTGAATGTAGTGTTGGCAAAATGTAATTTCATTTAATATTCTGAGTTTAGAGTAGAACAGATTCAATACGGTCTAAACTCAGAATATTGAACATGGGACGAAATACTCAAAATTAGGTCCTAAGCTCTTACCAAGGCACAAGGAAAGAAACCAAATGTCATCGTCAGCTGTATATTGTTGTCAAGTTTTACAAAAATCAAAGAAAGTTGATAAACAACAAAGACAATTCTAAATTACTAAATTAATTAAAATAAACAATAAAATTTCTATTAAAAACGTTAAGAAGAGTTAAAAATTTATTTATACGTACATAATATACAAAAGCAAAATATTAGGGTTTACATATTAATTGAAAATAGAAAATATATTTACAGCGATGGCTGTTATACTTGGCGGTGGCTTAGGCGGCTTATCAACAGGTTACTATTTATTAAAGAATTGTTTGTACAACAACAATTTAAAAGTTTGTCTCCTAGAAGCCACCGATTACTGTGGGGGTTGGATCAAGTCTATACGGTCTGAAGATTATATATTTGAACAGGGTCCTCGGACAATCAGACCAAAAGGCCCAACAGGACTGAATACTTTGAATATGATGCAAGATATAGGCCTGAGTCAACACATATCAGCTATAACTCCCGACCACCCTGCAGCTAAAAACAGAATGATATATGTTAACAAAAGCTTACACCTTTTACCCTCAAGCTTAAAAAGTGTATTTAAGAAAAACGAACCGTTTTCGAAACCCCTAATATACGCCGTATTAAATGACCTCACACAACCGCAGAAGTCTTTAAATGAGGATTCAATTTATAATTTTGTTGAACGAAGATTTGGGAAAGAAATAGCTGATTATGCCATATCTCCGATGATCTGTGGGATATGTGCAGGAGATGCTAAGGAAATTTCTGTCAAGTTTCTTATGAAAACACTTTTTGAATATGAGCAAAACCATGGTAGTGTAATAAAAGGAATGGTCAAATCTCTATTCAAAGGTAATAATAATGGTGATTTAGAGATGAGTGATTTGGCACAGAGAGCCAAAGAAGAGAGATGGAATGTTTATTCTTTGAAGGGAGGTCTAGAAATTTTCCCTACAACTCTAAGGGACTATCTCAAAAATAAGGATATTGATATACAATTGAATAGTAAGGTGGAGGAACTAGAATTTGTTGATTCAAGCTTAGTAAAGGTGAAAAAGAGTGATGGCCAAGTTTTGGACGCCAGCCATGTATACTCTTCAATACCATCTCATATTTTAGCTAAACTTGTTAACAAACAACATCCTGAACTCGCTCAATACTTAAAAGAAATACCATTTGTAACTGTAGGAATTGTAAATTTATATTTTGCAACAGACAAACCACTGGTATCTCCTGCTTTTGGATTCCTAGTACCTCCACTGGAAAATTCTCCAATTTTAGGTGTTGTCTTTGATTCCTGTTGTATACCAGATCAAAATGGCACAGTTTTGACTGTCATGTTAGGAGGTAGATGGTTTAATGAAAAGTTTGGCCCCAACATAACAAATGAAGAACTTTATAATATAGCAATGAAAGAAATCAAATCAATTCTTAAGATAGATGAAAAAGTGGCAGCATTTAATGTTAATATTTTAGATAAATGCATTCCTCAGTACATAGTAGGACATTATTCTAGGGTAGACAAAATAAGGGAATATGTACAGAGTAAGAACTTGCCCCTATCATTAGTTGGTAGTAGTTACGATGGTGTGGGAATAAATGATGTCATTTATTCTGCAAAAGCTCAGGTTGCACAAGATTGTGCAAAACAGTAAAGTTAAGGGATAGACTAAAAAAATTTATTTTGGAGACATAAATGCGAATAATGAAGTTATCACAACGAAATATAGAAAATAAAGAATATCATGTTGCTTCATGCAAAAAATACCTTCGGTTGATACTTTTATTGGGAGTTGTTATTATTTATAGGGAATTTTTAAAATATTATGAAATTTTCTGCAGTTAAGTTTTCTTACAGATTGACATTGTGATATTTTATCTTAAATTTCAATAAAATTATTGAAAAAGTGTTTTTTTTTTCTTTTAAGCACTCCAAAAATGTTATTATTAGTGAATCAGATATCTATTGTTATAGATATCAAAGCAAATTACATATTATACTATCTAGAAAGAAATTTAAATTTATCATTTATATTATTGGGTGGGTTAGTAAGAAATAAGATGAGCTAAGTAAAAAGATTGTCTTCACATAAAAAAGTTTATTGAAGTTTAAGCCAGTACAAGATAACCAGTAATGCTCTGCACACCATGCCAAATTCTCAATTACAAACTTAAACTTTGCTTAAATTATAATAAATATATATTTTTCTATACTTACTTAATTTAAAATTTGCATACATACAAAACGAGTTATAGATAAAATGGAGTATGATATTAATAATACTTTAAATTAGAGTTATAAGGTTAATTTTAAGTAAATATCTAAGCCAAGTACATAATGTTTTATAATAATAATAATCACATTGATAATAAATAAAAAAATGCTGTCAAATTAGATGTTCATTGATACCTTCATTGTTACAAATCTGTAAAAACTTTTAAAAGGCTTTTTGTTTCTATTTAAAGCCTGACCAGAAAAATAAAAAACTGCACTGGAGGCGCTTCATTTTTTAATTGCAGCAACACTAAGAATGGCTGGGATGTGATTGGTTAAATCTCAAACATTTGACATTTCGTTTTAGTGCGGTGATTTTCCGCAACATGGCGAGATTTTTTATTTTTCCGGTGCTGCTTCCGGTATAGATGTAGTATATTTCACAGTAGCTTGCTATTTGACAAAAGATAAATAAGCGTGTTAACACTAGTTACTTATTATATACGTTTCTTTTTGCTCTGGTTGTTGTTGAATGTTTTTTTATTCGGCAACAACTCCTAGATCCAGTATTAGAGTAGTGTATAGAGTGTGGTCGGTTCGCGGCGGCGCGTTAGCGGCCGGCGGTACGGTGTTGCGATAGGAATATTCCAGAGCTAAGGCCACGCGCGCTAAGTCTCCCGGCTTCAGATTATTGTCGGTCTGCACTTGTAGTCGCAGGGCCAGCTTGTTAGACTTCCGCCAGAGGATTATACTGAAAAAGTAAACAAAACATAGTTAAGATATGCAATAGACTATAGACTAAAACATTAGACCATGTCTACAAATAAATTAATATTACTCGAGCTGCTGTTACGTAAATTATGGCATAGATTAAACAGGTGGCCAGAAAAAACTGTGGTGTATCACATTACCTACAATGTGCTAAGTGCGAGTTTTTGTGTGCGAGTGAAGAAGTTAACTACAATTTGTATGACATCGAATTAGTTACCATTGTTTGCCATTAGCGCGTTGTTTCGATACCATACAAATTGTAGTTAATTTCTTCATGGCGAGTAGTGACAGTAACTCGCACACAGATAAATTTATAACATGATATACTTACTCGCTAGTATCATGTTGGGTGTCATCGTCGTACTCAGCGGCGTCGTCGCGCTGCGCCAGAGTGAAGTTAGTGTCGGGCGCTACCACATGGCTAGCGGTCGGCAGCGCAGCCTGACGTTCGATCGCTTTAGTCCACGATGTGTCCTACAACATAATGCGGAATTTAGGATAGTATAATAGGACTCTTCGATAGTTGCAAATAAGTAGGGAGCTAGTGTTTCCTTTATGTTTTTAATAAAGCCGTAAGGTCTAATATTTAGTATGACTTCTATCCTGCATTTTAATGTATCTTAGTTAGTATAAGTAGCAGTACCTGGGTAACCAAGCTTTGTTTTCGGAACTCTAGTAGAAAAAAAAACAATAATATTTTACTGGGGTTCGAACCCACCACATTCGCCAACACACCACACCAACAACGCAAAAATTAACCAACCTGCCAATAGGACTGACATTATAGAATCGAAATTATCGATATATTATTGCACGACGAAAGAAAAAACATATTACATAACTTAATGCTCAGTTTCCCAGGGATAAAACCTAGCTAGACAGATTTTCCCCCCCAAAACTGCATACCAAATTTCATGTAAAAGCCGTTTTCGAGATTAATATTATATATAATATACAAGATTGTCTCGTTTAAAGTAAAAGATAGAGTCCTAAATCAATATTTTCTTGTACCTACAAGTCTTAAGGGAAAGCCATGTTATATTCATCACCTTCAGAGTGATGATAATATGAAATATCATGATGTTCTAATATCTCCCACCTTCTCCAAACTAAGAGATTTCTCAAGTGACTTGTCAAGAGTTGCTTCAGTCTCTTCCCAGGGAGGTACGTCCTGGACATGCAGTAGTTTTAGTTGCATTTCATGTGGAGTGGGATTTGCGAGTTTCAGCAGAAGACTCGTGGTCTGACCAGCCTTCACAGTCTCGTATGAGATTATCTTCACTTCTGGGACATGGTAGCTGAAATTGATAGTGTACAATTGCTAATAGATATTAAATATAAAGAATAGGTAAAGTTTAAAAACTTAATATGTGTATAATGTATTATTCACTAAAAAAAATCTATTCATAATTAGAATATTGAATATTGAAGCCATTAATGTTATTACTTCCCATAAAAATTTAAATACACAAATAGCATTTTTAAATGTTATAAATCCATGAAAAATTTATTTAAAAGCAATACATAACTATGCTAGCAATACATACTATGCTAGCAATTCAATCTTGAACTTGATAGAGCCTGGGTTGTACTCGGGCTTGGTGAGGTTATGGTCACAGTTTCTGCAGCGCTGGCTGCGCTTAACACTTAGCGCGCGGGCCAAGGGGTGGAGCCGCGCCGCACTGGTCGGCTGCCACTCAGGAGCCGCAAGACGCTGCGCCATTGATGTCACTGCGGTAGAAAATTATATTCAAGTATAAATTTTTTAGCTGTGTTCAATAATTAAAAGAAATAATGAATAATTGTGTAATTACGACGACGATTTTTCACGACATATTTTAATTTATAGCCTATTCTTTATTATGATGTATAAATTGCATTACAGTAAAGTTTCATCAAAATCCATTCAGTAATTTTTGCGTAAAAGAGTCACAAACGATCAGATTTATAATAGTAGTAGGAATTAAAAAGAGATAATTTTGCATTTCGAAAAGAAATGATGGTAATAATAATAAGAAAGTTAAGTCTCAGTTCAGTAAAAGAATGTTGCAAAACTGACCATGCTTTATGGTGCCCGATTGGGTAGAACCATACACTTCTCTGACTTCACACACATTCACACATACAATACATAAGGAACAGATTTTGGATAATAGAGATGAATGTAGTGCTGGAAAGAGGATAAATAATCCATGTACAAACCTTGTTTTAAGTTGACCTCTTTAGTATAGTAATCATCTGGCAGGGCTTCAACTTCAGCACTAGCTTGGCTTGGCACAAAATTAGCAATAGCCAGAGAGGAGCTTTCACTTGAAGGCAGGCCAGCAATGTTTCGAGCCATAGCACCAGTTAATCCAGTCTTATCCTGTAAAATAATTAATTGAAAATAAAAACGTTAAGACATTGGGTTTTTTTAACCAGTATATAAAAGTGGTAACCACAAACCAAATTCCTATTAGATTAAACAATTTTCATTCACTTTTCATTTCCCATAATTATTTTAATTTATATCCATGGAGAAGTGGAGACAATCAATAAAGTGTTAATCATATTTTATATGAATTTAGATGAAATGAGTTAAAATATCACAGTATTTACCCTACCTCCTGTAGAAATGAGACCTGTGCCATTGGAATCCACATACAATCACACTTACACTAAACCTAATTTCATCTTTGGTCGCCATGGTTAATTGTCCCATACTATAAAACTCCATATCTTTTGTTTGGTTAGTTATTGTGTAATAAATAAGAAAATAATTTCAATCTTAATGTCTTTCTTGTTATAACAAAACTTACAGTGAGGGTAATATATTTTCCCCTGATAGCAAATTTCTTCCTTTCCTTGTCTAATTTTTCTTGTTTCTCCTGTTGTGCTATTGCCTTGTAGAAGTCCAGAAGTTGGTTGACACGAGCTGCATGCGGGTTCACTCTTTCTGGCCAGCTACCAGAAGCTTAACAAAATATTATAAATTCAATAAATTATTGCTGTACAAATTAAATAAATAAATAATCTGTGCATTGCTACTTTCTACAATATTTTAAATAAAGAAACATTTTAAAAATTGTCTTACCAACAGGTTGATCAGGAATGCCAACATCTCTAGAGCTCCAGCGGCAATTAAAACATGACAAGTAGTACATTTTCTTTGCCTGTTTATTCTCAACCTTTGCATCACCAGCAGCAGGGTCTGGTCTTGGCTGAACCAGAGTAGCTCTCGTAGACAGAGTGTGGAAACAGCTAGGGCAGTCAAAGCAGCTACTGCATCTATTTTTCTTCAGTCTGGCTTCAGATGATGGCATGTTCTCTAAACAGTTAGCACAATAGTGCGAGTCGACCTACAATTACAATAGATATTGTAATTTACTTATTTTTTTATTGAATTGATCCAAATACATTTTGTATACTCTACCAAAACAATAAGTACACTGAAAGGAGTGGTCACAATGATGTAAAAAAAAGAATTAACCAGTGGAATTTAAAATTACTTCTACACCTACGGGATAGCTGTAATTACATCTCACCTCATGGCAAATGCAGAACCCGCATCTTATTTTCAAGCAATGCCGACAGAAATAAAGATTTGTAATAGGTTTGAGTTGACCACAAGAACACACGTATTTAACATAATCCGGCTGAGTTAAATACGCCATTGTAATAAATAATTACTTGAGCTTATTGCTGATTAATCCATATGATGTAATCTTATTATTTATTTTAAAACAAGTAATTTTAGGCCAAACTAGACACAAAATAATTTCGAAAAAAATTTCCCTTTGAAATCTAATGTCATTTGTCAAACAATGAGTCAATGACACACGTCACAGAACAGCTTTTTTTAAATTAAACTAAAGCTATACGGCTTACAACGTTTACCAGTGTCAAGTTAAAAAGTCCCGCCTTTTTAACTCTATACTTGAATAGAATTTTTGTTTATGTTTTGAATACCGTTTTTCTAAATTGGATTAGACTCGATCCAAAGTCTAGCCAAAATCCAAATAAATCGTCAGTGCAGTCAATGAGTCAAGTCAGTAGATTTAGTAAAGTTGTAGACGCTTAGATGGAGAGCTACTAGGTAAATTAGTGCAGGCCTCTAGTCAAGATGCATTCGATAATTTCGACGGCGAACTTTAAAATCAAAAATGTATGGGTTTTGACATAAGTCATCGCTAAGTTACATGTCGCTTGCGATGCCTTATGTCAAAGTCAATACATTTTATTTACGAGCCTACCAATGTTGCCTAGAGGCATATAATATATATAATTGTTAGTGATTATTGTGTTAAATTTAAAAAAAATAAACTCGTGACATCACAGGCCGATATATATCGCTCTTTTTCATATTGTAAATTTAAATTGTTTGTATCTTCGTTATTATTTAAGATAGGTACCTATAATAATATATCTACAAATTTTTAAAAAGTGAAAAAATTTTACCCCATAAAACATGTTTGAGGCAATTTGAAATTTTGATCAACATATCAATGTTTATCATAGTTTAATGTTTAAGGAGTTGGAAAAAACCATGCTATTTACAACCGAAATTAATAACTTATCTTAAAATCTTAGATTGACTTCAATCTTAGATTTCAAACAAAAATTGATGTAAATTATTGACGTGTACCTAGTTAATCCTAGGATCGTTGAAATGTATTGAAATCTTCGTCTCAAATAGCTAAAATGAGATTAAGATCGTTTAATTATTTCGGGCGATAGTCACGGCCGCGGCTCTAATCTTGCCATTCGGGTGTAAAAGTAAATTAAAAATATGCTGGCAATCAATTCATGATTTTCTGATATCTATTGGTTATTTTAAGAACTACGCTCTTCATATCAACATATTTTAATAGTAGTTCATAATATGACCGATATATTATGTCAGAAAATCAAGAGATGCCAGAATAAAAAAATTCAATATAACGTTATTTTAAAAAATGCGTATATTAAATAGCGGATAAGTGTCAGTTCACACCGGGACGCGACGGCCTCACTCTTGCAATAAAACGAGTATCTTCTTGAGTAGTAAATAAAGTTAAATTTTGGATCGCTATCATAGAAATGAAGCGCGCGCCCCGCGTCGTGTTGAATTGCATCCGTGCTCTAGATCTCGGCGTGAGCTGACCCGTTTGTCTACCGCCAACGTCAACGGGACGGCGCGGCGATCGTTTGTCCACCGCGACGATCTCGGTGTTTCAGTTTCTTCTTACTGTGTGTTACATTAATATGTATCTACATAATTGTACTGATTACGTCTTTAATTTTCTAGTCCATCTCCTTAATGTTCGGCTCCAGATAGACATATTATATAATATATAGACATTTATGTCATGCATTTCTTTCCAAAATTTTATCTTTGGATGCATCCTTAGTTTTATCTCACAAACATTATAATATTATCTTACGCCAAGTTGTATTAATGAACTCTTAATGAACAAATGGCGTATTTAAATTTCGCTTTGTTTTGTCTTTGTTGATAAGTTCTCGGTGACGTCCCGGTGACGGTGGCGGTGGACACGTTTATACGTTTTATGTATTGCCGCCACTTCGGCCCGTCACAATCTCGGGCCGATTTCTAGCGGTACCTAGCGCCGAACTAAGCGATATTTCGGCGGACGGGATGACGGCGCTCGGGTGCAGGGCGTGCGGTGGACATACGGCAGTGGCGTGCACAGGATTATGGCACTGGGTATGCGGCGAAGTACTCGGTCACAAAAACTTTTTCGTTTATAGATTTTTAGCATAGCTACAGCCAAGCGACGGATCTCTTAAGTCGAAACCATGCCAACAGAGCAAGTCTTAGATGTACTACTATTCATGTGCATCTTCTACGGCAAGTAAAATAATAAGCATATTTTAAAATATTATAACTACTCACCAGTCAGTCAGCTTCAATTTTCACATATTCAAGGTTCCGGTTACTTGAGATTACTATATCCCGATGTAAATTACTAAATAATATGCAAGGAAAACAATATAATTTAATCGTGTGGTACACAACCACACAGCCAGTTATACGTTTCATAACTTTTAACATGAAATTTTCGAGTTACATTATTTTTTTGCTGGTTTAATTGTTGTAACTCGTGTACACACCTACCTTTAGACAGAATTTAAAGATTCAAATTGATTCACTAAATGACAATTGTGAGAACTTGTTATTTTTATTTTTTAATAAACACACATTATCAACTCAAACCTCACAATCAAATGTACACACTTTCAAATGTTAAAATGAAAAATCTTTTAAGAAAACTATAAATAAACAGGAGCGATTAAATTGTAAACAATGCTTATCACATGAAATATGCAATATGGCCCCCGCAAACACAAAATATTTCTTCTATTTAAACAAATGAAACATTACTAAACAAAACTGCATAATGTGTATAGATAATTCATTAGATTCAAGTCATATTGTTTTTAGTCGGATTATAGGCAACGAATAATTTCCGACAAGCCAGTTCGGCGGTTTTCGGGAGCGATCGGATAGCCGAGGCCCGAGAGCCTGCCGCATGAGTTACCGGTAATCATGTCGATATTTATGGGTGTGTGCGTTTGCGAAGTATGAAAATTACACACACATGCGAAGATTTGTCCTGCAGCACGCACCGGCATTAGTTGCTATTTATAAAATATTAGGCGTTTTTAAGTTATTATATTTTTTTGATTAATTTATTTACTATTCATTAAAGTCATCTAAAACGTTTCGTACGTGTTAGATGACTTTAATGAATAGTAAATTTTATTAAAATATCTGTGAATGACAAGTAAAGCACTGCATTTCTGCCTATATGGAGCGCACGCCCCTGACATACGGCTATAGTAAATGTATGTATCGCTACATCGGCGCTGTCATGTCGTTCTCGGTGACGGTGACGGTGGTGGTGGACAAACAAAAAAAAAATGTATTTTACAAGTTCAAGTAAGTACTAAAAAATCTGTTTCAACAAAAGCCACCGTGTTAAAAGATTAAAGTAGCCGAAATGTCGGGATAAATAAAAGTGAACCGCGATAAAATCCGTAAGTATTAAATTTACATTAAATATCAGTTATTAGGAAGATATAACCAACTACGTAACTTTACGCTGTCAAGTGGTCCGATAGTGGTCCTGATTTATTTTACTGAAGAGCAGTCGAGAAGCACTTCACCTTGTTTACTTACTAGCTGTACGTAGGTACAGTCTGGTCTACAAATATTGCGATCTATCGATACTTGTAATAAACAATTTTTTGCAAGACTTTTTCAATGGTTACATCACCTTAGTGTTCTGAAATTGTAAATGAGCAGTGGGTTTGTCTGTCACCAGGCTGTATCTCATGAACCGTGAATCGTGACAGCTAGACACTTGAATTTTTCACAGATGATGTATTTCTGTTATTTCTGTATTTATGTGGGGCTCCCATACAACTTGTCTTTTGTTGATGTTATGTATCACGGGATCCTTCGTGTGCGAGTCCCGTGACTCTTTGTGTGAGAGTCGCACTTAGCCGGTTTTTGATGTCATAACGTCTTATAATTCGATGGAGCCGGCTGCACGCACGAGAAAACATGACTCATGCGTTACCGGCGTTACCTCGCTAAACATGACTCATTTCTTATGACGTTGTCACGTTCAACTATCGTCAGTAAACAGACATTACAGACAACCGATATTTTTTTAAATAATAATATCTGTTAGGTAATACGTGCAAATTATTATGAGAGCGATATATCTGCTAAACGTCAAGATTCCGTGATAGTACAATAATTATAATTTGCCTACGACACTGAACGCTGAAGTAACCACTAAATACTCAGGCTTGCTTGTTATTCTCAAGATATATTTTTTTGTTTTTCAGTCATAGAACCTCATACATTATTTATAAAAATTTCAAAAGACTTATAAATTCAAGACGTCGCGTTGGACCGTGCGTCCGACGAACGTAATTTATGTTCGTCACTCGATGTTAATTCATTCTATTAGGTACCTATGCTATTTGTTAATCGAAGTTATTCAATTTCTGCACCTTAATCATTGGCAGGCAATGCACATCCATCATGTCAGACGAAGCAAAATTTACAGGAGGATTCGTCACACGCGGCTTCGCACGTATGATCATTGAATAATAATTTTTGCGCCTCTCTGTGTTGCCTGAAAGAACTTTTTTGCTACATTTTTGTATAATTTTTATTTTTATTTATAAATAAATTTCCTTTGAGGTCCGGAGCTAGATAAAATTAAAATGTCGAAAGCTTTCACTGAGGAATATTTTCATCTAATTAAGACGATTTTTAAATCAACTTATATAATAAAAGAATAGGTAAATGACTACATGTAGAGTATTTAGTTTAATTTATACCTACTTGATAATTATAAAAAAAAATCTGTAAACAAATCGCTAAACCTTGGAAAGTATTGATTTGAACATGCTGTTTCTTCTGAGACTTACTCATATTGTAGAGTAGGTACTTTTCATTTATGTAATAACAAAAACAGCCATCTACCCTTTTTGTACTCTTTGCCTATAAATAGCGAGCCTAGGTTAAATCGAATAATAATTTGCAAAGCAAGTTATCCCTTAATCGAAGAAAATCTTATGTACCTTATCTATGGACTTTAAGGGGCGGCTCTATCAAAAGGTGGTATTTTTTCACGAAGTGGCAACACCAATTTTTAATTATTTTATGGACTGACATCAGGAACCGTCGCCGGGCTGCTTTCCAATGGCGTAATTTATTGCGACAGCGGTCACAATTATGTCACCAGTATTAATTACTAATGATCACCGTACGTGAGCTTTTTGCCACCTTATGCTCATATGCATTTTGGCTCTACAGTCAAGGTATCAAGCTCTTTGACGCATCTTGATACATGCTGGTATATTGAAATGATCTTTATTTATAACATACTAGCTTTTGCTCGCGGCGGCTTCGCCCACGTGGAATAGTGTTCTTGGAGAAAAAACAGAAGTTTTTTCTTCTGTTTCTTCAGCAAATAACACTACTCACTGCAATATACTTCTGTATATGTACAATATTGAAAATGTTTTTTTTCATTGGTTTCATACCCAATGGGTAAAAACGGGACCCTACCTCGACGCGGTGTGCGAGACCGCTTGATACATATTTTTCGCGCTTGAATATAAATTTTACGATATCTTCTAAATATAAGGTATTAATTTAAACTGTATGATTTAAAGTAGGTATGGGCAACCTTTGACATGTTGAGGGCCAAACATTAGCGTGCAAATACGTTCGCGGGCCGCGTTTAAAAGTACTTAGTGCATTTTAAAGAAGTGATAATATTTTTTGCGATACATATTAGACATGAAATAATACGACAATGTTATTATAGTACAATTTATTAAAATAAAAAAATGAAATTAAAAAAAATGGTAGGTACATTATAATTAAATCGTTAAATTTGCAATTGTTACAAACTACGAAAGTTAAATACACCGAAATCAATAAGTTAAATACACTTGAGCTTGAATTTTGGAAACTAATCCATCGATATTTGGATTAATTCCACTGATACAAAGTCGTAAAGAATTTTCCAAATTATCGTCAGTCAGTCTTGTACGATGTGTTGATTTATTAACTTTCATCAATGAAAAGAACTGTTCGCATTTATAAGTACTGCCAAACGCACAAATCAATCTTCTTGCGAATTTTCTAAGCTGCAGAAAATTGTCTTTTTCTAGGTATTTTTTGTAGAAATCGCACAACTCTACGTCTTCAAATTTGGATTTTAGGAGTGAGTTTTCTTGAATCTCGATCAACTCCATTTGTTTGTGTATTGGAGCATTTTGTACATTACATTTTGTAGGAGTAGCAAATAAACTGAAACAGTCTTCCATCCAACTGTTACCAGACAGCATCTGTGACTCCCACAAGCGTAGTTTGATCTGAAACGCTTTCAAATGGCTGTACAAATCATTTACTAACTGTCCTTGTTTTTGAAGTTTCAAATTTAAATCATTCAAATAGCCTGTAAGATCGACCAGAAATGCTAAGTCACATATCCATTTTGGGTCACTTAATTCAGATAGTGGTTTATTTTTTATTTTCATAAAGTCTGCTATCTTATTTCTTAGAAATAAAACCGTTTGAACATTTTTCTATTGCTCAGCCATCTCACTTTACAATAATATGTTACGTCGTTATTTTCAGCTGATATTTCATCCAAAAACGCCTTGAACTGACGATGGTTAAGCCCTCGGGAACAAATAAAGTTGATGGTTTTTACTATCACATTCATAACATTCTGGAGTCGAATGGACTTAGAACACAAGTTCTGTTGGTGGATAATGCAATGAAGGACTATCAAATCATCTTTTTGCACATTTAATTCTGTTGATTTTTCATTCAAAATTCCTATGAAACCATTACGTAAGCCGACCATAGAAGGTGCACCATCAGTGCATACTCCGATTAATTTTGACAATGGCAAGCCAAAACTTGTGAATACCTTTTGAACTTCAATAAAAATATCCTCTCCTGTAGTGGTTCCTTTTAGCGGCTGTAAAGCAAGCAATTCCTTAGTAACAGTGAACTTCTTATCAACACCTCGAATAAATATAGCCAGTTGAGCTGTGTCAGACAAATCGGTGCTCTCGTCTAATGCTATGAAAAACGATTCAAAACCAGCCATACGGTCAGTCAATGTTGTTTTTATATCATTAGCCATCATTTCTATACGTCGAACGACAGTTCGTCTTGACAAACTAATGTTTTCAAATTCATTTTTCTTTTCAGGACACAAAATACCGCAAACTTCTAACATACACTCCTCGATAAATTCTCCTTCGTCAAATGGTTTTAATGCCTTTGCCAATTTTCAGCTAACTATAAAATTAGTTTTTACAACATTATCAAGTTGTGTTCTTTGTTTATGAAACATTGGTTGCTGTTTTTCCAAATTTGCGGTAAGCTTCTGGATTTTGTCTGTTCTTAATTGTCCTGTCAGTGAGTGCAGCGTGCATGCTTGGTTGAGTAATGTCTCTTTATATTGAATTCTTTGATTACTGAAATGGATTCATTACACAGCAAACAAATAGGCTTACCATTGTGCAAGATAAAAAAGAATTCTTCAGTCCATTTTTCTTGAAACTGGCGACCCTCTGTATCTAATTTTCGTTCCTTTCTATCAGACATCATTTTTGTTAACTTTTCGTTCAATAAGCTTAATAACAAGCTATTGTTAGTAACCACTCAAGATGCACACAAAGTCACAAAGCAAGTTGACGGCTCGAGCAGTTCGCTAGGATATCGCTTGTCCAAGTTATCACCTCGGTAGCTCAAATAGAACTGAACTAACGTTCGGGCCATCCACCCGCTTATTAAGGCAAAATGAAGGAATAATCTGGAATAAACTAGTTTAGAATGATTGAGAAGCAATAAATCTTTTGATGTGCCGCCCCTGAGGCGGAAAACCTCAAAGAATTTGATCGAGCAAGCCAAGTGGCGGCGATTATCAAAGAGTGAGGCGGCAAACATCAAAGGATTTGATGTTTGCCGCCTCACTGTCACTCCCGTGAGTATAAGTACCTAATGTAATATTTTTTTAATTGGATTTTTTCAAAATGTCTCGCGGGCCGGATCATATCTTACAGCGGGCCGATTGTTGCCCATATATGATTTAAAGGGTACTACTAAGCTATAATGTGCATGAAATGCTTAAAGTAATTAACGTATTTAATTTGATAAGGATCATACATATCCGTCTAAATAGCTTTTGAAAATACCGGACATCGACAAGAGAGCTTTTTAAGGTGTACAATACTGTAGTACATTATTTTGATCTATCTCTTAGGGTTCAGCCAGCGTTTGTAATATAAGCGCAAAAAATGTGTTTATTTACATCACATTAGAAATCTCTAACATTATGAGTATTTCTCTACTATATTATGCATATTATCATAGCCGGGCACCGTTAATCAAATAGTTATCTTCGTTAATCGTTAATCCGCTACAAAAAAAGTTAGCTTCGTTAAACGTTAAAGCGTTACATTTCGGAAGAATTAACGCAAGTTAACGTTAATCCTTAATCCGTTAATATGTGTAAAATTGCATCTTTATATCGTTGCGTTAGTGAACTTATAAAACCTGTTGGTTTAGGTTGTAATTCATTCATCAATTATCAATACGCAAATGATCACTGACAGTAATTTATAAATATACAAACAAACAAACAAACCACTCGTCACTCTAAGCACCGGCGCTAAGTAATGAAATGATCAAACGAAACAAATCTTTTTGTTTCACTCCCTGCTACGCGCTGCCCGGCACTTGTCGGTGCTGTGCGGTAACTATTAGGCATTGGATTAACGATAAACGGACGTCTGCATATTAACGGAAGTTAACGTGTACGTTAACATTTTTAAAAGTTGAGTTAAAAGTTAATCCGTTAATCAAAATGTTAACTTCGTTAATTAACGATTAACGGATTAACGAGTTAATGCCCAGCTATGCATATTATATACATATAAACCTTCCTCTTGAATCACTATATATATATTATACATATATTAAAAAAACTCGTATACAAATCCGTTGCGTAGTTTTAAAGATCTAACCAATAAGATCAATAGGGACAGACAGAAAAATCGACTTTGTTTTATGACTATGTAGTGAAGAGCGTTTTTACATTACACGATACCGCGATATCGCGTATCGGGCCAAAACGTTCTTAAGTCGTCGGCATATGTGCATTTTCCTGTTATCCAATCCGATATCCGATATCGCGCCGATAATGACAAAGACCGACATATGTTTCATATTATAACATAAGATTATTTTTTATACCTTTTTCATAATCCGACGCGATTAGTGATATCGTATCGCGTAATGTGAAAACGGTATAAACTACACTCACAAATTACAAGTCGTCAATCGTAGCGTGATTTGAAATGTCGATGTGTGGACAAGATCATCAACATCATTACATATAATTCTCATAAAATTATGTAGATAGGCGATCAATAATTTCATTCATCCTTAGACACGCGCAAAATTCTGTGGTGTAAAAAATCAAAATGTGCTATTTCATTGTGATTCATAGTAGACCATAGACTGATTCTAGTAAACGTCTGGATTATTTTTATAGGTGTTCTAATTTTAGCCTACTTAGAAACTAGCAATAATTTGCACAATTCTCAATTAATCTACTTTAAAAAG